>VMRM01000002.1:15324371-16656037 GCA_010277075.1 Poeciliopsis retropinna | reverse complement strand
TACAGTCGTTTTTCTGGTTTTTGCTACTCGACAATAATGACATACAATATTATAATAGAGTCATAAAAGCTACATCATAATATGCAAAGTTCAAAAAAGTAACATTATATTTCGAAGCCCAGATTTTAAGACCTGAATGAGATTTTAAAACTGTGTAAATGTGTATGCAACAGGTCCTACCGTCACTCCACAAAAACTATTTTCATACTTCCAAAAATGAACTATTATTACTTTCCCTACTACTGATTACTCATTAAAAATTTCAAAGTAATTAATTATTATGCTTTGATTGGACATGACAGTTATTTCTCCCACCTGACTTTGAAGCACTGAAAAAGGCTATCTGGGTATTCCGGCTGGTAGGGCTCCTGACAAACGATGGTCCCAAACCACCAGGCATCATCGATCACTGAGCGAAACCTGTCATCTACCATAGAAGAAGAAAACAGAAGTTAAAATTCTGACTATTATCTACATTTAACAATTCAACAGTTAATCACATGCATAAATAACCTCACAGTAACTGGTAACATTTACTTCATGATATGTGTTAAAGTTTGACTTCATTACTGAATTAAGACTAAACAAAATTCAATTGATTTAGAAAAGGTTAAACTAAAAGAAGAACGTACTTGGCTGCCAGTTTCGACGGAGCGCCTCATCATAACTCTGCCTCAACACCAGAAAATCGATCACATCTGGCATATCGTGGTACCTAGAAAAAGAAAAAAAGAAAAAAACGGTCAGATAAAAAGACAGAATTTTTAAATGGACTATGATATTTTGTCATTAGTATTAATCTTTACAGTCATATAACTAATATGCAATCATGAAATTCAACATGAGCTGCCTACTTGATAGAAAATGATTTGTCTGTGATTTTCTTGGTGCCGTGGTCGATAAGAGTCAGCTTCAGACAGCAGAGCGTTGGAGGGCAAACTTCATATTTAATACCAGTGATTTTCACAAACTCTTGGTCCTGGAAAACATGAAGGTTTTCATTTAATCTGCAGTTAATCAGTTTTGTTTAATGATAACTTCAGCAACTTTGGTAAGACATGGACACAATTAGTGGCTTTTTACATGATGCTCTGAACACAATTTATGGGTTTTACCCGCAGTTCCATTTTTTTCCACGGTTGTTTTTCCAAATTAATGGGATAGAGCTCACTGCGACTCACAGCATCGACATAGGCCTCATGGCCCTGTCGGAAGTAGATCACCTGGGAGAAACAAGATTTAATCCCTATGAAGACCAACACTATATTATATAAATTTTGTGGTAACTTGTGGTGAAAATAGTAGTGGAAAGCATTTTAAAGGTTTGATACCTCATCGCCCATCTGTGGAACAAAAGGAGACTTCCTGGGAATGACATCGGTGATCCACGCTGACGGCCTGAACTCATTTGACACTTCTCTGTTAATTGATGGTCGGGGCTTTGGACGCTGATTGGAGCACAACAGGTTAACCATTTAGAGATTTCAAGATCTTGTTATATCCCAACTAAAACAGTGTTCAAGCAAATTAACCTATTTAGATCTCGACAGCAGCAGTAATGTTTCTTGGTGCTGCTCGATGGAGCGGTAAACTCACCCGGGGTGACTTGGCTTTGGCTTTCTTAGCTTTCTCTTTGCTTTTCTTCACAGGTTTTTCCTCCTCCTCACTTTGCTGCTTCTCCTCCTCTTCTTCATTGTCTTCCTCCTCCTCTTCCTCAGAGCTGCTGAGTCTGCGCCTCACTCGCTTACGTGACGACAGCGGAGTGGAGGGCTGCAGGTTTATGCCAGCATCTGCTGTCCAGTCAGAGTACTCGCTGGATGTATGGCTGCCCAATTAGAACATTAGACGGTTTCAATTAGCAACAGCAGCCAGAGGGTTTCAGTGAGTCATCTGAGATGACAACGGCCTAAAACTAAAGGAGTTGAAGAAAAGTATCCTTCTAGCAGTTGGTAGAAATGAGCATAAAGAATCTTACTTTGAGCTGTCACTGTTCCATTCTTCCTCATCATTGGAGGTATCCAGTTCACTGCCATCAATGTCATGGTCCTAGGAAAAAAGGGAAAAGGTTCAAAATAAACTGGAACTATAGAGATATGCGTTATATCTACACAAACTGACAAGAAGAGTGACAGTGAATTACCTCAGAGTGAATATCTGAACTAGCCGTCTCCTCGCCTTCTTCACACGAGAACTCAATAAGTTCTGCGGAACCTCTGCGGCTGTGAACTCGCTTTGCAGCCGAAGGTTCCTCGTCTGAATCATCCTGAAGACAGATGGGACCAAGTCAGCACCAAGAAACTCTAACAGATCAACTGCTGCACAGGATAAATCAACTACAACACAATTTCATCTCAATAAAATGTTTTTGGCGCATCGGCACAACCATCAGTGTGTAATTAATACACATACCGTGTTTCACTCAGTGATAAAGCTGCTAAAATAAATTGGATGTCAGTAATATTCTAATTTATTTAATTGGTCTACATTACCAAAGACAGATGTCTTAATTCAGAAATGTTCTGTTATGTCTATGGGGAAGATTTCTGACTTAACAGTAGTCCAGTCACAAATGCTGAAGAATCTGAATGTTCACAGAGGAATGTATGCAAGAGTAGTCATAGATCATTGAGTGGAAGAAAAACGTCTTAGTAATAGACGCTAAAGAGAGGCTAGGCTGGAGGCTCAAGCAAAGTCTATTCATCACATCTATATAACAAATAAAAATATATTAGGAGAAAGGCTCCAGCTCCCCTCAGAACCCTGCAAGAATAAGCGTCTTAGACAATGGATGGATGGATAAAAATGTATTACAGTCTGCATGTAATAAATCTTGATCTAGAAGTTTTATTTTTTGAAACTAATAACAGAGCTGAGAAGCTCTTCTTCAAAAAAAAGGCTAAAATTGAGACCAAAGCAGCAAAGCAACAGCAGACCTACCCGACAGCTGCCATATATAATCCGTCTTTTCTTTGTGTTGTACAAGAAAACCTCCTCATCTCCTCTGGCTGTGCGAACATCCTCCTGGTTCCTGAAACATTTTACACGTTGGGTTTTTTTTTTTGGAGAACATTTATGATCAAGGTAACAAAAATAGCCATTAACTACCACATAGAAACCAATTTCAACATATGGATTTCTTTCATATAAATAAAAGTTGAAAATTACAAAAATTTGAATTTAGCCTAAAATATCTTTTATGCCAATCTGTATCCTTGACTAAAGCCATTTCAAGTTGTACCTACCCCGAGTCACCAAGAAGACCCATCAAAAAATAGCATTTAAATCACGGTCCCATAAAGTCAAAGTCTGGAACTATTTTAGGTTGAATTGTTTCACCTGTAGTTGCTAGCTGCCAGTTCAGGAACCACCACCCTGCGCCTCCACGCCTGCAGGTCTCTTTCTGTGGCCATCTGACTGCGAGGAGCATTTTGGTGCATCTGCCTCACACCCTCCACCTGGCCACTTCGTCTCAGGCCCACATTAGGAGGTGACTGCACATCTGCTCGCTCATTCACAGACACTGGATGAAGGAGGGTAGAAAAAGGAAAATCCATGAACAAAATTCAAGGACACAAATAGAAAACAATGCAAAAGAATATGGCTGCTACCTCTGCGTGGAGTACTAGGTGCTGGTGCCAACACTGGGCCTTCTGGTCTGGTATCAGGACCTGGTGCTGCTTCTGTCCCGAGCTGGTTCTGTCGGTCCTGTTGTTCCTGCAGCTGTCGGATCGCTTCGTCCAGAAGGCTGCTGCGTCTCACTGAAACCTCCTCAGGTTCTGCCGTCTGCTGGCTGATCACCTGCTCCACCACCTCGCCATCACCTGAAGAGAAGATGCAGGACGATCAAGAGCCGTTGTAAATCATGCGGGTGCCTTCAGATGAAGCCAACTTGCATTATTAGCAATTGATTTCTCAGTGAAAATAAAAATAAACTATATGCTTCTCTATAATGTTTTCTGTAAAGACGAGTAAAGCTCCAGCCTTACTAGTGGCTACATATCCCAGCTGAGGAACCAGATGCTCGGCAGCTATGTTCTCCCTGCCCGGAACGAGACGCTGGTATCTGGAAACAAGTCGAATGTTTTGTGGGGAAAAGACAAAAAAAAAAAAAAAAAAAAAAAAAGCTAAAACAAGTGGTATCAGCAAAAACACTCAATCTTTCAATGGAACACAGTAGGGAAATAAAAGCTAAAAGTGCTTTTTTCAATCTGGAGCAAGAGACCTAAAATGTAAGAATGTAGCAAAGGAGGAGCTTCCTGTGTCCATTTGTAACTTTGTGACAACAAAAGACTTTATGCTAAATTTAAATGATTTCCAACTTATCAAGGGATCAACTCTGTAATTGTCTGAAGACAGGTGCTGGACATTTTTCAACCAGTGTGTTCCTGATCAGCAAATGACTAGAATGGTTGGAACGAAGTCAGTAAACTTCAAAGTCTAGATTGTTAAACATGAGCTATTCCAATAAACTCATGGAAACTATCAATTCTAAATAAATGTCACTTATTTAAGTCTCACTGGAGTACAAGTTCATTCCTCCTTGGCTGATGCGACTTATACTGTTTAGCGACTATAGTCCAGAAAAGAAGGAAACAATTTTTGAGTAATATCTAAATACAGGAAATTTATTGTCATTTTTAAAGAACGAAAAAAGAAAAAAAAAAAAATATATATATATATATATATATATATATCGTACTAAAATTTGTATTTGGCATTGTATTTAAAAAATATTAGTTTGTTCCTAATCATTTAAATTAAAATTAGTAAGAATCATTGTAGACGATCCGGAGAGTTGTGTAGTTGTCCTTTACAGTGTGATACCTGGGTGGATGGGGGTTTCCATCTACATCGACCAAGAACGGAGGGGGCATCAGATGGGGAGCTTGCTGTGTTTGCTCATCCAGCAC
Organism: Poeciliopsis retropinna; assembly: GCA_010277075.1. NCBI lineage: Eukaryota > Metazoa > Chordata > Actinopteri > Cyprinodontiformes > Poeciliidae > Poeciliopsis > Poeciliopsis retropinna. The sequence continues at coordinate 16,651,127 of VMRM01000002.1, read as the reverse complement.
AAAGCCATTGGCATCTCGAATCAGCGGCCTGTAATCTGTGTGGAAGAACACCTGGTCTGGAAGCTGTGGAAACCAAGAGAAGGATTATTTAAAAAGAAAAAAAAAAACCCTTTGGTTCTTCTCTTTTCAAGTTAATGTGTTGTAGACCTTTTTGTTTCCCCCCCCCCAATAACTACTTCTCTCTATCAAACATGAAAGATTAGTCTTCTGTCAAAAAGATTTATAAATCAGTCATTTTCTCAATCTATTTTTCTTGCCTTTTCGTACGGTTTGGAGCTGCCAAAGCCAAAGATGAGCAGATGGCCATGCGAGTCTGTGCAGGCAAACCGCTGACCATCAGGAGTGAATTTGCAGTCAAAAACGGCTCCATGACCCTGACCCTCAATCTGGAATAAGAAAAACAAAGTACTTGAAACGAGATCACTACAAGTGTATTTTACCCCCTCTTAGTAAAAAATAAAAGCTGTGTGAATAAACTTGATTAAGAAACAACATTACACTGATGTAAATGGTTGAAAGCTCCAACAAATTATCTACTAAATCAAGAACTCGGCTCTCAGCCTGCCACCATTTGTCCCGATTAACATCACGGCAAATTCTAAATAATTGAATTGCACTGTGTTACTGTTGTATTTCTCATTTGTAAGTATGCTATCCTGCTTGTGCAGAATGTGTGTGTCTACCATGTTGAAGTAATGCCGGGTGTTTTTTCCTCGTTGCAGATCCCAGATGAAGACGTTCCCGTCGTGGCCAGCAGACAGGATGATCCTGGCATCAAAGGGGTGAGGTTCAAGGACAAACACCTCAGCTTCATGGCCCTGAAAACAACATCAATAGAATTTATTAACTTCATTTGAGAATAATAATGGGAATAATTAGTGTTGTGTTTCTTCACTGAGCATGGAGAAATCTTGTGCGTATGTACTTTTAGGATATGTAGCAGCTGTCCTGTGTAGGAGTTCCACACTTTGAGGAGATGGTTGTTAACAGCCGTGACGACTGTATTGTCATGGCGATCCCACGCAACCATGGTAACTTTGGGTTTAAAGTAGTTTTCCTCTTCGCTTGTTGGTTCAGCACTAATAAGAGAAAGAAACAATAATAAATTGGCGCCAAATACAGTCCAACTCATTAACTCAACAAACACTTTCACTCTGTATTAAATTGTAATTTAAGCAGCATTTCCCCAATAACATTGCTGCAATACATATGCTGGGACCTGCTTTTGTTCAACTGAAGTATTTATCTTTCATCTTGCTCAAAATCAATGTTAAGTTGCTCTGCTCTCCTTAGTAATAAAAGAGACATCCATTAGGTTTTCCAAGATTAGCTCTGATTGCTGGGTGAAATGCAACATTAAATTTGTCTCTTCTCACAGCCAACAGAGGCTTAGATGAAGACCATAAACTTTCAGGAATATTTTTGTTTAGTAAAAATTTATTAAAGTTTTTAAACATGTTTGGGTATATTCATGCAATTCCTTTTGGGGGTGCATCAGTTGCAGTTTTCTGGCCGATCAAAAGCCTAACCTGCTAATTCTGATATTTGCTGATACCAGTTTCTTTTTTTGTCTGAAATTTTGAAAAATAATAGTAAGAAAGTTGCTGAGTTGGCAACAGTTGTCAGTTAACAGTCAAACCTCTTTCACATGAGAGCAAAAGAGGACAGTGGTTGATTTTTAGACCTTTGTTGAGGTAAATAGGTCAGGAATAAGATCAGTTTCACATGCAGGTATCAGCCGATCACCAATTTCCCAAAATTAAGAAAATGGATGCTGAGACATTGGGTGGCCGACTTTGGCTGGTGGATAAGTTGGTGCACCCTTAATTCTTCCATTTTCTTTTGGATTTAAGACCATTTCTTCCAACAACTAACTTGAAGGATATTTTCCATGTATTACAGCTGTCCAACAGAATAAATTTGGACAAAGGAATTTTCAGTGTACACCATAGTTTTATATTACACAATCAGTAAGCAATAATCAATATACCACAAAGAGAAATCAATGTTTTAAACATTAAGTTAAGTAATTAATGCTTTGAGCCCTTACCCAGGAAGAGTTGCAGACATGTTGAGCAGGATGCATCTCCAGCGCTGCCGCTGATGCAGCTTCCAGATTCGAGCCGTTCCATCTCGACTTCCGCTTACAAACCTGAGACAAAACGCAGTTCTCATTGCACAATTAACTCATTACTGACTTAATACACATAAACAGTGCAATAGTAAATACACATACCTTTCACCTGAGTGGGAGAACTGGATGCTGTCCACTTTATCCTAAAAAAGAAATAAAAAACAAATGATATTGTCAGCGGTTATAAATTTAAATGTTACATGTAAATGCCAGGTTTACATTACAAGATATTGATATACGGTAGAAAAGTGAAGCCTGCTAACCGTGTGCTCATGGAGCTCTGATATCTTCTCTGGATTCCCGCTCCCTAGGTAGTATATTCTAATGACATCATCTGTGCTTCCTGTTGCCAAGAACATCCCACCTGAAAATAAGATCATTTTGTGATGAGTTTCCAGTTTTCCCAAAGCTAATGAGTTCTCACTTAGGTAACTGTTGGAGAGGAAAGCATAGTAGTAGGATCTATAAAAAATTCAGCGTTAAACACTTTAAGCATTTGTTCATGCTTGAAGTGCCAACAAAAAGAAATCTTCACCTGGACTGAACGAGGAGCACACAGTCTGGACTCCTGGCCTTGGCCGCTCTGTAAACTTGTGTGGCCGATCGCTTTAAGGAGAACAGAGAAAATGTTGGTAAGTTTTCACAGTAATGGCTAATCTTCACCAAAAAGTACGGACAAGTGTCAGAAAAGGCCAGAATCATCTTCATCATGTAGGGGTCAAGGAATATGCGGCACAAGCTGTCTCATCAGCATCCATTCACATGTCTGCATTTCACACACATCACTTGGCATTTTTTAGGTTTATCTTCATATCTCATCGGTTCAGCTAATTTAGAAATTCCCTAGTATCTACAATACATCATACACTTTATTTTAAAATACAAAATATAAATGGAAAAAGCTGAATTTTTCCATTCTTGTTTTTCCAGAGTTAAAACAGTCCCCCAAAACAACAATCTTTAAATACTATAGACAAGATTCTTGAGATTTAGGAAAAAGTTATTTTTATTTTTCTCTTTAAAACGCAATTTTAAAAAAGTCAAATGACATACCATCTCTTTTGTTAAAATATTCTGGTGTGGACAAGTGTCAGTAAGTAACTTACTTTAAAATCAACATAATTAAAAACAAAAGGGAATATAAAATTCATTAACTCTTGCACAACCATCTACATTATGGGGTTTTCAGTGTTAAAATTTTTTTTCTTCTTCCTCAATTTTAAAGAAGACTGTGTTAATCCTAATCCTAAACTAAGTTTCACTGACCTGAAGTTGATATTGTTGACATCCCACTGCCAGAAGCAGACAGTAGCATCTGTTCCAGTGGACAGCATGTAACGTTTGGAGCCCTTGGCAAAAGGTGAAAACTAAAAACAAAAGAAATACAGGTCAGGAAATACAGTGAAATCTCAAGTTATTTTATGCAGGGAAACTTCCTTAACAAAGAGGGTTGAACATTAGCGTCCCACAGAGCTTGGGTGGGAAAAAAAAAACTGAAACATTCAGGTCATCAGAGATGAGCCTAAAGTTAATTTCGCTTTCTTGGGAGTGCCTAAAAAGCAGTGAATCTCTCATTTCATAAAACTGGTAGACCTGACAATCATCACAGCACCCAACTCCCTACAACACTTACCTTCACAATTTGGCTCATAAACACAAAGAAAAAGGCTTTTGGTTTACTTGTTAAAGATGAGGATCAGGGCTTCTGCATTTGGTTAAGCTTTTACGCCAGTAACTCCAGAGGAAGTGAAAGCTGAAGGGAGCTGTTTTTCAAATAAAACAAAACCTCAACTGACCTGCTGATTCAAGAAACACATGTTGCATGGTAAAAAGACTGTACTCTCTGATTAAAAGGGAATATTATATTGACAGACTTCAATATATATGAAGTCTGTCAACCTATTCAGTCATATGTGGGTGACATTTCATTACTGCATAGTATGATTAAATAAAGACATTTCACAAGTTACAGACAAAAATCTGTAACAACTAGAAATGTTGTCATCTTATGCAATCAAACAATACCTGAATGTCTTCAAGTCACTTTTTACATGTGCTATAACTGAACTGAGTGGTGGAACTTTACTAAACAAAACATGGTTTGTAATGCTCTTTAAAGTAGTGTGATGTTTGTTTTGTTTATGCAAGATCTTTTTATTTTGTAAAATGTGTTAACACATTAACTGCTAACACAATCAATATGCAGAAAGCTGCAACCGATTTATCTGGTTGTAGTTCCCAGAAGAATATCCATCTAAAATATTTGGTTAATATCTGATTCATCTCACAAAGATTTGCTCTGACACTATGGCAAAAAAAATTACAGTAAGAAGCATGTGTCACAATTTATTTTCCTTTAACAGATGAAGAGCAACAGTAAGGTAAGTTTCCCTCTTGCTACATAAGTTTATGAATAAAACTGTTGCTTCTGTAAAATAATAAATAAATAAAAGTCTTGGAATAAAAAGAAATGGGCAGAAAATGTAGTGACTAAACTTCAATCTCTCTGCTTTGGCAGGATGACAGCAAGTTCTAATCTTTAACAATCTAATATAGCTATATCGCCAACCCTGACTCTGGTGGAAAAAAAACACTGCGTAGGCAGGTTAGCTGCAGCAGTGAAGCAAGAGAACAGTCAGCATTGCAAATAAATACACCCGACCAATAAAAAACAGTTTAGCATAAAATGAATATAAACTTGTTGAAAATGCAATTCTTTACCTTGTCTGATTGAAGCACATGAAATGCCGACATACATGTTGGTGAAATGTGTGAACATTTTCCAAATTTTGCTTATTTGAGAACCTGATCAAAAGAAAATTAACATTCACCAGAAGATTAGCCAGCATGAAGAAACCAGGCTCCTTCTGATAAGAGAGAAAAAAAGCAGCAACACAACAGCTGACAGAGACCAGACTGAGTGCAACAATAAAGGCATTCTGCCACATCTTATGTAACCAGAAATAATCTAAACAAATACACGCCTTCAAATTGTATGAAATTTGTTATATTTTTTTCATTTATATGTCAATATGATCAGTAGTTATGCTCTTTAAGTCTAGATCACACTGGTATCTTACTGCACAAGCATTAAATCCTAAAAACTTTTTTTTTTTTTTAAATCATGTCTTGAGATATCTGAGCTTTATTTGCTCGATTATCGTCTAGAACAACATGTGAAGCAAGTGATTCATTTCGGACTCAGTTTTAGGACTCCATTTTAGCCTGGAAAACCATTTCAACAGAAGTAGCATTCACTGAATCATCGTCGTAAGCTTTGTACTTAAAAAAAAAAAAGTTCTGACCCATTTTGCCTTTCTCTTCTTCAGCTTTCAAGTCTAACCCCGTTCTCTGATGGAACACAACTATAGCGCAACGTTCCAGGTGAGCCATTTCAAGAGGCAAACCAATGAGAATAAACAGACCTAACAGGAATAGTTCTAATACAGTCTCAAAAGCATTACAAAACATCAACTAGACATTAGAAATGCTTTGAAGTATCTAACCGGCCGCCTGTTATCTTTACAACAGGAGAAAGTCCCACATTGATAAATAACAGGATGTTTTTATTGCTACCCGTTTCTTTACCTGAAGGGAGGTAATGGATCCACTGTGTCCCTGCAGCACAGCCATAGGAGCACAGGTACGAAGGCACCACACACGGATGGTCTTGTCACAGCTTCCTGCAGCAATTAGTGTGTTTTCATAGTTGACAGCCAAGTCTGTGATTTCTGCAGAGTGACCTCTCAATGTTGAGTGAAGCCTTCCATCGAGCGAAGACCAAATCTTCACCAAACAATCATCTGAGCCCTTAAAGACACAAGTTTTGCTTTAGGATATATGGTAAAGGAAAGAACAGGCAGAAAAGATTTTATCAGCACACCACAACATGTGTTAGGGATGTCCTGAGAAAAAAATATTGAAATAGTTGATATCAGAGTCCCATATTAAATATGACTTTCAATGCACGTACTGCAGTATAGAAAACAGACATGTACTTCACAAAGAAATTGGTTTTCCTTCACGATTTATCTTTTTTGTAACCTTTACAGTCAACTTCACAGTAAAAGAAGGACTGCATTGGATGTTTCATCTCTCTGTCATGCGAGTGTCTATTTTCAAATATCACTCGACAGGGAAGATGAATCCTGTAGATGAAGACCGGTCACCCCTTAAACAGAAGCCATGCCTGTTCTGCTGTTATTACCTGTCATTTCACTGCACTCGCGGAGAAATGTCCCCATTGTGGGACAATACAGGATATTTCTAGTTCTATTAGTGTTCGACTCAGCTGTCTGAAGGTTGATTTCCAACATTAGCACCTTTGCTGCAGTTCCATCCCCAAACCCTCGTCTCCCCCTCTCTCTTTGCCCTTTTCCCCTCTCAAAAAAAAAAAAAAAAACAAATAAAAAATTAATCCCTCAACAATTTTCTGTTTGTGATAGAGCTGTACCAAAACAAAGTAAATTACATTTTACAGCATTTAAAGCAAAACCTTAACTTTTTAAAGTAGCAGAATTGCTTTTATTGTATGTTTGTTCACACATTAACTGGAACCAGATTAAAATGTTACAAGTAAAATTAGTCATATCAAAACATGCTTGCAAATAGCCAAGCTCTTCAAACTGATATACATAAAAGCATTGCCTCAAGAGAGAGGAGAGTTCATTGAAAACTGCAGCTGTACATGTCGAGCCAGATACAATTAGAAACATAAGGAAGTCCAAGACAAACTCCAGTTGGAGTTTGCTTGAACAACTGGTAGACATAGAGGCAGCAGTGTGCGGCATGTAGTTTCCTTCTATCATTGGTATTTAATACAGTACGAGATGGGGACTTATATCTGCCACCAACCTTACTCCTGTTTCCTACATCCCTAATGTAGAAAACAGTCAGGCTGCCAATATTTTATCAGTTAGGACGAGTGCTGAGTGGTCCCATCTTACTGTGAAGATCCTGTGACCGGTTCGATCAAATGCGATACAATACACTGCAGACAGATGTCCCAGGATCCGTCTGTGCAGACGCATGTGCTCATATGTGCTGACAGGACTGATGGAGCTAAAACGTTGTACTCCAGTCAGCTCCCTCCCTCGGTGTACCTTCACTGTTAATAAAACACACCAGAGCAGAGATAGAAATTGTAAGATTTGAAAAAGTGCTGACATTATGAGTCTCATTCAACATGTGTTGGTTCTCACTATTAGATGAGTGAGAACCTCCACACAACTGATGACCCACCACATTAAGATGTGCACTGATTGCATAGACTGAAAATACTCCTAATGCAAGACTACTTCATAGAGTACAAAAATCAGCGGCAGTAATTACCAGTTTTACAACAGATTCTGAAAGTAGTGCATTGTGCCCCCAAACAATACGGCTGGTCACAATCCAACCAAGTGAACGAAATTATGTCTTACATACAAACTAAGATAGCATTGTTGTCAAGCTCAAAGATTTTTGTTACAAATTATTAAGCTATGGCCCAGGGTCCAAGTTCTTAACCAAACAACACATAGAGGGTCTGATGAAGGTGTGCGCAAACACCAATCAAACTGTTATAGTTTATATTTGCCTGAGAAAGAAAATAAAAAAATATCCGCATTAAAAGGTGTGGAGGGAAACCGAACATAGGTTGGATGATTTGATCCAGCAGAGGACACATTCTCTGAACCGGTAAATAGTAACTTCATACCTGTAAACAGCCCAAATATCCTAGCGCCAAATATATCCATTACTTTTCTCATAGCAGGATAGATTTCAGATCTAAAGCACTGCTACAAACAGGTTTGACAAGAATCACTGTGGCGCTGCACAGAAAATAAGTCCCTCGATGCACAAAAGATTAGAAACTAACATCAGGGAATCTCGCCACTAAATTAAATGGAACAAATTTTATGTCAAAATTATGGCCCAACACTTCATCATGTAATAAAATTGGCTTTATTGTGGCAGATAAACAACATTGAGCTCAAAATAAAACAGCACTACAATTAAATTATCAGGAAAATATTAAGCTTCAAAGTACCACAAATAAATTAATTACAAAATCACAGCAGACGAACGGAACACCTCAGCAAATATGCTAGTTAGTTTCATTTGCCACACCACTGGGACCTACCCTGATGTGGAGGTTGCTTCTGGTTCAAAGGCCTCTCTGGTGGTCTGCCCCGATGAAGGGCTGCATATGATGAAGCTTTGAGCTGCACACTGTCACAGTCTGAAAATCAGAAACAAGCAGTTCATGATGTGCTTCTGCCGACTGCCAGATGAATGAGTGGAACAGATGTCTCGGTATCACTCCTCACAAATGCTCAAATGAAAAACAACTGCTGAACAATCTCTGCTTGAATGTTTTATGGAAACAAATTGAACTCCTCATGCGATCTAAAGTAACAAAAACTTCATCTCACATTCCTGAGCATAAAAATACACAAAGGCTGTACCTTTTGCAGTCCGAAGCATGGACTGCTTTCCAGACCCCAGGAGAGAGTGCACACCTGGGACACACGATGGGACCTCTTTATCGAGGAGTGGTCCAATTTGCTTACATATCTGTAGCAAATGATCGGGTGCAACATGTCTGTTGGCAGCAACCTGTCAGGGTAAACACAACAAGAGCAGTGACTTTTCACTATTCAACTAGGAGCATATTTCCATAATTCTATTGAATTTTTTAAATTCTATAAGCAAGTTCCTTGCTATATCAGAACCAAACATTGTGTTACAATTGCCTGTATATGGTGTACATCTGCAAACTTGACTGATATAGGAACAGGTCATCTTACCAGACTGTGTTGAGTTAGTTGGGGACTGTCTGTCTAAGATATGTGTAGTTTTTGTTTATATAAAATTGAAAAATATTTGTTCATCTTCTTTAGATCAACCTTTATTCACTGTTGTCTGATATTACCAGGAGTAAATATTACCAGTGGGAACAGCTTACCTGTCCAAAGCTATGGCTACGTCTTTGTGAGTTGCAACAATAGTTCAAGCGTTGTTTTTTATAAATTCAATTCTTATTTACATAATATATCTACAAACATCTTGAAAAAATAAACCTATGAATATATTACATTTACACAGTACAAATGCAATTAAAGAGACATTACAAATAATTTATGTGTTTCAGGTCACTCTTAGTTATAATAGGATGGACTAAAACTCAGTTTGTAATGCCACGTGATTAAAAAAAACAAAAGTTATCTTATAGAAACTAGTCAACTGAGTCATTTATAAAACACCTTCAAACCAACTCTGCTTTCAAAGAATCCTTCAGGCACTTACTTGGTTTTGAGTTTGAATCTGAATTTATTAATCCCACAGGGAAATTAAATAAAATTCTGATGAAATTGCCAATTTATTGTTAAATTATTGAAAAGCAGAGCAGTCTACATGCATTATTTATTTCAAGCTCCTTGTTAGCATTGCTTCCAAAGCCATTTCCTGCCAAGATGTGCAGCACAGATGCATGGATTTTTGGAAGATAAACATAAGTGTGCCGTGGATCTACATAAATGTTTAACATTTTTTAACTACATTGTTTACCAATACTTTAAGCAGATCTATAAGATTTGTATATATCCAGTATCTCAACACTGGACACAAATAAAGCTTAGTATTTTTAAATAAGACTATTGCCTGTTGTTAAAAAATCAAAAATCATACCAAAAGCTTTCTCCAGTATTATAAACGTTTAATTTGTGCCTGGAGTCTGCATTATAACAAGTTAGGTGTCAGACAAAGTATTTTTTTTTATGCACTTCTCACCCCTTGTTCCTCAAGGCGTGGTTTGTATGCAAATTTCTCTTTATTTAAAGAACCAATCACAGCGCAGGTCACATGCAAAAATAACGCAGAGACAAAGAAACTCGGCGTGTGATTGGCTGAGAAAGCAGTCTCAGTAAAGCGACAAGCCGAACAACCCACCCTAGCTGCAATACGACAGCTGGTACAGAAAAAAAAACATTAAACTGCCATCCTAATGCGGGTTTTTGGTAGACCATTCAAAAGTTAACCATAAACAGTTAAGGTTTTCCGAACAAGTTAGGCTTTACAGTTCATTAAAAGTTAAAGATCTACACCAGCGGTTCAGATGGAAACCGAACAAAGACCGTAAACAAGCACAGAGCGTGCAGCCCCCCCTGTCACAAGACAATAACAAGCATCGGCACTGAACTTGAAATCACAAAGTTAAATCTTACCACATCTTCGTATGTTCTCGGGTGTTCATTTCCCAGCCAGTCCAATCTTCCCGGTAAGAGCTGTCGAAAACAGTTTATCAAAGATGAGTTACTTTAAAAATTGAAGCAGGTACACGCGTCTTAAAACCGGATGATGTCAAATGAGTGGGACGTAACGGGATATTAAAAAGTCCAAAGAGTTCACCAAGTTTATAAGCACAGAGTCAGCCTACAGCGAAGCAGCTAGTTAGCAGTTACCTAGCAAGCGGAGACAACCAAAATACAGACCTGATATTCTTCGAGTTCACTTGCTAGGACCTGGGGAGGAATTGAAATGCAATCCAGATTAGGGTGCCTGTATATTAACTATAATCAAGTGCTCGTCAACTATGTCGAAATACAACAAAGTGTGCCAGTGAAAGCACGCCAGCTCACCTCAGCCGCTCTCCGACACGGACCCGTTGTTAGGAAACGAGAAATCAAGTAATAGAGCTCTGAAACGGAACAGTGAGTACATTAATAGCCAGGAAATCAGTCCTAGAATCAATTAGCACGAGCGATATTGGTGTAAATCAAACCATCAATTGGGGTTTACTTCTGCGGCTTACCCGACTCAAGGAGCGAATTGTTCCGACTTTTGGCCATGGAAACGGCCGTGATTTGGAGAGGTGGAGTGATCTTCAGACTAACTTTATGGCTAAAGAAAAATCAGATATATTTATTTAATTTCGGTTACACGTCGCTGACCCCCCTCCACGGTTGCTCCCGCTTTCTATTCAGCCTGTTTGCAGTCGCCATTGGAAGGATGAGGCCTCCGCGATACAACTTACTTCCGCCACGGCGGAGTAACACAGGAAAAAGGGGGTAGGGAGGGAGGAGCACTCCGGCAACAAAAGACACCGCCGCGCGTTAGCTTGGTGGCTAGCCACAGTTATATTACATCATTGTAAAAATACTGAACTACATTCGACTAATTTATGCTTATATTTTCAAAGAACAGCACACATTTTAAAATTGATAAACACAGTGCTATTAATGTTACGCCCTCCCCCTTTTCTGGTAGCAAGGTCGTGAGTTGTGCATGTGACGTCACCGATAACGGTTGTCAGCTGACTTAATCAAAATATAAATTTTTATGTCAAACCAGCGAACATCAGACTTAATATCAACAACTAACGCCGTCAATTAGGGTTTAGTTGATGGCATTTATTAATAAATTAATAAATGCTTCAAGTGTGTCATTTTTAACTTTAGCTTAGTATACAAAAAGAATGTTCTTCTATTAATTTATTTTGTTAATTTTGATTACTGTGGCTTGAAGCAAAAAAAAAACCAACCTCGTCCTAATATTAAAGTAGAACAAAAACAAAACAAAAAAACAGTTAAAATAAGAAATTTAATTACTCATTCATGCATAACACGGTAATGTTTTCCCATTTATTTCTGTTGATTTTAATGATTTTGACTTGCAGCAACTCACCTCACCCCCGAATTAAAGCTTAACAGAAATTTGGAATTTTCCAAAAGAACTGACAGTCACTTACACCAAGCCTCTGTAGAGGACAAGTCTGTTGCCAAACGAACTTGTCTGTTCACTGAATGCTGTATGCACTGAAGTTATTAATCGAAAGTTGAGAGGAATAAAAAGTAGAAAAAATGCCCCAGTGCAGCTTTGAAAGGTTTAAAACGTCCTGTGCTCTAAGGACTGCAGCTGAACTCCATGCTTCATATGGATATTTATCCATTGACATGGGGTGTAACTGTCAGATTTTTTGTGTTAAGCCACAACTGAACAAAGAACGTCAGCTGTAGCTTTCTGGGTTAGAGAGAATAAGAACTGGAGTTTCCCAATGGTTCAACGCCACTAAAATTTGTGTTTTCATTAGCTTTAAGCCATATTCATCAAAGCAAAAGAAAATCAATGCTTGAATATTAATTTTTTTAAAAAATTACATTTTTTTATTTGTCTTTGTGAAACAAGTAGAATTTTTCAATGATCTAATTTTTTATTCATTTTCTTTTTACCATATCTCTGTGTAATATTATCTTGGTAGTCTTCTAATTGAACTCTTGAAATTAATTAAATGGGATTCATCTTTTTGTAAATTAAAACACTTAATAGGCACCATCCAAAACCCCCCCTGAATATTTTGCTTTAGTTAGGCTAGGGCACACATACAAGAAAGTTAATCTATGCCTTGCATATTAAAACCTAATTTTGTAATTTTTTGTTGAATATGTACTAATAAAAATTCAATGGAAACTAGTTTACCCATTTTAAAGTAATCTTAATACTTAAGTAAAAGTAGGTGCACAAACGTAAAAATTTTTTGTGGATTTTCTGGAACCCACAGATACATTAAAGTTTTTATTAAATGTGCCTTACCTATTCCAGGGAAACCAAACTTTAATCATCAAGAGCTACTAACTTTATGCTGTCTGGATATTTGACAACTTTTCTGAGCCAAAATGATTAGAAATTTTGAGTAATGATAATTTATTTCTTGGTACTTCAGTCAATGTTAACAAAAAGCCAATTTCACTGCTGGTAGTGACAATGAATTTTGCAGCGTTTTTCATTATTAGTTGGGGGATTTCCCTGAGCAACCTAATAAATTCATTTTTTCAATAGCGTAATAATTTGGGTGAAATGTCTGAAGATTGGGCCTAGTTGGGAAAATTATCTGACATACATATAAAAATAGATTTTGAAGGCTGGAAGGTATCAGAGAAAACTTAACCTTAGACTACTGAAAATGTTATGTGCTTCCCTAGCACATAGCCCTCTCAACATAATTTATGTTGAGAGATTTATCAATTCAAAATTATGGCAGGACTTTGCCATAATGAAAAAACAAAAACAAAACATGACTTCTATGCAGCTTTCTAACAGATGATTGCATAGTTTTCTGGTAGAAAGTTGTGGACCTGCACCATGGGATAAGCTGTAGTTCCAGTGTAGAAAAGATGCACGATTCACTGTAAGTAGAGGGTGTTGCTATTGGCATTAACATTATGAATGAAGGCTAAGTTAAAAAAAAAAAAAAAAAAAAAAAACTTTACAGAAACAACCATTTTAATTGGCATTTTATACCACCTATAACAAATGCATTTGAAAAAGATAAAAACCCCAAACCAAAGATTCTAAAAGGATAAACAACTAACTCTGCAATGATGCATCTTAACATTGTTCACTACTGTACCAGAAAATTAAAAACATTTGTTTCAGATGGGGGAAAAAAAAACAACCAAAAAAAAAGAAAACAAAGTGAAAGCTGAGCACCAAAGTTCAAACACAAAATAATGCCTTAGCTTCCACAGCATTATTCCACTCACAGCATTTTGAGAATCCATAATAGTACCGGTGCTGTGTTCCCTCTCAACAACTCTTTCACTCCTGAAACATGTATGATGCCACAAAATACAAACACAATGACAGAAAGGGTCCTTTCACAAAAGCTTTGGAAATTTAACAGACATTTAAGTATTTTAAAAATGCTATCTCATCCTTAAAAACAATGCCGTCTTAAGAAAATAGCTGATAAAAATATTCTCTGCATTTTACAACAAAAAGACATACAGGAAACCATCTCCGCTACTCTGCTTTCTCATCCTCTTCAGCCTTGGCTTCCTTTTCGTCTGCCTGATCATCTGCTGCAGCAGCCTGTGAATAAAGCAAACATGTTTAGCAGTTTGTTCTTACTATGAAACCAGATCCATTAGGTATCAATGGTAATGTACCTCCTCAGCTTTGGCTTCGCCATTTTCTGCAGGAACTTCTTTCTCTGCCTGGGCTTCTTCTTTCTTCTCTTCAGCCTTTGCCTTTGTTGCCTCCTTTACCTTCTTGGTCTTAGGAGGAGCCTGTCATTATCATCAATACAAAACATTAGGAAAAAAAAAAAAAAACTACAAGTTTTGTCAATCACAACTATAAGAACTACGGTCTTGTGTGCTTTTCCAGTAGAAGGGGTGCTTTGCACCTTGATGACCAGCTTTTGACCAAATAGATTAGGTCAAAATCTGCTTTAAATACCAGTCATCAGGTCCCACCTGAGCACACTCAGTCAATAACCAACAAGGTCTGTATAAGATATAAAACTGATCACACTACAACTGTGAGACGCAAAGGACCAAGCTTTAACCTGATGAAACAAACACTCACCAGTTTTCAGAGCAAAAGCATCATGTGCTGGGGCCAGCATTCACATCTGGCCCCAGAGGTCAGACATGAACGATTTTTTGAAGTATAAGCTAGAGATTTGAAATTGAACAGTAGATAATAGGTATGCGGAAAGCTGTGTGACATTTCATAATGCGTATGGTGTGTTCATGCATTGTTAGTTTTTCCAGTGTACAAAGAGTTTCACATATATAGACTAAGAAAATTACTTAATTACCAATTACGTAACTTCTGTATGAATTTATTTAAGTTCTACTGGATTAGTGGATTTTATCTGTGGGAATCTGAGAACAAAAAAGGGGTCTAAGTACTTTTGCACACCACAATTTTCAGATTTCTATTATTAAAAATAAGACCTATTACATATATTTCACTGTGGAAAGCAAAGAAAAAGTCAATACCACTGTTTGGTAGACCATGCACTACAAATGAGATAGTTTTAGAGTACAGGAAAACCAGTGCTACTTTTGGTCTTAACAATGCCTCTCTTGAACCAGGCTGTCCCTCAATAAAAAGGGAAATTTCAGCTAAACTCACTTGAACCCCAGCAGTGTTAATGTGCTAATAACATTTTTCACACTCACCTTATTACAGTTAACCTCGGTAGATCTACTCAGGGGGCTATGTAACGTAGCTGTGTTTATTTGCATGTAAATAAAACGACTGTGATCTGAGAATAGAGTGTAGATTTAGGAGCGTGAATGCATACGAATTACCCCTGATGCACGTTGATACCAGGTCTGAACAGAGCTAGAGATTTATGAACTCCTTCTGACCACAGTTCTGGTAGTGTGCAAAACAAAAAGTACTGGAAAGCTGTGTCTTTCTACCTTTGTCTTTTCTGGCTGTGGCTTTTCCTGGGTCTCTTTCTGCAAAACACGAAATTTAAAATGAAAAAAAAAAAGCATCACAATAGCTGGTCATACAAGTTGAATTCCCAGTCTCAAAAAAGAAAACGAGGCTTACCTCTGACAACCTTTGAGACTTTCGTCTTGGCTGCAAAACAAAGATCCTGAGTTAATTAAAATATTGATGAGTTGGGGTTTAACAAATTCCTTAGAAGTCAGCAAACAATTATCCTATCCACAGTAATTAGGATCAAAGAGATTATGACATTAATAAATTTCATTATCTGTTAAAACAGAAAGAAAATGCAACTGCTTTAAAAAAAAAAAAGAAAAAAGAAAAGGGAAAAAAAAGAAATCGTGCACACACAAATATGTTCCTTGCATTTCCTCTAAGCACTGGAAATCAGTCAGTAGGTAAGCATACAAGTGCCTCTGGCTATGGTTTATGTGCATGTTCTACTGGCCTTTTAGAGTCTGAGATGAAAATATTCCCCTGTGCAGTTCAGCTTATAAAATCATCTGAATTGAAACATAAATCTTTAACTCCATACTTCATCGAGTACAGGATTTAAACTCCGATCCCATGAATACATTATGTCATCACTTAGGTTTTTTTTCTTTTTTCTTTTTGTTTTTAAACATGCTCACCTCTGCAGCTGCATCTGCATTGGAAGTTGCCTGTGTAAGTCAGAGAGGTGGAGAGGAAAAAAAAAATTAACAAACATTGAACAACAACCATTCATGAGTGAGCTAAAGTGGGTGTGTGGTGGAAAGGGGGATGGGCACCCAACCCTCCTGCTGGATGATCAAGAATTTATGCAATCTGTATGAAATGTGACAAAATGTCCTAGGCGTTTCTACCTCAGATCAGGGGTAAAGGATTTCAAAGCATCAACAATGGTAGCTTAAAAAACACATTTTAAGGTAAACCAAATATGTTTTTTTTTTTTTTTTTTTGCAGTATGGGGTTTAAGACCCATTGGAATTGGCCAGCTGTGTCGCTGTTTTCTTGGACACATCAGCTGCCATGATGATCCATAAAGAAAAGACAGACCGCCTCGGGAGTGACGCGCACCATCTTAATAGTGCGGACAGTCAAAGGTTAATTTCCCAGCAATGTAAGCGGTAAACAAGAAGAAAACACGCCACATTTAGTCGCTGCGAAATCTACCCAAAGACGCTCAAACTAAGCTTAAAATACGTTTCACGACTGAGATTCCTTGAGGTCGCAACCTGTATGCCTCCTCGACGATAGTTACACCCCTTTGTTTAATCCCAACACACACCATAGGACTACGAAGTAGCCAAACGCTTCAGAAACCTGCCTGAGCGTGCATTGCTATCAGGATATGTGGCTCCGGGAGGGAAACTTATTTTGCTGTGCAGGCGTGTTCTCCCCGGGCTGAGTAAAAAGGCGCCACTTCCCAGTGTGAACACGGTAGACAAGAGCACATCCGACTTGAGCTCCATGTAAATCCATTGAAACGCAGGACATTTATCCTTCTACAATACCAGCTTCAGATACAAACGCCTGTACAATGTTTACAGCTACAATACGTTAGACATGCTTATACACACGTTTAAACTTACCTTTTTCCGTCCCATTCTCGTTTTGTTTTTGGCGAGACGGCTACAGTAAGGAAAATTTCAACCTTTTTGTTTCGATAACACCAAGAGGACCTGCAGGTCAGACGTACACCTCAAACCTATACTTCAAGGGAAGTGTGCTAACGTAATATTTAAGGTTCAACCAGTACAAGAACTAGCTTTAACTGGATTGGATCCCTCGCTCCTTATGTATTTTATCCCTTGTCCTACCAACCTAGCAGGAAGAGTGAATCTCCGCCCAAAGTTCCCAGCGATTGGCTTTCAGGTTCAGGCAGCATATTTTTGAAACACAACATCTTTACCTGTGTGGGTAGGATGGCGTGCCAATCAACTATCGGTGTTTAACTAAGAGGAAAGCACGATGGGTGTTGTCAGTAAAAAACGAAGCAGAAAAACCACCGTGAAGGTATAGGCCTCAGTGATTAGATAACATGAAAAGATTATCAGGAAATTATTAGAAAAATGTCACAGAACCTGAAACAATATTCGCACAGATATAAAGCACCCTCAAGAGGGAAATATGCCGCATGATTTTGCTTGCATGCCTGTGCTTTATTGTTGCTGAACAGAGATTAGTGAAACGTATGTGATTGTACAAAAGTAGTCTATCAGCTCCACCTGCAACTGAGCTGAATAGCTGTGGGAGTAACACTGTTGGAAACATGGCGACAGGCTGCGCATGGTTCCTGGTGCTGGGCTCCGTGTTTCTCTGTAATCTCATGAAAATACTCCTGCCGAGCATTTCATCTTTCGTAAGTCGGGGGTTCTGGTTTGTGTATGTTAACAGTGGATTTGAGCACTGTTTTGTATTGATATAATATTGTAATGTCTTTTAAATAGAAATGCTAAGCTAGCTGCTGCTAGCTTAGCATTTAGCAAAGCTAATAGTGTTAGCTTGCCGTAAACAAAACGAGACTTATCTGGCTGAAGGCAGGGTGGAGTTTTCACCGCAATCTGATCAAGTTACGACCCAAACGTAGCAAAAATGTAGTGCCTTCCTTTAATGTAAAACTGCTATCAAGCTAGCAGTTTTGCACAGTCTTTTGAATTTAGTCTTACTACAGAGACTAAATATTAACCATATCTCTGAATTAAAAATATTCATAACTGTTCCGTGCATTATATTGTCATATATTGCGTATATTTGCTGCTGCGACAATTATTTAAGGACCTTTCTTTTAATTTTGAAAATGTTAGCTTCTTAAATAAATGCAGCTCAATAAATCTCTGTTCTTCCACCAAACAAGCAGCTCCAATAGGTCATGGGTGTGTTTGGAGCTGCTTGTTGTTGTTGTTTTTTTTATATATAATTATTATGTTATAACAGTATAAATTGAGAAAGGCTGTCAAAGTGGCAGTATTTGAAAAACTTGATACATAGTATTTGTTGCCTATACTGTCACCCATTAACTACTTCTCCCACAGTAAAAGCCATCCATTTATTGTGCTCAGTAAAGCCATTTTTCTTTTTCTTTTAAGCTGACAAAGATGGTGCAGAAAGATGCCGAGCAGGAGGGTGAGATGAGGACTGAAATCCAGCAGATGAAGAAAGAGCAGTCCTCCATAAGCATGATGGACGAATTTGCAAGATATGCCAGGCTGGAGCGAAAAATTAACAAAACTACAGATAAGCTTAAGACACATGGTAAGATGAAAACTAACACACGTGTTCACCAATTCAAGCAGTACATCATACCACTAAACAGCAAGAATATTTCTTAAGCTTGCAAAATGTAGTATGTGCTTTATGTTTATTATTACCAGTTCAGCTTAGGCTGGAAAACTTTCAACAGAACTACTGTTGTACACTTAGAAAAAATGTGAAGTAGTTTAACAAAGAGGACTGTGCAGAAATTCTCTTGATGTGCAAATTGTTAATTTTTAACAATTACAACAAATTATTCACTCAAACAGCCTGAATATAAATGCATGGTACACTTCTTGGATTTTTATTAGCTAAAACAGGGATGTCCATCCTTTTCACTGTAAAGCACACAACAAAGTTTGTGCTAGTTTATCCCAAAAGTACGTTTTTATCACAAATGACTCCAATGGGGACGTGCGCAGTCTTTCACAGCTGTTTAGAAATGCCGCGACTGACAGAATTAAACAACTGCAGGAAGTGGCTGGAGGTTTGATGTTTACAAAGTGTTTGCTGGGAGCAACAGCTGCCTGTTGTCCAATGCAGACAATCTAAGAACCACCTCATAAACAAACCAGAAGTCGACATTTGTCTGGCCAAATACGTAATATTTGTCCAACTGCTAAATTAATGAACGCGTGGTATGGTAGTATATTGAATATGTTTAGTGAGTCTTCTTGCAAGAATGTTTGCATGCATATATTCTCTCTATTTACTCTCTGCCTGAAATACATTGTTTGGCAATTTCAGATATAAGGCCTATATTGGTATTAGATCACTACCTACATACTAATATTAATTAATTTTGTTCTAATCCTGAGCACACATGGATACATATACTGCAAATGATTGTATGTTTGATTTACCTTTGCAGTGCAGTCGAGAACCGCTCAACAAGCCAAAATGAAATGGGTTGTGAACATCATCTTTTACATACTGCAGGTAGGTGGACAATACAAACAGAAACACAAATGTATCTAGGTTATACAAACATTTTCTTGCTGCTCTGTAAGATCTAAACTTATAAACTTTGTTAGAAAATAAACACAGTAAAATTAGTATGACAAGCTGCAAATAGTAGCAATGTAGAAACTATCTGTAATTTCAAATTCCTTTCTGTCTTCAGGCTGCTCTGATGGTCTCACTGATATGGAAATATTACTCTGATCCAGTGACTGTGGTCCCCAGTAAATGGATCGCTCCTGTGGAGCGACTAGTGGCTTTCCCAACAGGAATGGCAGGTAGTCAGTCTGCTGTTATTGTTGTATCCAATATAAGACGAGCCAAACAATTTACACAATAGTAATTAATGATATACACGTCTGGATGACTAGTTAGTAAAATGTTACTTTAAAGCTTTTTTTTTTTTTTTACATTTTATCAGTTGATAACACTCCATAAGTTTCAAGATGTTCCAGAGTTAACCATGACTCTGGAACATCTTGAGTTTCTTTATAGAAACCACCAGAAAGAGGCTCCATTGTTATGAACTAATGTCCTTGTTTCTAAAT
Organism: Poeciliopsis retropinna; assembly: GCA_010277075.1. Lineage (NCBI taxonomy): Eukaryota > Metazoa > Chordata > Actinopteri > Cyprinodontiformes > Poeciliidae > Poeciliopsis > Poeciliopsis retropinna. Next base: position 16,631,018 of record VMRM01000002.1, on the reverse strand, counting down.
GATGATCAACATGTTGGATAAGATGACGTCTTGGTATTTCAATTTGTACATTTCTCAGCACAAGAGATCATTTTATACTATTTGATTTTAAAAACATGACAACTTAAGAAAAATTGTGTATAATGTTAACTAGTGAATAACCATACTTAGCACAGGAACAGGAAATGAAGCCTGCAAATGAAAGATTCACAGAGCTGTTCTTTTCTTATAGGTGGTGTGGGAATCACTTGCTGGCTGGTGGTTTGCAACAAAGTAATCACATTGGGCCTCACTGCCATCAGTTAGAGAACTCGGCTGTGATTCGGCTGTCTGCACGTCTTCTTGGAAATAAATTTGCTGTTTAATGTGAAGAGAAGAGTGCTCTCCAACTGCATTATTAATTTATTATTATTGTAACATTGTGTTTTCTATTTTTGTTAAATGAATGTTTTGATTTCTTACCAATTGGATAGAATTGTGACATTTTCTTCTTTTTCTTTAAAATAAACTATTAAAAACAAAATTTGCATTTTCCAAGTTGGGAAACATCCAACAAAAACAACTCAGGTAGTTTTTGTTTAGTTCCAAAGTATTGGTCTGAACATCTTTTTTTTTTTTTTTTTTTAAAGTCAAAACAAAACATAAATTCTATTTGTTATTTTTCAAAACCTTTGAAAACAAAGCTTTCATCACTGCAGTGAGATTTTATCTGACAAAACTGACTAAGATAGTATGGCCTATTTGAAGATTCTTAATCTTGCTACAAATGATTTCTCTTGCGTATTGAGAAGTCATTGTGTCTGCTCTGCTAAAACTTATGTCACTATGCAAGTTCTGACTGACTGGGTGACTGACTGTGCATTCATTTTTATTTGACATGGTTGCTTTCAGAGTTGTTTCTATAACGTTGGCCAATTTAATTTAATCTTCTCTTATAACTGCTCTATAGTTTCTAATGTCTCGGTTTCTTTATCTTTCAGTCAGGTGTTTCGAGACTCTCATCTCGGTTTTCTTCCCAATAGTTTTTCTCAGTATTTCCTTTGAAAAATACCTGAAAAAAACAGATTTTACTTCAGCTTGATGGAATATTACTTTTTCTACCCAATTTACAACCAGCACAATGCTTACCTCTTGGTGATCATCTTCTAATACAGTATTTTCAGAAATGTTTCTTTCTGGACTTTCAGTAAGCAACACTCTTGCAGATGATGGTTATAATGCTGAAATGATAAACGGTTCACAGGGCTTGGATGATCACAGGAATTTTAAATAGGCGTGACGTATTCACGAAATATCTAATTTCCTTGATAACATGAAGCATAGATCAATAAATTAGATCAAACTGAATGCAACATACCTGCAGACACAAAACTTGATGTCTAATTCCTCAAGACTGGTGTTCAAGACTCCTTATGTGCCAAAACATCTCTCTTCGATAGATCTGATGATGTTTGGACAAATCTATTCGTCTGCACCGTCTTATTCTCTTTAGCTACAATTATAAGTTCATGTAGCTAAAGTCACAGGCAGCCAGAAAGCATAACTAACCTTTGTCAAAGTAGCTTATTTGTGAACATTACCTTTTTTGCTGTGTCCTTTAACCATCCTGTGGTAGTAAATATTATGTTTCTGCACTTCTTTTTCTCTGAGCTATCTCAGAAAAATAATCAAAAGTTGCACATTATACATAGCTATTGAGACAAGGGTGACATCTCAGCAAACAGAATCATTATTATTTTAGTAGTTTCATTTATCAGTAATTCAATTAAAAAAGTTAAATTCATATACAAAGAAAGGTATGTTTTGAGTTTTTATTTCCGGTAATGTTAACAAAACGCCAAGTTTTCAAAGTCAGTGACAGTTTGGGGAGCCACTTCATCTGATTATGTTGGTGCACTATTGTCTAGTCCAAAGTCAGAGCATCAATCTACCAGGAAATTGCAGAGCACTTCATGCTTCTTTGTGCTGATAAGCTTTAAAGATATGCTAGTTTCATTTTCCAGCAGCACCTGGTGCCCTCCATACTGCAAAAGGCACCAACAACTACTAATAGTCATGTTATTGTGATTGATTTGTCAGCAAACTCGCCTGAATTAAACCTGACAGAGAAACTTGAGTGATACCTATTAATCATTTCATGCTCACCTGAAGCTCTCTGGTTAGCTGGTGGATGTGCTCTTGCAGACAGACAGATGCTTTTCTTGCATCTCTGAGCTTTCTTTGTTCCAAGTCTATTTGGCGTTTGAATGATTCTTGGTACAACTCAAGGGTTCTCTCCATGTTCTAAAAAATAAGGAGACAAAAAGAAATGCAATGCAGAACCAAATAAAAGGGCTATGCTTTAAGACTAAAAACTTAAGGCTTGATCATGCGTTCTGATTTCAGCTTTGAAGTAAGCTATATCCCAGCAATTCAATCAAGCCTCCATCCAGGGGTGGGCAATTCTGGTTCTTGAGGGCCGGTGTCCTGCAACTCTTAGATGTCTCTGGTCCAACACACTTACATCCAATGTCTCAATCACTAACTGCAGTAAGAGTCCTGCTAATGACCTCATTTTTTGACTGAGCTGTGCTGAAGTAGAGATACATCTAAAAGTTGCAGGAGACCGGCTCTTGAGGCCTGGAGTTGCCCAGCCCTGGACCATACACCTTGGCACCTGTATTTTCCGGTCCCTGTCCTCCAGCTGTGTGGTGGCCCACGCGAGCTTCAAGGTGAGCTCCTCCCTCTCTAGTAAACTCTTGTCCTGGCTGAGCTGCTGCAGGTGCTGTAGAGTGTCCTTCATGCTAAGCAGCTTTCTTTCTGTGGCCTGCAGCTGCCTGCCCAGGTTGTCACGGGACATGCGGGTTTCACGGAGCAAACCCTGAAGAGCTTTGGTTTCATTGTTGTGCTTGGCTACAATCTGGAATTGGGCATAGAAGGAACATGGTTTCTTTGGCATTGGTTGTGCTGGTGATTCAGAAATACTCTTTAAATTTGAATTGTATTCAAAAAGAGCATGATTACTTTCTGTCTTCAGACGTAGATAGGGCATATTTAGCTGACAGAATGGAAGTGAAATCTGAACAGATGAAATTATGATCCAACCTGGGAGATGCCGTCATTTGAGTCTCTGAAGTGCTGCTGCGCCACCGTGTGGCGGTGCTGGACTTTCTTCAGCAGTTTGTTTTCAGTCTTGGCTTCACTGAGCTGCTGCTGCAGATCCCAAATCTGGCTCTTCAGCGCCCAGATGCAGCTCATGTTGGGGGTCTGGCTCACTGACTTTGAACCTTGCAGAGTACGGATTGGAGGCATCTTGAGGATTTCATGCTTCATCTTCTGCTTCTGGACTGCTTGGGCTTTCGTGCCTGAAGGGAAAAATAAATTTGTTTGGTTATGACAGAAGTAGCAGCCCACTCTCTGTAGTCAATTGCATTTTGCATTGCCTTCACTGTATCCAGATTGCTTTGATCTTTGGAGTTTGGCTGATGGGCGCTCATCTGGAGTTCTGTCAGCTCTTTCCTCGCGGTCAGATGGATACCCTGGACCATCAGAACCACAGCAGGGACTGGACCACCTGGAGGTGTTGGTACTGCAGCTCACTGTATCACAATCCCCATCCATACAACTTCAAGAAGAATTTGACGCTTTGTGAAACATAAGAAAGATTTTTCTTGTCAAAACCGGAAACAACTCAGCTTAGTAAATCAGTCTATGCTAATTAAATGTCTTTGGAATCTTATCTAAATGTTTAATCCTAAACAGAATTTTTACTTTTGAAAAAACACCTGTTGTCATGGCATCTGCTACAGAACTCATAATGAAGCTGAAGTTAGTATATGATTCAGAACTTAGTTAACTTTCTTTTTTTTCTTTTTTTTAATCTAAAATAGTTAGAATGACCAAACATGTTATTCCCCACCTGTTACAGATTGCATAAAAAGTGTGAGTTATGGTGTAAAACTGGAGGACCACCAGTCAGTCTTTCCTGGTGCTTTAAGTAGAAACTTTTAGATGTGTCTCTGCTTCAGCACACCTGAGTCAGACAATGAGGCCATACGAAGGACTCTGGACAACTAGACTGCATACTGAGGAGGTAATTCAGCCATTTAATTAAAGTGTGTTGGATAGGTTACATCTAAAAGTTGCAGGACACCAGTCCACAAGTCCTGAAGACTAAATTGCTTTATAGCATCCGTGGGTCTCTAGTATAACTTGGTGCAAGTTTTGAGTGGTGTAGTTGAACCAAGTGATGAAGCCAGAAGGGTTTCGAAAACACCGCTTTTAATTTTCACAAACTGGAATTAATTGAATCTCATTACTGTAGAATAACCTGGTTGATTGATTACTAAGTTTAACTAACTTTGCTTTATATCATTTATTTTAATTAAATCTTTAGTTCTATGTTTGAACAGTTTTGTGTATATATATACTTTTATTTAATTTGTGAAGACTGATAAAAAAAAACAAGAAAAAAAAAAAAATATATATATATATATAACATATATATATAACATATATATATGTTTTATATGTTTTTTTTATCAGTCTTCACAAATTAAATAAAAGTTTTTCCAAAACGTGTTTATTACTAGCTCAGGGCAACATTAAAGACAGTCCAGAGTCCTTAAGCAGCAGCATATCGCTTTAATCAGGTTCCGAATCAAATCCCAACTTTTTAAAATAGAATTTAACAAGAAAATAAAATGTCTTAAAATGGAAAAAAAATTCAAAAACGCTAAATATATTGGTCAAACTAACGTTGGTCTCAACATTTACCCTTATCTCTGTATTATTGTGTGATTTTAAAAAAGTTTTAAAATCAGTTTAAAGCAAAAAAAAAAAAGGCCTATATAAAGTAAAATTAAGCTACAAAAAATGTATCATAGCCAACAAAGTTAAATAAATAACCTCTTTAAATAAAAATAACAGTTTCATATTAAAATAAGCATTTGACTCCCGCAGTGCTGTTCAGAGCTATTTCTGTCCTTCTCAGCATGGACTTAGAAACTAACTTGCCTTTCTTTCCCGGAGCCGATAGACAGCTGAAGCTGCCAATCAGTATGCGGCGCTGCGCCCCAAGGGGCCAACTAACCAATCCGCCTCTAATGGAGCCCGGGGACAAAAATACCTCTAGCAATGTGTGTCAGTGTGTGTGTGTGTGTGCGCGATCCCACTGTTATTTCTCGGCCCGGGTTGCGCTCTAATAATAGAGCAGGCAGACTTCTCCTTTAAGGCCCTTCTTGTTGCACTGCAACCTCTTCAACATAGTTTGTAGTAAAAAATGGTCATCAAAGTTTTCCTCGCCACTTCCTCTGGATCGACAGCGGTAAGTTCTCACTCTGATCTTGACTTTAGGTCGAGCTTTGCAGGTTGTACTTCATAAACTGAACATGACTGTCTGTCACTCACTCTGATTTTACTGGGTTAAATCCATAAATTAATGCTGGCTGCCTTACCGTCTGATAATTTGCTCTTTCAGCAAGTTAACTGGCTTGACTTGTGATCAGATTTATTTCTGATGAGTGATCTTGGTGAAGTATTTCGTATGTAAATGTGATTCAACAGGCGGAGCCTTCCAGATCAGGGGCTCCCTAATCTTTTCTTGTCAGAGCGTGGGGGTTCTTTTTCAGGCCCCAGAAATGGCCCCAGTTAAATTTTTAAGGCCACTTTTATTTCTAAAAAAATCACTGCTTGTCACCTTGTTTGGGTGATTACTAATGAGAAGAGGGAACATTTGTTTTCTGGAGCTCCTCTTGAGGGCTTTTAAGCATAACTAATCCAGCTTTCTCACAATAGTTGGAAAAATGAGATTGTTTTCCATCAAACTGGTTGTTTACTTGTCCAGAATTGTGCCTTTGATGAGGCCATAAAGCTATCCTCATTGTCCTATTATTTTACCTGTAAATATATTTTATACAAATCGATTGGTAATTCAACAAGCATATATGTTCTCCCTGTTGTAGCTTGTTGTCTAGCATTCACGATCAAATACAGATAAGTTAGAAACTTGTCAACTAACACTGCTTTTAAAATGGTACATTTTCTATATGGAAGAAAAAAAATGTTTTCATCCACCTCAGCTTTTTCCATATTATGACCAACACAGATCAATCAATCTGAAAAGTTTGTTATGCATGTGTATTCCCATTCCCTGATTCAATGCCTTGTACCACATTTCATGTTCTTCTCTGTCTCTTACCAACATATAATTTCTCTATAAATACAGAAAAGAGGAAGATGGGTGAACATAAATAATTTTATCTATAAAAGTCAATTGAAAAGTGTACAAAATCTTAAGCTCAGATGGAATCATGGAATCCAAAATAGTAAACAAGATAAGCAGGTTGATGGGAATAACAGGATGATATGATATCATCACCAAGCACTAACTAAGAAATATTTAAGCTGGAGAGTTGGTCACCCCAGCAGGGGGGTAAATTAGAGACTGGATTCAGCTGTGAGGTAATGAGAGAAAATGGCCAATAGATCACACAGGAAACCAGGCAGCAGAATATAAATGCGTATTAAATGCTAAGGTTCAGGACAAATCTAAAAAATGTTTTCAATGTGAAAAGCAAAGGCTGAAAAATTCTTTAAAAAAAAGAAAAACGCAAACCAACATTTGATGCATGAGCTGTTCATTTTTCTACCTTGCAGATCAAAAAGAAACAGCAAGATGTGGTCGGCTTTCTCGAGGCTCTGAAAGTGGAATACGCTGAGCTGGACATCGCCTGCAACGAGCAGAACCGCATGTGGATGAGGCAAAATGTCCCAGAGGAGAAGAAGCCCTCCAATGGCATCCCACTCCCTCCACAGATTTTCAATGAGGAGAGCTACTGTGGGGTGAGCAAAGATGCATTTGTAACTCTATGACGTGGGTCTTGAATTAGATTAGCCGGTGTAGCATCACAGCAAAAAAAAAAGTGTAACTTAGTTCTGCAATTGAATAACATTAAAAGTTATAAAAATGTTTTTCCCCCTGCAGGATTATGACACATTTTTTGATGCAAAGGAAGACAACACGGTGTATGCTTTCCTAGGATTGCCCCCTCCTCCTGGCTCAAAGGTTAGATCTGATTAAAGTTTTTTTTAAATGTTTTTCTGCCAACTAGTTATACTACTTGTTTACTTAATTGAATGGCTACTACTGCATAATTAAGCTCACAAATGTGAATTCTCTGCAATATATTCTATTATTTAATACATTTTCCAAAGAGTATTTAGGTTTTTCTCCAAGATTTTGAGTGCTAGAAATAACCAACAGATTCAGTTGTTGATAATGCAACTTCAGCCGATATAAAATATTTATAAGAATTCTTATAAATCTCTTTGATTTATAAGATTATGGTGATGCAAGTTTTTTTATTGCAGTCTGTCTGCTGGCTGTGTGATTTATAGCGCACAGGAAGAAGAAAAAAATACAAAAAAAAAAAAAAAAAAGAAAAAGAACAGCCCCTGTAAGTAAAGAAGGCATATTTTAATAAGTTAGCACTTTGAGCAGCACTATCGGTTTTAATGGGGCCACATGGTTGAACTGTGTTTATAACAGAATTCAAAGAAAATATAATTCCATCCTTGTTTCCAATAAAGCTTGACATCTGCAGCATTTTTTTCAGTTATTTAAAGCAGACGTTTATTTGAAGTTTCAACTTAGCAATGTATAAAACTCAGTATCTTTTGACAGTTTCACAAATTTATAACAATATTTAGCATTTCTTTCACTACAATTGATTTTGGAAACAGGGATAAGTAGTTATTTATGTGAAAAAAGTTTGTTTCTTATAAAAATAAATTTTGCTGTTGAACACTTTGGGCTCTTTTTATTGTATTTTTCATTTTTTATAGTTGTTAAGCATTTATAGTTTTCATTGGATAGTTGGTCTGAACTGCAGAGAGCTTTCCTGAGTGCTGAAACTGTTTGATAAGAGGTAGCATTTCTGAAGTAAAATGTGGTGTGTTGCTGCAGTGAGTTAAGTTACACAACCAGAATCCTAAGCATATTTTATTGTTTTTTTTTTTTTTGGAGTAGGCAAACACTGCTGCATAAAAAAGAGACATGTTCATAAATTAAAGTCCTAAAAGTGCAGGGTGGATATGTATTCAATCCCCTTTACTCAGACACCCCTCAGTCATATGCAACCAACTGCTTTTTGAAATTCCTACTTCACAGCACATCAGCTCATCCACAAGGTCACAAAAGTATCCAGAACTAATCAAACTCGGAACTTTGCTTTGTTGCAGAAAATTCCAGCGGGAATCTCCAGCCATTGATTCATGACTTTAGCTTAAGTATACAGAGACTATGCAGCAGGACAGCAAAGCTAATCCACTAGGAAATGGCTAAAAATAAATAAATAAAATCAACGAGTAGCTTTGTCATAGTTGATCAAGGGCCGGTCTCCTGCAGCATTTAGATGTGTCTCTACTTTAAAACACCTGGTCAGATAATGAGGTCTTTAGCAGGACAGCAGGACTCTGAAGACATGCTGAGGAAGTAATTGAGTTATTTGATTCAGGTGTGTTAATAACCTGAATCAACTTTTATATGTTGCAGTATCCTGCAACATATAAAAGTTGCAGGATACTAGCTCTCAAGCATTTAAGTGTGACCAAAAAAACAAAACAAAACAAAAGCAGAAGAGGGAAAATTAAGATGTATGAGCTAAATACAGAACTTTCCTGGAGAAAATTTGTTAAAGTCTGCAAAAGACTTGAGGCTGAGGTGGTGGTTCAACTTTCAGCAAGACTACAATCCTCAACTCAGCGCTACAGTGGAAGGCTTTTGATCAAAACATATGTATGTGTTACAATGGCCTAGTCAAAGTGCAGATTTAAATCTGACCGAGAAATAGTTTCTGTTCATAGATGTTCCCCATCCAGTCTGACTCAACTTGATCTATTTTCAAAGAACTGGCTGAAATTTGAGTCGTACCTCAAAGATTCCAGCTGATTATAGTGAAAGATGGCTCTACAAGAAATTGACCCAAAAAGGCCCAAATACAAATGCATGCTTCATTTTTCAGATTTTCATTCACAGAAAATGTTGACTTCCAGATCATTAGTGACATCTTGCATTCATAAGCTGCTTTTGACATCAGAACAACACAGATGACAGGCATTGTTGTGTGAATGTATCTCCCGTCATATGCAGAAGTAGATATAAATATATTGTATTAAAACCTTGGGGTTTGAAATCTGTTGTTTTTAATTCACTATGATTGATTTGTGTTAAACCTCCTTGATGCAGGAAGCATTGCAGGCTGAGAAGGAGCACATTATGCAAAACGGAACCCAAGCAGAGGAAAACCCTGACGACTCAGTAGTAAAGCTGACAATATGTTTCCATTTTTCCATCATGCTTTTTATATAACTGTGCCACACCTCTTCATAGTCCTCATCTGATATAATTAATAACTTCCCTTCCATTTGTAGCTGATGACTTGAACAGGGTTTTATTCCCTCCCATGACCTCGAATAATGTTAATATTGCATGAGTCTTTACAATGCTGTAGCAAATTAGTTCTTATTTCAACTTTGCTTCTCTATCCCTTTGAAACAATCACTTCCATTTTAATGAATTACTGGATTCCTTTTAGCAAGACTAACATCTCCATCTGAGAAGTGTGCCATTGTAATCATGTTGAAACAGTCTTTTTTTCTCCTACTCCCTGTTTTCATTGATTTATCTTTGATTACATTTCTTGTTTTACTTGGTTACTCATTTCACCTCTTAGAAGCACAATGGGGATGTACAAGGAGAGGAGGAGGAGGGACAGGCAGGTGATGAGGAAGAAGAAGAGGGTGGAAGAGCAGATGATGAAGCCACCGAACTAGAAACATCAAGGGGAGAGGAAGAGGAGGCGGCGGCAGAGGAAGAAACAGATGAGGTCACAGAAGAGACAGTAATTGCCATATAGCTGAAGTCCAGCTCCTCATCAGTTTTCCACCTCCATAACCCTGGAGTGATTGAATTCCCTCTCTATCCCATGCCTTCTTGTCATTCATAGAGTGTCTCCTTTTATGTTGACATTAGCTTTCTCTTTTTATTTAACATTTACCTGCCATCATCCTCATCCTTAAATCTCTCCCTCTTCCACTAACAAGCAAAGTGTGGTCTTAAATCCCTCTACAGCATCAATGGACTCTTAATACTTCCTCTTCTTCTTTTTTCAGGTTTCTTTTGTGCTATTTTTTATTTCATGCTACCTATTAGCTAACTGTTATGTCACAGTTCATAATAACCTGCAAAACATCCACCATTAACTGTTCTTGTTAAGATATGTCAGGACAATCCTAAACCCAGCCACTCCAACTTATTTCACCATGTGAAATAAGTTCACCATGTGAAATAAGTTGGAGTGGCTGTGAATGCTGATGTTTCTATGACTGATGCATATTTTGCACACTATGTGAAAACTTAAGAGATCTCTTCCTGTCTCTTGTTATAGGAAGCACAAGAAGAAGAGGATGAAGAGCAAGTAAGTTCAAAAAATTATAGGAAAGAACAGTTTACATTTTAATTACATTTTCATCATAATTTCATTATTGCTTTCTTAACTATATTTTCCCTAAAAGGATCAAATACACAGATTCAGTCATATATTTGTTTCATCAGGGCTTCTGGTTCCTATTTGAAGCATGGCAAACTATAGATTGGTATTACCTAAAGTAAATGTATTATGTAATTGAAGAAAATCCCTTTTATTTCTTTTGAAATCTTGTCTAAAATTGCTTCATTGAGGGATTTTATTTTAGGTAGTGCAGCACATGTACAATGTCTCTACATAAGGATTAAGTTGCTACTTTATTAAGTGTTTTCATTCTTAGCAGTGCTTTTGATCCTGTGTTCATCTCTCCACCTGCTTGTTATTGTGAAAGTTACTAACATGAGCTCCTCATGAGGGTTTTCTGGTAATTCTGATATACAAAAATAAAGCCAAACACCTGACTGATCTGGAAGACTGATATGACTGATATATTTGATGCTAAACCATTCAGTGCTTTATAAAGTAAGTACAAAAGTATTTTAAAGATTATTCTCTGAGCTACAGGGAGTCAGTATAGGGACTTTAGATGTGCTGTGTTTTCTTTGTTTTAGTGAGAACGTGGCAGCATTCTGGATTAGCTGCAGGTATCTGAGTATTTTTATTTAAAGCAGACTTGTGAAGTCAGCGTTACAGTGATCAGTGCTACTAAAGATAAATGCATGGATGAGTTTCCCTAGGTCTTGCTGGCACATTAGTCCTTTAATTCTAGAAATGTTCTTCAAATGACAGGCTGACTTTGTGTCTCTGAAGGTTCAGGTCTGAGTCCGTCACTACACCCAGATTTCAGGACAGACCAGTAGTTTTTTGTTAAATAACTGAAGCTGGGTGCTGACTCTAGATCATTAATGGTTTGGTCTGAAGTCAACTCCAATTTTTTTTTTCTGTTCAACAGGAGAAAATTATAACACAATCACATATTGCTTTGTTCTAAGCATCTGTTCAATGTTTGGATTAACTTGGAGTCACCTAGTGACATTGTAATGTAGAACTGTGTATCATCTGCGCAGATAATAATCTAGTGGTTATAGCAAGGAGTTATTTCAGTTCCTGTTCCCCTCCTTTGAATCAGATGGGGTTTTTTTTTCCTTTTTGGGGCCATTTACTGTAAACCCTACAGATGCTTGCACATCAATATCGACAGTTTCCGAATTACTCACAGCAATCCATCTGTCAACAACAACCATGCAATGATCAAAATCACCTAAATCTTCTTTTCTCACATTCTGATTATCAGTTTGAGCTTCAAGAGGATTTCGCCTCAGAATATTAGTTTTCAGATATTCTTTTTCAAATAATTCAATAAAGAAATTACTCTGGCTATCATGTCTTATGAATGGATTTACTGTTTTCTAGGTTAAGTGGATATATAGTCTGACATGGTTGGTATTTCATGAATAAACTGATATTATTGAACCAAATTAAGGTGTGCTTAGTGAAGAACCGGTTAGTTTTAATGGGAGGAACATGGTAACGCAGTCAAACTGAATGACTTGGATACTATCTTTTTGCTAAGCTCCAGTTGTTCTCTAGCCTATTCACACATATGTTTTGTGTCCATTAGTTTTAACTCATATTTCAGAACAACGATGTTCCAGTTCCTCCATCACCTGCCTGATATTGTACATTTAAAGCATTTCCTGCCACTGTTCTGCCATTGTATTACTCATGAATGCTGTAAGACCTTTGACTGCCTCTTTGTGTTATTGTCCATCTCTTATTGGTTTGCTCCTCATAGGAGGAAGAGGAGCTGCACTCACAGGTAACTGTGCTTCAGTAATCTTCTGCGGTTTGGTAGATCATCCACGGTTCCTCCATGAAGCCATCAGCATTGTCTGATGGTGTTCAGATGAGACTATTCTACATTGTTGAGGGTGGGATGTGAAAGATGATTTTTTTTTTTTTTTTGTTGCTCCTACTCATCATTAAACTCTTCAGTTTTCTCAAATCAACTCTTCCTCTTTCAGTGGGTTCCCTTTCAGCTAACATCTTGGTTTCCTCCTAGCTGTAGCTGCATCCTGACACCTTCAAACATTCCCTTTAGTTTCCTTTTCCACAGATGTCCTTATAGTGCATGCATGTGGTACTGTTTTTGCTCTCCACACAGCTTGCTGACCTGGCTGCTATGTTATTTCTTTTAGGAGGAGGAAGAACTACAACAGCTTGAGGTAGATTCACATATTTATATATATTTATATCTTCAACCTATCTGAGTCGCTTTCTTGTTTTTTATCATCTTGTCCTTGTTGTCATGTTACTGCGCCCTCTGACTCCTCCTGCTGCTGCATCCTGTGGCTGGTGAAAATGTGCATAAAGCCTTGGAATGTATTTTTTTCATAGCAGAAAAATATTGTCACACATTTAGGTTTCTTACTAAATTAACAGTGGCACACTTATTAGCACCTATGCTGGTGATTATACATGTCTTTTTTTTCCCAAAACCACAACACTTTTACTTGTGTAACATTTATCAAGGTTGGACCGCAGAGGGAGAGGGCTTTTTGATGATTAGTCTTTGCACAGTCTCTCTAGGTCACCTAGAGTCCCTGGTTCTCTTTTATGCTGAAGAGAGGGGTGTTTAGCTAAATCTGGTAGGTTTTCTAATAGATTTACGCCCAGTTTTGTCTTTGTTCCCAAAGACAAAACCAAGTTTTATGACTGGGAATCTTTACTTTGTTGATTTCGATCTGTGTTTTGAGTCATTAAAGATCCATTTCAAACATTTTGAGGAGTCCACAAGATTTTAATCAGAATTTGGTATTCCAAAGAGTTTCTGACGCTACTCCAACAGGGTTTGCTGGGCCTTTAGAAGAGAAACAAGCTCACAGCATCACAGATCCTCTTTCATGTTTAACAGTGAGCATATGAAATTACAGAAAAGCTCAATCTTAGTTTTATTTAATCTAAGCACCAAGTTCCAGTATAATTTCCATCAGTACTTAGGAAATCTTTGACTGTTTACAATTGTGATGGTAGGAGCTTTAAAACAACTCAATGGCATGTAGATGGTATCTGAAGGTTTTTGTGGGTACTCACTGACCTCAGGAACACACTGTTTGCTAATGTTTTCTAACATAATTTTTCCCTATCATCTTCCTCTCTGTTCACAATGTCAAAATAAATATAGGTCCATTCAGCATAGTGGTCAGTGGCTCAAAAAATAGGTCTCTATGCCAGGTCATAATTATACCCCTAGGAAACAGAAACAGATTACCAGGTAGGAGTTTCTAGAGACTAATAGAGACACATTCAGCATAAATACAATGTTTTATTTTGATTTATTTCATAGGAATTATTGAGGGTTTCCAGTACTGGTGAGTTTATTTAAAACAATTATTTCTTAATGTTGGATATTTTCTCCCATTTAATTCATTTTCTCAAGTTAAATGAGAAAATTTAACTTAACTATTTACTAACATATATAATAAATAGTCTAATAAATTTTATACATCTTTACAGGGGTCTCCAATAAACATTTAGACTGTAGTTTATGATACATTCCTCTCTTTTTGCTTAACTAAAACATCCCATAATATTCTATAGTCAACAGACGTACCATTACTTTTATGATAATACAGTGAAGAGTTAGAATGGTGTAAATTATTTAGTAACAGTGTTACAATGAGCCACAGTGTAAAGATTTCCAAAGATTTGCATTTTGCTTATTTAAATGAATGGGAATTGATAAAATGTCATCTTTAGCAGCTCTTACAATCTACCAATAAAGGGTTGTGTGTCATTATACATTATACATTGGCACTTGATGGTACATCACATTTCTATTCACACCTTTGTGTTTTACATTTAATATAATTTTCACATTTCCACCACACATTAGAATGCATTTCTAGTGTGTCATTAAGGTTAGACATTAATGCTGTAAGATTACAGTGTAACCTTACAGCATTAGACTGTAAGGTTGATGGAAAAGGATATGTGACTTTCAGCATTTTTTTACGAACAATAATATAAAAAGTAAGATATGTTATCCTTATTAATCTCTTATTTGACTTTTATGTCACATTCATAGTAAGTGCTACTTTGTCTATGATATAATATCTCAATAAATTTTATACATTACATTTATGCATTACAGTGTATAAATGTAAAGTGAAATAATGTTAAAGGGGCATGGACATTTTTGCAAAACTCTGTAGGTTTCAAATGTCAATGTACCTTCATAATCATTTAACACAATACCTTTAAGAGAATGTCTCTTAAAATAATTTGTTAGTCTGGAATTTTTATAGTGTGTCCAGACCGTTGAGCTAAGTGAAACAGTGGAGTGTGTTGCAAGTCTCTTTTTAACCACAGTTTGGTCTGCCAGGCTACACAAAAGTTTAATATGGCGTTCCAAATTGAAAAATCTTTATGAACTGAATGTTATCATTCAGTCACAAGTGTAACCAATTTGTTTTTACTTCACCCATTATCTGCCCATGCTCAAAGTAGTAATGTTGAATTTTAAATTCAATGATGGTGTGATTACTTTGACTTTCTGATGGAAAATGTTGATTTCAGCAGGTGTTTCAATAATTGTTTCCTATTTGTAGAGCTTCTGACCACAAATAGGTCAGAAGCTATAGTCACTCTAACGTGTCCTCCCAACACATTTCTCAACTGAACAGAGAACTCAGACAGAAAGTAAAGTATTTTATACATCATTTTATAATGCACTACGTTGTCCAATGTTGCTGGAAAATGATTCAGAATATACAGATTTCATCGTTCAAAATGCCAGGTAGAAAATGCTTTGCTCTTCTTTGACATTCCAGCCTGAACTTCCATCGTTTCACTGCTTTGCATTCTCTGCTCCTTCCTTTGTGTCTCTGTCTTTGTCCCACCTTCCCAGCCGGACCAAGATGAACAAGGCAGTGAGGTAGACTTGGTGTGGTTTGTGGCGTCACACCTTTTAGCCTCTGAAAACCTCAGTGTTTCTTCCTTTTGTCTTTCTTTTTTGTATTTGTGTGCTGCATGGTACTTTTCTCATAGTTTCCCATGGAAGTGTCTAATGGTTTGCAGCATGATTCATGTATTTGTCTTAATTCCTAAGGTGGAAGTGGTGTTATGATGGAAACAGCAATACTATATGGACCAATATTTCACTGCTTATTGATATTTTAAAACTTGATTCCTCTTGATTTCATCTTCTGTAGGAAGAAGAAGAAGATACAGAATTACAAGAGGTATATGTTTGGATTATTTCTCTCCGTTTGGCACGGCGTGAATCATACTTGAAATTGGGAGTTTTTTGCACGATCGGATCACAAACAAAACTAAAACTATTGTTTTTTTCCTCAAGTCAGTTGTATGTCATGCCACACATTTGTACACAATGCACAAACGGGGAGTGTTGTAGCAGGTTTTTATTCATGTGCAGTATTTCAGGGCTGACACAACATAATACTTGATTAGTGATGCAGAGACCTGTAAAACATCTACAGAGCCACTTTCTTGTAGTCTGCCAGGATGTTTTGACTTCTTGTTTTTATGAACAACTTTGGCATTTTTTTAAATGTCCTTTGCATCTGCCTGAGTGCAAAACATAACAACTCAGATATGTGGGTTTTTTGGTTGGGTGCACAGACTTTACAGGACTTTTGCTTTTGGAAGAAGTCATGACCTCTTCTTCTCTTTGCCCAGAGCGCTGAAACAAAGTGAGTGCAAAGTGAATGTGACAGTTTTTACAGGAGATTGAGCACATAGTGTTACTGCACAATACATGGAGAACAACAAAGAGGAAAAATTTCACAATGGACATTCGCTGTTTACCAATTGGCTTACAGCCTTTCCTTTTGATTAGAACTGTTTTCATAGTTGAATCCCTGTCAGTAACACTGAAAAGTATTTTCTCCCTTCACCCTGCCATAACTGCTAAACACTGCACGTTTCTCAGATTACGTCTTCACCATTTTTAACTCTCTGACTCTTCAACCACTAACAAGTGAAGGGTCCTTGGACCAGGATGTCACTGTACACAATCCCCACCACGTATTTCTTATTAATGTGTCAAAATGGAGAAGGAAAAAAGAGTTGAAATAAAACTAGGTAGTACTGCTGGTAATTTCCATTCTTTGCAAATAGTCTTAAGAGAAAGGTATACATCACAAGAGATATTTTCTAGTTTAATGGGATCTAAGAATGTAGGCGGAGGGCCTGTGTAAGACAAAGTTGTTGACCCTTTTTCTGTCAAGCTAAGCCAATGCAGCTATTTTTAATCTAAAATACATTAACTATAATGTTTCCTGTTTAAGCTATGAGGCACCTGACATTCATACTTCTTGAACCCGTTCAGATCTTGTCACTTTATAGCCACAAACTTTTATGTACTTTATTTTGATTTTATGTGATAGATCAGCACAATGTAGTGGTGGTTGAATACTTTGTATTCAACTTCCTTATATTGATGCCCCTAAATAAAATTCAGGGTAAAAGAAATTACCTATGTCACCTTACTAGTAAGTGAAGTCCACCTGAGTGTTATTTAATCTCAGTTTGAGTATGGCTGTTGGTAAATCCCTCAGACATTTGCTGGAGAATGTCCCCAGAATAGGGTTGACTACATCAGCTGCAGTAGAATACACAATAAATAACAGATTCTGTGTCACCAGGAATGTTTAAGTCTCCTATTATATTAACCATTTAAAAAATTATTTGAAAAATATGCTTATGTATTCTGTTTTGGAGAAATATTTTTATACCTCTTACCATCTTTTGTGATTTGTGTTCATGTTGAAAACCAAAACCCATTTTTTGTTTGTTTGTCTTTACCAGGGAGAAGAGGAGGCTGAGTAGTTACAGTGACGTCAAGATGAAGACCATCGACTGTCCTGGTAAAGCTCTTTACCATCTTTTACTGATTGGTTTTAAAGGCTGTGTTTCACCACTTGGGGGCAGTGCAACATTGTTAAAACTGACAAACCACTGATCCGCTTTTCATTTCATGTTTATTATTTGGCATTTATTTCAACCACATTAATTAAAACCTCAAATCCTTTTGAAGTTTGTTTTTCTTTTTTGACCCTGCTCTTTAAAAAGGCAAAAGGCAAAATTACACCTATAAATCAACCTGCCACGGCAGTGCATGAGTCTCTGCAGTGCAGTGGCATGTTTTACTATTTTACATTAAAACTAAGAAGAAACTAACATTTACCTCTCAGTGCAGTCAATTCTTTGCTCCATATTGCCTCAGTATTCTAGGAGTTTAAAGACCTCATCCAAAAAATAAAGTGCAGCAGCCTCTTATGACTGATCTGTGATCAGCTTCAGTGAGCATACTGTGCTGGGAGATCAGATTGGGCCACAACGAAAACATTTCGCACTACCCATTTTTATTCTCTGAGGTAGTGTCAAAGAGTATGATGATCTTAATGGGGATCATGATGGTTGTGGTGATAATCGTCCTAATCTTTAAAGCGTGTCTTCTGCTTCCACTCTGCATGTTTGGGCTGCAGGAAAAGCCGAGAAGCTGACATCCGGTGTTTCCTCTCTTTGGCTGTCTCTCCATGCCTGCGAGCCCCTTGTCACGCCTTGTTAGAACAAGCTGCTAAGTGAGCTTTCAAATGTGGCCCTGGAGGAGCGGGCACACAGGGTGGCCCAGGCTTAGAGGTGGCAGTATGGTTAGACCACTGGAAAATGTGTGACCTCATTTTTCTTTTATCTGTTTGTCTTATTTACCAGCCTGAAGGAGCTCCCTATTCCATCTCTGCCTAACCCCAGACGCTTGTCCCACCATCCCCTCAAACTTGTTGGCCAGCAACTCTACCTACCAATTCTGCACTGGATTTCTCCTGGAAACCATCGGTCATATGTTTGACCCATACAGCACATAAAACTATCCTTTTGACTGCAATTTTGACTTGTTTTTATATTACGCATACAAACACAAATCATAATGAAATTTTGCAGAAGAGCAGAATGGTGTTTGTAGAAATCTGCGTTTATAATGCAGATTTCTTCAGTTTAAACACATTTCTCATGCTTTACTTTTAGCAATTGTAATTTTCTAACCTTAGAAGAAAGTGACCTTTTCAAAAAAAAAACCTGGCTGTTTCTCTTGTAAATGTTCTGCTATGTTATTCCAGCGTTGTTCCTTACTTCCTCCTTTTATTAGCTGAGTGCTTTAAGAGACTTTTAATGCTCCCCACAAGGAAGAACAAATGCTGCACGATTCAGACCACCAACCATTTTTACAAGTACCTCTGCCTGTACTCCTGACTAATCAATGAACTTTGTTGAACAAAGAGTGTAACGTGTAACTAAGACATGGAAACAACAGAAAAATAAACAATTTTAGACCGATAAACTTCATGTTGTTTTATTTTGAGTTTTTCAATAAGTGGTTTTCAATCTTTTATATCACTTCATTAAATACTGGTTCAGAGTCCCGCCAACATAATAAATTACCACATTTCTTATGTTTTATGCCATAAAAAAAGATACTATTCTATTATCAGTAGAAATATGCAATTTCTGTATATATTGAATTTAAACAAAATATTGAATTTGAGCTTTTGTTTGCACATTATGAGATTTAATCATGATGTGAAAATACAATTTTTAAGCACTCAACATACCACACTACCACTATGAAAGCTGGAGTTTTACAAAACAACTTTGATGTTGGTCTGGCCATAAGGATATTAAAGACATCTTGAGGAACTTAAAGTCTTTCTTTTTTGAAAGTTGTGGCTCAAAGTTTGTCTATACTGTGACTAGTGTCGTAGAGTTCACAGTGTTCTTCTGTTTTATGACTGGGTACATTACTTTTCTTTCAGGCCAAAAGTAATGTACCCAGTAGATTACTTTGGTAGACATTCCAGATGTTCAGTTAAAGGTTTAATTGTACATCTGGAAATTAGATTTTAGTGATCTTTGAGTGCTATCAAGGGGTATGATAATTTTTTAGCCAAACACAAAATATGAAATGCACCTGCATTCTTTTGTTTTCATGTTTTACCACTAAAGGTGGGGCATTTGTTCAGTATGCATGTTATGTGGGAACTGTGATACTTATGTGCCAAACTGCCTGGATTTTGTGTCATACAGCTTATGTGGTGATCTAATTGTGTATGGTACAGTGTTAAAACAAAGGAAGATGATATTAAAGGAAAAGCAAAACTGTGAGCAAATATTATCCCTCTAGAATCCAGAAAAGCCCTCCCAGGATGTACCAATACTGTCGATATGAAGCACTGCGCAAAAGAAATGGTCATATGAAAAATATATCCATCATGACAGCTTTAAAAGTATTAGAAGCAAGTGTTTAATTCTGAGTCTCATTTTGTTTAGTTTGCAGGTTTGCCCCACTTTCTGGGTTCTGGGTACTCCGGTTAATTAAAAATTATAAATTGATCCTAGGTGTGAGTGTGTGACTACGTGGTTATTGTCTGTGTTTTAAAAAGGTTGGTCGCTGGTGATTGGCAAGTGCTCCCCTGCTGTGTTCCTGCACAGGCTTAATGGTGGTATGGAAGATAAGTGAATGAATAAAACATATTCCCTGTAATTAAATCAAAGCTTATAAAAACAGGCACAGAAATATGCATTGTAATGATCCACAACATCAGCATTGTCCCAAACATCCTGTTACAAATGCTTTCATTTTTTTAAACATTTGTTTAGTTTTTTAACTTACTTTGGACAAAAGCATGTACAGACATCATCTCAGTCATCTCATTTACATATTCCTAACAGAACAAATTAAAAAATATCCATATGTTTGTTATTAGGTGCTAAAGGAAATGCCTACCATAGCAAAGTTGAAAAATTTATCTCTGGTAGACATTTTACCCAAACATGTAAATCAACTCACAAATCAAGTACTATCAGTGGGTTGTGTTTACAGAGTCTCTATGTGTGTGTGAGTTTGTGTGTGTCCTGGGACAAAGTTCCCAAAGCTCAGTAATGTTTAACAGAACAGTTTTGGATGAGCTCACCGAACACCAGGTATGAAGTAGAAACAGCATGGTTGATATGCATCCACTTTGTGTGTTTATGCACAGGAACACCAGACTGAGGTAAGACAAAGAAAAGAAGCAGAGTTAAAATGTAAATTAGATGTCAGGCATGGGATCGTGATAAAGTTTGATGATTTTGTTTCAGTTAAATGGTACATTTTTCAATTTGTGGTAATGCACTGACTTGAATTTAAAGTAACTATATCAGCTGTAGGTTGTTCTAATAACTGACACTACAATTACTATTTGTAACTGACCAATATTACAAATGGTGCATAGTCTTTTAGGAAACAAGATGATTTATTTTTCTGACAGTTCCATACAATTTTACAGTATTTAAAATAACTATAAAATAACATTTTGTAAGGCAAGTAATACAAGACAAAATGAAACATGTATTTTTATACTTAACACAAATGCAGTTCAGATTTGCTTAAAGTATGTCCCCAATAAAGAACAAATAAATGTTTTGTATTAATGTGCTAATGTCTTAGCATGCTACTTCACTTGTTCACTGTGTCTGTAATTCAAATATTGTTTAGTTTTTGTAACCAATTCAATGTGTTCAATCAAGATTTGATCCATGAGTATGAAAGACCTGCAACCAAATTTTCTAATGTGGAGCTTGAAGAGCATTCATTTTGGGTGATCTAAAAATCTGGTGTCCAGCTCGACAGCAAAAAGAAAAAGGCATTTTTTTATTGTCATATTCTACTCAATCTCCCAAATGGGTAAGCTTATACATTTTATGAAATCTGTGCATCGTCAAGTTTGCATTAGATCTAATGGATGCTATTTGCAGAAATCCCCACTTCTTAACCTTTTGAATTTAAATCAGCCGAGCTTCAGATGTTATTTTTATTTCGCATTTATTCTGCAGTAAAAATGTAACCACAGGCTGGAAACCTCAGATGTGCTGAAACAAGGTGTTGGGAGTTATGATAATGATTATGGAAATTACCCTGGAGTTTCACATTGCCACCGCATTTTCATGCATTATACAAAAACACCAGTCGTACAGCTTTCTTCAGACACAAAAAGAAGGTTTAAACAAAGTGTTGAAGAAATGTAAAGCTCAAGCAGAGTGTGCTGCAAAGTAAATCTCTTAATAATGCATTTTTAATCCTAAAGCAGAATATCTCTACTGAAAGATAGTTTCTCAAAATGACTCATAAAGAATCTGACTGCAGACAAGTACAATTTCAAAAAGCTTAAACAACATTCCTAAAGAAGTCACCATAATTTTCAAAATGCAAAACATTTTCCACTGCCAAAGTTGCCAGTACCACTATTCCTTTTCCATGTATGATTGTTGAACAATTTTTAAAAAAGACACATGCTGTAAAAATGTTGTAAAACGTTTTTGTTTTTAAATGCAGCACAGGTTTTGAATCCAAAAATATTAAAATAAATGCTTATGGTAAAAAACTGAAAAATATTTAAGCTGAATCTATTGTTCTGTGCCATATTTACTTCTGTGCCATATCACTCTGGACAGGTGTATCAGAGCTAGACCTTGGAAGTTGAGTGCAGTGTTGTTTTCCACCAGATACCAATGAAATGAGTAGCGATTTGAAGGTTCTGTAATGGTGCTGCTAGTCCCTGATGTTGCTTGCGTGTATAAGAGCACTGAGACTTCTTTCACGAAAGCCCTGCTGGCACAGATTAGTTATAAACAGTGGAGTGTGAAGCAGCTGCTCATTGTTTGTTTGTGACTGTGCCAAACTCAGCTACTGTAGAGGCATTATGCAAATACACTTTCTGCAGATGTAAACAAGTTGGGCAAGAAAGACTGGGCTGTCAAGGAGGCATTCAATCATTTTAAGGGCTTTTTTGATGGCACAAGCGTCTGGCGGTGATTGTTTTATAACTCCTCTAACTCCAAAACACGAGTGCAAAAATAAGAAAAGCATTAAAATACATTTAATAGACCTAACATTGTTGTCTTCATTATTATGAAGAACATAATATTGAAACTTGATTAAAATTTCATCTGATAGTTATTGGTGGGACTATCAATGGCCTGGTCTGACAGATATTTTGTCATGTTTTCTTTTCCTACTTAATCTTATGATGCTTCCCGTCTCAGAAAAAGATGCAAGCCTGAACTAAATACTATAGAATGGACTGGGGCTTCTGCAAATTTTTGCACCAGATTTCATCAGTCTGGAAATTTTGTTGAGACAGTCTATGAGATTATACCCAAATGCTGGAATGCTGTAAAACAATACACAAAAAAACTGCATACCCCATTGCAGTTTTCTGCAGTTTTTCAGTTTTTTTTGTCTCACTTGAAGTGTTTCAGTTAAAAAGAAAACTGAATGTCAGACAAATATAACCTTAATAAATACAAAGAAAGTTTTCAAATGATGAATTTATTTATTAACAAAAATAGCTGTCCAAACCAACCTGGTCCATTGTAAAATATATTTGCCCCTCTTGTTAAAATGAGAATAAAGAAATCAGATAAATGGATGCTTTCTGACAACATGAACATAAGAAAAACAAGAACAGATGATAAATATGCAAGTGTGGTGCATATAATTAATGACTGTTTTTTCATTTTAAAGGCTTTTCTGCCATTCAACAGTTGACTGGCTGGACTGACATTTTAAATATGGAGATTTTTCCTCTGTTAGTGCTTGTTCTATCATGGTGGGCTGAAGGTAAGGTCCAGACAAACACTTCTTGATTAGTTACAGGTTTTCCACAGAAGTCAGTTGATGATATAGCCGACTTTTCCATTTAACGCAAAGCATGACATCAGTTGATAATTTTTTGTAAAATTTTTAGATCTTTTTAATATTTTTAAGTGTTTTAGACAAAGGATGTGTGTAAAACAACTGATGATCTTGATCATGTCTTTAGCTGCCAGAACAGAGATGAAGCTGACTCCTGCAAGCCTGACGGTTGTTGGAGGAGATGAGGCCAAATTTAGGTGCAGCACCCCCAACACTGCTTGGACTGTTATGACATGGCTGCTAGGAAATAGACCAGTACTAACCATCGACAAGCGGACTGGTGTTTTGCCTACTGTCAACCCGAACGTGACAGCTGTAAAATGCTCTAAATCAAATACAGAATGCTGGGAGTTTATCCTGAGACACACTGAGAGGAGCAACCAAGGCCAAGTTGCTTGTGATCTGCAGCTCATTGATAGAAGGACAGCAGAGCTGTTTGTTCAAGGTGAGCACATTCATCTGTGTGCATGTTTGCATCAGGAATGAAGCAATTAAATGTCACACTCTGGTAGGATTTTAAGCATTTGTTTATTTCTCAAAATATAGAAAGATTTCATATCAGAATCAATATCAGTAATATTTTCAACCAACACGAAGTAGGACATAAGTGTGAATTGGAAATTTAAAAATTACACTTTGTTTATTTTCTTTTGGATAAAAAGAAAGTCTGGATGGAAAGAATGTGTGAACATCAACTTTCATCCTTGTTCTGAATTCTCAATTGGAATTAGTTCTGAGCATAGATTTATAACACCAATTATTTATTTTTTTTATTATTATTTATGTAGATCTGGCTGTGTGTTTAGGGTTGTCCTTGTTCAAAGTTAAATTTTGCTCCATCTTAAGTTTTGTGCTACCTCTTAGCGGGATTATCCAGGTTTTAGCTCCATCCAAATTTCCCCACTAGCTCCAGCCAGGTTCCCTGTTACTGCTGAATAAAACCATCCCCACAGCATGATGCTGTGGGAATATTTAACCATAAGGATGGGTTGTGTAGTTGTAGTTTACCATTACACAAAATGGGTTGCATGTAGGTTGAAGAGCCCATTTCCAGTCTTATTTTACTTCATGTGTTTGCATAAATTCAGTAAACTGCTTATCATTTTCCTTCCTCTTCACAGTTATACACTATTTTGTATTGGTTGATCACAAACAGTCCCTTTAAAACCTAATGATTTTTGTGGTTGCAACTTGATGAAATGTGAACAATGTCAAGGAGCATGAACACTTTTATATGCACTGTAAAAATGGATGTCTAATGTTTATTCAGTGCATCGCTATCTTTCTGCAGCAGAAAATTTAAGGGTTTGTTTTTTGATTCTCCCAAGGATATTCTGGCAAACAAAAGTGTGTGCACAAACACACACATGCACACGCATACAATCCAGCCAAAGAAAATAAGCAGATGGCAAGTTGTCTCTAAAATAAAAATAAAAAACTCCATGTGAGAGAGTGCAGAAACACACTGAATTTAACCTTGATGAAGCAGAAAGCAGCACGGGTAAAAAGAGAGGTAAAAGAAGGGACACAGCAGAAGTTGTGCAGCAGCTTTAATTCTGCCTGCCCACACACCCCCCGCTTCAATAAAAGACAAGAGTGGTACAGCATTCAACTTGCACTTCTTAAGTCCCTTTCTTTGAACTAATAAAGCTTGGAAGCTTTTCGTTTTCTGTGAAGGCAGCTGAACATGCATGCAAAGGATCAATCATAGAGTGTGGAGGGAATTATTAGGGCCTCTGTGGTGGAAGGAAGTTTGCCGGACATGTTTGATGGTTTCTGTGACAACGGTTTAATGGCAGTGTGGGTGGGGGCAGGGAATTGATTGGGCTGCCGTTATAAATACAAGTTGGAAATGGATAGACTCCATGCCAGTCGAATGAGGCAGCAGAGCAGGATTTACAGCCTGCACCTGCAGCCAATCTCCTCTCTCCTCCTCGTTTTGTGGATCTTATACAAACGTGGAGCCAGAGGTTGTGAGATAATTTAAGATTCAGGAGTTGATGAGGACTGCTAGTTCTCTTGCATTCAGAAGCTCAGGAGTGCTGCAGTATAATCTGGACTTGTGGGAGAATTTCTCATTTATCATGCTCCTACTTATTGAAAACACTTCTACATACTGGATAGGAGCTAAGAACAGGATAAGGCTTCCCTTTTTCATAAGACAGAGTATGCTATTTCATTTAGCAACCAGTTCAGGAATTTTATACTTTTTCTCATCTTACTTTTAAGTCTTTAGTGATCATAAATAGAGGCGACAACCCCAGCAAAATGTGAAGACATAAGAAGCACAAAAACAGCTCTGAGGGAAAAGTAACATGTTCTTCATGTTGTGGCCCCATTTTGTACATAAGCATTTCCATCTGTCCATTCATTTTATATTCATAAACTATTTTCATCTCATGTATCTAGACCAATGTAAAGAGATGCATTTCTCCTTGTAGTTAGTTTTTTCATTTTATGATGATAAATAGTAAAATAAATTGTCAATTCCTATGTTTAGCTTAATTTACACTATTTTATGAAAACTTCATACTGTGTCACATTTCTGTTTGGGTTATTTAGTACTTCTAAAATATCACATATTGTGACACAAAACAACTAAAAGTTAAAATATTTTCTTATAATGACTTTGCTATGAGTAGAATAAAGAAAGGATTTATTCTAAGTGCTTTAAAATGGCTCATTGTCCAGGGTGACATTCATTGACTTGCAGCATTCACTCCTCTTGTACAGTGAACTGTCACTTGCATTGTGTTGTTTACGTCAATCCCTCATATGGAGCATACATGTAGTGAAAACTCCCCTTCAACAGGAAGAAACCTCCGACAGAACCAGGCTCAGCATGAACAACCATCTGCACTGACTGACTGGGGTTTGAGAAGACAGAGCAGATACACAAAAACACAATTACTGAGCCAGGAGTACTTTTTTTCTTAAAGAAAAGCACAACTAATCATATAAGAAAGTCTATCAGATGAAAAAGAACAGATACAGTCACAAAAACGCTGAGCAAGTATGTCTGGGAGAGAGACAGGGTTGAACACTGAAACACCGGGCCAAGTGTATTGTCCAGAAAAGGAACGCATTAAGTTGCTGGCAGAAGCAGCTCAGAATAAAAAGCTAAACAAATAACGATCTTCAATACTTCTAACTTTAACTGGATTATTCTGTTGATTTTTGTTAAAAAGCTTGAGATTTTTAAAACCCTGGTTTTATTTGTTAAGAACACAAGAGTGTATGTGACGATTTTGACATTACAGTAATGTTAGTCTGAATCTGTTTTCAGTGGCTACACTGTTTAGAAGCAAGGGGAGACCTTTAATGATGTATAA
This sequence comes from Poeciliopsis retropinna, assembly GCA_010277075.1. NCBI lineage: Eukaryota > Metazoa > Chordata > Actinopteri > Cyprinodontiformes > Poeciliidae > Poeciliopsis > Poeciliopsis retropinna. The sequence goes on along the minus strand of VMRM01000002.1, from coordinate 16,604,487 downwards.
AAAATAAGGATGTTGAAATTGTATCCATTTAGATGTTGTGACAGTCAGGCTGGTTATGTGACTAGTTCTTATGAAGGACCAAAACACAACCAGGAGGCAGGCAAAAGCTGAAGAACAAAACTTAACAATGGACATGGAAAAAATTTACTTTCAAAGCTGCAGACAACATGGAGGGAAAACACAAAAAGGAGCTACTGGAGAGTCAGAGGGTGGATAATGTGAAGGTCTGACCCTGGACTAAGGAAATCAGGAGGTATATTTGCTGCTAGGGTGATTTCTGAGACAAGTAACAGGTGAAACTGATTAATTGCCTGGAAGCTGCTTGGATACAGAAAGATAAAGACAACTCAGGGAGGCTGGCGATGGACAATGACTCAATGAACATTAGAAGAAAGCACAGGAGGACAGGGAAGCAATAGCTCAATAGAGTCTGACTGTGCACAAAAGGGAACAGAAACATAAATCACAAGAACATACCGAAATAAAGCCCATTAACTTTAAAATTCAAAGTCACAGTAACAAAGTCCTACAGATTATGACAAATCGTTAATATACTTCAAGATTGTTTGAATATTGGCTTAGTTAAAGTTTATTGTTTGGAGCCACTCTTTTCTTCATTATGTTCTTGGCTGATTGATAAGTCATACAATGTATCCATTTTACATACATGAAAGTAGATTTACTTTTCATGAGTGTATATTTAGTCGTTTATTTTTGTTTTTAACATCCGTAACGATTATTGAATGCTGATGTCTGCTGCAGAATCTATTACTGCTTACAAAAATTCAATTAAGCCATTTATGTTTAGTTTGTCGGAAGCATTGAAACTGATTATATGTTAAAAAGGACTGCCACAAAAACCACTGGCTATATCAAGTTAAAAGTTGACTGGTTACTTGAATCTGCAGGGTTTGTTTGAACCTGCTGTCCTTTTATTATTAACCATATTTTCATTTGCAGTAACTGCATTCAAAATGAGTGCTCAGGGGGAGGGGAAAAGCATGGAATCATCCACTGCACTGAGTCAAGAAAAAACCCAATGACCCACTGCTTCCAATATATTACGAAGAGAGCCAGTGCCACAAATCCCCACTGACACGTGCAGCCATTAACAGTAGTGTATGGTGAATCAGCCCCCTCCAGGGTCTTGATACAGAAGATCGCTATGGTTTGACATGGCCTTTGAATTAATCGCACATGCTGGCACTGCAAGTTAACAGTCAGCAACTTTACTCTTGATTTGTTTACTGCGGACTTAAATATACAGAACGAGTTGAGCCACAAATTTACAGCGAGGCCAATTGACTGTGTACTCTCCTCCGCCACTCTCTGCTTTAATTGTTCTGTTTGAAAATTATGTAAAAGTGACTGCACACTGGCTGCTGTGTGTCTGGTTGCTCACTCAATCACAAATGCAGTACATCAACACAAACTCCTCACTTGAGCAGATCAATATGCCCGCATATGCTGTTGACTACAAACAGCAGATCTCTGGTGTAAATCAGAGAAGATAGAACCTCTCCAAGGCAATATGACTTGTAGAGGTATGGTAGATACACAAGTTGGGATAGACTCTTACCCATGCAAGTGTGTGGAGAGTAAGTGATGTGCACAGTTAATTTAAAGGGGTGTTATTATGTATTTTCGAGCCACATAGTGCCATTTTATAGCACAATCAAATAATTATGTTACCTCCAGTTGTCATAAAAATGCTGTATATCAAAGACAACTTGAGAGAAAATTGACTTCACAATTTGACGCTTTGAGATTGGGTGTCTCTTTAAGAAGATCCTGCTCTCTCAGACACTCTGCCATCACAATAATGCTTTTCTGTTATGTCATTTACAATTGTTCTTAGGAGCACTTTTTAATTGAACTTCGCGTCATGCTGAATACGCCATTGTGCTGACAGCATCATGCTGTGAACATGCTTTCCTTTAACAGAAATACAAGGAAGATGGTAAGAGATAATGGGAAGATAGATGGACCTAATTACAGGGTATTCTTGGAGTAAAAGTGATAAATATCAGGGTGCCTTTATCAAGCATTGTATATGTACTCATTTTTGAATTCTCAGAGTATTAGATGCATCAGATTCATGTACCACTTTTTTCTGTTTGGGCACATCAGTCATTAGAAATCATCCAGATCCTTCCATCATGTGGTGCCAATTAGACTGCTGGTTCCACAGCAACTACAGTTGCCCGTTCTGAATCAGTCAGTCCACACATCAGATACAACAGATACGTGACAAGAAATCAACCCATCAAATGGAAGCATGTGGCATAAAAAAGCACAGCAATGATTTGTACAAAACGTCTGTGGATTAAACCTAATCAATACAGGCTCGTCATTAAGCAGAGATAAACTACCAAAGCATCTCCAATTATTTGTCTGTCAATAGGTATTAATTGTTGCATCATTTTACCAGGGATCTGACTTCACAGTGATACTGTGTCTCTCAGCTCAGTACCTCATCTGGCTGGCAGAGAAGGAGATCAAGGGGAATAGAGGGAGAGGCATTCATCAGCCAAGTGAGAATCAGAGACCAGAACAACCACTCAGGAATCCATCTTTTGTAAAGAATCAGGCCAAGCAAAGCAGTGATTCTCAGCTTAACTCAAGAATGTTTTAACAAAAAATATGGAATATATTTATAAATACAAAGAACACAAAAAGTAACCGTATTTGATTCAAGCATGTGAATACACTTTTTTGTTTTTCCTCCTGCAGAAAAGGGCAATGTGAAGGTCTTTGGAGAGAACCGGTTGGCATTTAAAGGGGAGCTGGTTCTGTTTCAGTGCCAAGCAGCAGGATGGTACCCTGAACCCACTCTGCAATGGCAGGTGCATGACAAAAAGGTAAATACCCAATACGTATATCATTTTCTTAGTTTGCTAAGAAAATTCATTATAAGAATGTTTTTGCTGCATTTAGTGTACCGTAGTAAAGCATAAAATAATGTGTTAACTTAAAAAAAAACATACATTATTGAAAGATTGAATGTAGTTTAAAGTGCTTTGGGATCTATCCATCCATCCATCCATCCATCCATCCATCCATCCATTTTCTGTTCACCCTTATCCCTAATGGGGTTGGGAGTTGCTGGTGCCTATCTCCAGCTGCGTTCCGGGCGAGAGGCGGGGTTCACCCTGGACAGGTCGCCAGCCTGTCGCAGGCTTTGGGATCCTTTGAACTAAATAAAGCGATGTACAAGATCAGGCCATTTACCAAAAATACATTGGATCATTTTTTTGGTTTAAATTCAGATTATTGGAGATGAGTCTGAAACTAACAATTTGTCAGAGACCAAAGACAATGCTACTGTTTTAAAACAACTCAATTCTCAAAAATAACTTGTGGCTAAAGCACTCACTATTATATGAATCCTTAAGTTGAACCAATGATTCTCAGATTCTTTGATGTAAATCATAACCACGCTACACCTTACTTTTAGGGCAGGTTTGCCTCAAGTCCAACAGACCTGTGGACTGTGATGCAGTGCAGCACAATACTTCGAAGCAAAGTGCTTTGTATTGTAAACTGGAGAAACTATCAAGGAGTCATATCAAAACAGAAAAGATGGCAAACTTTAGCCTAGCACATGCTGTGGTCATTACATGTTTCACACTTGAAGACTGTTGTTGGTGGAACACCTTAGCTTTCCGTATAAATAATTATCACCTTATTTCTAAATAAATGCTCAAAGCAAAGATAAAATTGGCCTAAAGGTTATTCAGATATCGTCACCATAAACTGCTGAGGTATTTTTGAGACTTAAAATGTCTTAAGATAAAAAGAATTCTGCTTTGGTCTTGGGCCAGATGGGCTGTTAATTTCAGTTTTTAGCACCAACTAATCTGATTCACATTAAATGCAGATGCAATAAAAATGATATACTACAGGTAAAGTATTAATTTGTTATTGCCTTTAAACATAAACTGTCTTAAACAATCCTGATCAGTCCATTTAATGTACTCCAGACTTGCTACATCCCTGCAGTAGTTCACACAGAGAGAGAGAGTAAAAGCTGCTGCAAAGGTAGACTTTCTTTTAATGCATTATATATTACTGCATTAAGCTTTCAGTAAGTGGACTGGGCGATGGCCTGAATGAGATGAGTCTTGATTTATGTGTCTGAACCTGAAGAAAGAGAATGCTCTGGACTCTCCCTGTGAATGTTAACAAGAAATAAATAATCAAAAATGCCAGCATTCTACCTTCACCGGGCATTCAGGCACGTCCCAGGAATTACTTACATTCTGTGGCCACCAGTGTTTTCTTTTCTGCACTCTGTGGAATCATTTCCATAGAGGTGGAAATTCATCCCATCCGTTCATCTTGAGCTTTAAGAGATGTCAATATGTGGTAATCCTCTGGGTTTGTGGTCAGTTTCTCCTGCAAGCCTTGATACTGAATGTTATTTCTAGCATGAGCCTTTAAATTGGACTTTGAACTAAACAGAGCAGTCTGAGCCCATTTGGCATTTTTCTCCATCATTGACTTCCACTGAGAATGTTTTTTTTTTGTACACTTTAAGTACATTCCCAAATATTTACAGTTCCAGTCCTTTAAGGAAACCTATTCATTAAAAAAGTTGGATTTTCCACCCATTTCAATGGAAGTTGTGCTACTTTGTGCTGTTTCCACAAAAAAAAAATCATTTGAATGTGTGTTTATAAAATGACAGATGTGGGAAAAAATTAAAATGGTCTGAATACTTTTCTATGGCGCTGTCATCATTTTTACAGAGAATGTGACTATTTTAGGAAAAACGCTTCTCGGTTAACCACTTTTAGGGGATTAAAAAGCTGATTTGATTGAGCATCTATTCCACTATAATTATTTTTTGGTTACTGATCAATTTATCCTACCTGAACCATTTTCCTAAATTATTCTGTGAACTGATTATTAAAATGGAGGTCAACTTTTAATGACAAAATGACTACAACCTGCTCCAAGCTATTACCTTACCTCTGCAGGTTTCTGCATTTTTAACAAACTATACATGTTTTTTGCAAAAACATGCTGAAATTAATTTACTTTTATTTGATATTTGCATGTAGAGCATACAGTATATACCTAGGATTAGCTAGGCATATAGCTAATTAGCTAGGATTAGCTGTGAAAAGGTATTGAACATGAAGGATAAAAAATTTCCTTCAGAAATTTCTTTACTCTAATTAGTAAAGAGTCAAGCTGTAATCTCAGTTTTCTGCTGCTCTGTGAAGATAAGACGTTTGTTAGAGAGGATTAGAGAAGAAACAGCATGATGAGGACGAATGAAGCACAAAGAACCTGGTTATAAATGTGGGAAAGGTAAAAGCAAGGTTCACTTATAAAACCATATTACAAGCTTAGAGAATTTCACAGAGCTCTGCTGAATTCTTGGTCTAATAATGGAAAGTGCACAACACACCTGCAAATCATCTGTCCATCTAAATCTGACATATTGAACCGGTAGAACATTAATTAGAGAAGCAGCATTAACATTATTCTGAATATTAACTCTGGAGAAGCTGCAGCAATCATCAGCTCAGGTGGGGAAATCTGTTGGGAGGACAACCACTTGTCCTGTTTTACACAAATCTGACTTGGCATTTTATATTTATATATTTATATATTTACAGCTGTAAATTGCAGTAAAAAAATGGTTCTTCAAAGTAGGGACCCTTGACATTGTGTGGGGCTTTTCTGTAAAAAAATTTAGAAAACAATGTATTTCATTGGCTGTATGTAAAACAGATGCTTTGCTTAAAAGTTTCACAGATCTGTCTGGGCCACTTGCAGATAAATTAGTTTAGATATTAAAAAAGCTTTGATGAGTTGCAGTCGCTTTGATAAATATCTTTCTTTCTGGTTGACGGGGTTCAGGTGAGTTGGGATGAATACAACATCAGCACAGAGGAGAAGGAGAACCTCTTCGCTGTCTCCAGCAACCTTAGCATCCAGGCCGGCAGGAGCTCTGTGGTTGGCTGTCTGGCCTCAGTGTCTGCCCTCGAAAAACCTCTGGAGAGCAGCATCAAACTAACAGTGGGTGAGAAGAAGCTTTTAAAAACATTTTTGTTCTGCATCTTAAGAGATTTGTTGTCTCTATGGCAAAGGTTTAGATCAGAATGTTTTTTTAAGTGGTGTTGTGTGGAGGAGGATTCAATTTCTGGAGTTTGATCTGTTTATCACTTGTGTGTATTTCCACTATGGAGTGTAAAACTGCTCTGCCACTATGTCTTCCTTAGCCTCGAATCTCTGCACTGACATCTGTTATCAGCATCAGCAGAGGTGCAAATAAAAACAAAAATGTTAAACACGAACAACTTATTTTTATGCTCACATTGTTTCAAAGTGTTTAAGGTCTGAAAACTAAGTAAAAGTGCAACTTCAATTAATTTTAAATTAAATTGCCTGCCTTTGAAAAAATAAACAGAACTGATTTTAAGGAAGAAATAAATTATGTTTCTTTGTCTTTGGCAAGTCAGTCCACACTAAATGGGAAGGTGTATTTTTTCCTGTGTATTCTCATTATAAAAACCAGTCCTGCAGGTCTAAACATTAATGTCTGATATTTTCAAAGTTAATGATCCAGTGACTCCAAATATATATATATATACGACTAACACAAAGAAATTCAAACCTTATAATCTTACTTTGACAATCTAATTCATTCTTTTGGTCTCCAGAGGTCATAGTTCAAATCCGCATAAACTTTGAGCTGTGCACAAGCTTAAACAGAGATGACTAAAACGCACAAAAAAAAAAAAATCTTAACATGCTCTCTTCATAAAAATACACCCAATACTTCAGCGTAAATCAAAAAGTACACGTCTGTCACGAGAGTTTGATTTGTGCCCTGCCAATTTATTTTTACTGTAGTAGATAAAGCAGAAGTGGAGGAATGTAAAGAATGTTCCTAATAAACTATTCTGGCTACTAAAAAGATCCCTGAAGTCAAAGCTGAAACTTTATCAGCCTCTCTGACCACCAGCGATCTCCATGTTTAAACTAGTTCAAACAGATGTGCTCTTCTCATACAAATATAGATTTATTCTAAAATTGGACCAATTGTTGTGTTTTGGGGATCAGATCTGAGGAACAAGTAGATAAATAGAATGAATTTATCAATACAAAGTTGCTCAAGTTATAATGCTATAGTTTTAGAATATTTTATGCCTCTCACTCAAACTGCAATAAAGGTTTTACATTTACATTATTTAAAACGCTAAGATAGCTTTTAATGTGGGCCCTCCATTGTCAATGTATTTCTTTAAAGAAGAAAACATAAATGGTTAACCCTTATTTTCTACAAAGATGATGATCAGTGCTCAACAAATTATCGTTACACTAAATAACAATAATTCTTAACACAATCCCACAAATTAAAAACAAACAAACAAAACTAAAGAAAAAGAATCTTTGAGGATAAGCGGTTGATCCTAAAAACATCGAAGTTTGGTTATTGAACAGTTCTTAGTCAACCTACTTTATTTATGACTCTAACTCTATGATACTCATCATTTGTGATCAGCTAATGACATATGAATTCAATACATGTATTAAATTCATATCTTGAATTTCTATTTTTTTCCAGAGATTTTCTGTCCTTGTTTTTTTGGTTTTCATCTGTTACATTTTTCATTCCCATTCTGTTTTGGGAAGCAAGTGAATCATCACAGAGTGCAGCTATTATAAAAGAAGAGTAGAGAAAAGAAAGGGTTACGAAACTGAAACAGCATGAGCTTGAATCATAGCAGTGTACAGGTTGAAAACAGCTGAAAGGGCCACAGCTTTGAAAAGTCTTTTTAAAGTCTATTTTCATCGTTTTTCTCCACAAACACCCTCATGTCTAAAATCCAAATCTTTCTCTGAGCTCTCTGCTGTGTGTCTGAATATCTGTTACTGAATTGCAGAGCTTTTCCACTGCTTCAGCACTGTAATGAAACAAAAATGTGACCTTCTCTCTTCAGTCGCTGAGGTGTTGGAGGAAGAGGATGACTGCACAATCCTGGTGGCAGTAACTGCATCTCTCGCTGCTCTTCTGCTGCTTGTGCTGCTCTCCATCTGCACTGTCCTCTGCTACAGGCATCACAGAAAAGCAAGTAGGCACTTTTGTCCTTCCTGAAATTGCTCTAAGTGAACAAACGCCCCGCTCGGACCACAATTTTCCAGCTCAGAAACTGTGATTAAAGAATAATAAAGCATAGAGGTGGCTGGCTGCATTCTGGGAGAGCCCTGTAGTAGCCTTCAACAAGGGACATTCTGAATCCTTTCTAACAAAAGCAGAACATCAGCTGTAAAAGGAACAGCGTACACACCAATAAGGGGCAAATAAAAAGGTTAAAGGGGGTTTTGGAGGAGTTGAACCATAAATAAGATAGAAAGCTGGTAGGGAGAAAGGATACAATTTGTAATTGTTAGTTATAATGTAATCTTTTTGAATAATTGAGGTATATGTCATAATTACACTGGCGATTTAGAGGAATACTTGTGGAGGAAGGGCAGGAGCTGTCACTTGTATTTCCGTATTAAATTTAATTTGCCAGTGTTTTCCCAGTTTTTTGAATGACATAAAAAATAAACAGCCAACACAACAACAACAGCTAAACTAAAACCGGTTTTAGGATTCTGGAAGTTCCCAAACTTTTGCATGTTGCAGCAAAACAAAGACTCATTGTCCTGATTTTACTCAGGACAATGAGTCCGGTAGCAACCGTGGACAGGTTATCAGTCTGCAGGCAAATAGGATCGCTGCTGTTGACAAGTTGGACAAAAATGTAGTGTGCCTTTGGGAACATGAGGTCACTCCTGGTTTCTGCTGGATGACTCATTATATTTGAATGGACACAATCGACTGTAACACACAGCTGCTGTGGATAGAGAGCACACAGATTATTCTGAACATTAAACATCATAGAAAACATGTTATTTAGTTTTGCTGCTGATAATCACAGTTTTTACTCCATGACGTTGTTCATTATTAAATAGTTATGAGGCTCATTGGTGAAACATGAAGCTGCTGCTGCGCAAATAACACCACAAGTTGTTGCTAGGTAACCAGAGACTGACGTGAACCTTGCTTATCTGGCATTGAGAGGTTGAGCAGCTGAATGTTTTCCTATGCCCAATTCCTCCAGCATGCTGAGCAGTTCTGGATCGGAGTCCTGTGAAATGATTGAATATTCTATGAGTCGTATTACTCATTGATATTAATCCCGTGCCTATTGCGATATATGTTATTGATTTATTGTTGAGGCCTAACTAACCCCAGTAGCCACATAAGCATTAAACAAATTTCAAAGCTATAATCAAGAGCTGTTGTTGCCTTGCGGCCAGGAGATCCTGGTGTTTGAATTTCTACCTGGGGTCTTTCTGCATGAAGGCTGCACATTTTCTTCATGCATGCAGGGTTTATGTCATCAGTTGCAAAGTGGACCCTAGTTTATTCCTTGCCTCTTACCATAACATAGCTTCATATGGAATAATTTATTACGGAATACTTACTTAGTCTGTGACTTTGTTTTTAGCACACTTTAACTAAATTTATTAGAGTCTGTTTAAAAAAACATAACCATGAATTATGTAAGGTTTAAATAAATGGCAACAATGGAATTTCACTTTTGTAGAAAAATATATTTAAGACAGCAAGACAGAAATTTACTTGTTCAGACGGTGTTGATAAAGCGCAATCTTCCTTTAAATGTAAAAGATCAAACAGCATTTGAAATGGAGCTCCATCTGCAATATGTGGAAAACACATAATACTGCCCACAACAGCCTAATAGTGGGGCACTTGGTGCTTGATTTTGATATGTGAGACATAGCAGTCCAGGGCGGTAGGTGCTAAGGGCATCACAAGCTCATAAAAAACATAATTTGTCAGTTGCCAAACAAGTTTTCCTTTTCTTATTCGCGTAGGCGGTGAATGGGTAGTAAATGCCACACTTTGTAGTGCACAAACTGTGCAGAGGGGCTTTCCCACGGCGCCATTTATGTAAAAACTACCACTGAGAGGGTAGGGGTGGTGGGGTGTGATTCCTGACCAATGAGCTTGACTCCTAGGTCAGCAATGTCTGTCCTCCAAAGATTCCGTCGCAAAAATCTGTTGTGCTTGCTAGTGGGTGCTAGTCTACATTACTTCCTTGACAGGTTTTAACTTGGATGCTCATCCTACCATCATGATATAAATCCCACAGGGAAACCCAATTATTTTTCATCTGGATGGTTGGATGTTATCTGTCAACCAGCTAGTTTGTCCACTGATTGAGAAACATTGCTGTGGAGCCTGTCAAAAACACACTGCGGTCTCTAATTTCTGACTATATGTATGCTGTGTCTATATTTTTGTAATTGAAAACCACTCATAATGTTCTCCAAGAAACAAAGATGAGTGGGAAACAACCTCTGTCTCCAAACACAGCACTTCTCTGTGCATCTTTTCTTGGTCTGCTTGGTAAGGATGCACTCTTGCCTTTCCCAAAGTAACATCATTTCTTTTCCATAACAAGCAATTTATCTTCCTTACATTACTGAAGACGATCATTGTTGAAAACTCACAAAAAAACAGTGTAAAAAAACAGTGACTAAAATAAAAATGCTCTTCTTGGAAAGGCCATGCCTCAAGTGTGTTGCCATTCTTGAATAGATTAGATAAGTCTTTGATTAGTTCTTGATGACTGAGGTTATGACTCAAGGGCAGTTCTGTGGCTTTTTTTTTTGTTTTCACATGAATGGTAATACATCCTGCACTCTCATAATGCAACAATCAGTCTTAATATCACATCATTAAGGATATTTCCATTTAGCATAATTAAGGCTTAGAGGTGATACAGGCTGGGATTCTTGTTCTTGAAGTGGACAGGATGCATATTTCTGTGGGACAAGAAAAAATAATTCAGACAATTGAATGCATTGTAATCCTCTGCATAAATTCTGGACCACTGCTAAATGTGGCTCTGGTTTGGGCCTGGGGGATTAGCTTAAAGCAGGTGTGACCTTTCAGTATCTAAACCATCTGATACCTCCATTACTGCTGTTTTTGGTCCAGTCTTGAAACTTCGAAGAAATTTCCCTTAGTAATTTAAATAAAATTCATTGGATGTTTCACATGTCAAAGGATCCAGTTTGCTTCCAGAATACAAAACACTACTTTGTGTAATCCCTCTCACTGAGGTGTGATGTGTGCTTTCAAATTACCGAAAAAGGAGAATGAATATAGAACAACAATTTAGCTAATGACAGGTTTGATTTAAAGCGCAATGATAGGTGGGTTTCTCCTTCAATAAAAGGAGAGAGCTTAGATCTCTCTCGAGGCAAGATTCATCTGAAGCTGGATAATATTGCAGCCCTTTTGCCATGACCATAGGCACCGTTGGCAAATACAACCCGCAAAGTCTTGTTACAAAACTCATAAATGCACAGCAGCAGCTTTTACTGCTGCATTACAAACCAACTGGAAGCAATAATATCAGTGCAGGGCCCAAAGCAAATAAACAGCAGGTCATTTACAGCTTTCTTATTGTTGTACCGTGGATGAAATGAGCAAGTTGAGTGATTCTATGCATAATGTTGTCATAATACTAAAGTTGGCACATAATAACTCATAATACTAAATTTGGTCATATGTGTACATTTTTACTTTTCAGAAAAATCTCCCCAGGATGGACTAAGGTAAGTCTTAAAAGTTATTTCTTTTGCTTCACTACATACAACACATTTTAACAAGGATTTGAAGAAAATGACTTTCCGACAAAGATGTTGAGCTTTCATTAATCAAAGACATACAACATCTTCTCTTGCAGTTTATTTATATTTAAGCTAATGCGAAGACTCAGCATGAATCATTGTCTAAGCCAGTGTTTAAGAATGAAAAGGATCTTATTGATCCTCATTATGAAAGAAAATTAAAGACATGAATTTGAAATGACATTCTTTAGATAGTCTTTACAATTTATGACAACTTCATTAAGACTATTATTGTCAACGCTAATGCATTAAGCATTTTATTTGTCAGCATTTTTCACTTAAATGAAATGCACAGCCGTAGTTGAGGAACTTTAGCTGGCTCTAATAAAGCTGAGTATAAAAAATGATGATGGTGCTCATTTTTTATCTGTCAATGCACTTTATGCTGAGAACAATACAGGAGCTCTCTGATATACTACTTCTCTGTGAGAGTAGAAATTGTCTGTTCACAGCCGCTTGGCTTCTGACAATGTGACTCTGCTGTTTCTCAGCTAAAGGTTATCTCTTTCATTGGACCATCCTCTATGGGTTTTTGCAGGTCCAACCAATCGCGGTTTTGGGGAAGTTCAGTTGCTGAGGCGACAGGAGGGAATGTCAACCAGGGGTTTTCCAGCGAGAGCACAACAGGTGAGAAAGTGCAAAATAGACCAACAATTGTTTTGGTATATAAATTATTCATTTTACCTCTGGTTGTATTGAGCAGCACTAAGTGTGCATTTTATTTATCACTTTTGGAATATCTCTACTCTCTGTCCTATCAGATTATTCTATATTACCTTATTCGTTGACATAAAAGATAACTTAAACAAGTACAGGTAATTTTCAGTCTGGTACATTTTTAATGGAGGAGACAAACTACTTTTCTTTAACAGTGTTTGTGGAGTTTTGTGACAAACTAAATACAAAAGAAACATGAGATGTTAATTTGAAATGAGCCAATAGCCAGTATGAAAAAATTGATTGATTTTACATTTGAGCTAAACCATCATTATTTCAGAAAATCATGTTTTCACTGAGTAAATAGTCTTGCTAAACAAGAAAAGCAAGGCCTTTGCTCAAAAATGTACTTTGGGACAGTCATGCACCTCTATAGTTCTGCGGCGTGTCATGTTAACTGATGAACCACTGTAGCATCACTCATTCTGGCTACTTTTGAGACCTTCCTTCCCCCGTTGAGTCCTGACAATGCAGTGTCCTAGATTTCCAGAAATAACTTAACATTTTCATCCCTCTTATGGCAGTTTTCCACTGCAGCTTCTCAAACAAGCTTGGGCCAAACTAAGTAAAAGGTTTCTGTTTCTTTTTAAATATTTCTTTCCTCTCATGTCAAATGTTTATCCTTAATTTTTGATTCTAGCAAAAAACTACTAATGACGTGGCTTTCCACATACAGCAAATTCCCCCCCAAAATTGACCTCATTTCATGTGTTGGAGACGAAAAGTCGTCTTTGAGAAGGAATTGTAACTCAGTACTGTCTTTGCTCATTTGCCTATGCAAACAAGCAAAAATAAAACTTGTTTAGCAACAGACAAATTATATTTTACAAGCCCTTGATATATCTGAACAAAGGCTTTCTACCTTGAATCTAGAGTGAAGGCCATTGCAGTTGTTTACAGGGACAGTCTAGGAAAACGAAATTGTTTTTCAATCTGCAGATGTGGACAGCAGTGAGATTATCATCGGAACTCGTAGCCAGATGAATTTTGACACCTTCCGCAAGGTAAGAGACAGGAGGTAAAGGTGGTTTGAAATGAGCCAGACAGCTACACAAATACTGAAACAGACAGAGAGGACGAGGAAGTGACCAACTAAATATGAAAAATGGAATCAGCTAGCTATTCTGTAGCTGTGTCAACCTGCCAACACATGAGGAAATGCATCTCTAATCACACAGCTGTTGTATAAGTGATATAAGGTCAATAACATTAATTTGAAATAGACAAAAAAACAAAAAAAACAATGTGGAAATCATTCAATTTGATTTAATGATTCCTGGAGGCAATTGACAAGACAAACGGGTCCAGTTTATATTCAGTCACATATAATCTGCAGCCACTTTTAACCATCTTATTAATATCTAATCAGAGCAGATAGTGAGATTTTTATTCCTTTAAAAACCCACATTAATAATGGAAAATGGGCATGAATTAAAAGCTGAAGTTGTCTTGGTAAATAGCACTCACTCAATTTTTAATTACTTTAAAACAGTCAAAGTAAATTCAGGTCATCAATATTGATCATAAGGGAACCAACTCTCCTCAGGAATTTATTTAGATGATTAGTTGCAGCTTCAGCCTTAAACTACAACAGATTAGACAGCACAGACCTCTTGATATTACTTAATATCTTGATGAATAAAGAAAAGTTGTCAATTTTAAATTGAAAAGAGATGCAAGAACCTGAATTACCAACTAGGTCCTTCCACAGCTGAACTGTGACTCGTGAGTGGGGCGTTCAGTTGAATGCATTCATACAGGATTGTTCACAAGACTGTGGTGCAAGTAAAATATGTTCACACAACAGAGGAGATGAGGCTTCTTCTCCCAGCTACCTCTTACATGGAGCAGCTCTGCGTGATCCTAGAGCCGTGCTTAAGCTGTGATACTTCAATTACATTCTGGCTCCCGACAATGTGGAGCTCAATTTGTTTCCAGAGAACCTCCAGATCTTAAATCCTAGTTTTTATTTACTTATCTATTGTGTATGTACTCTAAAGAATATAAGATTGCAGGTGTTTGGTTGATATAACTCAAAACTTGATGTGTTTCGCCAGGTCCCTGATGTTGTACGCTCCAACAGCTCGTCTTTGCACAATGAGGGCCGAAACAGTGAGGACAACGCATTTAGAAATGTCAAAAGAATTACCACTGTTTAAACACTTTTATTTTGTATTATTCACTGGTAGTGTTTTATATTTTTTCAAAGCACAAGGATAAAATGATATTGAACTTGATGTTCTTCAATAAATAATTATTTTGCCTGTTAGTCTCTGCTCATTTTTGAATTATCCATGCAGGGTAAAGTGATTCATCATTCATAGAACATTTTTGTTACATAAATATGCTCCTATCAGTGTTGACTCATCGGGGATGTTTTGACAGAGGTTGTGCTGCATAAAAATAAATATTTGAAAGTCCTGCAGAATGTCTGAGAACTTTAATACCTCATGTCAAATATTGCGCTGAGTTCAAAAGGATTGTTTTTTACATACTGATAAGTGGAAACATTTACACGCTAAATGGATTCTGAGGAGACTTAAAAGACAAGATGGAAAGCATTTAATGCCTAAATTTGATAATTTCTGATCTTTTATTAAACCTACGCCTGTCCTTCAGTTACATGTTCCAGTTGATTGTTAAACTCAGGAGCAAAAAGCCAGAGAGAAAATTTACATTATGAGCAGTGGTGCTCTGACAGTGCTGTTGTGGCGATGCAAGTAATTCCAGATTTATCTCTGTGTGTGGTGATTGTTCAAGCATTTGCATTTGTTAATAGTTAGGAATAAAGAGGAATGGCTTGGTAGAGATGGAGAAATGAATCTGTGGGGGAATGTAGAGTGTCTGGCACTTTAATTGTCTTGCTGGCCATGAATTTTTGTCACATTTCAGAAACCATATCTTCTGCAAATGAAACAATTTTGTGTTAATGACATAGCTCATTCTATAATATAAAAATTTTAATTGCATTATAACATTATATATTTATTAAGTAATAAATATAAGATTTTTAAAGACAAGTTGTGAGTGATAAGCATTTATTGCCCACAAGTGCAAAGGAACAACTGCAGTTTATTTTTTGGTGAATAAAAAAAAAAAATCATTTAACTAAAGGGCTTAGTGCAATGTATGGGCAACTCTGGTGTGAGTTCACTCTTATTATTTCTTGAACTGTTCATTTTGATTTACTTCTGCTTGCGTCCTTAATTGATCAACATATCGGTGACATACCAACATTACATTTTTATCCACATGACTACTGCTAACTGGATGTTTTCTGTTTTTCAGATCATTTTCTATAAAATCCCATCAGATCAGCAGCTTAGAGACATTAGCCTGTCAGGTGCCAACAACCATGTCACACTGAGAGTCACTTACATCGCCTTTCTTCCTCAATTGTGATGCACTGTGTGAATTTCTGGAAGTTGTCGTCACCACAAATAGATGCCTAAATATGGATTCACTATTGTGCTGACAACCAATTGAGCAGGTGGATCTAATGAAGTGGTGGTTGAGTGTAGATCTCTCATCTGGGATTGGTGCCATGGGCCTCTGTGTTGGTTTTGATGTAAGACATTAAGAAGCCTATAATAACAACACTTTTAGTTAAAAGGAACATAAATGAGACAATGGGAATTCTTGGTCATAGTATTGGAGAACGAATATGTTCATATTAATACAAGAAAACTTCCGTTTTGGAAAATTTCCTCTTCAGTTGTCAGTTTTGTAGTGACAGCATGTATGTCTGCATTATTGAAAGTAGCATGCTGACATTGTTCTCTGCTCCTTTCCATCACCAGATGGCTGACACAGATCCTTAGTTTGGAAATCACATCTCGCCAGTGAACGTGAAGAAAGCGTTTGTCCCCTCTCTCCCGCAGCCATGCTCTCATCGTCTGTTTTCTCGCACCAAACGCCTGGCACTGAGGCAACAGGCTGTTAAATAAATAAAGTTTTCTTAGCATGCCTGACACTTGCAGTGGTTAAATAAGATGTATATTACATGGCCAGCTTTTACTGTTTTGACCTTATCTTCTCTTGAGGCTTACTTGGAGCCTTCCATTGGTGCCAATTACACCCTGCTAAGTGTATTTATGTAACTTAAGCGCTCATCAAGTGATCCTGGCCAGGGACTCAGAACCTTATAAGGTTCTAACCTTTCACTTTTCATAACAGCAGCCATCTTCTTGTCTGGTAAACGCTGATCTTTTTCTTGCATGATATTGCTGTGCAGTACATCCTCTGGCAGCCACACTCTTACATCAGCATGCTAACTTTAGAGTGCAGGGGCAGCCTGATTGTTAAGGAGGTGGCTACATCCTCCTTGCATGCATCACAGGAAAGGCTTTTCCTTTTTCAACCATTAGGAATGAAGAGGGAAAAGTGTGCTGCTAAGGTGCATCTCCTCAGTTACCTTTACAGTGTTCTGTATGCAATTAGCAAGAAGTCACTGCTGTCGCTTTTCTTTTCTTTTTTTTGCAGTATGAATAAAACAAGTGGAAACTTTGCTTAATGGCTCTCTGGAGGGCAGCGTGATGTCTCCAGTGGCTTGTTATGCTTTTCTTTCTACTTCCTGTTCACCAGGCTCCATTAGCAATCCGATTACTGAAGTGGTGCTAGGAGAACAGAGCATGTCAAAGCTGCACACTCACAGGAATCTGTCTCGCCATTTTAAAGAACAAGGCAAAGAAAGTGAAGTCATTCTTCTCATTAGTCATTTATAAAAAAAACATCAAGAATGGCAAGGAGGGCTTTTGGTGGCGGCTATTTTTAGCTGTGAATACTCATACAACGAATTGTCATACTTGTTCATGTTGATAAGAGAGACACTGCAATGCAGAGCTGAGAAACTCTGTTTTCTAGTAAGTCCTACACACTTTTTGTAGATCTGTTGATGTTAAGAAAAATGTAAATTATGTAAAGACCGCAGAAAAACAAACAAACAAAAAAAAAGTTGTCAACATGGTAGCAGTGAAGTAATCCTCACATTACTGGAGGAGCATCTCTGCGCCTCACAAACTGGGAACTACAAGTTGTGTGTTCTCATCAAAATTATCTGCCTAGAGAGGTTGCCTGAGTTATTTTAGGTATTTTTATTGTATACATATATATTACCCCGGGCCCCCATTGAAACGGAATGTGACATTAACAGCTCAGTTGTTAACGTTGAGAAACCAACAACTTGATTTAAATAATTTATTTCATGCAAATTTAATAAATACTTTCAGTTCCTATTTTGTTTCTAGTTGCTTCTACTTACTTTTTTTATTGCGGCACATAAAAAACTACTATAGGTTGTTCCTTTAAAGAGGTTGGTGAGAGTGTTATGTAAAATTGATGATTTTGAGCTTTATATTATGTTATAATGTCCTCTGATTAAAAACATACCTGGAGTGTTACTTTAATTGTTTTAATGTATGTTTGAGTAATCCTTAAATATCCCATAGCAACTATTAGGAATTGCTACAAAATGCAATATCTTATCCAAATTTTTAATTCAAACTAGTGCTTTTTCTGTGTGCCGCTATGTTTTATCTCTTGAGTGCCTGCAAATTTGGTTAATTGGCCCCTTCAAGTGACTTTTAGCTGTGAGGTTGCCTTGGCCACTGCTGTCCTGTGGTGGACTGCTGAGCGGTCAGGGTCTACCCATTGACCAATGGAGATAAACATCAGTCTAAAGAATGGGTGAATGGTCAAAAATAATTATTTTTACCCTGATTCTTACTTGTTATGGGTTTTTCTTACCAATTAAATTTTTGGTGTCCATGACGTTAGAATATGCTGGGTGAAATCCCTAAGGAGGAGCCGTGTTTCAAATAAATCCAGACCTGGATGAATTCCTATTTGACCTAAAGCAGGGTTAGAAAAAAGACTAAAATAGAGTCAAATTCATTTTGTTGCTTTACAAACTCAAGGCACGTTTGGGCTGGTTCGAATAACCAGCCCAAACGTGCTGTTAATAATAAGACATTATTTTAACTCTGAGATCTGATAAAATGACATTCCATCCAATCTTCAGCCTTTTAGACATTAATTCTTGTATAGCAGTGGCCCAGAAGAGCATTGATGCCTCAAAATGCTGCTGCATTGATTGACTTAATTAAATGGAAGCTCTTGACTCTGGTCACCACAAATTAGCCAGTAGATGTTTTGTTCTGGTTCTCAGGGGAGAAAGCACTAGTATAGCACTCCTGTGATGAATAACTTAAAACACACACTCATTAGTAATAGCCTGTGCTTTTAAGTGTACCATGGCATAGGGCTCCTAATTAAAAGCCTTCAAAAGTTGCTCAATGTAACTGTATTATGAGCCCACAGCCATTATCTGCAATTGAGGTCAGTTCTTTACATGACCTTATTTGCAACAGGAACATAAATGTAGCTAAGCAAGTGGTTTTGCTGGTCGAAGACTGAATGTAGTGGAGGACCCAAACTTTGGATGGAAGTTGCAAATCCAAAGCATAAAGTTTTTGCACAAGTGAAAATGAGTTGAAAGATTACATTATTCAAACTGAACTCCCATGATGAAATTGGGTTTCAGGGTCTCTCATTTAAAATGGCTTGGATTCAATGAAAGTTTTCCAATTGTTTCTGTCATTGACTTTTTGCGTGAGAATCAGTTAAATTTTGACAGTTAAAATGCTGATGTCATTGTATGATGGTCCATATTTCAAATCTCACATGCTGTTACCAAGCAGTTGTGTGTTTTCCAGGTGTTCCTACAAAAAAGGGAATTTCATATGTCCCTTTGGAGTGCGTGTGTGGCTGCACTGCTATTTGGGTCATTCATCACTGAGCTGGCACTGGGATAGACTGACATGATTTCACCCATTTAAGTGATTATTTTGAATGGATCAAGCTTTGCTCAACATTCAGGGAATGATCACATCCATCCCTCCATCTGTATGATGAGGAATAGGGCCTCTACTTCAACCACCCGATGATGGAGATCTTCACTACATCTCTAATAGATATGGAAGAAGTTTATTTCAGCAACTTGGTTCCAGAATTTTATTCTTCCAGTCATCTTTCATATCAAAGACAGCGGTCAGTCTGCACAACTCTGAAATCAGAACTAAATAATAGGCACATGATTCAGATGAACATAAAAAAAACTTTATGATTTATCTTTCTACAGCAAGGTCAACATATCCTCTGTAAGGCTGCAGAAAGAATATATATATTTCTAGTAATGCACAACCACAAAGCATATAAAAGAAACAATATAATTGGAAAAAACTATAATTCAGAGAAGACAGTTTAATTCAAACCCTGAGGGCTAATTGTTTGCAAGGTGTGAATCTAAAAGGTTTCTGTTTATATAAAGAGTCTGTCACTCTCTCATCTGGGACCAGACATCATTTTAATACTTGGAATTTAAAACAACTAAGATCATAACCAGCTATATTAAAGTTTATGGCCACAGGAGATCTCTCATCTTTATTACAAAACCCTTTTTGTGTCATCACTGCCCACCAAACCATGTACACACATTTGCAGCCATCCTGTTCTTTTAAAACCTTACAGGAGAGCAGAAAAATATTACCTATAATTATTGCACTATGCAAATTTCTTGTATATAAGTTGTGCTCAAACATTACCCACATGAGACGGATGCAGTCCACCTTTTTGTTTTCTGTCTCAGCTATTTCACACTGGGCTGTTAACTGCAGCACACTGGAGATCATTACTTGAAGATGCCAACAGAATCACACCATCTGCAAATAACAAAAGGGAGACCCTGAGTTTCCCAAACCAGACACTCTTCTCTCCAGGAGAACAGCTTAAGACCTTGAACACAACAAACAGGAGCAGAAACCAGAGAGAGCCTTGCAGGAGTCCAGCCAGCACTCACACAATCTGTGGAGTGATGTTTGAAATATTGCCTTTTTAAAAAATTAATAAATAATAACATTAAAAAAAAAGTATTTAAAAAAATGTATAAATATATATCTACCTTCAAAATTACCTCTGATTTGTGATGTAAATTAATAGGTGGAATTTTTCAAAAATTTTATTTTGTTACAAATATCTTTATTTTTCTTTTTATTTTTAGCTTTATTTTACTAATGATTTAACTTTTGTTATTTTATTTTTGGAGAGTTTTCTCCCTTCCACTCTGTTTTGTATCAACAGGTCATTGAGACCTTGTCTGTCTTCTAAAACGATTAGGGCTGCTGAAACTGCCCAAACCTTTGGGCCGTTTCTCCCCCAGCGTCTCCACCTGTCCATCTATCACAGCTCAAATGGCAGCAACTCTGCCAGGGAATGGGGCTGATGTCCAGCGCATCAGCACTTCTGCTGACCACGTCCCCTGACAGGGCCCTTCTGATAAATGATATCCAACTGTCACAAAACGAGCGCCCCAAAGAGACTTATGTGGCCACTATCTCTTGACAAAGAGCACATTTTGTGGGATTCATTGCCGATTCATGCAGTTTAACAACCTGAACAACAGAGAGGCGTGGCAATAAGGAAGCACAAGGGAGTTTCTCTCTGTCATGAGCTGGGGATCACTGGAATAATCAGCTAAAACCAAAGCAATACTGGAAAATGGATACATGGTTGAGCAAACATGGAGTGCAAATGTGCATGAGTGGAGATTAAGCCACCGGGATTACAGTATGGATTAAGCTCAATTATAACCCTGACTTGGTCGCCTGCAACTCATTTTTGAGACAGGTTGATTTTCAGCTTTTATATTGGTCATTAAGCCGTTCTATTGGAGGCTCAACACAGTTTTCTTTGTCATCTGAACCATGCCAAGCCAAATATTACAATAATTTATATCAGTGATAAATATTGTTTTCTAACTGTGCAGATCTCTTCCAGTTAAAAATATTCTAGAGGTTCAAGAAACAATTACCTTATAAACTGTAAAACATGTATCTTTAGAGAGTGAAAAACTCTCCAAAGCCCATAGTGGATCACTGTCCTTTCTGTATATACCATCAATTCACAACAAATGTCCTCTTAAAGTACTTCGCAAGACAAATATTCCATTTTATATGAAGTTAGATAGAATGAGCATTGGCCAAAATTCATATGAAATCAATCTGGTTGTAATAATACGGTTAAATCTTTCTATCATAATTACATTAATGGATTCGAGTTAAATTGATCAAGGTAATTTATCTAAAAAAACACCAGTAGCTGCTTCATCAACTTCACAACAATCTATCTTCCTGAGCAAGTCTGTGGCAGCAGAGGAGAGGAATAACTCTTTAGCATGAAGAAACCTCCACGATAACCTGTTCATTACGAGCAGCCGTCTGCTGGACCAACTGAGGGCCAGAAAGAACCTGCAGGGGATACAGAGTAAACATAGAAACACTGAGACACAGGACTACTTTCTAGAAGGAAAAGAAAAACAAAAAGAAAATGTGAAGTTAATGGCAGCTTCAGCTATCTCACTATCTCAGTCTGAGGAGAGGCAAGGCTAGAAGGGCTGAGCAAGAATGCTTTCATTAGGAAATAAAAAACAGAAAGTTGACAAATTATTGCCAGCAACAGCTCTGTAAGTGGTTCTGCCTAGGAAAGATAAGGAGCTAAATGAAGAAGTAATTTTAATGGGAAAGAAAAACAAAGAGAGAATATGCAGATAATGATAGTTTAAGTGAGTTTGGGGTTTTTGTGATATTTTTGTGTGTGCAAGGTCAACACTTACCAGATGAGCTGCAGGATTTTTCAATTTACAGTATACTGTATACATGTATACATGTTTGATATGCCATTTGACTTTTTGCTTGTTTTTCTTTATAAAGTATTTTGTGCGGTTTGTTAAAAATGTGCAATATAAACAAAACTTTGGCATGGGAGAGACATTGTTATGAACAGTGACCATTCCAGGATAATGCAATTTACGAAAAAGACAAAACAGCTGATTAATCTGATGTCCTGTATGATCAGACCAGAATGATACGCAAAAGTTTTCATTTCTTGTACAATGCATTAATGTATTATGAATGAAAAATTGCTATTTTTTGTGCAACTTTTATGAATATAGGAGGCTTTTGAGTTAGCTGAATTTAACAAAAATATGCAGATATTTCTATGTGATGCTGTGAACTCACTGGTTGTGTCATTGGCATTTATTTATGTTTTGCTTTAAAGGAGTGAACTGCCTTTGTTGCAGTCCAGAGGACTTGTTTGTAAAACACGACATTGATATGATTGCTCATACACTTCTAAACAGATATGAAAAGGAGAAAATGTCCTTTCATTTCAGCTCAAATGAAGGTTTGATTTTATACATGACTTGTCCTGTGAACGGCCATTTTTCTTTAATTCATCGAGATAATCTTGGACATATGAAAAAAAACTGACCTACGAAGTGTTGGGTTTTTATGGTCTGCTGTAAGAAAAGAGAATTAAAGTTTGTCCTTTTACAAACACTTGCATATTAAATTCTCAACAACTTGCAAAACAGTGAAATGGTTTTCTTTTTGTCAACTTTGACTGTGGAAATTAGGCATTTTAAGGAGAGGTTCCCAGAAGGAGTGCATGTAAGAAGATCACCCAGAAAAGGCAGCTGTGCCTCTTGATAATATGCAACAGTACACTGAGCTGTTCAGCACTTTGCGAAGAGGTGAAAGCCTCTTACAGAACCAACTACAAACTGTATGGGCACTTTTTCACTCAACACAGCAGTTCAAGAGAAATGCATGAATTAGATTTGTAGTAGAAACAGGAACCACACATTTTCCATGTATTTATAACACATATATTATTGTTTTAAGGTGTTGCAGCAGATGAAGTGTGTGTGTGGTTTTACTCCCTTAGCTTGATCTCCTTTCTACACACTGTGTTGTGTAACACCCTCAACTTCCACCATGATGATAAAACGCTCTCTCATGTACATATAAAAATAAAGTTGAGAGCTAAGGATCGGTAGATGTGGAATACTTTGATAAAGGAGCACAGATTTATCCAGTGGCACTTTTGGAGAGGCTTTGCATATTAATGAAGCTCTAAGCTCCCTCCAAGGTGTGCTACATGCAAGGAGCAAAGACAATGGATTTTCCCTGTTTTTCCTTTTCCATTTTTTTTTTTTTTACATATTGGTATGAAGTCTAAGGCATTGCTGAATTCAGTAATACATTTGTGAAATTATTTTTGAAATAGAGGGTCAATGTTTTTTTTCATTTAAACTGTAGAAGACCAAGTGAAACCTCAATAAAGGTTTATTTGTGGGCACATCTCATTCTGCCTCCTAAATCATTTTCTGCCACATTAAAAACACATATTTCTTGCATATAACTGCCAAAAACATAAAATGTCTTTCCTGGTAATGTATTCCTAGATCAGAGTTGGTGTGATACTGTATCTGGAACTGAAAACAGAAATGTAGATTGTAACTATTAGCTTCCTTTCCCAGTAAAACATGAAGTGCTGCTTAATTTTTTGCTTCAAAAAAGATAAAGACTTAATGTGGTTTAGTTTTGCAGGAAGAGAGATTTCATTAAATAGCTACTACGGGGAAGGCTCATTTGGAAAACAGATACCAGGGCATCGTCCATAGATCCAGATTGAAATGTTTGGGAGAAGCTGTGATTCATTTTGGTGCAAAGCCATTTGGGGCTTTAAAGGTGAGAAGTAAGACTTTAAAGTCAATACAGAATGTAATGAAGAGCCAGGGTGGCAAGCATGAGAAAATGTTTTTGTGCTTGTTAATCCTAGTAATGAGACCAGCTGGAGTCACCTTAAAGTGAAAGGGGAAGTCCTTACTATTTCCTGATCAAAAAATGCTATAGAGAAAAAAAGAGCACAGAGCTTACCTTGTCTTAGGTCAACAGTTGGGGAAAATGCATTATTTTTGCATCACAACTCAAACAGCCAACAAATACTAATGGACTTGTGGCTGATATGAATGGACAGACTGCTAAGATTAAAATGGGCAGCTTTGACTGCCATTGAATTCTGGCAATGTCCGAGTTACCCTGGATTTTATATGAGAAAGCCTACATTTATACACATCGGAAATCTAAAAGTAAACATGTTAATCAGAGACGCTTCAAAAATTAGATGGTGATTAAATTAGGTTGATTTTCAAAATATTTCCAATCATTTTTTGGTCACAGAATACATTATACCAGGGATGTCCAAAGTGTGGCCTTAGGAAAATTCGCAGCCCTTCAAATTTGTTATTCAGTCTCAATTCTAGAAGAAAGCAAGTAAGAATTAAAAAATATAAAATAAAATAAAAACTTGGTCAGATTAGATCTTAGTTTCTTCATATAGGTTGAAAAGCAATGAATGAGCTGAATCAAGATGAACTGGTTTTAAGAAGAGTCCTGATCCTGCTGACTCATCGCTGATTAGGTGCAGGTGGGAGAAATGCTGCAGAGCGAGCCAATCTGGTTGGACGAAAAGTTATTATGGAAAGATAAAGGTCAGGAGGAGAATTGAAGAAAGAAAATGTTTCTCATGGGCACTGAGATAAAGGTGACTTCAACCTTTTTGCTGTAACTTTAAAGTGATCTGTTGAAAGCAAATTATCCACAGACCCAAGAAGCTAGGAGGTAAGGTTATATTGTGGAAATATTTTCATTTGATCACTTACCTCCTTAACACTAATGCATAAGCGTAATAACTTTTAACATTGTTTGATTATAGAAGCAATAGGTGTGAAAGATAAGCACAGCTGCTACTCATGTGAGTGTGTCTGTCTGTGTCCTCTCTCATCCGGTGCAGTTGGGTAAACAAGAAATAATTAACAACTTTTCAAGCTAATGGGTATTGATCATCTATAGGTAATGGCCCTAAACACTCTGCCGTTGCCTTTTGTGCTATCTAGTTTAAGAAGCCTCTGGCCATGTTCAGCACTTTCATCCCTTTTAAATCTTTAGAAATCTTCAGAATCAGTTTCTATTCTCGTCCTCTGGAACATTTGAGAAAAACTGAATGCTTTAGTTGGGTATTAATT
Organism: Poeciliopsis retropinna; assembly: GCA_010277075.1. Lineage (NCBI taxonomy): Eukaryota > Metazoa > Chordata > Actinopteri > Cyprinodontiformes > Poeciliidae > Poeciliopsis > Poeciliopsis retropinna. The sequence goes on along the minus strand of VMRM01000002.1, from coordinate 16,579,109 downwards.
AGGGAGTGATTCATCATGGATACATCAGCGTTGCCTGATTCTTCTGTCTTCTACAAAAAAAAAAAAAAAAAAAAAAAGCTTTTCTGTTTCACTGGAATAATTTGTTACTCAGTTAATGGCATAATCTACATTCTTTCTTTCTCACAGCAGAGCCAAAGACAGTGTGAAATAATATAATTGCACACCTCCGTCAGTGCAGACTTCCTTGAGGATGCTCTTGTTTTAACATCGTTCCTTTGCAGGAGTTTGAAAGCAGACGGCCATCCTGTCTCTGAAAAACCTGCTGTGTCTCTGTTATATTTTGTTCTGTCCTCAAGCAGTAAAACCGTGCTGAGGCAAACTGAATATTTGTTTACTTCTGAATAAAACTTGACACGTCACTGTGCGCTGTCTGATTTTAACTGACCTTGCCTGCTTTTGTTACACGGTTATTCCAGAGTTAAGACTTTCCTTGTGATCTTTCCGTTTCTGCTTGCATTGGCCCAACTTTCAGCACTCAGAGAAACAAATCTGATACAAAGATCTTTGAAAAAAATGCAATACAATAATTTATCAGTTTAAATAAAAATTTATGTTGTAGTCTTATTGGTTAATAATTATATGGTCAACAAGGTCATAAAACAGTTTCATTAAACCACATCTTAAATTACAGCAAAATAGAAAAGTATCTCAACTTAAAAAGTAAACTTGTTTCCCAGCTGGACTTACCAATATTGCCAATAATAATAATAATAATAAAAAATACATGCAATAATGACATGGTTTTGCAGTGGTTACTGGCCAGCAAGCTCGCCTGAGCTGTACACCATAGAGAATCTGTGGGATATTTTTGGGAAGGCGAGACACTAGAGCAACAATGCAGACAACCTTAAGGTGACACCTCAACAATCCATTGGTGCAGTAATTCATGCTGAAGGAGCCGTGATCACCTATTGAGAGCGTATCCTTCAAAAAGCTGTAAGCCATGGTCATCAATTTGAACAGAAATGAGCACTAAGCAAAATGTCGCTCTCTTTGTAATGAATCTGGTTGATGACTTTTGGGTTTTGAATTGAATTATTGGATAAATTAAACGTCCACCACTGTTTTAATTTGCATTGTAAATTCAGTCCATTCACTATTCTTTTGTTTGAAAATATTACTGATCTAAAACTGAGGACAATAAACCCAAATATTAATGATACATTTATGTAGATATTTATCATTTGAAAGAGCTGCTGTATCTCTGCCCATAACCATTCTAAAGATGCAAAATTGGCATAATTTTTGATCATGTTTAGGTTTTCTTTGGATGAGCTGCACAGAATATTTGGTGTAAATGTGTCTAATCCATTTCATTCTCATTTTTCAGACAGTTATGTTCTCATCTGGAAATTTACAAGAACATGTCATTAAAATTTTCTTCCACTTCCTTTACAGTATTTCTTTCTTCTTTTTTTTTTTACAAGCCCAAAACCTGAAATTGACTTTGCAATCAAATGGCAATACAGCAACCCCTAATTTGCCATTAATATGATGAAGATGGATTCATTTACTATTAATGTGATTCTGCCTAATATGAAAAAGTGGCAGTACTGCCAATATTCCCACACTCCCATCCATCTGTATGCAGGTGCTGACTCTACACATTGGTCTGGCTCTGTTCCATGTGTAATACAATTGGTATTGATCAGCACCGCAGACAGACCAAGACAAATCAAGTCCAGACCTCATATGAAGGCAAAGCACACCTTGGATATCAGTGTGGTCACATAGACTTTAAACTGTTGTGTGGAAAAGTTTATCATAATCTTTTTTTGAAAATAGCTAATGTTTCAACTAATTAAGTTTGCAAATATGCAACTGTTCTGCTTCCGCTGACATTTATTTTCTTTTATTTCTGCACTGGATTCACAAAACTGTTAGCACTAAATACCTCCAGGAGCAAAACTAAGGAGATGGAGCAAAAGTAAGCACAAATTGCACCATTACATTACACTACACTCAGAAAGAGACACGTTGTTGGGTTGCTGGGGTCAAAGTTCAATTATGGCTCAAATATTTTAAGTTTCACAAGTCAAGTTCTCCACTCATCTTTATTGTTATATTCCTTAGGGCAGACAGTATGACAGGCTATATCAAAACTGCAAAATCCACATCTGAATCTGAGCAGTTTCCTTCTGCCACAGAGCTTAGAAAAGCCAGAAAGCCACATACACTAAGAATGTGAAAAATGTAAAGAATCAAAGCATAGAAGCAGCTGAAACTTCTGGGGCCGCTTGCTGGTAGTTGTGTTTCAGGGTATAAAAAGCAGAATTTTAAAATAAGATTAACACCTACAATGACGAACAACAGAATATCTGTAATCTAAGGTGTACCACTCTTACATGAACAGTAAAATGCCATTTTAGTGGCGTTTTACTGTTTATGTTTAATAAAACATTACTAAAAACAAGAACGAGTGTTTCTGCGCATAAGGACTGAACTGCAGAAGATAGTCAGCAAGAGACAGATTCAGCACATCCGAGGAACGCACAACAATGTGGCTTCTGACAGCAGCTTTGTAGTGGAGGGGAAATGACATAAAGAAGACATAAAACAGCGCTGAGGGAAAGCGAGACAATGGCTTTAGATGACACAATAGATTCCATCAGGCGGGGCTTTTAAAGCTTTCTTTGTGAGAGTTTATTATGCAGCTGTCGCTGTTAGATATGCTCAATGGAGTAGAGTAAGACGCCAAAGGTGTGAAGAAAATGTAGAAGTTTTGAGTTTATTTCTGTTTTGTTACATAGCTGGAAGGCGGAGACGTTACATATAAAGACCAGTAGCTGCGCAAAGACTTTCTGTTTACATCCAACAGCACTGATCTCATCTGAGTGTGCACTTACTTAACAAGCTGACGCTGCAGCATGATGCAAAAGAAAAATTCAAGAACTGCACATGCTGTTGATTAAAAGGTTTCTTTATCTTTAAAAAGAAGAAGCCGTCTTTAAGGGCTTCTTTGTTAATATTACAGCAGAAATATTATCTCAACTTTTTCTGAACTGCTGTGGTGTTTTAGTTTGAAGAGCTTTGAGCTGAGGCTAAATATCTGAAGATGAATGTTTAAGCTTTTCCGCAGATTTTCATCACTTATCTCACCCTGAGTTGCTTTTGATCTTCCCTTTCTAGATTCCTCATTTGCACTTGCTGCCTCTTTTCCTCCCAATGTCCTTTTTCTCAGTCAGCTTTTTTTTAAACCACTTTTTCCTGGAGCTCTCTTTTAAAACATCAAAATTAGGTTTCAATTCATTCTTGCTCTAAACCAGCTCAGCCTCTCCTCATAGTTGATTTATGCAGACCCTGATCAAGATGCTATTTTTCACAGCTGGCTTTTTCTGGTCTTTTTGCCCTTTATTCTGGCCCAGTTAGGAATATTCTGTGGGTCAGTAACATTTTATTTTCTTCACCAGATGTCTTGATCTAAACCTTGCTATTTCTTCTTTTTTTTTAATGATTAACTGAAAAGTGTGGGTTTTAATTTGTGTTCAACCCTTGGGAGTGTGAACTTGGTAAAAATATTTTTCTATAAAGTTACAACTGCATTTGGGTTATATTTGGGTTATATCTCAACCAGTTTTATACATTTAGGGGCTGATTTTTGTCCCCCATCTTTCCGACTCACATTGGCTAAATTTATCTGTGAGCTTTACCTTTCAGGTCTAGGCCATTCTATTACATGAACGTGAATTGATCTGAACCTGAGGTCTCCAACCCAAATGAATGGCTCGTTACCAGGGAAACTTAATGGCATCTTCAAGAAGTAATCCAGTTATTTAATTCAGCTGCACTGGAGCAGGATTACATCAAAACTTGCAGGACAGTAGATCTCAAGGACCCCTGATCTAAACCATTCCAGTGCAGCTCTGTCTGTACGCTTAGAGCTGTTGTTCCTCTGAAAATTGAACTTGGTATCAGGATTATCTTCTATTTGCCTCCATCAATCCTCCCTTCAGCTCCAGCTTTTCTGTCCCTGCTGAAGAAAAGCACCTCACAGCATCTACCTATCCCAGTCCATTTCATACTTTTGAAAGTATGCACTAGACTATCACTTATAGTCTAGTGCATAAAATCCCAAGAAAACACACCAAGGCTTGTTGTTAAAAGAAGAAATCTGTAAATACGTTTGCAACTTAATAACAAATTAAATTTCAAATCTGCTGCAAGATCACATTTGACTGAAAATGTAATCACCTGTACAACTTAAACCTCCACTCTGATGCCAACAGGAACATTATTGCTAAGAAAAAGAGGATATGACTGGTAAGGAATTCTGTTTCTATTACATTATGTTTTTAATGTAATGAAGAATTACATTAAAAACAAAGTGAGTCAAACACACAAACATGTTCTTCTTCACGGCGTTGGCGAAGGTGAAGTTAACTGTCTCTGTGGGTGATGATAAAGATAAATCATTTCTTTCAGCAGATAGACTCATATTATTATATGGCGCTCTGAGTTGAAACACTTAATCCTGAAAGCTGGTGCAGAGCGCCTGACTGCATGTGAAGATAGAGTTTAAACCGTGTTCTCAGCTGTGTATCATATATCTGGTGATGCCCCCTGCGGAGCACAATGACTGTGAATAATACTTTACACTTAGCTCCTGCTACTCAGGCTACATGCTCTGTGAAACTGTGAGCAGCTAACATGTCCACAAGAGTGTTACTGAGCCGAATCTGTTTGTGTCTGCTGTAACCTTCCTATGAATCCAATGGGGAAAAAATAAATACGTGCATACAGAAGGGCAAGTAAAAGGTCCTTAAACACGAGAATATTTTCTCTAAAAATCTTATTTCCTCCTTAAACCCTGAAGACCTGCCCAAGAGATCTGAAGTTCTACAAGATTCTGCTCTGTAATTCAGTGACTGCACATAATGATAGGAAAATAAAATTACTTCCGTCTGACTGGTTCTGATCATAATTAAACAGGATGATGTTGCAATTCAGTTCAATTGAAAAAGTATTTTATTTTTTTTACATACATTTGCCAAGCACAGTGAACTGTTACCACAGGATTTGCTTTCTCAGCTTTGATCAAACTGTGTCTTGAATCCAAAGAAGGTTTTTATGTCACGTTCTCATGAGGCTTTAATGACCAACCCATTTTTGTGGAGCTCATCTGAATTTGTTCCTAAATTAAAATCTGCAAAAACATTTTTATTTGTTTTGATTTTGCAAGCCATATGTGTGTGTTCTTAAACGTTTTATATATTGGGAGTCTTTTATGCTACACAACATTTTGACAACTGCCAGCTACTATTGAAATATCAATCACCGCCACTGGCCAATGTCCAGTAAGCCCAAGTGAATTGCAGATGTCTTGACAAAGTTCTCAATGCGAGTATTTGTAACATATATATTTTTTATTCTTGAATAAATCATGAATCTGAAGCAGTTTTCGAAAAAACTATATTCTGTCTGTATCAGAATTGACAGTACACTGTGTACATAATGATGTTAAGAGTGTAAAAGGATTTTAGTGAGGGGAAATACATTTTTGAGGCTTTTATCTTGAGAGCAAAATCCAGTTTAGATACATATTTGAGTTTTGTTTTAGACATTTATGCAACTGTTCTTGTTTTTTTCACATATGGAAGAAATCCTTCTGACCAAAATGTTACAGATTTGGTGATTAACTTTTGATGCCACATAAAGTAGAATTGAAATAGTTTTTAAAAAATACTTTCAGCTTCAGATTTGCATGCATGGCAGAGTATGAGGAGGAATCACAACTTTGTGTTCACAATCAAATGTGTTCTTTTTGAGTCATTTTGTAAATTCAAAACCTTTTTGGCTAATATTGATTTATTTTCAAAGCTTTTGCTTGTAATGCTAAAAGTACCTCTCCATGTGTCTAAAAATATCCTGTATTTTCATCACTATTTTAACGATCAAATTTGTCATGATAAAAGTGATATGATTCGCACTGGATGTTTCTCATCTTCACTTGTTTAACTTCAACAGGAACTGTCAGGGTGTTTATTTTTATCCAGCAGCCTCAACCTGCAGTAAGAGGAGCACTGAGGTCAGTCTTTGTTCCCAGGAGCCAGCCTGCTGGGCTCAGATTGGCTTCATCACTTTGAGACAGATAAAAAGAAACACTGCAGGTGAAAGCTGCGCTCGTTCTTAATATATGACATTCTGCAAAGAGACACAGGGCACTGACTGCCTTGTTAAAGGGGAGAAACATGGTGGAAAAACACAGAAACGTGGTTCTGCTTGTTCAAAAATCTTTGCTAAAGGTCTTGTTAACATGCATTTACATGAACGGTTTCAACAAATGAGCAAGCAGGGTGTGGATATAAAAGTAGACAACGTGCGTCTGTCCTTGAGGTTAAAATTGTGCATAAAACAAAGCAAATAAGAAAAAAAGTGATCAAGTTTCCAAAGCAAAGAATAAACCCCAGATGTAAGCAAAAATAATAAAAAATATGTGATGCAGGAAAAAGAAGTGAACAACAGAAAAGAAAAATCATGAAGCAAAGCTTTTATTTTTTTTCGTTTGAGCGCACTCAAAGGAACAACTGGAACACAATTAGACAACAACTGGAACACAATTAGACAACAACTGGAACACAATTAGACTGTCCCCATCAGCCGCCATCCACCCTGCTCTGACGTGTCTTTGTTAGGTTTCTGACCTGCTGCTACCTCTCCCCCAGAGCACACATGGCAGTCATCTAAATTATTATTTTTTTAAATCCTCACTGTACTTCTTACTCTCAACTTGTCCAATCAAGTTAACCCTGCTCACCTGTGCCTTCCTCATTAGCGCCACCTGTGCATTTCAGGATATAAGGCTCTTCCAGCTTATATCCTTTTTTGCTTGCCTGTTTCTTAAACCTATTGAATATTAGAGCCCATCTCCCGGGCTTCGACGGGAAAAAGAAAACACATAAAAATATATTGAATTTGGAAATGGCAGATTTGATCATAAACTGGTATGTGAATGGTTCAGTTGGAAATGGAGATAGGAAATGAGTAGTGATGGTGAGATGAAGCCTCATGAGGCATTGAACCACTTGAGCCAACTGGTTTGAGAAAAAAAAAAAAAAAAAGATAGACCATCACGAACCACACTCCATACCAGTAAGTGGCGGTAATGCTACTAAAAGTTTGTTCCCAACCGCCAGTAAATTCAACAAGTAGAAGAAGAAGAAGCGCTCATCTCCCCATTACTTCGACCATGACTTCTCTAGGATTCCTCCATTGTATCTGCAATAACCCCAGCAGGTAGGTCACGTCCCATTCTGAGCAAGATATTTCTAGCCTGTCATACTTCAGTCACTCACCTCTCCCTGCCTCAGATCTGCAAACAGTTCTGGGGATCTATTGTCCACAGCTGCAATAATCCTTTTTTCCTTTAGATTCTGCTAAAAGTTTCATTCTCTGTGTTGGCAGTGTTCTTGGGTGCAAAGTATCCTGACTTTTTCAAATATTGAAAGAAACAAAATTGTTTTAAATCATACAGCTCAGGTGTGTCCAAAGTCAGTCCTCAAGGGTCACAGACCTAAAAACACAGAAAATTGTTGTTTTAGGATAAACGTTTTTAGAAGGTTTACCAGAGGAAATACGAGTGTGTGGGAGAAGGTAAACTAGATTTTGAGTGGAATTGCACAGGAAGGTAATATCAAGACCAGTATTTAACCAGACTGAGCATTAAATTGGACAAAGGAAAGATTTTTCTTTTCTAAATACAATGTTCAGCATTTTCAGTCCTTTTTCTAATGAACTGTCAACAAAACTGGAAGGAAACAATGTTTTAAGCAAGTTTTTAATAATGCATTTGACTTTAAAATGAGAGTTTTGAACATCCAGACATATTAAGCTGTGTAGCAGTGATGCAACATTGAGGGTGGCTCCAGATTGTGCAGCGTCTCACCAACTTTTATAAGCTTCCACTAAAATCCCAACACCATCTGGTGTGCTTGGCACAAGAAAAAGATTTCCTCTCACCCTAAAATATCCCACACAGAAAAATTTTGCAAACTATTCTTGCAGACCATGGCTCTAAAAAGAAAAACAAGTCTCAGCCAGCTCCTGCTTCCACAGGCTCTGACAGTTATGGACACACTCAAGTCGGGTCAGGGCAGCAGAGGTGATTTTTATTTAATCACTTTCCTTTTTTCCTTTCCTTTTTTTTCATCCATCAGAACTCTACTGGGACTTCGTGGCATTCCAGTAACAGTCCATGAAGGTGCACAAGCTTCAGTTTCCACCTACATCACAGCTCTGAGAAAATATTGTCTGAATCAATATCCATTTACATGTATGGATATTGATTCACAAATCAAAGAAAGGGTACCTGGAGGCTTGTGGACGAAGTCTTTGATGTTTTCCAAAACTTTTCAGTGTTTGTCTTTGATGCATTGTTTTCTGACAACTGAGTCCAATACTTTATAAAAAATATGTTCTCTAAGCAGTAAAATCACACACTACTTTGAAATAGTATTGCATTTTTTTGGTTGATTCTCAAAATATGGTGGATATTCTCAGTGGACTCTGAAGTTGGAACTTGGATCGGAAATCAAGCCCAATAAAACTAGGTTCATTTTCAAAGTTTGAAAACCGTTTGAGATGTAGAACAACCTGGTAATGATGCACTACTTGCTGCACTTTATACTCTCATTGCGGAAGGCTATAAAGTACTGTTTTCTCATGAAAACTTTATGTAAAAAAGATGGGCACCATCTCCTCTGCTACAATGAAAGAACAAGTATAGACACCAGATGGATTTAAACATTTAATATACAAACCTATGAGTAAAACTGGAATGCATAGTTACATAATGCAACCAACCCTTTTTATTTTTGGTTTATTATGCAGGATTTGCTTTGCAAAAAAAACAAAAAACAAATCTGCTGTGTTTTCATGTTTAATTAGGAGAATGAATGAACACAAAGCTCAGTCATTACTGACTCTATTCAACATTATGTTTTGGAAAGCCTAATGTCCTTATTAGAATCGAGTAAACTTTAATGGACAAAATTATTCCCTTGTAAAAGTGAAAACGTCAAGCATTTAACATTGCATTGCCAGGCATTTTGTTTTCCTTGAACTTTTACATTGAGACACAGTACAGTGATGAACAAAAATGAGATGGAGATTCAGAGTGACTGACTAGTACTAAGCAGCATATAATTTACATCATTTATTTATTTATTTTAGATTGATTTAAATAAACATAAAGCGCCATGCATTTGTGTTTAGCCTCCTGTTCTCATCCTTTTCCTTTTAATAAGACAGACGCAATCATTTCTTTGTGTTCACACCCCCGCATCTGAGCGCAGGCACAGGTGGAAATGACATATTCCCTCTTTGTGAGATAAGTTTGCACTGGTGACATGGGGCTCGGTGCATGAAATGCCTCGCAGCAGCGAGAGGCTGTTCATCAGTCGCTCTGTTTGGCTGATCATCATGAAAGAAGAGCTGACACAGCAACGCTCGAAGAAGTTGGGTGGTGACTTGGGAGACACATTTGCCCATGGCGTTCCTATTGGTTTATCAGTGACGTGATGACACGGAGGAGTTGTGCTTAACACTTTATAAAGCCGCTCCGTCCGCGGCGAGCCGCTCTTTTAATAAAGACCGCTGAAGCTGAAACTCCGTTTCCGTCCCGCCTACTGGAAGCAAGCAAAAGGTCTGCGATACTTTACAACATGAGTGAGGTAGGACTGTTTTTTTTTTTTTTTTTTTTTTTAATAAAACAAGTGTCAGAATTTTACCCAAAATACGCACGAATCTTAAGACAGGTCGCGCATGTTGAAAAGACATTTAATACCAATTTGACGGTCAGGAAGGTTTCTAAGAGTCACGGTGTTGCTTTATATTGTAATTTTTTAAAAACATTATTTAGTGTAGTAGCGCTGACAGTTGCTGAGTGTTGGATGGAGCAGGATGGAGCAGATCCAGGATGGAAGCGAGGCGCAGCAATGCAGATGGGTTGCTTGATGCACAGCACACGGGAGGAGGCAAAATCCTGCACCATGTTAACAGGTGCAAAACTTACTAGTTCTTTCTCTGGCACACCTGGGTCTCATGCATTCAGGAAATTCTTGCAATGCTACTTCGTCAGTAGATTCATTGGAATTGTTCCTGCTCTAATGTGGGTTTATCAGGGTGGCAGAAGTGAAACAAAAATATCTACCATTATTACACGAAACCCAGTCTTGACTGATCCATTTCAAAGTGAAGACTGGGGGGGAATGCCACAATTTTCACCATTCCAACAATAATGTTTATGTGATAAGAAAATTCCTAAGATTGTATTTTTTAGTTTTTTATCCCCCCCCCCAGCCCTGTCCAAACAACTCTTTCAGTTGTTTTGAAGGTCTGGACTTCTCCACAGATTGTAGAAAATCAAAGTCAGGCTGGAAACATCTTATATGTTGTGCAGCTGATAATACAATAACAATTAGCTTTTCTCTTTTTTATTAAAAGTAAAGAAACAACAAATCAATTAATCAATACAGTCAGGGTCTCTCCTCATTTTATCAGCCTGAACATGTGATTTATGCTGCTGAACGCAGTTTGAAATTCATCTAAAGAACATTTAAAATAGACTTAGACTATTGTATAAAATACTTATTTGTATTATTTGTACTCATGTATTTTTCTTTTTTCTTGCATGTAAAAAGATCATGGGGTTGATTTGTTATCTGTGCATAAAATTTGAGAGGACAAAGACAAATGGTTTTAGGTGAAGACAAATTTGCATGCATGTTGTCCAGCTGGTTCTGCTTTTTTTTTGTCACAGAAACTCTTTGCTTACTTGTTTTTTTGCTTAGAATTTTGAGCAAGTTCTCACTAAAGGAACTTGCATAGAAGGCTGCAGGTCCTTAAGAGTTTCTATTGAAATATAGCTTGTCTTTTCTTTAAGTAGGTATACAAGTATGAGTTTCCTTTTCCTCTCAGACTGCATATTAATGTTTTTCACTGCTTCAAAGCGAGATGTTTGTATATAAAAAGAAACTATGACAGCAGAGGGATGTCTCTTCTCTCTTTTTGGTGTGGTGACATGCAGGTGAAGCTGAACTCTTTAACTAGCGATGTTTATTTTAGGAGACAGCAGGAGTCAAGAGTAAACACCAGGATATATATTATGTCTGGTGTAGTAATATTTACACTCGGTTTAAGTTTTTTGTGGCCTGGGGTGCAAAGTGAAGTTCTCAGTTGAAGTTATGGGTGTAATCAGTCTTCATAGTTGACTTAACTGAAGCTGGAGCAGTTCAACACGTTCTGGATGGATGAGTCTGCAGTGGTCAGCATTGCAGTGCTCGCTCCATCATTGCTGCTCTGCACTGTTTGCCCTTAAACAACTTTTCTCCCTTCAAATCTCCTGGCCAAAGATACAATAATGGGAAAAAAAAAAAATTACTTTGCTGCATTGTAGCACAGGCTACTGGACATTAATGCACTTTCCTGTAGTTGCACCATAAGCACCTGAAACGATCATGATAATTAATATGCAAAATAGCTATTAAGCTGACCAGACTTTGCAATCAATCAAACTCATCGATTTCTATCTCTAAAGCAGCTGGCGTCTGTTTTAGTGATTGCTTTCCTCTTCTTCAAGGGTAAACTATGATTTAACAAACCAACTTCTGAAATCCGTGCACGTGATTCACAGACATCATAGCCATCGATAGTGTAGAGAAGTGTCTCTCACTTAACAAACAACAATCTGTCCAATGCTAACTCACATAGCCTAATGAACTGGGTAACCAACTCTTTAGGTTGTTTATCAAGCAACAATCAGTCCATGAACTTGCGCAGAAGCAGTTTTGAGTTTCACCATTGTTCCTCATAACTGCTCAAAAACAAACATGGAGTTAATACTGTGGATAAAACTGTAAATGTCATGCCACCACTGACAGTATTTTAAAACATTTAAAACTAATAATATCAACTTATTTGAAACTGTTTTATATTGATATGTTTTTCAGGCACATCGTCCAACCCTAACTGTACCGCTAAGGTGCCTAAAGTATGGAAGCTAAAATGGAAGCTGGTCAGTCATGTGAACTGCTGTCCAACATTTGGAATCCAAAGCGGAGAAGCACTGGCCTTAACTCAAAAAGCAGAGCTAGTGTAATAATTAAATGTTTTACTGATTAAACATTTTACTATAAGTTACACAGAAGGCTTTTGTGATGGATTGAGTGCAGCAGCCTGGAGAAGCCGACTGATGTTCAAGTACCGCACTTTGAGGAAGTAGCCTGTTGTTGAGGAAGTGGTCTGTTGCTGGGGTAGAGTAGTTTGCCATAATACAACTCCTTTTATACAAGGAGTTGTATCTTTTACTTGCTTGCAAGCAAACAGCTGCAGCTTACACCTCCATGACTCCGTAGAACTATAGAAGACAGAAGAGGGTAGCACTCTCTAAATGGTGCCATTCTAGTTCAGCCAGTTTAGCCAGTTGAGGTAGTTGAACCGGTTATGTGAGTCAGCATAGAGAATAACAATACACAGCAGTTCCTCATCTTGGCTTTTCTCAGCCACCTCACCACTACATATAACTAAATTGTTTTGCATGATGTTGTGAAAATTGACTAACTGGTGGCAGTAAGAGCTTTTAAATGAGGTGGATTACATAAAAAACCCCCAAGCAAACTCAAAAAGCAGAGCTACTTCCCTTAGGAATAATGTTTCTAAGGGAAGATTGTCTCATGAAGCACCACCCAGTTGGTTTTTTTCAGGTGTGTTTGTGCAGTGAATAAATTGTACCATTTATTTGAACATTTGGCTTGAAGGTGAGTACTTTAAGCCTGACACCTCATTTCTACATTTAAGACTACATTTTATTTGAAGTAAGAAATTAAGTTGTTGAATTGAGTTGCCCTGTCAACCAATCAATAAAGACTTGAGGATTATAATTTTTTGGAGCAAAGCTTTATTTTAATTACCAGTAAGATGCTGGAAAAAGAAACCCAAAAAAGCACAGAAATGTAAGCTATTTAAAATATGATGTATTTTTGTGACATGTGGGTTATTCAAATGTGAGAGAGACTAAGACCTCCAGGAGATGATCGGAAAGCTTACCACAATCTGAGTTGTAGTAAAGTTTTTTTTTTTTTTTCTTTACGGTTGATTTAGTACAGCTGTGATTTATCACTTTAGAAAATAAGCTATCTTAAAATGCAGACTTTCTAATTATGTAGTCTTTGTTTCAGAAATAATCAGTAAAATCAAATTTACAGTGACGTTTATTACGCAGAACAGTGTGACAGCACAACTGCTGAGATACATAATTAATAGTGATGATAGGTCAAAACATATATCTTTCTTGCAGTTGTCTACTGCCGGTGTCACTTTTGGAGGAACTTCCTCCATCTGTCTGAAAACTGATTGGGCACAGCCTTCTAAAGTGTTGTGGTTTGTGAAAAGCCATCCAGGTGTTTTCACACTATGGTGTCTCAATGCTCCCATTAAGCATTTTTCCTGCTGTAGGAAAAATATTTAGTGGGAATTGTTGCAATGGATTGTTAGTAGCATTTGCATTAACATCCTACTGCCAATTGGACCAGAGATGGAAATTAGCAACCTGGCTATGATCTCAGGTTTTTAATACAGATTGTCCATTTAAAAAAACAACAACAAAAAAAAAAAAACTTGAACATGTGACAAAGTAATCAATAGGACAAAAAACTGGTGATTATAAGTGTAATCAGCGTTGCATGAAGTCACAAAGCGATGGCTTGAAGGTCCAGGATTGTGGAGATGTGTGGTTTGTAGAGATAGGGGCAGTAAAAATCAGAGACATTTCTAAGATTATGATGTGTAAAATATTAATGAATTGGCCTCCATATGACCTATGGTAACATCTTTAATTTGGGATGCATGGCTTTAGAAAAACATGATTGCAATATTCCAGTTACATAATTGGAATTAATACATTATCAATGTCCATCATCTATCTCTGTTTCCATGGTTACAACGTCCTCATCCCTCTCCAGGTCCATCTGTGTCTTTATCAAGTGATCCCTGGGTACTCCAGCTGGAGGTCCTCTCTAAATTGTCCTGGTGGGTTGTCCTGCTTGTCTCTATGCTGCCCTGTGATGGACGGTCCAGGGTGGACATAGGCACCAACCAGCCCCTCTTAAAGCTTTACAAGGACAATACAGGCAATGGATTGATGGATAGCTGACCAGATATTGTATCCAGTTTTAAAGCCTCACAAATAAAACCTCAGTAGCCATTTCTATGTCGGTTTGCAATACTGCAAACTGTTATACATATTTGATTGATGTGTCATTTGACCTGTTGCACGGAGCCTTCACCGCTTCAGTTCCACACCCACACAAACATGTGTTAATGCTAATCAATATGTCATTACAATTTTCAGAAATAATGTCACAGTTAGGTATTTTTTTCTGATATCAGCAAAATGCAATGGTTTAAACTTTAGTTTTTAAAGGCCACCTTCATCTTGAAATCCCTCCTGCATCAAGAAAGTAGGTCCAAATAGTTCATAGTTAGATGCCGTCTTTCGATGACATTTTGAACTACATTAGGACTGCTGAATGAAGTTCAAGTTAACTTAATGTAGCTACACTTCAGAGCTGTGGAGAGATGTAAACAAAGAGCCAAGCTAGTGATTTGGCATATTCACTAACTTGCTCCATTTTAACCAATTAAACTGGTGCCACTAACTGGTTCCATGATGCCATCGTTTTTGTTTAGAGAGATTGCTGCCTCCAGTGGTTGATCTTTAAGAGGTTATGCAAAAGCGCTTCTTTGTGTCCATATTGTGAAATCATCCTGTGATAAGGTTTTCTTTTCTTTTTTTTGCCATTTGTTTGATCTAAATGTTCCTACACTGAAGAAAATGGCCTGAAATAAACATGCAGCCACTGCAGTGCCATCATGTTACTAAGGCAACAAGGTTGCAGAATTGTGCCAGAGACTATGCTTGTATTACACAGATATTAAAATGATATACACAACTAATATATCGTACATTAGCTGAATATTCTTCACATAAATTGCCTTTAATTTTAGAATATTACAATCAAGACACAATATGAGTTTGTTTTGTGAAAGAAACAAAAATACAACAGAAAGCCAACTTAGTTTAATTTGGCAGTCAACATTTTGGCTTTGTAAAATAAATACCCTAATAAAATACCCTTTGCAGTCCTCTGTTTACAGAGAGTAAAACAGCTGACTGATTAGCTTTTCAGGATGAAGTCTTGTCAAGGACCATTTCTTTCAATTTACACCATATGTTTCAGTGAAATCGATCCCCTCTGTTTCCTGCCTGTGTTGCTGAGCCGAAATGTTTTCCGATGAAGCGTTACACCATCATCCTGACAGGGAACCATCAAACACACTAAAGGCAAAAGCAATGACAAAAATGCCTGTAGCTCTGTTGTCCACCTGTGATTTTACAGTTCAATTAATGAGCAATCTGCTCCAACTTCAATAGATGACATATAGCTTATTGCTTGCAGCTGTAACTTTATGACAGTGTTATCTTAGTAGGAGTAATGGGTGGTCTAACTTAGCTTTTAACATGTTTGTCACAACTGTTTTAAAAATGACTGAACCTTTCAATGTTGTAAGGAAGAGTAATGCACAGTATCCATTTTTTAGTCAGCTGACCAGCAACTTGCAGCAAAATGTGGGGAAGCTGGAGCACACTCTTGTGCTGCACAGCTGGGAAAACGTCTCGTCTCATTGGCGTCTATCAGAATTTTGAACTATAGGAACAGATTGGTGGAAAACCAAATTATCTTTCTGGTTTTTGTGGTTTTGAAGTCAGAAGGTTTTAAAATCCTATGATACCATGACACCAGTAATTGGTCCTCGTCTCATTTTGACCTACTCCAAACTACAGTGGCAGTATTATTTCTTTATCAATAATACTGATTGATAAAGAGTATTTTTCAACTCAGAAACGTCCTTATTTTTTTCTTCCAGTACTATTTGCTGAATAATAAAATTAGAAGTCCAATCGACTTTTTCCATTTTTCAGTATTCAGTCACAAAAAAGACATTCTGCATCTGTCCATATATTTGTCTTTTCTTGTAAGTTTGGTGTTTTAAGCTATGTCCTACCGTACATCTTCATCTTACATTCTTAGCATATTGTTTCCTTTACAGCTGACAGTATTCTCAGGATTATTCTTCTCTTGAGCAACATGATTTATTGCAGTTTGATTTGTCTTTGGACAAATCAAAGCTGGATTTGGAGCTGGGAACAATGACACACCCAAGGAGAATGCATTCTTGCTTCAATTCACAAAACCAGTAGGATTTTCTCACTTCTGTGCTCAGTGACCAGACTCCCTTCTACAATCAATAAAAGCTAATTAAATATTTATTTTATATGCACTAGAATATCAAATAAACATGCTGACATATTGTGATTACAAGTGTTCCCAAAGTGAATCAAAAAATATGAAAGATAAACTTTCAATATTTGTAAGTCACAAAAAATGCATGGACATGAATAGTGTGCCTATCATCAGTGGCCATTGGAAGAGAGGTGATGTTCACCCTGGCTGTGTAAACAGTGCAGCTTCCCAGCAATACATGGTTTGGGTAACAATCAGAAATATGTTCCACTCCAGCAGCTCTCAAATTTGTTCAAAATTTCCAAAGAAATTATAATTATATAAATTCAGGGGACCAGAATCTCATGTATTATAGTATCTATCTACTATGTAGTGTAGTATCTGGGGTCTAAATGCATGTTTTAAAAAATCTAAAAATCTTTGTCTTGGATGGATTTACTGTTAATGATTTGATTAACTTGACATGCAAGTGCTAAATTGAAATTGTGCTTTTTTGTTGTGCAGACATAGAAATAAGGAGAAATATAGTTCTGCACAGATGGTGGCAGACAGGCGTCTGAAGTAGTTTTTGGACAGTGAGTATAAGCAGCTTAAGCTCCAAACCACTGAAATTTAACTCAGACCTCCCATCCATCTGTAGGCTGTTATCAGAAACATACTGAATTTCAGATGTTAGTGTTTTATTAGATTTTCTTCCCCATATCTATTTTTCCCATTATTATTCCAATGAGGAACACTTTAAAATATCTTAACCATGAAAACTGTCATTGTAGTCCTGTTGAAATTAAGTATTCTGCATTGAAAAGATGAGCATTGTGACCCTGGAGGCACTGCAGAGGTCTGTAGTTCAGGTGGGATAATCTGTTGACTCTCCACTAATCTTTCTGAAAGATTGAAAAGAAGAGAACAAATGTTAAGCCATAAGAAATCCTGCTTGCAGTTTGCCTCAGGCCCTGCAGGGGATATGGCAAACCTGAACAAAAGTGCAAAAACCCACACAGAGGAAACAACTATCACTCTACTCTGAACACACAATTCCACCACTATGTTTCTCCTTTATCAAAGGAGAAACATAGTGGTGGCACAATAATTGGGCGGAGTCGAAAAGTTGGTTATAGCCGACATGTACTGAGCAAAAAACTAAAGCAAAGGTTCTCCTTTAACAAGAAAATAACCCTAAACATGCAAAATCAGCTCCAATTGAGAATTTGTAGCAATTCTGGAAGAAAACCAAGAGGCTGCAAAACATTTGAGACTGGAGCAGGTGTTCACCAACCAGTAGGAACATGGTATATATTGTTGCAAATCATCTTTATATATGTTTATATATTGAAATGTAACGTTTCAAGCTTTCATCTCAAACTCAAAGTTTTGAAAGTTTTGAGTTTGAGTTGAATGTGTGGATAATTTTAGAGAGAAATTATCCTGAGCATTAAGTCTGCTAAACCCCCCCGCCCCCCACAACCGTCAAGCCTTACTTTGGCTTGGAAGGGAGACATGGATGACATAAAATGCGGTTTAATCCACTTTAAGCCTGGAGAGTAATTTCTTGCTCTACTTAGACTGAAAAATCTACTTAGACTGAAAAATCCTAAACAACATTAATAGTCAATACAAATCAAGTTTCTCTCAATCTCATCTCAACTTCAGAAATACAGGAGTTCCTGTGGTTCTATGGTGGTGAAGGGTTAAAACACAACCCACATATGGAGGCCTTAGTCTGATGTGGAGGTCACAGGCTCAAGTCCCGGCCTGCTGTCCTTTGCTGCATGTCTTCCCCCTCTGTCATTTCCTACTTTCCTGTCTAAGTGCTCTCAAATAAAGGATGCCTGAGCCAAAGAAGCAAAAATATATTTATATAGGAGCTTCTGGTGTACATTTTTTCTTCAGAAACATAAACTGAATAAATAAATTCAACTATTTGACCAAATATCATATTGGGTAAGATATGCTAAGATCGGGATTTTTTTTTTTTTGCCAATGCCTATGGTTGTGGACATTGTTGAGTTTGCTTTTCAACTTTACTGATTGAAACGCAGCAGGGCTCACCATCCACATCAAGATATTAAGCAGTATTAGAGTCTGTTCTCCTGTAATAGGAGAACAGACTTCTGTATTCATCAAACAAGTATTTTACTTGTTTGATGATTTTGTGTAGAATTGACATCTTGCAGCCTCCGTTGCTGGCAATACCTTCCTGAAAGAGTCATTCAGGAAGCAGATTTTCATAGGTAATGCACTTCCTCCTAATGGCTGTTGGGTTGGTAGAGGACAGAGCTGACATTGTTTTTTTCCAACTATTTTATGTCCCAGAACTTTATTTTAGCTGCTCGAAAGTCCTAAAGTAAGAAAGAAATGTTGAGTTGCTGATGAGTATAAAATTGACAAAAGTCTATTAGTGCAATTCAACCACTCATATTATATATTTTTTATTATACACTTACCTGTATCATTATTCTCTTACCTTTTTTCTGATCATTGTAAATGAAAATAAACAGATCTATGGTATTTTATTATTTTAAAGCTCCTTTTTACATTTAATTTGAATAAGCTATTTAATTGCTGATCTCAACTAGCCAGATAATACTTTTTTTATTTATGTGATTTTGATTGAACCAGGTTTAGATTCCCCCTGTGGGTGTAATCACCAAACACTTCATCAACAACACAATCTTGATCTTCAGCACAGAAGATATGAATGGCAATTTACCCACTCATGACCTCATAAATCACTTGGATTGGTGCCGAATGAACGCAGAAGCTATTACACATCGGGTGGTTAAGTATCTGGGATGAAAACAGTTTTTGCAGTACATGTGTAGCTGTCTTCTGATTATCATACGGTCATAAATTTGCCAGTTGTGTACACAGAGTTGATGGGGTCTTGTGTCCCAGTTTAATTTTGCGCAGCCAATACTTTATAAAGTGAATCAATAAAATAAAATAACATCTTCATTTGGCCTGTTGCATTGGAAAATATTTGAGGAGGCTGTTTTTATGTGAGATTGATGAGTCGCTGATAAACTATATTTTTGCAAATATTAATTCATAAAATGCCTTTAATCAATAGTTTTAATCTTTATGAAATATATATGTGTTTAGCAGATTTTAGCAGTAGTAATGTGATAGCTTTCATTTCTCAGATAGTAGCACAACAGACTGGGGTATGAAAGGGCATTTTGACAACCATAAAATGTGTTAATACGGTCAGAGTTGATATCAAGGTGAGAGAAAAGGGACTACAGTCATCTCTGAGGTCCGCCGGGTCGTGTAAATCAAGCATTTTCGCCGTCTCTGCCGCGGTGCTCTATGTGGGTAAGCTCTTGTCTGCCATTTATTCATTCATCTCATGAGTTCAGTATGTGCAGAGGGGCTGAATTAATAGAGCACCATGGAAGGCCATTACTGCTGCAAGCTGCAAATTTACCTCCCACAAAAATCATTACTGCATCACTCCGCAGATTCAAAACAGAGAGGAACACTTGTGGGACTGCAGCAACTGGAAGGCAAACTAATAAGTAAGCAGGCCGCTGAAATAGGTTTGTGACTGCAGGGATCCCTGATTCAAATATTGAGGCTAATGCTGACATGAGGCATTTAAACATGTTGGATGTATTACGTTCTCTTCATCACTATTAATGTTCACATAAATAGGGCGATTAAATATTAAATGGTGGATTTCCCTTCCTGTGTGCTTTCTTGGCCAACACACCCTGTAATTAGTGCATTAATAATTAAATTTCAGCTATATTATTTATTTTGTTCTACAAAAAGAAGAAAAGTTATAATAACAGGTGACAAAAAACATCAGATTTGCCTGTTCTGGGAAAAATTGTCAGTTTGTTTTTTAGCACAAAAATTTTTTTAGCACTTTGTGATTTGAATCAATTGACGGAAAAACAAGAGGGCTTTCGTATGGTCACATAGTCGGAAATGGATCCTAAATATTTGCTTTAATTTTATTTGACCGCTCAGCTGTTCTTTGGCCAGAGTGAAGCACAACTGGAGAGATTTAGTTATCAGGCTAAGATGGAATAAATTATTTACTTTCCCTGTCGGATCAATGAGTATATTTTCATTTTTAAAATTAATTTAATAAGGACCAGAATCATTTAACAACAAGATTCTGTAATTTAGAAACATCTCAAGGAATAAATTATTGGTGTTTAACATGTCAGTAGATTTTGTATTATAGTTGTAGTATTAGACGATTTGTATAATATCCAACAACAGTTTTGGTTTGATTCTTAAAAACTTTGGATTTTTGCAAAGTATTTGGAAAAAAACTAGTATTCCCCTATGTTTTTCTACAAAGATTCAATATTGTTTTTATTATCTGTGTTGAATAATTCAGTCCATTCAATATTTGTTACTGTTATTAAGCTTGTATAAACCTATCTAATGATAAAAATCCCTGAAAATACACATCTGTTTTCTCAAATTAGGTAAAAAATTTGTGAAATTTAAGATTGAGATAAAGATAAACATTATTATTATTTCCATGGTGCAGTTTGTTTTGTAACCAGCAGAGAATAAATGTAACAAACTAAATACAGTTGACATCAAAAATAACATCTAGGCTTTAATTGGGCAACAAAAAAAAACACAGGACTCTGCAGTCATATTAGATCTCTAAGGTTGGATTGCTGACATAAACAAGTGAAGGTTTATACCTTTTTGTATTGCCCTTTAGTGTCATGTATTGGTGAATGTATGCCAGCAATGTTATAATTGTAGGATGAAAAGGATTTTTATCAGAAATTTCAGTGGCTAAATTACTGTAATTCCTCCTTTTTTAGTCCTTGTTTTATCTCTTTATCATACTTTGGTTTCTGTGTTTTTCCAACAAAGAAGTTTATAGAAGCAGTTTAACCTTGTGTGCGTGTGTGAGCTTTATTTGTTTTTTGTTTTTTCTGTGGCCTACTTAAGCCTTTTCAAATTCTTAATGTCCATTGGGTGGGAAATGAGAACTCTTGGACTAAACACATTGCCAAGTCTTAAAATAAACTCAGAGACAAAGATAACAGGTCTATTTTATTCACTGCCAATTTTTTTTCTTTCATTTGGAACCAACCCACTGCTTTGTTAGTTTTAATCAAGCAGCGGACTTCAAAATGTGGTCTGCTTTGTCTGCTGGCCTCAGTCGAACAGTTTGAGCTGAGTCCTCACATTATTATCACATTAAATCACTTTGCTGGAAGGTGTTCTGTGGGATGTTTCCACTCAAAGTGGTGTGGGACAGCATGAGTGGAGGACAGATTCATCATTTGACATAATTAGAGGCTTAATTTGAACACCTTGCTCTTTCAAGTTCATTTCGAAAGCTACTCTCAAGCTGCCTGGCCCACAAAGGCAGGCAGAAGTGCTATCTGGGTTAGATAGCAGATAGCACGTGATGTGCACCTGCTATGACACATGGACACTTTCGGGCAGCTAATTGGACCTTGAATCTGAAATGACAAATTCATATTGATTTCTACCAATATGTTGATCAATCTGCAAACAAACTGATCCCTTCTGGCTTTACAACTTTGCTTACAATGTGAAGTGATTATTACTGAAAATAATTAGTGCTGAATTACATGAACCAACTGATGCCCCATGCTTATTATATAGTTGCTAGTTGTATTCAATAACTTTGAATATTATTGAAAACATGTTTTATTATTGTAACTCCACGTATCATATATAATAATTCCACACACGGATATTTTCAATGCAATATTTCTGTTATTTATGATTATCTTCTGATTACAGCTAATAAAAACACATTTAAGAGTGAAAGTTTAGGTCAGACCAATAAAAAAGACATAATTCAAAACAATTACATGATTACAAAGTTGACATTTTATGCAATTTTTAACTGCGCAGTTTAGTTTACTGGCAGTGTGCCACTCTGTAGAGTAAGCAGACCATAAGCATAAATACTTTCACTCTGGACGGATGTCGATCCGGGTCAGTTGGGTGTAATATCAGCTGTTTTTGGGCAACAGACGACATCTTGGTGCATATCTAGAATAACACACTTTTACAGATATCAAGGTTCAATCTAAATGCATCTGAAAAAATAGAAGACTTTTACAGCATGTGTAAAGAAATTAGGCACAATTATATGCTCCAGGATTATTTGACACACTTTGTACTCAATGCAATGCACAAATATAGCATTTAGTGGTTGCGTGTGCAGTCTTAATTTCCCTCAAGATATAATTTGGTCATTGAACAACTCATTACATAAAACTTATTACAACACATAAACTGTATAATCAGTGAACGTAAAACAAGGTGTGAGGGTTTTATTATGGAAATGGAACATATTTATTAAAAATCCTGGAAGGTGTTCTCCTGAAGTAAAAAAGAAAATTAAAGTTGAACTAGATGACAGGTGTAACAATAAATAAAGATATTGACTGAACAAAGTCAAAGCAACTAATCAAGACAGTGTAGCTCTGCAGCTGCCTTTTCCTTACACAAGGTAACCAGTCAAGCCAGTCATGTCCTGTGATAGAATGTGATATGAGATATATCAATATTACACAACAATATTTCTCGTGGAAGTAAAGTCTGTCTATTGAAGCACTGTTCCATTACTGTAAGCATAAGAGTTGTCGTTTAGATGATTGTTATGACCCTTAAATATAATGAGTGATTTTAGCTTGAAACCCCATTGTATCTCTGAGACTTTTTTTT
Organism: Poeciliopsis retropinna; assembly: GCA_010277075.1. Taxonomy (NCBI): domain Eukaryota; kingdom Metazoa; phylum Chordata; class Actinopteri; order Cyprinodontiformes; family Poeciliidae; genus Poeciliopsis; species Poeciliopsis retropinna. The sequence continues at coordinate 16,556,100 of VMRM01000002.1, read as the reverse complement.
TTTAAATGAGAATGGGAGTACTTCTTGATCTGCTGGTAACACTGCTCAGTGCTAGAAGCTCTCATCACAAAGGCACCAAAGAAGTGCCTAAGTCCCACTAGTTTTAGATTTCAATTCTCCATTCTGTGTTATTACTCATTATAAAGGCTTTCAAAAAGGGGTACTGGAACTTTTAGAGGAAGGATGTAGAGAAAGTGTTGGCTTGAAATACAAAGTCCTAATTCTAAACCATAAGGACAGAGGCATAGCCAAACAAAGAAAAATAAGTGCTCTTAGCATTGTGAAATCAATTGGAAAGATGATTTGTATATATCTGCAACAAATTTGATTTGGTTTTTAGAAATATTTTGAGATTATGAAAAGAAAACACATTCATTATAACATATAAATGACTAAGAGTAACAAAAATGACAAATACCAGTGCAGCAAATAATGAAGGTTTTGACATTACAATGAATAAATTCAACACCTTTACAAAGTAAAAAATATACATATAATTGCCAAAAAATTGTCATTCATCATCTGCTTCAGTATCATCTGCTTCAGCATCATCTGCTTCAGCATCATCTGCTTCAGCATCATCTGCTCTCAACCCAAACAGTTGACTAAACTTTCTCTTTTTGTAAGTTTATGGTTAAAACTGAGACATTATTTGTGGTATTTGAACTTCTCCAGGCGCATCTGGCAGTTTTGTTAAATTCTCACATCTACTTAAATTTAAAAATGATCCCAGAACAAGAAGCATTGCTGAGAAAACAAGTGTTGATTTTGTTGTGATTCAAGGGAAAAGCACATTTTCTCTTTGCAGCTGCAGAGCTTTGGTAAATGAGCTTGGCGATTGAACCAAACCTCCAGTTGATCGAAGCAAACAACCTCATTTATTTAGTGACTCGCCGGTTAGTTTATTGCAGCTTTCATCAGTGAAGTGCAGTCTGTGTTAAATCCCAAAGTGAAGAAACCAGTCCACTGAGATTAGTGGCACCCACTAATGAAAGAAACTCACCAATTTCGTGGCTCATTAAGTTGCACTATAGACAGAAGTCAGAAAAAAATCATCCAACACTAGGTTGCATTTCTTTTCTTCCTTTTCACTCTTTTTGTCTTTTGTGCTAGGAAAGCAGCAACCCTATTGTAATAAAAGTAGCTGTTTTTATATTTATGAGTTTTATGATTTTTCTTCAGGGGCTGCAGATGTGTGTGGCATGTTACTCTTTATTAAATAGGCAGTGGTAGATTTCACAGCTGCTAAGCAAATACACTCCAAAATAAAATTAGATTGATAAAAATAACTAAATAACTTGGTAGAGGATATTTCAAGAAACCTATTTTATAGAAAAATGAATGCCATGCCTTTTTGCATACACTCATTATTTCAGCAGAAGTCTTTGTCATGACATCTGCGAAACATGGAGATGTTTCTCAGGCTGGAGCTGAGGCAACCTGACAATGGTAGCAGCCATGATCACAGTGAAGCAGTTGCTCCAGTTGTTAAATGCCTGAAAGATGGGAGGGACACATGTTGATGACTTTCTTGTATGCAGAACACTTAAGACTTACAAAGGACTCGTGATTATTTTGGTTCATATTAAATACTGATGACCAATATCACACAGATATTGAGCAAGAAATTGTTCAATTTCTTACACATATTTTGCCCATCATTTGCTTTCTGAACTGCATGTACATTTGTTGCACTAAATAGGCAGAGACACTCTGTTTGCTTAGCACGTATGCTAAAAATAAACTAGAAATTAAATTTTCTTTGTTTAGGAAATAAAACAACTTCTGCACCTTACCTTGGAGACTTATGGTATTGTAGTGACACATTTTCTACTAAAACTAATTACAAAAGAAGATTCCACGGTTTTCATAGAGAATATTTTTTATTTTAAGAATGTTTTTAGATTGAAAAAGCTCTGATAAAACTGCGATATGTGATCACGGTGAGGATAGAAAATAGACTAAAATCAATTTTTTTGGCAACAAAGATGGCAACACCTACATTGAATCTATTTAAAGCATCAAGACTACTTATTATCTAGTTACATTTCTGGAGATAAAACCCTATTAACAACACTTGCTTTGCACACAATCCCAGTCTATTTTTCTTCAAATAACAGTTTCAGCCATTACTCAGTTTTTGCTTTTTGTTGTGGTTGCCTTTTCTCTCTCTGGCATTCACACAAAAAATAAGGAGTTTACAAGTTTGCACTGTGTGCTTTTATGTTATTTTTTAAATAACTGCTCAAACTCGTTGCATTACTTAGGTAGAGTCACTGGGTAATAATTTACTTATCCCAATTTACATATTGCTTTGTTTATAAGACTTTACTGAAGAAAATAACTCACTCATCTCACTGTAAATTATTCTACATAGAAAGCACAGTCTAATTCCCTCAATGTACAGTTTCGAATGTATTTGAATCAAAATGTATTTGATTCAGACATTGAAAGACTGAATATTTAAATGTCAGATTGTCATAAGATCATTTTTGCCAGATTTATTCTTAATAAAATATTTACATTAGAGAAAATTTGCCCTAAATTATTTATTTCATATCTCAGTAGCATTATGTAATTATTTTAAAATATTTTTTCCCACAGGCATTTGTTATTCACCAGAACCTCTTTGCTCTAATTACTGTGCCTAAAATCTGTTTTCAGCTCCCCTGAAACGTCTAGATCTAATGGCAATTACTGACCTCGTGCCACACTGCATGAGGTAGAAAACACCCACTTTCTCCTTATTTCTGTCTAGATGTGTTCTGGCTTCCCAACAAAAGAAAGAAAATCCAAAAAAATCTGCAACGGGGAGTTACTGACCCATCACTGATTTGGCAGTGCTTCAGTATGCCCTGTAGCCTTATGACAGTATGCTTTATGTAACTGCCAGTGGAGCTCATACAGATGAGTGGACTGTAACACACACACACACATCACTTGTAGTAAAGAGCATACAGTACACACAGACTCCCACTGGCTGCACTGTGAGGATGGGGGGGGAGCTGATTTGTGAGGAAGTGAATAGATGGGAGGAGAAGGAGATTAGACAATCAACAAAGAAACTCAGCAGAGCAGCTTCATCTGAATGTAACCTTGGATCTTTGTGGATCCTGTGAACATGTTACTGTCATGGAAACACTGCTACCCATTCAAACTCTCCCCACTATTCACACCAGCTTTCCACCTGTTAAACACAAAGGGGCAAATTTACAAAGCAGCACAATTTGCTTCCCTTTATTTTACACATTTTGGTTCTACGCTGCAAGCAGTCTACGCAAAATATGAGCAGATGGAAAGACACCAGAGAGATCTGTAAAATGTACACTTGTCTTTTGCCCTGTGAGCAACACAGCAGGCAGAGATCAGCGAGACACAAACAAATATTTGGTCATCGCGACCTCTTGGTGCTGACAAGATCAAGGCACTTCTCAAAACTTTAAAACTATTTGATTGTACCAGGGAGTGGGAATGGCCTTTCTAAATCTTTAATGATTGGGATATTTCTCATGTAGGTGTGCGTATTATAGAAAACTATCATTTTTTTATTCTTTTCACAAGTTTGCAGATGAAGAACATACATTGACGTTAAGATGCCTCATATTGTAAAATTATCCTATGTGTGAATTCAAAAGTTTTGTGGAATGAAAACTGTGGACAATGCAGGAAAGATCATGCCATTAGTTTGGCAGTATTTCAGATATTTAATCCAGAAACTAATCAATAACTATTTATATCAACAATTGCCCATATTGACTGACATGAAACGTTTATATCGTGAAAGTTTTTCAGCCATATTGTCCATTCTTACAAATACTATTGATATAATTACATTAATATCTTTATTATTACAACATTTATAATCTTTTTTGTAGATATCAACAGGGGAGATACAGTTATTTCTCTGTTTTGGTGAACTCAACTAACAGTGCAGTATTTGTACCCATTGGACCCAATGAGAACGCTCATTTCTTTTTGCCAGAAGCTAATAGTGTTCACTGTTACTGGGCAGATTTGGACTGAAAGACTGTTTCCATTCCAAGCTGTGGTAATCGGCCGCTGGCTGTTCATGTATTATAGATGGCATTAAAGCTGTATCAGTCTTTTACGGCTCTCCACATGACAGCCAATAAGCAAATTTGATAAAACAAAGATTTATTTGCTCCATTAAACTCTAAACTCTCCTCATGAGTCGCAGCATTACAGCAGTGAAAATTGCAGGATAAACACATTAGGGGTCCATATTAGTCTGGATCTCTTTTATTTAAATCTAATAAAGTTCAAATTTGACCCCATTTTAGGTTTTTGGAAAATTGAACACATATTAATCCTCTCCATCCTACCAACTGGGAGTTTAATAAGTTTCTTTTTGTCCAAATCTCACGCTGAAAAGTTGGGTGGAAAACGACAAAATGAATTCTGGCTTAGATATAAGAGAATAAAGACGAGCTTTCTGCAGAAGGAATTTGTGTGGCTTCTCAAAGAAAATGTCCTCGCTCCTTTCCCTCTCTTTACACTAATACATATAAAACATCTGGGATGTGGAATGGATACTGCTTGTTTTGAGGGAGTATGTGTTTGTGTGACTCTGCTTTATGTTTGTTTATAGCTTCTCCTTATGGCATTCCAGCTGAAAGCCCAGAAGAATCGATTGTGTAGCAACCACAGGCAGGATGCCACAGTGGTCATTTCTAAATGCACACAAAAAATGGCCTACTGACCTTCCTTGTATACCTCTGAGTTTGTTCATGATTAAAAGGATACAGTTGGTATCTTTGCTCTCAATTTTCTCCTTCAGTTTCATATAGTCATTGTTTCATTTTTCGGCGTTGGCCATTTCTCATCCTCCAAACAGTGTTAGGTTGTGTATATAGCTATACTGACTTCTTCACTTGTGTGAGCATGTTTTTGTTTATCCACACAGCGAGGCTACGGTCCCTTATCCCCTCAGTAATCGAGCCACTGTTATTGCAATTTACACTCGGCTCAGCTGCATAGCTGCTCAGCAGTAGCTGGGCCGCTTTCCTCTCCACTCGGGAGGGTGATAGCTCCTCATCACCTCTGTGCTGAGCAGAGCATTTTCTCTATAAACCAAAGGACCCCAGGGCACACCTTGAATTTAAGACAAATTATAACCTGTTTAACCCCTCGCCCCACTTCTGAGTACAACATGATTATCATGGCTTGAGAGCTGACATCTACAATAACATCATCTCAGAAGAGATTAATAGGTGTAATAGAGTGTCAAATGCTCATAACTGCAAATGTATTGCTCATTATGTATTTGCTCCTGTAAGCTTTTAGAAGTTAACAAGCAAAGTTCAGTAAAACACCACAAGCACATATATTATCTGTTCAGTTCAAATTATTTATATAGCATCACTTCACAACACGTGTCATTTCAAGGCGTTACATGAAAGTCATTTCAACTCAAACCCACAAACATTCAAATGGAACCTAGTTATCTGCCACAACCTGGTTCAGGGATTGTGACAAAAAAGAAGAAAATGGAGACAAAATTATCATTTATAAGTGTTTATTTTATAGATGACAACAAAAAAGTTCAATTGAACGAGTCATTGGAATAAATATTAAATTTAACAAACTGGACAAATCCAAAATGAACCAAGAAAACCACAGGACGAACACAGGAAGATAAGGGAGGGATAGACTCATTATCCATCTGAGCACAGCTCAGCACCTCAACTTTCGTATAGAGGAGAAGAACGAAGTCAGGTGTTTCCAATTAGCTTCACTCCAAGAGGTCCGCTCCTGGAGAAGCTCAACAAACGGTCAGTCGCCACACAGATAGTCAAGTACAGATAATTATTCAAATTGGTGAAAGTTTTCTATCCAAGAAAACTCACAGATTAAACGCAGTCGCTGACTTGCAGCATTCACTTCTCGAGGATGACCATGTGGCAACTGTACACAATCACTTGCATTGTGTTAGTGACTTTGCAGCAATTCCTCATAAACAGCCTGCATGTAGCGACAGTAGAGAGAGAAAAAAAGACCCTTTTGCAGGAAGAAACCTCCAGCAGAACCTGGCTCGGTATGAGCAGCCTGCTGTTTTAAACTCTGTGATTTCTTTCTGGAAATGTATCGAATTACTGGAGGTTAGAATGAGACGTTGAGGCTCAGAATAGCTCGTCTGCATAAATAAAGTTTATATCTGAATCAGAACTTTTATCATGTTGTTCATTATTGGTTGCTGTAGGTGGAAACTCATTTTGTGCCAGGCTCGTTATCTTTCTGATACCACATGTCTGGAAAGTTCTATCTGTAAAGTTAATGATTTAATGCAATCAGGTTTCCAATACAGCAACTTGTTTCCTCATGAGAAGTAACTGGAGGAAATGAAATGACTCAGTTTAATCTGTGCTTACTCAGAAGAATCAGTTTTTACCAAAAAGTGACAGAAACTGCATTGAATTTGACTGCATTAGGTTGTTTCCACAAAGCAGAAGGAAGGTGCTGTGCTCATCTAAATGACACAGTACTGCCAAGCCTCCTGCCCTCCATCTTTTAAGATCCAATGATGGTCACTCAAATATGTCAGTAGTTCAAAAGTAGCAAAATACAGTGAAGTAATTTTTAATCTTTTTAGTGATAAAAATAACTTATGACAAGAACACCAACAATTAAAACTGCAACAAATTAAAATACGTAAGTGGAGATGTTGAAACATTTTAACTTGAAGAAAAAAAGATTGTTGTAATGGTGAACTTTGAGAGACAAACTTGACTTAGTTAGACCAGTATTATGGTTAGGAATGGCTTGATTCTTAAACAGACTACAATAACACACATGTAAAATAATATTTGGTTTAAGCCATGAATCCAAATCCATCAAATACTAAATAAATTTAAGGAAACCTTTGGCTCTGACTTTAAAATAATTTTGTAAAAACATTCTATCACTATTTCCGCTGGCATTATCTTTTTCTATAATGTATAAAAACATCTGGCTTTAAATGTATAATTTAAATCAAGTTGTCCATGCTTGTAAATCCCATTATGGACCCATCAAAAGGCTTCTACTACACAAAAATAAGCAGCTATCCAGCCTTTGCAATTAATCTTGCTCAACAAAGCTGCAATGTTACATCAGTATTAAAGGTCTTCAAGAAAACATGAATGCAAATGAGCTGCAGGGCTCCACACATGCATGTACTGCTGGTGCAGTGGAGCAAGGTTGGACTGGTTTTGTGCTGCTTGTACCACATCAGGTTTTTTGGGAAACAAATCGGTGCTTTGTGAAGGAGCAACTACCATGGCCTCCGCAGTTAATTTCATGGGTATTAGAGAAGACTGCTGGAAAGACTCGATTTCTGTCTTTTAACTTGGATTAGAGGCTTTAGAAACAATACAAAAGCTGAAGGCTGCCAGGAGGGAAGCTCAGCAAAATTACTGTAATATGACATGCCACAGAGAAATGTGATAAGTTGTCCCCCTTCAGAGTACAACTGACAAACATGTAAAAAAAAAAAAAACTATCCGGTATCATTCTGATGAGCATGGCAAGTAAACATCCTCTGCTGCGTTGCATGTATATAAGGCATTCTCACACAATTTGAGTGATGAGTTTTCAGAAACTCAGAAGTGCATCAAAGAGCCGCCCCAATTTAGATGCTTCTTCTCAGGAGAAGTGAGTGTGTTGTGCTCTGAGCTAACAAGCATGCCTCGTACTCTCTTGCCACACATGCCTCTCCACACGCAGCATCAAAGCGCAGCTCCTACTGTTTGAAATTCATTGAAAGCATCGGATTAATAATGCAGAGAGAGAAGCTCGGAAAAGAAGACACATAACATGATGCCTTCTCGACTCCTCTACCATTAAAGCATGCAAAACCCTTCTGACACGACCAAATTGGAAACCTTTGAACAAGGAAGTGAATAGCTGTGAGAGGGTTGTGATGAAAGTTACTGGAGCTAAATCCCCCAGGAGGTAGACAGATACACGCGAGCTAAATGAAACAATTTCCTGCCTCTCTTTCACTGTGCCTTGTTACGGCTGCCTCCTCCTGGGTTTGTTCAAAGAAGATTGTAAAAAAGTAATAAAAAGGTGTAATTGAATTACGTACAATATTGCACAGTGATTCTCTGTACAGGTGGTGAGCGTAACAATTGGCCAAAAAAAAGGCAACGGTACGGCATGTTATGTGGGACAGATGGATTTAGTCAGATGGTGCTGTAATCTGAAGATGTACATACATTAATTTTATTAGGAAATGCATTTAGGATTTTTTTTTTTTTTTATCCAAGTGGTAACCCTTGTCAATGTTTGAAAAGGTGTATAAGAAACGCTAAGATTTTCAAATTGTTTGGCTGAAATTTAATTTTTCAAAATTTCTGCAATTTTGCTTCTTTTATATACAGTGGCTTAAAATAGTATTCATACTCATTTAACTTGCTCATGTTTTTTTTTTCATATTAAAATCAACAATGCATTTGGATGCATGTTCATGCCTTATTTCATCTGCCCCCAGACTGCGACATTTCCTGGACTCTTAAATCCAAATCTTTACAGGTGTGCTGTAAGCGTAAAGTGCCTGTGCCTTGTATTCTGTCGCAGTAATTTTTGAGAACACACAGTGACAACCAACACAGAAAAACACAGGGCAGGAAGCAAACCCTCATTAGTCCAGCAAATTCTCCCTCAATCCTTAATTCTTTTTTTTTTTTTTTCACCAGACCAGAGAATGTAGTCAAAGAAATAATTCTGGTCATTCATCTTCCCACTGTAGCTCTTTATTATTCTACATCTTAGCTGCAGAGGGTTGTAATAATCCTTCTCTGCTGTCTTCACCTTCTTTCTCAATAGGAAGCTCTCACCCAGGCTGTGTACATAATCTGAAGCTAAAAATGATCAACCATCTGGTAATAAAACATGTTCACGATTAAGGGACTCAGATAATTCTGCCTTAATTTTTAAAGCACACATAAGTTTTCCAGCACAACTGCAGCCAAACTGAAATCCCATTACAACGGCTGCACAGAGAGTTTGCTACCATTGACAACAGCTTTCATCATTCAGATGTAAATTATTCTGAAAAATGTCATTTTAAATATAATTTTTAAAACACATCACAGAGAAGGACATATAATAAAAGATAAACCTTTAAATTTGAAACACATTACTTATGCTAAAATATTGTTAGCTTTAAGTCTTGTTTATTTAGCACAGCAGTCCACTCCAAAGTGAGCCGGGGTGGTGAGTTTATGGTTTTAGAAAAAGGGGATTTCAGACCTTCCAGCTGCTAAATTCTGTCTAATTCCCTTCGACACACAGTTTTGATATTTAGTTAAATTATGTTGTACAACAACAGTAACTGTCCTCTGTGAAACACATGAGGAAGAGAGTAAAGAGAATAAATTAGTCAATTGAACAGAATGAAGTTGAAATGAATTTTGCCTTGAGGATTTCTTTAAATACAATTATTTTAGTGATTTGAGAAGTCATTGCATCTCTGGATTTCCTTTTTTCATATGACTTGAAGACTTTCCTTTTCTACATTTGCAGTTGTTGCAGTGCTGATCAAAACCGTATTGTGTTCACCAAAAAAAAAAAAAAACAGCTGAATGTTGAACTCTAAACATGTGTAAGCCAGTCTGTTTGTACTGTAGCATACAGCTTCTCATGCATACTAATGTTTGTTCTGTGATTTGAAAAAAAACAACATTTTTTTTCACTTTTTCCCAGCCTGTTCCTGTTCCTGCCATGCTTCAATACTTTTATACTTTCATAATTAGATTCATGTCTTCTCTGAAAGCTGAATAATTAAATGCAGTTTTAAGCTGCTCACATTGTCTAGTACTTTCCGTAACACATTTTATCGCTATTGTGCTAATGTAATCTTTCAAAATCCAAAAGATTTGAACAAATATATCAAATGCTTTACTATTATTTAATGAGATGTGTAAATATTTCCAAATAAGGGATATTCATCACATAAGGAAAACTGTTTATGATAGTAATATAGTATATAAATATTTTAGATATTTCACCTTTCTAGCCTTTTTGTTCTTACTGCTGTACTTCCATTTTAAATGCGTACTGACTAAAATCACGTTGCACACTTTCTAAAAGAAGCGAGTACTGGATAGATTTACACAGCTGGTCTGTGTTGTTATTTCTCTGGAGATCTGTTCCTATTTGCAGTTTATTAAACAAAATCCAGAGCAAGAGAGCTTGGAATGCAGGTAATGCGCTGGGGTAAATAAATGGCTATCGAACAATGGTAGTTGACATTTAGATAAATGCTGTGGCTTTAGTATATAAACATAGTGATTATATCTGGTAACAGGGAACATGTACAATTATATCGTATCACAGCTGTATATTTATGGAGGAAATGAGTACAGACTATAGCTGACTATGTCCTTCAGGCTGCAGCACATTCTGTGGTTTTTCTGTTCATAACCAGCGGTGCTTTTTACAGCCCATTATCTTATGATGTTGATGGAATTTTAATGAGTGTAGTCAATATCTGGTGACCATGTAGTTACAGGCCTTTATAAGCTGCATAAATCCTCACACACACAAACTCATAACCACACAGATTGCTGGGCTTTGGCCTCCAGACAGCATTTTGCAACATCTTAACCTCTTCTTCAGCACTCAGTGCATTCATCTAACACCAGCTGTGTTGCACTCCAAAAATATCAACAATACAATGAAAATTGGTAATAAAAGCATGAATGTTGCTTGTGATTCTGCTCTGTGGCAATTAGGAAGTAATAAAGTTATTTGTTTACGTCAGTGCTCTTATAAGTTCGGTAGTGTAACAGTGCCAGGTCAGCGCAAGGGACAAAACCTCTGGTCATTCCTGGTTACTGTGATGTACTTAGTACTTGTGCCTTTCTACTGTCAAATAACCCTGAGCCTGCAGGCTTAACGAACCCCCTCCAGCTGAAACATTAGCATAGGAACAGCAACTCAGTCCGTAGTAGACGTCAGAACAGTCATGAGGTCCAAGTAGTCACTGTAGAGCAAAGAGCCATGGCACATCACCTTCTGGTTTTGATTACAAGCTTAATACAAGTAATCTATATCTGCTTTTCATTGAGTGATGCAGGAAGTTAAAAAAAAAAACCTGGTTAAAAAAAACCTCAGGTATCATTTTACTGTGCAGTTCAGACTCCTGCATAAATAATGTGATTATGAGTTAATCTTCACTGTTATTGTTGCTTTTGGCAAGTCAAAAGGTTTTACATCACTGTAACTCTTACACAGAATATGTACTGCATGTTTGTGCCACTAGATTTGGCACAACTGCAGCTAAAATATTCAGCAATAGCCCAATAATATCATTTAATCCCACACATCACATGCTTTTGAGATAGTTTACTCACTTCAGCATGCGGGTTGCTTGAAACTGAAAATCAAATTTACTTATACCACTTTCTTAAGAAGCCATTCTTTTTTCCTAGACTGTAACATCCTGTAATGTACAGATGCAGCAAAACATGATTCCAGTACACATACACAACTCAGAGAAGCACATGAAAAGCATCAAACATATTGCAAATACCAAAGGACTTTATTTTGCAAATTTGCCTTTAATTAACTCTCGTGGCATGTAAAAAACATGTAATGTTTTTTAATTCACTAGCACTCAAGGCGAGACAGGAAGCAGACTGACAGCAGCTTAAGGGAATACATTTCCATGTGTTTTAGAGTACAATGGATAGGAATGTTCTGTTGTAACCCATCTCTTGTTTTATGTTGCAGAGACAAGGATCCGGGCCTGCTGCTGGCAACAACAAGACCTCTGGGGGAAAAGGTAAAAAGAAAAACACAAAATGAAACCTTTTAGATTCTTTTTTTCTTTAAAAACAAAAGAAAAGGTGAACAATGGTATGCCTTAATACGGCAGAAACAAAGCAAAGAGAAGAACCAAAGTGGTACTAAATAGGCTGTGTGTCAATGCTCATATGTCTCTGATCCAGGCTTCAACAGACTCATAACAAATGATGGTAACTGGGGCTGAAATGCACACAAACACAACCACACTTCAGGACTTCCTGTCAGATCCACTCACTGTGTTATGAAACTTTGAGATGTCGTAGAATTGAGGACATGCATTAAACAGTGTGATCAAATTCACAGATGAAATGGTCACTGAGAGCTGATGGAGACGTAAGCTTATCGTAACACCTCTGTACATAAAAGTGTTTAGTAAATATGCAGCATTAATGAGGAATTTCCCAGCCAGGAGCTTTGACTCCCATAATGAGAGGAAATGCTCCTACTGTCACTGTAGCTCTGAGTTCTGCTGTTGTTTTTCTTGAGCCAAATGCTTAATTGATCACCAATTACCAATCTTTCTTGAAGAATATTTATGAACACTTAATGAAAGCTGTTAGGACAATAACTATTGAAGAAGAATCCAGTCGGAGGAAAACTCACAAATGTTCATTTCAACGCTTTGCTTGATCAAGAAGAACACAATGAGGTGCAGTACGTAAGTCATCAAACTTCTAACACAGAGATGCTCTCCCTAGTTATCCTTCTTCACATATTTATACATGTGTTGGGAGGGTGGTCTCTCCAGTTCTGGAAAAAACACAGAACAATGCATTATCTTCTGCATCCAGTTCTCCCCTCATGATGGGAAACAACCCATGAACTTTAACCTTTTCACATGCCATGAAGTCTCATGTTTCAGCTTCCACTTCAACCATCTATATGTCAATTTTTCTAAACCATTCTATGTCCAGAAATGTTAATTCATGTCAATGTAATCAATTATTTCAAAAATAATTCCTAGCAAAATAAACCAAACGAGTAAATGAAAATATAGTCAAGAAGTATCACTAAACACTGGATAAGTAAAACAAAGAGAATGCAATGAGTAAATTTATAATATAATAATAACAACAAAAACACTGACCATTTACTGTACATTTTCCATATACTGCTCAGGTTTCCAAAGCTGAAATCTCCTTTACATTTGATCACATTGCTAAACATCGTCTGGCATGTTTGATCCCAATAAATTCTTGCAACAGTGCAATGACCAAACTTGTGCTGGATATTCATAAAAATCTGTAAAAATCCACAAAAAGCATCCATTCTTGTCTCTTCACAATGCAGCGGCTGAATTTAAATTTTAATGCTGAGACTCCAGGCACCAGGAGACAAAGTTTTAATGGCCATCAACTTCTCCGATCACATCTCTGCGGTGATTGCCTTACCTCCCTCCACACCGATAGACAGCCGGTGTCAGTTTGGTCCTGGGGGAAATAAAGATCTGCTTCATGTGCCAAGTGCGTTGCAAATCATGTTTATTCTTGAGCCGCTGTCATTAAACTTATCACAGCAAAGCAAATAAAGTCTTCAACGAGAAAAGTAATATCCTCTCTGCTTTCACCTCCCTTAAATCATGACTGTAATTTGATGTGCCACCCTGACTCAGCAATACTTTGCCATTCTTTAGGGACGTAACAAGAACTGTAGCACAACCAGGGATTCCAATTGTGAGGACCATGTAAGAATAACAATAGTTCAGGTATGTGGACAAGGTATTAACAACTTACTATAATAACTTTATAGGACAATTTGAGTTCCCAGCTACAAGAGTTTTAGTTCATTTGTAGTTTTTTCTCAGTTACTTCGGTGCATTTCTTGATCATTTTTGGCATTTGCAAAACAGTAAGTGTATTTCTCAAAACAATTTGTGAAAACAGCGAAACATCAAGGATTATCTGTAAAAATCTCTTTTTCAAAATCTTCAGTCCTGCTCTCAAAAGTAAATGTACGTATCCATGAACATGTCAGTATAATCAGTATGAAAAGTCCTTGTGCACAGATAAGATAGTCATATTGCTTTGTCACGTTGTCAATATAATGGCATACTCTGCAGGGATGTTCTGTTATAAACCTTTTAAAGTTTTGATGTATTATAAACTGTAATTGTGAGAGATCAATGCAAAATATTGTACATGATTCACACTTACACTTTTACTGTAATTTATTGACAGACCCTGCCATTGTGACGCAGAAAGAGAAAGACAGCACTACAGAGCACAAAGAATAAAATAAAACAAATGTAGAAATTTGGACATAAAATCTCCCCAAAATGAAAACTGTACATGTAGTGTGGTCTTCTTATGCTTTCCATCTCAATGCTGAGGGAAAAAAAATCCTCAATCAGGTAAAAGAATGAAGAGTAGGATGAGAGGAACTCCATCAGCGTACCACAACAAGACACAAACTCTAATGATGTTGGAAACTGACATACATACTCTGCGTCTTCTGCCTCTTCCTACGTTTTGGAAAGTTTTTCTTTTTTTTTTTTTATTGAACCTAAATTTTACAGTAAAATTCAGCAAAACTCTTGAAATTGTATTGTGGACAATTCTGAATGAAAAGACAGCAAGTCTTACTCTGCAACTAACCATGTTTAAATCCTATTAAAGAGTCACCATCTTACTACAGCAATTAATTGGATCTACATTATCAGAAGAGGTTCAGATGCTGGGATGCAGGAGACCAGTTTTTCCCTGACTACACAATGCAGGTCTCTTTTTCTGCTCACTTGGTACGGAAAAATAATAGCGAGATGTGTACCTTGCAGTTCACTCACATAAACACAAAGTATTTCTCTGCGGTGTGACCTTGAAAATTAATTTGTAGCCTGTAAAAATTGCTTTCCCAGAGATACACAAAGCGCACACTCTGAAAGTGAGGGAGGTGGGAAAAACTCAGCTATTGACGTTCGCCCACTCTGCATCCCTGAGCACTGAGCACAACACAGTCTTCAGAGAAAAGCTCTCTCTTGCTCAAGGACGATTTCAAACAAATGTGTCCATATTCATGGGAACTCATTTTAAACTGGGTAAATATAAATGCATACAGCAGTGCTTCTCAGTGATGCAGCAAAGGCTTTTTACTTAATGTCAGCAGTAACAGGAAGATTGGTTGATGCAGGGAGGAGAACTGCTTGTTGTAAAAAATAATTGAACAAGTACAAATGTGTAGCAAGTTGACGGAATTTGATAAAAGGTTTTATTCACTTTGGTGCTTTTCCTTTCCTGAATACAAAATGCAAAATTTACAAAACAATCTGAGACGAAACTAGGGAGCTGCTGTTTGGATACTAAGTTATTAAAAAACTATAAATTGTCCTATTGCAGGATAATTTATAACAGTACGAGGAGGTCGGACATTTATTTAGCATAGTTTTGGGTGATAAGATCATCTCTCCACAATACTTTGCAGAGGTGTTCCCTGTGATGTATGTGTCCTGCTTGCATCACATGCAGGATGCTTGAAACTGAAAATGAAACTGATGGTGTCCACTTTTTTTCCCCTGATGATTAATGTACTTGTAGCTCATTTTTTAGGTAACAGTATGACGTATTCCTTTCGCTCACCAACAAGCATTACAAATTCTACACCACAGATCCTAAAAGACACGCAGTATCGAGAATGAGGTTACATGCATACTTTACAGACATAACAGGACTTCCCTTTCATTCCCACGTGTTTCTTTTTAAATACGTTTTTTTAAAATACTCATAGCAGAAAATGGCATGAGTTTTAATTTAAATTCAGTCTCAGACATAGACACAGTGTCAAGCTAAAATAATCCTCTTTCATATCCGGTCTCTTACTGATAACTATGTTAATGCACCAGACAAGGACACTTCCTGACAGCACCCATATTGACGACAATATTGAATGACACAACTGAATTCTTAGCTTTTTCTTAAAAATCAATTTCTACATGTGAGAAGTTTATGGTTCTGTTCTATATAGACAGAACCACGTAGAAAGTGCTACATCAACACCACCTCCCACATCATTTCAAAAAGGCAAAGGCGTAATTTCAAATAGGCTCACCTCAGAGATCAAAGTCATCTTTTTTTAATTAGCATTGGACATGCTCCCAAAGTGGTGATGACCTATTTTCTTTACAGTTTTTAATTAGCCTTGCCGTTCCAAATTATTGCTGGAGTGAATTATTCTTATTTTGTCATAAATTGTGAGTAAATTACTTCTGTGTTAAGCTTTTGAATGTTGTAGAAAGCTAAAAGCACATATTCCCTCTGCAGGTCGTTAAACCTCCCACGCTTTCCTGTTTCTTTTTTATAGTTTTACTATTCCATCCTCAAGTAGGTTACACATATACGTTCTTGCCAAAAGACTTTGAAAATTGACCTAAAAGAAAAACTCACCGTGCCAATCAATGCACAACTATGCCCTCATGTGTGTATGTGTATTGATCACTGTGGTTTCCCTTGTGCTTTGACTCCCCTCTGGTGTTTCAAGACCTTGGGGCAGATAAAATTTACTTTCACACACACTGGCATTCAACTAGAGACAAAAATACACCAACAGGCTCACTGCATGAAAGTAGGCAAACATAACCCTTTGTAAATATACTATGTCAATAGACATACGTTTGCATCTACAGAACCATTTGCCCATATAATCAGTCATAATAATGAGGCTCTCACATTGAAAACCATTGAAAATCAAATTTTTATTGTTCAGTGTCAAACCTCTGAGACCTGACATGTTGAGAATAAATTAGTCACAGATGGACTCTATGTGCTTACAGGATTATTTGCCTATTATACCCAGTTTATTTGCACTGTATCAGAGTAAAGGAGACTAGATACATGTGCATCAAATTATTATTTGTAAAATATTTTTGAAAACAATATTTTATTGTTGCATTTAATTTACAATTACAACCAATTTATACTGTTTGCGTCTCCACTCCACGGAATGGAATTCATTCACTACATGGATACCTAATACAAGTAAGCTGGTAGAAAATGGGAATATTTGTGTATATTTGTTCACTATGTGATAAATTAGCTCAGAGACAGAAATAACTTATAAGTTCCTAGTCAAAAGTACAATAGGAATCCTCCGGAAGTCATAATTGTGACTTGGGAAGATATGGCTAAAAGGTAGATAGCTCATACATTGTTAGCTTCTCCGGTGGTTTAGATGTCTTTAAATTAGGGAGACACCGTTTGCGTAATATATTAACTTGTCAACATGTTCTTTTTGGGCTTTAACTAACAAAATTAAGAAAATGATCAACTTGGTAATTGTAACTGGAATCCTTCCAACTTGCCTGTGAAATCATTTCCTGTTCTACGCTCGGACGTCCATCACAAGTCAAATGCAACTTGATCATATTTGGTTTGTGTAATTCTCCTTTCTGCTACAAGTGGTGCTGGAGTGAACCACTGCCCTAACTTTGAGTCTGGTTTCAGTCTTAGCCAACAATAAGGACTTCAGGGAGGCAATACCTCGTGCTCAATATACAAAAGAGAACTTAATGTTTAAATTTCTCCTTTCTCGACCCTCAAATTTAATCTTTTCCGTTGCTTATTCAGTATTATGATTATGTTATAAATTGGTTAAAAGCCCCTCCCCCTACTGTTGCCATTACGTATCAAAGCAAAAGTAACAGATGTCACATTACATGACTTCTAAACACATAATTTAGCAGCGAGCCATCAAATCGTTTTTTAAAAGAAGTCACTCTCCTTCGCAAGCATTTGATTCTAAAAGGCACAACACACAATAAATTATTTTGGTCCTTCGCTGAAAGCGCAGATGCGATGATCTGCTCTGACACCTCTGCAGCAGCTATTGCTTGCCATTTTTTTTAAGGTAGTCACACTCAAAGTGCTGCCAAAGGTAATAGGCCTGATAATTCATTGTGTTTGTCCATGATGAGGAGGCAAATCCTCAAAGTGAGAATCATCCATCATTGTCACATTCAGTTTCTGCCCTCAGTCTTAAAGAGGGATGGAAATCTTATCCCAGGTCTGAAAGATTTTAATCAAGATAATGGTTGGTAGACTCATGCCTGAATCCCAAAACAATGACCTCATTAGTTTGCAGTTACTAAACAAACACACAGCACAAACATAAACGCTGGTAAAAAAAAAAAAAAAAAAGGAAAAAAAAGAATTTACTCTGTAACTTTTCATTTTGTTAATAAAACTCATATATGAGGGAATAATAAATGTCTGAGGTCATTTGGTCGACATAAGACCAAAACGTGTCTTTACACTGTGCAGGAACCACATCAGAGATTATTTACTGAACTTGTTCTTTCCACTGGCTGATTAGACACCTAATGTTTAATTTGTAAAATTTCAGCTTGAAACTTTTCAATTTAGAGAGAGTCATGCAAAGCCTTGCAAAAGTATTCATATAACTTTAACCTTTCTCAACATTTTGCTACAATACTGCTATGAACACCAGTATAATTTATTGGGATTTTATTCAAAAGACCAACACCACATAGTGCATAATTGTGAAGTAAACGGAAAAAATGTTTTTAACAAATTAATGCTTGTAAAAATCTATTTCATTTACTCTGCTTGACTTGACTTCTTAAGCAGATCTGTGAAGACTGTTGCAATAATCCATTTGACTGAAAATAACATTAGTCCTTTAACCCAAGAAATGTTCTTCAGGTGATAGAAGGCCAACTTTGTAACTGTCTTTATGTGTGTCTGAATGTTCAGGTCTGAGTCCGTCACTACACTCAGATTTCAGGCCTGCTCTCTAGTTTCTAGCTGTTTAAGAGGAAGTAAAACAATTTACTCAGCAAAGATGCAGAAGAAGTTGTTCTCTGGGAGTAAAAACTGACTGCATATTACACTGAACACACTATCCCCATGGTGACACATGGTGTTGGCATCATCATGCTGTTTTAAGAAGGGATGGGGAAGCTGCTGAAAGTTAATGTAAAGATGGATCAACCTCGAAGAGTCCTGGAAGAAACTTTGCCAGAGACTAAAACAAACTTGACATTGGAGAAGAAGTTCAACTTCTCACAGGGCAGAAGCCAATTTGACCATTGTCTTTGCTTTCAACTATGACAAACTTTGAAGTTAAAAAAACAGCAATTTATCAAATAAAGATTAACAGCATGACTGCATTTTACACTGGTGACAGCAAAGGGCACAGCCCAACAGCTAAAACTGCAGGGATGAAAACAGCAGGCATCAGAGGGTTGGAAAATTCAATATCAATTAATGAAGGATTCAAAGCTCGCCTTGACACAGCAGTTAGTGCTTCCTCCTCTAGCTGCAAGAGAGAGGTACTCAGACTCAGCCTCAAGAGAACCTGCAGATTAGCTGCACAGTCGATACATGAGTCTCCTCTCTGCTTTTGGTCTCGCCTGTCATGTGGTTGTCTACAGAAACCTCCACAGATCAGACTCCGCCAGATCAATATTTTCTTCTAGGCATAAAGAGAAAAAAATAAAACGGACAAAAACCCACAACTCTGTGTTGAGAAATAATAAATTAATCTGCAAAGACACAAAAGTAGCAATATTGTCTGATTCAACATCAGCAATTGGCAAGTTAATTTTGCAAAACATCAGTTGCTATTGACCGAGTATCTGTCTGAAGTCAACATTACCTTGTCGTGCTCTCGCAGAGTACTGATCTGCCCTGCCCCACTACTTTAATAAATCTTTTTAAAAAATTATGTCTGTTCTGACATGCACACTACAGGTTTTATTTTCATGGGCACAAGTCATCAGCCCATGACTAAGGTAGTGATACTAACCTTAGTCTCGCTACTTGCTCAGGTTCGTGGACAAATATAATGTCATACACAAGAATTTGCTCTTAGAATGTGCTATCATCCGTGCTAGTCGCCAAGCCTCATTTAGCTGCAGCTTGAAAAAAAAATCAACTCAGAACATATATCTCATTCTTACAAATTTAAATGTTTTTATAAAGCTCTGTACATTATG
Source organism: Poeciliopsis retropinna (assembly GCA_010277075.1). Classification (NCBI taxonomy): domain Eukaryota; kingdom Metazoa; phylum Chordata; class Actinopteri; order Cyprinodontiformes; family Poeciliidae; genus Poeciliopsis; species Poeciliopsis retropinna. Next base: position 16,536,344 of record VMRM01000002.1, on the reverse strand, counting down.
TCTTTATGGCTGGAAATTGTTCATAAAAAAAAACTGTTTCCAGCGATCCTGCATAGTCATCACAGCAAATAAACAACTTTCAGCTATTGTTATTGTTTAGCCTCAAAAGAAAAACATTTGACCATCTTTACCATCAGTAACTTGAGAATTGCTTTTAGGAATTTCATTAATAAAAAAATAACTAAATCCTTCACTCAACCATTTACTCTGTTTTTCTCTGTCCAGAAGAGTCCAAGGCAGAGATCCCAGAGGATTTTGACATTGACATGGAGGCCCCAGAGACCGAAAAGGCAGCGGTCACCATCCAGTCCCAGTTCAGGAAGTTCCAGAAGAAGAAGCGTGATGAGAAGTCCTAGTGAGCGTTACGTCGACCTGTCGCCATGTGGAAGCGATGGCACTTTGACGCTGGTGTGACATTTGCATGTAAACAAATTCATACCTGTTGAAACTGAAGGGGTTGTGAAAGGCTTGGGTGGGGAGGGGAATGCTATAGCTTGTTAATCTTATGACTATGTCTGTGAATTCTCATTACCCTGTCATTATAATTGCTATAATTTATGATTTCGACTGCTGTATCAATAGATACGAGAAAAAGGTTAAAGATTTGGGTTTCTGTCCTGCCGATTATGTTCCATATATGATAAGTTCTCTATGTTTTTGTACTTATCCTGGTGGTCTTACTTATGCTAGTCCTTCCTGTTCTGTACTCAGGACTGTTTCCTGAGCTGGTATTAAAGCTTGCTCTCAGGAAATCTGCCCAGGAGCATTTTGTTTCACCCTGAAACATTTTTCTTATCCGCATGGTTCTGTCAAAGCTCTGTGTCAGTGTACATTGAATAAATAAAACCTGTGTGAAAAATGTGTCTGTGCATAAAAACACTACAATATTTCACATTAAACTGCATGTGCTTTTTCAGTGTGCTGCAAGCGCTCTACTCTCATGATCAAACTAAAATTAGAAAGTTGTCTGAATGAGGCTGGTTGAGTTTATTTACTTCCCAGATTGATGACTTTCTGCTTGTCAAGCCAACCAGCAGATTCCCACTGAGCTTCTCTCTGCCTTTAGACAGAGCACTGAGACACCATCAATCTTTGGAAAGTCAAATTTTACCACTGGGGGGTTGGAAGAAAGTCACTCTTCTCAAATTGCAATAAATGAGTTTTAAAAAAGCCAAAAAACATTAGTTTAAGTGAGCTTATTAGTTTTGTATGAGTGATTTTTTTCTGCCATAATTTGAGAGTATACATGGATAGATAGGTATCATGTTGTGTCCATGTTGTAACACAGTTGGATCTGTTGATCCATTTTCTGTGGTTAAATAAACAAACTCTTGCCTAAGATCAGTAGCTGTTAGCGATCAGTAGCACACTGCTGGACGTATGTCTAGTGTACAACAGAGCAGAAATCTGACGTCATTGTTTCTCCCTGCATCCAGTGGGTGGTGCAGGTTGCTAGATAGTAACCACATATTCACACATGCTACAAGGAAACAAACACTCCCAGTACAACACTTTCATTCTATTGGCTGAGAAGTTGCCAGACAACATTTTTGTTCCAAAAGCAAGCAGAAAATGTTTTGTAAGCGAGCAGAGTGCTTACAAAAAAAATCTCCAAAGTGCGGAGATTTGATTAGTTTGGTTGGCGATAAGCATATTTGTATGATTTTTATTTGCATAGATGGGAAACTTGCTAGCACAATTTTAAGGATTAAAGGTATCAAAATATATGAAAATGGCTAAAACTGTGAACATCACAAACAGATACAGCACTGGATACAAAATATCATTTGATGATGTTTGTATACAGGAGTTAGTTCTTAGATAAAAGCAGTTTCCAGTATTTCCTGAAATTTCATTGTAATGTCCAAGTAAAAATGTTACTTTCCAGTGAAAACCGGTGCATGTATCCTTTCTTTCTAAATTAAACTAAATGTTACTAAAAGTGGAAGAAGTTTAAACTCTATTTTAAGGCCTAAGGGTTTTTTTTCCCATACATATATTCAACACTTGAAGTTGAGCCGATTCCCTTACATTCAGGTTCATGACTGGATACAACGGGGGTTTGAGCTAATTTAGGTCACTGATAAACTTTTACACCACAAGAAATTGATCCCTCAGATTAACTTTGTAAACCTGTGAGGATTAAAATGATGAGAAAAAAGTACAGTTTTATGTTATCTGCAGGCAGACAGTTTGTGGTGTCGAAAAGCACAAAAGAAAATAAATCCTCAAAACATTCCACAATTCCTCTATATTTCTTTCTTTTTTTTGTTTTTTTTGCAAAAACACAAGTTTGTCTGTTGGACTAAAGTTTGAGCTGCTGATCCAGATGCTGCTCGTTTACTGGTGTGTTTGGGGTGTTTTCTTGTTAAAACAAACACTTCAGAGGCAATTCCTCATCCATTTAAGTTGGAAGGTGCTCCTTTCAATTAATGTTTCGGTTGCACACAATCAGAGATTCCTCTACTACATTCGATGTCAAATTATTTTACCTATGGAAATATAATCTCTACTAAGAGCAGTAATTGGTCCAGTTTTTGATGTTGGACAGTGGATAATTAAAACTAAACTGCATCAACCTACTAACTCAAAGCTGGCTTTGTAAAGCAATCCTGGTTCTTTAAAAGTGTCCATGTCTTTGAATTTTTACTTAAGGTCTCCTTGAAGAGGCAGTCTCAGCGGAGTTTCTTGTTTGTTTACTTGGTTGCTTTGTTTTCACCACCTAATTATTATTAAAAAGCCTCCTGCCACGTCTCGGTGTCCATAGAGGGTAATACTACTCCCATAGGAATAGCAGACTCCTCTTTTTGTTACTATGTCAGTGTCTTCTGCTAGAATCATCACAAAAGCATATGCAGATTTGGTTCTGATCTTATAATAAGCTCCTCTTCTGTGCTCTCCTCTCCGTCAGTCCATTGTGTCTTAATCTCCCTGCGTTTAGTGTTTTTCCAGCTTATTACTCACACCTAAAAAGAGTTGTCTGATTTGGAGGGAAAAAAAAAAATAGAGTTTGGTGACTGAAGTCAACAGAAGCACCTTTAGTTTGTGTTTCTGAGATCACATATAGCAGAAATGTGCTGTGCAGGCCATTGTGGCAATAATACCACGGTGATGCATGCACTGTAAGCGTATTTCCACATGCACTGAGAACAGGCTGTGAAAGTCAATGCATGCCGTGCTGTCTGTACTGCCTATGGAGATGAATTTCTCCCCTGCAGATGGCAAAGTAAATCTTTAATATCCGGAGGTAGTGGGTGAAATAGCTAGATGTGTTTTAGTTATACTCTATTAGTCGATTTCTGCCTGAATCTGTTATGCATTAGTGAGGAAAAATGAATTTAGTATTTTTTGTGATATGTTACTGTTTCATTTGTGTCCTGACAGCTACAAGGAATTAATTTCACACTGTGTGGACACAGATAGTAATCATTCATCTGTGTTCTTATGAAAACTGACATTTTTGCCATTGGGTCGCACATAAATGTTTTGCAAATATATTTAATCAAATTGATGTGAATTCATCTCTCGTCAAAAAAAACAAACAAAAAACATAGAAATGGCTTTTACAGTATCTTAGTTCAGGCAAACATTATTCTTTTTCTATGGCTGTATTGTTTGTATTTCTTGAGCTTTGGTCCAATGGTCCCATTAGATTTAGAAATAGATGACTCCTCTAGGTTTAATTCATTAAAATTGCATCAGTCATTAGTAGCTTGTCACTCAAATAGCAGCATGGATTTGCTCTAAATAACAAGTGAGTCTGTGAGTGTGCAGTGAGGGATTTCATTGTCAAAAATAACAGCCTACTGTGTTATGACTGACTGATGCTGCCACTGGAGTCCGCATAATTAGACTCCTCACCTCTTAGACTCTACTTTATCAGTGCACACCATCAAGATCTCCCCTCTACACAATTTATTTTGAAAGCCAGCGTTTGTCAAGTTAAATGTCTCAAGAAATCAGCACTGACTGATGATATAAAACAGTAATAGCTTCTGTGCAGATCAAAGCAATAAACTCGCCCTGATTCAAAAAGGTGATTAAAAGTTTAGGTTTGCATATTTGTTGTCTGGGGTCTCCCAATGTATTAATTATATCTATAGAATCAGCATTAACAACAAAGCTGAACCAATATTTTAGAAGAAGATTGTAAAAATCTCACTCTTCTTGTCTCCAATTTCTGCCACCTCAGTCTCTCTCCAAGAGAAATGGAGTCTAATTTCTCATCTTAAAATCTGAAATCAGTCCGAGAAACACAACCCTCGAGCATCATTGCTGCTCCACTGACCTTGTGAGTGTGAATCTACCTCAGAAACTAGCTGCTATTTTTACCTCATTCCCATCTTCACTAACAGACCTGCGGATTTTACAGCTGCCAATCCGAATCCAGTGGAGTCTTTAGGTCTTGGTGTATTTGCTATGCTAGTGCCATATAAACTCATTTTAAAAATTTAATTAATGAGAAAAAGAGTTGCAATAATAGATTTTGGAGATAAACATCTACGCAAAAATTATGTGTATGTCATTAGTTTATAAATAGGTGCAAAACATTTGTTTTTGTAAGGTACAACTTACTTACATATTGGAGGTGCATGTGAATATTTGAGCCTATGCATATGTAAACAGGAGAAAAATTGCATCATTGGAGCCTGACAATGTACAAGTTCAAATTAATCAATAAAAGTCTAAAATAAATCTGTCCCTGTCAATGATAAGTATTCTGACCAGGTACTCATCACCGCATGGCCCAATTGATTAATATGCAGTTATCATCATCATCATCATCATCTCAGAGTAAATTTGCAGGAAAATCTATTTTCTCTGGCATCATAGAAATGCTTTGCTCTTGCCTGAACTAAATACCATTGGAGAAAATAAATGTCTTTTCCTAAGTAACTCAATTTATCATGGAATAATACATGATAGATCTGATACCGAGGATTGATCAATAGTTAAACAATTAGTTCAACAACAATGCATTCTGGGTACATTATGGGTGGAAAACATGAGGAGTACCTTTGGGATTGTTGTCATATAAGAATATTTTGGAAGAATGTGACAAACATTTTACGTTGAAAGAAATTTTAATTCACTTAATAACGGCCTCTTATTTGGAATGGAAAAATGTGACCTTAGAGATACAAAACTTTTATGTTGTTAAATTTTATACTGTTTATAGTAAATATCATATTCACACATCCAAATGACTCCAATAAAATTCTAATTTACAGATTTTCTTACTTTTAATTATGCAGGACACATATAAAAATCAAGTTTAAATGCTAAAGTGATTCAAAAATATCTGCTATTGTAAGACCATTAAGCACCAATTTTTAGTTTTTGATTCTTACGTAATCTCCTTACTAAGATGTTGTATTTGTGTTCAGGAAAATAACCAGTAATAGGAAATAAACATGAGGAGTATATAGTAAAGAAAACAACGTCCATCAGTTCCTGAGAGGCCACAGAGAGCTGAATGTGAGCCTGATTAGGGAAGTGTTGTGTGATCTCAAGGGGAAAGTTCTTCCGTTTTGTTCTCTGTGAGTTACAGCCCTTCGTCTTGGCTTCTCTTCAGGCACCTCATTATGAAATACAGCTGGGACGCCGTCAGTCTTTCTCTTGTCACCTTGTGATATCCACCTTGGACCATTAGGGGAAAAATCTGAAGAAGTTCCTCTGGTTATTAACATTCATCGGTTGCTCAGTTGCAATAATTTAAGCTTCCTGTTCACTGCAGCTACCCGTGTATAATGCTGCAATAAAATAGCAAGTAAAATTAGGTAACTAAAAAATTATAAAAATCCCAGGATTAACCTATAATACTGTAGGTATATTGGCTCTTATAGCCAATATTAAAATGAATTGGCTATAAGAGGTAAATCCAGCAACATTTTTCACATTTTTAAATAATATCCCCAACATAAACATGTTTTTCTTGGTAAATAAAGCTAGATAAAGCTTAAAAAGACTGGTTTGAAATATTGAAAAGTTGTATTGTATCCAGAACTGCATAATTACTCTTGCCAGCTGCATAAATTCAACCTAGTTGACAGACATCAAAACCAAAAACATATTTATTTCCAATCCATATGGTAGTTTCATCAAATTACAATAAAGCTTGAGCCAGTTTGCTGCTCCCAGCTGCTGCCAGTACAGAACATGTACTCATGTTCTCCCCTTTATTCACCCTGAAAAAGGTGATTATAAAGGGTGAATAAATCACTTTTTTCAGGGGATTGTAAAAGCTGTTTATCTAGACCATAAAGTTAAAAACAATCCAGCTTTAAGAAACCTGAATGTTAAATACAGTCTGATGCAGGGTTTGTTAAAAACAAAATAAAAGAACCTAGGTAAAAGTACTTACTTTATTCTCCATCCTACATCATCCATTACAGTCATGTCTGTGAGCCATTCAATCTGATTGAAATTGTGTAAATTTCTCCCTAACCTGTCGCCATGGTTAGCAAAAGAGTGTAATAGCCCTTTAATTAATAACATGTGTGCTGTTGCTGGCATATATCCAAAACATGCAAAACAGTACTTCCAAGTCAGCAGGAAATGATCTCCAAATTTAACAGAGAAAACAGTTAAACAAGATTAGAGAGACAGTTGAAAAAAGGAGTAAATACTCAACATTAGCATTCATCAGTTGCTCATTTCCAATAATGATATATTGATATACTGGTGAAATAAGAGCTAAGTGCTGCAAACATCTGAAATATTCTTTATGTAAAAGGAGACTTAAAGAAACTCCACTGTTAACATTTTAGTTGCTCAACAAGTTGTAACATATTCCACAACCCCTGCCTTCAGCAAAAGTCAATTTCAATGATCTTTAGATTTGTAGGTCACATATATATTGATAAGAAAAGAAGCAAAAACCAGGAAATTTGAAACCGGACACTTTGAGTGTCATCACATCATCACACCTCCCAGCGCAGTGGGAGGTGTGACGATGGTTTGCAGTCAGAAGGCAAGTCACTAATTAACACTCCAGTCCCATCTCTTCCTAATGTGAAAGGGCAAATGGACAACAGTAATGTATGTTCAGTGTCCAGGTGGGCTTTCCATCTTCATTTAGGTAACACACACCAATTGGGGAAACCCACAAATTGAAAACGAAAATGTAATCATCTCCGCTCACAGTACGTTGTATTTATCCTGCAATGATTTGCAATAAGTGCATGCAGTCAAGTCAGCAGCGGGCAGCTAGTTTCTAAGCATGCAGAATTTTTTTGCATTGCATGCACACACTCTACTCAAAGCTGATTCCTGCCTATTACTGTTTTGTGTCCTGAACCAATCTGGGGAGAAGCTAATATGCCCTGATTTGCATGCATTTCCCTGAAGGAGGAGATAGTATGTGTTAGCTTCGGTATGGATGGAGTCTCTGCTGTTTCATTCAAATTTCCAGGCACCACGGGGATCACCATGTCGGTGTAAACCCGATCGAGGTCCCAGTGTAAGCGCTGGGATGAATAATTCACCTCGTTCAGCGCAGTGTGCAACTGCAAGTGGCAGACTCATGATCAAACAGACTGCTGGGTTGCTCCTGATGTTTCAATCTGGGCTGTCACTTATGATTTTCTTGCTGAACCATCTTTTTCCACCTCTTGAAAGTCAGCACCTTTATCATTCAGGAAACTGTCTGATTTCAGTGACTGTACAGTGCCATCTGTTGATCAAAGCTTACACACTGCACGTAAATGTTTGATCTGCTTGTCAAAGTCATTCTTCATAGCCAAGATTTCCTGTTTTTGTATATATTCACAACAAGATCAAGTGATCACAAAATAGTTTTATTCTATAAAAATTTAAATGACCCTCTTAAATCTACTTAATCACTTTAGCAGCTTTTGAGTTGAAGAACAAGGTTGTACAAAACTTCAGGTGTATCATTTTGTTCAATATATGCAACAAAATACGTAAACTAAACAAATTAAAACTGCAAATCAGTTTTAAAAGACAGATTAATTTATTTGAATATAGTGAGTGGACCTAAGTCTCGCCCTGAAGAGCAGTAGTTCCAGTAGCCTTGCAACTTTAAGATGCAACACATCTGAATAGAATAAATGGATCGTTTGCAAGCCACTACAAATCTGAATAAAGTACCAATGAGAGAATTTGTCCATCAGGCGTGTTGGAGAAGATGTGCACCTTTAATAAAAGCTGCAGGATTTCTCTCAAGAACTTGATTTGGGCTCTTCTGATGTACACTAACTTCTGTTCTCTGTGATTAGCTGAATGCGATTGTTATCAAAACAAAACTGTTTGTATAATTTAAAAGATGTGCTTCGTTTTATTGGCTGCCAGAGTGGTTTATTTAAATTGAAAATTGAAGTAATATTTTTTGACTTTTATTGAACATAGTTTTGTTATTTTTTTCATGAAAATGGAAAAAGATTAGTGATGTGATTGTTAAGTCTAATGAAACATACGTCACCCAAGTCCAATAATTTTTAATGTCTCAATAAACTGCTTGAGCTGTTCCTACTGAAAATCAAAAATGCTGAATAAGCCTCATTGTTTTTTTCCTCATGTTAGCAGGTTGTGTGGATCTGTGTCTGTGGGATGTTTTTGAGTTTGATACCCCGTCACCATCTCATCTTTTTTAATTGTCAAACATAGGTTTTTGTAAAGCCGGTCAAGGTTAACATCATTGCCTCCTCTCTATTTCTCAACCTTTTTTTTTTAGATCTTCATTTGCTGCCAACCTAGTTGGACTCAATTCTGGGTTTGTACCTTTTTGGTGAATCACAGCAGCTATTAGTATGCCTACTGAAACTTAAATTACAATTGGGAAACTCAGAGGTTGCTTAAAAACCTTGAGTTAATTATCCAATATGCAGAGACTACAAAATGCTATGAAAGTGGCTAATATAAAGCATTCAATATTTATTTGCACTTCTAATAGTTGCAGCAAAATACACTATAAAGAAAATCTGCTGGAAAAAAGTGGAAGTGTTGGGAGGAACTTCAACTCAGTCACAAAGTGAGGTGAGTCGACCTTGTCTGGTTGTTATGTCGGACCTCTGTTTCTCCAGACCTAGGCTCGGCTCCTGGGTTTCAGTGAAAAAAACTCCTACTGCTGCAGGATACCATTCCATTTTGAAAAATTCCCAAACTTTGTGGGGACGGTTCCATAATGATTGTGAACTCGTGCAAGGCATCCAGACACAAATAAGCAGGTTTTGGTTTTGAAGAACTTGACTGGCGCAGGCCGAGTCCTAACCTGAACCCAACAGAACACCTTTTGGATGAATTAGAATGGAGACTGTGAACCAGGCCTTTTTCAACTACCAATCTTTCCTGGACAAAATGGTCAAATAAAAAAAAAAAACGTGGAAAGTGTAAATCAAAGTCGAATGTGTGCAAACAAGACTAAGGACTTTATTAACCAAATCATTTTCCCCATAATATCCACAAATAAAAGTGTTCTCTTTATATATATTCACATTGTATAATTTCTCAGAGTGACAAAATTATCTTTTTTTTTTTTTTTTTTTTTTTGGATTTCCAGCCATTCCTAGTAATTGTCATTTGATCAGTCGCCATGCAGGTTGTCAGAGAGTCTGAAAAACATTTCGATTGGTCAGCATTGGCGGTCCTGTCTGGCATCACGCTTCCTCCTCCTCTATGGGCTCTTCGCTGTGTTAAAATCTTCATTGTTACCCAATCACATATTTCATTACATTTCAACAATGAAAAATAAAAATAAATTAAGAAAGCAACGTTCTCCTGCAGAGTGCTTCAGAGTCCTCTTCAGTTTCCCTTTCATATTTTTTAGATATTTTCTGTTTTTATACAATATTAATAATATTAATAATGACTATAACTGTCCTTGATATAAATTCAATAATTTTTTTTTAAATCTTTCTCAAATTTTAAATAAATCATTTTGGCCATCCTCTTATTTTGTCACTTTAGAATAAAAGAATACTCAAGTAGAAAATAAGAACTGTGAGAGAAAACCTTTCTGAAGAGGAGCAAATTGTGAGAGAAAAAAATGTGTGAAAGCATCAGTGAAGAGCAAGAGAGGACAAAGAAAAGAGTCAAAGAAAGAAAGACAGACTCAAAGAAAAGCATCCACTTTAGACGCATGTCAGAAACAGCTCTATGTACAACAGTTTCTGTTGTGGTAATCTGTCCTTCCTGTGCCGGTCGTCTGTCTTTTGTTCTTCCTCTCAGATTGTGTCTGCAGCAGTCCTGTTTGTCTGAAGCAGTCCTGTGTGTCCCAGTGTTATACCAGAGTGTAAGACTTGGCATAAGGGTTGTTGCTCTGTTTCAGGTGTCCTCTGGAATCCAGCAGTGACTCCTGTGAGGTGCTGAGCTTGGCAGCCTGTGCTTGGGCTAAATCTCCTGAGGGGGGCGCCTCTCCTCGGACCTCGCCCCGGGCCTCCCCCCTCTCCCGGACATCCCTGTGTGGAAGGGTAGAGGCAGTTCCTGGCTGCCACTGTTGCACCTCCCTGGGAGAGGGCACTTCCATGGGTGTGGGCTCCATCGGAGGAGGCCTCTTTAGGGTACGACTCCTCTGGGGTTCAAGGCAGGCCTGACCCATGGCTCCTCCGCCTCCTCTTGCTTCCCCGGCAGCACCAACACCACCTCCGCTTGGGCCTGCAGCTCCTGCACCGCCTCCCCCGCTGCTACTGCTGCCACTACTGCTGCTGACCCCCCCTCCTCGGGCTGGCAGAGGCACGCCACGGTTCAACAGGAAGTCCATACGGAGGTAGGGCGGTAAGTGGACCAACTCTCCTCCTGGGAGGCAACACACAGAGAAGCAGGAAGCAGCATTAGAAATAATTACTGTGATGTTTGGGAAAACTGAAAACACAATAAAGCAACAACATATTAAGCTTAATGCCAATCAATTAATCAATTAATTATAATTAACTGATTATCATTTTTGAGATTCTGGTAAATAAGTTGGTCAGGAGGCTAAAGCTAACGGCTATCAGGCAAAACAAGCTTGTACCTCAAAAAAATAACTGGCAAAACACTATTTTCTAAACTTTCGTCATGTTGCTAATTTACATAGTGTTGGTATTTGAAGTTGACGATTCCATGGATTGGACATGGTGACTGGAGGTAGTGCTCAATCAATGATCTTCCTGTCTGAAGCATTTACTGAAAACTAAACATGAGTATTTCTGGTCTGAGAAACAGATTCATAGAAAAGTAAGGCAGAATAAAATGCCTTCACCTAAAACCTACACAGTCCTTTGGCCTAACTAAATGCTGGTACTGAAATACCACCGGTTTATTGGTGCCTGACTGGAAGAACCAATATGTACTTTGAGCAAGTTTGGATGCTTCACGTGGACACAATTAATCTTATTCCTTGCTCTCAGTTTAAAATATTAACATTTGTTTTACACAAATTCAGCTGTGACACTTCCTGTCGCTCTGTTTCTTATAACAGAATAACATGAAAGATCTTATGGAAATGTTATGTTTTCTGTAATTATCAGAAACTGATGTGGCCATGAAAGTTAATGCTTTGATTTAGAATGGAGCTCAGGAAGTGAGCTTTTTTCTGATATAAATCAGCTCAGGAAGTGAGCTTTTTTTCTGATATAAATCAATGTGTACAACTTAGAAACTTAATTGGGTTAATTTTAACCCCCCTTTCTGGTGACATGCTGGATGTACTGTTGTAAAAACCCTGACTAACACACCTCAGCCATAATTAGATGGGTCAAACTTAAAATGTGTGTTAAATCAAGATAAGATTCTATTTTTAAAAATCTTATCAGATACATTAAAGGAATAGAGGATGAGCAGACTTTCCTTTTCTTAAATGCATTGCCTTCTGTATGTAATTCAGCACAAATATAATTTCAGATGTCCAGATCATTTGATGCTCTCTGTAGCATCTATGCAGCTCAGACAGAATCAACATTTTACCATTTCACAGTTGCAGAGATTGGCACATAATTAGAGAGACACCATTCACTTCTAAAGTTGCTCTTAATGCATTATCTCTCCCACACATGAAGACCCTCACACACACAACCCACACATGTACGAAAATAAGGTAGGTGTGCTATATGTGCACAGTCACAGCTCCTGCCAGAATCTCTGCACTAATGCAAGCTCAGACTAGGTCGCCTCTGCACATTCAGTCAGTGTGTGTGACCTCAGGGGATGGATTCCAGGGTTCATAGGAAGAATGAATAAATTACTCTGGTTATGGATAAGCCCCATTAGTGCCGGCAAGCATGATAAATGGCTTGAAGCGTTAATTGAATTAAATATAGATTCAAGTGTTTCCCAGGGAGCTCATTCGAAATGAAATTTGAAAATTAATCAGTTCATAAACTGTGAATGGTACTGCAATGAGACACCAAATGCATCATTGAAACAGCATTTAGTATCTGAAAGATATTTACAGGCAATGGTCACATTTGTGCGTCATACAACACATTTTACAGGGCTACCTAAAGGTAACACCTTCCTCTGTTGTGCCGCAGAGGAAACTAAAACTGAACACAGAAACTGAATGCGCATCTCATGGATTTTAGTCATGGGAGCCTTTTTAATTCAAGCTTTAGCTGTATTCCTGGATTTATAAAATGTGGTATCAGCTTAGCTCACTCAGTGATGTAATAGAGATGATAGGAAAGCTAAAGGTGCATTATTCACTTAGTGTGAGGCACATCAGCAGCTCTGCTGGCTCTGGATTTCAAACTGTAGTTCACCCAATTCGGTTTCTTTTGTTGGGATATTTGCAAATTCACAATCTGGCATTTGTTATATACTTATTTTGTTTTCACGTGTAGTAATTTTGTAACTTCCTATTTACATTTCATTCCTGTACACATGTATCCAAATACTGTTGGATTTTATCAGTTTAACATTATTTCTAGTTAATCATTTTCATATATTATTATTGAGATGGATAGTCCAAGGCTAATACCTCACATTTAATTTGATTTAACCGCATAGTCATTTCTACTTTTCATTTGGCTCTAGCTCAAATCAGAGCAAGTAGACTTTCGAAATGTGAGAGTATGACCCCTTACTACACAAATTTAACATGAAGTCAGTATGGGTGTCCAAACCTTTGCCAAAAGTACTCTTGGACCACAAAAATTTTATTTTAATTTCCATTTTTTATCATTAGAAATAGTTTTGGGGTTAAGAAATCAAGAGAAGTGGAGCAAAGAATTAAAGGAAAAGAGGAAGATAAAAATAGAGAGGAAGGAGGAAAGAGACAATACAAGAAAACACACAAGGAGTGTTTTTACACCTGCTGTACACAAAATACTTAAATTATTTTGTATGTAGCTTTACACAATTATTCAGTTTACATTAAAGTAACCAAGAATATATATATTTTTTTGTATTATTTGATTCATTAACACCACAAAAATGTAACAGCCAATTAAGATTCTAAATCTCTGCATTGTTTTCTTAGTGTAAGTGATACCACAGTGTTCGCAGTCATCACTCTGATCTGATAAGCAAAGAGCCTGTGGTTATCCTGATCGGTCTCCCCTTTATCAGCAAAGTGCTGTTTTGTACTCAGTTACAATACTTTGAGATCAGGTTGACAGATAGCCTTTAGCTGCCCTCTCTTTGCTAGACATGCCTGCTGTAATGTGCCCACTACTTCATGATATAATGAGACCTGAAACTTAAGAAGGAGATCTGATGTCTTTGGCTGCTGTCTGATGGGGAACCTCCGGCACATTTGCAGACCCAAAGTTCTTCTTTTGCTCCTCGTAAGAGGAGACCTCCAGCACCGCTAATTATCAGCGGTCCCAGACAGACTATCACATGAGAGCAGGACGGGTGATGGACGAGCTGTCCACATGTGTCAGAGAGCACAGTGTTTTTCAGTTTGGGCCGTCTGTGCATGGCGTGTGGTCAGCTGTCTCCGTGGGGCTGCCGGATCAAGTAACTGATGGGTTTACAGAGAAGCTAAGGTTCACATAAGGTAAGCTGGAAACCATACTGCATATTCACAGTTTGAAATGGCTTTTGAAACAAAGCTTTTAATGTGTAGTTATAAAAAGGGAATAATTTCTGGAAAATAAAACTCCCTAACAATAAAACATATGCCAGGGGTGCATTATGAAACCTCATGTAGTAATTATGATTTCATGAAGTCTGATGGACTTTGTTTGTCTGTTAAGATGGAAAGCTACAGATAAACAAGGCAACTAAAGGCACAGAAAGCTCTTCTAATATATATCGAGTGATGGTTAATGAAACTGCCTGGTTTTCCAGCAGAAGTCTAAAGACTAATGAGACACACAACAGAATCCAAAGCTAAACCAAGTGCAATTAAAAGAGGAGCTGGCCAAAAGTTAATTAAGGAGCCTTCACAGACAGGCTATTAACTCGCTAACAAAATGTGTTTCAATCTATTTTCTTCCTTTAAAAACAAGGAGGATTACTATGCAAAAGATGTATAACATAAAAGAATAATGGCTATTATCGAACTGTTCATACAAAATATACTTATAAATGGTTAAATATGCTGTTTTATTGTCTTAAGAAATATATTCAGCTATAGCTACAGCTATAGCTATGTTGGAATAAGTCTCTAACAGCTGGATGCCCAACACTTTTGATTCTCAGTTGGACTTTAACTGGGCCATTCTGACAAACGCTGTAACTGTGTTGTTGTCCAAGCTCCACTTCCTCACCTGGTCTGTGCGCCTTGGGCACGGCCATGTTCATGACCCTGCTAACATCCTGAGGTTTGGGCGGGGAAGCGGTGAAGCGGCAGATGCCCGACTCCGATGGTGTGCTGGAGGTCAGGCTGTCGGTGTAGTCGTTGGTCCCTGCTGTCATCTGCTCAGACGACGTATCAGAGATGAAGCACTCTGTGATGGTGAACTTTGCGTGGCGGAGCTGCTCCTCCATCTTGGCATGCTCATAGGCTCTGGCCAGCTCTTCGTAGGTGGAAGATGCACTTTCTGTTGAGACCATGCTGCTCCTTGCGCGATCTGATAATAAGGAGGAGTGCATTTCAATACACTTATCGTGTTGCATTGGATTGCTTTAGAATTAAAGGTAAATTTAGATTTAATGTTCTGCTGATATTGTGTGTTTTTAAAGGGATTTTTGATTTGTTTTGACCAGTGCTCCAAAACATATTGGGAAAAGTAAAGATAAATGGAATGGGTTTATGATGGATTTATAAGGTAATAATATTAGGCAGGAATGGGCTACACGGTCTGAGTTTTAAAGAAAATAAAGTACCAAGCCAATGTTTTTGGATTAAAAACATGAAAAAACAAAAGTAGTTTTCTTTCCTACTAATGCATTTTGCAATCTCACAAAAGCAATACAACTTCTGACATATTCCCAATACATTCCAGCTTTAAAAACAGACTGAGCTCATGTTGTTTGTGTGTTTTTTATAGTATTCCTCTCCATCTTTTCCATCTGGAAAAGATGGAGATAGAACAGTCTGAGTTACCAAAATCAAAGAAAGGTGATCTAAATATAGCATGTAGCGTGTCCAACAAAACCATCTTTGTGTGAAAATTCAACAAATTAATGCTCTACCTGTGTCCTGTGAGGGGCTGACGCTGTAGCTGTCACTCTCTTTGTCCACAGATCCAGTGGCGCGCGGTGTGGGGAGTCTCCAGTCAGTGGTCAGGGTGTGTGAGGAGCTGGTGGGATGTGGCCGGTTCAGAGTCCACTGGCTGGCGTAGCGGCTCCGTGCTGCAGCAGGTCCAGCTTTGGCAGTGCGTCTGGCAGTGGGGTCTAGCAGTGATTAGGGGCATAAAGGTCAGTTGTGTTGCAAATCGCCAGCTGCAAATCGTCGTACATCAACACATCAGGAATAAATAATCAATCAATAGATTTGCAAAAGTTCAGGACAAATTTAAATAAGTCAGAAACAATAAAGTGTTTTGCCCTTGACATTTTAGTGATGGAGCTAGATGTGTACAATACTTTTAAATATACATTATAAATGTGAGTCAAAATTTAGGTTATAATTTTACTTTAATGTTGTTGCTTTTGAATAACAATACTTGCATTTCCGTTTTAATCCTTTAAAATGGAGATCTGTGTTAACTCGCATCCATCTTTGGATTAATTTAGTGAAAAAAAAAACCTTCAGCAATCTATCAAATATTTTAAATCCGGCAAGACGATTTCTTAATTTCTTATTTCCCCTGATTCACACAGAGCAAAAGGAGCACACCAACTTTTCTTAATGCAGATACCATAAACCTTTGTTGGACTTTTGGCAGTAGTGACCAACTAGTTAATAGTTTCCAAAACTTGAATTGGTCAATCTGTTTCAACAAAAAAAACAACTTATTTGGACATGATTTTACTATGTTTGTAACATAATAACCTTTACTGTTTTCTAAATATATTTGTGCAGTTAATTTGGCAAAAGATCTACCACAGTTTTTAAGTTTCCCTGTGTTCAAGAAGATGTTCATGAAGATCGTAACTTGATCTGTTAGAACTTCTTTACATTCACTTACAGGATATTCACGAAACACTGATGACGTGCAATATTTAGGATATTTAGGCAGAATGATGTCTAGGCTTCTGTTACGACACAGTTCATCCTTCTTGTTTGCTTTCTCTGCCCTCAGCAAATATTTATTTTTCACTGTCAGACTCCAGAAACCTAAAACCTTTGTCACATTCAGCTTGACCCTAGCATGCTGCAGGTGTCTCAACCACTACCGGAGCGGATGATAATAAAACCATTTAGAAAAGGTCTGAGGCCAGATCCATGCAGAGAGAAGAATAAAGCTGGTAACAGTAGTCAGCAGAGATGGAGGGATGAAATGACAGAAAGAAAGAAGAAAAGCTCTGAGTCATCAATGAGTTCACTCTGGTCAGGTCATGTGACTCATTGCTTGTGTGCTAAAGGCTACAGTTTAGACTAGAATGGGTGCCAGTGTTTGTGTGTCTATTTTCAAAGATTAAACATTGTTCTGTCTCCTGTCTTCACATTTGTTTATTTATAGGTGAACTGGCAGATCAGCTGCGAAAAATGATAGAAAAATAAGAAAGAACTAAATGTTTCTAATCAGTTTGCAGAACTATTTGTTTACCTAAATGTGTACCTAATGCTGTTTTGAACAGAGTGCTTTGTTGATGCCCGTTTGATTTCTTTCAAAAGAGAGAAATAAAGATCGCTACTCTTCATCGGTTTGGCTTCAGAAGAGCTTAAACACCAGAAACAACTTTGTCGTTGTAAGACAACTCACTGTATCAGGCCATTTTCAATAAAACAGGTGGAGCGGCTTAATGCCTTGCATATATTTAAGATGAAAGTGCAATAAAGCTTTATCGCCTTTGTGTATTTTGTGTAGCTGAGCCAAGTTACTCCAGCACTAAAGTCTGCAAAAGTATATTTACATAGAGCTGTAAAACCATTTGTACACCTTGGGATTTTGTCACAAACTGTGACAAAATAAATGTGAATAAATGTGTTTTATTCAGATTTTTGTTACAGACCAACTCCAAATAGTGCAAAGCTGTGAAGTGGAAAGAAAGAGAAAGTTTTCAAAATCTTCTATAAAGAAGAAGCAAAAAGTTTGGACAACATGTAAAAGATTGGTAGAAGCACCTTTCTCTGAGCTGCAGTTCTTTTCCTGTGTGTCTCCAACAGCTTTGGACATCAGTAGACATTTTCACTCTAGCCCAGTCAGTTTGGATTTGAACATAAAATCAGCTTTAGGTCTGGACATTGACTGGGTCAAGTTTAACACATGCATATGCTTTACTTCTAGCAATCCCCTCGTAGCTCTGGCTGGACTTTTTGGATCAATGCTGGAAGGAGAACCTCCACTCTAGAACCTAATCTTTTACTGCCTCTAACAGGTTTTCTTGCAGGATTTACTTATATTGAACTCCGTCTGTCTTTTCATTACTTCTGGCCAGCTTCTCATTCTTTGCTGAAAAAAAGTTTTCTGAAAGCCTGATGCTGTCACCACTACATGAGATTGACAATGTGTTTGCAATGATGTGCAGCAGTACTTTTCCACTGCATGTTTTATTTTGCTTAATGGCCAAAATACTAAAGTTTGGTCTTGTCTAACCATAACACTTTCCTCTGCATGTTTGCTGCATAAACTGCGTCGCGTTTCATAAAGACCATATTTATTTAGTGTGTAAAAAATAGTTGTGCAGTCAATAGATTCTCCCACCTTTGTTGTGGATCTCTGCAGCTTCTCCTGAGTTCCCGTGGGCTTCATTCCTACTTCTCTAATTAATAATCTAAACCAGTCTTAAAACCTAAACTAGTTTCAAACTGCTCCACGTCTTACCTAACTTGCTGCTGTTAATGTGCCTGCATGATATTGTTTGTTCACTAATGTGTTCAAATGAGCTACTGAAGCTTAGTTATACTAAAATTTATATTTAAATGAATTTAAACACTGGTGGACTCTATTTACCATTTAGGTGACTTCTGTATACACTGGTTTTTATTTAGGATTATCAGAGTAAAGAGGTTTGAATGAAAAAAAGAACACTTGTTTTTTTCAAACTAAATTATAATTATTATTTTTTGAGTTAATTTTACCTATTAGTCGTCAATAAATTTTTAGGTTGTGGTTGTAACATGAAAAGACTGTATGCTAGATTCACAGCTACAAATCAAGAACATAGAGCAAAATCCCACATCACTTGCACAACAGTTTTGTTATTGTCATTAACACATAACGACACATTGTTAGTAGTAAAGGAAATAAATGTTGAGCACTGACGGTGGTGGGACTCACTGGTTCCAGGCCTGGCATCGGATACGTCCACCAGGGGCCCAGTGGCCTGGGACAGAGACTGGTAGTGGACTGTGTGGGTCACCGTGGAAGACTTCTGCTTATTGGTCTCCCCAAAATCATTGTCTGTCAGCAGCACAGTGGACCTGTCGTCTAACAGAGAGGAAGCAGGGTTTAGGAAACTGTGAGAGTGGAGCACATAGTGACTGAGAAAAACAGGCTCCACCCCGAGCGTTTTACCAATAGTTTCCATTGTGTCCCGCTCTTCAATGAGGAGCTGCGCTCTGGGGATGTCAATGTGCATTCTCAGTGTCTGCTGCTGCTTGTTCACTGTGTCTGGCGTCCGTGTGTTTTTACTGTGAAGGGAAAAAAAGAAAACGCCAGGTAATCTCCTCAGCTGTGTGACTCCTGTGTTGCAGAAATGCAAACTCAGTTCCACTTAAGCTGACAAGAAGTTGAATGAAGGTGAAAGGACAGCACCAACAATATATTTGATTTTTACTGAACGGGGCTGTAACTCTGCGTTGCAGAGTGATTTATGTTCTGTCTGAAAGCAAATGAGCGTGCACAAATCAAAATTAGGAACACATACCTCATCAGCATTTCTGCCAGGCTTTTGGCATCTGTGAAGTCAGCAAAGAGGTGGTTAATACCATATCCAGCCCCGTCGGAGTTGTGAAGGTACAGAACTGGGAATACTTTACAAGCATTGATGATTCCTCTTACTGAAAGGTACTTAAGATCTATTAGAACCTTGCACAACACACACACTCAAACTTTCTTAATACAAACTTACTTTAGCATCATTCTTGCCTTTATTGCAGTTGTTTTCATAGACTTGAGCATTCTGAAGATTTTAACAATATTCTGGATGTATCATTTGGTAACACTTTATTTGAAGGGGTATGCATAAGACTGACATTATACTATCATATACATAACATATCATCTGCTATGAACATGAAGGAGCCTTCATGAATGTTTATGACTGTTGACATAAAGTGTCATTTGGTAAACAATGACACTTTTAATGCAAAGTCATACTAAAAGTTGCATTAAAAGCGTCAATTTTATATTAAGTGTCATTATTTACCGAATGATAGTCATAACCCTTCATGAATACTCCTTCATGGTCATAAATGGTGTTATATTATCTTTATGACTGTATTATGTCAGCCTTAAGCAGGCACCTTCAAAAAGGTGTTATCTATCATTTTGTGCATCTATCAGTTTGTCTGCAGTTCATATTCATCAGGATTCACACACAGTTTATATTTTCCCAGAATAAAATGCAAAAGAATGCAAAAACAAAATTACATTATTGGGTTTTACTATGTGTAACAAACAGGTTAGCTCATCTGAAGGTTTGGTAAAGAACACTGCTTTGTGAATTGAATCATCTCTTTAATAGTTAAATTTTTCAAATCTGAATGAAGTATTAAACATTAAACATAAATTAGAGCACAATTTGGATTTTTGATACCTGTAATCTATTTAAGGCTTAAAACAATGCAGTAAATTGCAGATGATACACTTGTCCAGGTTTTTATTGGTGAATTATTGGTAAAGATTTACCTCTGAGTCTTTTGAGCCTTTGCTCCCTCCGTCTCCTCTTTAGCACCATTAGCATTATAAAAACAAGCACGGCCACGACTAGGACTGAGGTGATGGTCACCACCATCTTCAGGCCTCCGCTGCCTGACATGTTGTCTGAGATGGGATCTCCTGTCTTCAGCAGAGGAGGGATGGTACCTTGGCAGAAGTGAAAACCGTTAGATATTTCCTGTGTAATTCAAACACCAGCCTCATCAGTGTTGACCTTAAAAACCTGTGGAGGAAAAGAGGAATACGTTTTATGTATCACAGTAAAGGATCATAAGGATCAAATACTCCAGGGAAATATAGTTTGATAAGTAATTTTCCATTTGCACAGTTTTTATGTGCACGTTAAAAACTAATCATTCCTGGATATTGAAATATTATGTCTTTTATTACACTGCAGATACTATTGAATTTTCCTCCTGTCCATTATACACTAGAGTATGCAGCGGCTCAGTTCCTCCCTCCCTTAAGATGTAGGATTTGTAAGATTATTAGGTAAATGTGCACTGAGACTGTAGTGAAACTTTTTTTTTTTTTTTTTTTTTTTATTTCTTTCCACACTTTATCTAACAGCAGTCAGACGGGAAGGGGGGGAAGACGTACATCAAAACAACGGCTGACGGTCTTTATAAGGGGCGCCCGCTCTAACCGCTGCGCCACACAGCATCCCTGTAGTGAAATTAAATTACTGCATTAAAACCAATGTGCATTAACAATAACTGTTAGAAAACTGTTAGAAATATTAAATACTGTTAATTGGACTAAATATTAGGTAGAACTGAAGCTATGTTCTCATTTCACTTAGATGTCTGTTTCATGAGTTCTCAAATCAAAATATTCTAACTTGGAAAGTCTCAGGTCACTGAGCAGCCTCAAGTTGAAAATGTAACAGCAAACAAGGCGGCACTAGCTTCAACAATCACTTTCATTATCTATATGTATGACTCATGACCAAGTTCTTCCAAGGTTGATAAATTTGTCAATAGGTTGTTCATAAATCTAATGGATTCAGTGATGGGTTTCTCTTAAGTTGGTTAGTAGAGAACTTGAGTTTTTTATGTAGTGTACATTATTAAAAGCATGGTAGAAGGCGTCCATAAAGGCCTGTGGTTCTTCATTTGTATTAGCAAGTCTTCAGCAAACAACACAACCTGTCACTTCCTCATTATTTGTTTTAGCTGGCAGTCTACGCAGGTTGAATATATTGACATTAAAACCGTGGAATATGTCCACGTCGTTTTTACCATGCCTTTCATTTTGCAGCATCACAGAAAAGTGCTGTGGCTAGTATGCAACCCAGCTACGTAAAGGACAGAGATTTTTTGTCATGGGGAATTGTGTGCTACACTTATAAATTTTTCTGAACACCCACATTTGGTCATAATCTTCCACAGACCTTCTCAATTAATTAGGTCAAGTGCTTTGGTTAGATCTGATGTTATATGAAAATCCACATTGACACTTTTGACACGTTTATTCCTGACATTTTTTCTGAAGTTGCATAGCAGCTCCCAGATTTTATTTTAAACCGTTTCCTTGGACCTTGTTTTATCTTTACAAGTGGCTTAATTTCTAGTCATCACATGTTGAAAACATTCCGCCAAGGTTTTGGTTCATTCTACCATGATGACATTATGCAATTGCTGCAGATTTTACTCTGCTTGAATTAAATCTGATGACTGCGGAAGGGACTGAAGCAACATTGAATTCACTGGGATATTCAAGAAACCAGTTTGAGAAAACTTCAACTTTGTGGTATTAGCATTATTCGATGGGAGGTAGACATCAGAAGATAGGAACCCCGTAATCTTTGTAAAAACCGTGCTCACGTCACAGGCACTTAAATACATTTTCCACCATTCTGATGCTCAGTTCAACTTTAGCAAGTTGTCTTCAGTGTGTGGAAATTCCTAAATGCCTTGACTTAACAACAAGCTTAGTAGGTGTTCCTAATGAAGTGGCTAGTAAAAGTGTGTCTGGTTAAAATAGAAAAGAGTAAAGACCCAATATTTGTAGGAGAATGCCAAGTTTGTGTTAGCCTGAGAAGCAGAGCTATCGATCCGTTGTCAAAGTGACAACAGCATCCACATATATGCCTTAGCCTGGAGACACAAACATGCGCTCATGACAAACTAACAGACAGCATACACAGTTCTGCAAAAACAAAGAAACAAGCAGAGAGTCTTGAGTGCACCTCGGGGGCGTCACCAGCTCCCTTCTTTCCTGACAGGTTATATGTTTTTTTTCTTGCTGAGCAGACACAAAATGCAGTCCTGAAAGGCATATAAAGCAATCCAATGGCCTGCAGAGACTCTGATGGCCACCCAAGTTTTCTTTTTGCACTTCCAAGGCTGGATGCAGGCAGAACTGCAGAGAAGTTTGCAATATAAAAACTCTGAGCCTAATATTGATCTATAAATCTACAGGTTCAAACACAGCCTGTGGATTTATCTCGACTGCTCAATTCCATAGACACCTTCCTACTTTCGGACTACTAATGCCTCGTATTAAGCTTTATGTTCAATAACATATGGAGAATGGTTTTCCCTAACAATGCTATCCTGTATCAGGAACTTTTTTTGCTATGCATCTACCACATAAACCTAATGTTTTTAATGACTGTTTGAGTATTTTCCAAAACATGGTTTCCAAAAAAAAAAACAAAAAAAACTTCTCATCTTCTCAAATGAGTATTGTCTCCTCCAATTGGACTAGTGTTGACACTTTTTTACTGTCCCACATTCCTGTTCTACATCATCTGTATATCTAAATTCCTGACTTTTTCTAACCACTAGTTGCACAATCAAATTTTATGAATATCACTGAGTGTTGTACAACAAAACAGTTTCTACTTTAATTGTTGTTCACCGGCTCAGAGAAGAAAGATCATGAAACACAATCACAAACTTTCCTCCTAACTTACTTCCATCGGCATTTAGAGTAGCGAAGGTGACCCGTTTCTCCGCTGAGCCGGCGCTGTTGGTGACCTTCATCTGCAGCTCGTACCATGTCGCCTCCTGCAGGTCGTACAGGATGTAACTCTTGGTGAGCGAGGTGCGCTGGGCTGTTGTCCATGTGGCTGAATCCACCGCGCGGTATTCCAGTATGAAGGAGGTGATTGGACAGCCGCCATTGTTCCAGCCAGCCAGGTTGAGCCTGGCCCGGGTGGAGTTGATGCTGGTGAAGATTTCATGTTCTTTGGCAAATTGTGGTTCTGAGGAAATATCCGAGAGCAGAAACTGCTTTAAATCTCCCAAGTTTTTAACAAAATATTGATTCACCTAATGTTTAATTGTAATATTATTGCTTTACATTAAATCAAAAATGTTTCAAATCTGTTGTAATAGATGCAAAAGACTAAATATTCTCAAATCTGCAAGTTTTACCATTGAAGATCATAAATGATTATTATGGCAATTTGTTTAATTTGAAGCTTAAAAACTGAGAAAAACTACAACTGCACTGTTCACCTTTCCCATGGGTTTTTGCTTCAATGATCTCGCTGATGCGTCCTGGGCCCACGGCGTTCTGGGCCGTCAGGGTGAATTTGTACCATGTGCCACACTTCAGGTTCTCCAGACGATATGACCGCTCACTGGGGCTGATGGGAAAACTGCCCCATTGTTCACTGTTGTCTTCTGAGTACTGCAGAATGTAACCTGGAAAAATGGAAGGGGAGAAAAAGGAATAAAGTTGAAATAAATCAATATTTGGTTCAGAATAAATATTAGTTTTTATTACTAATTTGAATGTGAAAGAGTTTTATTGTGTTTGCAGAAATCTGCAGAAAGCACTGAGATTAAACAAACTTTGATACAGTATGTGGTAACCAACTTTATTTCAAGTGAATTGCATTAAATTCTACAAGCAAATAATATATTTGCTTGTATGGACTTTCAATATCCTCACATATAGACTGTTGTGACCAAGATATTTGTAGATTATATCCAAACAGCCAAAACTTGATCTCCTGTGTTCAGCAGGGATTTGTGTAGTAAGTTCTGGTGACTCTGTTCTGGTGATGGGTGATGTTATGTAGTGGAAAGCAAAGTAAATATAACAGAGAAAGCATCTTGAACATCTGCTATGGTGACTACAGCACAAAAGAAAGGAGCAGTTTTGTTAGGAGCAATGATAAATCACCACAAACAGTCTTGTACTGATTGTGCTGTAAGATGGAACGCTTTAAAGTTCCTCTAAAAATAATCTAATCTCTTCTCCTGCTTTTTAATCTAGCTTTTAGGACTTAACTGTTGTGCTGTAGCAGCAAATAATGAGACCCATTCATGGAACAGCAGAGTTAAACCAAAGCGCAAGAGGAAGGGACAAAGGCTATCACAAAACACAGAAGGGAGATGATTTCACATTTGTATGAAGCTCCTTATTAATGGCTGCGTTCGTCACATTCAGTTGTTTCAATGGTTGTAGATGATTATGAATGAGTTTGTTCAAGAGTAACAACCTCACCTCTGATAGAGCTCCCGCCGTTGTCTCCAGGTATCCATGACAACGTGATTGATGTGGTGGTAGTCTTGGTAACCGTGAGACGTGGCTGGTCGGGGGGTACTGTGGATGACAGGTCAGTATATTGATCATGTTTTGGGTTATTTTTTTATTTTTTTTTACCAGTTTGTGGTTTTGTAATGATGTCAAATAAACAACACTCAACAATTATAATATGCAGTGACGTTAAAAAGAAAATACTCACAAACACCAGAAAATAATTTCTGGTGTTTATTTTGACTGACTTTTTACAAGTCACACCGACTTTTTCATTTGGGCTGCATGTTTGTTCAATAAATAATAACATGGTGCAGTCAGAAATTTGTGGTTTCTAACAATCCATGTTATATTTTTTAATATGTTTAAAGCCTGGAACTGACAGAACACAAATGTTCTTTTATCCTGACTGTAGAGATTATAATAATAATGATTTTGTTCTAATTTTTTAAATGACAAGCAGCCTTATGAGGACAGAAAGCAGAGGGTTTATGGCTGTGATAACTTTCATCAATATTAAATCAACACCAAAACATCACAAAATGATACAATATCTGCATAAGTTGTTTCCAAATGAGAAGCAGTATTAAATTAATCACAAGCAATCCTAAAACCTTTGAGTCAACGACTAACAGAAGTTTTTAACTGCTACCTTTCTAACATCCTGGAGCAAACACCAGAAACAATTAAATTAAGTTTAGACTGACGAGTGCTACTGCTAAACATATTTCTATTAGCATCTCTCCTCATGATGAAAACCTTAGTTGACTTAGATTATTGTGACCTTTCCAGTAGCCACCACAAGGAGGCTACTGGAAAGTGTGATATTTAATCCTTATAGCCAATGGCCATGAAGTATCCTCAAACTCCAGGTGTCTGCTGATGCATATTCTACAAACACCATGGTTCGTATGGGAAACACTTTGCTGGCATTCACTGTCATTTGGCTGTGATTTTATAGTATGAAGCTTTATTTGAAGTACTGTGATAATCAACCAGAAGGGAATGAACCAAAGCTTAACATTAACTTAAACTATTTTGATTATAACAAAGGCATCCGAAACATTTTTATAGAATTTCAGAATTTACTTTACAACCGGTTATTGTGCAATATCTGAAAAATATTAATCACATCTGCGATCTTTCTATAACCATTATTATAAGACATTGTGTAAATCCAGTTAATTATAAAATTGGATCTTTAGATTGTTTTGTAGATGGAAATGTTAATCTTAATAATTTAAGTTTTACCAAGGCATATTTAACCACTTGCCTTGGACCTGCAGGTTCAGTGTGATCTCATCTGACCCCCAGTTGTTACTGGCCACACAGCTGTAGTTCCCAGAGTCCTCTGCTTTCACTGTGCGGATAATGAAGCTTCCGTTCCCCTGGACGCTTCGGCGACCATCCACGATAACAGGTGTAGGTGTCCCGTTTGTGCTGGAAATAAATAGAAATATTCAACACTCTAGGAATAGCTTAGACTCTGGCTGCAATGTGACACACGAAGGCTCCTGGCTTACTTTCCCTTGAGCCACTTGATGGTGGGAGGAGGGTCTCCGACAGCTTTGCAAGGTAAAACAATGTCCTTCATCCAGGGAGTGGTGACTGTCCCATTAAACGTCAAGATCCTAGCTGGAGCTGAGAACAACACAAGCAAAAAGGTACTCACAAAAATCCCTCAAATCAAACACAATTCAGTGGAAATCATTCAGTCGGTCTTTATCCGACACATATTAGAGGATCAAGTACCTTTGGCCAGAGGTTCTACTGTGATCTTCTCACTGTTGTTGCCATGCCCCGCAGCAGTCACTGCCACCACCCAGACGCTGTACTGTCTGTTTCGAACCAAATTTGGGATCATGTAAAAATATTTATCGGGGGAAGCCTCAAACTCACTCATCACCTGTAAACCCAAGAGAGGATAAAGGATAATGTAAAACAAGGCTGCAGCAATATTTACCAATTTGGAAATTTGGCATCACTGTCTTGGACAAATCTCATTGTATAAAAATGCTAATACCATGGGATGCAGGTTAGAGCAGAAGACGATGTATTTTCTGATGATGCCATTAAGTTTAAGTGGAGGCAGCCAGGAGACAAACACAGCCGAGCTGCTGTTGGCCGCAGCCTTCACTCCTGCTGGTGGACCAGGAACTAGGGAAAAACATTAAATAATTAACTCCCCAACAGTTAACAAATTCAGATAGGTTACAGAAAATATACTTTTCCTCTTACCATCCTCTTTGGTGCGAACATAAATCTGTTCACTGCGGACTCCGTCTCCAGCGTTAGTGAAGGCTAAGACCTGGATGCTGTAGTTGGTGTATTTCTCCAAACCATTCAGCTCCAGAGATGGCTGATCGGTTGTCACATTCCTAATTTCACCCAGTTCTGATTCAGACAAGGAGATACATTAAGGTGTGGCTCTGTTGCTGCTTCAGGGGATTAGTGGCAATTAAAATAAAACAGCTCTAACTGATTTGTTTTACATAAGCCGCAGAGCTGGTTTTTTCCAGGAACAAACTGAACATATATTGTTGTAAATGTCAAGATGAAGCTGGCATGTAATGCCACTTGTTATTACTGCCTCATCATCTTCCCTAATTACTTTTATGTCCTTTCCCTGAGAAATTAAGCAAAGATTGCAACAGACCGGACAGACAGACAGACAGAAGAGAGATCATCGGTACCTCCATCAGGCAGGTTGGCCCAGTAGATCACTCTGTAGCCCTGCAGGTTCCCATTAAGAGCTTCTCTGGGCAGAGACATCCAGGACAGTGAAATCACCTCTGGAGATTTGGCCACTGCCAAAACGTTTTCAGGAGGTCGAGACGGCACTATGAAGGGTAAAAGAGCAGAGTTTAGATCTAATAAAGTTTCTGAATGTTTGATCAACTTCTGAAGAGAGAGTTTTAGTCACTGGCTGGAATCTGATTAAAAAATAAATTACATGAATAACTACAGATTAAAAATTTGAGGAGTTGATGTTATAAATGTGAACATTTTTTTACAACAGGCATTTAAGACAAATAGTTGTTGTTAAGAATAGTTGGGAAAATAAGCAGATTTAGTCGTCTTGGTTCTGAAAGATTCATAGAGATTTGTGTGATCTTAGTTATTTGATCCAATGAGGACTCATAATATATCCAAACTGTTGCTTACATTTGATCTGAAAAAGCAAAATCTTTCTAACCAACAGTTTTCTACCTTATAATACTTTCAAATAATTCCTATATTGTTGGTAAACTGCAAGTTTCGACATAATTTAAAACCACATATATTTTTAGTTTACGTTGTTTTTGTTGCAATGTATTTCAGAAGCTCAGTCTCAATTTATGTTTTACATTTCTGATATGATCAGTCATGGCATATATTCTTCGCTTGGTTTGATTTCAGTGTAACGCACAGGAAGCAATACTTTATGTAAAACTAATAATATTTGTGAGACAGAAGAGTAACAGACAGAAAACTAAAATTGTGAAAGCCGCACTTTTGTTCAAAAAGTGTCCAGTAGATGGAGTCCTTACACAACAATTTATGCTGTATAAACTCAACCTGTAATAGTCATGAATGAGATTTTTTACATTAGGTTTAAAAACAGTGTCTTAGAAACATTTGATTTTCTCACATTCACATTAAATTTGTTTTAGGAGTTTATGTGATAGCTGTGTTAGATTTGCATTTGTAAAATAACTAAAATATTTGTGTTCTTTTCTTTCCATGTCACCAAAAAAAAATCAACTTTCTCTTAAGCAATAATCCAAAATCCTTAAGAAGAGCATCTTTTAGTGGCCGTGTGGCAAAATGTGAAAATAAATATTTTCCCCAGGAATAATAACATTTTAGGACCTCCACATTCCCAGCTCACCATCCTCCAGGGTCTTGGTTACCACCTGCTGTGAAGAGGGTCCTGTTCCAGCTCTGTTTGCAGCCTGGACCACCACACTGTACTGAGTGAACTTCTTCAGGTTGTCCAGCAAGATGCTCTCTGTGGTGTCTCCTGTCGAATCCACGCTGATAATAGTAAACTGGTGACTCCCACCAGGACTGTACTCCCTGTAGCCCACCTGGTAGCCGCGAATCACACCGTTCTGCAGATGCTTCTGGGGAGGCTGTGGGTGTAGATGACACGAGGTGAGGAAGCACAGAGCATCACATTTGATCATGTTTTTTAATCCCACCAGTTTTCATTGTCAGACAGTGAAAAATATTTTTAATATGCTGACTCTTGCATTGAAAAAATATTTAGTATGTTCTGTCATTCTCACATAGACAATATATCCAAATATAACTATTACGAGCCAAACTCTAGCTGACAAAATGAGACATTAATTTATGAGCGTACCTTCCAAGATACTTTGATGCTCTGTGGGGATGTGGGCTCCAGAGTGACATCTTGTGGAGGGCCGTCAGGAGCTGTGAATGATGAACATTATTTACCATCACCACAACTCTGTACTGAAAATAGGAAAGACAACAAAAAACATAATATCCCCACTAGATGGTGCTCTGGAGCTAAGAATCGCTCCCTTCAAGGTCTCACTCTGATAAACAGTAAAGCTTTCTCCACAAATCAGTAAAGATTTTTTTTTTTTTAATTTCAACATCTTCGATTTACCATTTAAATAATGAGACAAAAATGATAATACAAGCTCTTTATAACTTCAGTTCAGTTATTAATTAGAGCAAATGTGTCATTGCAGCAAGCCATAATGCCCAGGAGGAACCATTATAAGCAATTGAGGATAAGTGAACACTTGCAGGACTAACTAAAGGCAGTAGTGAATGAGTATTTTTCTCATTTTTATGGAATTATAAGCTCAACAGCTATGCAGTGATTATTTTTAGTATGATCATAATACCTTGGGAAATTGTCTTACTAAGCATCCATCTAAAAGCTGTCAAAACCGGAACCAATTCTGGCCAATAAGTAAAACTTTAAAAATATATACTTATACATATCAACTTTCTCCAATAACAGATAATTTGATTTACTTTCGTTTGTCTTCAATGTAATAATTAACATAAAAACTGTTTCTTTTGGAAGATGCAGAACAATTTTCCTCATTGAAATAAGTGTTTATTTTTTACCCTATTTTAGATGTAATATCTACTTTATCACAGGAGCATATTTTGAAATGACCACTAACACACTGATAATTTATGTAAGTATATGTCTATTTAAATGTATTTTAATGAATTATGTTGTCTCACATGTGACTCCTTTCATGCAACCACATGTGTTTATGTCTTTTTACCTGAGAGTGTGTATCACCAGTATCACCAGTTCACCAGTAATTTAAGGAGTGTTTCCTGCTTTGTTGGATAATGCAGCACTACCATCAAACCTCCCATGACTTGAGTCCCACTCCCAGACTGGTAGTGGAGTCTGTGATGACTTCCTCAGCAAGTTTTAATACACTACAGGAAGGCGTTTTGACTCTAGATCAAGTTTATGGTAAATTATACTATTTTCTATCTCCACAGTGTCATAAATGAAATATTTTGATTTTTTTGCTAGGTTTGTGTAGTTGATCATCTGCGGTTTTCAGAAATGTCAGAGTTGGCAGTCATATCTATGATTTCTAGTCAATGCTAACTAACCTGCTTCATCAGTAGTGATGGTGAGTTCGTTGCTGGGGTTGCTGTTGCCAATAATGTTCTTGGCAACCATGCGGATGTTGTAGGTGGAGGAAGGATGGAGGTCTATAATAGTGGCTTGGTTAAGCTGTGGTGACACATCTTTCGTTACCTGGGCTGACAACCAAGAAGCTGGAAGAAACAAAATGGGAAATTGTGAACATACAGTCAACTTTAGTGTAGTTTTCTTTTTACTCTCCTTCTTTTCTGTTTGTACCTGATTTGTTCTTGCACTCAATATCATATCCTGTGATAGGACTGTTGCCATCAAACCCCATGGTCCAGCGGAGAGCTATGGTCCGATCTTTCACCTCCCGGATCTCCACCTCTGGAGGATCAGGTGGTTCTGAGGAAATTTAAACAAAGCAGTATGCATAGAGAGAAACAGGAAGCTGTAAGCAGATGTCCACAAGCAGACAGGCACAGAAGAAAGACAAATCTAATGGATTAATTTGTTGTAATTTTACCAGCGAGATCATACAAATACCAGTGTGTACGGCTTAAACTTGAATAAGAAATAATAAAAGAAATCCTTTCTACAATGAAACAAAGTTTTATTCCACATTTCTTAAAAACAACCTTCATGAGCTCAAAAGAGTCAAAATCTTACCTTGCACTGTCAGCTGTATGATGCCTCTGTCCTCGCCGAAGGAGTTGATGGCATGACAGGAGAAGAACCCTGAGTCCTCACGAACAGTTGGCATGATCTACAGAAATATGCAGTACACTCTGCTGGACTTTCAAAAAGGTACAGTTTGACTACCACTTCTAAATTTAAACTATCCTAGTCACTGAATCAGGCGAGTCTTTTCCCTGCACTTTACTTTTGTACTGGAATGAAGCAAAAATCCTCATTTGAAAACTAAAAAGGAGAATTTAAACTAATATTTTCTAATCAAATGTGATGAACTAAAATATTACACAGTCTGCTCACATCCGTTTTCAGGTTTCTTCTGTTTTTGCCTTTTTTGTCACTCAAAGGTTTCAGATCATTAAACAAATTAAATTATCAGAGAAAATCAGAGTAAATACATGAAGCATTTGCCAGAAGATGTTTTCTTTTCATTTATCAAAGCAAAAAACTGCCAAACTATATGTGAAAAAGTAATTTTACACTTTTTAATATAAAACCAACAGCAAAAAAATTAAAAAGTCTTCATATCGGTAGTGTAACATGGTCTACTCCTGTTGTGCTGCTGCTGTAAGGCAGTGAACATTTGTCCTAATTGATGACATTATGCTCTGAAGACATCTGTAAATATTATTACAGGGCATCAGTTTGTGATGTTAAACCCAAGCTTATTTTGAGCTATACAGCCTCAAAAAAAGAAAAGATTTTGTAGTCCAGATAGGAATCTGGTTGACATGGTGTGGCACAAACTTAAACAGACTGTTCAAACTCGAAAACACTCTTAATTTGCCTTAAGTGAACAAAAGAGGACCAGAATGTATCAGCAAAGAGCAAAAACCCTTTACCAGGTATCACATAAGCTTATTGGCAGTTGTTTTCATCAATGGTGGTGCAGGCCGCTGTTTGACCTTTTCACATTTTGTCATTAAATTTACTGAAAGATTTTAAACCTTTGAGTGTCACAATATGAGAAGAACTCAAATCAAATACTTTTTCACAGTGCAGTATTTGAAACTCCAACCCAACTCTTCTTCTTTTCAACTTAGAGCAATATCACTCCCCTCACATTCAGTTAGATTCACAGTCACACTGATTGCTCACCACCAGTGTTGAGATGACTTCGTCAGCCACCTCTTTGACAGTAACCACGTATCGGCTGGTCTCGGGGTTGATGATTCGCTCCTCTTTCTCCCAGCGCACCATGATGGGTTTCTCCCCGTGAGCGATGCAGCTCATCTTCTTCTCCTCGCCTTGTGTGGCCAGAGTGGTGTTAGGGTAGGAGGTGATCATGGCTGGTACTGGGGAGCAGAAGGTGATGAGATAAAATTAGAAAGAAGTGGCGAATAACATAACTGACTAACTACACAAAATAAAAGAAATGAGGCAAATATGTGTGAAACGCTTAACATTTACATCTTGCTTTGTGCAGAAAAAAAAAAAAGAAAAAACGGGTTCACTTTTTCTGAGATAATCGTGACAACCATTAAAACTCTCCAGGGACCTTCATGAAGTCATGTTTGAGTCTGCCTGTCTCCCCAATGCTGAGAGATTGAAAAGGAGCCCTTAAGGTGAACCTGCGACTGCTTTGATAACGACAGCAAACGGTAACATGCTGCTTTTCTGAAGATGAGGCAGAGGGATGGGGGAAAAAAGATTCGACTCCTGTGTGAACTCCCATCAGTCTGAGAGTGGAGCCAGTCTGACTCTATGCCATAACCACACACCGAGCTCATTAGCAGCAGATCTAGTCAGTGTGTGAGTGTGTGTCGATCAGTGACATGAATGTATGCTGTGAACGTTTCACCTTCCTTCAGTTTGAAATCACTAAACACTGAAACACATGCATATGTCTTATTTCATCTTTTTTTTCTTTCTTTTTGAAGCTCACTTCTGATCATAACACTGTGACTGTTGGATGTGGCTTTCAGTTTTTTAAATCATAAAATACTGAATTGGATTTGTGTTTTATGTCCTTGTGGAAATTGATGAATATAAAAGATTTACTTTCTTCATCGTGCTATATCTTCTCTTGTCAAATCATAGCCAAAAAATGTGATCACTCAGGATTCCATCTGTTCACAAAGAATATGTAAGACAATATAGCATTCAAAACACTTGATCCATTAAGATACTTTCTTTTCTTCATCATGACAAGTTTGACTTGACAGCAGCACATGTATAAGTAATATGTCTAGTTGTAATTTTCTTTGAATATCACAACTATTTTTAAGATCCAGCTCCTTGCAGAGAATCATTGAGAAGAATGATTCGTTTCTTGCTTGCATTTCCGTGTCAGTTCACTTTAGAACATTTTCTGTGTTAATCTCTAAGTGTTTGCTGCATCTCTTCCAGTTTTGCACATCTAAACACTGATTTCATTTATTTATTTATTTTTTTTTACAAAATCTGCATTTACAAAGAAGCTCAAGCTTGGACAAGGAGCATCTATCAACAGCAATATTTAAGTACTTGGACTAAGTCATTCTAACATACAGTAATTATGCTTTGATCTAGTTATGTGTTTGGGATAGTTTTCCTGTTGGAAGATGAAACTCCATCTCAGTGTCAAGTCTTCTGCCACCACAACGCAGGTTTTCTTCCAGGATTATTTTCAAGATTGAGCTCCATCCATCGTCCATCTAATTGGAATCAGTTTTCCTGTCTCTGCTCAAGACAATGATCCCAGGAGCATGGTACTGCCACCACTATGTTTTATGTTGTGAAGGATGCTTTCAGAGTGATGTGCAGTTTTGTCTTTGTTTTGTTTTTTAGCTGCACAACATTTTGCATTATGTCAGATTGTTGTTTTTGACCAGACCACCTGTTTTCCCCCATGGTTGCTACATGTCTTACATGCTTAATGCTAAGCTGCTTACAAATCTTCTTCCTAGTCTTAAATAAAGCTCAGATTAGTTGAGCGCATGACTAATAAGTTGCCCAGTCAAAATATTCTCCCACCTGAGCTGCGGATCTCTGCAGTTCCTCCAGAGTTACCATATTAATCTGTTTCTCAGATTAATAAACTATCTGACCAGACAATAAGCCTACCTCTCCTCTAAACATCTCCACAACATTATTCTTCACTTCTCTGGTGTTTGTCTTCCTAATATTCCTGCTTGCTAATGAAGCCTTTACAGAACAGCTGGATTTGTCCTTTTTTAAATACATTACACACAAGTGGAGTTCCTTTATAAGCGGACGACCCACGAAGGTATCGGTTGCACAATTTTATGTACAGATTTCAGAGTATAAATACATGTCACACTTGAATTTAAAACCATTAATCATTTACTTTTCACTTCCCAGCTATTCACCTGAAACTGAGTCTAATTATTTTGTCTTGGTCTTCATAAATTAAAATGTTCCTCATTTTGTCATTGGACATAAGCTCAGTAAAACAGTTACAAATATGTTTTTGTTGGTGTGATGTGCAAAAGCTTCTGTACAGAAAATGTATGAAACTCATTTGGTGGTTGTGCTATGAGAAGTAATTTGATTTTTCTTGATTTTTTTTAAAAAAAAGAAAGTTTAACAGTTATTGGGAATTTGCAGGTTGTTGTTGGTTTTTTTTGTTTTTTGTTTTTTTTCATTTATTTATTTATTTTTTTTAATCAAGCTCAATGCAATTTTAAAAAAATCCTGAAATGCTAAATTAGACTTCAAGTTTTCTAAGTTTAGGAAAAACTGTGTATTCCTTTGCCAAGTTACACGTAATGAAAAATCCTGGCTCATCTAATTTAAAAAAAAGGATCCAGCCAAACTCATTGTTCACCTTTGTATATTTGTAAAAGACAGTCTGACACATGATTGTTATAACTTGTACATATTGTTATGATATTCATTTTAAGGTTTATGATATCTGGGGAGCCAGCATGATGTAGGGAACACTGTGTCACTGAGCAGAACAGTAATGTCAGCTACATGTGGCAGATCCTTGTGCAGCACTGGTTAGAGGTCTTTGCTTCCTAGAAAAGATGCAGTTTGTGTGTCTGAGTCAGTGTAAATGTCTGTACACTCCTGAATAACATATCAGTGAGCAGGAGTGTTTCACTATGTGTGCATATGCACAAGCAGGCGTGTGTGTGGGGGGGTGGGGGTGTGTGGGTGTGTGTGTGTGTGTGTGGCTGTGTCTGGGGGAGCTAAGTGGGCGAGCAAAGGGAGCAGAAAAGACTTGTGCTCATGACACATCTCAGCCTCGGTACACGATGGAGAAGAGGGAGAGAGCATGTACCCCTGCAGCGTTAACTATGATCCCTCACTCACTCCCTCTATCTCTCTCCTTAGGCTCCCACCAGGACAGCCATGATTTAATGATGAGAGAGACCACTTTGATTATTCGTACACAGCAGACTAGTCTGCTGGCCGTGCCGTTGTCTCTCACAAGCACAAATACAGACATGCACGCACGGAGACAAGCAGATACATTCGCATTCAGAAACACACAATGACAAACAAAGACTTCCTGGGCTGTTCTGTGCTGTGCATCTGTATGCAATGATAAAGAAAGAATGCATGCAAGTAAAAAAAAATAATAATAAAACAAAAGCAGAGACATACTCACACTGTTGAAGACACATGCTGTACAGGAGTTTCATGGATCAAACTGCATTTATTTTGACTCTACACATGAGCTGCAGTGAAGTGTTAGTAAGGTGGCATAGTTTCAACAAAATTATTTAAAAAATGTATTCTGAATGTGTTTGCCTGACATGACACCTTTCATTTAGCCACATAAATGCTGTGGATTATTTTAGTGATGCTACAGTAAACACAGTTTCAACAGACTTCTAATATTTTAAAGATTGTATTTTATCCCATAATTACACACAAAATAATATACTAGGTTAGTTCTTTAATTCACATATAAGGTTTATATTTGGACTGAAGCTGGATAGCTTTAACTAATCACTGACTCCATTTGACAGTTTGTTTCTGTAAGAAGGACAGAAAAAGCTTTATTGTTTTTCTCCAGCAGCCATATTAGACTTGGTAACACCTTGATCAGACTTCACTGAACCTGGGTTTTTAAGGGAAGAAAATAAAATGTGATGTGATTAATATAAAAAGCAACATGTTCTTATCAGAAGAGGGGATTGTGATGAAAGTGTATATTTTGTAATGAAATCATAATATATTCAAAAATAATCATACAGATTATGTTGCGCTACTTTTCATTCCCTGGAACCACCCAACTATATGACGACCCAACAGAGCTGTCATTATTTCGTACTGGAAAACCGTGATGACTGTAGAGATACTTCGAGTCAGCTCAAGCTGTGCTGCTAGCTGCTATTGGAAAAGGGCTATTTGGAAGCTTTAATGTTGCTTTTAAGGGTTCTAGGCAATGTCCATAAACGATTGGTTGTGTTTAATCGACTAAAGGCCTAGTTCACTTATTCAAAATTGAGAAGTTCTTCAGCCTTTAGTTTGAGAAAACATAGGACTGAAGAGCTGAAATTATCAGCTATACTGCCGACACTGTTTGGCTCTTTCTAGAAATGACTCTTTTTTTTTTTTTTTTGCTTGAATCTTCTTTGAAATTTTATATTCAATAATTTCATGTTGTATTTCCAATGGTTAAGCCACCACTGTATTCCTTTCCAAAAATGTTTTTGTTTCACTTTTTATTCGTATTTGTTTTATTTTTCCAATCTTTGTCTTTCATCCTTCACGCATGTTAGTGGGAAAATAGATCTAGTTATATTAACAGGATTTTGAAGCTATGTATTTTTTATGCTAATTTAGATCCATTCTCCTTGAAAGATTAAATTAATGTAACATACCAATTACTATAAAAACTTCCAGGGTTGAAGCAGAGCTGGTGTATATCTCAACAACTAGTGGGTTCTATGAAGAAACATTGAGAAATACAAGACTAATACCCAGGTGTAGCTTAGAGTCCGCAATTAATCTAACACATATGTTTTTGGACTCTCAAAGAAGAATAGTGTCCTTGAAGAAAAACAACTCTTTGAGGCGGAAAACATGCAAGCACCACACAAAGTTGACAAGATTTGATCACAATGGATGGACAGATACCTGCACACGAAGAAGTTACCGATAATAGTAAAATGTAACAGTTGGTCTCTACTTTGTATGCATTTTATATTAATCACATTGTTAAACTCAGATCAACAATTTGGAAGCACATGTTGCACACACATAAGCACACATCCTACGCACAACATACACCCACACAAACAATCACACAGATCTGCTGAACACATTTGCCTTTGTTTCCACACACTACCTTTCCATGCTAGAAGCAGAAAAAGAACAAAATCAAAGAGTTGTGCTGCTTTCATGTGTTGATATTTACATGTGAGGTGCTTGTATGTTAGTGTGGTTCTTGTTTTGTGTGTCAGACTTGGGACTGTCTATGTTTAAACCTCATTTCTTATTCCTATCCAGCCCCGCCCTCTCCCTCGATCCCCACACCATCATTGCCTTACTCACTGCCCCCGCCGAGAAAGCTGTTGATTTATTTTGCACAGCAACTATGAATTTTAAGTGAGTCCTATAACTGTAGTTTTTCTCTGCCCCTTCTCTAATGTTATTGCTCCTTAATGGGAACTTATTTCCCCATCCAAATCTTAGACGTTGGCAAAGCGAGTTAGCATCAGTGAAGATCATGTTTGCTCATTTGAGCAATTTTAAAAATAGCACCAATGAATATTTCCAGTGTTTTTCTGCGTACACTACAGTGTGACAATATTAATTTATTTGTGCAATAAGAGACGTTTCAGTCTCTTATTGACCTTGTAGCAATATGTTTGTGCAAATATAACATGTTATCTGATCTTAACTGATCTTAGTTGTGCTTCAGTGCCTCACGCTAAGGTGAGGCTTTTTCATCTTCTCATCTAATCTCCCTGCATCTACCAGGCAGCACTCACTTTGCCCCAGGCTAAATGTATTCTTTTTCATAGTCTGTAATTGCTCCATTGATGTGTATTTTTTTTTTAAATGCAGCAGTAATACAGGGCTCTGATAATAAAAAAGCAGATGGGAAGAGAAAGAAGTGTGAGTAGGAAGACAAGAAAAGAAGGGAACGGAGAGGAGGTAAAAATGAGAGGGAAGTGAAGAGGCATGCGGACTGGTATGGAGGGATCAGGCTGGAGTAGAAATTGGGGATGAGTTTGGGTGTTCTTCTCCTTTGACCGCGCAGTCACCTCATCGTGTCAGACGTTGCAATTTTTTCTGTAGCATAATAGAAGAATAACACCTGAAACTTTTTTTTAATACCAAAAACATCAATTATTTACAAAACCATCAATTTTATAACATAATTAGTTCTATAGATCTCTGGAGCAAGTAAATTTTTCACTTCTGATTTTTGTTTTCACAAATGACTAGTAGTTTGATCAGTTTTACAAATGGTTTCTTACACTTCTTTTTGTCATCCAATAAAAATGAATTTAATTAGAATAAATTAGATATAAAAACGTTAATACAAATTACACAAACTTCTTCACCTTCCCGAAAGTATGAGAAAAATAAGGCAATGAACATAAATTAGAAAGTGTTTCACTGGCCTAAAGTAACTATGCAGTCATTAGTCATAAAATAGAATGTTATTGGAAAGTTCACTTACTTAACTCAGTTCAAAAACTAAGTAAAACAAATTTTATAGATTAATTAAACACAGAGTGATGTTTTGAAACTGTTATTTTTGTTAATTATGATAATTTTTTGCTTACAGATAAAACACCATTCAATAGCTGAATCAGATCAAAAAAGAATAATTCAAAAATGAGGACTTACTGAAAAGTATGCTACAGATTGGTTAAAGGTTGAACTTTTAATCTGACAAATGAGCACCATCAAGACTCGTATTATAACTTCGTAGATATGGTTTATTATTGGTTTCTCCATTGGTAACTGTATGATGATTTTTATAATTCAAAGCACCTTGTTGCTGAAACATCATGTACAAATAAACATGTGTGATTGATTGACTATAGTACATAGGAAAAATGATTTGAATTGATAACTATGACAATAATTTAGGTTTCTCAAACTGTATTTTTTTTACTTCACACATTCTGCTGTGAAGATATGAAGGACATAATTTTCACAAATCTACCAATACTCAACTGAACTCCTTACAGACCTCATGGTAGAAAATGTTTAATTCATTTTGGAAAAAAATCACTTTGATGTTTTTTTTAATAAATATTATTCTAACGGATAATTGCAAAAATATTTATAATAAAGATTCATGTCTGACCTTAAACAACATCAGTTAGCAATAAATATCTATATCAGATTACAGTTTAAAGAAAGAAATTTACATTAAAGTAATGTTTACTCACTTTGAGAAATGTTCGAGGTGCTAATGTGCTAATTTTGAATATTTTTTTAGACATGAATATTACCTTTAAAAACAAACTTTTAAAGTTTTTTCTCAAATAAAGAAAGCAATGTCTTGTTTTACCTTTTGAATCTTTCTGTACCAAATGGTGGCGTATAAACAGAGAAAGACAGAGTGCAAATAAAGCAGAGAAACATGCAGACCACTCTTCCCTTGAGCCCCATGGCAGCTTCTAATTGAGGTATTGACTGATTTAAATGAGGCAGAAATGCACTCAAGAGTTCAATCGTCTCATGCCGGCATTCACAACTGCACACACTGCATGGAGCCAGAATACACAGATTGCACCACGCATGGATACACCAATATCCTCAATAAAAAACACCCTCAGTAAGTATAAAGACTAAAATATGTCCATGCGAGTAATGTTTATTTAAACGTAAAATAAACATTCACGTTTAGCTCAAAAACGTTGAGCTGCAGACACGATATTGTTGGTGACCAGGAATACAGTAATACATCTTGTATTAAATAGTACCATGTGCTTTTTAGTGATGTTGTTTATGTTTCATATTCATATGTTGTTTTGTCCCTGCAATTTTACGGCTATTTGTTCTTTTCTCTCTTTTGCAGGAGTAGAAGCAGACTTCTAGAGCTTTTTCTCGACTTTCCTTTATCCTTCTCTCTCTCCTCTATTCTTATTTCCCTCTTTGTCGTTTCAGTTTTGGCCTTCTCTGCAAATTGCATTTGAAATAAACACACATATATAAAACAGTGGAAAAAATTAAGCCTCATTGTTGTTCCACCAAATATTTATTAACTCTTCCTGAGTTAAAACATTAATATTGTTGTTTCTAAATTAATATGAACTTGTTTTCTTTGCATTATTTGAGAACTGAAAGCATTGGATTCTTTTTGCCTTTTTGGCCATTTCTCATTTTCTGCAAATATATATTAAATCTTTACTTGGAATTTCGGAGACATGTTGTTAGTAGTTTATCGAATAAAAGAACAATGTTCATTTTACTCAAAAATAAACCTATAAAAAGTAAAATCAGATAAAAACTGATCATTTTTAAGTGATCTGTTAATTTTTTCTCAGAGCTGTATAAATCTTTGTTGTACTGTTGTGGAAGTAAATGTGTCGGGTTTCTCCTTGGCACTCAATTCTGAGTGCTACACTGTTGTATAGGACACACATGAAAAAAAAAAAAAGTACAGTAATGGTCTCCACTTTTCAAACCGCTCATGTGAGTAAGTACTCCTTTATTGAAAGCATCTTGAATACTTAAGTACATTTTGGGAATTGAAATGTGAAATGTGATCTGCTGATGAGTGAAAAGAGTGAGGCTGAGCCAGCATGTAATGACTACAGACACCAATAACAGCAGCGTTAGAATAGCACAGAGTATTATCTCAGGGTAGCAAGAAAGTAAGGCTGCATCTGAGCTACACTAACTCATAAAATATTGCAAAATATTTTTTGTTCAGGTCTAAATGCGGGACATAATTTGCAACATTTGATAAAATTTCATCATGTTCTTTTATGTGTGATTAAAGGGCAATTTTAGCTTTGCGTCTGTAAACACAATTAATGTAAAACTACATTTGTACTAAATGTGACGTAGCATCATCTCCACATGAGCAAGCAACAAAATTTTATAAAAGTGAGAAGAAAAAATTTCATTAAAAAAGATAAATTTAAATCAAATGTTTTTAAAAGGAACCATAATGATTCTAAATAAATACAATCAATATTACTTTAACTATACGATATACAGCTTAACTTATCCATACCCCAAAAACAGCATAGAAACTGAAGCAAGCAGCTGCAGCAAAGTGCTCTTCAATCTTTTTGCTGTTTAATGATGCGTAGATAACATAAACAGAACTAAGATCAGAGAGGTTTTAGCTTAAAACTGATTTTTTTATTGTATGCAATTTTTAAAATTCTACAACAACCTTTTATTTTAATGCTTATTTTTATTTATTAAATCTTACTTAATGTTGAGAATATGTGATTATATATATATTCTGGAGCCTTGTTGTAAGAAAAAGTCATTTGAGTGGACCATAAAAATTTAGCTGAAGATCCCTGCTAAAGGTTTTGTTCAGAGATTACAACACTGCTGAAATACAAAAAAACCTAACAGCACTTTCTGTTGCCCCTCATAATAAATAAACCTACATAAACGCAGAGACAGACACATTTTCTTAGCAGAGATACTGTTTCAAGGCAATGGAGCAGAGTGAGAAAAACATATTGTTATGTCCACCCTCCTTACATGTGTGTAAACTACATGTGCATACGCCAGCAGGAGGCAAACAATACCAGTATGAATAAACTCTTGAAAAAACTGATGTGCTTTTCTGTCAGTAGCAGAAAAGCACATCAGGCTGGTCTATAAAAACCAACCATGTGCCAAGAATATCAGGGCTATGTGACATTACAGCTGCTTTTTGTAATCCTACTGTTAAACATATGAAGGATACTTATTTAACAAGCATGGATTTTCAGTTGCAGGTCTTTACGACCTTACATCGTAAAGACACTGCCATTTTGTGTGTATAATTTGAACTTGACATGCAACTATGAGTCGAGTCCACAGCAGCTTCTACCAGGCGTTTCCTTCTCTGTGTGTGGTAGAAAGTAGATAAGTAAGGTTAGCACAGCCATAGGTCAGCTTGCTGCATAGCAACTGGATGCCACAGTCAGAAAACTGACCTATGAAAACACAGTATGTTTGTTTCTGAGTGGGCTTCTGCAGTGCTGACAGCTTCCCAGCCTTGAACACTGGGAGACATAATCACAGTGACACATAAGCATCTACCGCATGTCAACGGATATCACGGATATAAAAATGCAGATTTACCCACGAGAAAAGTTCCAAACATATTCTCTTCTTTCAGAGCGGCCAC
This sequence comes from Poeciliopsis retropinna, assembly GCA_010277075.1. Classification (NCBI taxonomy): domain Eukaryota; kingdom Metazoa; phylum Chordata; class Actinopteri; order Cyprinodontiformes; family Poeciliidae; genus Poeciliopsis; species Poeciliopsis retropinna. The sequence continues at coordinate 16,494,022 of VMRM01000002.1, read as the reverse complement.
GCACCGGGTCAGATCGAAACCCCTTCTTTAAACAGATAAAACCTCTTGTATTGTGGTGACGATTAGTAAAACGTACACGTTTCCATATATCAGATGGATGAGGGGAGAAGGAGACAGAGAGGAAGATAAAACAGAGACAGGACTGCCCATCAGCAGGGAGGCTCATACTACAGTTTGATGACTGTAAGTGAAATAAGCTCTCCTCACATCTAAGCACCATGAAAATGTGGAGCCACTCCTGGCGCTGCAGGGAGGACTGGGGGGGACAAGCTGATGCTTAGTAGAGTCTGTGATTTTTATCACATAAACTACTGAAGAAAGAATTGCTGTGTTTGCCATTGTTAAATTAACAGTTTTTCAAAACCCTGAATATGAGTCTTAGATTTTTTTTTCTACTAATATGCATAAAGGTGATGATCACTATCAAGTTTACTTTCACTATATGGCATCAAAATCCCATTAATTCTGAGCATTTAGAATATGTGTCTTAAACCTTATACTCAATAACAATTGCAAAACACACACACACACCTCAGATTTTCCCTTTAACCAACATAAAGCTCATTATTCTTTCAAAATGTCCAAACAATCCTAAAATTAGGCAAAAAATAAAATAGGACATAGGGCACTCTTTTTGTCTCCCACCATGATATTCTGATGACAAAGCTGGTTCTGAATAATAATCATCTCTTTTTTCTTATTATGAAAGAAAAGAGATTATTTAGGGCTGTAAAGCCCCTTTCTTCACGATCCTGAATAAAAGATGAACTTCAATCATTTAAGCTAGTATTTTGAATCTTAATTCCCAAAGTAGTAGAGCAGAATTAGTTTGTTCATCCTTGTTATCCAATAATCTATGAACTCCAGTACAGTTTAACAAGGCTCACTCAAACTATACCACATAATCTAATTTTGCCAATGGAGGTGAGATGATTATCATGAAACAAAAAAACAAAAACTACAGCTCATTATTAAACACAAGTTCTTACTTTTGACGGTGAGGTACATGGACTTGCTGACATCAGCTCCGACGTCGTTGCTGACCTTACACAGGTAGAAGCCACTGTCGTCCTCCAGAACATGTTTGATGAGCAGCGAGCCGTTGCTCAGCAGCTGGATTCGAGAGCCGCTGTTCAGAAGGATGGGCTGAAACTGGGGGACGCCGGCACCTGATGCAAGGAGATTAGGCAAAACAATTTTTTTAGGAAAAGCAGATTTGTGTGTAGCTCATACCATACATGGAACATATCTTACAGATGTCCTGTTACATTTAAAAGGTTTACATAATCAGACAAACTAAACCAAAAAAGCTATTTTCAAGTAATGATTCAAATTATTAGGGGAATCCAAACCACCTAATAACTGGCTGTGCCATGTTTGGTAGCAACAGCTGCAATCAAGCGTTTGCAAAAACTACCGATGTGTCTTCTGTGTGGAGGAATTTCTGGCCCAATAAAGAGTTTTATCCAGCAACAACCATGATTTTCTGAGCAGGAACACACAATCTAAGGTCACGCATGTTAATTGGATGTAAGTTCAGACGTTGACTAGGCCACTCGAAAACCTCCATTTTCCAGAGGTTGAATTCCTGTTGTGCTTTGATCGTTATCATAACCTGAATTCATTTGAGCAGAAGCTCATAAAGTGATGCCTGATACCTTTGCAAAATATCATATCAGAATCCACTTTTCAAGCCCTAAAACACATTTTGTTGTGTACTTGGAGTCTCTATGAGGGCAGAAATGTTGAATTTTGTCTCTTCTGGTGCTGCATAGATGTACTTATATTCTGATTTGGTGAAATTTTTAAATCAGTTCAGTGTTTTCTATTTGCATCACTCTATTTGCTGCAAAACTGATAAATCAGATCAAGAACTTCCGCTTACCAATTTTGCAAATCTGCCTTTTTCTTTTTCAAACATTGAAAAGTCAAAATGTTGTTGGTTGTATTAACACACAATTCCTCACACTGTCCCCCAACATCAGAACTTCTTCAAAGTGCCTGGTTAAATTGATCTTTTCTTGGAAATGTAGCCACATCAAGGAGGAAAGTCCTCTTTGTTTGAGTGAAGCATTTCAACAATAAGTGCTTCAGCAACTTCTGCCAGTATTAAGATGGAGTTGCTGAAAATCTTTATCTGATTGAGGGGTCAGTTCCTTCTGTCTATGGAAACAATGGACACAACAAAGAGGTAAGCAGCAAGTCACATAGACAAACTTTGTTTGTCCTGACCATTGTTTTGATAGCATCGTGCCTTCTGCTTATGTAAGCACTGTGAGCTCGCTTTCAGGTCCTTGAACACAAAACCATACTGCCTGTTTTCAACAGTATTATTACATAAACAGTTTGGTATTGTTTTTGGGGTTTTTTTGTCTCGGGGAACACATGCTCCAAATTTATTTAGTGATGTTCTTAAAGCTGGCATAAGGTAACTCACTAAATATGTGGAGATCTTGCCGTCAAGACATTTTTATTAATATTGTGGTAAAATGTTCTGTCTTGAACATGTAGGACTGGATGGACAAGTCTTCTGTTGTTGTTGTCTTTTAATCAATTTGGGAATAAAATCTTTGTGTGTTGCTAAATAATCATATTTTTACTGTCAAATTATAAAAATGGCTGAATGAGGTTGAATGGAACGCTCCATTCAGCATCTTCTATTTAAGTTTTTTCTTGATGCTACTGTGTGATTATTGAAAGTTAACCAACATTAATGTTAATTATGTTTAATTCAGAACATAGTGAAATATATTCACATAAAGGTAAGCTAGTTTAGATGGATTATTTCCCAAAAATTAACCTATTTGACAAAAGCTTTGCTTATTTACTCAGGATAACTTTATCTCTTTTGAAGATCTAAATCATTTTAGAAGAAATATGAAAAAAAATCTATAAGGGGAAAGACTTCTCACAGTACTGTATTTGCATTCCTGCTATGTTTATCTGCCCATAAAGGAAGACAAACCAAGTTACGCCTTTCATTTTGATGTACAATGTATGATGAAAATGTATGTTAAGTTGGGTGTATATTATTGAAGTATTGAATCCATAGAAAATATGATAGACATTCCAAAGAACACAACTAAAGCAAAAAAAAAATGTAATTGTAATAATTTCCGACAGATCTTATTTTAAATACTACAAATTACTTTACTAATTACTCAGTTAGCTCCATCCAGCTCTGTGATCCAGAGTTAGCAAGGTCTGACGCCTGCCTCTCATGAATTCACAGACAGACAGACCCATCAAAGACAGAAAAACACATTCGATTCTTTTATTCCTTTGAAGCTGGCCGGCATACACAGACACACACACCCCTACACACACGCACACGCCCACTTATTCAAAGTCACTCTGCTCTGTTGTCCTTCTTTCATCCCAGGTTATATGAATGATGAAGCAAACATCTGGGCCCCCTCTTCATCTGCACTGCTCAAGTGGCTGAACGCACCTGCTGCCCTGCTGTTTCCCACTCCATCTGTTCAGTCAGCCTGCATCTCTCCCTGATTTTCTCTTGATTAAGATGGAGACTCTGCGAACCCTCAAATCATCTGTGCTTAATGTACCTTTGGAGTGTTCCCAAACAATAGTGGGTGGTGGATAGCCTTCAGCAGAGCAGTTAAGGGTCACCGTTTTCCCATAGATCCCATCTTGATCCTCAGGCTGAACCACAAACTGAGGTGGAACTATGCACAGACACAAGCACAAACGAAGAACAGGGTTTTTTTATTATGCACCATACATTTACTGTCTTTAACACAGGGAGAGTGTATTTTTTTAAATATTTGTCACAAAAAAGACTTTCATTGGGAAAGTGAAACAAAAAAATGCACAGATACATGCTATTTTTGTTTGCACAGATTTGATCAATGACCTGTCAGAAACTCAAAATTATAATATTTTTTGTTTTTTAGAATAACAGAAGTATTTAAAAATTAAGTCAAAGAGAAGAAGAAATGTGTTTGAAAGAAAACTACTTTCTGTGAAAATGTATGCTAAGTTGGGTGCTTGCTAATATATTATTGAACTTGAAATTCATCGAAAATATGATAGACACCCAAAATGTTTTACATGTTTGAAGTTCAGTCAGAAAAAAGAGAAAGACTTAGTAAACAATAGGAACGATGTGGTAGAAAACGGCTCCTTTAAATACTTCTGAGCTTTAAACCTACTAAGAAAGCAATGTTACACAACTGATGCTTCTAATATAAACTAACTATCACTCTTAGGAAAAATAAATTCTAATTGTCTACAATTGACAGCAGAAAGTTAACTATACAAAACCTGGAGGTCAGAAATATACTATACAAGTCTTTTGGTGAATCTCCAGTGAAAGCCTGCAGGCATGCAGCTGAGGGTCACATCAAGGGTAAAGTTTGTTTGCTTTCTTACCTCGAACAATAAGCTGACTCTGATGCTCCACAACTGCGGCCTCGTTTCGGGCGATGCAGGTGTAGTTGCCGTTGTGGTCAGGCGTCAGGTTGTTTATTCGCAGTGAGCTGGTGAAGTCGATGTTGTCGACCGTCACACCCAAGCTGGCGGGGATTGGCCGTCCATCTTTCTGCCAGGTGATATCCAGTGGCCGGTCACCCGACATGACCACGCAAGGTATGAACACACGCTGACCGATAGTGAAGCGCTGAAACTCGAAGGGCTGGATGTATGGGGGGACTGTAGAAAGGAGGAAAAAGAAAAGACCAAATGCCACTTTTAAGTGATGATCTACAGAAATAATGTATGTGAAAAAATCCATGACTGGAGCAAGCAAGTCAGGTCAAAGAAAGGGAAATGTTTGTTAGAAAACAAAACACTTTGCCAAAGGACTTACAAACATTGAACCTTCACACATTAAAATATTAAATACAATAAATACAAGTGGAAGGAAAATTATAAATTCTTCTTTATATAGGCTGATTCCTAAGATGACTCCACTGCTGAGTGGGTCAGGAAACTGAGTCTGGCTGCAGAATCACACAGTTATATGATAATAATGTATTCAAATTGCTTGCTCTGTATTCACTGGGAAATCTCCGACCATCGCACAAATCATCAGCAAGTGTGTCCAAGCGAGTTCAAACAGCACTGAAATACGCAGCACTTTAGCAGCTTATTTAATTCAAAACAAAGTGGAGATAATGGACTCCAGGGAATCCCCCAAAACACTTCCACATTTTAAGCATGAGCAGAGTAAATTAACAAATGCACTTGCTCGCTACAGCACCACTGGGAAGACTTGCTTTATATCATCACTCTCTCCTATGCTATCAGTCTCTTTTTGCCCCGGTTTTCTTTGCTCCACGGGAAAGTGTTTTATAGTGACAACAAGGCACCTTAATGGAGGCATAATGGGGAAGCCCTTTTTAGTATTACCTATTACAGTTGTAAGATCTCAGAGGAGATCAGTCACTCAGCCCAGTAATATCATGAATGAATCATACAGCTTTATATGCATAGATACAGTGACTTGACTCGCCTAATAAAGTCAACTTCTTCCCCTGGGAATTTTATTTCGTAGATTTTAATTTACAAATTCGATCATGTCTGTTTATTGCTTGTTGCTGCTTTTGGGAGTAGAAAGGTTACCAATGACACGTGCTCATCATAAAGCTCTGTCAAATAAAGCAAGTGAACTTGATGGAAACACATGATATCATACCTACCTTAACAATTTATTCAAATTGTTGGAAATACTGAGGTTAACAAAATGTTGTGCTGAATGATCAGGCTATTATTACCAACACAGGCCAAAAACAAAACTATTTTGTTTCTGGTCATGTTGTAGGACCCTCCATCACCATTTAATGGCAACAATATGGTTCAAAACAAAAACAATTTGAATGATAAAATAAAACCCCTTGGCAGGAGACAGTAAAAAAGAGGGAAATAGTTTGCTTTACACTCAATTAATTGTATTTTGACTAAAAAAACATTTTAGAAGCTCACCAGTGCTTTAATGCACAAATATGAAATAATACATTTTAAAACAAAATACTTTCTAAAATATGCAGCATATTTAGGTTAGTACCCTCTTAATAAATATATAAAAATGTCCCATTAAAACTAGAGTCTTTTTTACTGTTGTTACCTTACAAATATATCCCACTTTAACTAATACGTACTAGATAAAAAATGACTAAATAAACAAATATTTCCTCAGCTTCACATATGTCAGCAAGGTGGCATGTGCAACAGAAAAAATAAGAAAAAGTTTTTGTTTGTATTAAAAGTTAGATCCAATAAGATAAAAAATATTTGTGTCATGTAAGACCTCAAAAACCACTTAATGCAAGTTTAAAGGCAGCATTGACAGATTAAGTAAAGGGGTTTGAAAAATTTGATTGATAACTTTTCCAGGTGAGGTTAGCAATTTGAGATATGATAGCCGAATTAAAACCTTTTGCTTTATTAGAAGCATCACACTGAAGTTTCTTACATTATCATGAAACTGAGAAAACCTGTTCACCTGTGAAACACTCACCTCTAACCCGAACATGAACACTTTGGGATTCCACCTTGTTGGGTTGAACCATCACCTTGCAGTTGTACTCCCCAGCATCCACCTGCTGCACGTTGCTCAACTTCAAGGTACCGTTATTCTCAAACGCTCGCTGTCGGTGATTGAACGGGAGCAAAACTGAGTTTTTGTACCACTTTATGGAGTAGTAAGGGTAACCAATCACACGGCAGTGAACAAAGGCGTCTCGTCCTGCAATTGCTGTGATGTTTTTCATTGGGCGGATGCTTGCTAGGCCTACAAATGGACAGAGAATGAGAATTGGTTCTCAGTTCAAAAATACTGAAAGAGACCGGACTATTAACATCACGTTCAACTCGCTGCTAAATTGGCTCTACCTTGTTGTTTTATTTTGTGAAATAACTAAGTATACTGGGAACAAGTAATTGTCCTACTTACAGTTTTGTCACACATGCCTCAAATCATCAAAAGAATCTAATATCAGACAAAAAATAATCCGATTAAATACAAAATTCAGTTTTTGAAATGGTTTATTTATTGAACAAAAAAAGGCTACCATTACTAACATGTCCCTTTGATAAGTCATGAATTAATTGTGATCAATCATATTTTTCTATCCAATTCCATTAACCACACCTTGGCTTGTTTCATCCTCACACTGATCGTCAAACCTGTAGGTAATAAGATAATAACCTGCAGTCGTTCCGATTGCTGCTTCACAATCGGAACGACTTGCCCTTATTAATAAAGCCATCAATTATTCCGTCTACCATTTAAATTCATGCACATACCAGGAAAGGCCTAACTATGAGATAATCACAAAGAAGTTGAAAACCTTCCAGTGGGTGTGAATCAAGACAATTCTTCAAAAAAACAGTTGGCCAAAATTCCTTCACAGTCAAAGATTTACTCATCTTGGTTTTATTGTATGCAAAAACGTGTTTGATGAAAAACATTTATCTGGGCACCTAAATTTGTTGGTGGGAAAATGTTTTTACATACCACTGTATAATTTCTGTGTAGTTTCAGTTTTGCTACTTGCCACCAAATATAAAGTAAATCTGCTGTTTTAAGCTTCTGTTGCACAAGCTCTAAGTGTAACTATGCATAGAGGCGGTGAAATGACAAGCAGATTAAAGTACGCTAACTATCTGAAGGAAATGTAATATTTAAATAACACTCGCTCTGTAATACACTAAGCGTCAATTAAAATGTAAAGCATTCAGAGTCTCATCCTGTATCTATTAAAATGGAAACAGAGTAATCTCTTTAACATCTGTTGGAGAAAAGCTGAGCTGGCTGCTTAAGTAAATACATGCAGACACAGACACACATGAATAGTCACTTGTACTCACAACCACATTGCAGATGAATGTACTCAGACAGAGAAAATATATTTGTCTTCTGGCTATTTACAAACCATATTCAGACAAATTTATGAGCTAAAAACCCAGATAATTATGTTAACTTATGAATACAGCTACGATCAAACTGTAATAATTCAAAGAGACAATAATATTATACACTATTCAAGGCTGAAAGAAACAGAAAGAGGGAAACTAAGGCTAGTGAGTGAAGACTTAAAGGGAACACCACGAAATAAGAGTTAAGAGTTAATAAGGCAAATAAAAATACTGTGCAAAATACGACGTCAACAAACTCAAAGAAACCTTCAAATAAGCGCATAGGGAATTAGAGAATATAAAAAAATAAATAAAAGGAAATAAGCTACAGTTCATATTCCAGACAACAGCATTCTGGAATCAGCATTCACTACAGACACACACAAAGAGACACACAGTTTGTGTATTGTTGTTCTTGGAGGAGCTGATTTGACAAGCACCTCTTACGTTTATTCGAGCCTGGTGGTACACGACCCCGGCCGAGTTGCTGCACGTGCACCGATACAACCCGCCGTCCGGCACCTGAGTGTGGGTCACGTTGAGCTGGCTAACCACGTGGCCCTCATGGGTCTCATAATGGCCCAGGTGGTGATGGGCATCTTTGATGACGGGGTCATCATCCAGCGACCAGCTGCACCTGGGAGGCGGCGTTCCCTTCACGTTGCAGACTAGGAACAGGGGTTCGTTGGGGTTCACCACCTTCTCGCTGAAAGAGGATAAGATTTTTGGGGTCCCGTCTGCGTTGGGGGATGAGGCAGAGCACAGTGGGAATGAAGGTCAGTCAATCAAAGCATTGTGTTCGGCATCTGTCTTTTGACTTGTCTCCAGATGGTACAGTATATTTTGACTCAACAAAATTGTTTCTAGATCCTTCTGCATGCTTAAACCACATAAATGTAAAACTTAGACACTCAAATTAACCCAAACTGTTTAATTTAATTTTGAGACAGTTTAATTTATTGAGCACAACTTTTTAAAATTATTTTAGTAAATTCCCCTTCAAACAAAATACAGTGATTGTTTAACAATTCAACTAAATCACAAGCATTTAGCAGCGTCAGATCATCTTTACTATTTCCAGTGTAAGTATTTTGTTTGAAAAAAGTCAGAAAGTCTTTCTTCTGAAAATAGGAGATAGAAATACAACTTTGGAAATATTGTAAAATTGCACGCAAAAAATGTAAATAAATAAAGGTGTAACATGAATTTATTAATATTTTACTGTATTTTAAAGTGAGTCCACATAGGATATAAAGAGCTAATTTAATAACTTTACGCATGATGAGTGAATATAAACTCTAGATCATTTATTGGCTTTTGATGATGCATTTGAGCGCCTTTTTTCTTTTCAGGATAGACTGATTCTATCCATTTAACTTCAATAAACTTTATAAGTAAGTCTGAACACACAAATTTATTGTGGATTTAGATGCTGCTATTTTCTTGAGCTGTATTTATATAACTCAAATCTTCTTTATTGTTCCAGGAGTTTTTCTCTCACACATTCAGTGTAGTTGGCTTTTGAATTCTCTCTTCCTGCCTGCAGTTTCTCTCTGATAATCCAGGTTTGTTCCATGTGATTATAGATGATCAATATCTTCATCTTATGCAGCCCCAACCACAGAGGACAGTTGCCTAAGCAACGGCAGCAAGGTTGATCATGAGCATTCATGTGCATGTGTTTTTGTCTGTGTTTGTGTTAAATCTAGTGTGATCGTACTTGTGGTGGATTGGAGTCACTGCTGCATAAACTCCAAGTTAATATCCAACTCATTGGTTATGCATAGAGCAGCTGCTAATTCGTTTGCACACATGGGTTCTTAGATTAAAGGGGCATTTTACCTTCGAGGATAACCTGTACGAAGTCTTGTGCCGACATCTTGCTCTTCCTGGCGAAGCACTGATAAGCTCCGCCATCACTTTTCGTCATTCCCTCGATGATTATGTTCTCCCGGTTAAGCCCTGTGAAGCGAACATTGTTTCCAGGGTAGATGATCTCTCCGTTGCGATACCAAGACAACTCGTATTCATCGGAACCGCTCACGCTACAAGACAGAGACACCTTGCTACCCACACTGCCTTTCACTTTTCGAGGACTGACCATTGCCTTCAAGGGCTCTGTAGACACAGAAAACAGAATTACTGTCGCACACAAGTTGTTTTCTATCACTTTGATCATAAAATTGAAGAGTTAAGAAAAATTGTCAGTAAAGGCAGTTTTCTTTGATAAGACTTACGCTTAACATACAGGCGTCCCATGACCTCTGCGTTGCCATAGCTGTTCCAAACTTCACATACATACGTTCCCGAGTCAATGGGCTGTGCATTCTCTATGAGCAACCCTGAGATGGTCTGGCGAAAGCGACTGTCTGGCTCCAAGGGGCTGTTGTCCTTCAGCCAGCGGTATTTGGGTGTGGGGAAGCCTGAGGCCTTACAGGGCAGCTCCACTCGATGATTAATCTTCACCTCTTTGTGGTCAAAGCCGTCCAAGATGGCTGGCTCAGCGTTGGTGGGGTCTGGACAGAGGAGAGAATTTGGGTTAATTAGTTGTGAGCGTCACTAAATCAGAATGTTGGATGTTATAATCTAACACAAATAGTTGGGGTCAATATTTTTTTCTATCAACATCATCTGTTTTACTTTGCAAAACTATTCACACCCCATTGATGTTTTTCACATCTTACGTTAAACAACCATTCATTTCAATAATACATGTTTTTTTTTTTTTTTTTTATCGGAGAAGCATGATGTGGTTGTGAATTGTGTCCACTTGTAGACAACATTTGTGACAAAAGTCCTCAATCCTCTTGAACATACCATCAACAAACCCAGGGTCAAGCAAGATGGTGTCATGCGCTAGAAGAAAACCTGCAGAAGACTTGAGATGAAGAGAAGGGCTTGCCTTCCAGCATGACAACATCTCTAAATATGCCACCAGGAGCTGTAATGGGATAATTCAGATCAAAGTATATTCAAGTTTTAGAATGACCCAGTTAAAATCCAAAGCTAAACCTAATGCAGACTGATTGGTTCACACATGTTGTTCTCGCTAACTGAGCTTTAGCTACGACGCAAAGAGAGGCAACAATCTCAGTTCATTGATGCACAAAGCTGACAGACAAATACTAGCAAAGAATTTCAGCGATAATGGCAATGGCAGGTTGTTCAACAAAGTATTGAGTAAAAATGCATGCCGCACTTCTCAGATGTTTCTAATTAAAAAGGTTAAAAAAAGGAAAACTATTCTTTTACTTCCTTTTTACCATTATGCCCTACTTTCTGATGGTGATGTCCTTGCCTCTGTAGTTGTGATGTGACAAAACGTTCGAGGGGTTTGAAGACTTTTGCACTTTCAATCCAGTAATAAATCAAACTAAGACACATTTCAGTTTATCTGGTCAACGTGACTGAAGCGTGAAACCAGCATACTGACCTGACACAATGAGACGCGCGCTGTTGCTCTGCCGTGACTCACCGGTGTACCGGTGGCGTGTTGTGCAGCGGTAGTTATTTAGGCCATCCTCAGGCAGGACGTCCACAATGTACAAGGCTCCCGTAGATGTGATGAGATATCTTTGTCCTGGAGCAGATAAGAGAACAAGGTGAGACATGAAGGGCAGCAGTTGTTAGACTGCTAAACAGAATCAAAGCAACTTTTTACATCATAAAACATTCATTCACTCAGGCATAGCTCAAGGATTTCTTTCTCCGTGGGATACCAGTTAAGAATAAATCTCAAAGCAAACAAAACCGTTAGGAAGCTTCTTTGAAGACAAACAGAGTTTGTTATGTACATATTTAAACCAGTAATGTTAGTTGTGTTGGAACATAAAACACAAACTCTCTTCATAGCGTACCAGCAGTGTCAGAGCAATGAATTCAGATCTGCATATATCACGCATCTCTGATCTTTAATAGTGTTCATTGTCTTTGTGTTCCCTCTTACAGCGCAACCTCCCCAGTGTCACCGTTTGATAAAGAAAGCCAATTTTTCTTCGGCTGTCACTGCCAGTTTCTTAAGCGCAGTAGTATTATGTTAATTCAACAGACCAAACTAGGCTGAGTGGGGTTGTCAACATCCATGAAGAAATAAACCTTCCTCTGCAGCATCAAATGGATCCTCACATTCCCATGGGAGCAGACAGATGTCAGAACTGATCGAAAAATGCAATTTTAAGGAGACTCTCAGGGCTATGTAAAGGTGAGTATTATAAGACAGAAACTGCACAAAAGGTCTTTTAGGCTAGAGAATGGACAGTTTCAGAAACTTTAATAACTACAGAGAAGGTGATAGATTAAAGCAGTAGCACACCACTTGGAGCAAGGCACCTTGTTTTATTATTCCATAAATGTAACAGTCAGAGCATCAAATTTAATGTTTAAATAAAAAAAGTAAAAAATTAAAAATCACTAAAATAATAGCATTTTTTGATCAGATTTTTAACTTTTTTGGGGGCATTTTATATCAACAAGTTGTTTCTCCAATAATTTGCTAATTAAGTGAATTAATTATGTTTCTATGATTTGATCAGGGCTCATAATCTGTCATACAGTATTCAGGAAGAGTCAACTGCACCAATCAGATCTACAATTGATAAAAACAAAGAGAAATAAACTTTCACACCGTGGTTAAAATGCATCAGTGGAAAATATGTCCTTTAAAGCAAAAATTAAATCAAGTCCTTAGTGAAGGAGACAAATTGTCCACGAACACTTTAATTAAGCTTTTTGAAAAGACATCAACATAGTAAATAAGGTGCTCATTATGAAAAAAAATGCTGAAGGTCTTAGACTGATCCAGTCATTCTACAGATATGAGGCTTATCACAGTAAAAAAAATAAATAAATAAATAAAAACTTTTCATCTCTATCTAAAATTCTGAACTAGTTGAAGACCAACACATGCAATGGATGACAGATTAGGACAAAACTGGTGTTATTATACTGAAACAAGTAAAGTCTATACCGATTGCTGAAGCATCATTTTAAACATAAAGACTGGAGGTATAATGTATATTCATCTTTCTGCAAAAATATTTTTGAGATAAGAACAAACATGCATCTTGTAAAGTAAAGTAAAGTAAAAAAATATTAAGATAGCATGTTCTGCATCATTATTCTGCAATCATCTATACATTTTTTTTCCTGACCGCACTCCAGTTAAATTTAAAAAGGATGAGTAGTAGACAGCATTAATTAATTGTATTTTCTGTGTAATTCCCAACAAGACACCAAAAACAAAAGCGAAAATGAACGACATTTATTGCTTTAATCTTTCTTGTGTGCACGAAGAAAAAACCAACATCTTCCAAACAGACATGAACAAGCAAGTGGATGGTAATCTTGTCTCTGTGTGGGTGACCAAATTACATACAGGCTTATTTAGGCCTTGAAACATCATCCCCTATAGATCAGACCATATGTCAGGCTGTAATTACAGTCTTTCTCTGTGTTTCATGTTTGTGAGGCAGTCTGCTATACTGCACTGCATTACAGCATTTCAGGATGGATATGTCAATTTATGATACTGTCTGGACAAATTTCCTGAATTAAGAAGAAAAAAAAACACTGAAGGATTTGGCACTTTTTTTTAACAAACCGTGCTTTACTTTAATATTCATCCGGAGACTAATATTTACAAAAGAAGCTAAACATGTTTCATCTGCTAGCATTTTATATGCATTTCTTTTATGTCTACACAGGCAAAATGGGATCATCCTTGTGGGGTTCAGCAAAGTGGGGGGGTAGGTGAGGTGGGGGGTACATAGAGGCGGGTGAAGCAAGACGAAACTGCTCAGCTATTGTAAGGACTGACCTAGATAGAACCGACAACGGATTCCATGGATATGATGTCCTAAAGGGGTTTCACGGGTTTTACATAAAGGGCTGTTAGACGGGCAACCAGCAAGTGAAATCTATAAACAGAGGGAGGGAGGGTGTGACTGCATGCGTGTGTGAGTGTGTGTGTATCTGTGTGCCCAGCAGCCATGTATCCATACCAGAAAGCCATACAATTGGTAAAAGCAGTCATTTTCACTGGTTAGGAAGGCCTGTTTTTAATAATTATTTTTGATATTTTGTTTTAGTCCCACCCTTTCCTTCATATGTGCTCTGAAACAACTACATCTCAAAAGAGCGAAATCCCTAAAAAATACACATTGTGAAACAGAAGCAAAACCAAAATTTAGGCATCTCCTCCAAATCTATCCCCATCCATGCCTCACTTCTCTTCCTCGCTTCTGGCTTCTCCATTTTGATTCAGTACTGGCCCTCTGAAATCTCACAGTGGAATCCATCTTGAGTGAGACAAAATGGTATTTCACTCCAGCCGCTGTGAGCTGCAGCAATTTTCTCCTCAAGCACCCCTATGCTCCTGCAATACCTTTTAAGACATCAGAGCTCAGTTATTGTGTTATGACAAAATAAAGTGCAGGCAGAAAGGACACTGCAGCAGGGAAAGAGATTCAGAATGTATGCTATTGTGCTCCTCTTCTTTAATTTAGTTGCTCTTTCACCTGCTTACAGCATCAGCTTTTAGTAGTTTTTTCTTGAACACAGAAGTAGGTGTTGGAAAAAGGTACAAAATAAATTAAACACCATATATGTACTGTGATGCAGTGCAATGTAGAAACTGCTTTGGCTTAACTAAGAAGCTAACAGAAGTCCAAGTTCCCAGATGCATTAAAAATCCTCTTAGAAGATATTTTGGTGCTATTGTCAGACAGTGGAGTCCCTCTCTCCATTCATACACAGCAGCGCCGCTGCAAAGTGAAAAAGTGCTCCACTGTACCAGACACACTTTATCTAATCATCTCCACTTTTCCAGAGACAGGATCTAATACAAACAGCGGGCTCTTCTCAGCAGGTTAAATAAGCCTGGACATACAGATGAACTGGTGTCACTCTGCCAATGTGCGCTCTGATGTCTCTATGATTCAAATGAATGTCAAGCTGGTTTGATCTCAGCTGACAATTTTAAGACTAAATTAGACAAACTACCAGCATTTTTAGCCTAATTGGCTATGCAGTTTGCATCTGTCGCTCTGCGTGACCAGAAGTGATTCATAAGTCTGCCAAAACGCCACAAAATGAACATATTTTTAGTGTTTATCCTGGCTTTAAAAAACAGCTTGACGGGACGTGAAAAACATATTTATTTGAATAAATATATTAACATTGTTTTTCAAGTCCCTTTACAGTAGTTAGCAAAAGTATTTCCACCCATTTAATATTTCACATTTTGTCACATTACAGCCTCACCAACTTCAGTGTATTTTACTGCAACAAACACACTTTGCGTTTTCCGCTGTAAAGAGAAAGAAGAAAGATAGTTTTAAAGATTTTTTTTTTACCCACAAATGTCTGAAAAGTGTGGTGTGCATTTGTATTCTATATCAATACATTGCAAAGTGCTCTCAAGTACAGCTGTATGGTTCTGAGTGCAATACAAATACGCTGCAGATCGCTGCAGGGTCTCCTTCCCGCTTTTTTGACTAATACTCATTTTGCATTAATAACTAACTAAAGCTGGTCTTTTAGTTACAGTGAATTGCAAGTTAAGTTTCATATATTTAAGGCAACAAAGCTTTGATATTGTTTTACAACTAAACCTTATTTTAAACTTCCTCACAACATTATTCCTCAGTGTGCTCTGTTTCTTGTACAGTATGATGCTGTTTGTTCTCATTAAATCTACTGAAGCCTCCACAGGACAGCCATACTTAAACAGACATTAACACAGGTGGTCATTTCTGTAGACAATTGGTTGCACTGGATTTTATCTACAGCTATAAGCTTAACATTTTCAATTAAAGACATAATGTCTGTGGTTGTAACAAGACAAAATTTAAGGGAATTTAATATATTTCCAAAGCACTGTAGAATCATATTAGAAAGATCGCATTGAACTTTGAAGGTTCAGCAGCTCCAGCCCTCAAGGGATGGTGTCCAGCAATGTTTTGTTGTGTCTCTGGTAAATCACATCTGAATCAAATGGCTGAGTTACCTCCTTAGTATGCGGTCAGTAATGTTAATGACCTGATTATTCAAGATCTGGAGCTGCAGACTCCTGCTCTATAGGCTCAGTATGAAAGTAACAGGTTTAAAAAATTTAACAACAGGAATTCACTTTCGTAGAGGCTTGGTGACTTGGTGAGTTATTGCTGTTGTTTAAAGCTTTGCTTCTCAGTATACTGTGTACATGACACAGTGAGGAGGGCTCCAGTTCCAGTCGGGTCAGCAAAGCCACAGAGATGATGAATGGTCTCATGAATGTACTAGGTCTGTGCAGCCACTACTTTAACCCACTTCAACTTTTCAGTGTCCGTTTGGACAAACCAATTATTAACAAATAGTTTTCACTGGTTCTCATAAAGCATAGAAGATGTTAGAAACATCTACTTAATTTCCCCTCTGATGATACTCCTCCTTTGGAAAAGGAGATACATTGCTTTGAAGGAAACAGTTCTTTAATTTCTTCCAGCTTTGAGTTACATTGTGAAACAGGTCACAAGGGGGCAACAAGTCAGATACCAGCTTTAATCTGCTTTGATTGAGGTCAGATCCCTGGACTAAATTCTTTACCTTAAAGCTCTTCTGACTGATGCATAGCTGAAATCAGTCCAATTACTATTCTGCAGGCAGAACAGCTAATATTAAAGCCTGACTTTCTAATTATTTGAATATTCAAGAGCAAGCAATATTGATAGTGACAAAAGTTAAGTTAAATTTAAATCATTACATAGCCATGCATCACCTGCCGTAGTTGGATGTACTCTGTTTTCACCCAATGGCCACCAGGCAGCATGACTTTACAACATGCAAAATATTGTAGGGGGTGCCTGCACATACTCATTCACAGCTAACGGCAATTCAGAGTATCTACTTAACCTAACAAATTTCAAGCTTTTGTTGCTTTTTAGGTATTTACTGTAAGCAGTTAGTCAATGTGTAGTAACACTTCTGGTACTGCATCATCAAAAATCTGACTAAACACTATTTAAATCTATTGTTTGTGTTTTAAGACACCTTAGAGAAGGAATTATGTCTATTCATACAATTGTCGACAAAAAGTCAGACAAATGCATTATATACTTTGAATGAACAGTAGATAAGCAAAAATAATGTGCAGAAAGTTAAAATACAACTGAGGCTGCAAAAAGCACCTGTAAAAGTCATCTGAAAAATTTCTTTTTATCAATGCACCTGCGCTGTGAATAGATGTTCAAAATACAAGTAAATGACAGAGCTGCCATTGAAGGCCGAATGAAGAAGGCATCCTTGATTCAGCGAAAGTTTTGGCATCAGAGCTGGAATGCAAAGAGACTCTCTGTCAGCATCAAAACAACTCTGTGTTCCTGTTTGGCTCATTTTACTTCCTTCTCCTGAGCTCTCTTTCTCTCTCTCTTTCTGCCTCTCCCCGTCTCTCCCTCTGTGTGCTGAATCCTAAAACAGTGGCTGGCTGTGTAAGAACACTGCAATGAAGTTCTGCAGTCTCAAAAGTCCTGCATGGAACAATCACCTTGTCTTCCCTAAACAAAGTAATAATAATCAGGCTACCAACATTTTCCTACTATTGATATTAGAATTATTAGAATTTAAATACATTATCTCATTTTATTTTATATAGTATTATACAGCATAGTATTTTACGTTTTATAAATATGTAGTCCCTAAATAAATCAATAAAATACAGAGCATGAAAAGTTTTTATAAATTTCCCTAAATAAACAAGCAAAATATGTACATTAGTAGTATAACATTCCCTCAATTTTTTAATTGGTCTTAAAAAATTTTAGACCAAATATATAAGTCTAAAACCACATATGTTTATCCATATTAATAAGACATTCTTCTAATTATTTAATATACACGACCGAATACGAGAACATAAAAAGTACCTTTTTTTCCTATTTGTATGAACTGACTCTATTTTGCAATATAATTGCGAATGTATTCACAATTATTTACTTTGCATTCAAAAATATTACATAAATCATATGACCTAAACTAAGGTATTTTCCTATGCTTTTAGGGAGAACAGTTTCCAAAAAGGTAACAGAGTAAAATACACTGGAAGGTATTTTAAGAATTTCATCATTCATTTTTTTTTTTTTATGAATAATTTGTGCTTTATAATTCATTCAAAAATGTCCAACTGTCATGAGATTAACAATTAATTTTTAATGAAGTACAAAAACAAGTGAAATATGTTATTTTAATAAATAATGCCTTCCACTCCTTTATGTAGATAAATACATCTGAAGTTGAGGAGGTGGAGCCTGTTGACTGAAAACAAAGAGTTGTAGCTTCACTGGCTGGCATAAGTGTGAATTTTATAAGGTTCTCAGGAAAAATATGTTTATAAATAAATATATTTTTGTTGCGTAAGTTTCTCACGATTGACTGTGGAATAATAAAACAAACAATTCTATCAAGAGATTAACTTTGTTTGGGGTTTTGCTGAATT
Source organism: Poeciliopsis retropinna (assembly GCA_010277075.1). Lineage (NCBI taxonomy): Eukaryota > Metazoa > Chordata > Actinopteri > Cyprinodontiformes > Poeciliidae > Poeciliopsis > Poeciliopsis retropinna. The sequence continues at coordinate 16,475,676 of VMRM01000002.1, read as the reverse complement.
AATTAATGTTTTTTTAGTTTTATTTTTTAAGAGAGATTGAGTAAATTGTTTATAAACAGTTATTTTACCTTCAGATATGTCACTTTTTAATCTAATTAATTATTTTATGAATCACTATTGCTTCAGCATAGGTTTCTCAACTGAGCAATACACGTTTTGTTATTCTGTCTTACTAAAATCTGCAGTGACTAGAAGATATTCCAGTTTAATACTCAAAATTCTACAAACATCAACAGTATGTTAAATAAGAATGAAAGCACAACAAGATACTTTTTCTAAGAAATGTCTACATGCATTAGATTGCACAGCAAAGACCAGGTAGGATATTTTAGTATAAAAACAAATGATGTACAGCCACAAAAAATACAGCCAACAAAAATATATCTTAAAAAAGTGACAGGAGCTAGATGCAACTGGAAAGTTTAAAATTTGTGCTCTTTAGCAGATATTGTTTAGATTGATGTTTTCTATTGTTAAATGTTACTGGCCAAATTTTGATTGCTCAAAAGTATCCGATAAAACAATACTGAACAAATGCTTAACAGCAGGGCTTCCAGGAGCGCCAGATTTAAGGAAAACAATCAAACCGTGTAGAACCAAATACTATTTGTAGTCCTAATGAATATAACAACATATCCCTTGTGTTAAAGAAACAAACACTTTTTACCATAATATTTAAACACAGATTTTCTTTCTTTTAAGAATGCTGTAAAAATGACATTGCCTTAAATTCTTTAAGAATTTAGAGACATAAAGTTAAGCATGCTACGATGAGGAAGCTAAAGAAAAAGCAACACCGCAAATAAATTAAGATCTTTGTGTTCACAATGGGAGGGCACCTTTGTACAGGACCGCATGGTGAGGGGATTAATTTTACATTTATGTATAGCAGCTTGCTGAGGTGGGCTGCAGGCGCTACCTGCACACACATACAGTACATCACAAGAACTGCTGAAAAACGGAGTCAGGTCTCCAAGGTTAAAGAGACTGGGGGGTGCTGATGTCTTTGATGAGGTTGGCAATCCAGTAATCTCTGCTGAAGCCCAGAGCCATTAAACAGCATGTTGATGAGAACGTTGGCACATTAAAGCATGTCAGGACATGTGCATCAAAATAGCAACACGACTAGCAAGACAGAAGATGCTTCCATAAAGCAAAGGAATGTTACAGCGTATAAAAAAATGTTTTATGCAAGTGTGAACATTTCTTTAGCGTTTGCTTTAGCGTTTTGTTAGTGCAAAGTCAATGACTCCTTCAAAATATTATTATTTTTTTCACCGTTTACTGGTATCTAATGAACTGACATTGACTTAGTTTACAGTAAAAGGATGGAACTGAAATGAATGTAATTGGCTTTGAATCTGTCTATATGATTGGACTGGATTGAATCATATTTCTGTATATAAACTGGATTTGTTTTTCTTGTGAAGAGCCTTGAGACAATTTAGAATCTGCACAATACGAGCTGAGTAAATTAAAGTGAATTAATGCTCAATGGAAGAAAACCTGTTAATTGTAAAAAAAAAAAAAAAAAAAAAAGTGCTGAGGGCCAGTGTAGTTCTGTACAAAATTAGTTTGAAAACAGCTCACTAAAACAACAGTTTTACTCCAAGTCTGACACTGCTGGAGTTCCACTAATCAAGTAAGCTTACTAATTGGAAGAGGGAGGCACACAGCTGAAGTCGATCCACTTCTACCAACCTGTCTTTGTACCCATAAACCTCAAGAAAGGGGGATTACCAAAGCCCTTATTACACCAACCTTTATCCTCTTGCATCTGTGCTTTGTCTTTTTCACGTTATTAGAGAGATATTTCACAGCCAAACGACCAGATGACTAATCTAATAATTTGCCAACTCTTATTTTTTATTTTCCAATGGTAAAAGAATAAAAATCTCCTTAAGCCACAGCAGAGAAGTTGCTGCCCTCTGTGTTAACTTTATCTCTGGAGGATTATTATACTGGATAATAAAATGATTAATTAAATATAGCCTCCCCATTTCCACTATACTGCAGCAGGACTGTTGGCTTGGGGCTGATCAGATGCACATTCACGGAATAAGGCATGTGTTATAAGTGTAGTTGCGTGCACGTGTGCATGCACATGCAACATGTGTAGCAGTCTGCCATCATAACCTAATTATTGTAGCGGCTTAACAACAGCAATTAGCACATTTCCATCAGACGACACTAATTTGTGAATTCCATTTCAGCACCATTTAGGACGAGCGCAGTGCAAGAGGGAGAGACTTAATTCACTGCTGAGCTAAAGGCAAAGCTAAATCCATATCTATAGAGCTGTGAAAATTGCTTATGGTAATTCCAGTTATTGTAAAACTAGGCTGACGCTTTAATGAAATTTCAAATTTTAATCATCTGTTTTTTGTATAGTCCACACAGTTTGTCCCTTTCAGGAACCATTGTTTCTTCAACCCAATATGATTCCTCTCCCGGCATCCCCTCAAAGTCAAATTAAATTGTTCTATCAAATAAAAGTTCCCACTTTGAGGGAGCAGAGAATCTAATTTTTGAAACATCTAAGGCGAACCGTTGTATAATGCATATTCTTATAGCAGATCACAAGAAATAAATTATGACGAGTGCTACATAATATCAGAAAAAGGGGCAATTGGGAAATTATTATTTATGATAAAATAAAATGTGATTATTCTGTCTTTTCCCCCTTTGCATTTCTTATTCTCCATTAGGTTTGGGATTGATTGTTTTACTTGATACAATACTTTAAGATTTATGCTTTCTTGAACATTCATACCTTAATAATTTACCAATGCTCACATCCTGTAGTTTATTATGTTTGGTTAAACCTAATTTATCAAAACATATTTAATGTTTTATTATATTTATTATATAGCTTCTGAAACTGGTGAGTCAGTTCTTTGTATTATTATCACACAAGCCAAGGTGTGACACTAAATCGTCATCAAATTGGACAAATACATGCACAGTGTGAATTTTTGGCATGCACAGTATGGCCCTTAAAAATGCAAAAGTTTATGAAATCTTCTTTCCGAGCAGATGTTTGTGTTTGTGATATAGCAGATAATACAATAAATTTAATTAAATGTGTTCTGCGTTGTTAATTAGGGTCAATATTGTCTAACAATTTAGTTCTTCTGTTTTTCCTAATTTACTCTTTCCTTTCTTTCCCTCTTGCTTCCTTTCAAGTAATTTCTTTTCAGTGCATCTACAATCAGCAAAGCCCTAAACACAGTTTTTCATAAAATCTTCAAATAAATTATTTTACTTCACTAATTTTGTTGTCATAGAGTTGCATGTGAAGATACATTCAGAAAATAATGTTTCATCATTTCCAGCTCAGACAGACTGCCATGGGCTGCAAATACAAATAAATAAGTTCTGCTATGACCATAACAATTTAGAGAGGCAACACATGTCAGTCATGATCAGTTACTGATTAGAAATAAGTTTAAATGCTATTTAAATGTCACAACAATCACCCAATATTTAACAATGACAGAGATTTACTAAATGTTAGCTGAAAGTTTGAAACTGCTCAGACGGTAAGAGTGCTTGCCCTATTTAATGATTTTCCAGGTAATGAATAACATGGGGACTCTCAGAGGTTATGTATGTAACATTGGATTTTCAGCCAAAACTTGTAAAAGAGTCAACAAGAATAGAAAACACCTTTCTATATACATGCAATATTCAAAATGAGGTTGGATCCATGAGGGCACGCAATTTATAAACATCATTTCACTTGACTTTTCACAATATACTATGAACTTTGTTATTTTTAGACCCAAATGGGGAATTTTCATAAGTATGCAAATATGTGGCGATATAAGAAACAGTGTGACATCAATGTAAAAGTGGGATGTTTTAGCAATCGTTGTGCACACAAGTGAATCAGAAAAAACATCCCCCGCTCTTTTTCACCTTCCTAATTTCTTCCTCCCCCAGCCTCTCTCTCTGCTCCATCACCCTGCATCCCTTACTTCTTACGCAGAGATGCATGTTGAGTGATAGGCCTGCGGATGAGTCTGGACAGTGCGTCTGAAGCCCTGGTTTTTAATAGGGTCTGTTCCCAGTAATTATGCTGACACAATTTGATCAGTGCGGAGCTAAGTATCTTCATCTGAGGGAGATCGGGGGGAATTAACGCTGATGTAATAAGGACAATTTGTCACTATTAAGACGGAGGTGTTGACAGGCACTGGTGTTGTCAGGGCAACTGATGGTGCGCCCCTGCTACAGTACGCATTCTGCTGCATCCGGCGGGCAGAGTTGTCAGCCCCCCTCTCTGATCGATTATTTAGGTTGCCTTGCAAAGGAAAATGCACACATTCTGGGACAAAGTGAAATACACAGAGAATATAATAAAGACAGACTGCAGCTGGAAGTGATCCAGTGCACAATGACATGCGAGCCCACACTACCAAACATTCAAGGCCAACCCACCTACACAGCCGCGCACACAAAAACTATAACAAAGCACAGAGAAAGACGTGTTCTGCTCAAAAGATTCAGCAAATTAAGCTAACGACTGTGTATCTTTTTTCACCTTCAGCACTCAGTCTGTAGGCACTTACAGAGCTCGATCTTACCAAAGAACCACTGAAAATCATTAGTCTGCAAGAGTGCACGGTAGGTGGGGTAAGAAATTTACTAACGAGAAACAAGTTCAGACCTTACTCATTGCCGACGGGGCCAGCCAATACCCAGATCTTGCCTTAATCTCTCTTCTGAGACATTTTTTTAAATTGAATTCACCATGCAATGAAGAGCAAACTATGATGCTTCAACATGCTTTAGGCTTCTGACCTCTAAAGCATCTTAAGTCAGTGTTTAAAATGCAATTAAAACATTAAAACAGTTGTCACATCCAACTTCTGTATTACTGGATGAATTCAGGCGTTGTTCTGCACCCATTTCAATCTGTTTATCGATTGGTTCTTTTGAGAAAAGGTAGAATGTTGTACGTACTAGACACAGTTGCTCATGATATAGACCCAAGTGTAACCCTTTATTACACTGAAGGGTTACTTTTAATGTTTTTATTCAAGTGTACCAACACTTTTGTGTTGTTCCATTACTACAAATTTGTAAAATACCAGTAAAACACATAGAAATTTGTAATGTGTCAAAATGTGAAAACATTCAGAAGCTATGAATATTTTTGTAAGAAAATGTATGTTAACATTGAAGTTAATAGAGGAGAAAATAATTTCATCTTTCTCCAGAGCAGAATGGGTGAAGTGAAGACAGTATCACATCTTCATTTCCACCCATTCGGCTCCCCTGGGGCTTTCTCCTTCTAGTGTTGAGGTTTAATATGTCAATGTGGTGGTTGAACTTTTTTTTACACTTTGATTAAAGTTAAAGGGGTTGGTACCAAGTAATGTACCTCAAGAAGATACATGCCCAAAAGAAAAAAACAAAAGTACAAGTTCAGGTCAAATTGTAGTCAAATATAAGTCAATGAAACATATCCAATGCCAAAATTTTAAGAAAATAAACACTTACAGAAAGATTACAGTATAATAATACAGGTACTATCTGCTTTGTGTGTAAGATTTCACTTTTATTTTATATTAAAAAAAAGAGTCAGAGAGCACAGAGAAAGCTAGTGTTCCCCATCAGCTACTCCATCTGAAGTATCATCACTGTGAAGGAGACACACTCCAGTCAAAGATTTTTGTCAAATCACATTGTCATGGGGGTTGAGATAAAAGTCTGTGACATGTGACATTAACCAGAGGCCACATGTAGACAACTGCACCGCGGGAGTGGCTCTTGAGTCATACAGTGGTTCTCCAATAGTGTGGTAACTTTTGTAGCCAAACAGGAAGTGAGCTGTGTTGCTCCATTTCTCCATTATATTGTGACATAATCGCCTCTGGCAACTCAAATCTGGATTTGGACAGCGAGCTCTCACGATGATGAAAAATGTTAGGTTGCTTTATTTGACAGGGGGCTTGTTAGCAGTCGGAAAGCCATGTTCATCTGGGAATGTGACAAGGGAAAGATGCTGTGGACTGCAGAAGATAGGGAGCAACAGCACGAATAAGGACTGAGCTCTCATTGGATGCTATCAGCTAGGGCATCTGTTATTTTGGAGCCTGAGACATAGACACATACACCCACACACACACACGCATATACAAACACTGGCTTGATATGCTGTGATGTACAATATTCAGGCATTGTCTTGGCAGGCATTTTCTCCTTGTGTGTGTGTGTGTCTGAGGCTCAGTCAGCACTTCCACAGTTTGCTGTCCAGCTGACGTCAGGATGGCAATAGCTACTGTACCAAACAGCCAGGCAACCTCCATCTGCAGTCCCATGATGGCTTTGTGTCTACGCACCCATATGGTCACGTCCTTCTGTTTTTGTCTCTTGTCGTTGATATTATGTTCTTCCCTTTTCGTTTCCTACATCATCGCTGCCTCCACAACAGTTTTATCATCCACATTTTTTGTCCTTTAATGTCCTCTTCTCTTACAGAATATACTCTCGCTGTGCTTTCGTCTTTTACCTCTTGTTATTCTCTCCCTACGTCTTCCTCTTTCGCTCTGTCTCTCCTCATCTCTCCATCCCTCACCCTCCTCTCAGCAAGCATCCCTTCCTCTCTCCTTCCTCCCATTTTCAAAGCGAACACTGCCTCTCCTTGTCAACAGTCAAAGACTCTCCTCTGTCCTCTATGCACTGTGTTGGAAAGCCACTGCAGGCCTGCCACTCAGTATGCACAGTGGCCACGTGGCCTGACAATGGCTCATTTCAACCTCAATTTCCCCCGAAATGAATGGGAGTGCACCCCAGTGCACGCAGCGTGCCTTTTAATTGGCCTAAGTTAGATTCAAACCATTAAACCACTGATGTCGACACATTTTGGCCCCACCCATTGCTCCCCCCACCTCCACAGCCGAGTTCACACAGACACACACACACACACACACATACACGCTCTTTCCCTCTTTGGCTGCCAGAACATAAACGTCTTATCTCCTGGCCCTAACCGAACAGGGAGCTTGAATATTCAGCAGTTCCCATCTCCGTTTCAGCAGACAACAGTAAGCACATGCACACAACTAACAGTACACATGCAAACTCACCTCCACATGTGGGTAAAAGCACAAAAATATATAAATACACACATGCGCATACACAAACAGGGCCTTTCTCCAGCACCCGCTGTCTCAAAATGGGTATTGTTTACGCTTTGCTGAGTTTGGCTCATTTGTCACTTTACCTTCATTTGCTCCGGTATGAACAATGTATTTCTGAGAGTTATTGATTAAAATCCAAGGTGGGTCCATAGATGCACACTGTGTAGTTATTAAGGTTGTTCTGTGGGTTAGCAACGGACTTTTTTTCATCATAGAATACCTGAGTCTTACCTGAATAAATCAGAGGAAAGCATGAAACAAGGATTTTACTGTGATGGATTAACAGAAACTACTGCACAATTTTGAAGTGAAAACATACAAACATACAAGGTTTTGTTTTTTTTACAGAAACTTGTAGTGAACATTTATATTCACTCACAAAGAGTCTATACTTTGTTGAGCCAATCTTAGCTGCAAATAGAACAACAAGTCTTTTGGGATATATCTCTACGAGCTTCGTTCATCTAGACACAGAAATTCTTGCCCATTCCTTTATGCTCATAACAAAGGCTCAAACAAACCTCTCAATTGGATTTATGTTTGGTCTTTGACTGTCACCCTGTATGGGGTAAACAAAAAAAAAAAAAAGAAAGCTAAACCGATTCGGACCACTAGCCGATTCTTTCTGGCTAAGACCAGCCTTTCAGGAAACCTCCTGAACCTTCTGATGGCAAACCCGCTCCTGGCACACACTGATTTCCTGTAGCTCAGAGAATAGACTTTAGTTTATAAATCACTGAATGGTTTTGCACTAAAATACATTAAAGATCTATTGATATTAAATCAAACGCCCATTCCACTCGGATCTTCTGATAAAGTTTTAGCCTCAATTTAAAGGAACTCAGTGTTTCTGCAGTTTACCAATTTTCTGGAAGTTTTTTCCAGATTAGTGAAGCATAAAAACTGAATGCTGCTTCTCCATGTTTGGTTCTGGTTCTGGAGAAACAATAGAGTTGCATTGATTGACAATAATCGGAACACAGATTATTTCTAGTCTTCATTCCAATATCTTATGATGATTTTTTGAAATCATTTTGATGGTGACATTTGCGAAAATGTAAGGTTTGTTGCTTGTTTGCTGATTTATGTTAACGATCATGTAAAGCACCTTGAACTACCTGTTGCTATAAAAATAAACTTGCCATACCCATTTACAGTTATACTTCATCTTCATTTGTTCAAAAATGTTCTCTAACAAACTTCATAGACCTTCACAGAACATCTGAGTTTATTTTGAGATAATTTTACACAAATGTGTTTAATAATTGCTGAATGTCAGTATTATAAACTGTATTATAGCAAAAGACCTAATATAAATGCCAGTCAGTCATATTTCAGATTAGTATTTGTGTAAAGCTTGAAAACTATTAATTTTTCTTAATCTACTTTTTTTTTAAATGACATTTTGTTTCTATCATAAAATAGAAATGTGAAACAGCTCAATATTTCACAGTATATACTAACATAATAATGTTTTCTCGTAAAAAAAAAAAAAGAATGCTGCAATCAATATTGTTGCTTAGCAATTGATCTTTTGATTCAACCTCTAGCTATATTCACTGATCAGAAACCAGACTAAAACAAAGTGTTTGTTTAAATTACATCCTGAAAAAAACAAACTACTAAGAACAGTTAATGTAATTAACAAAGAACAATTCAGTGAAAAGTAGAATGTTCTGCCAGTTACAAACGTGGTTATAGTAGATGATCAGTCAGAAGTTAAATTAGGAGCAGATTAATCAGTGTGGCCCTGTGGCATTGGGGGACAAGCTGTGGTCTAACCCAGGAAAGGGCTGGGAACAAGGTGTGTTTCATCTCACAGCCTGAACCAACCAAAACAAGCCCAGCCCGCGCTCTGCGCCAGCATCCCTTTGAAATATTTCACTCCAAATTCACAATAGCCCGATCTCCCCATGGATGTTGTCAGAGATGAAAGAGGTAGCATGCACTGGTGCTCAGTCCGCACCGCTCTCTCTTTCTCTTTCTCTCTCTGCTCATTCTCTCTGGAACAGAGAGAAAAAAAGAAAGTGAATACTCAAGTAGCTCCTGCACTCTTCAACCATTTTACTCCACCGGCTTTGATCTCCATAGCATGCCGCAGTCATAGTAACGGATCAAAATCTCAGTACCTTCATATCTGAAGCTTTTCTCTCTCTTTTGCTATTAGTTTGACTTGTACACATTTATTTGCTTGTCTAAACCATCCCTCTCCTCTCCTTTTCTCCCTCTGTGTGTCTGTACTTCTCTTAGCCTCCAGTTGCTGGGAGGGTTTTCCTCCTCGTTTGGCTCGTTAGTGCGAGGCAGCCGGCAGGATCAATTACGGGAGAATGTGAGCTCGCGTCTCTGTATCATTACCCAGCAAAAACTATATTAGTTCAGTCTGAGGGGAACACATAGGCAGAAGATAGTCGGATTATTATAGCAGCCTGCTGCTGTTTCTGCTCTTAAGGCAGCATCTGCATCAGATCACCAGCCAATATTTCCCTGCTTCACTCCTCTATTATCTTCTGAGGCAGAGAGGGTAAAATGTTCACTTTAATCACAATCAAACCTTCCTTCAACTGATACTAAACGCCAGGAAATCTTCCATGACAGAGTCGTTACTGGAATAATTTAGGGGTTATTCTCCAGTCAAATTCAGGGGAATGTTTAAATTTGTTTTTGTTTCACTATAAGCCATCCAAGCATGTTACCCAAACTTAAGGTGTGAACTAAAGTAGTGTCACCAGTCTTCTATTTGTACCCATAGAAAATCAATATTTGCAGAAGGCTAACAATCCTTTTGATATATGTAATATTAAAAAATTGACACACTTCACTTGATGTAAAACAAGACAGTCTCTCTCTCTCTCAAAGAAATCATTATATTTTATTTATTCTATCTTACTACAAAAATTGATGATTATCAGAAATGATATTATAAGTAATTATCATAATTAATTTTTTTTAAACAACTATGGATTATGGCAAAAATCAAATCGATGATCATTTTCTTTTAAAGATTTTTCACCATAAATCAAAGTCACCACCACGCTGTTGTCCGTCTGCCTTGCTATAAGTAAATAAGTCTCCAGCATATTCCTCTACCTCTGACACTGTGGCATAAATAATGCCATCTGCAGCTCAGACAGGCTTTCACCAATATTTTGAACATGTCAAATTTCCTTGGCATGAACCTCAAACTTCAACAGGCAAGAATCACTGCACCTACAAAGCACTACTGTAAAATCTACATAAATGTCACAGTAATAATATAATAACAATGTTGCCTGATCTGTTGTAATCCTATGTCTGCACTGACGAAGGTTGACTCATCTCAGCATTCCAAATGCTTGTTGATACTGCCATTGCCATGACTGGGCCGTCCAAAATGTTTTTCATTCAATTTTGCTAATAATAAAATCATGTGACCACTATGGAGACTGTTTTATTGACCATTGGAGTTTTCACTCCTAGATGGTCAGGGGATCAGCTAGGCATTTATAAAATCATTCTTTTATGTTTTTAGCTTTTTGATTTTAGGAAAGGAATATCTTTTTAAATCCCGCTATATTTTTGTTAATTAGTCAACTTTCCCCCATTTTATTTTACACTTTAGCATAACATACTGATCATCAAGCTGATAAAATATTATCAAAAGCATAATATTTTGTTTAAAAAATGTAAAGAGCTTTAGAAGACTTGTAAAAAAAAAAAAAAAAAGTACTAAGAAGGCCTAATGTTAAAGGCAAATAATAAAATGCTTATTTCATCCATCAAGCATTATGGTTTTTTTGTTTTTGTTTTGTCTTCAGGGCTCAACAACTGTCAACACAGTTATGTTATGTATTCCCCGAACCTTCCGGTAAAGATAACAAAGGAAAATATAAGCATAATAATAAATAATATTTATTTAAAAATCAATACTGCACATATAGAGGACTTTTCAGAATTTCTTCACACTCAGCCCATCATGTCTGCCTCGCACTTCTTATCCATCTCATCAACTTCTAACTGTATTTTTTGTTTTGTTTTGATTTGAAGTGTTTTATTTACCTTCAGTAGTTTCTATCTGTGTAGTTCTTTTCCATTTTTCACAGCTCAGTCTGAATTTTCATCTCTTTCTTTTCTTTGAGCTTTATTCTTTTACCTCTCGCCTTTCTCTGAAACGTCAGGCTCTGGGGAGTAATCCAGCCTTCCAGACAGCTCCACATCAACATCTGTCTGAAAAAGCTGCACAATCTCCCCATTTTCCTCCATCTGCCTCCTCTCCTGCGCCTTTGTCTTCTTTCTCACTGCTTCTCTAAGCTCATCTGAATTTAAAGAGTGGGCACCGGCTGATGTGGTCTGTCACTGATGTCAGATTGTGGCACAAATTACCTCTATTTGATGGGTAATGGGAGCTATTTAGTGTCAACTAATGCCTGACTGCTGAACAAGAAAAGAGTGGTTTTACTTAAGAACAAACTACTGTAAAATCTCACTGAAAGAAGATTTACCTCATCATCATGCCACAACTAAAGTGTTTCTTTGGCTGTAGCAAAAAATAATCAGCAGAAAACCTTTTCAAATGAAGTTCTAATACTTCTTGATCAAATTATGTGGGAGACATATGATTAAGGACAGAGTTGCTTTGTTTACTCCAATCTTTTTAACTGTAGCATAAAAGAGATAGTTAACTTAGACTAATATTTGAAGAAATGAATATGACTAACCAAACTAATAACAATTGCATTTACTCATAAAATCAACATGGATGGCCTCTGATCTCAGTATTTCTGGAAATGACTGTTTAGTTTATAAGAATTTGTTCAAATAGATAACACATGTTCATTCATGTCTATCTTACAGTTTAATTCATAATGTATACAGTGAGCACAAAACTATTGATCCTTGCTGTTGTTCAAGAGCGATTTGCTACTCTGGCCTTTAAGCACCCCTTTTTTATTTCAGAAATTTAGAGTTTTAGCAAAAGAGACGATGTAAAGGTTTTTGTTAAATTAAAAAGAAATCAATAAAAGGTCAATTTATTTCAGTGATTTTATCCTAAAATGCAAACTCATTATAGAGAGTGGTATATATAAATTGTTTCAACAAGTAATTCTAAATTAACCAAATACAGTTTTTATACAAAAAGCAAATGTAGAAATTAATTCTCTTAATAAAATTGGCAATCAAACTCATACCTCAGCTTTTAGTGACAATAACTGGAAAGACGCTGACTGATCACATAGTGAGTTCATCTGAGCATGAGAAGTTGAGAGGAAGGAAAAATGTTGGTAGAAAATGGTGTACAAGTCACAAGAATACCATCAGCATTTAGAGGATTGCAAAGCAAAACCCATAAAAGAGTTTGAATGAGATTCTATAATGAATAATGAATCTATACCATGTTTACCTTTGAATTCAACTAAGTAAATAAAGTTTTGGATGAACTTGTAATTGTTAACCAGCTGTCATCTTAGTTTATTTATATATAAAGAGACAGCAGTGTTTGCCACAGGGTTTTTTTTAATCATGCTTCCTGGTGTTGTAGGTTTTTCCTGACAGCTTTATGTAATGGTCTGCAGGGGGGGTTGATGACTGATGCCTTGGATAATAAACTGGAGGTGTAGATTGCAGAAGAAAACGAGATTTTGTTAAAAAAAAAAAAAAACAGCATGTAGCATTTAGATATACCGTACAACATCAGTGTTAAAATTCTACATTTGTTTTATTTTGAATTTGTTTCTATCATCTTCATACAAATATTCTTAAAAGATGAGTAAAGTAAAGTCAGACAGTAGCTCTGGTGCAATAATGTTAGCACAGAAACACTGCTAACCTCCTGCTGGGTTTTGTGCAGCTGGCCAAATCATGCATTATTCAATGTTGGGGATCATCTAGGGAACAAAGAAAACAATGGCTAGTATTTTCTATAGAGGGCCACACATTGCCAGAATTTGTAAAATTCTGTCAATTTAAAAAAAATGCTAGAATTAAATCAGAAATTAGATAACCAGATAACATCTGGTTTAGCATAAAGAACACTATTAACACTTTATACATAATCTGAACATTAGTAAATATTTGCCACTGAAAGTTTAAGTTGTTTTTTCAGCCAGTGAATCTTTAGTTTACATACACAATAAATGAAACCATGTTCATTTTATCTATCCACATCTAAATTTGACATGACATCATATTAACAGAAATAAATCAGTAATTACTGAGATGCAGGACTGAAAGGAAATAATAAGATCAGGTTGTTTTAATTCAAAAAGAAGCATCTTAACATGCAGTGCAAGGCGGGAAGGAACTATCATAATTGAAATCGTCCTTCCCAGGTTTAGTTTTACAGTCTCTGATGGCAACACAAGGTTACTTCATTTATCACATGTGTGGGGGTAAAGAACTGAGAATAGGGTGAGACACTAGGAGACCCTGGTTTATACCATTACTGAAATCTTAATGATGGCACTGAAGGGACACAAGGTTGAGACCGATGAGAGCATCCTGCCTACAACAAGGTCAGCGCAGGTGTTTGCTTTTAGGAATTCACAATTAGCGGCTCCACACTGTGAAGGGTCTAAATGACACAGAGGTCATTTAGACCCCCTGTTGATCTATAATTACATATGTATGACTCACATTTAACTTAAATAACCAACTTTTTTCAAAAAATAAAAATGTTGATTTAAAAAATTGTCTGATTTTTCTAATTTTGTTTTTAATTTCTACCAAATATATAAAAACTAATAAATCATACATTTTTCATTTCAAATTATATCCAAAAAAAAAAAAAAAAAAAAAAAAAAAATCAAATTTCAAAAATTCAAAATTTTCTAATTTGTACCAACATCACTATGCTAGCTTGTCCTGAGAAGGGACAAGTTAGGGGGAAAGTGACAGCATATTCTGTGCTCAGGCATCAAATCTCATCTTCAGTCTCTGACATAAGATCTCTGGTATACTTCTTAATAAGTGGTTGGTACACAAGAAGGACTCTATGCTCTTTAATCTACCCAACGTTTTAAACAATAGCAAATTCCTCAACCATTTCTGAGGTGAAGTTGAATCTACCCTCCAGATCACCGATGACGGGAACACAGCAGTAAAAAAAAACAAACAAACACTAATTGAATTCAATTTATAAATTAATCCAGACAAGTGGAATTTTTTTAATATCAACTGTAATTTTCAAGACACTAGTGTCGGAATTTCACAGTTTATCAATTGTATTATTTTATAATGATTGTTTGAATTTATGTCAGTAAAAATCATTACAAAAATAGTTTTGTTGTATAATGCAAGAGTCTGATGTATTATTAATTTCCACAGGATTATACAGAACTTTGCTTTTTTTGCTCCAAAGTAAGACCTAATTTATTCCTAGATTGCACCTGTTTCTCAAACATGCACAGTGTTCGTGGAAATTAGTCACTTCTCTCTGGGAACTTAAACAGACAGTCAACCACTTAACCAGCCTAATAGGGGTGATTTCCAGTGTAAGATTTCATTTAGCAACTGATGACAAGTCTTATGTGCGTCCTCCCAGCAGAAATCAGCGAGACAGAGACATTGTTGCCACAGAGACCTGGAGCAAGACACTCCAGCATTTGCATAGAGCTTAATTTGATCTACTTGAGATTGCAACCTCCTTCTACTTGATGTAATTAAGCCAAGAGATGTGACTAATTAGGCCGATGGTGAGAAACAAGAGTGAGGCAAAGACAGCAGATGTAACAGCAGAGGCAGATGACAGTAAATATTGACAGGGGAAGTTGATTGGGAGCGAACACTATGACAGGGTGAAGATTGTAAGAGCTGGAATGGTGTCAGGATAATCAGCTTTCATTACTGGTAAAGAGGATGTCTACATTGTATTCAGTACGTGCAGCATTGGGCCCAAGAGTGCGCTAATTCAACGCTGCAGAGGTGGAAAAAGCGACGATCTAAAATCCATGAGCTGACAAAGTTGCAAAAAAATTACAAAACTGCAAAAATCCAGTGTTTTATTTTATGTTTTATATGTATCTCTGTAAAGCCATGCATCTTAAAGATTTAATTTTTAATTTTTTTTTTTTTCCTTTCCAAACCTCCAAAATAAATGGGACAAAAAGATTTTTATGTTACACTATGCCGTCAGTCTAACATAAATTACAACAGGCTCCATTGTAATATTTTAAGCTGAAAACTCAAACTTATTTTGCTGTAACAAAATAAATTTTCAATAAGAACTGTTAAGCAAGTATTAATTTTTGAACCAAAGGTCCCACAAGATAAGTTGGTATTATATTACCTGTGATATTAACAGGTGATATCACAGGTAATATTACCTCTGTGATGTTAGAGGTAATATCTAACCCACTTACTAAAGATCCGGAGAGTGAGAAATATTCAAATGCATTTTTTTTTCAATTTCATTTTATTCTTGATACAATTCATATTTTATTTATTTTATTTCCCCTTTTATATTAAACAGATAACTTTAAACATTCCTCTCTTAGTAAAATGTTCCACAAATTAAATATCTTATTATTTAGGTGCGCTCCTACTGTATTTACAACGAGAAAACAGGGTAGAAAGTTACCCCTCGGAAGGTACTACTTTTTTTAATTTACCAAGAACCTTTGGATTGAGTTTTGTGGAGCAATAGTGCATTGTGTTTTACAATGGCTGAATTTCTGTCTTGGAATATTTGTCTTGTCCTACAACCTCTTCTCTATCACTTTGTTGTTTCAGTAAATTGTAGCTGAAACAACAAAGTAACTATAAGTGGAAATGGGCTTTAATTGTACCAGGAAAATAATATATACATCTGGTAAAATGTTACCATTCCTGTGTACATATTTTACATATTCACCATTATTAGAAAGCCTCTAAACCTGTTGCTCACACTAATAGCCCAAATAGCTTGCCAGTTAACATCTGGTAGTTGAGTTTCTCAATATGAAGTAGTCAGCTCTGAATCAGTAGAGGGTAATTGCCACTCTGTTCCACACCCACAGGACTCATTAACTCCTTTTAAGGTTTTTATAGTAACATAGCAGCTGGAGAGACTTTAAATGTACATAAAGGAACAGATGTCAATGTAATTCTGGTTGTCTGCTCTGGCTTGCTCTTTTTCTTTGCATGTGAATGCTATGAGCATCTGGATCTATGTTTGTGTGGTTTTTGTCACATTTATCCTAATGAGATTAACAAGTATTCTAATGCAGCTGTTACTGAAAAGACATATTTATTATTGTTAAGGTGGTTTAAAACTGGCCCTGGGGGCCATTCTGGAAAAAAACAAACAGCGAATATAGCAATTAATTTGCTTGATTCTCTTGTTCTACTTTTAATGCTTAAAGTGCTGGAAAGCATTCAAAGCCTCAGGAAAACATAAATCTGTCAAGACCAATCAGTCTGGATCCAGCTCCACAATTATCCTTTCATCCAGATATGAGAAAAAGAAATTAGATAGTGAGACAAGTAAGGAGTGAAGCTGAGGTGTGAAAATCACTTGAAGATTGCAGAAAGACATAAAACTCAGTAACTTGAACAGCAACTATGTGACTGCAAAGGCTGTTTAAATTCATACTGTATCTCTATAGCACAGCTATATAATAATAGCAGCAAGAAGATGGATTATTTTGTCTTGTAGAAATACTCAGTGAACAGGTTAAAAAAATTTTAACTAACTCTCCTGTGGTTCTAAAATATGGGGTTATGCAGACCCCACAAGCTTTTCACTCTGTTCATCTTTACAAGTTTTTTTGTGTGGTTGTGCTTCCCCGGTTTCCCTTGTCCGACTGTGACATCTGAAGCACTTCTCCTGAGCATGAGGGCTAACATGGCGGAGTGTTAACCAGGGTAAAAATATATGTAAAATAAGCATTTTTGAGCTTTGCATCATGTTATAATGTTATCTAATCAAAAACATACCTGGATTGTTGCTTTGATTATTTCATGCATGTTTGAGAAATCCTTTAGTCCCTTGTGGTAGCCATTATGGGTGCATAAACACTTATTCCCACAAAGCTCCAGTCTACAGTCGAGCTTCCACCTCACAGACCACCCGTTCCTTGCGCCTTCCCCGCCCAGCTCCACCAGACTATAGGGCAGCAGCAATTAGCAAACACTTGGTGGAAATGTTGCACAGCTTTAGAGCGCTTTCAGGTTAGGAGATCACACCTTTCTAGATTTTAGCAATTTTGAAATCAAGTTAAGAATTTATGTTAACATGCTAAAACAGTTATAATGCTAAAAAGTTCACATTTGTTTTCATGCTTCAAATTCTCCACAATCAAGTCAGACCAGATTATATGTGCCCATGTCATGGATGCACTATCACTGTTGTTGAAACACTCCACCATGCTAAAACCAAAACAGTGATACACTGCCACAACAATCATAAACCACCATGATTTTGTGATGGATGTGATCGTGGTCTATCCTGTCAAATGGAAAACTCATTGTAGAGTTTTGTATACGCCACAAAAGACCTTACCAACAATGTGCAAAAAATAATGCCAAATGTGACAGTTTTTCCAAAACAATCCCTATTTTAAAGGTTGGTTCTTCTAAAATTTTCTGATCTTTGCAGAATTTTACAAACAGGATTCTTTTTGCTAAAAAAGTCAAAAGATTGTACTGTGTCTTAATGATAAAGAGTGAAAAGCACATGCTTGGAATAACAGACAACTGATGAACATTGTTGGTTGATTATGTCAATATTTCACTTACATTTATGAGTGCAGTTTTCACATGAAAGTTTAAGCATTTTTTTTTCCCCACAAAACTGAATTCTGAAGGTTAGATTATTTATATGTAGTATTTTTAAGAAAAAATATGTCATTTTTGGTAACAGGAGCTGTTGGCAAATCTCTTCTAAGGAAAAAATATGAACAACAATTTAAAGCACATACTTCTCTTGTTGTTAAAATAATCCATTTACTGTTCTTCCAGCTTTAAAGTTGCAAATAGTCCAACCCCCTGCTGAGAATGATGATGAGTCTGAAATTAGACACACTGAATCTGACTGCTAAAAGGAGATAAACAACCACAAAAAACAAGAAGGTAAATATAAGCATATACACACTGCTCACCAATGGCTTCTACTTAAAACTGTTATATTCTGACATTTAGATAGAACATTCAAAAGATAACAAAAGTGTTTATGATTATTAGAATAAGCACATTCCGATAAGTTCTGGTTCTTATTTTGCATAATTTAAATTTGTACACGTAGAATTATTATATATTAAAGTGTATTAATCCTTATTTTATTAACTCACTTAAGTGGTCAGTGTGAGAGGCTTCTCTCCAACAAAGCTTGCAGAGAAGATGTTCAAAAGCTTACTGACTCAGGAGCACTTAAAGGCTGTAATGCTAATGTGCTCTGAAAAGAAAAAAAACCCTCGGAATCACAGACAATGTGACTGAAAACAACAAAGCTCCAGAAATTATTGTGACTGAAATGCTGGCATAAGTCCTGTGTAAACATTTTAATCTCTTTTTAAATTTGTTTGATTTCGCTCTCTTCTCAAAAGAAGAGAGTGAAGAGTCTTGAACTTCCGTGCTGAAAATTGGTTGCTCTCCGGCCTTGGCCTTATTACAGGCTCGTGCATCAGATATAATTGCTGAACGTGATTCATTGAATTTAATAGGAGCCACTCAGCAAAGCAGAGCTGGCAGCACCCACACACACTTTTACCTTTAATTGAATTTTAATCTCTGTTTGCGGTCACAAACCATGTAGCGTAGAGTAATTATCTGTTAACGATGTTATTGGATTTATATGGAAATGCCCAGGCAGCAAACTGTGGTGTGATCAGGAGCAGACAGTGTAATCAGCAGATGTTGGGCTGGCAGGATGGCGACTTTTGTTTCTAGAATGATCCTGGCAGTTTGATGGAGAGCAAAGCTCGTGTGCAAAAAGCAGATACAAGACGATGGTGATTCTGCCTGCTGCTTATCTTCCCAGTGATATATCTCTGCTTTGCAATGTGCTTGATTCTCTCTTCCACTCCCCTGCTCCTCTTGCTGTCCCCCAGTGGTCTCATTCGGGCAGGACTGCAAGGGGAAGGTGAGATGGTTACTGTGACAACAGTAGGGAATGATGGGCAAGTGCAGCATGTGTTTGTGAGCAGATGGGCTTGAGTGATCACAAACGCATTTCTGTTTTTTAATTGTATTTTATGTTAGGAGAGTTGTACATGTACAGCAGCTCAATTTTGCTCATATTTTTCTTTAAAAAATAAATAAAATAAAACATTGAACAGAGTAAAGATGATCTTTACTCATCATTGTAGAGCGGCTCAGCAAGAAAGATGCAAGACAACAAAACACAGTTGCATAATTGAGTAGGCCATCCATTAAAGTCCTTATCTGTTTCAGGGGAATTAGGCACACTGGATCTGCTCACTGCTGCACAGTGCCAGGAAATGATGGGCAGCACTGAGCTAAGATTAGACCCCAGTGATTGACAAGTTGATAGAGCCAACTGGAAACCTGCCATTCCTCTCTTAAGATAGTCTCCTTACAGTAATGAAGCACAGTGCACCAGCTCCTCACAAGGGCATAAAGAAGCAGCAAAAAAGATAATAACAAAGTTGGTGACATTTTATGCAATCCTTGCTCTTTGTCTGTTTGGCTTGTTCTGTGTTTCAAGGATGTCAGTAAACAAGATGAAGCGTCATTTAGCTATGCTGTCTACCTTTGACCTCTATTGATTCTTTTCACAAATGAAACAGATAAAAAAAAAAAAAGAAACAAAACAAAGGCAGAGATTGTAGGGGTCTGAGTGCGGCTGAAGAGATAGGGCACTGTGACAAGTTTCTTTCTACTGCTTCCTACGGTGTGGATGACCTTTGCAGCCCCATAAAACTCTGCAAGACTCTGATAAGACCAGCTGGGTGGTGACAAAACGCCCTTGTGGGAGACACAATACCCACACAGGAGCCTGAGACAGGGGTAAACACACAGGGGCAACCAGCTGGCCTGGAAATATAGTCTGACTGAGGTCAGTGGTTCACATTCAGTTTCTGACAGCAGGGCATATTTACAGTTACACATGGCAGCAGGGACTGGGCTGGAAGAAGATTTGTGATGCCCTGCAACCATGACGGGTTATGAAAGGTGCTTTAACAAGATTCTTTTTTAAGTGAGGTCTTGTCAAAAGGTTAAAAGTAGTTAATATCAACTATCCAGATTAGTTGGTCCTAAAACTAGTCTGTGGGGTGAGAGGGCATTGAGTCACACAACACAAACTAACTATATATCATTAATTTGTGTTACCACTCAGGTATATAAAACCTAAAAATAGGAATAAAATAGTTATTTGCCGAACATTAAAACAGATTTTCTTTAGTGGCTGTTCTGTTTCTAATCTCGTGTAATATTTGCAACTCTAAACCAGATTTCATTTGGCTTTGCCTCTTTCTCTCCTTCTTTACTTATTTATTTTGAGAGTGCAGTTGTGCAGAGAATCCCAACAGTAAAAAATATACTTGGTTTATTATCAAGAACTCACTTATCTCTGGTTTTGATCTGGCCCACAACAGGAATCATTGTTGCTCTTGAAATCCTTTGAGGAAAAAATTAACTGCCAAGCCCTGCTTAAAGGCATAAAACTGGACCAATTATGATCCTTTTTAATGAATTATTTAAAACAACAACAACAACAACAAAAACCAGGATGTCCAGAACACTAAAATAAGAAAAAGCAGCAACACATGCAGATCAGAAATAATCATTATTCAGTATTTTACCTGACTAATACAAATGACTAATGCAGCAGTAAATGCTGAAAGGACAGAACTTCAAAAATACCCTAGTTAATTTTTGTAAAATCTGAATCTGTGATAAGATGGCCTCAAGGAAAAGAAAAAACACATTTCAAGGACTTTGCTTAAAAAAATTGTCCTTTTCATCATTAATTAGATTTTGGGAATTCTACAAGAGTTGGAGAGCAAGAGGAGGAAAGTAGAAAATTAAAGATGAAAGGAAAAGATGAGAAGGCCTCTGTCTGCAATAAATGGAGCAGAAGATGTAAAAGCACAGCTTGTGTGACACACTGACACGCTACGCTTCCTTTCAAGCTCTGCTGTTCTGATTCAGATACCTCCTGTGAACCGACCTGCAGCCACAAACATCTAACAACATACACACGTGCACAGGCTCAACAGCACTGGCGACATCATTAGAAGAACAGAGAAGGAAACAGGATCAGACTGAATGACTGTGGCCACGTAGACAGACCCACCACGCAGACAAAGCCAAATTGAAGCAGTAGTAATTTGATTATGTAGCAGCTGTCACAGATGGCCTCCACAGCCGTGCTTTATGAGTCCCTACACACACGATTAAAGTCACAGACTCATAGACAAGCATGTCCTAAAGGGAACCTATAATGCAAAATTCACTTTCTGTATGTTCTTGTCCTTCCATTTGGGTCTCTTCTGCTTCTAGAAACAGTCTCGATCACTGAAGCTCCACATCTGGTGTGAGGATAAAGGGCAGATTGAGTTTGTCCAACTGGACAAACATATAGCAAATCTTTAGAGTATGAATGCATGACACTCAAAAAGATTACATCCTTCTGAATACTGTGCATAAGCTTGTAGTGTGATGTTAAAAGGTGACAATTTTTCATGAACCTTTATACACAGAGGTTGATGATTGTTTTCATAAGAAATTGAAGAACAAATTTCAGGGTTTCCAGTCAGATTAACTGTCTGATTGAAATTAAATGTAATAATCAATACAATGGTCTTCACTTAAATTTAAACATTTATGCATTTGGCACTTCTTCAGTTTTATTTCTAAGCCTTACTCTGATGCAAAAAGCTTTAAATAATCTCTGTAAAGTTTAAATAAGACCATTACTTGCACACTGCTTCATACCTTCATCTTCTGTGTAAATAGTCGACAGCTGTTTTGTACATAAGTTCTCTGTGCAAAAATTAGGAACTGCCAAAGGTTCACAAGGTTGCACTCAGATCTATTCATTTTTGTAGTAAGAGTTTTTTAAGACATTAGAAGTTCGTTTTGGTTTTGACCAATCTCAGACTAGCTGTTAGCTGTATTAGCCTCCAGGGCCAATCTGGTTTATGCTAAATGAAGACACTATAAGGGTTGTTTACTCTGGTTAAAACATTAGGATGATTACAATATTTTAAGAAAAAATATAAAGCATCATTTTGATGTAAATTCTCCAAGAAACAGTCTTAATTATTGTCCAGCATAAATTATATTTGCCCCTATGTCCTGTCCAAATTTAGCCTAAATGTTGGAAGCCAGACTTAGTTAGCTCACTTGATCAATCACAAGGACATGCTAACTACATTTGGGCCTCACAGCATCTTTATCTGGGCTTCTTTTCATTGTTCACTTTTCAAACCTAACTAAAATTAAACAAAGTGGCCAAGGAAATTAATTGGAAAGATTTAGAAATAAAGCACACAACGTGAAGCCAACTAGTAGCTAGAAACTGGACATGCAAATCACTCTCAGCTCAATATCAGCAACTAGCTCCAAATCCCTTTTACACTGATTCCACATTAAAGACAAATGCAGCAGAGCTAGACAGAACTCTGTCAGTAGAGATGAAACTGACTGCAGGGTCGGAGGCTTTTTCTCAAATAAACACACACATACACACACCAACAAAGAGGCAGAGCAACCGGTGCCAGACCATTTTCATATCTCATCATTTCTTCACTTTACTTTTCATATCAGACTTAATGGAAAAAAATGGAAACAGGCCCGTCACTCTGACGTTCCTGCTGATGCAAGGAGCGAGTCTTCCCACATAAAAGCGATGAAAACATATCCAGTGATAGATGAATCAGCGAGACAGTCACTTGGTCGTCTGCAGATAGCAGGTCAATCGAGAGCCAGGACTTTAGTAGGTCACTCAGTTAATTAGTGAGTCAGTAAACCAGGCATGTGGCTGTGTTAGTTATTAGACAGACCAGCCAGTGAGTAGGGCTGTGCTTGAGTCTGTCATTTAGATGTCCAGCCAGACAGTTAATTAGAGTCAATATGTTAATCAGTGACTGCCGTCAGTCAGCCAGTCGACATGATGATGAACCAGCAGCTCACGAAGGGTAATGACAGCAGGATCTCACAGCCAGATGTTTCTTTGGATCTTCTGTTCCAGTCTGACAACACGTGGACAGATCAAGCCTACTGAACTGTCAACTGGAAACAAAGATGTTCAAAATTTACTGCGAGAGAAGAAAGGAAAGTTGAGTCTGCAGCTGGAGGGGAAAGACAATATTTCCCTGGAAAACACCTGTTAGCCATACTAAAAAGATCAAGAATTAGCAACCACTTAGGAACCGCTTCTCTTCGTCTAGTGCAAGTGTGCTCCAATTCGACTGGGAGGTGGGACAGACAGCATTATGCTCAGAAAGGAAGGCAGAGAGAGAAGAGTGGTGATGCGAGGCCTTTCTGATCACATCCACGAAGCACATCAAAAATCAGAGGCAAAAAAAAAACCTCGCTTTCATCATCTGAGAGCCATTTGCTGAGGGGAATAGCAGTTTGTCGTTGTCTTTGACTGTGACTGAAAAATTGTGTCTGTGGTGTGGGCATGTGTGTTCGTCTGCACGCGAGTGCTCCTGAACGTAGGTGTGTGTCTGTGTCAGTGTCTGTGCATGAGTGCGTATTTAAGATGACACAGGATGTGGTCCTGCTTACAAAAAGAATGGCATATGGCCCCTTGATTTTTGGCAATCACGAATGACAAGTGAGCAAAGGGATCACGAGTGAACGCAGGGTGTGTTGCTGGGTTGGGGGTAGCAATGGGAGGGCTACCCTTAACAATCTCATCTGCGTGTGTCTATTTGCCTGAGCGTGAACGTGTGATTGTGCACATTTTCCCGCCCTAAGGCAATACAGCGCTGCTTTATGTAGATGAATGTGGAACAAGTCTCGCCATTTAGCAGCGTTATATAAATACATTAAAACAATACTGAGCCCAGGCTCAGCACACTGCAGCTCCATACGCAATGTCAACAGCTGCCTTGGGGCACATTTTTCTTTCTTAATACATTCAGATTGAAAGATGAAAATATTTCCCAAAATCCCACCAACCCCTTCCACCCACCACTATCACCCTGACACATAAACACAGTCCTTACAGTGCTAATTGGGAGGTCTTTTAGATGGGTAGCTTTTAGAGATTTTATAATTTGTTGACAGGGCTCTGTTAGGTTGAGAAACAGCTAACTGTGTGTCCTCGTGCAGCCAGATTGCAATTTTAGGTTGTCATGTGTTTCTAATTAAAATGTGAGATAGTTCCAAGAAATGCTGTTCAAAAGACTATGAGCATGTAAATATGAATGTTGTTTTTAAAGAAAATTTAAAGCTGCTTTATTACAGAAACTTACTATGCCTAAAGTACTTTATAATGAAATAACTGGGAAATATCAAGTCTTTCTTAAGATGAAGCTTAATTTTTCTTAAGCTGACTGAAACTGCATTTCAAGATTTTTGTGGAAATATTTTGAACAAAGAAACAAACAAAATCAGAGGAAGAAAAACAGGAAGAAATGTTTGTTCAACTGAGTTTTCTTTCAGACATTTCAAATCTTTGAATGAACAGAACTGCAAACACTTTATTCTGACTTCAGTGCAGAAGTAAAAACTACATATATTGTGAATATATGTCAGGCTCTTAAGCCATAGCAGGCTACTTTTACAAAAACAAACCCAGAACTAGAAAATTTAGCCGGTGACCTTTATTAATACTCATAATTTTTTTGTATAATATATAAAAATAAAACTAATAATTTGAACTAAATTAAGGAGGATATTTGACAAAAATGTTCATAATCTGTTGTTTTATTGAAATATGCAACAATAATAATGAGAAATGTACTTTCAAATATTTTTTTATCTGGTTAAGTTTCTGTACCTCAAACAAAAAGCTTTAGGGTAATTTGACAGAAAAAGTGAAACTGGTTGAGCCTTGAAAACAAGGTTGATCAGTACAAATACCCAGTATAACTGCAGAAGTAAGAAAATGTTTTCTTTATTTGATTAATTTAAATTAGTCTTACCCCGTTTTTTCATACAAACATGGGCCATTTTACCCCTGGGTGACAGTAAACCATCTAGCAAACTGCTCTTTTTAATGAGGCACTATTCATCTCTGAGTTCCAGACATCTTGGACTCAGCATATCTACACGCCGCTGATTCAAAAATGAATCAGCGCCGGATTCACTTTTGAGGTGGTAGTTTGAGGTATTTTTTTTTCTATTAGATCTAAATGTTAATAGTAAAGAGGGCTAGATAATAAAACATATGTATATTCTTTTCTGTTTTACTTAGAGGAAAATCTCAAGGTACACATAGTGTGTGCAGCCGTACAGCTGTTGGGTCCCCTGAGCACAGTTTTATGTTAAAAGTCCAAAATACGCACAATACAACTATGCCGAGGATAGATGGCAAAAATAACAACTGGTCAAATATTTGGAACATTAAATTTTTTAAAAATAAAATAGATGTCAAATATCCTCCAGCAATGCCAATTTAGAGCAGCAGGACAAACTAATGGTTCTAGCGCATCACGCAGCGCTGATATCTGGATGCTCTGGATCTAAAACCAAAAGGCAATGCAAATTATATTTGCTGCATGTTCCACAAATTGTGTGGGAAAGAGATATCTGAGTGGGACAGATAACCAGCCAGACTGCTGACAATATTTTTGCATTAAAAACAAAATGAAAAATATCATGAATAAACTTTAATGTGCTTGTTATTTAGCAGACAAAAATAAATTTCAACAGTGAACAGAGACCTGAAAACCGTCAGTCGCCATCGATATTTATGGTTACTGATGGCTGATTGGCTTTTGGAAGAACAAAGAGGGACAAAAAAATAATAATTCACGCAATTATTTTTTGACCTGAGCCGAAATGATCTGCTCTGGGCAAAGTGTGGGTGAACATTTGGTCCGGACCTATAAACGGACATGGGCCTGATGTCAGAACGTCTGAAAAAAGGCTCCCGCATGTGCGTAAACCTTTGGGTGACTGTTATGATCTGGAGCCTTAGATTTGGTCCAGATCTCAATGCTGTAGGTTTTCTCTGTCTGCATATAAACACAGAGAGATGTCAGTCACTGATTGTCAGAGTTGTGTGCAGCCTGTGTAAATGTCTGGCTGGACCAGCGGACGGGCAGGGCAGCTCCGTAAAGTGGGGCGCGGGGGGTTGGCCCTGTCATCCCCCCTGTTCCAGCGCCTATGGTGCCACGTCTGCTAGACAAAAGGACAGGTACAATAAATGTAACATTTGTGAGGTATTTCGGACAACTTAGGAGAGACAAGACCTTTAAGACCTCTAATTAGCATGACTTATAACCTCGTGTTCCCTTTGCTGGGGCTTTGAGTAATTCAAATAAAATTAGCTAGCATTAGCAGAATGATGGCTATTGTGAATTGCCACCATGCTGATTGCTGCCTCACTGTACATGACCAAGGCCTCCTGGACAAAAAGATGCTATTTTTAGACTGCCAGGGAGAGGGTGGGGAGAAATGTGTAAGGATAAAGCGGAGAGAGAACACGAGGGGCGAGACAGAAAGGAAGATTGCATTGACAATCATGCAACACTGTAGTAGTAGAGGGAAGACAGGAAAATGTTATGGGCAACCAAGCAACTAATAAGCTTGAACCTCAGCACTCTGCATAATGCGACAGCTCATTACCGCCCAATTAGGCATTACAATGCCTTGCTTACTGAGGTTTATTGATGCAAATCAACCAGGAAAAGATACCCTGGTGCCAAAGAAAACAGGAGGTGAAATTGGATGAGAATTTGTCGAAAGTACAGGCTCTGTGGCAGTTCAATCAATTTACAAAGTCTCTGTGGAGGAGGTTATCCAAATTAGTGTGTGATTTTGACAATATGGAGCTGATTTTTTTCACCAACTCCTTATGAGACATTTGAGGTTTCCTCTGATAATATTAAGATGACCCTTTTAGCAGCATGCAGCCATGTGCTCAGTATTCAGTGATGTCACTAATAATGCCATCTGTCTAATACTCTTATGCACCATCCTGCTTTAGACCTGTTATCCTCATTGCAGATTGACTGTTTGGATGTACATAAACAATATATATCACCTTCATTACCACATACGTAATGCGATGTACTCAGATACACACAATCCAGCATTGGAAAGACACAGAGAAACATCATGTTAAATCCACAACTACCAGAATACTTTAATTTCTTTGTGTATTCTGAACTTTTTCTTTATCTTTTTCCATACACTGATTACACAGATCATCACTGGTTACTAAGCAGATAAGGCCTGAGGCAATGACTGAATGCATGTGTGCTTTTGCTACAGCATTTAAATGTGAGCTTATCTGAACTGATGAATCTAGAAATGTGTTGCTCAGTTTTATTTTTGCTGAGTCGGTTACATTCAGTCCAAAAAAGAAATTAAATTCTATGAAAAAAAGGGTAGAACATATTTTATGTCATAGATTATTTTTTTGTTGTAATTTTATTGACAATGGTAAAACATTTACCAAAGATCAGAGGCTAACTAAAAAAAAAGAAGCTGACATGAATCTAGTTGTCAGCTAATAATGCAGTGCTTTGTAATCTGATCTTTACTTAAGTTTTATGAATCCTTGATGGAAAGTGTGGAATGCATTGATAGGTTGCCCCTATCACACATTGCATTTTTTATTCAAATGCAACCAAAACATTCTTATGGACATTAAATTATTCTCATATCAATTTAAATTGGACAATGCTCAGACAGAAGTGGAGTAATAGAAAATATACTCGTAAAATATCCTTTACTAGGGCCACATTCAGCCTTGACATGTTTATATCAGTCAATTTTTAAAAATGTTTTTTTTTTTCCATTTTTAGATTAAAATAACCCATCAGTGCTGCATTGCTGATGTGTGGCCACAACACTATTTGCAATTGTTCCGATATAAACAATTTAACAACCAATTACTGTCACTATACAGTTTATCTTTAGGTGTAGTTCAGGTATTTAAAACAATCTGTCATGCTCAGTTTCTCTAAAGCTACTTGTGGAGGGATCTGAATTTCTTCGCCACATCACTTTAAGCAGAGGGAGACAAAAGCAGAAAAAAAAAAAACAGTCTCCATTTTGTTTTTTTCCAAAGGACAGGGAGGAGGGAAGACACTTGCAGACAGCTTCTCCCTTTGTATGTCCAATTCACTGAGAGATTTTGCCAGTCAGTCACACTCATCCACAGATGCAGTGCACAGAAGCAGTATTCAACACAGATATTCAATATACACAGAGGAAAAAAGAGGACACATACACACACGCATGCACCCTCAGCCTGGGTCGAGGTAATATTCACGCGTGTCAGGTGGAACGCTCCATCCAGGCTGAGCACACAGGGGTGTGTGCAAGCAGGTTCTCTCTGGTTTCTTTTGATGGAGTGGTGGTGTAGTCCGATAAAGGGCAGCCATCTATCTGCACCCACCCAATCAACTCTGACACTGTTTCCAAGGAAACGCCACCCATGGGAGCCAGAAGGGGAGGGTGGGACCTTGAGGGTGCATATTCTCCTGTGCTGTCACAGTGCCAGGAGGAAGGAGAACGGGGATGGAGTGATTGAAGGGTGAAGGAGCGGAGGGGTGGGGGAAAAGAGGAGAAACAGAAGAGAATGGTGGATACAGAGGAGGGGTGCACCAGCCACTTCACAGGGGTTAACTTTAATCAGACATGACACAGACCCCGGGAAAAAAAGAGGAACAATTGCAACCAGAATCTCATATTTTCATAGATACAGTTGCACAGGGAGAGGCTGGCTGTCAAACAAATTTTATACACATAGATGATAAGCAGCATTATGCGCACATACACACCTTCGTCTGGAGGCCATGGTCGTGCATGTATGCATCATAATATCATTTGCAAAATGTGCAGGAATTAAAATTCTTCGTCATATTTCATTTTTGGATCACTTTTTTACACTTCACCAAATACTGTGATTCAGAGAAACGAGCAAATGAGTTTGTGATGCATTCCCAGGATCAGCCCTATCACCCTGACATCTCCAGGATTACCATATATTAACAACTTTTGTCTTATGTCAGATGTTTGAGCAGCCTGATTCATTTTTTCAGCATAGTGCACCAGACAGTTTGTATTTACAGAGACAGTTCATGTGCAAGTGCTCAGTAAATAGAGACAGATGACAGATAGTTGAAAACATTAACAAATCTACAGTTATATAGTTACCCATAACAAACAAATCCAGGATAAAATATAATAACAATCTGACCTCATTCAACAAAACACAAAAACTATAAATACAGAGAAATTATTTATATATGGACTAAATTGATGCATAAAACCACAAATGCAACACAAACAATAAATATTTGAACATCAGGATACTGTTTAATGTTGCAACAGTACAATTTGCTCCGTTCTGTTTCTACTAAAGTTAGTCGTTTTCCCATTCAACATAGAAGGACCCAACTATTTTCCTTAAATATACACAGAGGAAATATCTTTTTGACTTAAACCTAATTAGCATGTAAATCAATTTAAAGTTCTCAATCTTCTTTAAATAAGTGTAACAAAGAACAGTAAACTGCGACAGACTGTCAACCTGTCCAGGGTGACCCCACCTCTCACCCTGAACGTTAGCTGGAGAGGCACCAGCACCTCCACACCCCACAAGGGACAGAGGTGTTAGAAAATGGATGGAAATAATAGTAAACATTTGCCACATTCTTTCTAACTGCACATTTGGTCCGTTTAATTTTCTTTTTTATAAATAATAATGATAATTCTGACTTACTTTTTTTATTGGAGCCTTTGCTAACCACATACATTTACATGCTTTAGTTCACCTAACGGCCACACAACAAACACACTATTCAAAAGCCATTATCATCATTACCACTAACCCACAATGCATAAGAACCTGTCTACGCAGCATTAAACTACAGTGAACCACTCCGTCCCACAGCCACTAGCACCAATTAGAAGGTGTAATCTCTGCACATCTATCTGCCAGGAGCCCTGAGCACAAATGCTGAGCAAAGAGAGAGCAGGAGAAAATAACCATAATTATTAGCAGGCAGGCCTCTCTGTACTGATCACCTTCTTTGCACAAGCTCGTCTGACACACACACACACACACACACACACACCTCCTGTCTTCCCTTGTAATTTTGACTTCATAGCAACAGCTATGAGCAGCAGCAGAGCTTTTGTTGTCTTCTGTAATTGGGAAGTTGTAAAACCGAAGGATTTCTCATCGGTCCATGTCTTAATGCTGTCATCTTCCTTCTGCTTGGCAGCTGATTACAGTCTGTGTACTGTCTTGCTCCGTAACACTGACTTAATGTTATTTCATGCAAGCAGAGCCATCGCAGCGACCCAGATGTCCATATACTATAATCTAATCTAAAATGATTCTGGCTCAGGATTGGCTAATCCAACACCAGTCTCTCCTTAATCTGATGTCTAATAGGCGACATCTGGACAAGAAGACACAAAAACACAGAACAAGGAGGCAGTCTTTGACTTGTTTGGGAATAATCATCTTGTCTGTTTAGTGAGTTAGTTCATGTATGTATTAGTTTATCTTCATGTTTCCTAAGGAATTACACTGGAAGGCTTATTTTATAGACAATGCTTAAAAGAGCTAAATACAAAGAACAAGAGTTTAATCAAAACACTTCACCCTAACCACACTGACATGATTTTTGCTCCATTTTTTTCAAATTACAAACATTGCATGTTTCTAGAATCTTTTTTGTTGTTCCAGACAAAGATAGCCTGAATTAATAAAACAATGCAATTTTCAAGTGATGATTTCAGTTATGAAAGAAAAATGTTATCCAAACCAAAAAATGCCCTAAGTGAAAAAGTAATTGCTTTCAAAACCTATCAACTGATGTTTATTGAACCAACTGCAGTCGAGTGTTGGTGGTTACAGGCAATGAGTCTTTTACATCACTTTAGATCAATTTTGGACAATCCATCCTTTGTATATTTTTTCTAATTTTTTCTAATTTTCTGGCATTTATTGACTGTTAATGGTCATATCAAAGCATCGACATTAAACCAACCCCAAAGGAGATTAGAAAGGGTACTCTGGGTTCATTTTCTGGCTCCAGAATCTCACCGCACTTGAGCTCAAAATTTGAAGTTTTGCTGTCATTTCTCTGGTTGTTCATTGTTCCATCAATGAACAACCAGAGCTTGTTGGTTGAACTGTTCCAAGGCAAATCATTGAGATCATGAAGAAATAAAGCAACCCCAAATCATCACACGACCTCCATCACGTTTGATTGTCAGACATTTTTCTGAAATGCTGGGTTAGTTCACATAAAAGGAAGCACACTCCAGTTTTGCCTTTTCAGTCTATGGAATATTTTCTCAAAAGTGTTTGGGATCATCAAGATGTAGTTTGAGAAAATGTAAAATATAATTTTTTGTTCTCTTTCCTCAGTAGTTGTTTGGACATCTGACCTCTACAGCAGAGGCCATTTCTCCCACTGACTTTCTTATTTTTGAATCTTAAACACTGACTTTAACAGACGCAAATGTGGAGTGCGGTGGTGTAGACGTCCTGTTTCTCTGTGACCACTTCAATGAGTTATTGTATGATTTTGGAGTAACTATGGCAGACCTGGGAAGATTCTTGCATGTTTCCACAATTTCTGGTTACTGCCTCTCTTTTTGTTCAGAAGAAGCAAAGATTTGAACCATTTCATGACTAATGTATGCCACAGACAACGTTTCACTTGTGCTTGATTTTCTTAAGCATTTGACTTCCTTTAGTCAAGCCAAGCACAAATAATAATTTAGAAAATTGATTTGAGTTTTGTTTTAATTTTTTTTTTTTTTTTAAAAAAGCTAATAAATTGTTAAAATTCAGTCCTAATGTGTGCCTCTGGTTTCAGACAGCTTAGGTCTCAATGCATTCACACCTCTGTCAAAACAGAAATGAAAGTGTGCAGTCTATTTCTGCTGGTGTCAACACGTTGCTTTAATGGTTTAATGGATCAAATCATCAATAAACAATTGAATGTGTGGGGCTTCAGTGGCACCTTGCCTCATTTCGGTTGCTCCCCTTTTGTTTCG
The DNA here is from genome assembly GCA_010277075.1 of Poeciliopsis retropinna. Classification (NCBI taxonomy): domain Eukaryota; kingdom Metazoa; phylum Chordata; class Actinopteri; order Cyprinodontiformes; family Poeciliidae; genus Poeciliopsis; species Poeciliopsis retropinna. Next base: position 16,443,457 of record VMRM01000002.1, on the reverse strand, counting down.
TCCATCCTGGAGGTGTGACATGAACCCTGAGTGTGAGTTCTGTCTGCTTCAAGCTGCAGGAGTCCTTCTCAGAGAGCATAGCAACAGACCTGTCTCTGCTGTCAAAATAGGATTGGCTTGTGTGAAGCCGACTCAATGCCACAGATACAACACACATTTCGCTTCATTGATTATGCGCCAGAGACCCCTCAGAGTCCAGGTTTACAAGGAATTTCTTCCCATCTTTGCCGTACTCACTCTCCTCATAGTTCCCATTTTCCTCCTCGCACTCAGATTTTGAGTCATTTACCAGCTACTTCATAAATATTTAAGCCTCAATGGATGGGGAGGCTACCATTTTTCTATTGTTTCTCCTTCTAGAGTTAATTTTACATGGGCATGAAAGATGTGCTGTAAGACCAGCAAAGTAAAAAAAAAAAAGAAAACCTAAGGTGTTCTTCTAGAGGTAGCTCCTTTCATGGAGCGAAAATTTAGAAGCTCTTATATTGTTCAATCTTTGTCAATAGTTATAGGACATATACAGACCTGTTGAAGTTTCAAGTAATAGCATTCAAGCTGAAGAAAAAGAATGATGTTACTAGCGTTGCTTTATCTTCAACAAGATCAAGAAAATGTTACAGTCCTGTCTGCTTTTCAAAATAAAATAAAAAAATATATATTATACTGTCATCTTCCTGAAATAATGATCTGGGTTATTTTTTGCCACAAGAGATATTGAAGAAAAAAAAAAAAAAGGAAAAAAGAAATCTGTAGCTCTATTTCCAAAAGATGTTTTAGGCAAAAGAAAAAAAAACAACCCCAAAAAAAACACTTTTGGCAAAAAAAAGACTAAAAAGACTTGGACCACTATTTTAAGATGGTGACAATACTATGTTTTTATGCTTTAAAAAGTTAGCTCAGTACCATAAAGTCCCTCATTATCTATTGAAAATTTGCTTTACTATTTTTACACATATGCAGCATCTTGAGTTTAATGGAAATATTGCAAGTAGGACCAGACCCACCGCAACACAGCCCACAAAATCCTTTGTGCCAACAGCTAAGAAACATATGAAAGCCACTATAACATTTAATCTTCCTTACGGCTGTAATAATAAAAAAATATATTTTATAACCTTAGCAGCAATTTCATATGAGAATAAATCAATAAATTAGACAATGTAATGCATCTCATTTCAAATGTCTGAATAAACACTATCATATTGTGAAACTTCTCAAGGTTGGTCAATTCAAATGTAAAGTCCTACATTTGTCACCATCTACTGTCATTATTGTTCTTCTTATGGTCTCTTCTGATTTGGGTTTAAGTGGGTCACACACTTCAGGAAATATTTTTAGGTCTTCAAGTATGTAAAGCTGATGTGGCGGATCTAAACGGCAGAAAACGCTGATAGCAAAGCTGTGCCAATAAGGGGGGAAATTTACCAGTTTATCCTCCAGCTTGGTTATCACATCCCACATCCTTTAGATGTGAGAGCTCTGTGGATTAGACAACATGGGGTCCACACACTGTAGCATGCAGGCAGTATTTCTTTCAGCAGCTGTCTATTACTCTCCAATAACACTTTGGCAGAGCTTTAAAATGCCGGTACCAGGGCAGACGAGTCCAAAGAAACAAATACCCTAAAAGGGGGGGAGAGAAGGGATGGAGGTATTGAAAGCTGTTGAGTGATGTGGGTGGGTTTCTTAATGCTGTGAACACTTTTGGCTGAGACACAAGGAAAGAAGAAAATAAAGCAGATAAAAAGGAGAGATGCTAAAGTAAGAAAAAAATCCTTTCAGGTCTTTCATGTGGCTTTTATTCCTGCTGTGCTAACGAAAATATGCATAGGCTTTTATTTATGGACTCTTAGGACAAAAAAGTGTGTCCATGAAGACTGCATTCAGAGCATGTGTCTGAATACAGGATATCAAGACCTATCTCTGATTTCAGATTAGCTCAAATGCTTGGATTATTTTTAGCGGAGGCAAATGTTTTGAAACAGCATGCTCTCATTAACGGTTCCTCACCACATCTACTCCAGAGTGATTTCAGACTACTCAGATTATGGGTTATCCTGGATTATGCAAAGGACCCTGCGCACAAACACTTATCAGTTTCATTTCTTTGTCCTCCCAATTATATTCATGCCAAATCCCACAGTGCCGTATCTTTGCTCACAGCTGGCAAGTGTAACTAAAGGATTATGCAAGCAGCTTCTACAAGCAAATAGATTTCTCCGTACTTCAGAGGAGAATTGCTAGTTATGCAGCGCCTATCTATCCGCCAGGCATGCACAGAACCATGTCTCCTACTTTTTTAATTTTTCTTACTTGTTTCAACACGGTGCTTCAGAAAGAGATGGAGAAGAAAGAAAGGAAACAGGCAACGTCACAAAGCTCGTACCAAACCAAGAGGCCTTCAGGTGTGTGGATACTGCCAGTTTGTGTCTTTCAACAAATAATGTGAACACTTCTGCATCCAGGTGTTGTGTGTTTTTGGTACAAAATGTTTGAACTTTGAACTTGACCTTGCAGATGATGATTGTAAAAGGCCCCGTCATAGCTCTTCATAAACCAAACACTGTTCCAGAACGTGAACTTCATGATCTTTATTTGTTCGATCAGAAACTGAACCTACATGCATAATTCACTGTAAGAAACACACGACACAGACCATTTCCTTCCTGTTTGGTCATATTTTAAATTATTTCTTCTGGTACATGCAGTAAAGTTCAAGTTTATTACAGCCTCTAATTGTATCTCTGTTTCTCAGTGTAGCTTCTTCACTGTCCCTGAGGGATATGTGCATTAATTAGCATTGATCTGGCACCAAAAAACAAGGAGCAGATTGGTGCAGGTCCAAGGCTATCACAGATGCAAGAGCTTACTTTAAACACAGCATGGGATCCACTTTACACTTCAGGCAACTGACATTCCTAATCAGACTTTTACAAAAGCGCAAGACAGTTCAATTAAATGTTACTTTATCTTTTGCTGTGCACTACCTTATATCAAGGAAATTAGTCTGATTTTCTGCTTCACTCCTGTTCCCAGTCATGATCTAAGATTTCTCTCTTAGAACTTTTGCCCCATTTCTTCTCCAGTATGCTGATATAATGTTAATATTTTTAGAGCAATAGCAACAAACACATCTATACTTGCTGAGTTGCTGCAATCTTTCTACATCAATAAACCTATATTTGCTATGAATGGCTTTTGTATAGTAGGTTTGCATTTTAATTCTGAGAGAAAGAAGATGCCATTTAGGGATAAGGCTGTATAATGTTAGAAAAACACTCAATAAGTGATAATGTTGGTCAACGCAATAAACAACAATAACTAAACAGTGCTAATTTTTTTTCTATTCTTGGTTCTTTCAAACACTGAGCCGAGTTGCTGGAAAAACATATTTAAATTTATTATTTGTGATACCAAAATTGATATTGGGTGTAGCAGCATTAACATGATATGGACATATATGCAACATCAATTAGTTGCCTCTTCTTCCCATCATCTTCGCGAATTTGTCTCGAATGCAGAAAAACTAAATTGTCCTGTCTAGACACTACACAAGTGTCTAGACAAGACAGGACAGGACAGGACAGGACAGGACAGGAAAGGAAAGGAAAGGAAAGGAAAGGAAAAAAACCTTACTAGGGAGAAATAGACAACAATTACACTTGCCCTAGGAGGCCGAGGGAACCTGACCACGTTGCCATGGAAACTCAAGTACAGCAGAAAGTAACACAAAAATCAATTCAGATTGAGCTTATCTCTCCCTCTTACTCGCTGCCTTCTCATTTCACAAGGGCTACGAAGCATGCTTCTACTCAAAATCACATTCTGACTATTGCAGTACTTTGCAGCTATAAGGGTAACAAACACAAAACCTGCTCTTTTTTATTAATTCTAAATTACACATGGGGATTGTGCCATTTAGTAAACAAAAAAAAGGCTTCAAATCTACTTCTTAGAAAATATCTGAGAGAGGTGCTGCTTTAACTGTTCAACAACAGAACATAAATCACCCTCTGTCTTGGATGCACCATTCATCCTTATTCTTTCTCTCCATCCCCTTCACTCGCTTATTCACTCTCTCAGAGGGGTAGCAGCAGCTGTATGCAGGTGATAAGCGTGTGCAGCGATGGGTACTTGGCTCTGATTGGCCAGCTCGACTCCTACGCTGATGGGAAGATTGCAGGCTGCGTCTGTCAAAAGGCCACATGGCTGTCACCTCATGACGTCACTGCCGCAAACAATCAACCGACCACAGTCTCAGTGCAAACACTGATGTAAATGTTTCTTATATTAGGCTCTATTTCTATATTTATGAGCCTGATATAGAAATAGCGCTCGTAGGTCCTCTCATAATAAATTCCTTGTAAAATACACACAAACAAACAATTATGAGCAAACAGGCTTGCCTACTTACAAAGGAGCAGAGCAGATCTGAACTCTGAAGTGAGGATAAGGCAGAAACTGACTCCCTGTTGCCCATCCAGCTCTGTTGATTTCACCACAGCCACTTAGCAGCAGTCTGCTGGGATTTCTGGTGTTTGGATCTAAGTTGTTGAATGTGTGATGGGAAGGTGAGGTCAAAGACAGGCTCCAAGGATACTCAGTGTGTGGGACTGAGAGGGTATGCCAGAGAAAAAGTAAAAAGAAAGAAAATGAGCCTTGAAAAAAAATAATGATACTTTGTGCCTTCTGCATCAAAAATAATATGGAGGGTCACCTTGCAGCAAGTTTAGCTGTTCATTTGCTCATGAAGAATTCAATTTGATAAAGAATTTGTTGGAAACACAAGCAAAGGCTATTGTAACCAGCTGACCAAATAAGATTAATATTCTAGGCATAAACAATAGACAAATACACAGGTTTTCTTACCAAAAAGCATTTACTGATAACATTTTACTGCCAGAAGCAGCAACATGATTTATAGCACATTATTTTTATTATTTCTGTTTATGTAGCAACTAAAGTGCTGGACAAAAAAAAAAAAAACAGGACAAAGGTAAAAACAATTAAAATCCTAAAAAAAAAAAAGTAATTCGAGAAGCAGTAATGATGATCTCAAGAGAGGAAGACAGACACTGAAGTCCCATTTGCTGTTCAACACAAGACAGGTGACTGGCACAGCAAAAAAAAAAAAGAGGTTTTTCTGGCCAGAGCAGACCAAAAGTAAACCTTTTGAGTCTGATGGGAAATATTATGTGCAGCAGGAAATCTAGTATTCCAAACCACCCGGATTGGCTTCTTTACCGTGAAACATGGCAGTGGCAGCATTATGGCCTTGAGATAATTTTTTTCAGCAGGCACAGGGAACGTTGTCAGAACTGATGAAAAGATGGATGGAGCTAAATAAAGGGCAACATTGAAGACTGCAGTAAAAACTTGACACTGAAGCAGAGAAATAAATATTTAACAAGCCAAAAAAAAATAAACATAAAGTCACAGAAACTATGAAATGGTTTATTTTACTGATTTGTGAGAATTGTCTAGTCAAAGCTAAAGGCATCTGAGAATTGAGGACTCAAAAATGAATGTTAGCATTATGAAAATACTATTTATAAAACAACTTTGTATATGATGCTGCTCAGGTCAGTGCAATGCTCTTTACATTAGCTCCCTTAAATTTCAGCCAGTGTTGGTAAAAACACAGTCTGAGAGAATATGGTTGTATTCACACCACTTGATTGATTCACAGGAAAAATTGGGCTGAATGATAAATGTTATCATAAGCGAACTGGACATTCAAATAAAACGTCCAGGTTTAAATGTAATATGAGCTGATCTATCTCGCTGTTCTGCACTAAAGACACCCAATTATATCTCCTCCTCTGATTGGTGTCCAGCAGGTGTTCTAAAACCATACTCATGTCTAATCAGTGTTACAGATGCTTAGCATGGGGCCGTCGGCTCCGAGGCTCAGTGTGAAAGTTTAAAGAGGCTCAGTGTGATTTACTGTATTTTTCCAGATTTACCACCCTGGGAGCGGAATAAGAGCACGTATTAATCCTTGATTGGATAGACGATGAGGGAGAATAAACGGAGCGAAAAATCCTTATTAGGGTCAGCAGGGTGATTTCAGTTATTAAGTGCCTTTTTTACTCTAATCAGGCACTTTTAAGATGGGATCAGACGTCGCATTATGTGACTAAGCACACCAGTATGTCTCCATTTATCCCAGTTATTCAGCTGGGAACACATGGACCTAAACACCACCACCTGTCACAAAATAAAATCTACATACAGGAGAGCTTATAAACAGAAATATTGAAGGTTCAGGGTGTAATTAGCTCACACTATTCATATTACTGATCTGGTGCCAGAGAGGTACTGGCCTGGTTCCAGTCCACAGAAATCTTTAAACTCTGGCAGACCCTCTGCAGTTACGGAGCTCTACCCCTGATTTAAAACCCTATTTCAACCTTTCTCTAAACAAATTTCACATATTACCATTTGGAATTTCTTTATTCTAAAGTGTAATGTTTCATCTAATTCTCTTCATTATGTTACAATGATTGGTACCAGATCTTTACAAAATCAACTAGACCAAAATTTAATTTCGTCCTCATTTCCTATACCTCGTTTCAGTAAAACTCACTGGTGCGCATCCTATAAATTTACAACATCATAAGCCAGATTAGTGCAGCGCACTCCTCAAAATCAGTGCTCATTTCAGCTGCGTTTATTCCAAGTCAAAAACAAAGAGCCATCCTTCACAGCCAAATTGCCTATTAAAGATGAGAGCGTGTTCAGTCTCCCATTGCGCCCCACCATCACCACCCTAATCATTCCCTGCCTAAACAACCTAATGGCTGCCATATTGCCACTGTTTATTAGTAAACACTGATGGAAGGATGCCCGGCTCAACAGTTGTTGATTTTGTCTATCCGTATGGACTATCAGCTGGGAATCGCAGCCACCGTGCCAGAATGTTGTCTGCTGTTCAGTCTCCCGTCACTAAACAGATTGCCTTATTGTTTCATGTGCGTAATGGCTGTAAGTGAATGTTTTAGAACACATAAGCCTTGGATAAAACATTAAATAAATCTGAAAACTCACAAAAAGCTTTCTGCTCGTCAAAAAATTAAAAAATTAAAAAAAAAATCCCCATGAGGATGTGAAACCAAGGCCTACAATTTGCATTGCATTTCAATAAAAATTTACAAGCCTCTGGCTCTGCTGCTGATGCTCCGAAGATCACCTTTGCTTTAAGATGCTTTTGGGAAGCCCAGTCCAAGATCGATTTCCCTCCATCTCAGTCTCAGTAACCCTGCAATCGATCCTTATCAAATATGTATCACATCCTCAAACCCACAGCTCAGCTAAGATGGAGACTTCAAACACCAGCGGCTCAAAGAGAAAGTTAGAGGAGAGCACGGTTTACTTCTTTTCCAAATAGAAAACCTCATTACTGAGTAAAGGTGAGAAACTGAAAGATGATAAAAGAAAAGAGTTTCCCTCTTTTAACATTATCAAGAAATCACAAGTTTTGCAATTAAAATGTAAGCTGTAACAACAAAGCTTTTAAAATACGACTGAATTAAGTAAGTAGTGAGCTTTGGAAATTACAATAGGTTTAATGTCACAATTGAAAGGAACACCAAAAAAAACAAAACAAAAACAACAAAAAAACACCACCCAACTCCTATCTCCATTTTAATGTTGCTTCTTGCTAAAAGGATCTTGTCTTGTCCTTCTATTCCCCAAACTCCCCGTCACATGGCACTCCTATGTTGCAAATGCACAAAATGCATCCTTCAGCTCATGTTTCCATAATTCTCTGTGGCAGCAGCGTGATTAATGCACACAACTATTGGTTTTTTTTAGGGGGGTGGAGGGGATTCTTTTTCCCTTTCTGTTATAGAACTCACCCCATCGCCCAACCCCAAAACACCTCCAATTTGTGCAGCTGTGGATTATAAATGCAAAAAATATCAACTTTGGAAGAAAACATGGAGAACTAGCCTCCCACACCTCTTAGCTGTAAGGCAGCTCTGTGCGCCCGTGTATGTGTGTGTGGGTAGGTGTATTTGTTTAGCTATTCTTCTTAGAACCATTTTTGGCATTTTTACAAACCTTCTGAAGACCGATGAGCCTAATGGGTTCAAAGGTCACCCCTAATTCAATGGACCCCTCTTTTTAGGTTTTAGGTTAGGTTTAGAGGTATAGTGTGAATTAAGTTTTAGCGAAGGTTAGCGTTACGGAAAATATCTAGATTTGAAATAAATACAGTGACAAAAATGAATGTAAGTCAATGCAAAGCCCCTGTGAAGATAGAAAGACATACAATGTGTATGTGAGTGGGCTGGGAGAAGGGGTGCAGTGAAAGACAAGGGTCAGCATTTCACTAACTGCTGATCTGTGTGGGAGGAGGAGGGATGGCGGGGGAAGTGAAATGATATGCTGTGTTGTTTTCATAAGGTTTCACTGCAGGAAGGGCGGAGTAGTGCAAAAATACTAACACACACTCAGAAACCTATATGTTCAGTACATACACTCACGTTTACGGTGATACTCAGGTCTACCGTCTGACTGGTATTTATTTACATGCAACGGTCAGCCATTTTTGCTTGAGCCATGACCCAATTTTCAGCCTCCAAACAACAAGATCAACAAACTACAATTTGAGCAAACAGGACAAAGTGAAGTCTGTGAGAGATGCAGGAAAGAAAAAATAAATAAAATTCATGTGGTTAAAACAAAGGCAATTTACCAAAGAACTCCCCTTTTTACTTTTCAAGTCTTTTCCTTTTCATGTTTTTTCAATCTGCTCTCTCCTCTAAATTTCAAAGCTTGTTCTCACCACTGTGCCCTCCTTTCAAGGTTGGCCTGACTTTGGGCGTGTTGAATTTACAGTCCTATTCCTGCCTGCCTTCTGGTGCCCTCATTGTCAATCTAAGTAAAAAAAAAAGAAATTTTTAAAAATGGAGGTGGTGGGACATCGCTGGCGTGATAAATCCCTGCCCAAAGAGCAATGCCTTAAGCCAAAGCACCTACGGTGGCACCTCTGAAGACATGCAACAATCACGCAACTCGGCTTGTGAATGGCTGTGACTGTAATTCTATTAGCAAGCAAACTGTTTGATTAGTCTCTATATACAAACTCACACAAACCCATGACAGAGGAAATCGTAGAATGTGTGAGAGTTGAAGGGAAATGAACCTGGCTGAAAAAATGCTTGCAGATTTTTAATTTTTATTTTTTCACTGAATGCTTTTGGTACTGGATTGACTTATTTGCAAAAAACAAATAAATCTTTCACTTTTCTATGAAGCTAGAAATTGACTGGGGCACTGGGACAAGCAGGTTGTGTAATGAGATCGGAGGAAAAAACTGAATATGAGTAAAATTCAAGGCCAGAGAAGAAGGATGGAAAGAATTAAGAACCTGAGAATGAAATGAAGCATGGATACAAAGAAAAAGGTCAAAAAGCAAGGTTTATATTTTCTATCCAATAGTTTAATGTTTCATTTCACAAAAAAATGTGAAGACATCAGCTTTTATGGTATAAGATAACATGCTTAACAGGACTCAGATCTTTGATGTCAGGACACAGTGTATAATGCTGCTTTATCAGTTCTTGAAAAATAATTTCTTGTGTTTCAGGTTGCAGGGACTTGTCTCAAAAGAAACCTTAGCCAGGAAGAGGTGTTTGCTGTATATAACAACATTAAACTTTGATTTAAGTTATTTTAAATTTTAGGTGATTGTTGGTGCCAGACACAGTTCAAGTAGAATATTTATACACAGTCATCTCTAAGGTTTACCAAGAATGGTCTTCTTGATGTCAGAGGATCATGGGCAGACTGGTTTGACAGAGAGGAAACAGCAACTCAAAAAAAAAAAACCTCCTTAACGGCAAGGTAAGCAGAACACCATCTCAGAACACATTAATGTTCAATCTTAAGGGCTACTGAAGGAGAAGGTGTAACTCCTGTCAAGTAAAAATAGGAAATTGAGGTTACATTTCACATGTGGGCTCACCAAATCTCGGCAGTAGCAGATTGGAAAACCCCTGGTCGGTCCAATAAGTTAGTTTGAGATTACACATTCAGAAGGAACGGTCAGACATTGATGTAAACATCAGGGAAGCATAAGACCACATAATAATGGGTCAGGCTGATGGTGGGTTATTTTCTCACTACACTTTGGTAACTTTAGTACCAACAATGCCACAGTCTACCTGAGTATATTGAAAAAACTGGTTACAAAGAGGGTTCATGTAAAGTAATTTCTGCAAAGCTATCATCAGAAATTATGAAATGGTGTAAAGGACACCATAAACCTTTCTGTCCACTGCTAGCGGTCAAATCTGAAGCTGAAAGGCCAGCGTGTTAATTCAAGGAGGAGACCTTTCTAATGACAAATGAAACTTCACTTCCCCATCACTCAAAAGTGAGATGAAACATAATGTTTTCTTACCTTGGGTTCAGTTAATTTGGCCAGATGGTTTCAGTGAAATTAATCATGCCATTTGTATCATCCTCATCATACGGTGTGTCTGTTTTAATTCCTCAGCCTGTCATGTTTCAGTCAGTTTATTGGTTATGCATAAAATATGTGTCGAGCACCTCAGGTGATGGTGTGTCTTTTTCAGATAAAAGAATTAGATTTACTGTCACAGGCAATGCAATGTAGAGTGGGTTGACAAGAAAGCCTTAGTTTATATAATTTTCCATTAGACATTACTTGATATATTTATATCTAAGCAAAAGCATTAATTATTATATGTTAATGATTCATCTGTGGTTTAAGGTTTGACATTTAGATTAAAAAACATATACATATTTGGATGAAGATGCATGAAGACTTTCAGAATGTCGCAGACTGTCTTAAGATTGTAAATCAAACTTAATATTTTTGCCATGTTCGTGTAGTGTTGTTCTTTCTGACCAGTTTTTCTTTTGCTCCTGAAGAAAAGCATCCCCACAATTTGACACTCCATGGTGTGGTTAGAGGTGCCACCAGTTTTAGGTGTTTGCATGTTTAGTTTTGTTGAGTCTGAACTTTGCCCCAAATTATATGTTCCTGTTACCTTCACTGTACATTATAAATCACAGTATTATTATTGGTACCAAAAGTCTGAGCACAGTTTAAAAACCAATATTGACAAAAGTAAACGATATTATTGCAGATGTCCTGTTGACTTTTTCAGAAACTTCTACCTAAAGTTTAGGTGAATTAAATCCTGGTTAACAAAATTACATCAATCACTGGTATGATCATTTACAGTGTCCATCAAGACGACTCGAGCATTTGGGATGTTTCTGCAATCAGGCATCTAATTTATGCTTCATCTGCACAACATTTACAAGTAGCACAAGGTTCCTGCAGCAACTTGAGTTTGCATCTCATTCCGTATCTGAGCTCTTGTGTGCACCCAAGGCCACCAAATTCATTACTCCCGTCTTGTATCATGAATGATGAGAGACAAAGGGAAGTAGATGGTAAACACAAAAACACACACTGTGCCAGCTCCATCCCTTTTTAAAAGCAAAGACACTTCACATACAGACAAGGGCATATGAACAAAAGCAACCAGCACACACACAAACATGCGCACATTAGCTGTCTAGGTCGGCCATATAAAATCCTGGCATGAACACAGTAGGCTACGGCCCCCTCCTCTGCCCCTACTCTGCTTTCTTTGTCTTTTTCAATTCCCCCTTTCATGTCTCTATTAGCTCTGTCAATTGTTTATTAAAAGCGGCAAGGAGGCGATCGGAGCCGGGCACTTGAAAAGCTCGTGCAGAGAGATGCGCTTTAAAATTCATGACGAGTTAATGGTATGTTAGTGGCAACATTAGGACCCGGTGAGCCTGCATCGTGCTCATTTACATTGAAGCAGGCCGCTTCAAATGACTACTAAGCAGTCCTCGTTCTGAAAGGTAATTCATATTGTAATTAACTTTTCAATCACAGCTGATTAATTAAGACAAGCCCTGGTCTGTAATTATGCATCTATTTTTACTTCTAATGTGGATCACTTGTTAGTCCAAGATTTTAGCAGCCACATCCATTTTTTACGAGTTAGTGAGTCACAGGCTTTACACAAACACACATTTACAACTCATAATAATACAGTGGCGACCTAAGGTTTAGTTGTTTTAGAGCATCTGCTCTTATTTTCATTTTATTTGAGCAACATCTCCAGACCTGTTTTTGCTCTTATTCTGATGAACAATGCAAGGGTAGAGGAGTGCATTTGACGCTACTATTCCCAACAAAAAACCCAGATTAATAATTTAGTGCATCTGTGGGATAGCTTTATTTTGTTTCCACTGAGACTGAATCTTCTTTTATGAAAAGAAAAAAGAGGCTTTAAAAAGTCAGAAAACTAGGATGGGTCAAATTGCAGGCTGCTACCATTGTCAAGTTTCTTCATGATGTGTCTCTCCCTAGTTCTTTGCTTGCACACTCACACATGCACACGCAGACACACACCCACAATCCTTGAGTCAACATACCCTCTCCATAACAGTGTGAGGTGAATCCGCTCATGCATCAGAATCTCCCATCAAATATTTATCACCAAGCAGCAGTGATTTTGACCGTGTGCTCATGCTTTTGACAGCACTCGCATGCTGCGGCGCTTATTGGAGTAAACACGGACAATCCAATATTGTTGTTCTCTTGTACACTTGCAAAAAAAAAAAAAAAAATGCTAGAGGAATACAGTAGGGTTCATTAAAATATCTATGCATTTGAAAAGATAACACATCATCAGAGGGGCTGATTTAATTGGTAACAAATAAAAGAAACAAGTCTTCTTTGTGTTTAATTTGGGATTTTGAGGCAGCCACATTCAACACAAAGTACAGCATAACCCTGAAGCCGAGAATAAAATTATACAAATAGTTAGCCATTCCAAGTCAATGCTTTGTAGATGCAACCTTCATACCAATAGCAGTCACAAGTATTTCAGGTTGCATTTCTACAAGTTTTGCACATTTAGAGTTAATATTTTGTCTTTGCAAAATAGGTTTTGGCACAGTTAGACTGGATTGGAAGCATTTGTGAGCATTAGGTGTCAAGTCTCGACACAAGTTCTAGCTTTGGTGGTGTGTTTAGGGTTGTTGTCATGTTGCAAAGTGAACCTGCATCCCAATCTCAAGTCTGTTATAATCTTCAGATTATAACAGACTTTTTTTTATAGCAGATTATAACGGCTTTATTTAGCTCCATCCATCTTTCCCTGAACTGTGGGGATGTTGAGAGAAGGGTGATGCACAGTGTTAGTTTTCCTTCATATATAGCATTTTGCATGAAGGCAAATTGGTCTCAGTGTCTTCTTTTTACATATTTATGTTTGAAATGTGGTTTGTAAAAACCTTAAAAATGCCTGTGAGTAGACCATAGGCTTGACACATGACACATATCCCTGACCTGTCTGCTGTGTTTATTGGTCTTCATGATGCTGTTTGCTCACTAATCTCCATCAAACCTTAGAGGCCTTCACAGGACAGCTGAATTCATACCCAGATTAAAATACACAAAGGTAGACTCAATTTGCTGACTTGGAGACAAGAAAAACTAATTGTTTTCATGTTATCTCATTTAGTGGCATCAATTTGAAGAGGGTTGGACACAACCAATTTTAAATTTATATATATTTCTTTTCCACTTCAGAATTTGGCACTTCTTAGTGTATGCTCTATTAAAAATCATACCAAAAAAACACGTAAAAGTTTGTGGTTTCAAGACAAAAAGGGAGTATGAATACCTTTGCAAAGGACCAGTTTTTAACAACAAACTCTCATTGTCTTTAAAGAACTGAAATGCAGTTTTGTATGCTACACCTTGACATTGGACAGTTTTTTCCACCTACTTCAGAGCACAATATGAAAACCTTGTCTACACGATTGATTTCATTTGCAGAGCATAATCATATCTGCATGCTGCATATTTGCTCAATCTCCGTGACATCAGGCGTTGTCTTCAACCTGCAGTTCTCTGTGAACAGCTGGGGAAACCTCAAGTAAATAAGTCTACAGCATGGATCAGAAGACACATCTTCATGCCTGAGCAGGCGCATTTAAAATGCCACCAAAACGTTGTCCCAGATTCTGCCCTCAGTCAAATGACATTAAGGGCTCGCTTACAGGTCCCCGAACGCCTCAGTATGGAGGAGGAATCAGCCAGCGGGCAGCACATGGAGCAATCAAAGAGATATGCATCCTATTTAAGATGAGTCAAAATTCAACCAGCTGAATGTTCTGGTGCTCTGTGTTATCATGCTGTTTTGCTGGATTCAAGCAAGGAAGGTAACTAGGTCAATGTAATGTAACGCTATGTAAATTGAGCCACTTTACCCCCTTGCTGGAGTCAAAATGGAGTTGGCTGAGAGGGGAGTGTGTACAGGAGAGAGAAAGCCAGTGATTCAATCTGACAGTTATCAACATCCTCTGGCTAGTGTAGAAACTGAGCTGCAGAGCCTGCATAGCCCCAGCACACAACAACAACAGCAACCAGGTAAGAAGATGACTTTCAGTAAATATTGCTCTAATAGTACAGACCAATAAGAGATGAGTCAGCTATTTCTTTGTCAGACATTAATGCCAAATATAGCAGTTTACATTTTTCCCAGTTTTATGTTAAACTCCCTACAAAATTTACAGGACTTCGCTTCCATTTCATGTATTTTATACCTTCAGATTTTGCAGATCACAATCAACTTTTTTCTTCCTGTTACCTCAGGCAGTTTGCATGCAGCTGCAGAAGTATAACTTGTCATACCTGAGCTGAGTGAAACTGTGTCTTTCTCCCATGATACGACGGAGACGTAGGACTCCACAGAAGCGGGGATAATGCACTTGAAGACGGCCACACTGCCTCGCATAGCCTTCTGGTCAGCCACTCTGACTGTGTAGGGTTCCCGTGAAACTAATGAACAAGGGAAAATATAAAAACATGTCAGTGTAACTTATTGATCATTAAAGACCTGTTTCAGTGTGCTACAATAATGCTGCATTATTAAAGATCTTGTGTAATCACTTATCCTTCTTAGCAAAGCAATAGCTTACAAACTAGCACTTTATAAGTACTTAAGCATTGATTGTGACTGAATTAAATGGTCATGGTTGAGTTGGAATGAACTGGATTTTCATTTGACCTGTTTATGTCTGTAAAGAGGTCATACATGTGGCATCATCGCATACGTTTAAATTGGCCAAAGAATTTTGAAAAAGGCTACACATGGTATATGGCTTTCCCTTTATAAAAGTGATTCCACTGAGTAAGTAATTGCATCATCTGCATAGAAATGAACCACAGCTGATGAGATCCGAAACCGTCAAGTTGGAAGTAGTTGAGGACAAAAATTACAGCCTTCTTTTAAGTGAGACATTTAAGAATTTTAGGAAAGGAATATAACTTATTGCAGATGTAAAGCATAAAAATATAATTTTATGTTGGCCCTGTTTAAAAAAGGGGCTTGTTTTTGTGTATAGTTTTAGTTTTAGTATGAGGAACAAGATAGAAGCCATGCTTTCTTCAAAAAGAGACGGTCCTTTTACCATCCGGTGATCTTCAGTAGTTTGGCCACTGTCATTTATATCAGATCTGGGAGATCTGGACAGCAAAATGTCTATCCTAATTGGACAAATTCACAAATCTTTCATCTGGGGTAGCAAGATTAATAAATGAATATATTTAAGTCAAATTAACCGTTAATTTGACTTAAATTAACCTTTAATTTGACTTAAGGTCAAATTAAATTAATCTTTAATTTGACTTAAATATAAGTCAAAGCAGCAATATGTCACGTTTATTAAAAAAATATAAGTTTAAGTATAAGCTACTATTTCCATCTGCAGAAATGCATCACTCTCAGTCAGAAACAACCAACCAGAGCCAGGAGGAATCCGTAAATCATGCTTATGTATGAGCTGCTCAATATACTAATGGCAGAAAAAACTGCTTATCCTCCGTCGATGGTGGCCATGCCAACAAACCTGGACAAGAAAGAGGGTTGTGAGCAGCATGTATACAAGAATGACTGACAGCACTAAGACCCTCCTCTTGGCTCTCATTGGTTGTTTGTTACTGTACTGTATTTCTGTAAGTAGCACTCAGAGTACTGGGAGAAGGCAGAGGAGCTCATTTTTTCCCCCAATTATCTGTCTCTTGCTACACTAACACAACACAGTGACCGTTTTAACAAATATGCAAAAAACATTTTTTTTAAAATAAATTTACATACTGCAGCTTTAATTAATATAATGAAAAGCAAAAAATGTGCAGATAATTAAAATCTCTCTTCAGACTGCTGCAAAATCTTGGCCATATACCTTTTTTCAACTAAATACAAATTTACTATGAGTAAAGCAAGTAAAGCAGTAACTACAATACATAGATTTAATGTATGCAAAAAATCTGTGGTTTCCACTCTCTTTGTTATCACTGCTTCATTTACCCTACCTTTATGAAAACTGCCCTCTGTCATGTCTCCTGAGCGGACTCACCAGCTTTGATGTGGACATCCTGGCTCCTGATCTTGCCAGAAGGATTCTCGGCAGTGCAGTAATATGTGTTGTCATGGATCAGCTTGCTGAAGCTGGATGGCAGGAAGTTGAAGATTTGAAGAGTTCCATTAGGATGGACATGGCGGATGCCTGGGACATCATAGATCTCCTCGCCGGTAGCCAAATACCACCGCAGCGAAGCAGGCGGCGCTCCCCCAGCAGGACAGGGAACCGAAGTCCCCGTTGTGCTGGCAAATACTACCTCTTGCAGAGATGCATTGACAAAGTATAGGCTGGAATGCAGATCTTCACCGAAAACTGGAAGAGACAAAACACAAAATTACCAAAGACTCTATTTAATCCCTTCTATGGATAATGTATTTTTTGTCAAGTTTATTATTTATATTTCTGTTTACATGGGTTATATCTTGGCTTTGTTTCCCTTAATAGCAAGTTTAAAAGCACCAAACCAAAAGATACAATCCCAAAAATTCTAAGTGTTTTCAATTTGGACACATAAATAATATATAAATTTGACGTTTTTTGAGAATTCTTCAAAATCATTTACTGCATGTCTGTCTCCTCACAGCCAGGTACAAACGGTTAAGATCTTTAATTTCATTCTTTGGAAGTTGGGACCATTAAATTAACAACAAACTATTATGAGTTATGAATTAGGGCCAATTTCCCTGTTCATATACAAGTTTCAATTTAGGCCTGCAGAGTAAAGTGAATGCTACTAAATCCATCCATCCATCCATCTTCTTCCGCTTCATGCAGGACTATTCTCTGGAGGAACGGAGGGAAATAAATGTCAATGTTGGGCCAATTACCTTTACAGAAATCTACAGCTGTTTGATTTTAAATGAAAAAGCCAGGCAAGGAGACATGAAAGGCTGAGTTTGTTTGCATTTCAGGCAAAAGCACAGTGACTGTGATCATCACGCTTGCCATCTCAGCCTGGTGACGAGGCTCTGCACTAAACGGCTCACAGTGGCACTAGCAGCTGGCTTGGCTCTCAGGGGAGAAAGCATTTTAGCACTTCATAAATTCCTAACAAGGTTTCAAATTGCAGACATTTCCATCCTTTTCTCTGCTTGAGCTGCTCTGTACCAGCAATGAGACAGTCAAGTGACCTCGTCATGTAAGGAGGCACGTCCCTCTACTTTTATTTGTTGTTACAGATTAGAAGGGATCATTTACAATTATTACAATGCTGCTCCTGATCAATACACTAGTATTTTCCTTCTTATAGAAATGGTTGACTTATTGCTGCTGTAGAAGTCTGGACAATGTCGGAAATGGAAACCGCGCTTTTAAAAAGCTGACATAAGCATTAGTAAATTCAAGGAAATAAATCTTCAAGTAATGTGAACTTAGTTATGGGACTGAAAGCAGAAGCAATATTTGCAACAATTAGTGTTTGAAGTAGATCCTGCTAGGGCTGAAGCGCCCCTTCTGGTGTCTGTGATGCAGGATGTAGCAACTCACCAGTTATTCCCCCCAACATAAGCTAATTTTAAACATAAACAAGTTCAACCCACAAATTTTTACATCACAAATTATTCCATTTTGAATTCCTTTTCCATTAGTCAGAACATGTGATAACCTAATTTAATGACTTAAAGTGATCCAAGAGAATTGTGACTGTTCTTAATTTTGACTCAAGGCAAGAACTGTTTCAAAACCTACAATGTTACTTCGAACAAGGGCAATTTTAAAACAGATATCAATGATTTAAAATTATTTAACACTAAAAGAAAAATTTGATTTAGTTTAAAAAATCAAGAGGTGTGAAATATTTTTAATATTTTTAATTTGATCAAAATATGTCATAAGTTTGTCACATTTGGATTACTGGTTTAATCTGAAACAGTTTCTAACTCAAATCCTTGAAAAAAACAGCATTTTTTGATACATCCCTGGTCCACCACACCTGAATCAAATAAAAGGCTCATTAGCAGCTATTTGATGCAGGGGATGCATGAAAAAGTTGCAAGACAAAAGCTGCTGAGGACTCCAGTTAAGCTCCTAATTCTTGGTACGAAAATGAAAATCTACAGCCTGAAACTTTTTACCAGTATTTCTACTGGAGAAAAATTAAGCACAAACCCGGTGTAATATTTTTAGGTGAAATTCTGTTATTGGAAAATTATCTATCTATCTATCTATCTATCTATCTATCTATCTATCTATCTATCTATCTATCTATCTATCTATCTATCTATCTATCTATCTATCTATCTATCTATCTATCTATCTATCTATCTATCTATCTATCTATCCATTCAGTAAATGATGAAGGTATGCAGAATGTGATTTGGCAAAACCCAAAAGAGTAATCTAATTGTGACAGCCCTCTCATGTTTTAAATACATGACTAATATCCACTGTGTCCTCACTACTGAAGGTTGGTTCTTTACCATGAAATTATTTGAATAAGAGCAGAACACTCAGGGTTGTGGAAGTTAATGTATACAGTCCTGTCTCTAGTCTCTTAAATCAAAAAAGTTTTTGCCAGTGTGAACAGTTTAAAATGCAGCAGGATGGTGTTAAGGGTTCTCAGCGGGCCTGTGGCACTGGCCAAGATGAAAATAATACATCAAAGTCATATTAAATTCAGATTCATTCTCTTTTTTCCCATCAGCCTCAAGGAGTATCAATCTTCTCCATGCTGCGTAGATAATGCAGATCGGAGGTGGGAGGGGTTGAGGGGTCAGAACTGTACCGGTTGATGAATGGTATTCAGGATGAGTGTGAAGGACAGCACATTTTCAGAGACTCAGATTTAAATGTATCAGTTTACCTATTTGTTTAAATAAAATATGCAATATTATGCTTAACATTACTTCAAACCTTGATACAGATTGTGAGTTAAATTTAGGTCTGGACTTGACTAAGACATGGAAGGTGAACATAATTCTAACTCTTTCATGGCTTTCAGAAGGTTTTTTTCCCCCAGAGTTTTCATAATTAGCTTCATCCATCTTCCTATTGATTCTGACCAGATTCTCTGTTTCTGCTGAATAATAGTATTTCCATAGCATAATGCTGCCACCACCATCCATCACAGTAAAGACAGTATATATAGGGGGAAAATCAATTGTGGTTCAACACTTTGAAGTAGGATAAAAAGTTATTTTGGTCTCATCTGACCAGATCACTTGTTTCATAGCTTGGCTATGGATTTTATTGAAGTGAACCACTTCTCTGTTGCTCTGACCTCAGAACCTCCCACTTGGGCTCTTGATCTCTGCAGCTCCTCCAGAGGTAGCATGGGCCTCTTGGCTGCTTTTCTGATTCATGTTCTCCTCGTCCTTCCTGTCAGCTTAGATGGACAGCCATGTCTTTGTAGGTTGTGACTGTTACTCTATTTTTGGAGGATTGATGGAACAATGCTACATGAGATGCTCAAAACTTGTTTTATAACAAGTATATTTTGTTTATTTTTTTATATTTTATTTTTAATTTAATATTTAATTTTTCCTTTGGGATTAATAAAGTATTTTTGAATTTAACTGGATTGACTAACACACCCTGCTTTAATCTTTAAAACAACTGCATCCCTGACCTGTCGGCTGTGTTTCTTAGTCAACAAGATGCTTTTTATACTCTAAGCTTCTCTATAAAAAAAAACTCTGAGCCTTCACAGGACAGCTGGATTTACACAGAGGTTGAATAATACACAAGTAGATTCCATTTAATTATTTAGAGACGTCTGGAGGCAAATGGTTACACTGATTTTTTTTAAAGGTGTAGGAGTAACAATGGCTGGATACAAATGCATGCCACAGTTGAAAACAGTGTATTATTTTTCTCAATTAAATATATTGAATGTTGTCTTCAAAACTTCAGTAGGATGAATGGACAGATGGACGGATGATGATTTAGTGAAAGAATAAACATAAAACACAGTTTTGTTCCCATAAATCTTTGTTTCTTGGTGAATATATACTTCACATACAAAGTACTACTTCAGAGGAGCAAAGGTCAAAGAAATGTGTGGTTGCTAAGAGATCTTTATAAAAGTATGAAGAAACTAGACCAGGATTAAAACGACAGCAGTTTCCATATGCAACGATGTCACATATGAAAAAGAATATGAGAGCAACTCAATTTAGACTGATTGAGTAATAGCTTGATTGATTTAATTAAAAAAGAAACGGACTCTGGTGGAAGAGAGCAAATCAGTTCACTACCCAATTTACTAATTGACTAAGCCCAGAAGCCAGAGAGCAAACGTTCTGATGATGAAGGTAAGGCGCTCCCTCCAACCTCCCAGAAAGCACCATGTCATGCCCCAACAAATGACCTCGGGGCCCAACCACTTACTACATTGCCTCAGAGAAATCAGTAATTGACATCATTTTTCATGAACTCAACTGTAAAGATTAAATAAATGACACTGTTCAACAATGTATCATATGCATCTATGACTGGTTGATATTTCTTTTTCTAAACCAGGATATACTGAAAAAAGCTGCTTCATCTAAAAGGTGATCAAGAGAGGTGTGAGCATGCCTTTTTTTTATTCGTTCTTGTTAAATAATCTATTTAATGCTCTTGCTTTTATGTTTATTTCTCTTGAAAAATTTTTGCACATTTTTCCAAGCATATTGGAAATGTACTTGAAAATGTTTTCTTGGGGAGTGAAATTTATTAGATTTTTATTGCTAAAATTACCTGGGTCCCAGCAGCAACAATATATGATTTAAAATACTTTTTTTAATAATAATAAAAAAAGTAATTACATTTTTGAAAGTGCAAATGACTCATAGTGTTCTATTAAACAATTTTCATCAAAATTAGAATACAAATGGGAAAAGAACTACCTCACAACATATCCGCGTAAAATGAAGATGGAAGACTGCATAACAAAAGAGCGGAATGATAATATTTTATCAAAGAAGACTGATTTGAAGCAACTCATTTAATGTACTTGTCTTATTCAAAATTTATCATTTGGGATAATTTAAGTGTAAGAATCATTTTTGGCTTTTGTAAATCGCAATACATACTTGTGAGTTACGTTTTGTAACCTTGTGGAATGAAATGGCTGTGAATTTTTATGCATTCATAGATAAGAATGAATGCCAAAAGACTTGTATTTGTACAAAATAATTACACAAGTTCCAACTTTTTCTTAAGGTCTTCTTACAGATACAAATTAAGAAACTATGTTTGCAGGTAATTACTTGGGGTGCTGCCTTGGCGCAGGTGTACAGCACAACCCATGTACGGATTGTGCCATGAATGTCATTCCCCTCTCTGATTTCCCACATTAAAATAAGGTTCCTGTCTGACCACTTTCAAACAAAGGCCATTAGAGCCGATAAGAAAATGATTTGCTCAAGTTCTCTTGCTTACATGTAAATTTCAAGCTGCAAGACCAATTTTCACAAAGCCAGATTTTAATTGTGCAACTTATTCTACCTTTGTTTGTTTTATTTTTTAGTTGGTTTTGTTGTTTTGTAGTTTCCTAAATGTAAATGTCTACACTAAAAATACATAATGTGTAGGAGAGAAGTATCTGTCTTGTCGTACGTGGCAAAATGTACTTACACGATGCACTTGTATCCAATTTGCTTTAATTATAGCACAAAGGTTCAGATTTATATTAACCTGTTATGAACATTTTTACTGGGCTATGAACACACAATTGTTGGTAATCAATCAGTTGAGTGACAAATTGCAAAGATTTTATTTTCCTAGATTTTATTTGATAAACTAGAAATCAGTGCTGTGGAAAAATGGTTGCAGAAGAGCTTCAGGCAGTGTCCCATGCTTGAATCTGGAATCAAAGTTTTTACAGTTATTTTCAAAAAGCTGGATATGCAAACATGCCATCATCACTTCAGGTTTGTATGATGTGTAACCCATATGCACATATTTCGTGACCATATTTCCTACTTTCACAGCACTACCGACTTTTATTACTGTACTCTTTGATATGGAAAGGGAGGACTAGCAAACAAAAAGAGGCAAAGAGGGAATCAAAGAGACAGTGGGCGTGATTCAGCTTGAAATAATCCAGAGAGTGCATGTGTTGCATCTGTACAGCAAGCAGATCCATTGTATGAGTTGTCATCGCCACCTCGGTACGGGAACTCGGCACTGCTTGATAGGGTGGCACTGGGCGCCTTGTGGTGACAGCATGACAGCAGGATCCTTGGGTAATTAAAGCAGCTCTCTGGTTCATACCCGTAGGGCAAGTCTGGCGGGGAAGTTGAGATCATACCTGGCCCACTCACACTCAGCAGAAGCTGAGGCAATTTTCAACCTCAACAAATATTCTTTTCTCACTGTGTTTATGGATAACAGTATTAGTGTGATATATGCAGCGGATGTGATAAAGCTGTGTTCCCAGCAGCTAAAAATAGCAATGACCTGTGTATGACCCAAATTTAAAATACAGGCTACACACACACACTCCTGTAAAATTAAAACCTATATTTCACCAAAATAAATGTAATTTTACGTGAAAGTCAGTTTTAGAATGAAGGTAATTGATTAGTTTGAAATTCTGAAATGGGCAAACCATAACCACTCAAGGCCACAGAGTGCAGTATGAGTAAGCATTCCCCTGAACTGATCTACCCAGAGGCAATACACCATGCACGCAAGTTAAATGACGGTCTACCAATTTGCTCTCATGAATATTAAGCAGGGCTCTGACAGTAGAAAGGGCTGGCTGTACGCAAGCTGCTGATCCACACCGACAGATCTGTCCTCTGATGTGTTGGAGGGGCTGGTAACAGTAAAACAAGGCCTCCACGCCAGATGAGCCCCTTGCCCCCCCTCCTCCTTTTACCTCAGTCTATTTCATGTCTCATCTGAACCAAAGTGACTGCCCATCTCATCAAGAGGGGAAGCTAGAGACCCTGGACTGTTTCTTAGTGAAACTGAGCAATAAAGACATTGATGTCTAAATTATGCTCGAGCAGCTGATGATGATGATAAGTGCAGAAGATTGGATCTGATGAGGGATTATATTGTAGCAAATTATAGCAGCTCCCTCTGCTGCTGATGATGATGAATAAAAACCTCCACTAGTGGAAATCTAATATTGCTGTGTGATGTAAGAAAGTCACTGAAAGGTGGAGGGAAATCCACGGCTGTGATAGAGTAAATAAAGCAAATATTGCATTCAGGCTGCAGCAATGATTCCCTGCATATTTACTCTGGGTTGGAATTCAGCATGAAAGAAAATGCTACTACTGAACTGCAACAGCTCGTGCAATGACAATAACCTATTTCAAATTTCTTTTTGTTTGTCATACATGCAGTTTTATGTATTAATTGGAATATATGTTTAATATTACCAAGAAATTGTGAGAAAAGCATTGCTTTTTTACCTTGATGTAACCTACTTATAAACAATAAAGCCAAATCTACAGGCAAATGGATATTAGAGGCGCTTTATATTTCATTTAATCATCTGAGCCATAAACAAGATTTAGTGGCAGCTGACAACTTGTAAATATGATTGTGAAGATCAGAAAAAGCAGCCATGAAGATATTTAAGTAAAGATTGCAGCATCTTTAATGCATTATATTTTCCTGCTGTGTAAAGGATGATGCAATAAAAGAAAATGCTCACTTTCATTGTGCATCCGTTTGAGCAGTAAACATATTTTCTTGCAGGAATTACAGAAAATCTGCTGTCTTGATTTTTGTTGCGGTGCCTTGCAACAGTATCTGGAATTGTTAATTTAAAGAAAAAATGTACATGAAAAGTGTGGCGTGTAATTGTATTCATCAAATCTAAGTCAATATTTTGTAGGATCACCTTCAGATGTAAGTTTTTATCTCTTCCAGCTTCGCACATTTAGAAATGCTATGTTGCCTCATTTTTCTTTGAAGTGCTCAAGCTTCATGATGATGTCATGATGTGATAGGAACACTTCTGCAAAGCAATGTACAGCTCATTCGATCACTGCTGTCCCAGTTTAGCCTGTAATCTTCGACTGAATTCCAATTGTACTTGGAAGTGGGGAAAGTCCGACTTTCTAGAATGCCCTCAACTGGAATGCCCTCTGAAGTCAAATTTTCTACTGGGAATTAAAGGATGTTTATAAGAGTTATTGCAAACAGTGTGTATAGGTTTAACAGTGTCCCCATGTTGAAATTCCAAATTCTTAACAAGAACGCCGTTACAGCAGGTCTGACGTCAAACCCAGTTCTGAGTTCTTCCTTCCCAGGTAACTGGAACTGAGCGTAATAGCAGAACGGTTAAACTTGCAGCAGTACAGTCCTCTACTACATTTAAACAACTCTGATGGAGACACAATAACATTTATAGAATTAAATTGCCTCAAAAATAATCTAATGGTCAACTTGCGCTGCCTGCCTTTATAACATGATTAGACTGCAGCGTTCTTGCTGAACAGATGCCCATTAGCAAAGGCTCTCCTTCAGTTAGACACATCACATACCAGACGATCAACCTTATTATGTCACCAGACATTGGGTTAAGGGCCGTCAGAGATGCTGCAGTCGTGGGTGTCTGCTAAACACCTGCATGTTACAAAAGGTAAGAGCATCTCCACTGAGGTTTCTGAGAGGATGACCCAGCTCAGACAAAAACTCTCTCAGTTTAGTGGTATTTTTACTCATTTCTCTATGGAGAAACGTGGTACAAGGAAACTTACTGAGCTTGCTTGTAGGCTGAAGTGATTGCTTCCTTTGAAAGCAGAACTGTGAGCTAAATGAAGCAATTGATTCACTCCACATAATTCAGTGTTGTAAAAAAGCCTCTATCATACTCCTGGACAGAGGCAGTTCTTCCATGAAAGCTGCCCTGGGCAAGTCCAGTCCTCAGTGCCCCCAGAAATATCTGTTTTGTATATGTAACTTATTACAACTGAAAACATATTCACCACAGCTACATCTCTTTTTGATAAAAGGAAGTGCAGTGTTGAAATACTGCAAGTGGAATAAAAAGGCCAGCGAGAAGTGTACAACTGCAGACCTTGAATTGTGAGCTTATCCAATTAAGCAGTGCCAAATGCAAAACTGTCGCTAAAGCAAGAAAAAAGGCTAGAGTTTTTAATTAGATGTAAAATTACTATTAAAACCATAGCACTGACTTAGGAGACTATTTCATAATTTTATCATCACTCAAAGGCATTAAATGAATAACCACAGATTTGATGTTGCATTTCTTTTTTTTCCCTATTGTAAACTAAGCTAATATTTTACATAAAACATTTGATTCAAATTTGTGTTTTTTCAGGTTCTCCTCTACAAAGCCACACTGACAAAGTTGCTCAGCTGCTCAAAGTAAAAATATTAGTTTTGGTTCCACTTAGTCATTTTTTGGCATTTTTCAATCCACTCAGTAATCAACCACAGTTATATGAAAACAGGCTTTTCAGAGTTATGATTACAAATACACCCCCAGCGAACGGCTGTGAGCATTTTAACGTAAAATTAAGATCCCTACAAATGTGTCCCTCGTTTGTAATGTTTTGAATGCAATTGTGTAAGAAGTTGTGACCAAAGAATTACGCAGGAAAATATTAAATGCACTATTTTCCTTCATCTTCAGCAAGAATGTAATTCCGCACTTTTTTTGTATTCCATATTAATCAAACATAAAATAAAAGAAATAAAGTTATTCTTTATGTTCATGGATCAGCAATGAGAAGGATTGCTTAATTTCAGGGGTCTCCACCTGCCGATCTCCAGCAGTCACTGGACTTGAATCATTTGCTGGCATTGTAACTAATAAGAGTTTTGAATTGATTTGGGAGTGCTTTTCCCAGAAACTAAAGAATATATGTTGTCTTCTGCAAGTGCATCGTGTATTTCCAATAACAATTCGGATTTTTATGCGTTCAAACAACAAAAAGTCATACCATACCTTGAAAAACAAGCATAAAGCTGTGAGAGGTCATCATAGTAAACAATTCTGGATTTGACATTCTCAACATAAGACCAGAAATATTTTATGTACAGTGATCAAAATTGTTCAACATATCACACCTCTTCAGATCAGTCAAGTTGTAAATATATTGGTTTGGCTCCAAATCAAAATATGCATATTTTATATCTTCCTATATTTTACGCAGTAAAAATTCAAAAATAGACAAAAGTACGTAAACAATAATAAACCAGGGTTTCTTTTCTGTTTGTTCCTTCTTGACAGGCCATTCAGTGTAGAAAGTCTGCAAGAAAATTGTGTCACCCAGTTTTCAGTCAATAATATGAACATGTGATTTAAAAAAAAAAAATGTGTAGAGCTTAGAGCCACAGCTTCAACATTTCTGCATCCATTAGTGGCTGATAGGAATTGAATTTGACTCCACAGCACCGCAACTCGCTTAGGCAACTCTAAATATTCTCCTCCTTCAGTTTATGTGAAAATATATTTTGAACAAACACCTTGGAAAACAATCTTTAATTCATCCATCAACCTCTATGTCTGCTCATGTTTGCAGGGCAAGAGGGGGCTGGCGCCTAACACCAGCAGTGACTGGACAAGAGGACACACTTCCATTAAAATTGTAAGATAATTACAGTTTAGCCAAACTGAAGCATTACAGATTAAGTGGAGGATAAACATTTTAGTTTGCTAACATGTTCAAAGACAGACTCTTACCATTTCAGTTTTATATGTTTAATTATAATTTTCAATGTACTTTATGACTAAATGATCCTATATTTCTCTTCTAAAAAATGTGTTCCAGTTGGTGCATATTGGTAGCTCATAGATCTGTGTAGAAATAGAATAAATCTTATCCAAAAAAGAAAATCTCCAGACATTTCTAAAGACACAAAGGACATTAAGATATAGACTATATTGTTAAAAGTATTTATTTCGTCTTCTAAATCACTATAGAGCAAATTATTACTTTCCACCAATTACTTTCATGGTCACAGGTGTATAAAAACCGAGCACAGGCATGCAGATTGATCCTGCAAACACTCGTGAAGGAGTGGATCAGACAGGATGTTACCTATCTAGTCATAAATACTTCCTCTCTACTAAATATTTCACAGTCACTTGTTAGTATTATTATACTAAAGTGGAAGTTATTTGGAACAACAAGAACTCAACCACAAAAGAATATTTAGTCACATATGATCAAAGAGCAAGGTCAGTGGATGTTCAGGCATATAGTGTGCAGAGGTCATCAGTTTGTAAACGAACAGACCTCTAAAATTCATTTGGCCTTCATATAAGTTTAAATAGAGAGCAGAGAACTGTATGGAATGAGTTCTTATGGCTAAGAAGATGCTCTGTAAAGTTTGGGGCACAGAAAAAAAAAACAAAAGAAAAGAAAAAAGGTTCCACTGTTTCAAGTTACATTATTTGCTTTCTCATCTATTATTAGACACCTAGACCTCATGGAAATCCTTCCCAAAACAGTTAAAGAAATAAATACTAGATGGACATCTTATTGCACTTAATGGATAAAGAATGACATTGGCATGTTACATTACATTGTCCTGGTTATATATCTACTTAAACTGTTTTTGAGTAGTTTGATTAATTCTAGCCTTGTTTTCCTCCAGCTTTCTTTCTCCTGGCACCATTCTGTAATTTTTGCTGCACTTCTGGAGTCTGTTACAACTATGCAGTTCTCAATGCAAATATCTCTCAGGTAATAATAGAATTACAGGTTCGCTGTGGCCCTCTGACGATCCAGCACCGCTCCCTGATTTGTCCAGGAACTGTGCACAACGAGCAGCTGGCTGGGTGTGTTAATGTTGATGTCACAGCAGCTGGCTTTTCTCATCCCGTTAGCTCTGCCTGCTATTATTGGCCCCCGCCCCCTCACCTCGCTCTTTGCTTCTGTAAACTGCCTCTGTGTGCCGTGCTCATTTTAATACTCCAGACTCATTTGATCGTCTTTATGGACTTATCATATTAAACATTTATGGCTGCAATTTTGCTAAACCAAGCATGTTTATTCAACACTTAAGGGACCACAGCACGGCTCCTTTTAGCACCCCCTCCCTATCCCCAGCGTAAGACGCTCTTATTTTCTCCTTTTCCTTCGTTATCTCTCTCTGTTCCTTACTCCCTCAGTTCCTGCAGTTTGCTTTATATAAACCCCATCTTCTTTATGAGGCACTGCCTGAATAAAAAGATATTTATGTACAGTTTCTCTTCTCTCATTTCCAGTCATCTTTTCTGTCTGTGACTAGGCCACCAAGGGACTAATGCCATATGAAGCTTGGCAGTGAATCAGACACAAATGTATTCAGGGCATTTAGTGCTTTAAATAAATTGGGTTTCAATTTAATCATCTGATCAAACACTTATTAGCATAATCACTTTTGGGAACGGATGGTCCAGATAAAAAGACCCATGAAAGACCTCATCTATGTGTTGCCAAGTGTCTTGTCAACACTTAGCAACACAGACAATGTGCATCACTGCTACATGCTTCAAGGGACCCCTGCAGGGCCTTGTCTAAATTACCTTTTTTGTACAACCAATAGCACCAGTTCTCTATTTTTGTCAACAGCACTGCAACAGCAAAACGATATTTTCACTGCTAGATTACCCAGCAATCAAACGTACTGCTGCCTAGCCCCATGCCCTTTTATTTGATCTTGCACAAGATGGCTTACTGCAGCATTGCACCTTGTGCTGAGCAGAGGAGGTCTGGGAATCTAGGAATACCACAAAGTGCTAAGATTATTGACAATGCACTCAGTCTCACACCGGGCTGAGGGATCGATGGGTGGCTAGAAGGGCATAAATCAGACTCCTGTGGCTCCAGTTGATGTCACACCCTCACCCGCCCTTCCAGGTCCCCAATTAAAAGCTCACATTTACAGCTGCATGTACACACAAGAACACATATCTCACAATATACAGTTAAAAAAAGTGTTTGGAGAGTCACATAAACTGCAACAAATACACAAGTAAAGCACCTAATTTACACTTCCGCTATATCTACACACACCCTAATCCACACATCCTCACACCTCACCAACAAGATGACAGCACTTTAAAAATGGCGGGCTAAAAATAACCGTCACCAACTTGGTCTTAAATCTTAGCATCTGTGCCAGGTTTAAAAATAAAGAGCAGTGTCGAGAAACCAAGCTGGACTCATTTGTCTTTCTGTCACACTGTCTATCCAGCTTTGCCTCTTCCATTATCCCTTAGCCTACTTTAATATCTGGAAGCTGGGCAGACGTGATGGTGAAATGTCCACAGGAAAAGCAGCCTTGAATCTTAGGATGACAAAAGCAGCAATGATGACAAAATGAATGAAAACTTGCAGTGAAGTTATGGATAAATGGTAATTTGCACACATTGTCTGTGGTGTGTGGGGAAAGGCTCACTTAAATTAGTGTCGGAGATGCTGGTTTGCAGAACTGGGATCGTACATCATGCTCAGGCCTGAGTGGCGGAGATCAATTCTGCCTTTAGGCCCCTGAGTTCAAAGCCTGGTCCTGCTATGTGAAGGACTGGATTAAGAGTCAGTATTTATGAAAAAAAACAATAGTAATAACAGCTATTACAGTGATGACAAAACGATGGTGCGTGTAGTGAAAACGTATTTGCTCTTACGGTATTCTTTTTTTTTATCATCAACTTTTTCAATCAAGAAATATTCTTAGAACCATTGTGACAACATAAAGTAGAATAAAATATGCCAACGAAACTGAAAAATTAACATTTTGAAATTGGCTTACTCAAAGTCTGGACCTAAATCTAGTTGAGATCTTAAAAAGCCATTCATGCTGGAAAAAACAGAAATTAAAGTGCTAAACTAACTATGCAAAGAGTGGGCAAAAGAGCAATGTAAACACTGTTTAAATATATTCCAGGAATATATAGTTTGTCATTTAAAGCAACAATTATAATAAACTTTTCTGACAAAAGCAGGCTCTGATCATTTTATTGTGGTGCAACAAAAACTGCTCTTTTGAAAAAAAAACTACAAATGTATTATTTAGTTTTTAAATTCTGCTTCTCTTAATTTGAATCTATTTTGTATTTAATGTCTCTTTTGTGCTTACAAGAGTGGCAGGAACATAAGTAATAATAATAAGCAATAATAATTCAATGCTAAAATGTGAAAGAAAATCAAAGATATTACAAACTATAATACAAAACAAACAATAAAATGTGTTTTTACTAATCCGTGTTTGTGTGCATCAAATAGTAAAATAAGAAGGCAAATTTTAATAAAAAAAAAAAAATGAAGTCAGCTGTGTCAAAAAAGTATTATTTTGGATTTGTTTTTATTTATTTTTTTTTTTTTTAAACAAACATTAGTGTCATTTAACTGTACACTATTTGTAGTGCAGATATACCAGGCATTCCAGTGACTGATAAAAAAAATCTTACTATTTGCATGGGGCTGCTTTAAGGTTATTAGAAAATATATCAAAAGGCACTTGAGCTGTACAGAGAGGCAGTACATCTTCCTTGATCTGGACTGTTCCTACCTGTCAGATGATGCTTTTTACTGGATTCCTCCACTACAGTACCTGTGCAGCTCAGCACAATAATATAACATGTCACTTTGACAGGTGCTGAGTGAATTAAAAACATCCTTTCTGCTGAGGAACCCTGTCAAAGAGGGAAACCCACGCCAGATGTACAACAACCTCACTTTGCACGCATGATCAAACACCTACATCTGGCTGCCGAGGGCTTTGCCGCTCTTCCCCGCAGATGCTAAATGATATCGTTAACATTTTAATGCAAGAGACATTTACACACGGGCTTGCGCAATTACACCTCTGATTCAGTGAAATCCAGACAGACACAGTGTGATCAGCAATTAGATTTTACATTGGGTGAAACATGCACACTCACACACAAAAACCCACCAAAGCTTGCTCCTAATTGGAGAGCTAGACAGACTCAAGGAGGAACTGTACTGTAGAGTAGCCCTCATTACTGAGCTAAGATGTATGAACTGGGGGATATCTATTATGATCACACATCAGGGTGTCCATTATCCAACATTAGCAGCTCTTTCAGCTGGAATCATGCAACGTAACCCAACAAACTATCGCATAACTCATTCAAGTGAGCAAGAGGTAAGTGGACTAAACCTAATTTAGTCCATTAGATATTCATATTGAAGTAAGACTGCACAACTTGACTATACCCTGTTTGTTTGCATGGGTAAATTTAAATTCAGTGGGAAGCTATCAAAGTCCAATTGTTAATTATTTGGCAAACAGTCTAATGACGGTGAGTGCAGCTGTAAAGCAGCAGTCCAACTATGGGTGCTACATATCACTGTGCATCTTCACGCAGACTTGAGAATCACCTTTAAACTCCAACAAATGGGCTTTTACAAGTACAACGCCTTCTTCACCCTCATGTAGATTTATCACTTTGCAAAGTCCAGCTCGCTCCTTCTACTTGGGGCCAGATTTAATCCATCTATCCCTCCCATTCCCTCCGACATCTCCATCCATAGTTTCAGGTTGCTAATAATGTGAGGTCATGTAAAATTGGCAAGCTAACTGAGGCTGGCAGCTATTTAGTGTGCTGCAGGCTGAACAGGACTGGATGTTCTGGAAGAGCTCCCTTAGTTCAGAATGTATGCGTGTATGTGTGTGTGTGTCTAAAGGTCAAAGCTAATTGAGATCAAAATTTGATTGCATGATTTCATGACCTCTGCATAAATGCTCGTTTATTGACAGCAAAAGAGATAAGTCCTTTTTAAACCACGAGCAGCGTGTATGTGCACAAATCATCACAGCCTTTGTGGGGGCTCTGTGAAACGCCCTGTCTCATTATAGCTTTCCAATGAGGATCTGAATAGGCCAGTTTAGCTTGCTGTGCTTTTTTTCAGGCAGCTATTTCATGTTTTTTCTTCTGTGCTGATGACTACATTTGTAGACTTAACTTTGGTGAGAGCAGGCGACAGCAGAAGTAAAAATGTGACATATTGTGAGTGTGTGTCAGATAAGCTGTCTTTAGATCCATTTTTGCAATAAAATGCAACAGTGTCACAAGAATAGAGCTAATACTAACAGAAAAAAATGGTCAAGTTCCAAGTATCAATGTTTGGAAAAGTTACTGTTTCAAAATCGCACTTACTCAGTTGAAAATCCTTTCTTAACGAGACACCAGAGATGGAGTCAGAGTGAAAAGAGTTTTCCCCGGCAGTCCTGAGCATAGATTGGTGCACCACTGCCCCAGCTCCACTTGATGCTGCAGGTTGCAGGTAAACATTTCTGTGTTTGCAATTAAGACAGAGTTGTCTGTTTTGGTTCCAGTCACTGAAATCTCGTGACGCTCCTTAATGTGCAAACTAAAGGAGCACCACTCATCACTCTTATTAAATTATATTGCTTTAAAACTGATGGCAAGCTTTGTGTGGTTCATCTTTAAAGTAGACAGTTGTAGTCTGGATATAACAGCAGATAACCCAACTAATTACCCAATAGAGAATTACTAAAAATAATAGTTAGCTTTATTACAAGCATCTAAATCATGTACATTTAGGACAATTTACATTCTAATACAACAGTCTCATAATGTTGCCTATTTGTCAACATTGTATTTGTGTATTTTATTTTTAGACAAATTTTGATGATTGCTTATTGATCTGATTTAGGTAATTCAGAAAATGCTGTAATTAAAAATTATTTTAAGTAATCTAAAATATGTTAATGCGAGAATACAATAAAACATTCGTTTTGGTCTGAACCAGTTGTCACATTGACATGACAGAGTTAGAGCACCTGTGTTTAAAACACTTTACATTCTGGGCTACTTAAACTTTAAATAATGGGTATTATACAAAACTTACATTTTTGGGCTTTATATCATATTATGTTATTCCCTCATCAAAAACATACCTGGAATGTTGCTTTGATTCTTTAATGCATGTTTGAGAAATCCTCGAAGCTCCCATGGTAACCATTTGGGAATGCTTACACACTTGCTCTGCAGTATCCAGACAAGGTTCCACCTAACAGAGCAAAGCCCCTCCAGACTAGTGCCAGCAGCAGTAAGCAAACACCTGGTAGTAATGTGTGCCTGCTCAGTTCATCATACAAACCACTTCTTAGTCTAACAATCCTGAGAACAGGTATAAACAGCATCTGGAGACGTACTGTGATGATGTGCTGAAGGTGGAGTGTCAGAGACAGAGGCCCAATTTCAAGGTGTCAAATTACAAAATCAAATTTTCATGTCATGTTTGATATATAGAGCGTTCTTCTAACATCTGAAGATAACATAGTTACTTGATTGTGCTATGAAATGGCACTATGTGAATCTTTAACCAACAGATTTAAGTGGGTAACAGCTGTAATTTCTGTAACTGGCCAGTATTAAATTCAACTGCAGTATTACACAGAGAGCTACTGGAATTTTTAGTATGCGAGGAATAAGTAATATCTGTATTACAACTGTGTCTAATCATTGAGCAATAAACCTGATTTCAATGTTGAGGCAACACAGGGTTCACTCCAGAAAATGTAATAACAAAGGTGGTAGGTCAGTCATCCAGGGCCTGCCATGTTTTTGAGTCAAAAAAAAAATGTTTAAAGTAACAGAAAATTTGAGAATATGATCAGGTAATTTTGTGCTATTGGAAAACATTATTAACAATACCCAAACACCAACTGTAAAGTCTCAAAAAATGGCAAACGTAAAAAAATAAAATACATTTCACATAAATATAATTTTTTTTCCACTTTGGTTGTTTCACCCTCGTTAAAGTGTTCAAAATGTTTTGATTCTTTATCTGTGTTTTGTCACTTTAATCGCTGAAGCTGTTGACGTCCAGCCCAGTGAAGACAGGAAGTGTTTACAGAATTCCTGTGAATTAAAAAACACCTGAGGTCACCTTCCCTGTGTTTTCACATGCTGACCATACTATGTAACGATTGTGCTTTTCTCCAAATTGATTCTTTAACCTGTCTTTGCTATCATTGTTATTGGTGTATAAAAAAAACTGAGAAATAAACAAACAAATCTTAGCGTGGTGGGGGCCCAATTTAAGCCTGGTGGCCCGCCAGGCTTATAATACAGTGTGTGAATCCCTGCAACATATAGCCTTCATTTAGACAGGAGTCACAGCTAACTCTAAACATAATCCAGATTTAGCAAGAGATATTTTGTCTACATTTAGACCAAGCAGTTTTGCCCTCAGTTCATTTTAATGTCACCAATTCAAACTCCACAAAATAAGATTTATCAAATAAAATCAAGATGACTAGAAAGACGCTTTCTAGTCATCATTAGAGAGGAAGTTGATTGAACTGCTTTTTCTCAACCAAAACCACTGCACTCTTATACAGCAGGAACTTTCAAAGTTAGCTCACCAAATTGCCCTCACAACACAGAGATGATGCTGTGCTGACAGGATGTATCTAGATAGATGAATGCCAGGGTTAAATTTTTGTTGGTTGAAAGAGGGTAAATATATATGAAATGTCCTGGTTTCATTTTCTTGTTGTGGTTTATTGACTGTTTAGTTGAGTAAATTGCTGGATTAAAACAATATGCCTGCATTTTTAGCCTCGTTAAAACGTGTGTAAAGATCAAGGCTTAAATTGGAATTGTGTTGGTTTAAAAGTGAAAATTTATAAGATGTCTAATGTTTTTTAGACATATGTTAGTGGTAGTGA
The DNA here is from genome assembly GCA_010277075.1 of Poeciliopsis retropinna. Taxonomy (NCBI): domain Eukaryota; kingdom Metazoa; phylum Chordata; class Actinopteri; order Cyprinodontiformes; family Poeciliidae; genus Poeciliopsis; species Poeciliopsis retropinna. The sequence continues at coordinate 16,408,423 of VMRM01000002.1, read as the reverse complement.
GGAGCACAGGAAACAGCTGGATTAAAGTCTGAACCTATCAGTTGCAATCACATGCTTTTGACCAAATCAGTTACATGTCTGCACAAGTTTTGAGGCACAACTAAGTCCAGAACTTTTCATGTGTTTTTGTCATTGTTTTTTTTTTTTTTTTTTATTGTCCTTTCTGTATAATTGCCAGACATTTTTAACACCTAAAACTTAAACTCCATTCTCTGGATGCCTAAGAGACCTCCCATCAGAGATGTATCATTTCTACCTAACGAGAGCAATTCACACAGACAACCTCAATGGCTGATAGTACTGTAATTGTTTTGATTTGAGAAGACGGTTCACACTGAACACATCATGGTTTCATGATGTTTGTCATCTTCGTAAAATGAACTCAACGTCTTCTCAAGTGATTATCAAGACATCTTTTTGACAAAGCACAGCCTGTACAACTCAAACTTTAAATTGTAAAATGTCCTGTTTCTACCAGCCAAATATATAGGAGTGATATCTAAGTAAGTCTTTATATTCACAATTTTTCACTACAGCCCATGAGTTTCTCAATTTTAGCTCCAATATAAACAAATTCAACATTGGAGTACCACATTTCTCACACAAAAAAAATAATTAACTGGTTTCACTTTGTGTTTCCTGACTTTTCTCTATTGTTTAGGATCTCTTTACGGTTTTCATGAATACTTTTTCCATTATGTATAACTTTTTAAAGAAACTTCTAACCGAGCACAACTGCCTGTCGCAAGATGAATACATGTAGACAAGATTTCTGAACTCTTGTTTGAACATCACCCGAATTTAAATATTTTGCTATATAACATGCTTGCCTGCAATTGCCTGGGCAACATATTTAGTATATGCTGCGATTCATGGATTTGCAGAGCAGCTTTTTGTGCAGGCATCTGATTAAAGCTCTTCACAAGTTGGTTACCACAACAAAATGGCAGAACCAGATCAAAGTACGGAGCATCAAGGAACAACTTCTTAATGCTCCATGCAAGCATCATCAAATGCACAACAACATATAGGATTTCTAGACTGCATTGTAAGTATAGAATTTGGTGGAGGGTGTGGGGGGGATGTTGGACGAAGCTCCCAACATCCATTACACGGGTTACCATAGAGACAGGCCAGCGAGAGCAGGCCCAACTAGGAAACAGCAAGAATTGTCTGGAATTCAATCTCTGTGCTGGCTTCAATCTGCAAGGTCATACATTCATTCTGACAATGACTGCTCAGCCGATGAACACCTCCTTCTCATGATAATCAACAAAACATCCAGCCGCAGAGGACAAAGTCTAACAGCCAGGCTCTGCTACAGTGATGGAGAATTCAAGTAAAAGCAATGGATGGAAATGTGCTTTATACAACATCTTAGGACACATTAGCACTGGAAAAGTACGACGTCTGCCACTGAGCACTGTCTGCGGCTTAATCCCTATCAGTTATTTGCCACAGGCCCCCTCAATAATCCCTTACGCAATAAATGGACACAATCTTGCATGGTGGTTGATCTAATGTCAGAGCCAGATGATTATGATTAATGAGGATTCCTTATTGTTCCTTTATGAGTTTCAGCACAAGCTGGGCTGAGGGAGATACCATTTTATATGGAGTCGGTGTCAATAAACAGCGCCAACCAAGGGCTGCCTTGGCTCCGAAAAAAAAAAAAAAAAAAAATCAGTCGACACAGAAACAAAAATCAATTTCGAAGCCGTATTTTATCATTCCGGCTAGAGGGGAACATCCATTTTGGGGGACATACATATCACAGCTCCTTGATGCGGTAAAACATACTCATACCTGTAATTCTCAGTTTTGGCAATTCTTGATTCGTAAATTCATCTTTTCATTTTAGCCCTTTTTTTCATCCAAAGCCAGCCAACCATTGGCTGGTTTTCTTTCGGTACGGGAACGAACCCCAAGATGTCGCCCCGGTGTTTTTCTTATGGATGTGTTTCCATTTTCTTTCCCTTCTCCTTCATCTAACACTCCCTTTGCTTTCCCCCTGTTTTCGTACACACCCAGGCAGCCATAATCCCTCCCTGTAGAAGCTACTGTGGCCAGTACGTGAATGCAATAAACTGTATCAATTTTCCACCATTGATTGTGGATATACTAGATGGGTGCACAAAAATTCTGTGCTTACTAACAGCAATGTGCAGTGCTACACAAAAATGCAAAAGAGCATGAGTTGTAAAAATCACTCATTTTTTGAAGAGAAAAGGGAAATCTGATACCAAAGTTTATTTATGTGGGGTCTCCTTTAACATTATGCTTTTGTACTTGCTAAATTAACTATCTTAATTATCCTAAGCTAAAATCTTTAAAATGCATTTTGGAAATAATACAACTGATCAAATTAATGTGAAAATGTTTTGAGGAAAGGATAGGTTACGAGTGATACATGACTTAAAAATAATCTGAATGCAAAAATAAAATGCCTGCTCCAGGTGTCTAATTTTGCCATATGAACACCTTTTCATTCATTCAAGCCAACATGAACTTGAAAAATATGTTCACAGTGGGGGAGGGGGAAAGGGTTAAACCAAGTGTCCATTATATTAAAGACGTCACTTATTACTAAGGGCCACAGTGGAAGTAAACTGACAGGATAAGAACTGTTTTGCATTACAAAAAAACAAAACAATAATTCAATGCAATTCAGTTCATCAAAACTTTAAAGAAATCACCAAATTTATCAGTGCATTTACAGTTTTATCTGTGGCATAAAGCCCACAAACAACATTGTGGTTTCGTTTGGCTCAGAATGTGCCTCTGAAGGCCATAAAATGTGTATTTTTGCAGGAGAGCTTGAGGGATTTATCAGTTCAAGCCTTGCCCATCTCTCTCCCTCTCCATCAGGGGTGTCAAGCCTTTTGACAACCATACAAAATCAATTCCATGTGGGTCACAGGTGACCTTCCCTACTCCCTCCTTCAGTCATTTAGCAGTCTGGCACTAATTTGTTTTTTGTTTTGTTTCTGTTTTCTGCATAAGGTGACAGACATTCAAGTGGCAGGTTAAAAACTTACCATTCAAGATGCTCTGGAGGAAGATAAAAGCCAATATCCACATGCCCTGCTCCGTTCAATCCCCCTAAAGCTATGCTTTCTCGTCTTCCTCCGACCGGTGCCTCCCTGGGTTTCTCTTCAGTGCGCCTAGTGTAAGGTTAAACATTTGCGTGTGTCTTGAAGCGAACCAGTCCGGGTCTCTATACTTTTTTAATTATTTTTTTTTCTTTCCTACTTTTATTTCGCGTCGCTGACCTATGTCTTTTGTTTTTATTTTTTTGCGCTTGGACAGAATGAGGCTCTGTGATTGTCTTGGGGAGAGCGCTGCGCGCAGACTCTCCTCTTGTGCTCCGCGTCTTGCTGCTTCTCCCTGTTATTCAAAAGGGGATGCTGAAGTGGTAAAGCCCAGGTGTGTGTGATGCTGAGTCAGAGCCGGGTCCTGGTGCCAGAAATAATTTCCCAAATTAGCCCTGAACTAAATCTCCAAAACAAATAAGAAGAAAAAGGAAGGAAAAAAAAAACATCAAAAGCTTCGACTATCTAATTTAAACAAAAACTCTCGGTTCATCCTTGAGAAAAGAAAATAGTTTAAGACAATTAAAAATAGTCCAACTAATAGAGCAATTAAGCAAAAAAAGCAATGAAAAAGACGCTGTTTTTTTCTGACTCCAAAGTCACACCATCTTCACCGCCTCTTTGCGTCCAGCAAGGAGCGACCAAGCACATCTTCCCCGCTGTCGATCTCTAATCGCAGCCTCACGGAGTCTCTGAGCATTACACAGAATAACTCTCTCCCCCTGTCCCTGTAGACGCTTTAATTCCTCATTGCCTTAAAGGAGCAGAGGCGGCTGCCGGTCCGTCTTGAGGGCAGGACACCAGGAGGAGGAGGTGTGAGAGGACGCGCTGAGCGGGGCATTTGCATTAAGGAAATAAGGCACCTGACGCACCGAGGCACCAAGGATTTTTACGCACGGCGTTTTATCAGCTCACGGAGAAGGCGGTGTCTGTTTCTGTGCAGGTGTGCTCATCATCCAGATCTGGCGTTGATTGATCTAGAATTCCAGGGTGTGTTTTCTTTCCCTTTCTTTCTTTATTTTGTTTTACCTCAGGGGCGTCTCCATAAAGTTTTGCAAGGGGTATCTCGATGGGGGACACCCATAATCAAGAGCTGGCGCACAAAATAGTATTTCTATGGTGAAACTGATATTTATGTTCAATCATGACATAAGGGAGGAAAAAAAACGTCCTGTGTAGGTTTTTATAGTCCTGTCTAGGTCATGCCTCCAAACACCTATCATAAGTCAGCTGATTTGATATTTTATGTGTACATTCAAGTTTAGTTCTGGAGCTACTGCCCTGCAACTTTTAGACGCAGTCCCTCTCCAACACACCTGGTTCACTTGAATGGCTCCTTATCAGACCTCTGCGGGACTCAATAGCATGTGGTTGAATTCAGTGATAAGATTCTGGTGCGTAAGAGAAGGAATGCTTGTAAAATTATCAGGATCTTGTAAAATTACCAGGATATAGAGGACTGGACTTGGCACCCCTGTTTTAGAACTTGCATTTTTAGCCTCTCTATGTCAGTGATATAAGTGCTGAGTTGAGAGACATGAGGAAAATAAGCATAGGGATGATGAAGTCAAGAGCAACAGTCACATCCAGCAAAGCACAAACAAAAATCAGGAGCTTTTTGTTTGTGAACTGAACAAATTCCTTTTGAGAATCTGTTCATTCACAGCGGAATGAACAAATATGGAAACACTTTACTAATATTAATGAACACAGAGAGAAAAAAAAAAAAAAACACTTTTATTTTAACCTGCTGATCTTCAGTTAGCTACAGTTGATGAAAAACTGACTGGTTTTGCTCTCTGGCTCAGGTTGATGAATCTCAAACTGTCCTAACTTTCAGCTAATTCCTAGAGGTGAACACTGAAATGTGATCCTCATTTGTGCCAAAAATATCTGGAACAGCGATACCAATTTGGTGTACCAAACAAGTACACTGCTGTTTTATACATGAAGACATGCAGAATGCATGTGGGTAGAACTCAATGAGCTTTGTAATGCTTTGTAGCAACAACAAGACTCAGACTACATTCATTTTTGATAAATGTATAACATTACAAAAAAAAAAGCAAAAACACAATGAAACACTACTTTACAAACCAATAATTTACCAAAAAAGGAATAGCAAAGGCTTGCACTTGCCAACCCTATAAGTCTGAATGTGAAAATGAAAACAGAGGGAAACTCACAGATAGAAGCGTCGCCAACCTGCCACTTTGGCACCAGCTTATTAATTTGTTTGAACATTGCGAATTTAAAGCAATGTATGAGCCAATAATCAGTTGAAGTGTTTTGATAGGTGAAAGCTCCATATTAATTTTCTTTTGTTATAATTTCACATCTTTTCAATTGGGGCTCAATGAAGTTTGGAAAAGGACCAATTTAGATCAGATCTCAATGATGACAAATCAAACAACAACAGAACAATTTCTGATAAACTTTCCATGAGAACTCAATGTAGAAGGCCCTCATCAGCAGCTTACTCATCATGATAAACAAAACACCCTTTCTAACACTCTTTCGTAGAAATGCAAACCTTCATAAACAATTAATGCACATTTTTGAGCAGCTGAAAGACAAAATATGGGAATGGTTTTTTTTTTATTTTATTTTACTCAGCCTCACTTAAATATTTTTTTAGAAAAACACAAAGAAAATGCAGTGTTCAGTTATAGTCTGAAGAAAAGGGTTAAACAGTATTTGCAGCCCTAAAGGCACTTATACACACACACACACTCTGCACATCGCCTCCCTGAACCCCATAATCCAACCCGCCACCACCCCTCCATTTTAATGCTTGCCTTGAAGTCAAGGGTATTGCTGTGGAAGGCTGCAGAAGCCTTGTGGGCCTGTCCACACAGCCGGGTTACACTGAATGTGATTTAACCAGCAGCACGGTTTGCAGCTTACTCCCTATCCCACATGACAGCACGCTACTGAGAGTGAAACCTCCCGGCGACTCATTTTCTTTATGTGCTTATACCTGATCTGAGAGGACAGGGAATTTTTTGTTTTGTTCTTCTTGTTTTGTTTTTCAATTCTGAATGTAGAAAAAAACAAAAGCAAGATGAAGATGTATAATGGTGACAGATTTTTACACAGATCGCTCAAAGGGCTAATGTGTGTGTTTGCTGCAGATGTTGGATAAATTGTGTGGCCGTGTGAGTGCAGGTGTTGTGCTCAGTGTATTTTCCTGTTTAGTTGGGGCTTCTTGTCTACAATATCTGCCCACTTGTCTGCTTGGCTCTCTTCACGCCGGTGCAGCAGACAAACAGGAGTGCCGCTCTGCATTTGCTGATGTCTGTACCAGAACACACTGTTCCAGAACGCCTGAAATGCCTTTTTTTCTTTGTTGTTTTCCTTCTTTTTAATGTTTTTCTTCAGATGTTCAAATAGGACATTTCCTTTATTCGAAAAAAGAAAAATACTGCCTGATTTTTTTCTTGCTTTTGTTGCTCCAGAATGCATGTTTAATTGAGTAAGAGGATAAAGTAACTTGCTTATTTGCTTAAGCTGTACGATAAATCCAAATAAGTTTAAGTCTCTGTGGTGCTAAGGAGAAAACACTGGTGAATCAGGGCAGTGGGTCAGAGATCCTGCCTCAGTCAGTTAACGGGGGATTAGTAGGAGTGTGCTACTGCTTTAGCTCTAAACTGTTATAAACATACAAGTAAGTTAATCAAGAGATGCAAAAATTTGAATTTGATATATGTGGATGTTTAAACGTTAAAATTTACTGTCAGCGTTGCTGAATTTTCACAAAATAATATATAAATCAATCAAGAGCTTTTGTTTCCAAGGACAATTACCAAAGGGCCTCTGTAATCCTAATTTTTCTGTTAAGGACTACATGTATGTGATGCATGAAAAAGAATGTCAAAGTAACAAATGTGACTTTTTTTTCATAGCTCACCCCTCAACAATGTTAGGATAATTTAAATTTGTTTTCTTTTCAACTAAAGGTGACATTCACAGCCTGTGACGGCAAACAGGCTCAAGAGACAAAAAAAGAGAAAGATCTGAATGTGGGTTCAAGGGATTGACTGAAGGATCCATGGCATTAGTGCGTGCCATCTGACATTTTCAGAGAAATTAAGCATCAGCGTAATATAGCTCAGCAAACAGGATTTTATGGGAAGCTGAAATGAATAAATTTGGAGGAATAAATAAAGCAACGCAAATGAAAAAGGCTAAGTTTGTTTGCCTTAGACTGTAAAACTAATGCTATCAGGCATGGAGTCACACAGCCGAATGAACATTTCCTGGGGGTTATGAATTGTGTGTACAGTATATACAGTCTCCCACTATACAGTGGTATAGTCTTCCACTATACCACTGCATCAAGCATATAACTTCTCTATGCATAAGATTGTGTTTGACAGTAAACAGGTGGTGACATCAACACTGATCAACTGACCTTGCAGAGAATAATTAACTAACAATAGGATACTCTGAATGTTTATTTCCGGTAATTATTGTATTATTTTGTCACCTTCCTAAAATAATGGGCTAAGTATTATTAGCCCATTATACACTACAATCTTTGGTTTAGTACTTTAAAAGCCTTTCACCTAAAAAACTGTCCATATAATAATGCACAAATGGTTTTTACAAGTTTGTGGTTCCTATGTGACAGAACGTGAAAGAAATTGGAGTGATAGGAAACAATTTATAGCTCTGTACTTTTTGGGGTTTTGGTTTGAAAATTGTACTTAACAGACATTGGAGTTTGTTGCTGATAAAATCTTGCTAGAAAACAGGTGCTCATGTTTATCTCTTACAACAGTCGAACAGCTGTACAACTGATGTGAAAGACAATACGTTAATTTTCACTCTGAAGGCAAGAGCCATGACCTTGTGGTCAATAAGCTGAGTTATTCAGCCGTGAACCCTAACCCAATTATAGTTAGGCACAGCTGAGAAGGTATAGACAATGTCATATCTCTAAAAAAACAAGATGCAGTCAAAGGACCCAGCATGTGGTAAAATGGTAAGCAGTTCCTTTCAGTTCCCTGACCCACCCTGCTCCTGCTATGATGCCTAAACAGTGGTAAGTGATTGTGACAATGGGGCCCTAGGCTGCTGCAGACAGTACTGGCCTTGCTGTGTGGCCATGTGTGTCTGCATGTGTGCGTATACTAACAGAAGACAAAAGAGCACATATGAGGCACTTCATGAGCCGAGGACATGAATTCGTATGCCAACACTGAATCTATTGGTCCACTTTGTTTTAATTCCCACTTTAACTCTGAATGATAAAATTAGAACAAAGATTGTTGTGTTTTTACAAGTTCCTCTTATATTGTTCCTCTTATATTGTTTATCTTATTCAATACATGCTGAAGGAGAACGGCACAGTGTATTGTTTTTTATTGAATAAGAAAACAGTGAGCAAGCTGGTGAAATGTGTGCAAATCAAACAAACATACTTTGGTTTTACTTGCATAAGCAATGCCCTCGTCCAGTTCCCATTAGCTAATACCCTGCAACTTTTAGATCCATCCAAACACTTGAATCATCTGAATGGCTCCTTATCGGGCATCTCCAGAGTTAAATGACTGTGCTGATGAAATCATTCAGTTGACATTGACGTGTTGGAGAAGGGATGCATCTAAAAGTTGCAGGACACTGTAGCCCCATAAAGAAACCATTCATCCTCAAGGAGAACATTGAAACTCTACATACCCTCCCTTGGAGGCAAATAACCCTAGTACAGCACCAATATCTACCGAAGTTCTGTTACAGGGAGCAACTTAAATGTTACTGTGTGAAATCCAGTACACTTATACTGCTTCTGTAGGATTTTAGATGTGAATTTGCAGTCAGTTGCTGCTAAATAAGTGAAATTGACTAACTGATGATCTGCAAGTTAGCACCTCTGTTTAAGCAGGATGTCTGAAAGTTGCTGGTTTGGAGCAATAAAGAGTATGTTAACACAATGCCGGAGAGAAAATAAATCAGTAATGATCTTTAAAAAGCAATTCTTGCTACTGATCGATATGCCAAGGGTCATGAGGTCTAATCCTTTTTTCTTCTTTACTATTGGAGAGCACTCAATATATGCCAATCCTTTCAGGAGTTCCCCCAAAGATCAGATAATGACTAGACAATCTGAAAATTCACAGTCCACAATTACATGTTAAACATAAATATCAGTTAAGTAAAATAGGTTTAAAACATTAATTGACATATAAATGAAATGGATGTTTTATTTGGAAACATCTATTTAATTGACACTCAAATATCCACTTGAGTGATTTGATGTTTATTATGATGCTGACCTGCCCTTTGCCACTGTAACTGCTTCAGCTCTTTTGGGAAGGCTTTCCACAAGATTCAAGATTATGTTTTATTAAGGAAAGACACCGTTGTTAGGCGAGGAGAGCTGGTTCAAATTTTCCACCGTAGTTCATCTACATGTGATCTATCAGTTTGAGGTTACGACTGTGCAGAAGCGTCAACCTCTTCCAGATCAATTTCAATCATCCAATCCTTGTGCTTGGGTGCACATATTGGAACTGGTGTTGGCAAAAGCTTTTCACGCAAAGCGGGAAGCAGGATTGCCCAATATTTTCTTGCTCATCTTCTGAAAAATATAACCGTGCCATAATTTCCTTTGTGCCAAACTTTAATCTAAGCAAAATGCAGTCAGGCAAACACTGTTCTCCTGGCAAATCCCAAACTCAGACTCACACATTGGATTGCTATATAGACAACCATGACTTTTCATTGTGGATGATCTGTCTGCATTGTTCTGGAGTCTACAGGTTGTGGTCTTTATATTTGGTGCCAGATAAAGTTTGGTAATCTATAGCTGCTGACTCTGCAGAAAGTTGTTGACTTGACCCCACTCTGTCATTTTACGTGACCTAAACTTCATGGCTGAGTTGCTATTGTTCCTAATCCCTTATGCTATGTGTTAATACCACAAACAGCTGACTGGAAAATTTAGTCGCAAGGAAACTTTATCCATTGGACTTTTTGCACAGGTGTCATCCTATGATGGTACTGCACTGAAATTAAAAAAGCACATGAAAGCAACTTTCACAAGCCTTTCACAAAATGTCTGCATGCCTGGATGCTACAGTTTTATACATTTGTAGCCATATATGTGATTGGAACACCAACTTTCAATGACCTGGTTCTTTCTTTTAATTCGCTTTTGTCCGATCACATCTAAATGTTTATTAAATTATTGGTTTTGTTAAGATTATATGTTGCCCAGTTTCCTTTGTTCTCTACCAGATTGTCATCTTGACATTGTCTTGTCTTACCAGCTTAATAGATAGACTTATGTAAAGTTGTGACATATACAGGTATTTTGTTAGTTTTTTCAGAGTATACCAACTCAAGTAACTTTGACTTGACATACCGGTTAATGTTTTGCAGACTTGTTGTAGGCTACTAAAATGGGCCACCCGGTTTAAAACTAGATTGATGCAAACTAACTTTAAAAATTAAAATAATTAATTATAGATTTTCTTAAAACAAAGTCATTCCATCAGTTTACTTCTTTTGGGGCTGTTTTGCTGTTTTCCAAGCCAAGACAAAGGATGTGGGCTGAAATTATTTTAAAAAGGACAAAAAGTAAAAAAGATTGATAATAGTAACTATTTTTGTTCAAAAACATACTTATTTGCACATTTGCACAACAGCTTCCATTACCCTTACATCTGCATGGATTAAGCAAAATATATGATTTGGTATCGTAGGGGCTTGTCAAAATTCCAATTTCTATTTTTCTTACAAGGATTCGGCAACATGATTGCTACTTCAACAAAATACTGTTCTTACCCTGAAGAACTATTTTGTAGGGGGTGCACAAGAAAATTGTTCATTACCAGGCAAAGTGAACAAATAAACTCTGTTCAACTACTGCAGAGAATTAGTTAATAATGATATTAGACTGGAACTTTGCTCACTGATATGTTGTGATACTTCGCAAAGGTAAAACACATTTGACTTCAGTAGTCATTTACTTGTAGCATTAGCTGAGTGAAGTTTCGCTCTTCTGTCATTATTGATTGAGTGGAACATAAACCAAACATGCTGGTATTTATTATAAAAATCTGTAATCTGTAATTTGTCCCAATGATAAAGCACATTCTCATTCAGTTGTGGATTCTTCCATCCTGTATCATCTTCCCAGTATGTTACTGCCTCCAAACACCTGCTTGTGCACGCATACATCCGTCCTTCCTTGGATGTCTCACTGATCGACTCTTATTTTACTGGCGTGTGTGCAGACGGGTGGGGTAATCCCTAAGGATGGGACCACTTGTTTTGACAACTCCTGTGAAGACCAGTGTCTCTCACAACAAAACATAGACTGGCCAATCACCAGCAAAATGTCGGCCCTAGGCTCACTCTTCCACCACCCAGAGGAAGATCAGGTTGCCTTTACAATATGCGGCCCATTAACTCAGAATAGAAACATCCTAAGCACAGCTATGATGATCCCCTTTGTTTGTTAAGACAATGACATTGATAAAAGACAAGCCACACTCGTGGCTCCAGATACAAGTGAGTGTAAGGTTACAAGTTGCCTTGTCTAGAGTGATGGGTCCCCTAAACAGACTTCTGTGTGGTATAGCTTTACACTGCACAGTCCCCTAGGGATGAAAAGACACCTGCAGGTCAATCAGCATTAGGACACGTGCACACTCTTTAAATTACAACCAAAAGGGTGCCAACTGCGTCAAGTCAATCAAGTCTTTTGAAGTCATCATGCCACAGGTATGCCTGGCAAGATACTGAAAATGAGATGCATTTGTTTTGTTGTCCATGTAAAGAGAATATAGACTGGTTCTTAATGTGGTTATATCGCCTGGTAGAATCAAGGAGATCAAGAGTGTATTCTGGAAAAAGAATCAAGCAGCTGTGACTTCACAGTTATGCTATATGTACCTGCATGGTGTAGCTTTTCACAAGATATTATATTATTGTAGAAATTAAGAAAATGTATTTAGCTTACATATATTAACGTTTAACGTTTTGATTGTTTATTCTATGTTACATTTTGTGTTTTTATGTTTGTTATGATGTAAAGCACTTTGAAATGCCTTGCTGCTGAAATGTGCTATACAAATAAAATTTGATTGATTGATTGATTGATTGATTGATATATTGTTTTATCATTTTGTGGAGCAAGACAAGTTTCAGGGGACTTTGACTTGGGTGAATTTAAGTACCCTAGAAAGTTCCTTTGCGGGGTATTTTCCAGAAGAACTACAAATAAAAATAAAATACAGAATATTAATGTGTAAATCACATCTTAAAACTAGAAGTTAAATCAAAAATAGTTGAAACCAATAAAATTATGATAGTATTTGAATGGCAGAGCTTAGAAATAAATTCAAGATAACCTTATTATGAAATACAAAAACTTATTATCATGAGATTTGTATCTCATCATAAAAACTAAATATTTTATCGTAGGGCAGACTTTGGTTTTATCATTATTACAATATATATGAAACACTTCTGATTAAAATAAAAAATGAACAAGAAATGTTTTGTTAGTGAGATGTAAAACTCATCTCGTTATGAGAAACGTTCTCATTTCAGTGGGTTTTGCATCGCATTTTGACCTTCATATCTTTTTATGATGTGAAAGTTTCTCACTATAACAAAAAAACTGAATTTATTTTCTTGCTCTGGCAGTGCAACACTTCGAAATAAAACACTGATTTCAGAACAACAGTATAAAAAACAAATGTCCTAAAGACTATAAAATGGTTTCAAACAACAAACCATATTATGAACTTCACACTCAAGCTAAAGCTTTAAGACAATGATTGGTGATAAACTATTATCGTAATATCCAGATTATTGAGTGCGCCTGAATTGAAGCTGGACCTAAATTTAAAAAGAAAAATTGCATATATAGGCTGAACTTGTCTATAATCTGCAAATGTTCATGTTTTATCATGAGATATTTACACAGAAATATTTTTTAACTATTAATTTATTCATGAAATACACACTGGTAACATACACATATATAGCAGTGCTTGTAACATAGCTGCTTGAAAAATATATACTCTAGACTACCAGAAATAGTCATTGATCTAGCTATTCCTCCTGCAGACTGAAACCACTTAGGCCTTCTTTTTCAGTGTTGGAATTGAACCGTCTCAGACAAACGTCCTCAGTGTCTCTCCCATTGTCGCTTTCACTGCCATTTTTGCCATTTGAAGCTCCCTCCTCATTTAGAACAAAATTTTATGAACACAAACTTGGATTGCATGGTGGCTCACTTCTTAGCTCTGTTGCATTGTAGCAAGAAGGCCTTGTTCAAACCCTGTGACCCTATATGAATAAGAGGTTAGACAATAGATGAAACGGCTAACAAAAAAAACCTCACCTTTGTCCTGGTAAGAAATGGAAATCTACATAGAATATTTTAATCCTTTTTATGTGTCTTTAGAATTAAGCAAGTAATTGGTATACAGTGTAGATGAATATAAACATTGATCATCAGAAATGGCAGGACTTCAGTTTGTCCACACTCACACCTAGGGAGAATTTGGAAAGACCAATTTACCTAACAGTCATGTTTTTGGACTGTGGGAGGAAGCCAGAGAACATGCAAACTCTGTGCAGAAAGACCCTGGCTAGGAATTGAACCCAGGACCCTCTTGCTGCAAGGCAGCAGTGCTACCAACTGCGCCACTGTGCAGCCCGCAATGAACATAATTTGAATACAAATTCAAAAGCAACACTTTTTTTTATATACAACCTAATTTGAATCTCCATTCACACAAAATACTGGTTTTAAATAAAAATAAATGTGTAGTACTTCTCAAAAGAAAAGCAAATGACCATCCCCCTGAAAACCTTTCAAGAGAGCTGAAGTCATCACTATTTTATAAGGAATTCAAATAATAATTATTTTAAATCATCATGAACAGTAACGACAGAATATAAAATGTATACTGCAAGGAATTGGTTTAAACATATCTTGCTTTTATAATAGTCTTCCACTATATTTCATACATTACAGTTTCTAATTTAATACAATGATGTGCCACTGGAGAACCAAGAAAAACTCACCAGAGCAGAAACTGGGGGGAAAAAAGAGATAAAAGCTACCAAATTCTGAAAGAATGCGGATTTATGTTTTTTGCTAAATATACTAACTGAAGTTGTGAAGAAACAATCACATGCTTTAAATATCAGTTTAAATAGCAACTTTGTGTTGCATTCAGCTTGTGTACAGAGTAAATTCGAGCTGTTTCAGGGTCTGGGGGGAACGCACAGCTGATTAACCCACCAGGCTTTATCAGCTTTTCACACACCTTTGTTATTGGTTTCGACCAATAAGACAAACATGGAAAGAAACACATGGCTACTTAATATTACCACCACAATGCAGTATTGCATGTTTATGTCCTTTGTTTTAGCCTATCTTCAAAGATGTCCTATATATGAACTGCTAACACAAATCAGTCTGAAAGATTAAATTTCCGGTCTGAGGAACGGACCACAAACTTTGCAATTCAGTAACCTTTCCCATCTCCCACAGTTTCTGCAGCTAACACCCCAGCCTACTAGAGCAACCCAAGCCAGTTTCCCATTGGTTAGCCCCAAGGCACAGAGGAGCATATCTGTAGCCAACCTTGACGTGCTAAACTAGGACGCTGAAGGGGACAGAAATGGGAGGAGAAGAGTGCAGGGGAGTGAGAGCGTATGGAGGAGGAGGAGGAACCAAAAAACGTAATGAAAAGCTGCTGAAGGTGTGGCAGGAATAAGGAAGTGAGGCTGATGGAGGAGTGGGGGCAGAGAAAAACGGGAAAGGGGGAGCGATGGGGGAATCTGAGTGAAGATGGAAAATAGAAGTACAGGGAGAGAGAGGATATGGTGGATTTTGGTCATTTGTACTCTAGCTCCATCTGCGCCTGGTCTCTGTCTCCTCCTTTTCTCTGTTCAAAAAAATGGAAAAATCAATACACCCACGCTCTGATATATCCCCACATGAACCAAATCATTAAAAATATATAATCAAATACCTTTATCATAATTTTTTATCACCGTTACCATCATCAAGAATGACAACGGCCACAGACATCAGTATATCCTGAACATGGCTGTAACATAATAACCCAATCAATGACCTTCTAATTATTCCAGTGTCGCAGTCGATTGTCCAGTTGAAGCCGTTCTGCAGCCTTGACTCACAGAGCACACATGGAACCAGACGGCCTGCTGTCAAATGCACAGAGCACAACTGAAGCAGGCTGTTGTAAGAAAGAATATCTGACTTCTCAGCTTCACAACTCAATCCAACTCAGGGTCGCTGTGTTGCCTAGTAACGATGGCACACCACTGACCTTATCTATGTGGTCATAAAAATGTATGAAGGAGCCCCTCCTGGCCCCCCACCACATTGCTGTCCAACCTCCTCCTTTCTTCCTATCGTTCAGGCCTTCCTACAACCACTCTACACCCCCTACTCTGGTGGGTGGGTGGTGGGAGGCTGAGATGATGCAGATTGCATACTATGAAACTGATAGATAGCTGTAAGAACAGAGGGACACAGTCAAGCGCAAAGGAGACTCAAGAGCGCTCTGCAAGGTGAGCTGGTGTACCGGCCCTCATCGCAATATTCATTCAGTGTGGTGTCTTCTCAGAGAAACAGAACTGAGTATGGGAATAACGTAGATGCCCTGCAAATATTGCATGGCAAGTGTGTGAGAGCATTTTGCTGGTGAGAGATGAGCTGTACCTGATCTCCATTCACTCATGGGAGCAAAGAGCCAGGTTCAGTGCGTGTAATTGGAAAAACCTTGGAGATGCCCATCCTAATGAGGGAGCAAACTCCAGGTGTCGCATTGGATGCAACCTCTGGGAGTCACACTGGGAATGTGACACACACACACCTGCTCCATCTGTCGCTCCTGTGATAGAGAAAAGCAACTCCAGAGATTCTCTTCGCAAGGCAAAGCGGAAATAAAAAAGAAAATAGATTGAGAATTTAACTACATCAGAGAGATTTAAAAGATAAAGTATCCAGACCAGTAGACCAACACAAAACTGGGATATGTAAGGTATAAGTAAACAAATTGTGCAAAATCTAAAACCTCTTAGTACAATATGAACTTGATAATGAAATATTTTGTAAGATCACACTACAAATGCCCTGAATTTCTGCACTTAATCAAGTCCAAGGACTTCAGAGCATGTTACGCTACAATCCGTCCTTCATCGTATCATACATTCACACAATGATAGAAGTGAGCTAAGAGACTGACAGAAGTCACCTCACCCACACCAGCAGACAAGGTGGGTGAAGTATCTTGCCCAAGGACAAAATGAGCTGGACAGATCAGAGTTCAAGCCGACAACCCACTGATTATATTACAGCACAAACACCTACCCTCTCAACCATAATCTCTCATTTCACAGAAATGAAAACATTTCTAATGTCTATCATGAACAACTGTGGACTAAGACACTCAGTTTACGTCACAAACTCTGTTCCTCCAGGAGCAGAAAGGGATCTTTATGGCCCCACTTAGTGCAGAATTAAATTTAGGGGAACATGCTATTTCGCTCAACCCATTTCACTCCAGTTATTAGACAGTAAAGCAATCAACATGGCGCCACGTGCCAATTCAAATATTCGCCCTTAAGCGTCCATCCTACATAACACAGAAGTAGATCACAAATAACTTTTGTGGAATATTTTACCATTTCATAAACTGGCGTTTGCACTGGGAAATAATGAACAGGAATGTCAGTTTGTCTTCAATCCTATCGAGCTGCAGCAGACATCGCAGTGAAGGCTCAGGTTGTAGCATGGTTCATGCTGGGTGAAATGATCCAGCTTCTGGACTACAATCTGCATTTGTAGTCCAAAACAAATGCAGATTGGGGAAATTGTATTTGTTTTCTATGTGGCTATTCTTACAGTTAACAATTGTAAGCTATAATGTATAACTTACTCTTAAATTTGCATTTAACTGACGAACAAATATAAGAAAGTATGTTTCAAGTATTTTTCATTTAACTTGTCATAGTTGTTTTTCAGAGCATATACAGCTCTGAAGAAATTAAGAGACCACTTAAAATGATCAATTTTGAGTAACATGAACATTGTTTCTTTTATTCTGTGAACTACAGACAACATGTCTCTGAAATGCCAAGCAAAGATCTAGGACTTATTTTCAGAAAATTAGAAATTATTAAAACAATTTAAAAAAGAGGCAGTGTTTTCACATCTCAAATAATGCAAAGAAAACAAGTTCATAGTCATTTAGAAACAGTAATACTAATGTTTTAACTCAGGAAGAGTTCAGAAATCAATACTTGGTGGAAAAACCATTAGGTTTTCAATGGGGTTCAGTGCAGTGGTCTCTTAATTTGTTCCAGACCTGTATGTGGAGATTATTCTAGCCTCATCCTAATATTTCTTTTTTTTTTTTTTTTTGTCTTTCAATTATTTTTTATTACTTCAACTTCATATTTTTATTTTGTTAATTGATTTTAATCCGATTTTTGTATCTATTCTTGGAGGATCTAACCAAAATGTAGTTGTTTAATCTGAGTAATGATGAAAGGAATAGATTTTATTTTTGCAGGTTTCTATATCTCCATTTTAGGTAGTCCTTAGTCTACTCCACAATAGGCATCTGTGTGTATTCCTAAGTCACTCTAGTGGATTTAGACTGATTTCTACAAGTTGGGTTTTCACAGGTTCCATGTGGGCCTCGGTGTGAATGATTACAGGACCACTTCATTAAGCATATCCCACTTGAGAGCAGTGCCCTAACAGCAACTCGGTAATGAGGATGTCCACAGTAACACCGCTCTCTCGCCCACAGCAACAGCAACATCTGCTCTGTTGCACCCAGAGCATCAGGTGGGATCCATGGTTTTTGAACAAACACAGAAAGCCCATGTGTGTCTCTGTTTGTGTGTGCAAGCTGTGGAGTAACTAGGGAGGCTGGTGTGGGTATGACAAGTGCCTTGAGGAGCGCAAATATGGGAGTATGTAACTCCCATCACAGCCTTTTTAGACAATAGCCTATATAACTCACATTTGTGTCAGTAAGGCTTTTCCTCTGAATGAAAAAAAATATACAGATACCCTCCAAAGGGTAAAACTACCACCACAGGGGAAAGAGGAAGTGTGAATAGCCTGTGAGAGAGTGCTCTCCCCGTCATCATGCCTCAAGACTAATAGCACAAATTCAGTTAAAGGTAAAAATCTTAAAAGACACATAATCCAAATCATCTCTTCTTCATGAAGTAAGATTCATGCAGTGAAAGTGTCTCCTTTAACTTACTGTTAGTCCATTTGAACCTCATCTTCACTCTCATCTTTTCTTGTAGAATCAGATGTGAATATGAACACCTTGTTAGAGAGCTGACAGGTCTGGGAGGGAAAGAATTTGAAGCAGCTCGTTATGAAAAGCCGGCTAGCTACAGCATGTAAAGAAAATGTCAAAACCATAAGAGCAATAAACATTGGCTGTTTTTTAAAATATGAAAGTGCTAATGTTTTATCATTGTCTTGATTTGAAAATCAATTAGCAAAGAAAAGCTGAAGCTACAATTTATATGTTTAAATATTTGAATAAACTGGTGTTAAAGTTAATTGACCCCATCCACCCTGCTAATAAAACAGTATGCTAGATTGGATCCCCAAATGAGATTTGCCTCAGAAACATGTGGACAATCTGCCCCACTGTGATCCCCATTTACTGCTCATGCAGCTCTATCATGTCAGTGCTGTAATTACGCCGCATCCTAAACGGCAGCAGATTCAGCAAATCTCTCAACGGCATTATAGACTTCCAGTGATTGGGCTACGAGGCTGATTATCATGAGGCTCAGAGATGCTAAAAGGACAGGGATGTGGGGTGGATTGCTGGAGTTACAATACTGTTTCCGTAGTCAAAATAGTACTGAAAGACTTCACTTTTTATCATTGTGTATCATAATATAAAAATGTCCCTGAATAAAATCCGGTAAAAATAATTTGCCTTCCAAAATCACCCAAATTGGCAAAATCCAGATTGAAATCCAACTGGGAATCTGATTTGAAAATTAATTTTCTCCTTTCGCACGTTGAACTATTTTGCAATGAGGAATGGGTAGTAAGGAAAAGGTGGCTCCACAAAGTTTTGATTCAGAGTGCTGATTACAAATCCATGTCAGTTTTCATATTTTAATTTGTAGAAAACCTCGTTGCATTTTCTTCTGTCACAATTATGCACCATTTTGTGTTGGCTTATCACATAAAATCCCAAGAAAACACATTAAATTCAGGGGTTGTAACATGATTAAATCTAACAAGTTCTACTTTTGAAAGATTACATATGACCTATATTTCACCTCCAGAACATGGATTAATCCATATTCAGTGGGCAAAAACCTGCTCACTAGTAGTAACATCTCATGATGTTAATATTAGTCTTAATAGTTTAAACATAAACAGAAGCATGACTAACAATCACAGACAAATAGATTCAAAGCCAAGCTAGAAGGTTTGTATCTTTGTTTACACGGTAAAGACAAGAAAATAGGGACCTGGGAACATATGTGATAATGTAGAGTGCTCTCCTCCTCTTTATCAGCTGTAATGATCAGAGCTGTGAGGATTAGGTACCAGTGTCCCAGTAAAGAAGCTTTGTGATGCCAAATGCAGGACCACTGGCTCCCTTAATCTGCCTTATTTGTTCACCCACAGATGCTACAGCTTCCTCAGATTGGATTAAATGCGCTAGAACGGTGTGGAGCTCCTTCCTGTGGCTGAAGGAGGAACTGCATGGGAGACGCCAGGTAGCAACATAGGAAACAATGGATAAGCAGATAAAAGGCCTAAACATAGAATAGAACTCCGTATCAAATGTCCTATGAATTAAAGTAATGAAGCAAAGCTATGACAAAATTTTTATTGGTTGACAAATTTGAATCAACGTTAAAACAATGATAAGCAATGCAAGGTTTGCTCATTTACATCAGCCTTTAATAACAACTGTGGATAATCACTATTTTATTCCTTATTGTGAAAGTAATTTTATAGGTTTGGAATGTCGCATGTTGCAATAATGTATTTCATGCATACATGTATTTCATGTATGCATGAAAACTCACCAAACCTCTGACTCTTCAATTCATAACCTTTCCTTTTCTGAAAAGAGAAAAGAAATCTGAGATTTGATTCTTACTGTTACTTACAAACGAGGTCAGGAGACAAAAAGAGTGGAGAAATCTTGTCACCACAGGACACTGCACACATGATCACCCACAAGATTCACGGTGCTTCCCCTGTTTTTATACTCTCAGGCTATGGAACTAACACAGCCAAAGGAATGAAGAAACAGGAATTGTGCCTAATTGGGTCATTCACAAGAACCAGTGCATGACAGGCGGAGCACCGGAAACCTATCTGTCACAGTCTCTCCCCACGTTACACAAGTTATCCAAACTATAGGGATTAACTTCAATGAGAGAAGTTGAAATCATGTGACAGTGTATCTAGGGACTCATGCGGCTATCAGTGTGAGACACTGTTGTCTCTGTGTGAAACAGGCAGCATGGAGAAGGCCTGTAACATTGATCTCGCCTTACCACTGGGATTTTCTTCCTCTTTCTCTAAATTGTTAGCGTGGGAAATGAGACTGTCTAAAGTAAAGGGAAAAGAAAGAATGTCTTCCTTTCTCGGCACATAAAAAAGAAAAAAAAGTTTCTGTTTTTTGTTGTGCATATTAAATTGAGCTGATGATGGAGAACATTCTCAACGGAAATGCATTAATTTAGTGTCTTGTGGTGCGTTTATATGAAGCTAATAATTCTTGGATCTTATTTAAATAACCATCTTATGTAACTGTAACATGCTGTATTTCTATGGTTCGTTAAGACTAGTGCGATACCTCATCAGAAAGATACATGTCATTTTTGTTGTAAAGGTTGTGAGTGTATTATATTTTCAAAACAATTGATATATATATGATAAAAAATTTTTTTAAACTATTGTGAAAACATTTCCTTTAAAAAATACCCTGCATTAAATAGGTTAAAAACGCATATTATGGCTTACAAATAGATGAATCACATTTTCTCATCTTACGGCTATAATTTTTTATGTATTTTAATAATATGCAACAAAGAAGTACACAATTGTAAAGTGGAAGGAAAGGTATACAAGGTTTTCTCTATTTTAAAATTATTTTTGCAGTTTGCTTAAGCAAACTGCAAATAATACTTATAATTTACTTTCAACAGTGGCGTATTTTATATTAGATTAGATAGAACTTTATTCATCTCTCATGAAGGTTCCTCTGGGTCTTCAGTTTTTAGCAGCAACATATTGACAAAGAAAACTATTTAATCTTCTGTATAAAAAAAAAAATAAAAAAAAATAATTGTGACTTTAATGTTTATCCGTTCATCAGATTCTCCCATTTGATCTGAGACTCTCTGCAGCTCCTCTGGAGTTAACTTGAGCCTCTGGTCTTTCTTTCTGACTGGCTTCACAGTTTAGGGGGACAGCCATATCTCGATAGCTTGAAGTTACGTCCCATCTTTTCTATTTTAGTTTGATATACTGATATAGTTTGGACATTTTTCAATAATTCTGTTTTTATAATTCTCCACAACTTTCTCCCTGACTTGTCTGCTGTGTTTCTTGGTCTTCATGATGCTGTTAGTTCAATAATGTTCCTTAACAAACCTCAAAGGGTAAGGGCCTTCATAGAACAGCTGTAATTAGACTGAGATTACATCATACACAGGTGGACTATTTACTCAGTTTACTAATTAGCTGATGCCTAAAGGCATTTGGCTGCAGTAGATTTACTTCATGAATATCAGAGTAAAGTGATCTGAAAACAAATGCACATCACACTTTTCAGATTTTTGTTTAGAATCTTTTTAAAAGCATTATTTATTATTTTCCCTCCAATTCACAACTACATATTACTTGTACCCTCAAGGAGAACAAATAATGACTCATAATAACAAGCAAGTTAGAATCGTGACCAAATCTATACTGAATCATCAGTCATTTTGCTGGATTATTAAAAATGCATAATTTAATGCTATTTCTGTTTGCTTAATCTTTTCAGTAACCAAGAGAAGACTATTTGATAGACAGAAAATTTAATTTTAACCATGCCAATGTCAGTCTTATAAAGAGCTTTTTGCTATAGCTTGACATACAGTTAAATATAGTCTGGATGATACATTTGTCAGGCTGTGTGTCCAGTTTTGACTGATTTTTAAATAAATTTCTCAATGAGACATCCACTTTGCACCTACACATGTATTTTAGACTCTACACTTCTTCTATGACCCTTTACTCACTTAATATTATGCACAAATATGTTAACATCATCAGGAAAAAGGTTAACATTTAAAGAAAAACTTTGAATGGTGTGCTGAAAAAAATACAAGTAACTTGTAAATATTACTACTACTGCCACTAAAAGTGTTAATAGTTTACATTCACATACTTAATACATAATTACTGATGTCTTAATCTGAAGTAAATATAAAAATGATACCTTAATCTTTTTAAAACTTTGTTTTGCCACTGAAATTCTTCACACTTTAATACAACCGAAGAAGCAGAGTATATTCAATAGGAAATACTTTTAGTAAAAGTAAATGGCAAAAATCAAAAGAAAAGCCATTAAATCAAAGCCAACACTGATTTTGTTGTGTTTATAGCAGTTCATACTTCCAAATATATGCTCTTGTGATCCTCCAGTAAACGGCGAACACAGTGTTCCTCATACACAAAATCCTCAAACATGTTGTCACACAGTGTTTTGTTAACCGCTAAATTAAGTGCTCAGTGTTTGCGGAAGTAATGTGGATACTTATAGTGGAGCATATCTTACAATTTTAAAGTTGCTTTCGACAGGAGCCAGCTCATTAGCAACTCAATGCTTACGGCCATCCACATTGGCTGATGATTCTTCCCGCTTGCGCTTATCAGGACGCAGAATAGTGACGTTTGTCGAGTATCAATGATGTTCATGTTGGACGAATATCTGGCCAAACAGATTCAGGTCACATTTGAAAAGATTATATATGTATGATTTAGGGCCACATATTCAAGTATCCTGGATCGCATTAGAACAAGTCTGATCTTGGTTGTTCAGACTGTCATGAACATATCATATACAGGCATCGGATTTGGGTCTCTTCAGGCTCCTTAGCCTAATTTTCAAGGCATCCATATTGGATTTTGAGTTCAGAGTTAAGAACCCTCATGCTTTCGCAAGCTGAAGTCCAAATTTCAGGTAACATTTATTCTGACTAAAAATGTGTAGCCTTGAACCAGTCCAATTTAAACCAATATGTTTAAATTGTGTGCGGGACACAATAACAGATCTACAACGTCCTGTTCTACTTAAAATAAAATATTTTTAAATACACTTTCAAACGTGTTTAATGAGTGGTGGTTGTTATTAAATAAGCGCCACCGCGCAAGGCAAATAATAACATTGGATAAATTAGTTTATCTTTTCCAAAAGCAGCCTAAAGTAGTTTGTTGAAATAATGTGTCACCAATCTGGCAAGATAAGGTGAAAACAATGGGATCAAGGCTGTAAAAATACGATCAACGATACATTTAGTTACCTTTCAAAATAAAATCAAAATATTTCAGTTTTAGAAACTTACTCAACATGCAAAAGAGGTAACGGTACAGTTTTAATGTTATTAGAGAACACATCTGTGTCCGATTTGTCATATCAGAAATAAAATTTCTCAAGGTTGTATTTTTTTTATTATCACCTAACAGTGAGCGTAGTGTTTTCTTTACTTTGAAAGTAAAAACCGGAAGCCGCCTCTTTCGTCCTATCAGACTTAACAAGGTTGGAGGTGTGGATGGAGGCGAAACTTTGATAAAATTAGCGACGGCGAGAAGTTTCTCTTTCTTTTTATTGCCAGTCATAATCTTCTGTCTTGGGAGCATGTCCGGTTTGTTTACGACGAAGAAAAGGCTCCGTTTCCATGATGGCGACCACAACACAGCTGCTGTTCCTATGACATGACAGCAGAGCCGAAAACTTCAGGAGCCAAAGTTTGAGCAACAACTTCGTCGTAACTATTTCAGTTATTAACGTTAGAGGGGACAAAAACGGCCGCAACAATGGCAAACATTGCTTTGTTTTCGATTTGGGCATTTGTTCTTAGTCTCAATTTCGGAGCGACGGACTGTTACTTTTCAATACCGCTGAAAATTTATCCGGGGAAATATAATTTCACCACTGAGGCCAATTTGTCTTCTGTCCGGGTGGTAGCGCTGAAATCAGATGGAGAGGGTCTGGCTCTGGCCTCTGACCCCAGCGGCACGGTCAATTTTCTGGACATGGTCAACAACCTGCAAGGGGACTCTGGAAGAGGATACTACATAGAAATGTCTATAGGCACTCCTGGCCAAAAGGTACTCTATCACCTTCATAAAATGTAAATATTTGTCTAATGCCTCAGCTGTTCTTACTTAATTTATTGTACTTTGCTTTTAATGAGCTCGTGCTTGCTCTCTGTCCATTCACTGTCTTATGCGAGTTATTGAACTTACTTGATTAATAATCATTTCAGTGTAATATGAAGGAAGGGAATAGTTTATGATAAGAGTTATGTGGTTTATTAGCCTTTTTAATCAGGGACCATTAAGGTAAGACTGAGCCAGAGCTGTGCTGCAGCTGGCTTCACCAGCCTTGGGGTCTGTAAGGTAGGCTACAGCTTCCCACTCACATGCGCTCACATGATGCTGCCTGTGAGGACCAGTGTTTCTTTCCAGGCAGCTGACTGGGATTATGAGGCTCCCATGGAGCAAAGAGAAGCCCCAGACTTGTTAAAAAAAATTAATAAAATGAAATAAGAGCTATTACCTTGTTTCAGGGGATAGCTTTTTTTGGTAGCTTGGTAGGTAAGCTAACAAAATCTTCACAAAGATTTGGGTGTCAAAACAAACAAATTCATCTGAAATGACACCAAGATCATTTCTGCAGGTTATAAACGAGAAGTGTTGCAGGATTATAATTCTAAAACTTGAATGGATATTTCTCAGTTTATATTGAAATCTGAGAAACCTTATGACACAATAATGTACCTAATTTTATTCTTCGTTCAAGGCATTGACACTGAATATTCAATAATCGTTTATGAATGTTCGTTTTTTTGGGATTAGAATAAGTGTCCATTGACTTCAATTTATTAAACCACATTTGTTGTTGTAGAATATAGTTTTGCCATTATAAAAAGTAACAGGATATTCTGCCTTAAAACAAAAACACATCCAGCTTGCAATATTTTTCAAATTAAACATCTATGCTCAATCCTGAAAATAATATATAGAATATTTCTAATCCTTTCTTATCAATTCTAGACCTTGCACAGGCTAAATAACTATGTCCTTAGAACAAATCAGCTGACTTTTTGTATATTAGCATTTGGAAAGTCTAACTAACTAAGAGTTTGATTGATTTCTCAAAACAAATCAATCAAACTTTGGACCAGTACTGTAGCAATAAGCCCCAGTTGTGTTGTAAATAAAATGAGAAATTCAGGGTAGATTTACTTTACATTGTAATTGGACATATTTTTTTTTTAAACTGGAAACAAAAGAGGCAAATGAAAGCAGTTTGTTTTTGGTGACGGGACAGCCACGGGTGTAATCACCAATCCACCATTTTCAAAGAAAATAAATTAAGGGAAATGTTTTAAATGTTTTTACATGAAAAATACCCAAGATTTTTAGCTGTTAATTGTAGCTACCTACATACCTACATAGAGACCCACAGAAATAAAACACAATTGTGAAAAAGGGACATTTCATATATTGAGCAGTTGCAACTCTGTTGCTAAATAGAAAACAATTTGTATTCATTAATATTTTGAAAAGTAAACAGCTTACAATAAAGCTCTCATTGCAAAACCTAGCAGAAAAATAGCCCAAACAGCCACTGCAGTAATCCAAAACAAGATTTAACCACATTTTTTGGGCGGTTTGCCAGCATTATTTACAATTTATTGTGATTATTACATTATTGTTGACGCTCATCATGATTCTTTTTTCCCCTCGATACCAATAAACTGTGTGGTAATTGGCCATCCCTACATCCTGCTTTATTTCTTTGAGTTGCAAAGAAATTCTCCCAGGGGTAATCTGTCATTATTTTATTCATCTAGTAATGTAAAGTGCCTAACAAGATCATGTTAATGATTAAGAGGGGCTAAATGTGCGCGAGTGGGGAATTAAGAATACATGAGGCCTTAGGGGTGGCAGCGATTTGCCATTGTGCTCTGAGTGGAAGCGTTTGAAGCAGAGCTTAAACCAAAGGTGAATTATCTCATTAGTAAGTTGACCTGTTGCCCTTGGGCCTCTCAAGTTAAACAGATCAGAGCTTTTAAGACTCCTGGGGTGAAGCTTTAGTTTCTCAGGCTCGTAGAGGCTTATCAGTTCTACATAGTATGAGGCAACAGAGAACATGACAGAGAAATCAAAACTGTCCTTTTTCGAAAACATGAGGAACATCACAGTTTTGGACATGTATCTGTCTATACAAAGCAATCATAATTTAGTTTTTTCTCAGTTTATAACCTATTAAAAGCAACACTGAATTACTGCAGGGCTTCATAGAGTGCATACAAAGCAAAACATTTTCTAGTTAATTACGACGAGACAAAACAAAAGTTATTCATAAACAGTTATCAGATAATTGGAAAAACACACTTACAGTACCGTCATGTGAATCTTTCATGAAATCTCCAAGTGTTCCTCATAGTTTCACATTGCACTTACTAGGCAGGCGCTGCAATGATAGATTCAGACATTTAAAGTATTGCCGTGCGTATGCACGGATTAGTAAAAGTTGCTCCCTGTATGATAACCTTGAATAAACCACCACAACACCATGTATTACACTATTTCTGTTTCTATATCCTGTTAGCCCATGCTTTTTCATAACAGAAATCAAATCATTTGATTTTTGATTAAAATATGTTTAACAATCTACATTTGGATGCCATAAGCATTAATGATTTCACGCAGCAATTAATTAACAAGGGATTAAAATCAACCAGCAGATAATAAAAGCATTTAAAAAAATCTGTTTTTGGTTTGGTTGTATTTCAGTTAATTTCCAATTCATGGTTAAAACTTCAACTTTAAACCTGTCAATAAGCAGCACTTTCTCCGATGTGATGCACTTTTTATGTTTTAAGGATAGCTAAAATAAAGACAGATGCTGCGGTTAGGGACATCTCAATCTCATAACTTCTTCTCTTCAATGAAGGCGTGGGATTAAATACTACTACTTCTAAAAGAAGAAACCTGTAGCTGGTTTCTTTTCTTGTAGTCAACTATTATTATATTGACTAGTAGAAATAAAACAAAAGACCACACAAATAAGTTCCTATGTGTCACCCTGGGCAAGAAAATTGGAATCATCCGATCATACTGAGACCCTATGAATTCAGATTTGTTTTTGTATTAATTACATTAGCCAGTTCACCCATGTAGAGATCAGTCAGTGTGATGTCAGTAGTTACACCTATGTGTTATGTGTTGTGGCAGGTGAACAAACACCTGTTTCAGGTTCCTTTCTCTGGACACAGACCCAACGAACAGGGTGAAAAGTAAATACTGCTATGAGTTTTAGGAAGTGAACACACATGACTGGTTTGTGTTGATTTGTCTTACAGTGTCTCTTATTGACAGTATTTCTGTTTAATGTTAAATACAGTTAAATTGTAGATATGTTCATTGGGTAGTGTGGAAAAGTTCAGAAAAGTATTTGTATTTATTGACTTTACTCCTTATTTTGTTGTGTAAGTGCTACAGCCTAATGTCCTATTTATATGTCCTTTCGATTTTTCGTTATTTCCTTCCTTTCTCATGCACTCACCTCCTTTCCTTTCTCTTTTTTCTTCTTTGTGTCATACATCTATTCTTCCCTTTGGACCTTTCTGATTTTGCTGGTAAAATACATACTTTAACATTTTATTTTTGATTAATTAATTACATAGATTTTAACGCGTTAAGAATGTTAACGTTATTAATCAGTTGTTTTTTGTTGTTGTTTTACATACAAAGATTCTGGTCAGACCCCTGGTTTTTGCGTGTTTGTGATACACTTGTAAATCTGACACAGAGGTAGCATTTGCAAATAAAAGTAATGAACAACAAAGCCACTTCTCTTGGCTGACTGGGGGTTCATTTTTGCTTCAAACAAAGATCTGTTAGGATGCTGGAAAATATGATTTTTTTTTTGTGAAGCCGTACAAAAAAAAGAGTCTTTTTACTTTAAAGAAATTGTATGAATGATCAAAGCTTCTTAAACACTTAAAAGCTGAATGGGTGTAATTGCACTTTCCACCAATCGGATGGTTGAATAACTAAAAAACAAATAAATATGCTATTGAGCGCATGTCTACTCATTAAAATATATTTTTTAGAAAAAATAGTTTTTGAATTAAAAATGTTGCTTATTTTGTTGGTTGTAGTTACAAATTTTAAGCATTCGTTTCAGATAATGGAAATCCAAGATTCAGTGTCTCTGAAAACCAGAATACTGTGAAGAAGGTCATTATGTGACATAGATGGGATTATAATGCAAAGAAAAAAGCAGTTTCACCACCTTTTGATATTTCTGCCCAGATGAGCCGGCCATTAAACTTTGCTTCTCTTGGCATAATTACAGCGAGTCCATTAACATCGGTTATTCACGCCAGTGGAGCTCAATCCACTTCGGTTTAAATTGGTTATTTGTTGCCAGAATGTCCTGTAATTCAATACGATTGGGTCACACTCTCGGTATTATACTAACTAAATCATGATGTGATTACAGGGCCGCAGTGTTAAACAAGGCGCTATTCAAATCAGCCTCTAATTGCTGCATCTGTTAACATGTGGCACAGCCGGGCTGAGAGAGGCTGCGGAGAGCCTCACATCTGCTAATTGCTACAAACAGGTAGCAGATGCGCGTTGCCACCACGGAGCTGCTGCCAATTAGGCAGCGAGTGTTCAACTGCAGGCTGCTACGATTAGAGAGAGAGAGAGATTTGCCTCAGGCTCGGGAGCTAGACCAGAAGAAGTTGTGGGACATGGAGACGAATAAAAATGCCCTTACTGTCCATCCTCACAAGTATTTTCCAGTCAGGCTTGTTTGGCTTGTTTAGACAGTGGATTGCTGCCATGGACAAGGCGATGACTGGAAATTTTATGGTAATGGGACCAGAGCCAGCCCAGTAAGGAGAAATCCATAAGCCTAAACAAAGCCTTACAAGAACAAGTTAATAAAAAAAATCATGATTCATCTTTTATGTCATTGTTTCATAAGGTATAAAAACACACCTTAGCTCAACAACGAGGAAGTCTTCATGAAACAAGTTTTGGAGCAAAGCATGAGGAAGTTATTTCTGGCATGACTCTGTGCACTTTTAACATTTTTAGCTCCTTCCTGCTTGTCCACTCTGTTTACAGTAAAAGAAGACTGATCTTAGATTGTGTCTGTTTGCTGCTGATTGAAGGACTAAAGATTCCACAGCCCTTAGAGATTGGCAAATTTGTTTTAGATGTGGGAGGAAGCAGGTGGTTGTGGGACCTTGTCATGGCAAGGAATGCTTTTCAGTGACTGTGGATTTGGCCTGTGCTTTAGTTGTGGAGGTGACAGAACTTTGCTGGCTAATTAGTTCATACTCGCTGACTTGATGCCTGGAAGACAGAATTATATCCACTGCTGCTCGCCATTCCCCACATGACACATACCCAAACGGCTGGCTGGGTCATACGGTCATGTCGGGCGCTCGAGGCTGTCATGTTCGTCTCCCAGATAGCACATTAGAGAGTAATTATGTCACAGTCTGTGTGCTGTATTTGTGTGTGTGTGTATGGCTTAACAGCAGTTTGTGTGATTGCGGAGTCTGCGGGAAGAGTAATGTGCCAAGTGAATATTTCTTTTTCCACCCAACAAAAAAAAAGACAAACTTACAGTAAATTCTAAGACAGAATTTTCTTTTTCTGTTTTAATGCCTCTAAATAAGATATAATGCCACTTAAAACTCTGTCTGCTTGCATCTGCGGTCATTTTGTGACGGTTTTGTTTTACGAGTTATTTATGTAAGGACGTTCAGCTTGTATCTGTTATTAAAGCAAACTCTTCCTTGTGTGTTTCAGCTCAACATCCTGGTGGATACAGGCAGCAGTAACTTTGCTGTGGCTGCTGCTCCACACCCACTCATTAAGCGCTACTTCAACACTGCACTGTGAGTGGCACACACACTTGGTGTGGAAAAATTCACATACTCCTGAAAAAAACACAACACTACAGTTGTAGATCACAGAAATAATGTGATTTCTGTGCGCTTCTGAGAATTGTTTTGGTAATTCAGTGGAAATCATTTACTTTCTAGATGCATAACAAACAGAGAGATATATTTCTGTTAATTTTGATGATTATGGTTTATAGCTTATGAAAACCTAAAACGCAGGTTCTTTTTCTGTTGTTCTATTTAACAAGAACAACCAAAATAAACATTGTTTTTAATGCAGAAACTTTATCTTACATCCATTTTATGGCTTGTATAGTCATGGCAAATAATGACTTGACATTTGTGAAACAGTCATTGACTCCCTCCAGAAGGAGACGGTAAGCCACAAAAGAGCATAGTTATAGAAGCTGAGTGCTCTATCCAAGTATATTAGTGGAAAGCTCAGTGAAAGGAAAAGGTGTGATCAAAAAGTAGACAAGAAGCAGGGCAACAACAGCCTAGCAAGCCTAGACTGCAGTGGGAGTCAGGACTTTAAGAGCCACCACATAGATGCAGGACATGGGCTGTGTTAGTGGGGGTTTTATCATTTTAAGCCACTACTGAACCAGAGATATTAAAAGCATAATCTGGGCTAAGAGAAAAATAAAGATTGGACTCAGTAAGCTAAAATCTTTATTTCAGATTTTGTAAAATTTTGCATTTCATTTGTAAATTATGGTCCCAGAATTTGGAGACAGACTAGAGAATCTAAGTTGCTTGAGCTCAAGTGTTAAGTTTCCAGTCAGTGATGATTTAAGGTGCTAAGTCCTTTGCTGGTGTTGGCTCACTTCCAGGAAATATTTGAGCTCTTCATGGTTTCTTCTGCTGAAAAGCTTTATGGAAATGATAATTTCATTTTCCAGCAGGTTTTGGCACCTGCCCAGACAACCAAAAATATGAATATGTGTATTTATTACCATTGTATCACTGTGTCCCTGACCTAAGGGACACAGCGACACATGGAGAAAACTATGGTATGTTGTGAAGAGGAAGATGAGACACCAGCGCTTCAGTCTGATTGACTCCATGCAATACCACATTGATTAATTCATACAAAAAGAGGTCAGATGAAGTGTTGACTTTGCATACTGTAATACATGGACATATATTTCAGTAGAAAAGTTAATTTTTTTTATTGGCTTTATTAAAAAAATGAAATGGAATTTCATTTTTTAATTTTAATTTTCTAAGAAATTATATTTTGGTGCTTTCACGAGTTTTAAGCCACAATAACAATCAAAATTAACAGAAATAAAAACTTAAAATTTAAAATTCTTAAAATGCAACTGCAATCTTTGCTCTTTATCTTAGGTTTTTTTTTTTTTTTCCCATTGTCTTGATGTTTTCTCTTTGTCTAAATAAAACCCCCACTATTTTATTTCACACTGTCTGTCTCCTTCCTCTCCCCAGCTCTAGTACCTTCCAGTCAACTGGTCGCTCAGTATCTGTCAGGTACACACAAGGCAACTGGGAAGGTGTTCTGGGAACTGATCTCGTCTCCTTGCCTAAGGGCCCAAATGGAACCATTGCTATCAACATTGCTGCCATCCAGTTATCTGACGGCTTCTTCTTACCTGGAATCGACTGGCAAGGCATCCTGGGGCTGGCTTACCCAATGCTGGCACGGGTGAGATGCAGACTCTTTAATTTTAACCCACTAAGACCTTTTATACATATGTCTCAAACAGCAGTCATATCACAACAAGCGTGCAACTGTCCCATCAGGTTCGGTCCTATATGGCTTCTAGGAAAACATAAATGCACACAATGTTGAGTTGGATATAAAATGGTCAGAATCAATTAAATTGGATAGTGCAGCTATTAATATTGTGATTGTGTCCAATTTAATTTACTCACAAGAGCTGTTCTGGACGCTGCGGTCTCTGTCGGTTTTTCTTGACAGTGAGAGATACAGTTTCAGTATGCTGCTCCAGTTAAATAGGCTAAGAAAGATGCCATAAAGCTTTTACAATGTATGAAATGACTTTAAAAATAGATTGGTATTGTAACAATAAAAAGCTGTGCAAAGAAAGATCATTTGCTTGATATAATGTTTTGTCTTCCGAGCAGTACTGCGTAAGATCCCATTCTGCATATCTTTCACGGTTCCGCATAACTTTAGTGTGAGATCATATCTAATGTAGTCACTGATGTTTCACATGACAACAGAATGGTTACATTTTCAAAATTCATTTTCAGCAGCCTGTACTGTGATGCCTCTGCTTTGTTCTCTTAAAAAAATAATTTAATTTGATTTGATATCATTTCCTCTATATCATTGTGTATTTTCTGAATTAATTTGATACAGATAACTTTTTTCCTTTTTGGGACATTCAGGAGTCTAAAATTTCACAGAGCTGTGAAAAAGTATTTTTTCATAGCTCCTACAAATGACACAGTATCTTGTGTCATTTGTCCAAATGTTACTGTCAGACAATAACTTGTGTTAATACTAAGAGCAATTTTTGAATGATGGTTTAATTAATTAAAGGAAGAATAGAAACTATCCAAACCAACCCGCCTCCTTTTGAAAAGTAATTATACTCTAATCCTAGCAACTGGTTATTCCACCCATGGCAGCAACAACTATTTGTGATAACCAGTACTTAATCTTTCACATCACTATGAAGGAATCTTGGCCTTTCTCTTCTTTGTAGCATTCATCATCACCATCTTTGTCTGATTTTCATGTTTGTTTGATAATCTGAATTTAAGTGAAACACATAAAGGAAAAAAAAAAAAATGAAAACATTTAAATGGGTAAAAACCTTTTCTCTAAAATGTGACAAAATCCAAATTTCTTGACCTTGTTGGCTTTCTTCGACATGATGATTTAGTTGGGACCAACACAAGAGATTCTTTTTACCTGAGCTGACTGCAGGAACCTTTGGGATCAAATGCCAGTGACTAAAGAGCAGATATACTCACACTGACCACTTTGTGCTTTTGTTGTCTCTGAAAAGCTCAGGTTCAACTTGCCTGAGAACTATTAGTCATCCTTGGGATAACACAAAACTGACATGAACAACTTTGTCACCAAAAGAGAGAACATTGTTTGTTCAAAGGGCAGAACTCTTGTTTTGGACCTGCAGTTCATGCACATACTGTGATTGTTCTTTTTGGTCAGAAAATTATTTAACAATTACTTACTTTCATTACTATATGTCTCGATCTACAGTGGTCTGCTATTGATGATTGTGTTTTACTCAATATGTATTGTAAATGAAAAAATGCCTATTTCTATGACAGGTGGAAATTTCACTAATTTCACATTAGGTAACTTCTAAAAGTAGTCTATTACACTAGATCTTTTACGAGCATTGAATGTAAAGGAGATTTAATTCAAATATGTTCTATTCTGCTTTAGTTTTTATTCATTAAGAAAATGGAAACACCTTCATTTTCTATCCATTTCACGATCATATGCTCTCTAGTGCATTACATAAAACCCCAACAAGGGCTAAGACTATTCTCTCCAGATGATGCATAATCTTTTGTTCCAGTGTTTAAATTGACAGATGGTGATTGATTATGCCTTTCTTGTCTCTCGATCAGCCCGACTCCTCCGTGGAGCCTTTCTTCGATTCTGTGGTGAAGCAGCTGGGAATTCCGGACATGTTTTCTCTGCAAATGTGCGGGGCTGGACTGTCAGCCAGCAGTGCAGTCGACCCTCCTGCTGGCAGTCTTGTAAGTATCCGGCACGTCCGGAGAAGTCTGCCTAAATAATACTTTACATACTAATTAATTTCAAAATCGGATTACTCTTTGAAATATTATTTGATATCAGCTATGCGTTTGCACTTCTGAATTGGGATCTTTGTTCTTTTAATATAAACAGTAACCAGTTGCCCTGAAATACTGAAATGCTACTCAGCAGTTTCTACTCGCATGATTATTTAACACTAATTGATCAGAGCAGCCGAGTGCGTCTTAAAAACATAATAGTTGATGTGGTTGTCTGTCAGCATATTTTCCCTTTGGATGCCCACTCTGGTTAAAGAGTGACTCATTAAACTAAGATAGCTTCCTGCTGAGAGCAGGTTTGTCTCTGTTGCACACACAACCTCAGTACCTCACATGCTGCATCTCCATCATGTGACCCTCTGATGCTGACAGATGGATTAGATGGCAGGAGGTCCCTGTGTGTTTAGGTACTATGCGGTGGCATAGTACATAGTGAGCAGTTGGATAAACCTGTGCGTTTTTTTTTTTGTAGATAATGGGTGGAGCTGAACCAACTCTGTACCGAGGGCCGATTTGGTACACGCCTATTGTAGAGGAGTGGTATTATCAGGTGGAAGTTTTGAAACTGGAAGTTGGAGACCAGACTCTGAATCTGGATTGTAAAGAGGTAAACATCAAACTCTGTATTTATTCTCTAACTGTATTGTCGCTGACTTTAATATAAAGTGCCACCCACATTTATTGGCACTCCTGGTAAAGATGTGTTAAAAGCCTAATAAAAAAAAGCAATCTTGTCTTCCAGCAGCATGATCTCACACTGAAAAAATCCAAAGTTTATTTTCAATACATTTAATGACTAAGATTTAAAAAAATTTGTTGAGCAATAGGTTTTTTAATAAAATCCCAATTCTCACATCACTATCTGGCATATTCCTCTTTGGAACAATATGCATTTTCGGTTTACTTTGACCCATTTCGAAGAATAAAGTAATGTCTTAAATGTTCCTGTTTTCAGAAAATTGCTAATAGAGTAGAACAGTAGTAGGAGAAATCACAGTAGTTAGAGACAACAAAGACAGAGTTGGTTCACTTGAAGTGAAACACTTTGGATTTTATGAAACAAACTTGGGTTGTGATACCCAGAATTGTTCTGTGACCTGAAATTTAAGCAGAGCATGAGCTATGGGCAACTAATACTGAAAGTGACTTAAATTTAGTGAATATATTTTGCAAATATGCATACATCAGAGCTGTAAGTTAGTTCTCAAAATGTAAGCACATTTGTTTGGTCAAAATAATAGTTATTACTAGTAATAACATGTTTTCTATTTTCCCCGTAATGTATTTATATCTTACTGATTATATAATTTGTTTTTATTCTTTTGTAGATAGTATAATTAATTTTCAACTTAGCATTTTGTTTTCTACATTCTGTGGAATAAAACTGTTGGTGGTAAATCATTGTGTTTAAAATTTTCTGTTATTCAAGTGTAAATAATGATAATGAAAGGGAATTCAATAAGTACCATAAAAATCATAATTATATTTTTCAAAATTAAGCAGCACTATTATTGGGGTTCCTAGATGTTTTGGGAGAGAAGCAGGCACACATCATCACAGCTCCTCCACCCTAATTAATAGTGAGCAATGCTAAATGTTAACCCTTGGTTTCACATTAGACCCACTAGGAACCTGAGTTGGTGAAAAGTCTCACGTGTCCAAAGCACACAGTTCTCAGTCAAGGTCTTAGTAGAGTTTAACAATCTCCACATATTTACATTTGTGATGACAGGACATAACTGTCATTGGCAATTAGACTCTGCGTAATAAGGAGATCCTAGGTCTGTTAAGGAGACCTAGGGTCTCAAAATTGCAAATAAAAAAAAAAAAGAAAAATTTCTTTTCAACAACTTAAGCTTTTTTATTTTTATTTTTTTATTAATCTTTATTTCAGCACAGTAGTTGTCCTCAAGCCTCAAAGAAACTGTGTTTACATCTAAAATAGAAAAAGATGTACTAGTTGGACAATGTTAAAGGTAATTTTTATTCTCAGTAGGACAATTATAAATGTAGCTGGTTTTCCTGCTTGTGAAAATTTGACCTTGTATGTTATTCTGTTTTTTAAGGAAGCCTGTTGAACTAAGAAAAAAACACTGTTGGTATCTTTCTTTCAGTATAACGCAGATAAAGCCATAGTTGACAGCGGGACGACACTGCTGAGACTTCCTATCAATGTCTTCAATGCGGTGGTAGAAGCCATCACACGCAGCTCTCGGGTACGCTGCCTTCTTCTCACAGACAGTGATGAAACATGTTGTCAGAGTAAGGGATGCTGAGGAGGATAGCACACACTCACTGTTTAAGGATGCAGTAGTTGTAGGTAGAAGAGCTCGTTGTTTTTCTGCAAGGAAAATAACTGTCTTGCCTTCATGCAGGCAGCCATTTGCAATCCTCTTGATGTTTTTTTAGCCTTTTGAGACTCGAGATCAACGTCAGCAATTCTTCAAGTATACTCTAATTCCTGCAAAGCTTATAGATGAAAGACAACATCAAAACCTGCTTTGGTGCAGGAGTGACCTTCTGTTCTGTCTTCCTCTGTCTGTGATTTAGATCGAGAATTTCTCTTCAGGGTTCTGGGATGGCACCAAGCTTGCATGCTGGAAGAAGGATGAGAACCCCATGGAGTTTTTCCCAAAGCTTTCAATTTACCTAAGAGCCACCAACACCAGTCAGTCTTTCCGCATTACCATCCTGCCTCAGGTAGATATGCACAGAAATTAAAATCATAGCTCCACCTTTTGCCCATATCAATCTCAAACTGACTAACGAGATATATTGTTTTGTCGTTCTGCAGCTTTACATCCAGCCGATCGTAGACACAGAAAATGATCTGGAATGCTTCCGTTTCGGCATGTCCCCATCATCGAACGGCCTGGTGATCGGCGCCACTGTTATGGAAGGTTTCTATGTTGTGTTTGACCGCACACAGAAGAAACTGGGCTTCGCACCCAGCAGCTGTGCAGGTAAGAAAATTATGCACTTAAGACTTCCATTCATTATAAATAGAATCAGAGCTTATTATGAGAAGAGTTTTTTTTTAGTGTTATTTAGATGTGAGAATGAAAATCTCTAGGATATATGTCGAATTGGTAATTATGTACCAGTGGACTTATTCTTGGTTTCTCATTTTTATTGATCATGTGTGCTAAACTTCAAAGTCAGAAGATGCATGTCTTCCGTCTGAGTTTAGTATAATCCGAACAAGTTAATATGTTTTGAATAAAAGTTGCAATGTAAACAAGTGCACTCATAATGGTTTTTACACTCTTGAAATTATTCAACTTATTTGTTTCTTCTCTTATTGTGTTTTAAACTGTGACTTTAAACTTTCTCCCGCTATATCCTGTTGGAGCCACAAGCTTGTGTTTTATTGAGAATTTATAGACCAATACAATTTAGTCCACAACTGTAAAATGGGACAGAAAACAATGGTTTTCAGTATTTCCTACAAATAGAAATCTGAAAAGTTTTTTTATGCATTTGTATTTAGCCCTCTTTACCCACTTACCAATAAACAAATCTACTGCATTCAATTACATTCAGATGTCACTTAATAGCTAAATTAAGTCCTCCTGTGCCCAAGGTAATCTAAGTATAAAGTATAAATCAAGCCACACAGAATAGTGGACCATCATCCTCAAAGCTCCCCAAGAGATGCAAAAAATGTTCTTCTTATTGTGTTCCCTCACAATGAATTAGCAAATACATTTTGGTCTACTTTACATATAGTCACAGTGATAAGAAATGTCAATATAAAGTTGCACATATGTACACCTTCAAAGATCTTCAGTGAAATGTGTTTCCAATACATATCAGGTAATTGGGTGTTCATGTTTGTTTGTATAATATATTTTGGTGGACAAATAACTGATAGAAGGAAATGGGGCTGCACATGACAATGGGGCCTTTCTAATCAGACTACAAATCTGCTTAATAATCAGACCCTCAACTGACTTAACGTGTCAGTAGAGGGCAGTATTACCCCATAAAGATCATTTAAAATAGTCCAAATAGTTTGGCTTTGTCTTAGAAAGTTTTATGTTTATGTTTCAGAGCAGGGATGGAAAGCTCATGTTTGGCTTGCACTGTTTTCTCTCTGGCAAAATAGAATGGTGTTGAAATTTCTTTATTGTTCCACAATAGGGAAATTTTGGTGCAACAGCTGCAAAGTGACAGGCTGTCGAAGCACATGGATTCACATAAAGATTCACATGTACAGTATAAAATGCAATTATTAAAGATAGCCTATTCCAGTTCAAATTAATATTCAATATGTAGGTTAGTTTAAAAAATTTACAAAATGTGCAAATGTGTGTATTTAAAGACAATAAACTATTTATAAGTAATAATAAAAACTTTGTAACCGCAGAAATGTGCAGATATTATTGAAAATGAGTAAAATCTGTGCAAGTAACTGTGCTAATATACATGTTTAATACTCATATTGTTACTTTCGACAGTAAAGTTCATCTTATCTTACTAACTGACGAGTAAATACAATGTTATTCCAAGTGGATGCAAACATATTGTGAGGAAATGCAATAAGAAAAAAAATTATTTGTGTCCCCTACAGGACTCCATATATTTCAAACTTTTGTCAATAAAAAAAAAAAAAATCAAGTTTCATTTTCCTTCCACCTCACCTGCTGGTCAAGCCCAGAAGGTTTGAGGGATATCAGTACTTTAGAAAGATACGGAATAGACTTGGATTAATTAATAACCAGTCCACAAGTGGACTCTAAGTTCAGTTTGACTGACCAACACTCAGGTCAGAGTTTGCTGACCTGAAGCCACTCAGCCAACATTGTCCCTTGTGCAGAATCCACCTTAGGTGTTTTTAGCAAGTTATGCTCATGTGCTGCATCAGGTATTAAATAAGGTGAATAGTTTGGTTTTGTGTTTGTATGAGCTTTGGAGAGGGCTCCTGTTCACATCGTAAAGTACAAAGACGGGCTTGTTTAAACTAAGCAAACAAACTTGAAACAGATGTTGGCTTAAGGCTGATGATGCAGGCTTGTGACGTTTAGTTGCCGACTTTCCTCTCTTGTTCTGGAGCACAGACAAACGGCCTGTTGATCACCTTCTGTGAAACCAGGAATTTCAGTTTTAAATGTGAACCTAAGGATATTACCCTCCAGCTGACAGCTTTATTTAAGAAGCTGCATGGGCACTATGTGATATTTGGTACATTTTGTTTATCACAATAATCTACTAATTATTATATATAAAATTCTTAAGTGGACACCCCCTTTCTAACACATGAATATTGTTTGATATAAATTGTTATCTGTGTAGTTGTAGAATTGTCAAGCCAGGAGGTGAAACTCTCAGTTTCAAGTTTTTTTTGCATTAATCTCTATCTTCCAATCAAAATTGACAAGCCCTTTGTTTCTGGTAAAGAAAGACCAGCTTCACCTGTTTCAAATTCTGTTTCAAAGAAACCTTAGATTAAGCACCTTCTGATATCCAATAATTTATTGTCTAATTGAAAAAAAATAGTAAACAGATCAGCTCCACACCGAGGTTAAGTTCAGTAGAAAGAGCGGAGCTTTTTCACATATTAAAGTTAGAAGTATTTGTAAGCTGCAGATGCATTCTATTACATTTTAAATGAAACATTTCCAGAATATGCTAATTATTTTAGGAACTGAATAATTGATTAGTAAAATAATCATTGGTTGCAGCCTTAAATTAGCTTTTTTTTGGTGATAGTAGGGTTTCCTGCTTCTGAGCTGTCTCACCTTTGTTTGCAGTGAGTGATGGAAAGGCTCTCTCAGAGATTACTGGGCCCTTCTCAGCAGCAGACGTTGCAGCAGACTGCTCCGGCGGCATACTGAAGGAGCCCGTCCTGTGGATGCTCTCCTACGCCCTGGTGGGAGTCTGCGCCCTGATCCTCATCGGCCTGCTGCTGCTGCTCCTGCTGCCCTGCAAGCACCGTGACCGCGGAGAGATCACAGACGAGTCCTCACTGGTGCGGCATCGCATCAAGTGACTGCGGGGAAAAGGACGGGCGAGCACGGTCAAAGGACTGGGAGATAGCGTACAGAGCCCGTCCAGAGCTGTGGAGTAGGGGGTGGAGGTCAGTTTGCACTGATCAGCCATGCTGAATAAGAATGATTTTAGGCTGGACTCATAAGCTTGGCCCACGGAGGTAGACGGACAGTTGAGCTGCCTCTTAAAGGGAAATTCCACCTAAAAACAGCTTTTTATATATATATATATATATATATATATATATATATATATATATAATATATATATATATATTAGAGTTGAATGTGTGCTCCAGGTTTAATTTTTCTTCCTCCTACTTCTAATCAAACAAAGTGAACAGTGTCTAGATAAAACGAGGACCCACTGACTATGACTTTTATGAACCTCAATGCAGTGAAGTCTTGTGGTTATGGCTCATTTTTTTCCTAATGGGAAGATGAATACACTAAGAGTGTGTTCTCACCCTCTACATCTTAAATGAACCAAGTTATTTGGTAAAATGTAGGACATAAAATATGAAGCTCCCCCAAACTATAAAAGTCACAAAGTATCTTGTCTCTTGGCTGCACATCAACACAGCTATGAGTATTATCAGACAAAAGTAAGGAGACGAGGAGCACCTTTAGACCCTTCTGTGTTTTATTATTCAAGGGACGTATATTTTAAAACTTAGTGTCGATTATCTACAACAAATCTTCCTTTTTGCAGTTTACAACACTTATGCCAATTCTTTGATTTGATTGTTGGGGCTTTTTGTATGCTGACTCTCCACTCTTTAAGTGGGGCAAAATGAAAGCTTGTGCGAATAAAGCTGCTCAGATAACCGTAGAGCTATTAATACTGTCAAACAACAGGTTTACATTGCCTGCAGTGCCTTTGATAAATTGTATAAGCAGGTTAAAATTTACTCTGCTGAAGTGCACTTTGTTTCCAAAGCTGATCAACAGTATAATACAAACCGACGATCAATATCTGTTATACAATTCTTTTTGTATTATTGTGATTTGTGTAAATCTGTACATTTTCAGATTTATGTTTTTTTTTTTTTGTTTTTTTTGTTGTTTTTTTTTTGTTTTTTTTGCGCT
Source organism: Poeciliopsis retropinna (assembly GCA_010277075.1). Taxonomy (NCBI): domain Eukaryota; kingdom Metazoa; phylum Chordata; class Actinopteri; order Cyprinodontiformes; family Poeciliidae; genus Poeciliopsis; species Poeciliopsis retropinna. The sequence goes on along the minus strand of VMRM01000002.1, from coordinate 16,367,232 downwards.
ATTATTTCTAATCCTGTGTCCTAAAATCAAAGGCTATTTCTATACAGCACCTTTCGTTTTACAAAGCAAGAAGTATATGTGAAGGATTCCTGAAGTGCATAAGTTGGAAAAACATCTCATCATTCTGGGTAGGACTATGGTGAGCAGTCTTGTAAATCTAACTGACTTGATGGCTTCCAAATAAAGTCTTTGCACATCAGCCAGATTAATGCTACACAAGACGTCTCACCAGTAAAGCTGGGGAGAAAAAAAAATACTGTGTGGAATAATGTAGATTTAAACTTCAGTGAGTTGTCCTGAGCTGCACACTCTTACTGTCTTACTAATGTTACCCAATGTCTGAACTCTGAACATGTAAAACTTTATTTTGACATACACATGAATATTTGACTGTTCATTTATTTAACTGTGTATGCTTTTAGTGCCAAACATTGTAACTGTGTTGTAAATAAAATCATTTGAGACAAATCAATCATTTTAAATTAAAAAAATATTTTGGGAGCCAAAGAGAAAAAAATCATTTTTGTATTGTTTTTTATTTTTTTCCCTTCTTATATCTCAATCCCACCATTGTCCAGGTTATTTGGGCTTTAATAGCATATGAATTTACCAGATTTTGTTTTTTCAAATGTTGTAGCGCATATCGTCCAACTCTCTTCAAAACGTTGCAGATGGTGATGCTGTGGCAGGAAGGCTCTCCAATAGCAGTCAGTGTTACAACAAATCTGAAGAGACCTGTCAGTGAAAACTACCAGTATATTTCAGAAATGGAACATTTCAAACCTGGTGGTCGCAGTATGGTGAACTGTGGTTCACACTGATTGAGACGTGTGAACTGGCACAACCTGCTTTAATTGGTCGAGCCATAAATTCATAGCTGGAATGATACAGGTCATTACCAGCAGGTCCAATTTCAAATGGCTCAAATAATTAAATATTTTTTTTAAATTTATTTTTAATTTGACCTGTATTTAATAATTTAAATAATAATAATAAATCATAAGTTAATTTGTGTAGTACTTTTCAGCGTCAGGGCAGTTCAAAGTTCTTTAACATTAAAAAACAAAAAAGGGTAAAACATAATACGGTAACTTATGATGAAACAAGCAATAAACATATTTTCTCAATGGCCATAATCAAAATCATCAGTAATATTCAAATATGCAAAACTTATATTGACCGATATTACTGTACAGTTATTATTAATCAAACAGGTAGTTTTTATCCCTTTACTTAAATAAAGACCTTAATTATGGCCTTGTGAAGTTCAGACTTAGACAAGTTAAGATGCTGCAGCAATTACCGTAAACAGTCTGAAACTTTTAAATGTGACAAATCCCTCTCCCTCCTGAAAAAAACAAGATATAATCAGTAACAGAACACATACTTTTTCAGAGACAATAGCTTAATACTTTAATAAAATACATGGCATCATCATTTTATATTCCTTATATCTCTTTTTTTCCGCATTAGAAATGTTAAAAGACATTTGGGACTTTCTAGATATGGGGTAAGCAGCAATGTGTTAATATTGTGACTGATCTGTTTTTTCTTTTAGGCTATGAAAATATTTTTTTACAAGTGAAAAAAAAAACTATCTGCATTATACAGGATTATAGAGAAACATGAAGACAATGTTACAATGAAGATAACTTGTCTTGCTTATCATCTTTGGTCCCGTCGTCAGACATCTTGATGGTTCTGCAAACACAAAATAGAAACGTCACTAGGAACCTGCTTCCACACCGCTTGCAAAGTAGACTAAAAAGACCATTTCCAAATATTTAAATGATAAATAATATTTAAATAACTTCAAAACAACATTTTTAAGAAATGTTGTTTGCCAATCTGCATTATTGAACTGGGTCAACTGATTAATTGTGATTAAATCACATTTATGACTACAGTCATACACTTGTCAAACAGTTGAATAAGTGAGAATAAAAAACACCCAATGAGAGACTTTTACCTGCATCTGTTGGTAGATCCAGTTCAGATGGTGTTTGATGTTGGTGTAGACACCTGGTTTATTCTGTCCATTGCAGTGTTCGCCCCACACACCATCACCTAAGAACCACCACTGTCCATCCATCTGGGACACCAGGGGACCGCCGCTGTCAGGCTGAAGTTCAGGACAAATACAGCAGACAGCAGTCAACTACAGATTCACGCAAATCATAAACAATCACTCTGCGATCCAGATGTGCAACACAAAGACTCAGACTGATATGATTTTTTCAAAAATGTTCTTTGAGGGATTTCTTTTATCAATGAAGAGGACTGAATAGTTTCAGTAATGTGAGATCATGGTCAGCTGAGCTCTAACTGAACATGCCTTGGAGGGTTGGCTGTATAAGTGGTTTGTTATAAGACACAGAAATGTGTTTATTTTAATCTGTTGCCATGAGTGCCGCATAATGCGGGACTTGTCCAACTGTGCCTTAAAGCAAATTACATAAGAGCATAAAAATGCTTTAAATTCCTCCCTGAACAGAAACCTATCTGTTAGTGGTTGAAAAAGCAGGCAGTCATTTGTCTGAGCGCTCTCTCTTTTACAGCATCAGGTGAGTTTATATCGATACAATCTCAGGAAACGCACCACTGATGCCTGAACACAAGGCAGCGTCTGTCTGGCTTTGCTCAGGGCAAAGTTGTGCAGTAAACTCTTGTCAGCTGTTTGTGATACATGTGCATCATGTTACTGGTGAGGTTCTCTTACATGGCACACGCCGGCTCCTGGTTCTGACTCTGCGACACAGAGCATATCCTGTGGTATCCTGCCGCTGTATGCCTCGGAGCTGTTGCACTCTGCAGAGGGGATGAGTGACACCGCAGCCGCCATCAGGTACAGAGAACCAGAATCTGAAAGAGACACCAAACAGGTGAGCCACTCATTACTGCCTTTCCTCTCTGAGCGCATCGCTCCTCAAAGAGGCTTCACTACAGTGGTTTAATGATCTGAACCTTGGCGCCATCTAGTGGACAGCTTTGATTATTAGAACCTCTGTCTCACCTTTGTTTGTTGTGGAGCCGAAGTATGTCACCCAGCTCTTCTCGGGGTCAGTGATGTTCAGACCAGCATTGGGGAGACACACGGGTCTGACTTTACTGGAAGCTGCAGCAGGAAGATGCTCAGTTTGAGGTTTAACAGAGAAAACATTGGTGCTGCGCTGATCAGAGTGTTGGCTTTCTCAGAAGTGAATCTAAAATGCTCTGTCTGGAGCCACATTTACCTTACAGATTTATTGACAGATGATTACAAAGTGAAGGAAATGAGAGATTTTTAAATGTTTTACAAATAAAAAGCATCCATAACTTTGTGTTAACACCAATCTGACCATGTCTTAATGCTTTGCAGGATGTTTATATAATAATAATAATAATAATAATAATAATTATATTATTATTATTATTATTATTATTATTATTATTATTATTATTTCACATAATTTCTTTCAAACACAAATAACTTTTTAATTTTTTAAAATGTGAATTCTATTTTGAAGCTACAGCTCGAATAAAAAATATATATATTAAAGATGTTTCATTTGTTTCCTTCTACTTCACAATAAGGTGTTGCTTTGTCTTGGCTATCAGGAAAAACACACTTATGTTTGTGGTTACATATTGATAAAATGAAAAAGAAAAAAATTTAAAGTTGTATTTTTTTTTAGTACCTGTGGTGTCCAAAGGCTCAAAGAGCTTCATCAGAGCGACATCATTTTGCCAAGTTTGCCCGTTATATTGTTCATGTGCTATTACCCGACTCACGGCGTAGGCAGGGTTAAACAGAGGACCCAGTGGGTCCACTATCCCCACGTACACTGCCCAGTCTTCAGGACTTGGGGTCCTGGAGAGGGAGAAAAACCAGCAGGGTCAGCATGGATCTGACTTCATCCTCTGCCTTAAGAAACTCCTACCTGCTCACGCAGTGGGCTGCGGTGATGATCCAGCGTGGAGAGATGATCGCTCCCCCACAGCGATGAGACCCAGCAACATGGAGGCTGACCTGCCAGGGCCAGGACCCCACAGAGGCCAGCTGGGGCCCAGGGGCCTCACTGGAGGTCTCCCTTCTCCCGCAGTCTGAAAACACAGCCTGCAGTCAGTGTTCACTGGATTCCACATCCAGGTAGCAAGGGGGTGATTGTGTGGAGGGAGGATGTTCAACACACCTGTACACTGCAGCGTCACCACGCTGCTGTTGCTGCATGATTTGCTAAAACAGCATGAGGAAAAAAAAAAAGGGAAGTTTTAAATGTGAGTTTTCCACAAAATTTTTATTCTCATCAGTTCTAACCTGAGGACGAGTTGTTTCAGTATAGATGCCTGATGGTTGGAGCTTCGCTTCACTGATAAAAACCCACCAGTAGAGTCAGTCGTTTGCTGTCCTAATTTAAAATATGTGTCCCTGTCAATACACACATTCAAATATACAGATTAAATTAGAAATAAAATCTCTTATCTGCATTTCAGTTTAGATTTTATCAACAGTACCTGCTGTATCCAATGTCTTGGCAGCTTGCTTTACCCTGCGGCTCACTGAAGCCCTCAAAACAAACCGGCCTCCAGTCTTTAGTACGCGTCCAGTAAACCTCAAGCAGGAAGTTTGAGCCACGCACTCTCACTGGGAACAAAGAAAATCCACACAGAGATTTTATCTGAGAGTCTGGGTAAGACCTAAATCGTAGATACAAGAGACATACTCAGAAAATATGAAAAAACAACGCCTAAAATTTATGTGGAGATGGAAAAGAAAACCTTTAGTCTTCACAGGCATCTCCACAGCATAATGCAGCCACTGCCATGCTTCAAAGTGGATAAGGGCTCCTCAGGGTAATGCTCGATATTTGAATTTCATAATTTTGAACTCTGTTGTAAAGCCAGTATATATTCAACTAAATATTAAGGAGGAACCTATAAGAAAGGTTGTTTGTGTCTCAGTTGATGGTGTATATTGTTTCCTTATTTTTATTTATTTATTTTTTTTACCACAGTTAGCTTCATCCTGGCCTGCAGGACAGTCCTTCACTCCATCACACCACTGGGATTCCCACACACAGTTCCCATCTCCACACTTCCTTCCATGTAAACACGATGAGGAATCTGGAAGATGCGACCAGACCAGTAAAAGAAGTATTTATTAAGCTACACAGTTATCTGCAAAAACCTTCCAGATCCAGGTAAATCCTGCTCTCACAATAATAACCAAGCAGGATTCCAGCCACCAGCAGGAGGAGCAGCAGCGAGATCCCAGCAGCCACAGCGAACTTCACACATCTCTCTTTGACACCTGAAAGGACATAACAGTGTGTGGAAGCCTCTCTGTGTCCAAATCCACTGTTTAATGTTTGATGCATTACATCCTAATTTATGTAACAGGGCCACTGAAAACAAGGTCCTGCTTGAAGGTGAATGTCGGTCTCAAGTCTTCTGATGAAAGGAGATTTTGTTTTCTTTTACACAATACCTCCACCGATCTTGCAATCAACTGGTTAATGTTTTATAACCTACACTGCTTCAGACTTTTCCAGAACAATGATGTACATTAGAAATTAATCATTTCTTAATTGATAATTATTTAAAATGGAAATGTACAACAAAATCCCACAGAAGTTATGCTGAGATTAAATTACATACAGGTGGACTTTACTTAGATTGAATTAGATTAAATCTGAAGGTAATTATTTAGGGGTGCCAGAATAGTAGGGGGCTAACTACATGTATTAATATGTTTTTCAGCATTTTATTATATATATTTAAAACTACGTATACTTTTCTTTTCCATTTACAGTTATGCGCTACTTTGATTTCACATAAAATCCCAATAAAATACATAGAGATTAGTGGTTTTGACATCTTAAAAAGATATGGATACTTTTGCAAGGAACATTTTCACATGGAAATTAAAAATAAGTAGAAATCTTTTCCATTATCTTAAACCTAATCCATGGCACTTTCAACTGGAGTTTTATAAGCCTATTTGTCTTTCTGAACACTAAGCCTCTTATTCAGAATCAAAGTAATGTTGGCGTTGTTGAAAATGTTCCAGATAGTCCTCTGGTTAATTGATAACTCCAGCTTTAGATGTTTTCCAGAAGTTTACTCATTCTGAGAGACATTTTTATTTCTGTGTTAGTTTGCTGACAAGTGATGATTGTTAATTGTTTTGGTGGAGGTGGCACTGATGTTACATTTCTAATTAACTCACATTCTGTAGACAAATTCTTCTATTTTATTTTTATTCTCTTCAGCCTATAACAATTAAGTTTTCTTTATCTTAATGTGCCTTCACAATATATTAGTTTCTTGTCGATGGACTAAAAGGACAATTTTTGATAAAGTGGTGATAAAAAAGACTCCAGATTTACCTTTTTTGGGAGGGATGGAGTGGCTGATCTCTGGTGGAGGTGTTAGAGTCACATGGTGAACGTACTGGGGTTGAACATCAGACCCACTTAGTTTCCTTTTGTCATCTTCATAGGTAAAAGATGGAGCTGTGCTCGGATACTGTTGTAAAGAAATATAAGCATCCAAAATATAAGTCATTTATCCAGTGCTTAAATATTCACTACTTTTTAAAAATTGAAATAGTTTGAATGCTAGTGTAACTGAATGCTTACTCTGTAAAGTTAAAAAGCGTAAATAGTGTGAGGTATAAAGTATATAAATCTAACCTTCAGTATGCAAAAAGAACACAACCGACATTCAACAATGTACTTTCTTTAAGCAAAGGTGAAACCAGTGTGACACATTTTTAATTCAAACAATGCAAAAAGTGAGTACCTAAAAATGTATTCAAGCAATGAAGTTGGTTAGAAAACTTACTGGATTGGTGATCATCTTCTGTTAATCCAACAGTAAACTCTGGCTGGGTAAGTTTCTTCCTGTGATCACTCAACTATTATTCTTTATTATTTCCAATCCACTTAACTGGCCCAGAATCAGTGTTTGACTCTGATGGCGAAAAGACTCTCTGATCTGATTAGGACGTTCAGCAGCTACTTTATGCTCAGCCCTGCAGGATTATCTCAGTGCAAATAATCAAATAAAACAGTTTGTGCTTTATTTGAGAGGCCACTCCTGCACTTCACAATCAGATCTTCAACCAGGTGTAGAAAAAACATTGAGAGTTTCTCCATAGGTAAATTTGCTCTGTGGAGTTTTTAGTTAGAGAAACATGTCAGTTTGGTGCATCAGTGATGTTACATCTGTCAGATGTATAGCTCCAAATAACAGCTATTTAATTCATAGTTTTTTTTGTAAATTGGTAATATTCATAAGGACCCTCACTAGTTAATTATCAAGTGAAATAAAAGAATCCCATCACTCACTGTGGCGATGTAGACTCACAATCATTACAAATCACAAAAGCACTGAAGAGTAAAAATAAATTGTAGCTAGCTTCAAAAGGATCTAAATCTTGTTATAATTTTTGATATTCATCTTCCTGTTCATTTTCAGGTTATATTGTTGTGTTCCATTCTTTTTCATGCTACAATTTTTCCAGTATTTTTTGCACTTTTTTAAATTTATGGCAGATGTGGTCAAGTTTCAAAATAGAGAGAGAGAGAAAGAAAGATGGAGAGACTGAGTGAGTGAGTAGAGTGAAGGATGGATGAATGAAATGATGGAGAACTCAAAGCCAATTCCAGACTTTGACACAAACCATAATTTCCTTCGAACACAGAAATGAACAAGACAATTATCTAAAGTAGCTCTTCTGAAGGACAAACTGATGACATCTTTCTGTTCTTTTTCATTACTCAATGCTAGACATAAAACAACAAAAATTTAATAAAGTAAAAAGAAGGCAGAATAAAAATTCCACTAAATAAGGAATGCATACATAATACATTCATAAAGGCAGTTCTTTGGATAGTCAATGGTGTCAGTCTCTTCATCATGCTTTAGTGAAAAGAAAACATTCACATCAAACTGGGTCAATCACAGGTACAGACCATCATTTACAAACAAAATCAAAGGCCTTTTACAGAACACTCATCAGTTCGTACATTTGTAATAAAGTGCAACAATCTACAGAGACTTTTTCCCAAAACTAACACAGTGCGGATCTGCTGAGTCTTGTTGGTCCCCTCCGGGTTTAGACCCAGGCCTGCCATCCTGGAAACAGTCTGCTGAGGTTCTTGGGGTCCATGGCTTGTTGAATGAGAAGGTTGACCTGCCCTCCCACGCTGAGCACCGTCCCTTCCTCCACCCCTTTCAGCTTCTCCTGCAGCCGCAGTAGCACCCGCTCCGCCACTTTGTTGAAGCTCTGACTGTCACTGCAGGAGGACGAGAGAAGAGCTCAAAGAAAGGAAGAAAAACAGTCGGCGACTCTGAAGTGGAAGATCATCCGATTACCTGGATTTGCGATGGTTGTCGAGGTCTTCTCCTCCCATTGTGGAGTTCAGGGTGGCGTTGAGCTCCTGCTGCTCGTCGTGCTGCAGGTAAAAGGCCTTCAGAGGGTTCATGGTCCAGTCAAACAGAGGGTCATACAGCAGCACCTGTCGGCACATGAGGCAAATATTAGCTTTACATAAAATCTTTGTGCTTTGCTCCGAGAGCTGATGGAGAGTTCTCGTACCTCCACAATCGTCAGTAGAGCTTCCTGGGAGCTCCTCATCACCTCCATCGTCTTCTCACAACACCTGAGCACAGAATCGGGTCGGAGTCAGCTCGTGTTCTATATTTACAGTACCTTACAAAAGCCTTCAGATCTTTCTTTTTTTTATTTTTTATTTTGCAACCAAAAATAGCAGGACAGAAATGTTGTTGCTTTTATGGACACAAAACTGAAAAGTGTGGACTCATGGCATACATCTGGATGTATTTACCTTGATGCCACAAACTGAAACTAAATTGCTGTGAACTGAATTGCCCTTTTTATAGGGGGGGGCAGCAGGGATGGGGGCGCAAAATAAGGTGTTTTATTGGATTTCAAAATCTTAAATACTTTGATCCTCCCAAATACAAAACACCAGACAAAAACCAACCTGGCTTAATTACTCTTCACCTTTGTGTCATTTAATGTCAGTGTAAATGTGTGTAGGCCTCAGAGATTTGTTAAAGACTCCTTCCCAATACAGGATCTAGAGACAGTGGACAGCTGCTCTAACTGTGGCATTAAATCCCTCATCTTGAGTATGAGTGTAGCGGCACAGAAATGAAAACTTCCTCGTCTTTTCACGCACAATAATGCTCCGTTTTGTGCGGCATAGAAAACACATTAAACACATTTACGTTTGTTTTTGTGGCTTGACAAAATGTAGCAAGGTTGGAAAAAGGTTGAACATTTTCGCAAGGCGTTGTAGAGCCGATACACACCAACATAAATGCGAGAATGTAACAAAGAGATTCTCCCAGATGCTGATCTTTACCGCCTAAAGACGCCCTCCACTCCAGTGATCCCCATCCCGTCCACTATGTCTCTGGAGAGTCTGAATGGGACGGTCTCAGGGGTGGGGAGGATCTTCCCCTGCTCAAAGGCCACACCTTAAGAAAACAAAATATCAGATATGTTATAATTTATGATGCTTAACTATGAGTTTGCATAAATCGAAGGGGTGAGGACAAGGAATACCTAAGTCGATGTGCACTAGTTCAGCGGTCTGCTCATCGATCAGGATGTTCTGGATGTGTCTGTCGCCCAGGCCAACAATGTAGCCGACTGTAGACGGGAAAAAAAAAAAAAAATCATTAAACCCAGTTATGTGCCATTTTGCTGTTTCACTACAGAACTCCATCTTAACCAACATCACGATGATACCTATGGAGGATGTGGCAACACTCCGTGTGTAAGCCAGCCGCTTCTCCATCCATACCGCAGGATCCAAGAACCTTTCCATGCAGAAGTACCTGAAGACCGGTCTAAACTTCTTGCACACCTCACTGTAGGCCTCCAGCTTCTCATCGAAACCCTGCCGCTGAGCATCCTGCGGCGAGCCGAGAGATGGAGACAAACAAGTTGGAGTCTTTTTCCAACCATTAAAAAAAAAAAAAAAAAACATGACTGAATCTGCTGCGTAATGGTGCACAGCTGTTCTTAAACACAAACATAAACTTAAATAGTAACAGTAATGAAAAGCAGCTGAGTTGAAGTGTTTCATGTCTTTCACAGCAGATTTCTCAAGCATTTTACCATCATCTTCCTCCTGCAGGCCAGGTTGGTCCAGTCCTGAGGCCGGAAGCGTTTATGAGCGCCTTTACTGGCATCCACCAGGAACTCCCCGATGGGCACCGTGCCCGAGCACCACTCCAACACGCCGCTGCGCTGCGAGAACGGCACCACCTGGTACCCAATTCAGGCAATTAAGTCATTCAAAAACACCGCAAACACACATTCACCCAACCCTGAGACATGTCTTCTGTTTCCCTCTCTTGATGTCACCTTGTAGCGCCTGATGTTCAGCTTCCTTTTCCTAGTGTCTGTGTTGCGCTGCAGCAGCATGGAGCACATGCTGAACACTTGTTGCATCACCGCATCCTGCCGCAGGTCGTCCTGACCCTGTCCACAAAGAGGACGCTTATGTTACTCTGCCATCAGTAACATAAAGCTTTTTAAACTTGTTTAGGATCAACAAATTCCTGCATAGTTACATTATCATGAGAAGCTAATAGAAAATAATCACCTTTATTTTATAGCTTATCCTGATAATTTACTAATTTTGCGATGGCATTATGGGTAAAGTTTTAAAGAAATCAATTTCCACTCCAAATATACAGCCCTGGAAAAAAAAAATTAAGAGACCACTTAAAACTATCTATTTTTACTTTTTATAGGTATGTTTGAGTAAAATGAACATTGTTCTTTTATTCTATGAACTACTGACAACATGTATGTGTAATGCCAAGCAAAAATGTAGTATTTATTTGCAGAAAATGAGAAATTGTGAAAATAACAAAAAAGATGCAGTGCTTTCAGACCTCAAATAATGTAAAGCAACAAGTTTATATTCATTTAGAAACAATATCAATGTCTTAACTCAGAGTTCAGAAATCAATATTTGGTGGAATAACCAGGAGGATTTCAATGAGGCTCAATGCAGCGGGCTCTTCATGTTTTCTAGAGCTGTATTTTTGGCCTTAGGAGAATTTTCTTTTCATCAAGAGAATCATTTCTGTGTTGATTTGGCCAAATGTTTCAAACCATTATTGCACTAAAAAAACAGATGAATTTTAGTTGACTTTCCTGGTATTTTAAAGTTTATGTTCCCATGAAGAGAAGCAGTCTGTCTCAGCATCACAGATCCTCCACTGTACCCAACAATGAACATGAGAAACTCAGCTGCATTTTCACCCTTCATTCATTCCCAAAAGCCTTTACTGAACTCCACAAGTTTATATTTGTGATGGTGGGAAAAGAGTTTTCCTGACATGTTTTGGGTAGTACTTAAATGTTACAATGGAGACTTGGTGGCGCCCAAGAAATCGTTATTGGTTTTAGTTTTCTTGAAGCGAGTTTTGGGAAGTTTTTTAAGGGAGTAAAGAAAAAAAAATGTTTCTACTTATTCAATCTTGTCGTTTCTCGTATATTTTCCTGACTGCAGACATGAGCAGCTAACTACTTTCTTCTGGTCATTTCATACTTAAACGGCTTTTACTGTAAGTTTTTATGTATATGTTCCAGGAAGATTACAACACAGTGACAACATTTATTTATTTTCATTGATCCTATAAGATATTACAAAATCACTGAAACCATAGGAAGTAAGGATTTCAATGTCTTTATTAATTCATGATATTTATTAAGTCTATATTTTTCATATTTCAAAGTCCCACTCACTCCTTTCATGTTACGATTCTTGTTGGAAAAAAAGGAGCGATTGCTGCCGAAAAATTAAAAAGATTTATTTCCTCTCAGTGTGTAGGCAGTAAAGTTGTTTGTTCTTCATTAGTTCTGCCATCATTTTACAGTCCAGTTTAGTTGATATTCCACAGCCAATAATAATAAAAGCCTGTTTTAAGATAAAACTTTTAAATATCTTCTTGGTGTGAATGTTCCACTAATACGGTTTACTTTTTTTTTTTTCTTTCTTTTAATATTTCTTTTCTGATGAAGCTGGCTCATAAAGTCAAGAAGAAAAAAAAGCAATATTAGGGTACAACATGATCTCAGCATGACTCAAAGAGCAGGTGAATTGTTAACCTTTAAGTGTCTTTCAAATGTTTCTGCAAACACAAACACACTTTCACACACATGCAATCCAACATACCTTCCCCCATCTCTCTCAATGAGGATTGTTTCCAATATGAAGGTGTGAGAGTCTGTTATATAAAAACTAGATTAATTATTACCTGAAACCAAACCTAGTGGAAAATAACCAAAGCTTAGAGTGACCAGCTTCTCGTCAGAAAGTGTGTGTTTGCTTAGTTGAGAACTGGTGTGTGCCCATGTTGGTGCAGGTCACTATGTTGCACCAAACACAGGACCAAAAGTAAACGTTGTATAATTTCATGACAGATTAAAAAACACACACGTACACACACAGAAGCTTACTTTGACTAGTTGCCTCCTGCTCTTCCCGTCAGAGCCCACACAGTCGATGATCTTCGGCAGGTTGACTCCACCGGCCAGGTGATACTGGGGCACGAAGGATCTAACAGTCACCAGGTTTTCATAGCAACCCGTCGGATCAACCTGTTCATAATCCGAACAATAGATTTTTTTAAAATCCAGCTAACGTCGTTGAAGTCAAAGATTAATCAAACTTGTTTATTCAGATCAGAGTTGCAAATCTATTAACCTTTATCTCCATGGTGGGGATGGCCACTTCGTCCAGGTCTTTGAGCTGCATGATGGGCTGATCGGCAGGGATGGGAATGGCCCCTGGTGTGAGAGACGGACACACAGATACACACGCATACCTTTAAATGTACAGCAATTTCAAATGTGTGTGAGAGGGTAAGCCATTAAATAGGGAAGCAACTGACGATGAATTTAGTCATTGATAATCTTTCAATTATTCGGATGAATGATCTCAAAGAAATTGGTACATTTTGCAGATTTTCTTTTTAGCCTTTTGAAGCACTGACATACAATATTAAAAATACATTAAAAGATTCATATAACCCCCCAAAAATTCAGATCCCTTTTTGACTAAGAAAATAAACATCATATTGTATGTTTTTGCATAGTTTTGGCTTAACTGTGCTCAGCCTGACCTGTTGAGGCCCAGTTAGCAATTAATTGATTACTAAATGAGCTGATATTTCAATAACTGATTCATCTTTTACATTAAACACCAATAGTAAAAGAATAAAACAAAATAATTTATTTCTGTGCATTTGGTCCTTTAGGCCCAGGATTTCTGAAACCCTTCAGTGCTATTTTAAAATCAAAACCAAATATAGAGATAATTAAAATTATCTCTATATATGGGTCCTCATATCTTAATTATATGTTGGGGTGAACAATAGATTAGATTTAACAAATGAAAACCATCCATATGGAAGTGGTCAAGCACTGCAACAAAAATTAAATATGAAAACCTCAAAGAAAAACTTAAGAAAATCCCGAGAGCAACTAACTAAGGGCGTTTTATTACAATAAAGTCTGGCTCATTGGATGCAAAACATGACAAATGATTTAGGAGTTTTGCACAATAGATCACTACTCACTCTTCTCGGTTTTGTGCCGGCTGGCATCCATGTACGCCAGAGTGATGTAGGCATCGCAGAGCCGCTCCATCCCTCGGATCATCCCCCTTCGCTTCTTCCTGATTACAGAAATGATCTTTTGAGCCACATCTGAACGCTCCTGCAAGAGTTAGTAAGACGAGACGGATGTTTAACAATGAGTTTCACTGTAAATACTCAGAAAAAAAGACTTGATGTCAACTCTGATAAGCTTGTTTTAGTGTTTCAAACTCAACCAGATCAGCACAGATTATGAGAATCTGACTTTTTTGTAGCGAGAGCCACGTTGATTCGTGAACAATTTGGACCAAAAACAGAATTATTAGAGCTGATCTTTTATTCTAATGCCCAGTGATGACATTAAAATATGTAACTAAAGGATGTTAGGATTTGACATTTTCTGTTATGGCCAGGAAGGACAATCGCAATGACTTAACATGAGTCCAAGGAGATTATGGTAAGATTTTTGTTTTCATCTTCTTTTTTTTTTACTTTCCTTTTAAACAAGCAATTCAAAATAATGAAGAAATAAACTGAAATTTCTAAAAGAAATAAATCAATGAAAGTCGCACCAGATCAAACTGCGATTGTTGCCGTGGCGCGCTCTTTGATGGCCGTGTCCTGCAGAAACTCTCGTCTTTGTTGGCGTTCACCAGGGCGAAGATGATGAAGAGCGTGTGGTGAGGATGTTCCAAAGACGCCTTACAGATGAGCTGAATTAACACAGATAATTAAAATCTTTATCTGTGTAATAAAAGTTAAATAGTCAAAGTTTGACAGCTCAGGTGTAACACTTTTGCATGCTTAGCTGTATATAATATCATCAAACTCATCAAGTAGTGTTGAAACCAGATATTTAGACTGGAAAACAAATCTAAAAACCATTTCCTTCTACTTCAGTTGTCCACTGTTTTGTGTTAAAGGGACAACTACACGTACCAAAATAGGAAAGAATCATGAGGGAAAAAATATGATATGAGAAGAAAGGCAGAACATTTCTGCTTACAGGTCTGAAGAATGGGCACAAACTCCAACAATGAGAAGATTGTGAAAGGAAAGCCAAACGTGTTTGCTTTTTGTTATGGCATTTAAAAAAATAAGAAATATTTTGGATAATCCTATGTGACAAAAACCATTAAGTCTGATCCAACGTCAGTCACACAGAGCATTTAAACACCTGGTTTCAACTCTATGTGCGGCGCTGACAAACTTGAAGAAAAGACAAACGTCTGAGTTACATCATTCAGGACTTCATGAAATCCTGGGTCCTCAGAGACCCCGGCAGCCATTTTGGTTCCCATGCGGGCAGCCAGTTGATACATAAGAGGCAAAAACTTGTAGGATGGGATCTGCTTCACTCCCCTCTGGAAAACAAGTCAGCTGTGACAATCAGAAACCTCTGAACTTTATCAGAAAAAAAAGACAGCGCCTGGTGGAGTGCAGATGTTAACTCACCTTCATTATGTCATTGATCTCTTTAATGTCAGCGCTCTCCAGCCAGAGCGAAGCCAGCCTGAACACCCAGGTGTCATGCTCCTCACCTTGCTCCAGACACTGGATGTAGTTCTCCACTGCTTTGCACAGGAATCGCTGTCGGTCCGTCCGCAGATTGGACAGCGCCGTTTCATCCAACTCCAGCTCTCTTTGCACCTTTATCGTGTACCTGAGAAGTCATTTTATCTGTTAAAGATGACTCTGACCTGCCACTGTGGGGGGTTTCTCTGTACACATGAGAAAACCGAAGGTGGGAATCAACCTGTTAGAGGTCACTTTCCGCTCCCTCATCAGGTCCACTTCCTCCTTGGCCTTTTCCAGCAGGGCCTGCTTGTTTTCAAACTCGGATGAGTTCATGTACTTGTCAATGCTCTGGTACTGAGCATCAGAGAAGCGCGCCAGAGACAAGAAAGCCTCAGTCCGCTGGCTTTGGAGCCTGGGGTCCCGGCCCCCCGAGTCCCTCTTTATCACCTCCACTGCCTGAAGAGAGAACAGTGAGGAAGAGACTCAGACAGACCTAAATAATTATGGACTAAAGAAAAGGAACCAGAAAATAAGCACTCCATTTCCTGAAAGGTCTGAAAAAAAAAGAAAACCAGCGGCAGAAGCACCAAATCCTAACTGTGGGAGACACACAAACATGTATATATGAATTATTCCATTTGGTCAACATTAATCTGCCACAGCCAGGGGACATGAACCATAAACTTCCAGAAATCTAATATTTATGCCATCGCCTCCTTCTGATTTATCTGGACATAAATAAATAATTCATGTGTGTGCATAAGCCAGTTATTGCCTGGCTGACGGGTAATGAGTCATTCATGTCTCTCAGGGAGGCCTGCTGTTACTTCAGTAAGGGCAAAGGGTAACATATATTAGACTTGAGACTCATCTGGTTTTATGTTCACTTATTAGAATAGTCTTTCTTTTCTTTTCATGTTTACATACAAGGAACACTGACGTTTGTTATTCTGAGCCTGGAAAGACAAACATCCTAAAAGTAAATACTATAATACTGATGCCTGTTTACTCCATGATGAGGTCTTAGGAAATGATTCATTCATCATGTTTAAACTGGCTGGAGAGGAGGAGGAAGGGAGGAGGAGGGAGGGAAGGAGGAAGAAGGAAGGAAAGGAAGGAAGGAAGGAAGGAAGGAAGGAAGGAAGGAAGGAAGGAAGGAAGGAAGGAAGGAAGGAAGGAAGGAAGGAAGGAAGGAAGGAAGGAAGGAAGGAAGGAAGGAAGGAAGGTTTTACAGATATTCATATTCCATGAACTACAGAGATAAAAAGGAGCAACATTTGAATGTTGCCCTCAGTCTAACATTAATTCCTGATCGCTACAACTTTTAAGAAGAAACGCTCAGCGGGCCCTTACCCTCTCCAGGTACTTTTCCAGGATAACTCCAGGACTTTCCAGACAGCTCTCAGCCAGCCAGTTCCCACAAAGCCTGAGGCACTCGGTGTAGAGCGGAGCCAGAGCTGGATTAAAATCAACCTGCTCAACAATCAACAAAACAATATTTTAATTCACTCATGTTGGAGCTTCCTTCACACAGAACTGAACAGAACTTATATGCAGGTAATTTTTCATAATTCATCCGTGAAAAGCTGTGTTAGTACATCTTTATCAGGCTGTGTGTTTGACCTTTTCCTCTAGACTGTGTATCATCTGCCTCAGCAGGCCCAGAGCCAGACCCTGCTCTCCCTTTGCCCAGAACACCTGGGCCTCCTCCAGCTGCCATGACAGAACAGGTGAGGACGCCCAGCTCCCTCCATCGCTGTGCTGCTTCATCTGACAGACCGCACGCTCCGCAAGCTTGACGAGGGAGACAACGCTACCATTAGGAAATGTAACGTAAATGTTCAAACAAACGGAAAAGGCTCAACTTGCCTTAAATCTACTAACATCTGAAGCCTTGCTAAAGAAACATTTAAAATCTTAAACCATTGCAAGATTTTGAGGCCATTTTCTATTCCAGCTGAAACAGAAAGCATAATTCTTCACAAAGGGAGCGGCGTGCCAAGCTGCAAAATGGACTTTCTTTTGTTCAATAGCTTTCGTTCTATAAAAATTTGTAATAAAAAAAATGGATAAAGTAAAGAATTGGCAAATTCTGCAAACTTTTCATATAATTACTTAAGCGTTTTTTTTTTATAGAATACTAGAAATGCAGTTGAGAAACGCTAATAAATACACATAACTGAATTCCTTTAGTGGACGTTTGGAGCAAAGGATGCATCTGCAGCTAAGAAATTACTTCTAATATCAGTGAGTGAAAAGCTCAGCTCTTAGTGCTCAACTTAACACAAATTTTGAATTAAATGACTGACAATTTGTACAGCCAAACATCATTTTTAAGCAGAATTTGAAGCAGGTGAAGCTAAAACTGTGTCACTCGAGGAGTTCTGGGTAAAAATATATCTACAAACGAAGAAGGTCTTTCACCTTAAATGCTAAATTAATACATTCTTTGGACAAGTTTGGCTTAATTACTGCTTTGAGTTTGTTGTTTTTTTAGAGTATGTTTTCTCCAGTTAATGATTTATCAATTACTCTATTAGTTTACAATTATTTTAATAATAAATAATTTAATTCATTGTTTCAGCCCAGACAGTTTTCCATTACTATGAAGCGAACAAAAAACTTTTAACGCTTGATCACCTGAAACTTCAATGAAATATACCAAAATTATTGATTGTAATGTAAAAAGGTTTTCTGAATACTTTCACCAGCCACTGCAGCGATGCATGTGGAGGCTACCTGTGTATTCCCGGCCTTGCGGGCCAAGCGGCACAGCTCCATCAGGTGGTCGGTGAGCACAGAGCTGAGGTGACGGTTGTTTTCTGGCTCTTCCATTTTGGATAACAGGGTGAGCTGAGCTACGGAGCGCAAAGCCAGGATAGGCTCCACCACGGTGAAGTCACTGTCCACCAGCAGCTGGGAGTGCTGCCGCCACTGGCTGCAAACATCCCTCAGAGTCACATCACAGAGGGTTCTGAAATACACAAAACAGCTTAGGGACATTAATCTGGCTCGGCTCCGTTTCACTGATGATGATGACGGTGAAATCACCTAGCAAAAAGCTGCTTGACGCTCTCCAGCTCTCTGATGCTCTGCAGGTTCTTCAGGGCCGGATACAGGGAAGATACGGCCTCTAAGGTGCCTCTGCAGAGCTCTTCCACCTCCGCCGCCCTTCACATATTTATTTATTTATATAAATAAATAATAAATTGGGCCAAACTTCGATGTTTCAGGTGTCCACCTCACCTGGCACGTTTCAGGGTGTCATCAAATATGGAGAACTCTTTGTCCCTAAGTGCTTGCAGGGAACAAAACACAGACTCGTGGAAGCCGGGGTTGGATTTGTCACTTCTAAGGAAGAAAATAAAGGTGAAAGATGCAGCAGATGCTACTTTTTTTTGGTCATGCCTCATCCTCACCTCTCCGACAGCTCACAGTCCCACTGCGTGTTCCTCCAGGCCGCCTGAAAGCGACGCTCTCGCAGCTCAGCCCCCCACTCCACTCCTTCGCTCTCCAAGCCCCTCATGTAGGTGGCGAGAATGCTGCTCAGCCCAAAGTTCTGCATGCCCTGTTCGGACAAAGAGAGAGAAAAATTACCATAACAATATATTCAAAGACAAATTTTCCACCCTAATATGAGACATTATTTTTATTTAGATCAAATTGGAAGAAATAATCTTATCATAGCTCATTCTCTGGTTTCCTAGCATTTGATTATCATTACAAATTACATCAATTCATGCAGATTCAACCATTTTACCTCCACGATTCCCACAAGTCGGGTAACTTCAGGGAGAGTAGAGTGAAGATCGTATGAGGTCAGGGCCTTCCCCCACATGGCTTCATGTTCGTATGTTCGTATCCTGCACCAAAAGTGGAACAAAGCAGAAACTGTAGTCTGCACAGCAATGTCTGCATGCTACTGGGAAGATGCCACCACCAGCATCATTTGAATGTGCAAATGTGAATGTAAAGTGTTATGTTCCACCAGTATGCCGTGTCCCCAGTATTTCTCGCTAGTGTTCCCTCCCTCATTAGTGGAGGGAACAACTAAAACTTAAGAGTTACACACTTTGTTTGTCAATCACATAAAGCCTCAATAAAACAGACTGTATTTGTGGTACTTAGATGGCAAAATGTGAAAAACGTCTAATGGGTATGAATACTTTACAAAACACTGCAGTGGAGAGAACCTACCTAGTGAGTGGACTTGTCATCGTTTCTCCTCCACAGCCATAAAGACTGTCAGGTTCCCCAATACTCCGATAGACTTCAATCAGCAGCTCCTACGAACACACCAAATATTTAAAGTTACTTGAGTTCAAGGATGTACAAAGTCAAATGAGATGGAAAAATTTATACAAATGCAATTGTTATTAACATGTCTCTGACATGCAGAGCAGACCTGGAGGCTGATGTTGGTGTCGTCCATGCTCTTCTCCGTCAGACCGGAGATGGTGAAGTTCTGGCTGTTCTCCTCGAAATTTATCTTGCGTGTGGCTTTGGACTTGGTTCTGCACATTTGTTCAAGACAGACAAATGAATAAATTCTTAAATTAACTGCATTGTAAAAACAAAGGTCTTCTTGGAAACCTGCAGTTCTCCTCCATGTTGGCTCGGATCTTGTCCACATAGATCTCAGCGTACAGCAGAGCGGTGAAGTGAGCCGAGCAGGACTGAGCGGCTCGGGCCACCTCCAGGTAGTTCAGCTCCAACCAGAAGTTGGAGTCGCACACGGTGCCACAGGAGTTACTGCAAGAAGGTCAGCATTTACATTTTTATCAACATTGCAAAAAATATGAAGAATCTCTTCTTTTGAAGGAGCTTTGAGTTATTATGACACACATCTTCTATTCTATGTCTAAATTAACAGGAGGAAGCTGAAGAATAGATGGATATTAAATAATAACAAACCTGTCATTTTGCACTTGTCTCTGTTGGTGTCTCAAATAGTCAATAACCGCCAGCATGGTTCGAAGGGAGGTTTTATCATACGAACCCTGGCTTGCGGAGTCAGACTCTGTGAGAAATTATAAACATGTTTTGTGATGTTTTCATCACAAAACATTGAACAAGACACAATGTGCCGGTCTGTAACAGACTCAAACTCACCGGAGTCGGAGTTTAGAGGTGTTGCGGATCGACTGGCGGCCTGAGCGCTCCTGGAACAGAAGCTGAAGAAGTCCTGAATGTGTGTGGAGAGCAGCTCCCTCCAGGAGCCGTCAGGGTCGTCCAGCAGGATGGAGTGGATGATCAGGGGCAGCAGCCTCTGGCAGCAGTCCACCATCACCTGGAGATGGATTTCAAACTTTAACGTCATGGAGAACTTGTGACTAAATGACAATGAAAAAACTAAAGCTTTAATTAAAGAGGCAGTTCCTGTGTAAACAATGCAGAAACATAATGAGCTCACCAGACACAGAGGTCGTGACAGCAGCAGTGCCTCGCTTCTCACCCCTCCGCTGTCCAGCAGTGCTGTGCACAGAGCCTTCAACCAGGCCCTGTGGGCCCCCGCCTGCGGGGTCCAAAACTCCTGACTTTCCAGCTTCCTCTTGGCCTCTGAACTCTCCTCAGCAGTCACAGCAACCACCTGGTAAAGATGTCAACATAAAGGCAAACCCACACAACAAAATGTCAGATACGCTGTAAGGTTCACTGGCATAACGTCGTTCAGAGAGGGAAACTCAAAGTGCTTATAGGACAACAAAATCCACCTTGTTTTTGGCTGTTCTAAATGGATTGAGATAAGCCAGCATGGGGTCTCGGTTGTCTTTATGTCGGTCCCAGAAGTTGATGCCAGTCTGTGTGGCCAGGATGTTCTTCACACACTGAGCTGCAGCTCGTCTCACCTCAATGCTGACAGATAAGAGTGAACACCATCATTACCCAGACATCTTGAGATAAACAAACTGATCTCAGAGCCGGAGCATTTATCGTACCGCTGCTGTGTAAGAGCATCGTTCATGCAGTTCAGGATGATATAAAGATGCTGCAAATCGTTGGAGACGAAGAGGGATGCGGCTCTCTCGTAGAGGGGGTCTCTACCGTGAAGGAGGGCGATGGTGGAGAAATCAACTGGACCCAGTTCACCAAGACAGGAGCCAGCAGCCTCTGCAGCAAAGGTTAGAAGTACGACCTCACAAAAATATAAGAAACTGGGGGGAAAAAAATAAATAAATCACCCAATTTTATTTTACCCAGAATGTCGATTCCTCCAGAGTGACTAGCAGCCAGTTTGCAGAGCTGCAACAGACTGAGAACCAGTTTCACCAGTACACTCTCAGTGGGGTTAGCTGCATCCACAGAAAGGCAATATTTATAACAACAAGTACTCAATTTTTTAAAGCAAATTCTGTTTTGCAGCATCACACCATGGCACTCTTTGAGCAGCTCTCGGATCTGGTCTTTGTTGCGATGCAGCTGCCGAGTCAGCTCCTTTAGCCCCTCCAGTCTGGTCAGAGGTAAAGAGTCACATGATGATGCCGATAGGAAATGAGTTATTTCCTGTAAAAGGATAAAGGAAATAAAATGTCTATGAACTTTATCACATTTTCTTGCATTGCAACCACAAACTTAAATCTGTTTTCCTTGCCCTAAATGTGTGTGGTTTATATCAATAGAAAATCACATTGCAAAGTTGCACATATGTACCTGTCTCAGTGTGAAGCTGCCGCTGTTATATTTGAGTTTGTGCTGCACTGAGCGCAGCTCTCTGAACTCAGGGATATCAGGAAACGGCTCCAATCTGCTGATGGCTCCTTTTAATTTCTGCTGGCTCTCTATTACCAGGAACTGTAGCAGACAAAGCACCTCGGGGACAAAACAATTCAGAACTATAAAGTACACAAACTAAAAGGAGGCGACAGATAATACTACCACAGGAAGGTCATCTAATAAACAGGTTTAAACTGCAGCATTGGGAAACAAATGCACCTATTAATCTGTGTATTTCATGCATTGTAATACTTTTTCAGTACTTTACTTATTTTCTGATATGTAAAATAACCCAGACATGTCGAAAACATACCCATAGATGCCATCAAATTTAAGAGAGACTTACATAAGTAAAGATTCAGTAACACTGGGTCACAAAAAAATATCTTTGGAAGTTGTCCATGTTTTTTCAACTGAATTAGGACTGAATCCAAAAATGGAATCCACTTTTCTCAGTCAAGTCAGGTTTTTATTCTAAATTGACTTAGAGAATCTGCTCTTCTGACTAAATTGTGACATTATCAGTTCATTTCCGTTAATATCTCATCCAACGAAGGTTTTAGGAGAAAAAAAACGAGTTTCTAACAGAGTGTATCAATGAAATGATACAAATTTGGATTTCTGCAAACTGAATAATAAATAATAATAATAATAATAAGGGTAAGTGCATGTAAATTGAACTTTACGTCTTCATTGTGCAAAATTCAAGGCATGAACGTCCATTTCTTCAAACGCCCAACAGTAACTGCATCCCAGCATCCCAAACTAATGTGTAGCTTAGTTCAGAAAGTTGGCCTGATTGAGCAAGACTAATGTCATTTTTTGATTAAGCACATCAGAATTACCCTCAGACAGATGAAAAACCCCACAGTTTTATTTTGGCTGTTGACCAGAGTAATGTGTGACCTACCTGCTGAGAAATTAATGGCTGGGTGGTGACCAGAGCAGTGAGAGTCCCCACAATGACCTGCAGGTGGCAGTCAAGAGCGTCATCACAGAACTGCAATGCTGCCTGACACACAGAGCTGAGCAGGTCGCAGCACAGAGACAGGCTCCTGTTGGACACCTCGTCACAGTGAAGCTGTCTGTGGTTCAGGAGGAACATAAAGCTGTTCACTTTCTCGGCTTTAGAAAAACAAACGAGTGTTGGTGTTCACTGACCTGCTGTTGATGTGGTGAATGAGGGAGTAGATGATGTCTCTGAGGACGAAGGCCCAGGCTCCTCCCAGACCGTCCTTCACCTCCCTGAGCAGCAGGCTGACAAACAAATGGTACATGAGGAGGACGCGGTGACGCTCGTAGCTGTTGCTCGTCTCTGCTGCTTTTTCACACACTGCCAGCAAGATCTTCTGGATGGAAATCTGCTGGCAAAAGACAGGGGAAAGGATTAACCTTCTTTACTATAAACAGCTAAATTTGACTGACATGGTAAATGAGGCGTCTGTACCGGGGTTTTAGACAGAATGGCCACCAGAGACTTGTGGCTGGCACTGTGGCATTTGCTGAGGTAGTCCAGGGTGGCTTTGATGACGTACGAGCTGAAGTGAGGTGGATTTGGTGCAGGATCCAGCTCTCTGTGGGGCATAAAACTAATCTCCTTCAGGTGCCACTCCAATGCATAACAGAATGAGACATAGATAAAATGAAGTAACAAAGAAAAGTTACAGAAGAGTGTGTTTACTTTCCTGTAACTTACCCTGTAAAGCGTTTCAGGTCTCCAGTGTCTCCGTCTGCTCCACAGCCTTCATACAGAGTCATCAGCAGCTCCACTACAATGTCCGCCAAGTTACTGTGAATCAGGCTGTCGATTTGCTGTGGGCAAATTTCCAAATATGGAGGAGATTTTATGACTCCTGATATTTATCCAATTTTCACATGGAAAACACTTTATCAGATCAAGCCAATTATCCTGCCAACAATATATTCTAATTTTAATCATTTGTGGATGCAGAAGTTGAAGGAAATCTCCACCTTTTCCTGCTTTCAAAAGTTGTTTTTGCTTAAGAAGTTGTGGTGTGTGTAAATCTAAACACTAAACAAAATTAGACATTTAATTTTTTGTTTTACACTCCACTTCACCTGTTTGCCCAGACAGCTGGCGTCTTTGAGGAGGTCGTACACTCGGTGTGCCTTCTCTCTCTGCTGTGCAACCTGAGAATCTTGGCCTTTTAAGGCGAAGTATGGCAGGATGTTGACCATGATCTTGGGGAAACAGTCGGCTAATAAGTGCCTCCAGTCCCTCTCCAGGCACCGCCCGATGGACCTCACCTGCTCAAAGTCGTCCAGAAAGACCAGGTGAGGGATGAGCACCTGGTAGTAAGAGCTGAAAGTGTGGATGAGGAGGTAAGTGTGAGAAAACCGTTGTTTAAATTTAAACATAAGGGGAAATAAAGCTTTTCTGACTTGTAGAAATCTTTGACTGTGTTCTGGTCCAGCAGACTGTAGGGGAAAGATCCAAGAGTGTAGCGGTCATCTGACTGCCTCTGTGCGAGCCACTCTGCTACCAGGTAGTTCAGATGAGAAGTGACGAATGTTTTCACACTCCTGCAGCTCTTCATTTTGGACACACTGCACAACATCTACGATAGAAAACCAGGCAGAGCATGAGATCCTCTCAGATATCAGGTAAGAGTGAAAGGAGACTAGAAATGATTTATTTCAATCTGGTACCTTCTTGATGAGCTCCTCCTCAACATTGTTCTCCTTGTAGGACTGAAAGAGCGCAAACAGGCACTGTTTCTCACACACAGGGCTACAGCACAGCACCACAGACAGACTCCTCAACAGAGTGGCTTTGCGATTCAACACTTCGTCCGGCTGATCCTCTGAGGAGCTGCCCCTCTGTGTGATCACCCGCGAGAGGAGAGCATGAGAAACATTTACATTAAGCAACAAAAGTGAAGTTCTTGAAGCACGGCAACCTGCTGCATGACCTCACCGGGATCCTCATGCCCTCCTGAGCCTTCAGGTAGATGTTCTCAAATGCTGCTTGCTGGTGTTTTAGTGGCAACATCTTCCTCTTATCTGAGCGATTCGGTCTCAAATCAAGGAACAGCCTGGTTAAAGAGCAGAAAATACCAAAGATCATTTACATTTTGTTCAGGAAATTGTGCATTTTTTTCTATAATATACTTTTCAAGTTAATCAGTGTTGAGAAACGCTTTGTTAGTTTTCCATGACTTCCTGTTTTCACTGGGTTAGACAGAGACCAATTTCTCTTAGCCATTCTTCAGAATGGAAAAGACAGGAAAACATGCATCAACCGCGTATATGACCTTCTATCCAAATAATTGCTGGAAGAGAATAGCTGCTCAACTAAACTTGGTTATAGCAAAAGTCAGAGCAGTAATAAAAAATATACAACAACTGGAACTGTGGCAAAGAAGGTGGGACAAGTTTATCTTGCAACAAGATAAACTTGTTGAGTGAAGACGATGGTTAGGAAATTAACACAAAGTTCACTGAGAAATTGGATAAAGACATAAAATTTTGCATCAATAAAAATTGATGCAAAATCAATTTTGCATCAACAGATTTATATATCTGTTGCCTATATAAATCTCTTAAGCAGAACATTTACATCTGCCTATTTTTCCAGATTATTCAGATCTGCCACTAGTAGATTTAAAGCTTGTGAAGCTGAAGCATACCTCTCCACAGACAGAGATACCAGCATGCGGACTTGGTGGTGTGCGTCTGCCAGATGAGACGGAAGAACCAACGACACCGGAGAGTCCTTCTCTGTTTCGGCCCCTCTGAGGGTCAGGACAGCCCAGTGGCACAGAGGGTCAGCCTAAGTGTGAGACGATGTAAAAATTCAAGTCGCTTTCATATGTTTTGTGCTGAATTACATGTGTAAGAGAAAGAATGTATCTGGCTGAAAGGTTTGAAGAACAAAATAAACTCTTCCTAAGGGTTTTAAACTTTACCTCCAGCAAGGCGACAAGACACTGAACCAACGCAGCTCGGACAGTCGCCACACATTTCCCCGTCTGGCTCAAGAAACTAAAAAAAAACAAAAAAAAACAGCAAAGTTGTAGCAGAGAGGAACACAAATATTAAAGCTCCAGTTTGCAACACTTATAAAAATATGTTTTTTTTTTACATTTTTGTTAAAATTGTCGCTATGTTGTGACAGTATGAAAGATGATCTGTGAAAATAAAATAAAGTTCCTCTGCTGTCACCCATAGAAATACACCGCCTGGTCAGAAACCAATCAGAGCAAGGAGGAGGGTCTTAGCTCTGTCGATCAGGCTTGTGTACGCACTGCTAGCTGCTACAGTTAATTAGCATAGCCACCAATGATGGCAGATAAACTGTTTTCCTGGAACAGTAAATTGTTTCTTCGCCACTAGCACAAATAAATAAATAAATAAAAAAGCTTTAATTACATAATTTCTCTATACAGATACATTGAAATAGAAATGTGTTTGTGGTGCATCAAGTGATGCTTCTTACCAGAAGCCAGACAGAACTTGCAGAAGAGATCCCTGAACATGTTTCATCTCCTCTGGCATCTGACGGGTCTTCCCCAGGCTCTGTATGGACGGTAACAAATTGAGCAGCACAGCAACACAGATCTCCTGGTCCTGACGATACAAAGAACACAAGTCCCTGTAGATAAAAAAAGGACATACAGCTGTTTACATCTGGTCTGCAACCTCAGAAAAAAAAATTATTTTTGTTTTGAGATGGAAATGTTTCCTTACGCAAGAGGACGAAGCAGAGCATCAAACTCCTCCGGAGACAGCGAGTCTTCAGCAGGAAGCTTCTTCAACAGAACGAGGTACTGAAACGGCAGCAGAGTTCAGCTAAAGCCGGCTGAGTTGAAGGTTATCGTGCAGGCAGACTGTTGCTCACCATGTTGAGGTGCAGAGCTTTGTTGAAGTCAATCTGATCCAGCAGGAGCAGCAGCCTGCGCCGCACCTCCTGAGGTTTAAAAAGGAGGCCGTGGAGAGGCGGAGCAGAGCCGCACTCGCACAGGAAGTTCAAGACAGCGAGGAGAGCCAGGTCCTGTTTTCCCAGATAGTCCTCCGTTAGCAGGCTTTTGGGACCTGTTTGAGTTAGACCAATGACCAATCTTAAACTTTTGTATTATCAAACCTGAAAAAAACTGTTGTGCTTTTCTTTAACTTAGACATTTCCAACATAGAAAAGAGGATCGCACGAGAGCAAATCTCTCTGCGATGTATAAAAATGGCAAATTTCAGGTGTGCAAGTTGATAAATGTGGTTGCTATAGGAACCATAGCAACCACAGAATCAAAGTTAATTACAGGACAAATACGGAAGAAATTCTTTTACAGGCTGCAGACCTTCAACTTTCCAGCAGCTGCTTTTACACTTTTAAAACATGTAGAGTTCTTCCTACAGGTCAGGTCTCCTCTTACCTGGGCCACAGGAGTCAGCGTTGTCCTCTTTCTGTCTGTGACTCCCGTTGGAACTGCTGTGGGCCTCCTCGCCGTCTTCAAACAGGTCGATGCCGTCACCAGCCTGAGGATGTTTTGTCATTTCCCACTCATCATCCCCTTGTTCATCATCGTCCGTGACACTGACCCGCTTAGAGACGTTGTTCAACTGAAGCGGAGAGTTGAAAAATTCCTAGATCTGGTTCCAGTTTGTGAAATCCGTGTGACAAAATCACCTTAGATGAGCCACGTACCACATGCAGTTTGCAGATTTCTGCCAGCTCACTGAGCAGGCTGGAGGGCAGAGTCATCAGGAATAAACCAGAGGAGATCGATCCAACTTTGTCCTGCAGAATAAATGATCAGTTTACTCATTTAAACCACTAATTTATTAAACTTTGATCAAAACCATCAAAATGGCAGGTGATGTCACCATGGATACTCTGTTGGTACACTGTGTGCAAAGCTTCATGAGTGATCTGAGCGCTGACATGGTTCCCTCTTCATTCATTTTCACTTTGACACTGGAAACAAAGCCACTGAGGTCCTGCGCCACAGCCTGGCCGCAACGACATTAAAACCTTCTCGTTAATATTTGACTGTTCTGTTTTATCAGCATTAAGGGAAATCACTTGAGGCTGGATTTTCCAAACTGATATGAGTATGAACCGACCTTTGCTTTGGTGAAAAGCAGAGAGCGGCAGGCCTCCTCCTGAGTCACAAGCCCTGCCGCGACAAAACCTGCCAGCACACCTGTCAGCTGGCTGAAACAGCGCACCAAGCACTCAGGAGGCGTGGACTGAGACTACAGAAGGTCAATCAGAACATGAGTAAGTTTCAAACATGCGAAAAGGTTAAACACTCCAGGGCAAATCAACCTCTGCTCACGTCAGGGGAGTAGCAGCTGAGCAGGCTGTCGGCCACGGAGAGCAGGTTCCGCTCCAGCTTGTTTCTGAGGGCGGGGATGGCGGCCAGCTGAACTTCAGCTGATGCCATCTTTACTGACTCATCATCTGTCGCTCTGACCTCTGACGGCAGCGTGTTGAAGCTGAACTGCTGGTACAGTATCTCTATGTCTTCCAACTTGTCTTTGACATCAGATGAACCGTCTTGAAAAATGGCACTTAAAAAAAATAATGCAGGGAGGTTAATGGAGTTAAAGTTTCTTGACAGGTACTGGTTGCTTGTACACTAATTATGAGATTAGAATCTCCTCTTTTTCTTTTTTTTTTTTTTTTTTTTTTTACCTTTTTAGTCCTTCACTACCCAGCAGGAACTTCAGCCCAACACTGGTGTCCTTGAAGGTCAGTGAGACCAGGATGCTTGCAATAAGATTATGAGGGAAGTCTCTGCAGACAAGAACACAATAACCCATAAATACAACTTAAAAAAATATTTCAAAGACAAAAAAAGGAAGAAAAAAAAACATCTGAACAAAAAGTACTTTTTTAATATCCACTAATCATTTCATATTTTGTCATGTTACTACCACTCAGTGTAGTTTATAGAGATATTAAGTGTGATACTCTAAAATAAAATTTGCCGTTAAGAGTTAATATATGGCATCATTTTCACGTGATGTTGAAAGCAAAATTAGTACGGAAATGCTATCTTGAGAATATTATTATGTCCAAAACTACATGCTTCATTCAGCTCAGCCCATTATCTTGTTATGACAAAACTTCAACCTGACAAGGTGAGGCAAAGTGACAATTATAATCAAACAAAGAACATTCAGACTCCTGGTAACTCCTAAGAAACATCTACAGGGGAAGCACTTTGCAAATTTTGCTTTTAGGAAAAATTAAACAATTGGAAAGTCTCAGTGGAAACAAAAAAAAGCAAATAAAGTTCTGTGCAAAGTTGCTTTATAAGAGATTTAAATCACCATGTGAGGTAGAGCTAACATTGCACCTCACCATAAATATAATTATAATAATACAAAGTGATTGCCAAACAAATGGTACAACAAAAGCAACCTGCAGATGATGGGGTGGGGCGTGCAGCTATCCTCCATCTCTTCATTCTGGTCACTCATCAGCAGCCAGGCTATGAGGCTCTCCTTCAGGTTAGCGGACGGACTCCCCTCTGAGGTCACCATGTAGTCAAAACCTGAGCTTGATGCAAAAGTCTTTGGTATTGAGCATGTTAGCATGGCCTGGGCAAGACAGAGAGCAGCACTCCTGAAAAAAGAGGACAAGACAAACGTGCAGATGAATTAATCTACATAGCAGCTACAAATCCAGATTGAATGCAGCAATGAACAAAGCAACTGCGACTCACTGGGTGGGTTGACATGCAGATGCGCGGAAGAGTTTCCAGAACTCCCTGTCCATATCGATCAGCCGCCTGTGTACTATGGAGGCCAGCAGGTCCAGACTGAGGGACTCAGTCTGAGGCGAACTGACCCCACGCAGTGCGAGGGGCCAGATCCGGAGCCACAGCCTGCCCAGCTCCGCCCTGTGGGCCTGAGCTCTCTGAAGGATGCGGGCCTGGCAGTGGGCCATCTCTCTCAGACAGCGCAGCACATATGGCCCCCTCTCTCCTCTACGCTGCTCTGACAGGAGCTGACACAACAGCGACAGCAGCTGGACCAGCTCCTTACCGGGCACCATGGATGGGTACTTGGAGAGAAGCACTGCAGTTATCTGCAGCCTGAGAGAAGAAAATGCAGGTTTGAGTAAATGTGAGATAACTGTTTTGAATGCTGTTTGACTTCCATACCATGGTATGACATCAAAGTCACTCTGCTGAGGTTGCAGATGGTCACGAAGAACATCCCAGCCCATTTCTATGCGGCGCCGCTTGCTGGCTGCTCCATGGCAGGGACTGCCCATCTGCGTGGCTCTGTGTTGGGGCTGAGTGACCTCCAGCACATGGGCATCACTGTCAACACTGAACAGCTGTGGCAATCCCACACAAGAAGGAAGGGTGTTAAACATACACTGGACTGCAACTTCAAACTCTGACCTGATCTGCTTTGCATTTATGTAAATGTTGGGAGACCAAGAGTAATGCTTTTTACCTGGTGACAGATATCAGCAGTGAGTTCAATGAGGTTATCTTTCACAGCGATGTGTCTGGTCCCAGTGACGTACTTCCCTCTGCTACCGATGTGGCTGATCTCCCTGACTAAACCGTCGTACAGGTTGTACAGCAGGCCGCGCCACCTGGACCAGTCCTCCGCATGCGCACCTAAAAACAAAGATCATTATTTGAATCAAGGTTAATTTGGGGCAACTTTCAATTCTTCTAAATCACATCGTTTTTGATAGCATTCTAACACCGAACCTGTGTCTTGAGTCTTTGCTCCCTTCGGATGGTGAACACGGAGCTGCAGGTTGAAGAACTCCACAATCTCCTCCTTCAGGTTGGCGCTCGGCCTCATGTCCTCCCAGACGTTCAATAAAGAGGGAAGAAGCTCCTCTCCGAGACGACACACTCTCATCCGGCAGTTCCTGGCGGCAGATCTCAGGAAGATGTTCAGAGCCAAGACGAGATGCTCCAGGACACTGAGGTGTTTCTCCTGCCTAGGATGGTGGCAGGAGAAACAGGTGCATGGGGTTTACCACAGTTTACAACAGAAGTGAAACAATTTATCCAACAATACATATAATGATCATGGTTTCTACCTGGCATTAAGCATTGCTTTAGAGAAGAAGCTGAACAAACTGTCATTAAATCCGTCAGTCTGAGTGCAGCAGCCCTTCACCACAGCGTAGATGACTCTGCTCAGCAGCACATGGTTGATGGATTTGGATGAAGAGTTGAACAAGCTGCAGTACAACTCCAAAAGACCTTTAGATCAAAAAATACAAACTTAGGACAAATACACCTAAGTTATCAAGATGACTTTTAAGACTTTCTTACAGTTCCAGTGAGAGGCATCCTATGTCAAAGTGGTGATAGAAATCTTATTCAATAGGTTTGTATCAGTTTAGTAACACTGTGCAGCAGATGAGACTAATGTAGCTGGTATGATAAGAATTTATATTAATAATAAATAAGTGAAAGCAACAGAGCAACAACATAAGAAAAGAAAATTAATAAAATCCAGCTAAAAAAAACAAGTAAATCTAATCATTTAAATTATTATTTTATAAACTTAATGTACAATCAGATCTGTACAGTATTAGATTTGTGACAAAGTTTAAGTTGTTGTCACATCACAAGTATGAGACTTCTAACTCTAACACTTATAACATTTTATAAAGGTTTGGAATTTATTATAAAAATATGTGAGTGGCCACGAATGTCGTGTGCTCCTATGGAAAAACTGCAGGAGTTTCACTTCTTATTATTGCAAAAGGAATTCAAATCTGCTGTGTCAGTTATAAGGTCAATAGAAAATAGCGTTAGAGTAATCAGTTTTAGAGTTTTACATAAACAGATCAAAAGTCAATAACTAAACAGAAATATGATACAAAGTTGACTCAAGCAGTTTTGACATTTTCTCATATTTTTTATATACATTGGTTATGAGAAATTAGCTTTGCGATACTGAAAACCTAATGTTGATCTTGATGTTTTGACTTGTTTCTTAGTAAAGGCCCCCAGAATAAATGGATTTAAACTAATTAGCCACTTACTCTGCCACTGCTGCCGAGTGATGTCACACCAGTACTTGCGGACGGAGAGAATGTCCTTTAAAAGGAGGCTGCTATAATTCTCTCCATATGCTGCGCAGCAATACGAACTTTGCAGCACCTCCATCACGTGTTTCAGCAGTTCGCTGCACTTCAGACGAGGCCCACCTGCACAAAACAAGCCTTAGACATGGAGTTCACATTACATCTTCAAAGATTTTTGCGTTGAAGAGAGTTAAAATCAGCCCAATCCTGTAAATAGGGTCCAGTAAGTAGGTGAGGTAATAAAACATTGTTTTAATGTATGTAACAATTTTTTTTTCATACAGATAATTTTATCAATCTTGCATTTTCTAACTTCAGTTGAAAATCTTGCCCTTACGTTTGTTTGCATAGCAAATGAAAAACTTGACTAAGCTGCACGTTTCAGCCATCTTCTTCTGTCGTGTGGCCAACGTAGTCGCCGTGACATTGGATTTACTCGACTGCATGCTCTCAGTCTCCTTCTGGACAAAACGCTGCAGGAATCTGATGAGGGGAAAAAAAAATTGGACTGAACAAAACAAAAATTAAAGCTTTCATTTCATAGAAGCATTTTCATAGTGTAAAATATGAGACGTAACTCAAGGCCGTGCCTAGATTAAGAAGATAAAATTGGGGGAATGATTTCACCAAGGTGTTCAGTGTTTTAAAATTATATTAGAAGAAAGACAGGATGAAAGTTTAAAACAGTATCTCAAAAAATTATCTCACTTAAATACACATTTATAACATCTCTGGAGATTTACCTGAAAACAGCATCCCATGTGAGCTGATTAGAGCCTTTAGTTTTACTCCCAGAGGTGCGATCCAATTCTTGCATAACCTCATTAGAACGAATGAGTCTTCTAAACCGTTCAGTTTCTTTCTGGTTCCACAAATTGGGACACAAAATAAGTGATAAATTGACTGGTGCTGAGGGATTAAATGGAATCAGATCTTTTTAGTTTCTTACCTTCCTCTCTGTAGCTTTGTCATTTTCCAACCCTCTGCAGCAGATCAGGAGATCATGAAGAACCAGACTCATTGTGGCAACAGCTTGTAGCTGGTTACCCCTGCAGGAACAGGTGGATAAACAATACCAACATCCTTACGACCAAAACACAAATGAACAGATCACATCAGGGCAAGATTGACTCTTTCCACAAAAAAACAGAGAAGCAGAGGAACCAGAGCGGATAAGCATAGATTATTGCTAACAATAGACTGACGCGAGTTGACTTCCCACTGCTCTTCTGACTTAATTAAAAGAGCAAAACAGTTGCTTTAAAAGGAAACAGAGATGTGGTTATAAACAAATATTTAAACAACCAGACTTTGTGTGGGCAATTTATTAACCCCAATATAGGGAGAACACATACACTGATCTCACACAGACGTACCTTTAGTGTGTCATAAAACAGCCGGGGATCCTTGATCCTCACAACTAATCCTTGTTTCTTTCTAAAACATTGACTAAAAACCTCCCTTTCTAAACCAAAAAGGCAACCCCATCTGTTCTAAGGTCAGTAAAATAATTTGGTACATAACAGTCCACAATGAAACAACTTCTATACATACAACCAATCCTTCATTAGCTAACACAAATAACAACATTGTATTATATTATTTTCCCATTACATGTGCTTGAAATCATTATAATTTAGTCACAAGCATCCAAAAGGGGTTATTGATGGTAATGAGACCACACAAAATCAACCATTTCTTCAAAAACTCAAATGGGATTAAAATCAATCAGAATGCATGGGATGTTTATTATTGATATTTAGTAGACAATAGATCTAACAAAACTGATTTAGCAAAGTTTGTGAAAAACGAGATCTCTTTTTGGCCATGACTGTATAAAGCTACAACATCTAACACAGTAAGTGCCAGTCCTCACACAAACCCAGAAAAATCCCAAATGAGAAAGTTGAAATTGAGCAAAAATATTCTTTGCATCTAAGTAGTGGGACAAAACATAATGTGTACAGAATATGAACACTTCACTTCTGACTTTGGAATGCAACAAATCTGTGGCGCAACGGGTACAATCTGCTGGGCTGTGGCCTTTTAAGTGAAGTGGAAAACACCCCGGTCAGAGATGGACAATCAAATCACAATAATTTAGTAGGAAGCAGATATAAAATAATCAATCAGTAAGCGGGCAGACAGGTATCAGCTTTATTCACTAATGTCAAAGCACTTAAATACGCATAACTTCCAATAAAATACAACATTTGCACGTGTAATCCGATCATGCATGCAGATTAACAAGAAACGAAACCAGCTCTGGAGTTGATTTACAGAGCTTCATTTAAACTTTCACTGTCTAAGCATGCTCACCGACCTCACTGGTCTGCACCGACAGGAGTCAACAACCTGCTGCTGTACCAGATGCGGGAAATACAGGACGTTTCACAGTTCATCACATAACAACTTTGCCATCTTTGCGTGCAAATAAAGCTCACGCACACTCACGCAAGCCACGCAGAAATATTCCCGCCCCAGGACGAGTGCTGCGACGTGCCTTTCACTTCCTAGTTTTAGGAAGGACGGAAGTGAGTTTATCGGCTTGGTTTTTTGACGTTATAAATAGAATGAATGTTGTTTTGAGAACGAAACAGTTCAGAAGTTTGTTTCAGTATTTAATCAAATTCCAGCATACTGCATGTTTGTATGTTCATGTAGCCCTTGTATGATATTTTCACGTTCATAGATCCAGAATGGACTACAATTACCAGAAATCTGAGTAGTAGGTTGAGCTGCTTCTTCCGGGTTCTCGAGTTCCGCGCCGTTTGAGAAAGCAGGAGTTTAGTCAGGATGTTGTCCTCATTATAACACCGATGACGTCCTTTAATCTGGGGTTATGTTGCGACTTTTATTAGCAATTTATCGAACATGTAGCCATTTATTCGCTCTCTACTTTAATTTATTACTCCTAAAGCTGTCATGTTGCTCCCTTCTGACATCGCTCGGCTTGTTTTGGGTGAGCCGGACATAAAGCTACAGCTGCTTGTAGCTTTTAGCTGGTAGCCATAACGAAGTGAGAACGGTGGCAGATTTATTGTGCCACAGTGCTAACTTTTTAACACCTGTCTTTTTTTTGTTTTGTTTTGTTTTGCTTTGTGCAGGGTACCTCCAGGAAGAGGGGCTGTCAGCCACAAGCCAAGCCTTCATCCATGAGAGTCCGAACCTGAAGGAGTATGCCGAGCACACTGCAGGGGACGGAGTGATCCCAGCCTGTGTTTTTGTGAGTCCAAAGGCTGTCCACACATGTTCCTGTCTTTAACTATTAAGATTGCCACGCACAGATATTAACAAACTCTTCCCTCACACATGCACAGTCTGTCTTTGGGAAAG
Source organism: Poeciliopsis retropinna (assembly GCA_010277075.1). Classification (NCBI taxonomy): domain Eukaryota; kingdom Metazoa; phylum Chordata; class Actinopteri; order Cyprinodontiformes; family Poeciliidae; genus Poeciliopsis; species Poeciliopsis retropinna. The sequence goes on along the minus strand of VMRM01000002.1, from coordinate 16,331,990 downwards.
GCTTAACAGCCATCTTGAATGAGTATGTGGCTGCGAAAGCAAAAGGTAAAGGTGACTTTCATGTTTTGCAATATGTTTATATGTGTTAACTTTATGCAGATTGTGACCACTGTGTTGTTATTTTCTGATAGACTCTGGACATGAAGTCCCTCTTGTGATGACATCTTTGTGGAAAAAGCTGGATTTTACCCTCAATCAAATAAAGTAATATTTGACTTTAACATTTAAGTCTGCTCATGTTTTGAGATGAACTTTTGTTGATCTGATATTTATAAATTATTTTCCAGATCATTGCAGAATTCCCCCGCTATATCTGCAAGTCAGAGGAGTAAGTGCTTTCTAATTACTGTAAGATCAAATATTTTATCATTAAACAATACAGAACAGATACGCATCAGTTACTGATACAGGAGCATAAATGTTTCAAATTTCCTTAAAATACCAGTTTTTAAGAAATAAAAATTTAATATGTTCTGAAATCAAGCTGATGGTTTGAGGGGTGGGGAGTTTAATTACAATTATTTTGGTCAACATTGATTGTTGGTCATTTATTAAGTTTGGAGAAATATTGTGTTTGTTTCAGTTAAAGAACAAAATAAGTATGTGCTTTCTCTTTGAAATGTGCCATAATTATTTTAAGAAAAATCCTGCTTTTGTTAATTATGTTGAGTTTTTTTTTATACTTTACCTTTTTTAAAAATATAAAATTAAAACAAAATACAAAATTGATTCATTGCACAACCTAAATCTGAAAGAATAACTTTAGAAATATTATTCTCATTTTTTTGGACTTGTACATTTAAACGGTGATGTGTTTTTACATTTGTAAGTAGTGTGTAAATCATATGTTTTCCAAAAGCATATCTGTGATCTAATAGCATGCACTGACCAAAGAATCATGTAGTGGTTTCCCTGCAATGCACCTCTAAATACTGCATTTAGTGTACAATCCAGATTTTTACCAGTCTCTGTCTGTTGCAGTACGCTCACGCGTCGGGGTGGCAAACATGGCGAGGCAGAGGGTCCTGACAGTGGCGTCTCCAAGCGGTGTTGTCTGCTCCTCCGTTTCTGAAAGCAGCTCCTTCATCAGCCCCACCCACACCACCCACAGCATGCTTGGTCACTCCACTCCTGTTAGCTTCACCAACCCTCAGATCAGACCCACAGCCAGCAGCGGGGTGCAGCAGCCGGTCCACGATGGGAGCCGATTACTCAGAACACCCCGTCAGTATTGTGGTGGATTTGTTTGGATGCGTTTAATATTGTGCATTTTGATATGAAATTCCTTTGTCAGTTTGGGTCAAACTCTGTTAGCTTCTGTTTTTGCTATTAAATCAGTCGCTGTAGCTGAACATTGTACCTTGTTAATGCATTTCGCAGGAGATTCTCCTGTACAAGTTATCGTTTCAGAGCATCGCCTCACTTCAGGCCCAGTTTCTCCTGGTCGAAGGAAATGGTAAGGATGGGAAAGAACATCTACAGAATAGAATTGTATAAGTACCTATTTAATATCATAAAGACCTACTTTTAACTTACACTAAGATCAGAAGTTGTTTATTCTCTCTCACTGTGGAATGCAAATAAGAGAATTACAAAAAAAAATTTTTTTTTTCCACAACTGATAATTAAAACAGACTTTGATAAAGATTTTTTTTTTTTAAAAAGTAGGATGTGTTACTGGCCTGGGGCTGGATATTAGCACACTGATTACTAATTGCAGATTATCGTTATTTATTTTCATCAATATTGTCATACATGACATACTTCCTAATATTATGCTGCCCTAGTTTGTTGCTAGACAAATATAATAGAAGATCTGTTAGTATATTTGTCCATGTATCTTTTTGTGTCCTTCACTACAACCTATCTTCTGCATTCAGGGACACTCCTAGGAAGAGAAGTGGTTTGACCGGGTCAGGTGGTCCCAGTAAGTCTGCCATGACTGCCACTAACATAACTGCAGACGCCCCGCCTGAGGAGGTCGTCAAGGAGAATTTTCCAGTGAGTTTATGTTTAGAAGCTTGAAATAGTTTAGAAACTATTTATTTTATAGAAAAATAGTTGAAAACTGTAAATAATAACATGGAGTGGGAAAAATCGTTATTTTCAGACTAGTTCCATTGTCTTAATGTTTTTCTCCATCTCTTGCCATCTTTCTGTTTTCTCTTTTCTTTTTTTCTGTGCTATAAAAAAATATAAAACATTGATACATGTTGCATATTTTCCCGGTGCATGAAAGCCCCAGTTGAAACATCACACGTCAAGCTTTCCCTAAAGGTGTCTAACTTTTAAAACATTAAAATCTTCACAGCAACTCGTAATACAAAATGCACGCGACAAGATTTTGGGGGACAGGGCACTGCAAGAGAAACTTGCTGAAAATATCAACAAAATCCTTGCCAGGTATCTTGAGAATCTGTTTTCAGTATTTTGATGAAGCTGATAGTGACAAAAATACCTCCTAAGCTGAAAATAATGTTTCTATACTAAACATGTTTTTTGTTCCTGATACCAGTGATGCAGTACCACAAACATCCAAAGCTTCTTCAAGTGCAGTAGAGCCAGACCAGTCTATAGATGAGATTCTAGGACTAGAGGTACTAAAACATCTAAAAGAGTTATATATACTCCTAAATTCACACTGTCTTCCTTAATTTTATGCGTATTATTATTATTATCAGGGCGAAATCCATATGAGCGATGATGCCATCCATGACATTTTGGAGCAAACTGAATCCGACCCAGCTTTTCAGGCCCTCTTTGACCTTTTTGATTACCGTAAGTATCCGCTACATTGCTGTTTTTAAGTTGTATCAGAATTTCTAAATGGATATGAAAGTTGTATTGAGAATTCTTTTGTAATTTTGCAGATAAAACTAAAAATGCTGATGGAGATGCAGGGGATGGCAGCAATGCTTGTATTTCTGAAGAGAATGGGACGGCCGGACTCCCATCTGCTGTCCAGGTCCTCCAAAGTAGCGATCCAGGTATTCAGTCTCTTTCAACACAGGGCGATATAGATGTGAGTGGGTGGTAAACCTTTCAGAACTTTATCATCATCATTTATCCAAAGTTATAGCTCTTCTCCAAAGTAGAATCTGATGTCAAGACTATTTTTCCTCTTTTGAAACTACTTTATTTCTGGCTTTTACTGACCTGTCTAGAGCACAATAACGAGAACATGGATAATCGGTCAGGTTTGGTTTGTTTTATTCTTCAGGTCCTTCCCAAAGTGACGGAAATACTTTAGACGCAACATCAGGAGCACTGAAGGCGAGAGCTTTGCAGGAGCGTAAAACCAGAAAATCCCCTGCGTCCACCTTGTTAAGAAAAACCGTTTTGGACTCGAATGGCAGAACTTCTAGAATTGAGAACAGCTCAGCCAGAATGTTAGTCAGCTACTCACCTGCTGCTGGGAACTCCATTAGGAAAGAAAACCCATCAACTAACAGTGGACCACAAATGGAAAGTGATGAGCCTCTAAACACACCGCCCCCACCTGTGGACAGTTTGTCCACCCCAGTGACACTCTCAAATTCAGGATCTTTATCGAGAGACCCAGCTCTGCTCGCTGATGAGAAACCAGCCTCAAACGTTGACGGAAACCCTGAGCATCCACAGGCAACAGGACTAGACAATCCAGCTGATGGAGTTGATGGAGCAGCTGCTGGTGATCAGCATGAGGTCCAGGTCAACAACACCTCTCCCAGCCAGCCTGATGTGTGTGTTTCTGGTGGAGACAGTCTAGCGGTGCCTCCTGGCTCTGTGCCGTCTTCTTCTTCGGCATCTGTTTCTGAAGCTGCTCCAGTTACAGCTGCTTCCACTCCTGTTTCTGCCTCTTCTGCATCCTCCTCCTCTTGTGCTCCAGTTACCCAAACACCCAGTCCTCCTCCTCCTCTGGCTGCCATCCCTGCTCTTCCCCCACGCAAGCCTGGAGAGCCCAGCAACATTGTGTCTTTGGAGATTATCGTCAGTGATAACCAGGACGGAGAATCTTCCAGAGACACGGCCTTAAATCAGGCGGTTTCAAGTATTTCCGGAGATAAGATACCCACCATCTACCTTTCCTCGCCAGCAAAATTACCTGCATGTCCTGCTACTCCAAAGGCCAACTTCGATGAAGCCGCGCAGGCGGTGAGCAGCTTACAGCGGTCAGAGGGATGCGGTAGTCCTTTCGTCAGTAAACCTGGAGGAGTGTACACGTCTCCAGTCAATGCAGCATCCCATGCTCAACAGAGATACATGTTTCAACCCTCTATGGACCCCCCAACCACCCCGGCCAGCTATTTCTTGGTGGTCCCAACTCCAGACGTTCAGGCCAGACCGGTGCTACTTCCAGCTGGAGTCCCAAACGGACAATCCTTACCCACCAACCAGCATGGAGTCACTACACAGAGCTACTCCACAGGTACAGCGTAAAATACAGTGTGTCTACATGTGCTGCTTACTGTAATGTCAGTTATTCTTAGTTTCTATTTTTGTATTTTTTACTGTGTGAGACTGTGGCTTGTTCTCTTTGCTGCTGGTAAACCTGAATTTTCCCCTGTTTCCATTCTATGTATTGACCACATTTTACAAAAGGCTTCCTTCCCAACTTTGGAAAACTATTGAAATGGATTAGATCATTATTTGTAGCATGGATAAGCATAGGAAAGAAATTAGTATAGCAAGTTTTTAGTTTCCAGACTAAATTTCCTTGTTCCTTTATCAAAAAGAGAGAAGTTTAAATATTAATTTCTGATAAATTACAGACTTTTTATATTAATTTGTTTATGATTCTACCTTTTCTTGGCTTTACTTCATCTCACATTACTCTTTTTTTTGTTTGCTTTTTCAGAATTTTATATGGATTTTTTTTTTTTTATTCACATTTTGAGCTGTCTTCCATCTGCAATATTACTTATTAGTCTTTTTAAAGCATTCATTGTTTTGGCTTATAAGTTATTGACAGAACCAACAGCTAACGGCACTTTAATTCAAAAACCAAACAGAACAATTTTATCACTTTTTGGACATTGGACATGTTTTAAACCAGACTATGTTTTATTTTTCTTTCTTGGTTAGATCCTAAAGCATTGACTGTCAAATTTCTGTTGACCTTTTCAAATAAGGCAAAATTAATCACAAACTGTGATTTAAATAATCTGTAATCTGTGTATCTGAATAATCCAGTCCTAGATTTTTAGATGTGACTTCAGTGGCTTAAATACCAACTGAGGTTAGTATTTAAGCCACGTTAGTGAACATTTCCTTTTACTACACCACATAGTGAAGACAAACATATTTGTAAAAAAAAAAAAGATTTTAAAGCTGCATGAAATCAAACTTGTAATCAAATTTGCAGCGACATCAAAATTTGAGTTTTATAATGGAAAACTCGCTTGGATTCTGAAGGGAAATTAATGTGTAGGAGCACTCACGATCTAAAACGCTATTCTTGTCCCTGCTGCTACAAAATAAAATTGGTCTTGAGCTGCAAAATTGTCAAGAAACTTAAAATAAGAAAATATTCATAAAAACCTTCTTTATAAAATGTACTGATTTTTCCAACTTTCACTATGAAAGAATGAAAATATTTCCTAGAAGAGAAAATAATTTAAAAAAATGTACATTTAGGGATGCACCTCTGAGTTCTTTATAATTATTGGCTTGAGTTTTTAAAAGAGCTTAAAGCACTGCAGGTTGCAGACTCCTCATGTAGCTCATTACTTTAATCTTTGTTTTCTTGGTGTAGTTAAAACCTTGAATCCATTTGCTTTCTTTGCAGGACCAGCACTTATATTACCATCACCTGTAAAGCCCGTTGTGCTTCCTGTCTCTGTTTTGGGGCAGAATACGATGGGAAGTATCCAAGTGGTTTCCAATCAGGTAACATAACTTTATCTTTACCATTTCATCAGGGGATTTAAAAAAATAAAATAAAATAAAACGTTAATATTCTGGTTATTCTTGTATATTTACAGATAGTTGATGTAACAATCCCAAAACCTACACAGACAAGAGAAAAACTAAAACCAAAGCCCACAACTATCGAACCTAAACAGTCTACAAAATCAGGTAATGTACAGCTATAAGTTTCTGGAAGAATGCCTTCAGCTTCAATGTTTCACTGTCTTTCGTCTCTAATATGTTGTTCTTATCTCAATTGCAGGATGTGTAAAAAATGTGACTGCTGCTGCTGTTCAGCTTAAACCTTCAGGCCAAAGGGATGCAGCTAAAGGATCCAGTGGATCCAGTCATCGGAGGATTTTGCGTTTTGACTCCTCCTTATCAGAGGTTCGATCCCAAACTACCAGAACAGCTGGGACTCCAACACATTCTGCTTCAAACACATCACAACATACCCCTCCGATAGAGAGAGATAATACACCCGCAGGCGGTCGAACAAAACCAGCTATCTTAGGTAGCAGCAAACCTAAGAGGAGAGTGGAGACTGTCAGATGTTCAGCAGATCCCAAAGGAGGAGCAAACTTGCTAAAAGAAACTGTTTCTTTACAAACGCAGCAGAAAGACTCTGTCAAAAAGACGCCTCGCAAACAGATGCATATAATTCATGACCAAGAGTTTCAAAATGCAAGAACAAACAACAAAGCTGAGAAGTCCGTTGACGGATTACACAGACCTCATGATGATGGTTCAAAAGCTAAAGATGCTTGCAGTTCCAGGTCGCTGTCACCCGATTCTTCATTCAGATCAGGAAGCAGGAAGGACAGCGAGGAGAGCAGCAGGAAGGAGGCTGGAGAGAAGGCGTCTTTGAAACCACGTGAGGGACGAATGGAGAAGAAGACTTCCTCTCAGGAGAATCCAAACGTCAGAGCGAACAAGGAGAATGAAATGAAAGGAGGCTCACAAGACAAGCAGCAGTCATCAACACCTTCATCCTCAGCATCAAGAGACTTCAGCCCTCCAGCAGCCCCACAGTCCAAGCCGACAAAGGCTGCTTCAAAAACTAGCTCTCTGGCCAAGCAGGCTGCTGAAATGCTGCAAGACCTGCAAGGCCTCAGCTCTCCTCCTCCACCAGTCAGAAAAGCTGTAGTTAGCAGTTCAGACCATATGCTTTCTAGGTCCGAACATGTCAGTGAGGCGACTGCTGATTGTCAGAGGACTCCCTCCCATCAGAAAAACGCTAAAAACGCAGAGGGGACTCCGAAGCAGCTGTTGCCTCCCAACACCCCTGACGTGCCGACCTGCAGCCCTGCCAGCGAAGCTGGGAGTGAGAACAGCATTAACATGGCTGCACACACCCTCATGATTCTTTCTCGTGCCGCCATCGCCAGGACGGGCACGCCGTTAAAAGACAGCCTGCGTCAGGAGGAAGTCGGAGAAAAATCACCATCAAGCTCAAAGAGTAAAAAACGCAAGCAGTCTCCAGTCAGAGAGAGTCCGTCCGCCAAGAGAGAGCGGAAAAGATCTCCCAGCATCAAGAAAGACAAAGTCAGTAAAATTTCTTTCTATTAACAACTACATTTGTCAGATGTATCTGTCTTCATAAGATATTTAAATGTATACTCAGCAATTGATCTTTTATATGACAGGCCATTGAAATGTAGCGCATAACAAGGCAAAGGATTCAAGGCATCCATAATTTGTGGAAACAAAAAGAGTCTAATCTTCATTTTCAGTATTTTCTGCTAATCTTTTGAGGATTGCCTCCACAGATTTTCACATTTGAACACTGACATTTTTTGCCCATTTATTGTAAAATAACTTTAAGCCTCAGGGCATATGTGAAAAATAATGTTCGAGTCATGGTCTGGCCTTTGACTAGGCTAAATGCTGTGCTGGAAACCAGAAAAGCTCTAAATAAGCTTTAGGAGCTGACGTTCTGGCTCAACATGCCTGAAAGAAAAAGTGAGACGTTCATGCAGAGTTAGGTAATAAGCTGAACAGGTAATTCAGCCTTTTAAATGAGTTGTGTCTGAGCAAGAACACCAATAAGCCTTGCAGCACACTGAGCCTTGACAATGTTAGTTTGACACCCCAACCTAAACCATTCCGTTGTGGGATTGATTGTATCTTTAGCACACTCTTCAAGGTTTTACTTATTAAAAATAAGTTGAAAAACTGACATGTTTGATCTATTTCACACTTATCTGCTAGTTTGTGCTGGTTGGTCACGTTTACAAGTTTGGTTGAAACGTGAATAAATGTGGAAAACTTCAAAGGATGAAACTTTTACCCTTGTAAAAGCACTGTGAGCTTGTTGGTTTTATTTTGTCATGCCATTCTTATTTTATTTATTTTTTTACTTTATTCTCATCCTTTCTTATCCAGCCTTCTTATCCTCCACTACCCACCTCCCAGAAGAGTATAATATTTTGTGTGTAACCAACCCTGATGTCTTTTTCTGTTTACTTTTCAGGAAAGAAAGAAACTCATTGACTGTTTCCCCCACGATTTGGATGTGGATAAGTTCCTTTCCTCTCTTCATTATGATGAATAAAAGTGGACACATGACACAGGAGGATGAAGATATAACTACCAACTCTGATGACTGTCCAGGAACAGAACAAGCCATCTGCTGAGCCAGTGTTTATGGTTCCTACAGCTCTCAATGCCTTTAAACTTTTAAGCAGCAGCTGTTCTGAAACTTCGATTTTACTGTATGTGATTTAAAGTAAAATCTCATTTTATGCAACATTAAGGCAACCATTACACTTTTTGTTTGTATTAATCAACACCTTTTTGCAGTTACAGATCACTTTTGAAGACCATTTTGACAGTTGATACTTTTTGTTATTGAATAACTCAAAACATTGTTTTGGTCAATATTTGACTTTTTATTTGGTAGATCTGATTAGTACTGAGTGACAAGTTTGTTTGTCAAAATACATTTAGAAAAATGTGTGTATCTGTAATTTAAATTTTTGAATTGTGTTTCATTTGATTTTGTTTCCTGAAAAGTGTAGTTAACGGATAAAAATGAAAAAACAGATGGACACACGAAATTTACATTTTTATTGTATACTTTATACGGTAATCTTGTTTGTGGAATGAGACTCAGTTTCATCTGTGTCTAAATAAAATGTTAGAAGTATTGGAGTAAAGGAGGCTGATTTGAAACACCACTGCTGAGACTGTGTTGCTCTGTCATTAAATTACATTCAATTATGCCATTATAATGTAACAAAGGTGAAAAGCCCATTAAAAATTTGTGGCTGAACTTTATTTTATTTATATATATATATACGTAAAAAAATTATATAATACTTACACTACGCAAGTAGGAGCACACACCAGTTATAAGTTACATGAAGCTTTTCGTTGCCATGGTTACACTTTCCAACTGTAAATTTGTCAGCTTCTTATTGGACAGCAACACGCTTATAACGGAAACACGTCTAACGTTTATAACCTGTAATATTTTCAATTTCAAGCAAAATTGTCCCACCTGAAAAGTCAAAGATCTTTAAAGTCAAAGGGAAAACTGATTTGTTGTTTTTGTTAATAAGCATTCAACTGGCTGATAATCAATATAGTTTAGCTTTTATTTTGACACGTCTACGTTTTATGTTTCCGGGTGAAGAACACAGGAAAGAGGTACGGTGGTACTGATTTATTTAACCAAAATTAATTGGTTATCACCTTTTTTCTTTTGCTTTATTGTTATTATGGTGTAGTATAAGTGTATATATTACTCCACAAACAAGGTAAGTAGTAATTAATTTTAGAGTTCGTGTTTAAATGTAAAGGCTTCCGGTGTCCCTGTTGGCTAGCCGGTTAGCATGTGGACGGTTGTGGAATCAGCGCATTTGACTTCGTATCCTGTTACAGACTGACCTACAAAAAGACATTTCTTCCACTTGGCTTTATTCGTTATTTTTATAAGTCTATTGGTAATATTTTTCCCCATCTGCCTTTTATTTGTGTGGCTTCTCTCTTATCTTTTTCGCCAGGAACAGAAACGTGAGCTACCCGGCTTGATACTTTGACAGGTTATTGCTCAAGAGCCGCAAATTATGATGTTACTCCTCACGGAGTCCCGTGACAGACTGTTCCTTTTTAAGCAACTGGACATAAAGAGCCCTGGTGTATGTAAAACTAACAGCTTTTTGTTCGTCTTTTTCTTCATAGACTGCCTGAACAGCTGGAAACGGTGACAGTGAGATGGCAGCCAATGGAGCAAGCTGTGAGCAGCCTCAGAAACGAGCAGGACCCAAAGATAAACAGAACGGCAAGTCCACAGGTTAGTGTGAAAGGTTTAAGGGCCGAAGACAACCTAAAAAGTTCAGCTCATGTTAACACTGATGTTTTCATTGCTAACGACAGCCTCATGCCAGTGTCATAAAACTGCGGTTTCATTTCTGGCTACTTTCAGTTTTAACCCGTGTTGACAACTCACTGCATGACGGCAAACTAGACAGACCTCTGGCTACAACCTTTATTATGTATTTGGATTTATCAGTTCCACAGGATGTAGTAGTTAATGAGCCTTTTAGTTGTACAGAAACTCAAGATGATTTCTCATCTGTTTGCCCTTCAGATTTGTTATTGAGAGAGAGACGGCAGAAAGACAAAGAGGAGCGTCTGTCTCTACTGCTGTGGAGGAGGCCGGTTGTCACTCTACAATATTTTCTTCTGGAGACCCTCGTGAAGCTAAAGGAATGGACTTTTGAGTAAGCCTCAAACAGGTTTTGCGACTGGATCTTTGCTTTTGCATTGCTCTGTTGAGGTTACGCTGGTACATATTCTTAGTTGTGATATATTTGTTGTTTTCTTTTCAAACAACTCAGACGTTTCCTGCTGATAAATCAGTCACAGATACTGAAGACCTGTATTAGTTTACCTTTTAGACAGCTCAAAATTATTGATGTCTGATAAAGTAATTGTGTCTAGATTAATTTTGATCCAATTTGAAAACAGAACCAATGTCATAAGAATATTTAATAGAGACTAGTTATATTTAATCAACCAGCATATTTGGAAGCTGATCATTTTGTTTTCTTCTTTTTACACACAGGCTTTGGCACCGGCGAAGCACAGTGTTTGTATTTTTGTTGTTATGCTTCCTGTTCTCGATCACATACTCCACTGATGGATCACACCAAACGGTGAGGCTTTACTTTCTGTTTTTAACAAGAAGGTTAAAACAGTGAACAGTGAACACCACTGCCTCATCAAAAACTGTGAAACAGTTGATGATAATTCAGTTTTTATCATCTTAGACTTTGCTTACAAAAACCTTATGCTGATAGACTGTGCACTGTACACTGTTGGCATGTAACCTTTGATCGCACTTTCAGCTTGCTGGAAGTTTTGTTTACGGGTTAATCAGTGCAGTTCGCTGTCAAGGTTCAGTTAAAGCAGAGAAGCATTGCATTGAATTTCTGACTGATTAATTAATCAGAGTTAAAAAGAGTGAAAATCAAGTAGTTGACAAAGTAGTATAAAGTTATATCCAGCAAATCAAAATATGATTTGAAACCTTGTTCTAAAAGCCATATAATCACACTGTACTTGAGAGCTATGGTCTTAGTAGCTATTACACAATCATAACTTTAAGTTTTTTGCTGTATGTCTTTATCATTCTCTCACATCTTTTTTGAGAAGCTGGTGTTGCAGAACCACTGGAGAAATGTAGTGACACTCTGAAGGATACAATTTAGTGTCATATATCTCCCAGTTCTAAAGAGTTAGAACTTGTCAATAGCTTGCAACATCTTATTAGTTTTGCTTTATTTCTAAGCATCACAACGACTGAAGACATAACAATTTCACAAAGTCCTGTGATCTTTTCTGGGAAGGGAACTTCAGCACTATTCAGTGTGTTAATAGTGAGAAAGCAGCCTGGGCAAGGTGTGTTTTTACTGTAAATCCCCCAGCTGGCTGATCACTCTGGCCCTCTGTCATCATTACACAGTTGAGGTCTCACTCCTATGTAGGTCAGCTGACAAAGGTGTGTGATGACTTCACTCGGTCACTGAGGTGTAACAGAAGAGTGTTGACTTGAACCGTGTGGTCTTTTCAGAAAGTACACAGCTGGCAAATCATCATTCACACACCATCATGCTTGACAGTTGGTGTGAGGTGGTGAGATGTATTTATGGGTTTGTTTTTGTAAAACATGATGTGTGAAATGTCCAAACGTTTCTGCTTTTGCCTCACATATCCCCAGTCGTTGTTCCAGGAGTCCTGTGGCTCATTCAGATCAAACTTTCCAAACTTAAATTGTGTTAACTTCTTTTTATGAGGGATAAACGCCTTCACTTGAGAACCTTTCAGAAAAGCCGTAGATGTTCTGACTGTTTCTAATTGAATTGTCAGGAGAAAAATTTTACATGTAGAGTTGAGATGCAACTCTTGCCTTGCAGAAATAATGCACTTCCTGACCTTGGGTGAATTTGTTGGGATATCCCATTGTTGGGAACTTATAGAAATGTCTTGAATGTTATCTGATTATAATATCTCATTTTCTAAATGGACTTTACATTTTGAAATGTCAAACAGGAACACTAAAGTTGTATCCATCTTAAAAATATTTAATTTTATTTGTATTTTTTTAACTAAATGAAACTTTATCATTGAGTAAATAAATATATGAAAGTCAAAGCATGATAAATCCTAAATATGTTGCGTTACAATCCTACATTCAACCAACTTTTCTGTTTCCTTAAAATTTTTATTTTTTTTTCATGTTCTTAACATAGTATGTTCAGTACCTGGAGAAGAAACTCCTGTGGTGTGCCTACTGGGTGGGCCTTGGGATCCTGTCCTCAGTGGGACTGGGGACTGGTCTGCACACGTTCCTCCTTTATCTGGTAAGAGAAAATCAACGGCATGTTCCTGGTTATGCAAAACATTTTTAACAGAAATCGGCTCCAAAGAAAAATGGGCCTTTCTTTTACATTTGCATACACATGTAAAGATAACAGAAGTCCCTTAGGCTTTACTGATAACAGTTTACACTTTAAATACATATAAGTCCATATTTATAGGAGATGTTTATTTCTGTTTTGTCAGATTCACTGATGAAAAAGTTAAATAAACTTGATGTGTAGAGTGCCATTTCTCAATTTTGATATTCAAATATGCATTTGCTTGAAAAGCATTGTAATGTTATCCTGAAGGTCAATAAAAGATATTACATTTTCAGCAACTAACCTTAACTCTCACGATATTGCCACAGTTGTCTTTATGACGTCCATTTAGTATCAATTTAGTATTTGTGAAACATCTCCACCTTCATCAGAAGTGAAGGGCTAATCTGCTTGGCTTTGCATGTATACTTTTTCTATGTCCTACTCTGTAGTGGCTTTATTTTGGACTGAAATGACGCTACAAGGTAACAAAGCCTGGAGATATTTGAGTATTTGAGATTAACCAAAACTACTACTAGTTTTGGTTAGTGAAGACATGACTACTACTACTGAAGACATGACTACTACTACTATCCCTGTTGTTGCCAGATGATGGCGCCATCCTCCAAACCCAGAAATAAGTCATTCTTGTTAAACATTCTGAGTCAAAATACCCATCAATCTAAGGCTAACCAGGAGTGACCTTTGGCTTACCCGCCGACGCTTGTCTGAGAGTAACTACAATAACCGAGTCACTGAAAGTGTGTGTCATTTCTCTTAGATGTGGTCAGAAGTAGACTTTAGCTTAAATTAAAGAGTGGAAGAAAGTCGGCAATACTTGTCCACTTTGAGGTGTTCCGTGTCCACATGGGCCTGCTGAATTCCCATTGCTATTTCCACTGCAACTTGAAATTTGTTTCACTTCATTCTGCTGCCTTGGTTTACTTGGGTTCATCATTCAGGTACTTGAGGTTTTGTTTTGGGAATTTTTGTCTGCTTTTGGTTCTTCAGCTGTTCCATTATACAGAGGAAGTGTGACTTCAATTCTTCTTCTGTTTTATTAGTTATATTAAACTAATTATCACATTAAAAGGTCATAATTTACCACCAGGGCCTAGACTCAAAAGTGTGGGCTGTTCCACTGGAATTGACTCATGTTTCCACTCCACCATATCTCCAAAGGTCATAAAGTCTGTCTTTGTAACTTCTGTGTATTGTTTTTCAACAAACAAAAACACCTTATAATTCTTAACAAATTTTCACTATTTGTCCTTAAACCATTATTTATGGTACATTGTGACCAAAGGGTAAAAATAGAAGTGCAATAGCTCTATGATGGCATCAACATCATGGCGGTACAGAGACAAACACATTTTTCAAGCTTTACAACACTATATAGATTATATCATTTCAAACTATTACTTTTTATTACTAAAATAACATAAGTAGTGTTCTACTCTGGTAATTAAGAAACTTTCTAAGTAAATTTTGATTGCTAACACTCAGTTGTATGTAATTATAAGAGAGGCACAGGTGATGTGAACTGACAAAGATATAACAGTATTTTCTGGCAATAAAAAAAAAAATCTTATTCAAAACAGTTGATACTTTTTACACAGCTATCAAAGCCTTCAGTCTGGAGCTTTTCAAACATAAATGTTGCTCTAAAAAAACTCATTCAAATCTGTCCTACGGCAGTTATAAAGCAACTGTTATATAGTTGGCAACAGTAAATCCAATCATTCACATTGTATTATTGCATGAACTTGGTTTAATAAAAAAAAGAATATATGGCTTCATCTTGATCATTTTTTGTCCAGTTCTGTCTTCTGTAATTTTCTGCCAATTCTCATACATAAAAATATGAATTTGTTTTTTACATTTTCATTTTATTCTTATAATTCAATCTCCTTATTGGAGCATCAGCTTTGTGATATGCATTTTAATTTTTGGTAGAAAATAGATTACATTTAATTGTATAATTTTTATACAGCTTCTGGGCTTAATATCTTCTGTTGGAAACTGTTTGAAAGGTCACTTATGGACAAACTGATTTGATCCATTTAAATAATTCTCACTGTAGATCCTGATTTGTTACACACATTCAACTGTCCCCAAATTACTGCAACTATTTAAATTCTTCACTGAAAACTGAAAGTTTCACATGATACAAGGCTGCTTCTCACGAGGAGACTAGTTCCCATTTTTCTTAGCACTAGATTTACTTTATCTTGACAATGCACCATGTCACTGTCAGTTATTTATGTTTTATGTGACAATCTGAATATAAACCACACACAGTTTCTGTGGATTTGCCTCAATCCAGGAACCACTGGGAGAGGATTAGATCATGAGGTTCGGTCATCACCATGGTGATGATTCATCATGATGTTTCAGTGCTGGTCCTCTAGTTTCAATTTTCTTCTAAAATTCAACATCTTGTCATTTAACTTCTTAATCTGTTTGTGCAAGACATGTAGCATCTTATTTTTTGTCAGTGTTTTACACAAGTTTAATTGAAATACTGTCAGATTATCAGTATATATCTATATATATATATATATATATAATTATAAAAAAAGGTTGTTAGGATACATACATTATTTAGAAGATGTGTGTGCCAGGACTTTTCACCAAAATTTTTATAAAAAGGCAAAAGAAGAGTTTTGTTTAGAGATGATTAAGAAGAATGAACATTTTCTCAAGGCCCTTTTAATGTCTGAGTGTCAAAGTTTTGGTTTTTGTTGGGGGGTTTTTTGCAGGTCAAGCATTCTTAATGTACCTTTTTGTATGTAAATTGTATTGGGAAAGTAATTTTGTTTTGGCTTACCTCTTCAAAATGTTGGTTTTCTTTTGTCAATGCTTCCACAAGTATTTTGAGTTGAAGAAAACTGACCTTTTTATGAATGTTTCTGCAGGATCAGAAAGTCTCAAATTAATAATTTCCATTTTTGTTCCTTAAATGTCTTGTAACCTACTTCATATCTTAGATTAAATTGACCTACATCTTAGCTTTCTGTAACTGTTTATTAATTACTCTTTACCTTAAATTGTTTTTAATTTTCTTTTTTGGTAAGATTCATATTTATGTCTTGGGGCTGCAGCTGAGGAATTCAGATTGTGATAAAACTACCAAAGACTTCAATGAAGAATTTTTCTCCAGACATTCCCTGGGAACCTGCAAAATACTTTTGCTCCTGCAGCTGACTCATTAGTCTAAATCAAAAGGTTCTTGTTACCTTAAACAGCTCCTTGGTTAGCACAGAGTTTAATCAAATTTGTATAAGCAAAATAAAACACCTGTTTTTAATAACAGATTTTAGTTGACAGTATCCTGTGTTTTAAGGCTGTAAAACAGTGTTAAACCAATAGACATGCATGTTAGAGCACAGGACACAAGAGGATACTTGTATTAACTGTGTTTTCAAGGAAGTTGAAATGATTAATGAAATAAGTTATTAAGATGAGTTAATTGTAAATAATAGGTCCTGAATTGAAATTGTTAAGTTCTACATTTAACTTTCTGAAACTTTGAACTCCCACAGAAGTTCTATTTGTGTGGGAGAAGTTTTGCAATGAGGATGTAGTATTTGCATCTGACCTCACTTTTTGGATATTTCTAAGAGATTCCTTTATATCAAGGTGTTTTCTGACTTGTCAGACGGCTGCATTTAACACTTGAATCGTATTGTAGGTGCAGTTAGATGAAGCTAATTGCATTTTCACCCTGTTAGGATGAGGATGACATTCTCCCCAAGGGTCACCATTCTCAGAGTCCGTGTCACCATTCTCAGAGTGACATTGCTGCTGATCTCATACAGACAGTTGGTTGCCCCCCTTAGGGGAGAAACTTCATGTGAGGCCTCCCAGCGTTAATGCTGCCATGAGATGTTAACTCCGTTGACCAGTTAGAACAGGATGAACAGACTCTTAGTCTCAGTGACTCATGTCTGCTTTTCTCAATCTTGCAAGAATTAATAAAGTTCTGTTTTGAGTGTAAATCCCGGATCTATGCTTGGTAACTAGGAGTGACGGTTTTATTAAGGGAAACTCCTTTCTCCTTCGCGTTATTTTTTTTAAATTTTATTAGAGTCAGATACTGGCTGCTTGTGTCTTGTTAAATCAAGTCTTTGATTTGAAAAAAAAGTGTGTTGTGAGAACTAAGAATCATCATCTGTGTCTGCAGTAGGGCTAAAGAAGGCTTTTTTGTTTGTGCTGAAAAAGTCCATGTCAGCACTGACTCATGGTGGCCTGTCCATTGCCTGTCAGTGTTGATACCATAAAGGATCATCTGTGTTTTAGTTGCAGGTGGGCCAGCTGCAGGCGAGGCCAGGTGAGCTAGTTTAATCAGAAATCTTTAAAGATAAATGATGATCTTCCTGTCAAGAGACATATTGTATGACTCGGCTCCAAGCTATGCCTCTCTGTGGTAGGGTGGATGTTGTTAGCTCACCATTCAAAAGGGATTAAGCAGAATTATTCTTATTACTGAAAAGATTTAAGAAAACTAAAATGTTCTCATTGGAAGGAAACTTGAGGGCCCTTTATCAAAAATACTAAGAGCCTAGGAAGCTGGGAA
The DNA here is from genome assembly GCA_010277075.1 of Poeciliopsis retropinna. Lineage (NCBI taxonomy): Eukaryota > Metazoa > Chordata > Actinopteri > Cyprinodontiformes > Poeciliidae > Poeciliopsis > Poeciliopsis retropinna. The sequence continues at coordinate 16,314,614 of VMRM01000002.1, read as the reverse complement.
TAGTTAAATTGCTGTTAGTGCCTGCTACTTATTTAGTGGAAACTTACTTACAAATCAAATCAAAAATACACTTGGAAATAATTTTTATGATGTTTTAGCAGACGCAGAGGCAATTGTTCCTGTGGTTATTTAAACCCAAAACCAAAATATATAATATGAATAGCATTTGTGCAGCCATATTTAAGATTTCCATATTTCCTGAAATTTTCCATGTATGTCGAAGTCTTGGTCTCATGGATTTGATTTTTCTCTCTTACTGTCTCTGTGCGCCCAACCTCTCTCTCAGGGTCCTCACATAGCTTCAGTCACCCTGGCAGCGTATGAATGTGGATCCATAGACTTCCCAGAGCCTCCGTACCCCGACCAGATCATCTGTCCCAAAGATGGAGGCCTGGAGGACACCATCTCCATCTTCTCAATTATGTCCAAGGTCCGGCTGGAGGCCTGCATGTGGGTGAGTGGTGGACGCGATAAGAGAGACTTGACAGTTTCACTTGTCAAATATAGAAACATATTAGAAAAATGTGAACGTATACTGACTGCAGCTGTGTCTGTTTAGGGTGCAGGGACGGCGATCGGAGAACTGCCTCCGTATTTTATGGCCAGAGCGGCTCGTCAATCAGGAACTGATCCAGATGATGAGGATTATGAGGAATTTGAGGAGATGCTCGAGCAAGCAGAGGGTGCACAGGTCAGAAAGATCAACACTCATGTTCATAAGGTGGTTTTTGATTGTATAATTAACAAATATTCTCTTTTAGAATATTGTCTTCATTGTTGATTGAATATTAATATTTTGTGAATTATCCCAGTTTAACATTTAAGTAGATATATATTATTTCTTATTCAGATTTCCAGAGATTTTATAGCAGCTAATGGTTTTCTTTTCTTTAGTCTTCATTTATAAAGTTCTGCAACCAAACTGATGTTTAAGTTTTATCTGTGTGGTTTCCCCCATCATAGTTATTTACTCATTACTCATCACCTCAGTAAGATATAATTCTTATTTCATCTACCCTAATTTTCTAAATGAACAAAGGAGCACAGAGCCAAGTAGGCCTCTGATTGGTCCTGAGTAAGCATGTGACTTCAGCGCAGCCCCTCCTTTCCTGCACTTCCAGTAAATCTGTATGTTCGTGGGTGAGTCACCCCAAGCTCAGCTCCCTCTTTAATCATCCCTCGGGCTTCACTCTCGTTGCCTCCCTCCATCTCTCCCTGCTTCTCTGTTCCCAACAGTCTCTAATTTGAATGACGGACAGCTCTGTCAGGGAGAGAGTTCACATGACTGGAGAACACTTGGATCAGATGCTGAGTCAGCAGGACGGAGTTTTCCAAAACCGGAGACATTGTCTCCATCACTTAATCCCACTTCACTGCTTGGAAGGATCTCTGCACCTGCATTTTTCTCCGTCTCCTTTATATAGTGTCAGAAGTGAAGAGCTGGCTGATGAACTGCTGTTGAGTAAAATTACAGAATAATAAAGTTCTCTGTAAACAATAGAAATACATTAAACTAGAAAACAAGCAAAGAAAGTTGGTGATATTTACCATACATTCTGAATTATGGCGGTAAATTCTGTGAGAAACCAAATTTATCAACTGACCCACATTAAAAATGTATTTAATTATATTTGCATGTGTGTTTATTATAAAAACTGAGTCAAAACAAAAACTTGTTTTTCTAAATTAATGTTGAACTGTGCCAGCAGGTTTTCAAACAGCCTCTTAATTGCCTTCCTGCTTCGGCGGTCATCTTTACAGAAAAACCACAGAGTTTTAACCCCCCGCAGGAATACAGATGCAATCAGAAGAGCTGTGGCACTTTTATAGCACACAGATTTGAGCAAAATGCCAGAAGAGTCTCCAAATGGAGAGAAGAAAAGCAAAAATTATAAAGCTCTAAAATAGGAGATAGTTACCACAGAGCTTTGACCAAGGCTCGTGTTCCTCATTATGCTGTTACAGTAAAATGGTGTAATAAAAACCACAAGAAAGTGCATTGATTTATTTAAACAAGAAAGGAAGGGTGATTATATTTTCAAAGACCTTAAATTATATATTAAATGTATGTCATTGAATAAAAAGATTTAAAATAACATGGGTTGTGAAAGTCTTGCAAATTTATCTGGTCATGTCTGACGGCAATCCCACATTAAAATGCATTTTCAATTTGTTTTGCAGGATTTTGTTACAAGAGCAAAACTGGGAGTTCAGCACATGGTGCAAAAAGTGGGATTCTTTGGGATCTTGGCTTGTGCCTCTGTAAGTAGAGATTTTTTCATCGTTTAGTTGACACATAGTGACTTTCCAAAGTATTTAACCTCACATTTTGTCACATCACAGTCAAAGATTACCAGCAACGGCCAACAAAATTAACACATAATTCTTAAGAGGTAGAAAAATTATGTATGGTCTTCTCTTTTTGGCAAACATAAAAATATGAAAATTGTGGTGTGGATTTATATTTAGTCTCCATGAGTGAAAGTGTTCAGCCACCTCCCTTCGTCAGCAATTGCAGCTGTGAACATCAGCTGCTCCACTTCAGTTCTGAATTTCATTGAGCCGCTCTAACTTAAAAGTACGCTGATACTTCCTAGCTCTGGATAACAGTTCTGAACTCAGTCTTTTCTTCTGAAGCATCTAAAAGGTTTTCTTCCAAGTTGGATTCATCTCTATCCAACTTCAGTAATCCTTCCATTCTTCACACCTTCTACAATATATTCAATTGTAGCAAACTGCAAACAAGAAGGCCAAAGAGATGAACATTTGCTCAGCAATGTTCATCTTCTTGCTAAAGACCAGATTTGAATTTGTGCTGGAGTTCATTATTTGAGTGCTTCTTGAGATCTTCATACCTCAGCCCTAGTATATCTGTTGTGTTCTCTGGTCTTATGCAGTGGTTTGTTCTCAAACCATGAGTGAAGAAAGCCAATCAGTCTGTGTTGGACACACTTCCAAAATATTCAATTAATATGAACAGCCGCCTTGTTCAGCTCAGCACTTCTGTCTTCGGAGTGGAGAATGGTTCTTTACAGATATTAAAATTTTTATTTATTTATTTTTTTCATCATACTTGACAGTTATGTGTCACACAAAAAATCTTAAAAAATACATTAAAGCTTTTGGTTGTAACTTCACAAAATATGAAAAGGTTCATGAGTTTCTTTTCATCATGTCACTCTTGCTGAGCTAATTGTGTTGATATGAAAGAAGTTAATTTTCTTGTGCATTTTTCAGATTCCCAATCCTCTCTTTGACTTGGCGGGAATAACCTGTGGGCATTTCCTGGTTCCCTTCTGGACTTTCTTTGGAGCAACTCTGATCGGGAAAGCCATTATCAAGATGCATATACAGGTCAGTGGAGCAGATAAAAGGTTAATCTAAGGTAGTTCAGAGCTCTGGCTCTCCTCATCGTTTGTTCCATTTTACCTAAGAAACGATACTGGCACACATTCACACCCTCATAGAAACATCTTCTGATATGATTCATCATCTTGAATCATTTCATCACTGTTGTCTAACCACAGCACAATACAGCATATCAGAAATTACACTTCAGCAGAAAAGGATTCAGTGCTGACTGGTGTGATGAATCTCCAGAACCTCAAGAGGGTTGTGGGAAAGATGATCATGAAATGGTTACTATGAAACTCCTAATTGTGCACTTCTGGTTGACTCTCACCAATGACTGAGCTTCTCCTCTGGGTTTTTCCTTTGTCTTGTTTTAGCAGTAGCAAGTTTCCAGACCTCTTAAAGAGGCTCCAGGATGAAACCTTTGGAAGAAGTTTTTAACAAGAGTTTGGAATGACACAAAAAGGCCAATCAGAAAATAACATTTTTAATTATACAGAGTGGAGTTGAGACTCTCACACCAGTGACTAATATAAACCTAGACAATGAGGGGCTGTCTGTTTTTCTAAGAGACTCGCTATTCTAACTGAACAAATCCATCTCCTGGCGGTACCAGTCAGTCACCCTTTCCTGTGGGGGGGTCCAGGCCACATTGAGTGGACATGAGAAGGTAAAAGGAAATGGAGCAGACTTTAAAAGCTGCAGGGGAGACACATTTCTGTACCTTGAACTTCTCAGACATCACATGATTTATCCTGTCTGATCTTGTCCAGGGGGGCTGTGTGTCATGCTGTTTAAAGCTGATCAGTTTCAGAACCGGAGGGGGAAAATAATGTGGTTTTGGGCCCCCCGCCCTTCTGCTTTGGTTGTTTGCAAACCACACAAACCCCCTCACAGCCTGAAATTTTGCTTTAGAGCCAGGTTTGAGTTTTCTAATTGGTGTCTGTGAGCCTCAGTGACCTTCAACAGTAGTCCTGTCAAAAAGACAGACTTTAAATTAAATTTTTTTGTTTTTAACCAGTGAATTTCTTTTGTATAAATCTTTGTAATTTGTCAATCAAAAATGCTAATTAACATCTTTTCCTCCACAGAAACTTTTTGTTATCATTACCTTCAGCAAGCACATAGTGGAGCAAATGGTGTCACTTATTGGGTAAGTGTATGAGAACCTTATTTCTTTGTAAAACCAATGTCTTTTGGTTTGGTTTTTATGGTTAGGAATGCGTTCGTCGACATTTTCCCATGCATTTCTGACTGCTGATCAGCAGAGGGGGAGGGGGGCCCATATGAATAAATGCTTTCACTACATAGGAGTAGAAATCAAGGTATTACCCCCACACACATATGCAATCCGTCTCTGCTGCACTGCTGGCCAAAAGTATGAGGTCACATTCAACATTCAAACAGGGTAATTTGACTCACGGAGTTCAGCTCTGACTGACAGGATGATCGAACAAGGCAGGAAACACAAGCACAGACTTCAGCGACCCGCCTGCTGTTCAGGCAACAGAATCAGTACAGCTGCTGAGATTAGCTGGGATTTTTTAAATGAAATAAAAGCAAAAGTTTGTTTTTTTTTCAGGAAGATCTGTTCATCAAGTACATTTCTTTCATATAACTTTAAAACTATGATCCAATATTAAGAGATGAAGTGCTCTGCTACAGTTGACCACAACTCTTGACCTTTGTGTGACTTTGTGTGAAAAAGAAACAAAGTGACTTTCAAGCTTGAATAAAGGCCACTAGTCCTATAGAAAAACATTATAAAAACCAGTAAATTATATTGAAGTTTGTGGGTTTTAACATAAAAAACCGTGTGAATACAAATTCACAGAACCATGGTCATCAATATGAATCACCAAGCAAGTAACTTTGACCATATTTAGACAAAAAAACATTTTCTTTCCTGGTCTAGTAGATTTGAAGGTTTTTTCCCACAAAGATCACCCTTGGTGACTCGCTATGATTTGTACAAATGGAGCCTTTTGCTGATATGGGTATTTTGTTTAATTTTATGTCTGTCTAAAATGATGTTTGTTTGTGTGTAAGAATGGAGAGATAATCCTGAGTCACTCAAGTTGAGTGTTATTCAGCAGCAGGAATTACCCTCCCTGCATTTGGTACTTGTTATCGCTCTTCCTTTGCTTAGTCTAGTCAAGTCTAGACAACACGTTTACATCCTGGCTGAATTCAGGAGGAAAGTCTACAGCCTGCAGTATTTTCTTTCTTGTCATCATAATTATAAGTTTGACATTATGATAGATGTTCCATTCAAGCTCTGTTTCACTTTACCAGCATGTAGAAAGCCACATCAACAAATCCTAGCTCTGACTTGAGAAGTGTTAAAGTGGTGTTCGTTATGACTGGCCCCCGGTGAGCGCTTCCACTCCTGCCTAATAGGGAAATTAGCAAACACTGATTGGCTGTCTTTCCACTATGAAAGCACCAGTGGTGGTAAAGGTGATGACATCATGTCGACTCACTTCCTGGTTGAAGGGGGCTGACACAGACTCTTATAGAGGGCTTAAGAATATAAAGGAAGGACAGAGGAGTTTCTGCTTCACTCCTCTCTGCTGCCTACTCCTTCTCACAGTAACAATTAGAAGTGGTGGCAGCTGCAGCACAGGGTCCATCTGTAGGTTGGGGCCTCGGATGCTGCTGGTTGACCCGGTGGATCAGGACTTTATTTCCAGCTTTCAAAGCTTTTATTGGGACTGCTTGGTAGGTGAGTTATAAGTCTTTTTTTTCCACTTTTGCTATTCCAGGTCTGTTCCTTCAATAGGACCATCACTCCAGAAGCCCTTCAGTCAGTACCTGGAAGCCCAGAAGAATAAGCTGCACCATGCTGGAAAGAGTGGACCAGCGGTAAGAACATTAGCTTTTACTTTCATAATCTTTTCTCTCATTTCCCTCCACCTGTCTATTAATGTGAGAAACCTGAGAGGCTTCAATATAACAGATATAAGAAGTTGAGATATGTTAGGACAGAGTAGCTATGTCAGAGTTTAGAAATGTGCATAGTAAATGTTTCTAAACAGCTGGAAGCAAAAAATTTTAAATCCAGTTTCTGATCCTAAACATATTGCCCTCTGGTGGGCAAATTGTGTAACTAAAACGACTTCCCACATTTTTTCTTCACACCAGCATTAAATATTACTATTAGAAAGGAAATTATAATTTACTTGGAAGAAGGTACAAACACAGTTTTTTTTAGCCTAGCCTCATAAACACCCATAAGTGCAGCACCAGCTGGTTTTGTCTACTCATTATCTGGTTTGCAGAAATGAGTGCAACTTATACCATATTTATGTTCATTTGGGGTCTTCCAGGATGACAACTGGCTGTCGTGGGTGTTTGAGAAGGTGGTGCTTGTCATGGTTTGCTACTTTGTCATCTCCATCATCAACTCTATGGCTCAGAGCTACGCCAAGCGACTGCAGCAGCTGAGGCACTCCGAAGAAAAGAGCAAGTGATGGCGAAGCAAAGCACCTCATGCATCCAAGTGACTGTGTTTCTGCAGCTGCTGCTCACAATTTACCAACGAACCTCACCCATCTTCATTGCTCAGAGAGGCCGAAGGCATTAAGATGAAAAAGAAACAGGCATTTAATGCCTGTGTGTGTGTGTGAGAGAGAGAGTCTGCGCACATGCTATCAAGGATGTATGTGCTGTGTTTTGTTTCTGTCGAGTTTTATAGTTCTCATCTCACTCTGCGTGGGTGTAGCGTGACTGCCTCCTGCTAGCAGTCTTAAGATGTTACTTTAACGTTAAATTAATCCATTCATTAACCTCAGAAGTAAAGCAGTGATTTGATGGTAGCTGCTATGCTGAGGGCAGCGCCCATCAGATGCTATGCCTTATGCAAGTTGGGAATGCCTGAATTCCCTTGAATATAGCTCTTGACTTAAGGACTTGATTTTTATTTAATTATGTAACGTATGTGTGGATGGGAGTTGATTTTATTTTTGCGATGTGCTGCCAAGACAACTGCAAATGGATAATGTTTCTTTTCAGGGTTTTCATGGTAAATATTCAGACATATTTTTTCTTTTTTTATTTCTAGTACTGTCAGTTCAAAGTGATTGGGAGGGTTAAAAAAAAGCAATATCAACTTATAAAGTGGGGTATGTATGGTTTGCACATTGTGTAAATATGTTTTTTGACTGTATGATCAGATGTGTTTCTATTCCAGTTGTTGCCGTGAACAAAATACAAAAAAAAATAAGGCAGTAACATTGTAATCTCAGCAAATTGTCCCATTTCTATTCTGTACATTTAGGTCAGATCATCTATAAAATGTGGAATTGACATTTTTTTCAGTCTGAGTCTTATTTTTTGATGTTTTCATCCTGACAAACAGCTCTATTCCTGTCATAATTTGAATGTATAATTTTCTCAAAGAACCGAGCACCTACAAGGTAAGTAGCCAGATCACTATGACTGGAACATTTCCTTAATACTGTCAGCCTGATTGGGCTCTTGGTACTAATTAATCCAATAAATGACCTTCAATTTATGCCAGCTAAGATGTTTGACTCTTGATGCATGAAATCGGTTATTTTCTTTAAGATGCTCTGTAACTATGCCCCTTTACCCAAACTACTCTCCCACCCCGTCAGCTAGCTTATCAGACTGGTGTTGGCTGTTATATTTCCATGGCAACAGCGGTCTGTAAGCTGGCTGAAGCAGTGGGCCTTTCAGCCGCTCAACCCATGTTTTGATGACACATCCACTTGTTGGACGTGAGGTGACCTGCCTGTCACATTGTTGAATCTCCTCATGTCTGCCCAGTTCTACTGTGTAAAAATCGAATAAAGTGAGTTACCAAAGATCCTGATTGTTTTGTTTCTGTCCACATTTGCCTTTGAGGTTGATCATTACTTTTAGGTTTCCACATTCGTGAGCTTGTAAATCTTGGAGATTTAAAATTGGAGAAGTGGTTGTCAGAACTGCAGCTGTGAGAAATCCCTGAATCTTCCCTGGCAGCCATTCAGGGGTTAATAAACCCTTGCTACCACAAAGTGCTGCCTTTTTCCTCACAGCTCCACCTTGGAGCTTCTCCCTCGCAGAACCCTCTTCCCCCACACCTTTCCTATTTATCTCCTTCAGACTAGAGGCAGCAGCACTTAGCAAACATCTGGCAGAGCTGCACGTCTGCTGAGTTCATCCTAGGAGCAACTTCTCAGTCCGACACTCCTAAGAATAGATGTAAACAGCACAATGAGGGAGAATAGTTGTGATAATAAAGAGTAGGAGCTTCCTGAAGAGCGACAAGACAAATTTCAAAGCATCAAATTGAAATATTTTCTTTTAAGTTATTTTTGATATATACAATATCTTTTTTATAACTGAAGGTAACAGTTATTTGATTGTGCTTTAAAATAGCAAAAGTCTTGGAATTTAAAGGTCAATGTTTTAAATACTAAAAATTGTATTTCTTGATTATATATATATATATATATATATATATATATATATATATATATATATATATATATATGGGAGTAAAGATTGTGAAAATCAAACCTTTTAGCAAGTCACAATCTTTAGCCATGAAGGTATGAAGAAATAAACTCCAACAGTGTTCCTAAAGCAAATTATTTTATTTACACAATTTTTTGAAACATCTACCAAAATAAATAATGTAGTTAAAATCAGTCCTTGGTGTCCCCTCTCACAGCTACTCTCAGCTTACCTACTGAAGCTCAGAGTAGCTGGAGATCACCTGCTCAAGAGATGTAAAGCTGTCCAGAAAATCCTCCTCCGATATCCCAAATTTAACGTATTGATGGATGTAGGCCCTGCAGAAAAAATACCATTGAGCCAGACTAATTATTTAACCTAGTTAGTCTGGATTGAGATGAATAGAAATGATGAAACTGAAGTTTTTATTCAGTCAAGGCTGTTTTAGTCCGACTTACCTGGAAGCAAACATGTTCCAGGCTTTTCTCACCATGTCATCCAGAGGTCTGAGCAGAGCCTGGCTGTTACTAACCAATGTTGCAGACTTCTCATACTTATTGAAGGGAACAGGGGATTTCCACAAGCTTAGCGCTTCATCTGGTGGAAGCCATGAAGTATAAATAGATGAGTCTTCAAATCCCCCTGGGGATAAAAACAGAATTCACACCTGTTAAGAGATTTGCTTACACCATTACTCAGGCACTTCTTGATGCAGTGCTGTTCAAACCTATTTTTAACTTTTTGTTAATTTACAGCTAAAAACAAATTGATTTTTTGATACACAAACCAAAGCTAACACACCACTCTCAATTCAGGCGGGTATCAGTATAAGTTTGCTTAAAATAGAAAAATAATGAATATAATGCAAAACGAGAACCTAGTTTGACAAAAGAAAGTGACTGGATGGCAAAAATGAATCTTCAATATTTTCAATATTGATAAATATTGGGAGGACTTGATTGGCCCCAGTCTAGTTAAGAGGACATTTTCATTCTTTGCACATCTAGACCGATATGTTGGCTCAGACTTGTTTGACTGAACACAGTGCATCTGTGAACATCAATTTTTAAATGTATCACAGAATCTTAATGACAAACATTGTGTTTGTATTTTGTCTGGAGTATTTCAACACAGGAAAAAGCTTTGATCCAGGCCAGTCTGCATAGCAGTGGCTGTGTGTTTAGGTTTGTGTTCCCACTGGAACCGTCATTTTTAGGAAATAGAGTGTTCAAAGAGGATGACCATTTTTTTGCACTTTGGCCAAAAACCTTAAATTCAGCCTCATCTGACCTAATCTCACCTGACAAATATTGCAACTGCAAACAGTATTCTCTCTGAAATATGGCTTCCACAGGGATGGGATGTCTTTAAAAACCAGAGGCCTTCTGAAGTGAACTTTTTCTCTGGATTTTATCAAGCAATGTCTGCGTTAATGGGGCTCAACACATGGACAAGGTACTTCAGTGTGAAAGAAAACCAGAAATAATTTTTTCTTCCACTTTATGAATCCGTATCAAATTCAGCTGTGTTCTCTGACCCGTCTCTGCACTGTAGACGTCCTTCCCTCTCAGGATGAGCAGGTTGGCCAGGGAGGTGTTGAAGCTGCCAGCTGAGAGACTCCTGGTCCGCCCCGCTGAGGCTGGAGGTGGACAGACCTGCCAGTCTATACCTACAACAACAAAAAAAATCTTCAACTCAGAGATTATAGATTTTCCTTTTTATACTACTAATGGTGAGTGAACTAGCTATAATTCTATTTTTGGACTGAAATCTCACCTCCTTCCATCTTGCTGTTCGAGATTAGCATCTGCCGCAGGTGTTTGAGCAGCGCTGGCCAGCTGAAGGTGCTGAAGGCGATGGAGGAGCTGGCCATCTGGGGGATGGTGCACACACTCAGCAGCTTGTACTCTGGGTGGCAGGCGAGAGCGCTCATCAACTCACCTGAAAATCGAAGAGTTACAAGAGCATTATAGAACAATTTACACACGATTTAAACATTAAATAGTAGAACTACAACTGAGAAAAGCATCCATGGCTCTTAAATCTTCTTTCAGGTAAAATTTCTTACTTTTCTGAACTCAACTTTCCAGAGTACTTTGTGTTTGACATTAATTTCAAAAATATAACATACAAGAGCTGATTGTGAATATACAGCAATTACGCTTACAAGAGTCAACTTTTATCTGTTAAAAAGACGACACATCAGGAGCAGCGGTAGGATTCAAGGAAAGGAGAACCCAGGGGTGGAAGGAAAGAAACTGAATACTGAAATCAGATTCCCAAGACTTTCTGACTGCGTATAAAACTTGAGCGTTCTGCTCTTACCAATAGGATGCCTACTGTATGCTCCGCAGGAAACGGGCGTGAGCGTGGGCTGCAGTACCCCACCCAGCTGGTGAGCGATGACCCTGTTGATGTCACTGAAAGAGATCTGCTTGATCTTCAGCAGCTGACTGCAGATCTTGTGCACGATGTCGTTCTCGTGCACCAGGATGGCATCAGAGAGCTGGTAGAGGTGTGCAAGTGTCAGCACTGAGTTGTAGTTCTGGACAATCACCTGGAAGAATTGAGTGTGGAGAGATGACTTCATGAAAGACTCTACAGTGGATGAATGTGGATGTGAGGTTATAATTTCAGTTTCCAATTTAGCTCAAGTTTGTACTCTAGTTTATCATAGACAGGGAGAAGTTATTCTCAGTCAGGATTTGAGCCTAAAGGTAACATCCAGCAAGTCAGATTGAATTGACTTACTAATATAACCAAGCCTTGCTCTTGTCCATGAATGCAACAAGTAAACTAATATTGACATACTTCCCCAGTCCCATATGGCCAGGTGAGGTGGTTAAGGACAAACGACGACGGGTAGACGTCTCTGAGACACTGAGTGATGAAAGTACCGACTCCTGAGCCTGTGCCCCCTGCGACACTCATGATGGGGATGAACCCCGCCAGCATGTCGCAGTGCTCCACCTCCCTCCTCACCAGCTCCTCCACCGCGTCTCTGTGACGAGGGCCATGGACGCAGTACCTGGATGGATGATAAAGTGTGCATGATGAGAAAACTTCCTCTTGTCTAAAGATGAAAGGCCAACTATAATGCTTTGCAAAAGCATTTAAAAGCATTAAATGTGTGATATACCAACACCTAGGTAGTGCACTGTTTTGAAATATAAGAAAAATTATAAAGTTTTTAAAATCTTTGTATTCATAATGAGACACCTAACTAAAACACAAAGCCAGAGTAACGATGAAACACGTTAGATCACATAATGTCCATATGTTACAACGACCTGTCAAACTCCACAACAAAATGAAATCTGTGTTAAAATGTGAAAATTAAGGTTCCTTCTCTGTCCAACCTAACCCAGTTGAGTTACTTTGCAAAAGGTGAGCTTGCAACGTGTTGATTGGTAAATAAGTAGATAAATGAAAACCATGCATCATGTCCAGTACATTTCACAATTAAAATCCCAGACATTACTTAGAATGGGGTCCCCCAATGTATTACAAGCCTGGTGGTCTGCCAGGCTTTACTTGCACCCCCACCAGGCTTATTTATTTAAGTTTTTAAAATTTAATAAAGTTTCTGGGGGAAACCCTGCATAGAAGTTTGTGTTTTAAACAGGGAAATGTTGAAGGGTGTGATGGTGTTGCAATGCACTGTATGGTCTTCCAGTTCATGTGGTTAGTTAACATCTCACCCATTGGCCCAGTTGTTTCCAGAGCCCTGTTTCTGGCTGAAATGGGAGGTTTCTCCATACCTCCACCTGCCAGACTTCGCAGCCTTGCTCATGCTGTGGTTAATCACTTTGGGCTCCATGTCGAACAGCACCGCCCTGGCTTCAAGGTCTGACACACATAAACTGTATCAATATAACTGTAACTGTATCGCTGCAATGTCGGAGCCTCGCTTACCTCCCTGTGGGGTCTGGCGGAAGAAGCGCTCACAGCTGACCGCACTGTACGTTTTCCTGTGGACGTCTCGAGCATCGCTGCAAATGACGTCAAACAGCTCCTGTCCCACCTGGTTACCGCACTGACCCAGCTGGACTGTCACCACAGACATGGTCACACCTGTGGGGTGTCTAAGTCACTTAATCAAACCATTTTTGGCTCCATTTGCAGACTTCAGGCTGTGTTTTGGAAGCGGCGCTCGTAGTTAAAACGTCATTTCCGGCTTAAACTGTCAAACGTTTTCAAAATAAAATATAGACTCAATACCATTTGAAGTACACGATGTTTTTGAGTTGGTTTTAAAAAAAATTACTTCTTAACATAAAACCTCATGACATAATTAATTTCCAGCTTGCTTGATTAAAAAAAAACAAAAAAAAAACACATATTGTATTATTAAGTGTTTGCTCCTCATTTAACCAGTTTCTTACTATTATTATTCTGTTCATAGCCTTACAAAGAAACAAAAAAGATTCAGTGGAAGAAAAAAAATATTATTCTTTGACCAAATATAGAAGGCAAATTTATCGTTTAATCAAGACCACTTTGCATATTTAGAACATTTGTAGTCAAAATTAGTATTGTCCAGAGAGCCTTTCTTCCTGTCTATTTATAAGGACAATTTTGAAATGTTTGACGTCTGATTATATTTTTAACACTTACATTTGCATGAATGCAAGGAAGAATGATGGATTTCCGATCCCCATTGCCTAAGCATGCTGTGCCTTGACACAGTGATGGTTTGGGCGACATGGGCAATCCCTGCGGCAGCATCTAATCAGAGGAGGCATGAGACCTCAATACCTGTTTGGGTCTCCTCTTATATAAATTACTGCATCAATGTGCCATGACATAGAGACAATCAGCCTGTAGCACTGTGTGGGTGTAATGGAAGCCCAGGTTGCTTCAATTGATACCTTCAATTGGACTATTATGCAACAGTCCAGTTCCTTTCTCCTTCGCCCAGGTGAGACACCTCTCACATCGTCTCTGCTTCAGGAAAGACTTGACATAGGAAATGCAACATTGGTAGCCTATGACGAGTACTCATCAGAGTGACTGGAATGGATACACAGGTGAATACTCCTCACAAGGCTGGGGTTCTTCCTGTTGCTAGTGCACCTTTTCCTACCACACTTCTTCCTCCCACTCAATTTTCTTTTAATATGTTTGGATACAGAACTCTCCGAACAACCAGATTATTCAGCTATGACTTTTTGTGGCTTACCCTTCTTGTGAAGGGCCTCAATGACTCTCTTTTGGATGTCTGTCCAGTCAGACAAGTTTAGCAACTTTTCTGGGGGGAAACCTCATGTGACGATTCTACAATATAAGAGTTCTACTTTCTGAGCTCACTGGCAATAAATATTTCACTTTAACGCATCATTCAGGTGTTTAGAGATGTGCTAATATTTAGTGCAGCGGTGCCTTTGCATATGAGACGACACGTTCCCGCCCCCTTGTGGCGCGTCGCAATGCGCCTGCTCGGTGTAGTAGCCGGTTATGGCGGCGGTGCGTGTTTGTCCATGAGGTGGGGGGACGCCTGCTGTACCTGCGGTCTGTGACACAGCTACCCGAGCGACGCGCTGCCATGGCCGGAGTGTTTGACATCGATCTGGACCAGCCGGAGGAAAGTGTCTCCGACGAGGAGAACGATGAGGTACTTCACCAGAGGCTGTCAGAGGAGAAACTCCCCGCCGCACGGGCAGCTAGCTGCGTTAGCCTGGTCGTCCGCCAGCAGCCACCGCAGGCCTGCAGGCTGCAGCGGCCGGGGCTGTCCGGGCCTCACAAACTATTTGTTACTGTTAGCATGGCCGCAAACACTCCAAAACAAGCACCTTTCGTTCTTAATGGCACTACAAGCCGGTTCAGGAGTTAATTTTGTGCGTTGTTAAGGCTGTCAGCGTCGCTGTCACGCAGCGGTTGTGCAAAACATCCTTACTTGGCCAAAGGTGCAGCAGTGATAAATGTGGCTCCGGGTGCAACAGTTTATTTTGGCAAAATGTGACAGAGTGGGGCTGTGTGGCCTGAGGACTGGCTGCCCGGTAACTTGTGTTTATACAGGGATAGGAAAACAGCTATTGCAGAGTTTTAGAGCACAAATTGATCTCTATTTAAATTGTCAGTCATGTCTTGTCCACCCGTCTAACCCAAAGAGTGTGACGTGATTGTAAAAAGTTTTTAATCTCATGTTTATTTTTTTTTTCATTGAGATAAAAATAAGGCTAAGGTTTAGCATTATGAATGTTTACCTAGCATGTTTACATGCTAGGTAAACATGCAGCTCATGTTTATGTGATTATCTGAGGAAAATAATAAGAATCAGTCAATGTTAAACATTTAAAATATAGATGTTTAAAATATAGATGATAGAAAAAAAAATTCTAAAAGTATCTGTTATGGTGCATCAACTACTTCACAGAAATGCATAGAGCCAAACTTCAAGTTTTAAAACGCCCTAATGATTTTATACCCCAGAAAATAATACACATTTTTGATAAAGTATTTAATGTCTCCTTTGCTGATCAGTGTTCTGCTCTTCCTACCAGACTCAAAACATTGACATCATGGATCAGTGCAGTGGGTTTGAGTTGTAAGTATTCAGTTATGTCACCACTTTTAAAATGGTCCAAAAGAGAAGCCTAATTCTTTACATTTCTCTCTCTGCAGCAATATGGACGACTGCGAGAAGATCGAGATATCTGAGGACAACGTCAATCAGGGGACGGAGAACATCAGACCAGAGTGCTTTGAGCTGCTGCGGGTGCTCGGAAAAGGCGGCTATGGAAAGGTATGGAGTCCAGTGAACATGCCGTTTGTCTAAGCGGCTTGTGTGGTGAATTATTTTGCCTCTATAATGTTATGCTGACCCATGTTTTCCCCCAAACTGCCCGTGTGACTTTTCCGAACACTTTATTTTTTATTTTTTATTTTTTCTTGTTCTGCAGGTTTTCCAAGTTCGGAAAGTTGTCGGAGCTGCAGCCGGCAAGATATTTGCCATGAAAGTTTTAAAAAAGGTATTTCATTTTTTTCTTTTGCAGCCTGTCTGAGTTGTATTTTAGCAAAAGCGCAGATACAGTTTTGGTTATGTAACCCTACTGTTTGCTTTATAAATTAACATTATATTGCTTCTGTCTGCACATATGGGCTGCTGCTGAAGTCAGTGGTGGGGTAAGATTTCACTGCTAGTTGGTAGACTGCCAGCTGCTCTGCTGCAGCCTGGGCTCTTTAAACGCTCCGCTCGAGCCCATTAGGTCCAGCTTCATGTTGGAGGGATTGCCTCGCACAACCCCGGTGACACATTAAACAGCTGCTACGTCACGCTCAGGGAGTTTTGGTGGCAAAACTTAACAGCTGAAAGCATAAACGGCATTTTCGGTAAATATATGATAGAGGCTCACAATCGTGGAGCGTATGAAATTTTAAGTTTGTCCAGACTTGTCCAAAAATTCCCAGCGACAAGCACTGAATTTATAGCGGAAGTGATGCTTCTCAACTGAGCTTCATAATGTTTTTCTTAGTTTTCCGGCAGTTTTGTATTGCTTATAATGTAGTTGTGTAGTAAAAATAAGAACTTTAATCCATTGCTTTCTGGGTGTGTCTGTATTTTGTGAATTTGGGTGAAAATTCAGAATAAGAGCATCAACTCTAATGTTGCTGCCACCACAGCTCTGAACACTCACTGCTGAGACGACAGAGCTGTTGACAGGCAGCTCATTAGCTGTCAGACAGAAGTGTTTAGTAAACAGAAGTGAGGAAAGCAGCAGAGAGCAGAGGCTGTCAACAGATGAAAAATCTGGACTTGCACATCTCCAAATAAAAGGCTGCAGAGGCCGGGTAAGGAGCCACTCTGGGGTGTCAGAACCAGAATGCATTTAAAAGATGATTCCTGTCTCAGGCCACAACTTCACAACTTTTTTTTTTTTTTTTTGGAAAAGTCACCCTCAGTTTAATAAAAAATGCTGTGATACCTGTGCTTTCCTGTCATAGATTCTTTGATAATTCTTTAACTCACATTTAAACTTTAATTAAAACAGCCAGAACAATGAGAGCAAAAGGTGATAGACCTCCATGGAGAGCAAGTACAAACTTGTGAAAACAGGATGTTATCGCTTGTAGCAATTTCTGCATGAACAGAGGGAGTTTTTATCATCTCTTTGCAAAATGTTTTTTTTTTTTTTTTAATCTGCACATGCAAAATAAAACTTAGCATGTGGACGGAACTAACACAGAAGAGGAGAATGGGAGACAAAGTTCTATCTGTACTTTAGTTTGTAATAGAAATTATCCAGTGGCTATGATGCAGTGTGTGTGTATCATCTTACATTTATTCATATCGTTTATATTTTTATTTTTTCTGATTTTCTTTCCCTGTGCTTCCGGGCCCCAGGCTATAATTGTACGTAACGCTAAGGACACGGCTCATACCAAGGCAGAGAGGAACATTCTAGAGGAAGTGAAGCATCCCTTCATTGTTGATCTCATCTACGCCTTCCAGACGGGAGGGAAGCTCTATCTCATTCTGGAGTACCTCAGTGGTCTGTAACACTAAAAAAAAAAAAAAAAAAAAAAAAAACGCAACACACCAAACTTGCTATTTTTGTTTTTTAACTTGTCATCTATAACATTTTATTCTTGCAAATGAGCCTGAGTTTGTATACATGTATTAATAATGTTTCTGTGACATCAGTTGCTTGCAACCATTTTATTTTCAGCTTCAGAGAAAACATAAGGCACAGAAGTACTCAAGAGTACATATTGTTCCTGGGCAACAATCTTACACTGTCTCTTTAAATGGCAGATTAATGCAGCATGACTTAATAATGCGTTTCATAGAGGACGATGCATTTGCAGCTCATAGGCTGGGTTTTGTTTGTGTTGTTGCTTTCGAAAAATTTTACTTTTTGGATCGTCCTGAGAACTTGTATGCTGCTTATTTTAGATGCATAAAGATGTTGTTCTGCTGTGCAGGAGGGGAGCTCTTCATGCAGCTGGAGAGAGAGGGCATCTTCATGGAAGACACAGCCTGGTGAGGACTGTTTGGCATCAGATGTCAGTCATTAACTGTTGACATCATTATTGATTTTATTTTATTTTTTCCCGTTCTTCTGTTTTGCATCATCTAACAGGAAGTCGCCTTTTAAGATTCTTACTTGTCCACGCAAGTTGTCATGTAGAAGAATTAATCCAACTTGCAGTAATAACATCTTACTGGAAAATTTAAGTCAAATAAATTTGAGTACATTTACTCAATGTTCTGTAATAATTAGTAGTTGTTTTCATGCGTCAGGAAAAAGCATTTTTGCTGCTGCTGATCAGAATAAGATTCAGCTCCTCAGCAACAAATACTCCAACCAGATTTCATGTCAAACAAAACATAAATATGTGAAAATCCCTCATGTCTGCTGTTGGGTATAGTAGAGGATCTGTGATAAAATGGGTCAATAGTGGGTTAACTTGTTAAACATCTCGGCATCATGAACTTCTTGAAACTCCAAGATATTTTAGTCTTTCAAAATGATTATGATGGCCAAATTGGATATGGTTCAGCAGGAACAAAATTAACTTTCTTCTAAGACGATGTCATTTTTCTGACCTGAAGCTGATAGAAAACATGAGGTGAGCTGGAGAGAAGCGAGCATAAGGGGGAACACTGGAGTCTGGATGAGCCGCAGAGATTGTGCAAAGATAACTAGTCAAAGATGGTTCTCTCTCTGTGTGCTCCAATCTGGTGAAATGAGAAGGCTGATGCCTCATTTCCACCAAGCGGTGCGGCTCAGTTTGGTTCCATACAGAGATTACGGTCTGACGTATTCAGGGGTGCGAACCGAACCGCATTGGCCAAATGAGGCATAATTGTTGTCCCTTTGGCAAGCTTTAACACTATGGGTGCCAATAACACCTGATATTTAGTTTGAAGCAATTGATTATAAATTCAGCACTGAATTTATAATCACTCTGATGAACGACATGCTCACAGGAGCGGTCTAAAAACCAGAAAACCATGGTTGGTGACACATTGAAGTGATGTTTGGTGTGATATTATTAGCTTTGAAGCATCATTTAATTTAGTCTTTTGTTGTGTGTAGTTTTTACCTCGCAGAAATCTCCATGGCTCTGGGTCATCTGCACCAAAAAGGCATCATCTACAGAGACTTGAAGCCTGAGAACATCATGCTCAACAGCCAAGGTTAGTCCGTCATGGATGATGCAAAATATTTAGAGCCTTTTGAAGTATTCATGCTTCTTGATTTTTTTTTTTACATGATAACTACAGACTTCAATTTATTTTATCAGGATTTTAATTGACAGACCAGCATTGACTGGACATGAGACAAGATAAAGTATTTGTGTTTCAGTGATCAAACATTTTGCTTTAGTTTCAAATTGAAAAAAACTATTTTCCCCATTTACCATACACCTGATTTAAATTAATGGGTAATCAACAGGCTTCTGCAGCAATGATTGGGGTCATTTGAATCAGGTGTGCTGGAGTAGAGCTACATCTGTGACCTGCAGGACCTGGATTAAGAACTGCTGACCTAGTCAAAGTCTGCCCTAAATTTAATAAAACTTCTGAGTCAAGTAATAAATATTTGATAGAAATGCTCTCCATCAAATTTAGCATTAATTCTCCGGCATTGAATAGAAATACATTTTTCAGATTTGATGATGAAAACCGTGTCTCTCTTTGACTAATATTTAAATTTTAGTTATATAAACTGATTTAAAAAAAAAAAAAAACTTGACACAACGTGGCACAGTTCAAGGGGTGTAAATACTTTTCAAATCAAAGTTTTATTTAATGCTGAGCTTCCACCAGGTGCAATTAATTCATGTAAATGTTTGTATCTAAATATTTCTTCATTTTCCTCCAGGTCACGTAAAACTGACTGACTTTGGTCTTTGTAAAGAATCCATTCATGACGGGACGGTTACTCACACTTTCTGTGGAACCATCGAATACATGTAGGTGTTTTTTCTGGGACCTCTGACCCAGTTGCACTCTTCATTTCTAACGGCCGTGGATGCTGTGGGCTCTCTGTGCTTCAGGGCTCCAGAAATCTTGATGAGGAGCGGCCACAACAGAGCGGTGGACTGGTGGAGTCTGGGCGCTCTGATGTACGACATGCTCACAGGAGCGGTCAGTGAAATGCGCTCAGTTTTATGATTATTGTTGCGAATCAGCATAGGTATTGTGTTAATAACCCTGGTCTTTCGTCTCTAATTGTAGCCCCCCTTCACAGGTGAGAACCGGAAAAAGACCATTGATAAAATCCTGAAGTGTAAGCTGAGCCTCCCACCCTACCTCACACAGGAAGCAAGGGATCTCCTGAAACGGGTACGGTCTCCTGCGTTTTCTTGAAGCCGATTATTTTTGCTGGTTTCTCTTAACATTTGGCCGCTGCTTGAACAGCTGCTGAAGAGAAATGCTTCGTCACGACTCGGAGCCGGACCGGGAGACGCTACAGAGGTGCAGGTGAGAGCAATAGATGCAAAAGAATATTCTCAAACTTCAGCCAGTTGTTATGAAATTTGTGATCAACTTGTTTAAATTATTTATTTTAAAAAAATTTTGTGTTCAATAGACTCATTCTTTCTTTCGACACATCAACTGGGAAGATCTTCTGGCCCGGAAAGTGGAGCCTCCCTTCAAACCTGTCCTTGTAAGTAAAACCATAAGCAGACATTCATTACTTTTTAGTGTTTGATGGGATGTTTTGCTAATGTGCCTAAATAACGCTGCGATAGAGGCTGAGGTTCGGGAAAACAGCCAAGCCTCCTACTGTGTCGGATCATCTCCTGCTTGCTTTGGCTGAAACCTCTCATGTTGCTGTAATCCCAAACTTGTGTTTCCTCTCTGATCTGGCCAGCAATCAGCGGATGACGTGAGTCAGTTTGACTCGAAGTTCACCAGCCAGACTCCGGTGGACAGCCCTGACGACTCCACCCTCAGCGAGAGCGCAAATCAAGCCTTCCTGGTAAAACCTCAAGACACTTTACTTCACTTCTACCTTGTGTAGTAGCAGGTTTAATCTGAACTATTAGAGATGCAGTGATTCCATTTTATTTATTCCAGTGGAAGTTTTTCACATTACAGTCATAAACTCCAATTGCTTTGCATTTGTATTTTACTGAATAGAAAAAAAATTAGCCAATGCTAATTTTAGCATCCAGAGATGTAAACAACTAGAAGAGAAATGATCCAAATCACTTGCAGGTGTAATTGCAGTGAAAGGAGATTGGATTTTTATTGGAAAACATTTGCAAACCTTCTGTGACTTCCCTTCACATTTATGCGCTCTATTGTGTTTGTCTTCCCAATGGGATGGTTCTGTGGTTGCAATGTTGCAATATGTGGAAAGTTGATTGCAAGGCATTCTGCAAACAGGATTGTTGCTCAGCAGGTAAATGTAACAAAAAATGACCATAAAAGACAAATGATGTAAAGTTGTTGACATTTTCTGTATGTTTGTGCTGTATAATTGGGTTAAGATTAAACCTAGAAATGTCACAATAAGAGCCCAGAAAAGTATGGAAGTTTGGGGAAAGTTGTGCAAAAAAAAAAATCATAATTAAAAGGTGCGTTCCTTGTTTCCTTCCTTCGTGGTTTTCCCAGGGTTTTACGTACGTCGCGCCATCAGTTCTGGAAAACATCAAGGAGAAGTTTTCCTTCGAACCAAAGATCCGCTCCCCTCGGCGCATCATGGACAGCCCAAGGACTCTTCTCAGGTTTGTCGACTGGTTTGCAGCAGTTCTGATGTGAACTGGTTATTTGCATGACTCATTAACCTGTAGCCTCTAACCTGTAGTCTCTTCCCTCTCAGCCCTGGCTGGTCTCGCAACCCCCTCAACCCCGGCGTGGGACAGAGCATCCTCCCCTCTCCTCTGGAGCAGCCCATGGATCTGTCCACCGCAGAGCAGATGGATATCACTAGTAGCTCTGAGGCCTCGGCCCCCCTCCCCATCCGACAGCCTGCGGGGGTCAACCTCGCCCAGATGAAGCAGCAAGCCTACCCCGTCGTGGCCAAACGGCCTGAGCATTTACGTATGAATCTATGACACCTGACTTTATTTCTTCTCCCTCTGGTTTGGTGATATTTTTTTAAAGGCAAAGAAACAGGAACAGACGCTAGAGACAATGAATCCAAACTTCTTGCACATCTGCACACTACATGTACTGTCACAACCTGGAGTGTGCGCTTGGGGCCGGCACTCCGGCAGACTAGAGTTCAGTGCTAAAGGTGACGTCATCGCCTCGCAACCTCAGGTCTGTCGACCTCCTGTCTCCGGCGATCATTTCTCACACTAAGGTATGCTTGGAACTGAGACGCAGTCAGTCTGCTGTACTTTTAAGATATCCAAAGTGCTTTGATCTCTTTTAGTCGATGCCAGTAAGCTCTACTGGATGGATTACTGACATGGTTCCTGGTTCTGGATTATGATCTGAATTAGGATTAATATTAAAATGAAAAAAGTTGGTTGTTCCGATCAGACAAAAAGAGGCTCTATAAACGAAAGGTTTTGCTTTGTTTTATGAAGTCTTACCAAGTGGATCCATTTTCTGTGCTGTGCATCAACTCATAGAGCCTCCATTAAATAAAAAAACAAACACTATCAATTCTTTAAGCATTTGTATTGTGAAATGACATCATGTGGAATCCATGCTTGAGTTATCACTAATTCAGCTCCATTTTATCAACGGCAACATATAACTGGTCTCTGTGCTGATTGCGTAATACCACCTCCGGCTCTCCTTCAGTCTGCTCAGAGACGCTCAACACGTCAGAAACTGGAGTGGGTCAGAATCACCAGAACCAGTTGATCTGGTCTCACCATCCACAGCTCTGTGAAGATTCAGAGCTCCAAAGACCCAGAGACGCAGCCACAGCCTCCTGCCTCAGCATTAACTTGTTCAGGAAAAACTATTTTACAACTCTTGAGATGCAAAAAGAAATTATGAATAAACTGTAAAGAAAACATGCACATCACGTCTGTTTGTTTTTCCTCTGACATTGACAGAAAAAGAGAGGCAAACCTGATGAAGGGTGTGTTTTTAATTATAAATATTTATTGAGATCTCAATATTCAATCACTTTTAATCATTAATTTCCTTCAGCAGGTTTCCTTTACAGTCTTTTAAAACATGGGATTTACTTTGAACTCTATTTATGTAGCATCGCTTCACTGATTAACAAATGTCATCTCAAGGCACTTCACAGGACAAACGGGTCCAACCACCATCCAGAAGTAAATGATCAAATTAATTCGACCATTAAGATTACATACATTCCAGTCTGTTCCCAGTTATAATGCAAGCACATGGTGACAGTGAAAGGACAAGACTCAAGGTAGTAACAGGCTGTCAAGATTCAGCTTGAGACAGCAGAATAGACACACAAATCCCAGAAGATCTACAGAGTATTTATCAGGATAAGCATGGTAGAAACATTTTTAAATTTAGACTTTCCAGGTTCCACCTCCGATAAAAAAACGATGTCAAAATTTCATTTTGTTCCATCCCATTGAAATTAAGCCTTCAGAATC
The DNA here is from genome assembly GCA_010277075.1 of Poeciliopsis retropinna. Classification (NCBI taxonomy): domain Eukaryota; kingdom Metazoa; phylum Chordata; class Actinopteri; order Cyprinodontiformes; family Poeciliidae; genus Poeciliopsis; species Poeciliopsis retropinna. The sequence goes on along the minus strand of VMRM01000002.1, from coordinate 16,291,298 downwards.
AAAGTGGTTAATCCCCAGGAAATGATTTGGTTTTATTTTATTATTTTAAAGACTTTGGAATGTAGAAAAAAGTAGGATCATTTAATAAAGCAATTTAGTAAATGTTTCAATTCAGATGTCTAAATTGATCTAATTATCCCTGGTGAAGTCCATAGCTTCCAAGCTTTGGCTTCATTAGTCAGATATTAAAAACTGTTTGTTTGGAAGGAAAAGAAGAAAACAAATCTCAATACACTGACAGTCTGACAATAAAAACATCTGTCAATAAACCTTTGAAACACTTTTCAATCTCAATTTGTTTGACCACAACCTTTGTTATTGGGTGGATAAGAACAAAAGATCAGATGTAAATGGATGTAGACGGGTCTGGAAAAATTTGTGAGTTTAAAACACAAAATGTTTTGGCACCCGTTATGGAATTTGAATTGCAGTAATCTAAACATGTGCAATAACTATATTTATAAATATATATATTGAATAGAATAAAATAATATGATAAAACTCTTAAGTTTGCCCACCACCTGAAAAACACCAATTATCAAATTAAATCAGTAAACGGTGTCAATGACAGAACTATCTAAATGGATGATCTGGAGGAAGTAAATATAAAACATTCTCATAATAATATTATTTTAAAAGACTAAAGGCTATTCGTTTGATGTAAATTATACTTTCAGTGCATTTATTATAAACAGTAAGTACCAGATCCTCAAACCGATATATTTGATGTATTTCACAAACTAAAAATGACCCTTATTGATGTTTTCACCAGGGACTTTTGCTAACCACCATTCACATTACACTCAGACTAATCTTCCCTCATGGCTGGTGTTTATATGATGGAAAAGTATCCATAAAATTATATACTTAACTAAACAGTAAATAGATACTAAATGTTTCCTGTAATAATATGAACTTGTACAGTATATGCAGTTACAATGCAACCAACAAACTGGAAAAACTTGCATAAAAGCTGCAAAGAAAAGAAACCAATATACTCACCATCGTTTGTATTTGCTCATGGAAGTTTAGTATTATACTAAAAAGGCAAAATGACGTTTAGGCATCTCCATTCATTTAACCATAGATGGCGACAGTTTTTAGATTACAAAGTGCAAATCGAATTCTTCTTTAAGGAGTGCACAGAAACAGCTGGCGGACTTAAGCTCTTGTGTGTTGAGAAACTTAATGAACTTGATTACCTTCACAATTATTTAAGGGCAACACTGTAGCGTGGGTAATTACCAGCCCTCCTTCTCCACCACAGGATGGCAGCATAACTTAATTTTTCAAATTCAGATAAAGTTTTGACAATTAACTGAATTGAAGACACTAAACAAGGCACGGTTTAAACAAACTAAAACACCCACAATAGAAATGATGAAAAAGATCAGAAGTCTGAGTATTTTAAATCAGGTGGATTTACCCACTGGTTGAACTTGGGAGTTGGGCAACATACAATGAAGCCGGTTGGGTGTGTCCCGCTCTACAGTACTGTAGTGTCACACCTCGCAACATGGCCACTCATCTGTTTTAACGTCCTGAGTTAAAACAGATGAGTGGATCACAACACCATCCACCCTTATGATTGTATTTTTACAGTCATGAAATGAAATCAAAGTAATATTTTCAATCAGCTGAAAGCAACACAGTCAATGGAAATAAAATATGCTGATTATTTCTGTGTAAATTATTCATCTAGCTAATATTTTGGCGATAAAAGCAGCTGTAGAGCAGATTGTTTATAGTTTGTTTAAATGTGCGTCTTATCTGGTGACCAGTTTCAGTCTTGTTCAGCTGGATGCAAGTTGTGAAAATCATTCTCTATATTGTAACTTTCGAAATAAAGCTGCACAATATATCACCATGGTAACAGTGATAGCACATGTTTGGAATGTGGCAACTGATGCTAAGGTATTCAAATTCATATTGTTAGCATTTTCATCATAATCTGGTATTCATGCTGTTGGATTAGTGCAGCAGATATCCATGTTCGACAGATTACAGTGATATGAAAGTACAAACAAATATTTAATGCAGCACCTTTTTACACTGGAGGAGACAAAAATTATTGTTTTCTTTTGTATTGACTTAAATTAAAATAAACATCGCCTGCTATAAATATTATAGCAAAATGTCTCCCAAAATGTCCTTCTTAGTAAAACTGAATCAGGGACAATGTATGTTTGCATACTGTAGGTATTTTTATTATTGTTTTTAATCTGTTTTCTTTTTAAAACATTTATATTTAACCCTGTCCTATTTCTCTAACTGTTTCCCTCTGAACTTCACTGAAACTCTTTCCCTGCTTCATAGTTCAGGCCAGGGATACAAGGAGAAATCTTCACATGTGCTTTGAGTTAAGATTAGTGCATCTGTTCTGTGAATATTCCTTTCAAAAAAGAAAGGAATATAGGTTAGAAGATGAAATGCTAAAACCCAGAAAACGTCTTAAAATCTTTTTTCAGATGAAAAAAAAAATTGTCAAGATCTTCTTTGAGCCAGCCTTTGTTTGGTTTTGCTTAAGCAGAACAACATGGTAAAAATCTACTAGGAAAATCTACTAGGCAGCAATAGTTAAAAAAAAAAAAGAAGACAGCGATGGTGGCTTACTTCATATGTGTGTACATTAAAGTCACATGTTTAATGGTAAGTGTCTCCTCGATCTGGCAGCCAAAAAGCCAGACCAGAGCAAAACGTTGCTGTGTGGCAATGACTGAGAGTCCAGCTGGTTTTGGAGCAGAAAATGGAGGTGCAGCTCACTACTGAAATGTCTGTAGGATTCATATCACTGGTTCAACCTGCATCTCCACGCAGAGGAGCTCTGCTCCTGCAGCCGCGTCATCCTCTTCCCCAGCCACACCCACCACAGTAAACCGATGACGACACACACCACAGACTCCACGTAGTAGCCGTCCACGGTCGTCACACAAACGCCTCCTTCCTTGACGCACAGCTGGAGGGGAAAAAATAAAAAATAAAAAAATTGGGGTTTACTTTATAAATAAAAATATACTCTGTGGTTTTCCGCCCTCTCACATTCCACTCACCCCTGCCTCCAGTGACGAGCTGCAGCTCTGTCCCACGGCCCCGTGGCACTCCTTAGAGGTCAGGGGATCGACCATCCACAGAGCCACAGTGGAGGGCCAGTTTCCTCCCAGGTTAGTGACCGTGTTCAGCAGCGTCATGTAGGTCCCTCCTATGAGCGGGTCACTCACTTTGGCATGGAAGGCCATGCAGGCCACATACATGCTATACAGCGCCACCTAGGGACACCAAAATGGGGCCGACTTCATTAAATGTATCCACAGTCAAACAAAGTGTTTTACTGTCAGAGGTTTGCGAACGCTCATCCTCCGGTTTATTTGAACAGTTTTCAGGAAGTCAGACTGGATTTGATGGTTGTAGTTAAGCAGGGCAACCAGCAGAGAAAAGGAGAAAAACAACAAACCTGATGCAATGCATAGCTAAGCAGGACTATGGCGTAGTAGTAAAGTGGGAATCCTCCTTCTTCCTTCACATGGGGGGTCCACCATACCAGCAGAGCATACTCCAGCCCGATAAGCAACCTGCATAACAGAATAGGACTCTGCTAGCTCTTTGCTTACTGCATACAAACACAAAGTGAGTTAATTTCTGTGTTTACGTTTAGCCCTTACCGGAATGGAAAGGCTTTATAAAAGACATCAAGGGGTCGAGGCCCCGCCGTGTATTTGCTGATGATCACTGGCAGAAGGATCTGCAGAGGCACCATGGGAACCGCCAGGAGCGCCAGCTGCTCTTTGGGGACTCCAGCCTCCACCAGCTTCAGACCTGTAACAGCATCTGCTGCAGAGAAACCGATCTAATGCAAAAGGAACAAAAAAAAAAGGGATATTTTCACCATGAGTTTTCTTCAGATACAGACAACACCAATCATCTTGCTGTTAGCAGTTATGTACTTTAGCTGTGAGCAGCAGGGAACAAAAAGTGAAGACTGTGGGCATCTTAACGATGGAGAACAGGAGCTTGTAGGTTTCCGTGACACCCTGAGTCTCGACTGGGACGTTCCTCCTGCCTCTGTTCTGATCGTTCTCCTTTTTAAGGATGGCCACCAGGGTAGTGGAGACTAGGAATATCACCCCCCAGAAAAATAAAAAATCTGCAACATAAGAACAAAAGATTGACTTAAATCATCTGCCTAAACCAAGTAGAAATAAGAAAAACAATCATTTTCAATACATCACTAGATCTTATACAACATTTGCCGACTCTGCCTCGCATAGGTTCTTCAAACCTTTGAAGTTTTACTTCAAAGGTTTGAAGGTTCTGTTATTATGCCAAGCATAATGACAGAAGTTTGGTTTCTTCAGACTAAGATACATTCTCCCACAAGGTTTAGGAATACTGTAGTCAGGCCAGTATGCTTACTGTCAGTCTTCAAACCTTTCTTACTGAATTCTTTCTTCTAAAACCAGAGATCCCAACAGCCTCGTCCGTGTTGCTGTTTCTATCACATCTAAAATGATGTGCAAGTTTAATCATTTCACCGCAGCAGTACATTCTTTCCAAGTATTGGTACCCGCCTTGCCTGTGCTATGTTATGTATATATTTCTGTGGAATGGTTAGATAGTCTGATACCTTTGTATGTTCAGATCGTTGAGTTAAAAGATGCAAAAGAAGAGCTAGACAGCTGACGTTTATTTCAATTCAGTCTGATTTGCCGTAATTGATGAGAGGTTTGTACCAACAAATTGAAATTGAGTCAAAGGTGTGTCAAAGAAGTATTAGTGGAAAGGTGTGCCCCTTTATGCAACCAGATTACTGCAGCTTTGTTTTAAACCTATCCCTAGCAGATTTGTTTTGATTTTAATTTGAATGGTACAGAAAAAGTTCAAGTAAAACATTTTAAAATAATTTATTATACTTCTTTTTTTACACCACACCTCAGAATTCAACAGTGGTGTGCCCGTGTACCTGGCAGGGTGACGATGCCGGTGTCTTTGGGAACGATTCTGAGGTACTTGTTGCAAAATTCAGCAGACTCCAGAGCCAGAAAGAGCACATTCCCCAGGAAGTACCCTGCCGTCTGGCCTACGGAGTTGCAGGTAGATGCATAGCCCACATTTTCTCTAGATAACATGGTGAGGGCCCAGCCATCCACAGCTATATCCTAGTATGCAGAGAGAGAGAAAGATGAAAGATGTTTTAAGTTTGTAAGATTTTTTTTTTTGATTGATTGATTTTTGAAACAAAGGTTGCACATTGTATCCTTTTCTTCGTAATTTTATGGAGCTCTACTGTTCAAGTGAAACAGTTCATGGAACATGAATACTTGTGCAAAGCACTGCATATGTGTGCTTATTAATGGTTACCTGTGTGGCTGCCAGGAAGGCAAGCATAAAGAAGACTGCAGTGAGCGTGACCACCTTGGGTCCTTCCTCGCTCTGCAGCAGTGAGGTGACTGTTGCTGAAAGATAGAGCATGAACAGCCCCAGCAGGTACTGAGTGGGCACCAGCCACGACTTCCTGCAGAAACACATGACAACAGCTCAAAGACAACAACAAAAGCATATATAACAGAGTCATCCGTACCTGGGTTTCTGCCCTACCTTCTCCCAAACCTGCTGAAGTACAGGGCATCCACCAACGGTGCCCAGAAAAGCTTCAAACTGAACGGCCAAAAGACGAAGCTGAAGAAGGCTTGGTCTTTGTAGCTGACACTCTTGCTCTGTAAGATTAGGGGAATGCTGCCAGCCAGTCCCAAAGGAATCCCCTGCAGCACATAGAGGAACAGGAGAAGTAATATATTCCCCAGTTCACCATGGATACCCGGCCGAACCCGGTGACGCCTCCTGTTTTCTGTGTCTGAGCTTCTGATGAGGCTGTCTGCCTCCTCTTCCATCTCCGGCTCAGGAGAACTCGTCTCCCCTCTGTCCATAGAGCCGATGTGTTCAGACAAGGCAGAGGCACCTGGTACTCTCCTCTGTCGCCCGTTTCTGCGTGTCGTCAAATCTGAGGGCTCCATGATGGAGCAAAGGGCATCAAACCTGCTGTGCCCACAATAATTCTGGAAGAAGAAAATAAAAATACATGTAAAACATTTACATGGAAGTTCTAGTCTTTTTTGTTTTGGCTTCTGGGTAAATCAGCTATGTCTTCTCCAAATGTGCTATGGTTGGAAAGGTAAATATAAATAAATTATTGAAATCCGTTGAAAAAACGGCAGAAAGGAAGAAACACATACAGAAGCTAATCTGATTTAAGGTGTGAGAAGAATCACTAAAAAAGTGCTACATTTTAAAAATGCCAATAATACATCCATTGATCTCTAACAGGAAGTATAATTATAAGCCAAGTCAGTGAAAAATTAACACGTGAGGTTTGCTCTTTTCACGCTGGTGTTGTTTAAAAATAAATAATATTGTAAGCTCACAAACAACCAGAATAAACTCAGAAACAGCCAAAAATCATGCATAAAAGAAAAGCAAAAGGAAAGCGGATGGGTTCATGCATACCTGGTGATGACAGCATACCAAAGCAGAAACAAACACACAAAATTAGAGGAATGAGTGAGCCAATCAGCGGTGTGTTTTATAAGATTGATCGGCGAAAACGCGGTAACATCCTAACAGATGAAACGAACAAAGAGAAATTAATTAGACTACCGTTTAACTTAAAAACACACCGGTGGACAAAAACACAGGACAGCCAAGAAGACCGTTGTGTGCAGCACGGAAATGTGTCCGGGTAACTTTAGCTGACGTGTCTGAAAACGTCACTAAAGTGACGTTTGCTTTGCTTGCTTGCTTCCGCCTCAGAAGCAAAGAGCAAAAAGACGGAAGGATTTTTACTATGGAAGATAGTCAATGAACAATGCAAAAACAAAATGTGAAAGATAAAACAAAAATCTAAACTTTTGAATTTGTCATTATTTTGATATTGATTGTACTCATTTCTTCTAAATAAAGACACCCAGATATATGAGACATGTATTTTATTACATAAACTGATAATGTCGTCTTAAAGATGTTAATGCAGACAGAAAAATAATAACAAAAGACAAACGAATTAAGCAGAAAAATTAAATGCAATAAAGTACAATTGGCTCTCATCCATAATAAACAGAGATGCATTGTAAGATAAGAGCAGAAAATGTTACTACCAAAATAAAATGTAACTACAGCAAAATACAATCCAGTTAAATGGAATGGTAAAAACTCAGTTTTATTGGTTTATGAGTTTGAAGTCTCCAGGATGGACTGTCAGACTTTTGAGCATTAACAACCACACTTTTCTTTGTAGTAACAAATTGACTGGTGGAGCGTTGCTTGTTTATTCAGCTGGTTAAATTAAAATACAACAGGAATATATGGAGCAGTAGACATGATTCTGATGAAGACTAAACTTGATTACAAAGTTTAGTCTTAAATGAGAGTGATTTTACTTCAATTGCCATAACATAAAATTTAAATAGTTTACATAAAATTTAAATAGTTTTTCCTCCTTATTTTATGCCAGCCTATATTTTTTCAGATTAGAATGTTTAAATTGCAAGCTACATCAAATGAAAACACCACATTATTAAAAGAAACCATTCCTTGTATATATTAGAGAAGGCATATTACTTCAGAACTGTTAATTAAAAAAAAATAACAGCTCAAATTTTATTCAAATATAACATTGTTTGAAATTATTTTTTAAAAAATAGTGATTAAATACTATTTTGTAATTTAATTCTTAGCTGTCTGTATCTCCTCTTGTCTTAGTAAGAGGTCATGATGCACCCATGACCCCACATTAAAGACGTAATGAATAACGACATGGTCTGGCTTGTGGGTTGGTTTGAGCCAATGGGGTGAAGTTGCTTATCTCAATAGCAAACATGTGATAAGACGGAGGCTTATTTTAATGGAACAGCATGTGATGAAAGGACCGACGTAAAGCTGCCATTACCACCACTTACCGAGATATAGTTTGAGATGAAGGGATGCTATTACAAGACCATATTTCTGCCCCTATTTCACTAGACCTCCTGATAAACCATGCTTAAATTACTTCTGGTCTGAAGATATCTGTTATATATTTACCTGGTGCATCTACCAATCTGCAGGCATTTTTGTCTATGAAATAATTTTGAGAATAGCTGTCTGAACAATTTTTATTTTTTAAAAAAAGTGGTGTGGATTAAATTTTAAAGACAGATTCATAAATTCCAACCCACAAATGTTGCTTGAATAAACACACATGGTAACTAATTGAAGGTCTTCAAACGTCCATATTGCAAACAGATTCAATTAATCTGATCCAGTCCTGAACCTCAGAGGTCAGTGTTGAAAACCATTTGACCTTCAGGTGAGATTTTGTTTGATATATCCTTCCACTTGGATAATATATCTATATGAGCTAGTTTAGGGAATGTTTTTTGCTCAACATAATCGAATCTGTGCAAAATATATACCTATTTTTTCCCCCAAAGGTCATATGAGGTAAGATTTCAGCTTCCTTCTAGGTAAGAAGAAAATAGCTGGAATGAAGAGAAACGCACCCTCTAGAATGTCTTAGCAGGAATCAGAAAAGCATCCATCAATGCTTCATCTTAAAATGCAAATCTTGCATTGCACAAATGCAAAGAGGCATTTGTACAAATGCCTCGTTGCATCCGGGCTAAGAGTTGCAGTCAACTCTTTGTAACAACAACACTTCATTAAAAAAAAAATCTTATCGAATTGAATAAGGGGATAAAGCATCTGTTTCCTAGCAGTATGTATGCTTCGTGTATATACAAACCCACCGTTTGCTATTGTTGTTTAAAGGTAATTGAAAAAGGCCGTCTCGATTTGTTGCAGGCTGATTCCCAGCCACCAACGCAGAGACAAGTCCTCCCCTTCCCCTTTACTATCTGTTGAATTTCACTTTGCGCTCCACCCATGAGGGGAGAAAGAGGAGCTCCACTAGAGCCACAGCACAGTCTGCCTCTCCAGCAGTAGTCGGCGTGCTGATCCAGGAGCTAACCAGCAGCCCTCTTTCAGTGTAAGACCTGGGACAGTGAGGCGAAGGGGAGCTTTCTACACTGAACACAGCGGCAGACCCCCATGGCTCTGTGCAACGGAGACAGCAAGGTCAGTGGAGAGGTTAACTCCGCGCCGCGACTCTGGTGCTGAGTGGCCCGGGTGACTTGATCTCGGAAGCCGTAGTACCCGCGGTTCAGAGACGGCCTCTGTGCACCTCAAGGGGGGGAAAGTTAGTCAGCATGTTACCAACAGCCCCGCGGAGGTGCGGGTAGTCCGCTGTGTGCCTGTTGCAGTTTCCCATTTACATGTTGCTCGTAACTGCTAACTGGCTACGCGTCATATATCGGACTCATCTGACACGAAGCAAGTCTGTCACATATTTTTCCCAACATTTGCGTCTTCGTCGAGTCGGTGCTTGCGGCTGCTGGCGCGACATGGGTTTTAGCATAGCTCTGTAAACCGTGATGCTAACAGGCTAGCGCTCCTTACTGCTAGCACGCTACCACTAGCTAGCAATCGTTAGCCGGGATGAATATGTTAGGACAGCATCGTTAACAGCGTAATAATGACGTCGTATTTATTTATTTTAGCCGCAGCATCGGCTTCGAAACTAAAACGTGAACTTGTGCCAATCTCATTTACTTTGCAAGGCTGCCGTCACTCAGTTTGAGCTAAAATAACGCCACTTTAAGTGTCAGTCTGCTAACAATCTGACGAGGCTAGTTTGAGCAAACTTAAAGCTGACACCGACTGCGAGTTATTGGGTCATCTGGTATGTACTTTTCCTGAACATTCTTGGTTTCTAAGTATGTCTATCCCACCTCTAGGTATTAGAACAGCATACTGTGCATTTAAACAACTAAAATATGCTTCCACTTTTCACGTGGGTCAAATTTTGCTCTTACCGCTCCTCATGGGATGTTTTGTTGTTGTACATTGGTTGACTGGCATTTCCATTTCTGTTGGTCCTTAACTGATGTGTTTTGTCACTCAAGCATATGCCATAAAATAAATAGTCACAAATACCTCGACATGGACCAAGATCCTAGAGTAAACATGACTCAGTAACCTTTTAAATACTAGTAGTCCATGAACCTTTTTCATTGCCAGCTAATAAAGGGGATATATTTCACTATAAAATTTAATGTGACACAGAAATAGACTCTGTCTGGGTAAAAGGTTCAGATGTTACAATAAAGAGCCAAGAGCTAGATTTGCTATTCTCTCATTATCTTATGATGATGATGATGATGGATAGAACAATGCTCTGTGGGATGTTTAATACTTTAGTGTTTCATAAACAAAAATGTAATTTATATATATATATATATATATATATATATATATATATATATATATATTGTTTCTGTTTTTGGTAATCTCTTATCAGCATCCTCCCCGGAAATCCAGGTTTCTCTCCTTTAGCTCCAGTTTCACTGGACCAAAATGTCCATTTAGGAAGCTGATCAAGCTAATGACCCATGACAGGCTTGAGGTTTCACGTGATTTTTCTGAATGGTCGCAGCACGTTTTAAGAGTGCCTGTCTGTCTGGATGTTGTAGCTCACATGTTCCTAATCACGTTACGCCTATTTGTGAGTCACATTTTCCACAAGGAGGTTAAAGATGGAGCACAGGGAAGTTTTGGAGAAGTTGACCTCACTGTGCTGGCTCTCATGCAGAGCTACCAACTTAGCATTGACACTTCACTTTTAAGTCCGTGTTTGTGTAACTCTTGGATGTGTTTCTCGTTTTAAAGACATAAAAACAAATAAAATTTAACCAACATGTTAATGTGTCTGTGAAACTGCGTCCACAGCTGGATATCAGCACCTCAGCGCAGAATGGATCTTGCGAGGGGGCGGTCGCCATCCTGGATGCAGGGGCACAATATGGAAAGGTGATCGACAGACGAGTGCGGGAGCTGTGTGTCCGCTCAGAGATTCTCCCTTTAGAGACCCCTGCCTTTGCCCTCAGAGAACAGGGTTACAGGTGAGAACTCTGGGGGGAAACAAGTGCCTTTATTTTACAGTTTTTCTCCCTTTTTTGCATGCTTTCTTTAAAATGAAGTATGAAGATGTTTTGTGGTTTTGCATTGTCTTTATGCTTTTTCCTCTATGTCTCTCTTTCACTCCTTAGAGCCATCATTATTTCAGGAGGTCCAGCCTCTGTTTATGCAGAAGATGCTCCCTATTTCGACCAGGCCATATTCACCATAGGAAAGCCCGTACTTGGTATCTGCTATGGGATGCAGGTAGCTTTATCCATGCTTCACACTTGAGGTGTCTTAAGAGGCTGTTTGCCTCTTAAGATAAGGAACAGCAATATTTCCTCTACTCTCTGAAATGATTTACTGTATTTCAAGCACACCATAACTAAGTCTGTAATGATTAACTCTGTGTGTTTATCATAGATGATGAATAAAGTTTTCGGTGGTACAGTCCATAAAAAGAGTGTAAGGGAAGATGGCGTGTTCAACATTGTGCTGGACAACACATGCTCCCTCTTCAGGTATTGTAGAAGCTTTTTATACATTGAGTATCTGAAATATGCAAACATAATTGTTGCAAAAAATATTAGTTCAAAGGTTGTTCATTTTCTTGCCTAAAAGAAAAAGAACATAGCATTTTATTTATAACAAAAAGTTAAAAAATACTTCTGACATTAGCGTGAAAATGTTGTTTTCAACTAATAACCTTTTTGTGATGTTTGTATGTTCTAGTTAATCAATTACTAAATTAGTTGATGACAATTTTAATAATTGATTCGTCACAATACAGTTAATTGTTCCAGCTTTACTTGGCCTGCAGTACATTTCAGTCAACTTTAAATTTAAACTAATCTTAACTACATTGCAGACCTACTTATTTAGATAAGTTTAACAATAGGTAATCTTCAGAATCACATTCATTCCTATACATTTTATTTCTTCTTGAATGATGCAATTTTTCACATAATTCGAAAAAACATTTAATCAGAAATATTTAAGTGTCAACAACTTTTTCTTTCTAATTTGACAAAATGTTGCATTTATTGTTATTATAGACTCTAACTCTGGGGTACGCAAAAACTATCACCCAACAGATCAGTAAACGCCTCATATCTTCATTTGACGTTTGTGTGTGTGTTTCTTATCAGAGGCCTTCAGAAGGAGGAGCTGGTGCTGCTCACCCACGGTGACAGCGTGGATAAAGTGGCTGATGGCTTTAAAGTGGTTGCTCAGTCAGGGAACATCATTGCTGGTGAGGAGCACTTTAGATAATCTTTGCCCAGAGTTTGCATAATCTGTATTGTTGTCATAAAACCTATAAGCATGCATAAACTTCTGTACTATTTTAAAAACCATAGGCAGCGTATTCTTTGCATATTAAAGTAGTTTTATTCAAAAGTTTAAATGGCACGTGCTTGGTCATGATTTTTTTTTTAAAAAGCCATGTTTTCAATCTAGGGATTGCTAATGAACAGAAGAAGCTGTATGGGACCCAGTTTCACCCCGAGGTCGACCTAACAGAGCGAGGGATGGAGATGCTGCGCAACTTCCTGTTTGAGATTGCGGGTTGTACAAGTAACTTTACTGTGCACAATCGGCAGCAGGTTTGCATCAATGAAATCAGAGAAAAAGTGGGCACATCTAAAGTTCTGGTGAGTGAAACTGCCTAAATGTTTTGCTTTGATTTCCTTCTGGAAGAAAGAATATTTTCGAACTGTAGAACTTGGTGTGAAGTGCTGTAGCTGATTTGGAGCTGGGTACAGTAGTGACAGTTTGAAGATAAGTAGCAACATTTGTATTCACTCTGTTGAATTGAATAAAGTCATGACTTGGTTCTGCGCTTTAGCGGGAGTTTTAAGCTTCACTTTTTTCTCACAGTGCACTAGGTAGTTAAGTCATAATGATTAGTTGGTTAAAATAAAATAAAATTGATAAAATGTTGATCTTGGTCCAGCTCAAAGTAATTTTTTGGTTCTACAGGTGCTTTTGAGCGGTGGAGTCGACTCCACAGTTTGCACCGCTCTCTTGAACAAAGCTCTAAACCAGGAGCAGGTGATAGCAGTTCACATCGACAACGGCTTCATGAGGAAGAGAGAGAGTCTGAGTGTGGAGGAGGCCCTCACCAAGCTGGGCATTAAACTCAAAGGTATGAAACAAGTTTTTAGTTGTTTTGTAGTTTCTGTAGAAGTATTTTTATGTGGATCTTATATGGGAAACATTTGAAGATTTTGCTAAATTTTTTTCTTTGTTGTTTTTAAGAAAGGTGGATAAGTTGTGACATTTGTTGGTTGATAAAGGTGAAAACTCTTATCAGATTTTCAGTCACACCATTCAAAAGTGAACCTTGTATATCTTTTTTTTATTTATTTATTTTCAGAAAATTTGAATAATAAGACCAAAAAAGTTTTTTTAATACAGAAATAGTTAGCAATTGAAAACTATGTAGATGTTCTTGACAATATATCATTTCAACAGTTGGTGTTAAGGAAATCCAGGTTCCTTCCATGGTGACCTATGGTGATCTATTGCATTTTCAATTGAATTACTGGAAACACCCATGTTCTTTATTTATTTAATTTACTGAGTTGTGCATGTTTAATCATTCTATATAAATTAACTGTCAGTATATTTATTTCTGTAGTGGTAAATGCAGCTCACACCTTTTACAACGGAACAACAACTCTTCCAATCTCTGATGAGGACAGAACGCCACGGAAACGCATCAGTAAAACCTTAAATATGACCACCAATCCTGAAGAGAAAAGGAAGATTATTGGAGACACATTTGTCAAAGTGAGCAGCAGCTTTTTGACAATTCTGTTTAAAACTGTTCTTTACGATTTTTGCTCTTTATAGAATAAAAACTACTCTTTATTGTCCCACATTGGGGGAATTTGGGTGTAACAGCAGCAAAGCGACAGGCAGATATCTAAAAGAATATGTACAAAAACAAAAACAAAAAAACAACCAAAGAATATACTGTATTGTATCGATAAAATTACAACATAAAAATAATGTGTTCTTATTAAAAATAGCTCCAAGGAAAGGAATGTGAGACAGAGTAAATATCTTTTTTTAAATTGTGCCTGTGTAATTTTGCATGAAAAGGAAACAGACTTTTTACAATATGTGAAAAATAAGACTCTGCCATACCAGCAGAAATGTTGCTTCAATTAGTAAAACTGTGGAAATAATTGCGCAAATGCAAGCAAGAATGTACACACTTATTGAGTTTTAGTTTTGACTTGTGTTGTGTTATCATCGCGATCAGTTTACTATTTGATCCTCTGTGTCACTTCACAGGTGGCTAATGAAGTGCTTGGAGAAATGAACCTCAACCCTGAAGAGGTTTTCTTGGCGCAGGGCACCCTGCGGCCTGATCTTATTGAGAGTGCCTCTCACATTGCCAGCGGAAAGGCCGAGGTCATCAAAACACACCATAACGACACCGAGCTCATCCGCAAACTCAGAGATGAGGTACCTGCTCACACAAACTCCTACTATCACCTAACTTGGACTGTCTGGTGTGAGTTCTTGCAATTTACTGAATGCAAGTTGGATTTCAGAATCAAATTAGTAAAGAAAACAAATTGGTAAAGAATTTAAAACTCAGTATTTCAAAGAATTGTTTGTCTGCTCTCATGCTTAATCAGCACAATGTAAGTACAGGTACTGCTGGATATTTTGCATTTATAGATACATTTTGTATATATATACTGATTGTACTTATGAATTAGTTTGTCTTGCTTTTGCCCTTTCACCTAAATCCACAAATATGTGAAAACTGTAAAAATGCTGAATAATTTTTTATTTCCATCCAGGGAAAAGTAATCGAACCTTTGAAAGATTTTCATAAAGATGAGGTGAGAGCGCTGGGGAGAGAGTTGGGCCTGCCAGAGGAGATCGTCTCTCGGCATCCTTTTCCCGGTAAGTAAATATACACACTGATATAGTCCACACTGATTATGCATTTTAAGCTCATCATTTAATGTTTTTTCTCTTTTTTCAATCATATAAACAAGTACTGCTTACATAAGTGTCAATCCTGGGGCCAGTGTAAACATTACTTTTTTTTCCCCTTTAGGTCCTGGTTTGTCCATCAGAGTGATTTGTGCTGAGGAGCCTTATATTTGTAAGGACTTTGCTGAAACAAACAACATCCTCAAAATTGTCACAGACTTTTCTGCAAGTGTCAAAAAGGTCAGTGAAAAAGTCAGACTATTTTCTTGTCTTTTTGCATTGCATGAAAATACGGTAACCAACTTTAAGGCTACAATTTTCTCGAAAGTGTGCATGTTCTGTTTTAAATAAACTAAAGATTCACTTCAGTTGAGCAAGATCCAGTCTGATTAATTGAGTCTCTTTTATTATTCTGATCAAGCATCTCAAACTTTGTTTGCAAAAAGGTATCCTTTGGAATTTGCAGAGACATAATTGGTGTTCGAGTTCATTTCTTACTGTGTAGTCGGATGACAACTCCTTGTTGCGTCCCAACAGTAATATTATTTCTCACATGAAAGTTTGTAGAAAGAACGAACTGGGGAAACATGCAACATGGAGACAACATGGTGCTGTGGACAGCTTTGGACACACTGAAAAGTGAAGACCTTTGTGGCTGTTTTTATCTGGGTGCCTTTTAAATAATAATGAGATGCTTCTGGTTGATTAGACACTCCAGAAATATCACCCTCGCATTTTGCCCTGAAAATATAGAATTTACCCAAATAAAATTACTAAACATTTAAGCATCTTCAGTTTGCTGATAAAACAATTTTATGTTTATTCAGAGGTGGCTTGTTGTTCTGTTTGTTGGGACAAAGCCAGCTGCATTTCGTCGTGATGAACCTTCTTGTGTTTCCTTGCCGTCCAGCCTCATGCCTTGCTCCAGAGAGTCAAGTCGTGCATATCAGATGAAGAGGAGGAAAAGCTCATGCAGATCACCAGCCTTCATTCACTTAATGCCTTCCTGCTGCCCATCAAAACTGTTGGTGTCCAGGTAAACCAGAACATCAAATGTATCCAAACTCTTGAATCAGGGACATAAAATGCTCTACACTTTAGTTTGTCATATTTGATACAATTTTTAAGTTTCAGTGAAACAAATTTTCTGACCTGAGGACTCTGGTAGAGCTATGGCAGGATGTGTGTTGTGTATTTATCCGTCAGTTGAAGAATGTTTCTTTGCATGAGTCAAATATTCCAGTTGTTTTCTAACTGTGGGACAAGAAATGTTTCCAAATGACTAGATTGTCAGGAGGAATCTGCCCTCTTCAACTAATTACTTTTACAAACTCCCTCATTGGGACAATTTCTTTTTCCATTCCTTTTGTTAAGAAAGTGACCGTTTTTCTTCTTCTTTTTTTAATTTATAACAGTTATTCTCATAAACTCCAGACACTACATTATCATCCAAAAATATGACTTTTTTGTATTTAGTAAAGAGTGTCTCCTATGACTCTTTTTCTGTCTGAAATCTAAAATGTATGCATATATGTCTTTTAAATGACTAACCTGCTTTGAGAGATTAGAGGACCTTCAGACAGAAGCTGTAGAAATATTTTGTGCTTAACCCAAAAACAGCCTGTTCTGGAAGATGCCAGCTGTTGCACTTATGTAGGAGAAGTAGCATCGCTTCAGAGACAGTTACTCTGACAGTGTGTCTCCAGCTGTTTGCTTTTTGCTGGGCAGGGACGGTAATTTAGATGTTACCCACAAGACACACCCACACAAAAACCACCACATTTTTTTTCATTACTTTTGTCTTGGAAAATGTGTCCAGCGCAAGTTCTTTTCTAAATTCTGACAAACATTGCCAAAGTCAGTCAGTAGCAGATAGTTTGCTGTAGGTGTGCCCTGTGACTGCCTGTTAGAGACCACAGGTTTAAATTTAACTCAAACCTCAAACTGTGGGCCAGACGGGACACCGTGGCTAAACATAGAATGCTTTCTGTGCCTGGGCTGAAAACGAAAACAGGACTTTTATCAATCTTAAATGCCTGTTTATTACACAAATGTCCTGAATTAGTTCTGGGGACTTTTGTTCCCATATATTTGATGGTGATTTGCCTCTGTTACAGGGAGACTGTCGGTCTTACAGTTATGTGTGCGGTGTAACGAGTAAAGAATCTCCTCACTGGGAATCACTGATGTTCCTGGCCAGACTCATCCCTCGCATGTGCCATACCATCAACAGGTAACACTAAAAACAAACAAACAAAAAAAAATGTAAATTTCTCTTCAATCAGTAGAAACATTTAGAGCTCAGTGTTTGTAAAGACCTAACCTCAACTCCGTGACTCATGTGTTTCTCCAGAGTTGTGTATATTTTTGGGTCCCACGTAAAAGAGCCGCCAACAGACATTACCCCAACTTTCCTGACCACCGGTGTTCTGAGCACGCTCAGACAGGCGGACTTTGTTGCTCATTCTATTCTTAGAGAGTCTGGTAAGTTTCGATTTCTTTAAAAGTTAAAATTTTTGAGGTGTGTGTATATATTTTCAATTTAGTAAATAAGTAATGTATTGGCTGCCATGAACTAAATCCATCCCTTTTCTTTTAAATCTAAGCAGTAGTATTTTTTATTTATTTTTTTTTAAAGCCTTATACTAAGTGTTAACTTGAATGTGTGGAAAATCTTTATTTATTCTCATTAAAGGTATTTGGTTATGATATAAGCAAATATATATAGAAAAGAAATGTATCATATTTCATCATATCTCATATTATGATGAAGTGTTTTCTTATTTCATCATAATATAAGGGATTGTTCATTTTTACTGTTCATTTTTTCTCATGCGTCCCTCGTACATTTTCAAAGGAGATTAAAAACGGATCTGTATTCCTCCCTGTCAGGCTGCAGCATTAATTAGTATTCTCTTCGACAGAATCTATTGTCACCAGTTTTATTATCAGATGTTTTTGAAACTAATCAGAAACATTTGGTTGGCCTTGGATTCTCTTTACTTTTATTTCAGGTTATTCAGGCAAGATCAGCCAGATGCCAATCATCCTGACTCCCCTGCATTTCGACCGAGACCCCTTGCAGAAGCAGCCTTCCTGTCGGCGCTCTGTCGTGGTCCGCACGTTCATCACCAGCGACTTCATGACGGGCATCGCTGCCATGCCTGGTAACCACATCCCAGAGGAGGTAAGCTAATATGATGCAGTTTGCCACATTATGTACTTTCAAACTAGGAAGTATAAACTCAGGATTTTACAGATTAAGGCTGGTGCCAGTAGTTGTCATCATGAGTAACCCTCAATAAAATAAGATAGTAATTTAATAGAATTTCCTATTTAATTACTGAAGTCTTTATTCTAACAATGGTGACTTCAGCTTTCCTCCAGACCACTGAGTATGAAGAGGCTGCTGCAGCCTCTAGGGGTACTTCAGCAGAGTTAAGTGAAAGTCTTTGGTTAACTTTGACTAACTCTGTCAAATTAAGTTTTCTTAATTGCTGTGTGCAACACAGTTCAATCTGGGTGAAAATAAATGTCTCCCCAACCCCAAGTTCTGCAAAGTTTAATATTTCAGTAACGCAAATACCATCATGATGAGCATCTGAAGATGCTGCACTCCCTTCCGTAAAACGCTGCTGGACACTTTCTGCAAAACCGCACAAGTCTGTCTACTACATTTACTAGTGAACTAGTAAAACTTTTAGAGCCTTATTTGACATTTTCGGTGCTGTGTGCAAAATCTTTGCTGTTGTCATTCAGTCAACAGCAAAGATTTTAATTCTTTTTGATTTAATCACATTTAGTTTTGCTTAACTCGAAATGTACCTCATAGAAAGTTCAACTTTTCAGTCTCGAAATTATTTTTCTAGAAAGTCTTTAGTATCATCAAAAGGCTTTTGTAGAAAACATGAGCTAGGACTCTGTGTTGTTTTTGGTTAGTTGGTGGTCTTCTTTATACACTCCCGGTTTGTTGATTAATGAAGTTATTGTTAAATCCTGAACACCTCCCTTAGTGAGGCATCAGGACTTTAGTCCTAGAAATTTCTGGGACTTTAAGAACGAGATGTTGACGTGCTTTTGGGAGTAGTTTTAGTTGGCACTCAATTCTCAATTTGCGTATAATGATCATTATTGTTCCCTGGAGTCCAAAACCTCAGAAAATGGACTTTTAACTCTTTCCAGAATGATGAATATCTTTTTTTTTTTTTTTTAGTTTGTTTTGAATTTCTTAAGATCAAGGCATAACTTGCTGCTCTTTGTGATCCTTTGACTTCTCCAATAGCGTCAGAGAAGTGTGACTTTTAGTGATATTTTAGTTGTACAGATTAGAATGTAACGGTGCTCCATTGTGCCTTGACAATTTGGACTCAGCTGACCAAAACTTATGAGTAACTAGGAAGTCCATGTCGAACAATAGGGGCGAATACATTGTCACATTCACCGGTTGGTTTGAGTGGCTTTTTTTTTTTTTTTTTTGCCAGTCAAAAGAATTGGTGATGACAAAAACAGAACACTCTCTTGATGCAACTTGGTTTTGCTCATTCCACCAGGTGGTGCTAAAGATGGTAAATGAGATCAAGAAAATCCCGGGCATCTCCAGAGTGATGTACGACCTGACTTCCAAGCCACCCGGCACCACAGAGTGGGAATAGAGCCACATCATGACTTCATATCAATAGAACACACATTCACACACAGTGCACAAACACTCTCTGCAGACACCGGAGGGCCGGTGAGCCGCTCTCTCTCTGTCCTTCCTCCCCCCGACCCCTCTTTATCTCCTCTTTCTCTTTAACATTCCCATGGAAGGCAGACCGTACTGTGACGAAGCCCCTCCGCTCTGCACTCCCCATCACTCCCACTCCTACCTGGTCTTAATTTGTTTTGTTTTGTTTTCTTTCTTCAGAAGTAGGAATCCAGTAGTGTTGGTTATGGTTAATATATGGTTATTTTTAATTCATGTACATGTTCTGGCTATTATACAAAGGTAAATCGCTGCTTCCTTTTATTAGCTTAACCTTTAAAGGCAAGCGGTAAGAAGCTGTGATGTCGACTCGATGTTGTGCCTAAAGATTAATTGTGGGGTGGATAAAATAAAAGTAAGCAAAGCGAACAGTGTTGTCATGAACGAAAATGCAGTAGTGGGTTGGGGATGAAAGTCTTCAGCTGTTGCTTTGTATTTCTTTCTTGTAGTACAGAATGTTTTCAGACTATCCTCTGTTTGTTCTCTCTCTCCATCTCTCCTCCTCCATACTGTGTTACAACCGAGGTTGTCTGAATCAGCAGCCGACATGACCAATCAATTTTTAAGCCCTTTTTTTCTTTTTCTTTTCTT
This sequence comes from Poeciliopsis retropinna, assembly GCA_010277075.1. Lineage (NCBI taxonomy): Eukaryota > Metazoa > Chordata > Actinopteri > Cyprinodontiformes > Poeciliidae > Poeciliopsis > Poeciliopsis retropinna. The sequence continues at coordinate 16,271,020 of VMRM01000002.1, read as the reverse complement.
TTGTTGCCAAAAGTAGAATATGCTGTGGTGGTGTTGAATATTGTGGACTCCTCGGATTGTTTGGCTGGAGCTGTTGTGTTGTTTCTGCATCCTTCCTGGACAGCAGTCCACCCAGCAGTGGCTTCAGAGATGACTCCTGGGAAAGAAGCCAATACCGTTGGTAACTTTGTATGTGCCTGTTCTGTATTTTCATGTTTAGTTTTTTTTTTTCTGGTGTGAAATGAATGGACTCTGTCCAGAGAGGAGAATGCTGTTCTCCTCATGCTGCAGTATGTGTGCTTTTTTTATGAAGAAGATTATAAAGGCAAAAGGACTAATATCAAACCTATAAGTACAGTAGTAAGAGCTTTTAACCACATCGTGTCACTTGCTGTTGTTTGACGATTTGGCTGCTCCTGCATTGAGCAGAGGCACGTTTTTGCACATTTTTCACTCATGAAGCCTCGGTGCTACATCAGCATAAACATCAAATAGAAACTTTATCTTTACTGTGTCCCTCTTTAGTGTCGAAGGTTCATTTAAGGGAGTTGGCTCGAGCTCCTGCCTCATTTCACGTTGTCGCGCCTTGTATACATGGTCACTTTCACAACTGTCGATGCATCATTTCCGGTCTCCCGTCTCGTCATTTAGACCTCAGTGAATACAGTGCTCAGGTTTAACTGAGTTTTTAAAAGCGTGTAGTCTCCTGTTAGCGATATTTACCCTGGATGTGATACCTCCATCTGTTTTTGTGCCTCTCATCCTTCCATTAATTCAACTCTTTGGTGACCTTAACTGCTGTTTGTGATTGTCCTTCTGTTTTGCCTTTGTAAGCGTGTTTCTATGTTATAAAAGTCCCCATAAAACAGCTAAAGTGGATTTAAAAAAAAAAAAAAATCTCAATAAGATTAAGTTATGCAATATTGTCCTTTTTATTTCCTTCAAGTTTGCTCAGCGATGTTCATTTTTCCTTAGTAACGTGCCTCAAACCAAGCCACTGCATGCAGTTTCAACTATGACATTTGTACAATGGAAAACTGAGCTTTAATAAAGATCTCAATGTTACAACTTCTACTATCTGTCACTTTTTGTTCCAGAAATGGCAATGTTATGAACAGCGACACTGCTCTGATATGAAATGAGATTAAACTTTCCCTGTGTTTGGTTTACCAACATTTCTATTTGCTAAATATTAGTTGAAAGAATTCTTTTGAGATAAGTTCTGAATTTGAAGAAAAAAAATTAACATTAATTTTCTTAAGTTCCTTGCCCAATTTTACTGAATACTTATCTCCTTGTTGCCTCTTGAACTATGCATCGCTGAATATATGCACTTTTGAGCAGTTGGATGAATGTGAGTCTAATGTAAAAACATCAGAAATGATCTTGAAGGATGGTTGCATCAAATCAATCTAGGAGAATCGATTATCCTTCGAGTGAGCAGCCTAGTACAATAATAAGAAAGGTCAGACCCACCAAAGTATGTAAGGAAAGACTACAAAGAGAAACAGGATGATTTAGGTTGAATTTTGATGAATCAAAAATACTTTTTGAGCAATTTGATTTAAATAAAACTAAATTTGAGGTGCATCAAGTCACAAGTTCTTTGGAGACAACATAAATCGCACACACGCACAAAAAAACAACAACTGTCAGACATGGTGGTGGAGGGGTGATGATTTTGAATTGCAGCAACAGAAACTATTCAGCTTACAGTAATTGAGCCTTCCTCCATATGTCACAGTATTCTCGTCAAAAGTAAAACTTCAGTCTGATTGAAATCTTGTGAACAAGTAGGAGGTCAAATTCACGCACGGTGATGAAGGATTAATGAAGTCAATTAGAAAACTAATTCATTATAAATTAATGCTTTTGAATTTGTCCCTGCTGAATCATGGGGAACAATGGGTTTTTCCAGTGACTACTGACTTGTCACGTCAAGGTCAAATGTCAGAGGCCAAAGATCTTGTGGATTTGTACGATTAAGAAGAATGCGGTGTCCCTTTTAAGCTGATTATTTTTTAAAGTTTCTGTTCTATTTTTAAATTCAAAATTTTCTTTGCAGGATATATAAACTTTTGATTTCTGCCTAAAATAAATCACAAAACCTACGAACACCACAAAAGACGTTAACTGTTCCTTCAGTTTAAACGCTTTCTGGCTGAAAATATCATAAATCATGATGTTGCTTAACGTAAATAGTTTAACAGATTCAACAGATGGATCATTGTCTGCTGGAGGTTCAGGTGTGTGTAGCTCCCCCCAGACTGAGAGACAAGAGCAAACAGGTCCATCACACTCCCAACCTTTACTCCTGGGACAAGGGCCGATCTTGGAACAGTTAGTGAAATGTAACATTGCATGTAACTAACAAGTCAGCACATGCACCTGACAATTAACTTGTCGCCTGTGGCAGTTTGCACAGACTAATGAAGCATATTTACAGGAGACAAAGGCTGGGAGATGAAATGAAGATGTGTCATGTCGTTTCTTGGAAATGATTGAGCTCTGAAGTGTGCATCTATGTTAATTCTCCTCAAAGTTCGGCATTTAGTTTATAGTCATCAAAAAGGATATCAATGTACTGGAGCATCTCTTAGAGCATGTGTGACTTAGCAGCTATTCTTTGATTTTGAGTGGTTGGATGTCAAAAAAAATTGACAGAGGCTCTACTTTTTGAGTCCCAACATCTAAAGATAAATGACTCATCAGTTATCTGCTGTCTCTGTGCTTTGGCTGCACTCGTTTAAGTCTGTCAGGCTACCTTTGCAGCTCTTCTCCCCAGAGGATGGATGAGACACCTGTCATGAGACGCTGCTCACTTCTCTGTCTGTAGCAGAGGGAGAGAGAGAAAGCTTTCCCGACTGTTGATCACTGACGACGTATGAAAATGAGAGGCTTCTTGCTCGGATTGTTTTGCTTTTTCTGCGCGTACGGCTCTGTTTGGGCTGAATCCACTTGCAAGCTGAAGGCCAAGTTCAACTTGAACGGCTACAAGGATGTGGAGAAGAAAAGGGTCGTCATTGGGGGAATGTTTCCTGTCCACATGCGTGTTGCTTCCAGCGACGGCAACACTTCGAACCTGCCTGTCTCCTCTGGTTGTGCTGGGTGAGTGGGATCTCTTCAAACCTTTTCGCTGTTTAAAAGTTTTAACAATATTCTGGCTCTGTCAGAGTTAATTAACTTGAAATGCTACTTATGAATAATCTGACTTTATTCTTGATCACTGCTCCCACAGTCATCAGGACCCCTGGGGCCAATTAGCTACTGCAGCCACTCTATTATGAAAACAAGTTTTTATAGTGTAATACAAAATAATAATCAAGTCTGTGAACTCCTAATTGGAATGATGTTGCCGAACAGCTACAGTACTTGGTCTGAAATATGGATTTATACAAAATAGGACAATAAAAATAGCCTCTATATTCCATTGTGGCGTTGGGACTCCAAAAAAATTATTTGATTTGAGAGAATTTCACCCCAGTCACCAGAGCTCAACAAATCTTCTCTTTACATAATCTACCCTTAAATATTCTATTCATTATACATCTTACAAATAGATAGTAGTATTTATCACGTAATACCCAAATACTGAATCATATTCACAATAAAACTGAGGTGTGAGAGCACTTGGGATAAACACAATATCTGAATACTGCACAAAGACAAAATCTTACCTAGCATTTTAGGTCTAGTAGCGTATTTTAGTACACTTGAAATAAGACAAAAATAACTCAGTAGTAACTTTTCAGTAACATATAGAAGCTTGTTTTAAGTAAATAATTCCTTATTATTAGGGAAAATGTACTTGTTCCATTGGCAGATTATTTCACTTATAACACAACATTTTTTTTTTCTCCATATTATAAGTGAATTAATCTGCCAAAGCAGATAAATTAACTCAAAGCAATGTGTTTAATCATCTGAAACCTTTAAGAATGAGAAAAAAAGCAAAACCAGAAGTCTAAAGGAGTAAATATATTTTAAAAGAGATGTACATGTAGAATTTTAAATGCTAATGTAGCTATCTTTAGTTACATATAAACCAAAATCTAAAGTTTGTATGTCTTCATCATTAGCTTTGACACATTACAGATCAGCACACTAAATATATATGTTTAAAGGCTCAGGCTCCTGAAAAAGCTTATTGTGATTTATTTATGATTCACACTGTCAGCTCAAAATTGTGATAGCATTTGGCGCCAGATTTAGGAGCCAAACGTGCAGTGATTTTTTTAAACCCCAAGCGTAAGCTGACCCTCTCAATAAATCTGTTACTTCCTTATTGTTCTTTCTTGATTCTGTAGATTTAATTTCCGCACCTTCCGCTGGACACAGACGATGCTGTTCGCTATCAATGAAATCAACCAGAGGGAAGACCTGCTCCCCAACACCGACCTGGGTTACGTTATCTATGATTCATGCTTCACCATCTCCAAGGCCGTGGAGGGAACCCTGACATACTTGACGGGACAAGATGAAGCAGTACCTAACTATCGCTGTGGCAGCGGGCCACCTCTTGCCACTCTAGTGGGTGCTGGGGGTTCTGATCTGTCCATTGCTACAGCCAGGATACTGGGGCTTTATCATTTTCCACAGGTACGTCAAGGTCACACTGATGACGATCATTTGTGGTTAGAACAGCATATGAAAGATGAAAGACATGGATGAAGGGATAACAAATCCTTACCACTTGTTTCTTTAGGTCAGCTACAGTTCAACATGTTCTGCACTGAATAATAAGTTCCAGTTCCCCACCTTCCTAAGGACCATCCCTAATGACCTGCACCAGTCTACAGCTATGGCACAACTGGTGCTGCACTTTGGCTGGACCTGGGTAGGGACCATCGCTGCTGATGATGATTATGGTAAATATGGCATCAAGGACTTCAAAGAGCAGGTGGAGGAAGCTGGAGTCTGCATTGCCTTCTCTGAAACTCTGCCTAAGGTAGACTGTATTCCTTCACATCAGACACTGTACCATCAGATAATTCACCACAAAATCCTTCAGTGATCCTTCAGCATGGTGTCCTGAAATCAATTGTGTGTGTAAACTTTAGGTGAGCTCACCGGAGGCCATCCAGAGCATTGTTCAAACTGTAGCTGAGTCCACTGCCAAGATCATTGTGGTCTTTTCATCAGATGTAGACCTCAGTCCTCTCATCGGCAAACTTCTCCTCCACAATGTGACAAACCGCACCTGGATTGCCAGCGAGGCCTGGGTCACCTCTGCCCTCATCAATCAGCCAGGGGTAGGACACATGGTGTCCTCATTTAGTATAAACTCAGATTAGCTAGTCATGGAGAATGAAGCCAACAACTTGTCTACAATGAGGCAAAGAGCAAAGTAGACTTCTTTCGTCTTTAAATAACTTCAATCTCAATATGTCATAACAGTTCATGCAAATGCGAGCTGAGAAAGATTAAATCATCACTATGTTAGGTAGTTATTTACTTAGAAGTTGATGATTTTCTGCACAAGAAATAAAGAGGCTATGCTCCACCAATGATTCTCCTGTATGTAACATTTACTCAGAAAATGTACACTTTTGCTTGTACAGTGAAGTAACGAGCAAAAGTGGATGGATGTTCACTTTGGAAATGCACTTCAGGTGATTGAAGACCAACTTTGTAATTGGCTTTATATGTCTATGAAGGATCAGGTTCATCCTGATCCTTCCATCACTACACACACATTTCGGGCCTGATCACTAGTTTTTAGCTGTGCCGAGTCTTAATTCTTCCTCTTTTGGCCCAAAAATAATTACTTCACTTTTGTTTTTATTCAGTTAAAGGACACAGGAAGATTATTGGTGGTGCATGGGCTCCTAACTTTATTTTGCGTGTAAATAACTATTGACTTCCTTTAGTGACTGCCCATTAAAAACAATAAAATGGCTTAAAACAGAAGCATAAAACAATCCTGAATGCTTTAGATGTTTCCTCTGATTCACTACATCTCAATCTAAAGAGTTTCTTAGGTCTCTTCCAAACTTGATGACATTTGAATCAAGTTTAGATTATCATCTATCCAAATTGCTATAATATTTATGAGATTGGAGTTGTTATTAGACAGTAGAAATCTGCTTTGGGCTTCATCCCTCTCTGACTGGCCATTAGCTATAGCCTTGTCACCAACCAGTCTTAACTTATACTGAATGAAGACAATGACATAGTCCACTGTTGGCAAGATATTAACTGAAACACGACCTCACTTCAAACATTAACCAGAACGTGCATGCTCTTTTCTTTTTCCAGGTGAACTCACTCTTGTCTGGCACCCTTGGTTTTGGGGTGAAAAGGGCTGACATCCCTGGTCTTCAGCGCCACCTACTGGATCTGGATCCCTATGCAGATGCCCTCACTGAGGAATTCTGGGAGACCGTGGGTTTAAATTAATTTGACCTAAAAAACTGGAAAACATGTCACATATTAAATAGAAATTTAGAGGACATAAATATTGTGAATTTATTTCTGTTTTTTAGCTGTTTAACTGCACACTGGACTTTGGCAAAGCCCTGAGAATCGCCAAAGAGGTGAACGGCACACTGTCCAGGGCAGTGAGCGGCTCACCATATGGTCTGTGTACTGGCAGTGAGTCTGTGGCTCAGCTCAACAACACCTACTCTGATGTCTCTCAGCTACGAATCACTTACAGGTCAGTACCCACAGCTCAAACAACGATTAAAGAAGCCACTGATGCTTGTGATGTCCTCACGCCATATTTTTCCTGCTATTTTCACGTTATCTAACCTTCTGCACAAACATTGTTGGGAACCTATGAGTAATACTATTTCAGGGACAGCTAACCATAAACATATTTTTTTTTTGAAGTGAGAGTGATAATGACATTGTTAAGAAGAAAGTGGTTTTCACAGTGTTTACAAAGCAGTGTATGCTGTGGCCCATGCCTTGCACAACCTGGAGCACTGTGAAGACGGAAAAGGCCCCTTTGTTGGAGGCAGTTGTGCCAACATCACTAATTTTGAGCCTTGGCAGGTAGACATGTACAGATTTTACATATAGTATTAGTTTGTGGTGCTGACTGTCCTGATAGCTCCCCAACTTTATCTTCCATAGCTGATGTATTATGTGAAGAACGTGCGCTACAAAATGCCAAACACTGGAGAGGAGATCTACTTTGAAGACGGTGATATAAAGGGCTTCTATGACATCATTAATTGGCAAGTCAGTGATCATGGAGAGATATCTTATGTCACCGTGGGACACTACAATGGATCTGCAGCTGCAGAGGAGAAGATGCACATCAGGAATGAGTCCATTGTCTGGAACAATGAAGAACTGGAGGTCAGATATTTTATTAGAACAGCAATTTTTGTGTCATGTGATGGTATGTATAGTTATCTCCTGTTTATTTCTAAGCCTCCTCGGTCGGTGTGCAGCGAGAACTGTGAGCCCGGCACCAGGAAGGGGATCCGGCAGGGGGAGCCGGTCTGTTGTTTTGACTGCATCCCCTGTGCTGACGGAGAAATCAGTAACACCACAAGTCAGTGTCCAGCTTTCCAATTTGCTTTACCATTTCAAATATCTAAAAGAGACACACACACCCCAACTGATGTTTGGTTAAAATCAATTAGCTATTGACATGATTCTGGTAGGGGTGCGCCAATTGCAGTTTTCTGGCCGGCGAATTAAGCTTTTAAAGAGCTTTTAAAAAGCTTAATTCGTCGATTCCAATTTTGAACGATATCAATTTTTTAAATCTGAAATGTTGCTGAATGTAGCAAGAAAGTTGTTGAGTTGGCAACAGTGAGGTCGATATTGTTAATTATAAATGTATAGACATAACTTGGTGGGCCGGTCTGTTAGTCAAAAGAGAACAGTGGTTGATTCTTAAGCCTTTTCCAAGCTAGATAAGAGAGGTGGATAAGATTAGCTTTCCTATGTAAAAATCGGCCGATCACCAATCTCCCAAATTAATTAAATCGGCCCCGATAAATTGGCTGGCCGATAAACAAGCGCACCCCTAGTTTCTGGCGTGATATACTCCTGTAAATAGACTTGGTAAATTATTCAAACTGGTTTCCTCGCAAAAACCCAACTTTAAATGTAGTCCATATTTTTTTATGGGTTGGAGTCAAGGATATGGGAAAGCAATTTATGTAGCTTAATGTTAGCTAAAGTGGTTTTATTGCATGTTAAAACCAACTATTTGTGGATTACCCATAATGTGTGTTAAATTCTAACCAGCATTGTATCAATAGACATTTATGTCTTATTATATAAATAAGACATAAATGTCTTATTTATATGATAAGACATTTATTATGTCTTATAAATATTTAAGACATAAATATTTATATTTATGTCTTATATAAATAAGACATATATGTCTTATTTATATAATAAGACATAAATGTCTGTTGATACAATGCTGGTTAGAATTTAACACACGTTATGAGTAATCCACAAATAGTTGGTTTTAACATGCCATAAAACCACTTTTATTATATAAATAAGACATAAATGTCTTATTTATATAATAAGAGTTTCTTTGATTTTATGATTCTTTAGAAAGCCTTTATACCTTCCTTATGAAGTTTTAAAAAAAAATGTTTTAAGTCCTATACAAGATATCTATTAAGCTGAACATTTCTGATTTGTTTTTTCTGAGAAATCTCAATTTTGTTTGGTAGAATATTGCTTGTGGTTCTCTTTATTAGAGACAAAAACAGTAAAAACATGAGAAAAGAGTGTGTTCACACCTCTATAGGAGAATGCAGTTTTTCACTTTCATTTTGCTGTGTAAATTGGGTTTTTCTAATGAACCCAATGCAATTAAGCATATTTCCCCGCCACTCTCATACCTGTTACTTAACAATTGTCCTGTTCTCCCTCAATAACAGATGCCCGTGAATGCATCCTGTGTACTGGAGATGACTGGTCTAATGATGCTCATGATGCTTGTGTGCCTAAAATCATTGAGTTCCTGGCCTTTGGAGAGCCGCTGGGAATCACCCTGATAGTCATCTCTGCCTTTGGTGCTTTAGTAACCATAGCTGTTGGGGTGAGACTCATGCAACAACAAAAAAATCTATAGTCTATAGTTAAAATATATATATTTCCATACACTGTAAAAAGGGGCTTGTTATGAAGAGCTTAAAAGCACATATTTATCCTTATTGTCGGACACTAAATCAGACTGAAACTTTTCTTATTTTAGGTAGGTTAGGATTATTGTTGGCTGACAATAATAATGAGAGAGATAATATTTTAGGGAATATTCACATTCAAATTCTGAAGTTTTCCTAAATTTCCTAGTACTTGGTAGATTGTCTTGGGTTTTCTGTACACTAATTTCTGACAATAGTTTGCTAAAAAAATTGTCCAATTCCTCCTGGCAGGAATTGGTATAAGAAGTATTCTTCTTATACTGGTGTATAAGCTACATTTTACACACCTTTTCCCCTCTGTCCACAAAGTCTCTATGAGATTGAAATCATTTTGTAACTTATTTAGCTGAATGCCAGGAATCCTTATCCATTAGAATACCCTTTGGTGTCCAAAGGTAGCATGGTATTCTCAGGCTTTTAAGCTTACTGTGATTCCCTCAAAATTTAACAATTGCTATTACTGTATAACCAAACACTTAAATCTTAGTTTCATTAGACTGCAGCACATGTCACCAGAAATTAGGGGTTTTGTCCTTCTGTGAATTTACAAAATGTAATCTAGCTCTGTAATGACACTTTTGCTTATTGATTCCTTCATTTTATTGTGGATAAAACAGACATTCTCTGACCAGCTTCACCCAGCATTTTCATTATATCTTTTGCTTTTATTTTGGGATCAACACACTCATCTGCACCAAGACACATTTATCTTTGCAAGACAGAACTCATCTCCTTCATGAACTGTAAAATGGTTGAACTTTCCCATGCTCTTTAGTCTTAAAATGCACCTGCAGGTTTATTAAATGCTATGAATCAACCTATCAGAAGCTCAAAAAGGCATGACATTCCCACCTGGGCTTTCCAAAATTGCTCTAGGGCCTGCTAATCTTAGTGTATGAACCTTCTGAAGTTGCAGAAAACAATAAAATCCCTCCAAGATTTTCTCTCCCATCATTCTGCCATTTAGCAAAACTGACTAGTTAAGGTTATAATAAATTAAGGAAATGAAAAGTTGTCTTTTTATCCACTGCATGTAACTGCTGAAAGATACTGAAACAGCTAAAATATGAGGTGTTTTCTTTCTTCTTTTTCAAGGTGGTGCTTATTATGAACATTGGAACGCCTCTGGTGAAAGCCAATGATGCCCTGTTGAGTTTCTTGCTGCTCTTGTCACTTGTTGTAACCTTCCTCTGCTCTATCGTCTTCCTTGGCGAGCCACAAAACTGGAGCTGCATGACTAGCCAAGTCGCCTTAGCTCTTGGCTTTGCTCTGTGCCTTTCCTGCATAATGGGTTAGTTAACATTAGAAATCAAAAATAATCTTCTCGTCTTAGGATACCGTGGTAGCCTGTCTGATTTTCTTCACCCCAGGTAAAGCAGCTGTGCTGATGCTCAGAGCTCGGGCTCTAAAAAAGGCCAGAGCCAAAGCCAAGGCAGCTGCCAAAGCTGCCAAGGCTGCAGCCGAAGCAGCAGCTAACAGTGGCAGTCCTGATGTGATAGTAACCAGCTCAAACCTCAATGATACTCCTGCTTTGGATAAGCCTGAAGTTGACATTCTTACTTTTGGGCATCAGAGGGCAATAGCTGCCGTAGCAACACTGATACAGGTGAGAAATGTGAAATAAAAACATAAAACTAGCCACTTGAGATCACAGCCGGTGTAAAAAACATAAATTAAAACTGATCTCTGATCGCTATCTAGGCTGTAGCGTGCACTGTTTGGCTCATCATCCTTCCTCCACACCCGGTTAAGAACACCGCTGCCCAGAATGTAAAGATTATTCTCGAGTGTGATGAAGGTTCTGTGGTCTTCATCTGTTGCATCTTTGCATATGACATCCTGCTGGCTCTGTTGGCTTTCATCTTTGCCTTCACAGCCCGCAAACTGGAAGACCACTTCAGGTATGTCACATTAGGTTCTTTGCATGGAAGAATGAACAAAATGTCAGTCAATTAATGTGGAAAGTTGGTGGAAACATACGCCAAAAGACCAACAGCTGTAATTGCAGCAAAGGCTGGATCAGCATGTCACATTTATATGGTTTTTATTTGTAAAAATGCTTAAAAACTCCATAGGAGTTGTGTGGATTATTTATATAAAATTCCAATAAAGTACATATAGTTTGTGATTGTTACAAAACAAAATAAGAAAACATTTGAAGGAGGTTGAGCCTCTGGGTGTTTTTTTTTTAAACTTCAGGTTGGTATGTATGTTTTTTATTTATCTTCTAGTGAAGCCAAGTCTATGACCTTTGGCATGCTGGTCTTCTTCATTGTCTGGATCTCCTTTGTCCCGGCTTACCTGAGCACACGAGGAAAGTTCATGGTTGCTGTCCAGATTTTTGCCATTCTCGCCTCCAGCTTTGGCCTGCTCACCTGCATCTTCCTCCCCAAATGCTACATTCTTCTCGTCAAGCCCGAGCACAACAAAGAGGAGATGATGAAGCCCAGGCCCAAACCCAAAGATGGCTCCTCCACTGGGACGTCAGCATCTCTTGCTACAGCTGCTACTGATGTCAATGCATCATTTGCATCCACGGCTATTGATGATCAGCCTGAAAACTAAAATAATCCAGAAAGAAATGAAAACATCACATTAAGTTGGGCTTCCTATTCTATTTGTGTAGGTTTTGTAGCCAAAAATGAATGTTTATTTACCTATTTTAAAATGAAAATTGCTGTGGTATTTGCTTATGCAAAGACATGCAACATGTTTATTTTCTTTTTGTGAACATGTAGCATATTTAAAATTGAAGCTATGTTTTCATTGCCTTTCTATTGTTAAATAATGTTTATTTTAATTGGTTTTGTTTATATCCCATTTATCTTTAAATTATGTTTCAGTACAAAATTTAAAACTACGGTACATGTTTGACTTTACATTGACTTTACATTAATTCAACAAACTTTTACAGTTTGGCATTGATGTCGACAGCTTAATAGTTACTTATAATTCAATAAATTGTATTTATAATAATTGTAATATGTGTTTTTCATGTAAAGGAATAAATATGTTTTTCCTCATTCTTCAAATCTGAAACCAAAATCTAGAACTATGTCAAAATCATTTTAGATACAGTAGGGTATTTTGTTTTGAGCAGATTAATTATTTTTAGCTTAAGACTGTAGCGTTCTCAAAAAAGAAGAAGCTGTCTAATGTTTATAATGGGGAAAAAGAAATTAGGGAACCATTTCTTGTCCAAACAAAAGTATGTCTAGAGGTAGAGATGTTAGATGACTTTAGAGGCTTGCAGGATTTGTAATCGTAAGATTCATTTTAAGAAATGTCAACAAATTTCTCTGCAATATCTTCCATGAGGAGCTGCTTGGTGGAGCTATTGATATCCTTGTAGCAAGACAGACATTAGAAATGTATGTGTTCAGTTTACATGTTTTCTTCCTTTGTAAATGTATGATCTCTCTGGGTATTCCATCTTTTGTGTTTTTGGACATGCATGTTTTGGACATGCATGTTAATTCACAAGGTGACTAGTGGCAACCTATGTCCCGACAAACACACTTTCCACAATCTTCCATTGAAAAGATCTTTGAATCATTCTTACTCCTTCCTCTTCCCCGAGGTCAATTTGCCATGCCGGACTGTACCATGGGCTGAATGCCCGAACAACACAACCCTCAGGATCAGAAAGGCTGCTCAAAGCCCTTCATTATGTTAGAGAGAGGACGGTTTACAGCTGTATTGCTCCCTTCAGGTTAGGGGTCACTCTTTTCCTTAAACAGAAAAGTTTGAGTGTGCTGCTGTGCTGTTCACAAGCTTTTAATTCAGAAATCTTACAATTTTGTCTGAAATTTGTGTTTATATTGAATCAGAAAACATTTTCCTGTTACATGACAGGTTACTGCTCTAAAGTAATGAGTTTTAAAAGTTTTCTTCTCTGAAAAACACGCCAACAATAAATCTCAGGCTTTGAAAGGAGTGAAGGGATTATTTCAAACCACAAGGGGGCGTCCTGAACTGTCCTACACTAAAAACTGAGCACGAAAGAGAATTAAACCCAACCATAGTTATTGTTTTAGTATATAATGTATAAAATCTATGACATTAGTTACACACAGGTTTATTAGTGGTTAAATACCACTAATAAACTTTGATGACATACCTTCTTATTAATACTAATATAATATGGCTATATCGACATTAGTATAGCTGCATTAGGATAATATTTATCTGTCCAATCAGTATCAAATATGTTTTTGGGTGAAGATTTTTTTGTACCTATCTAATATATAGTTTAAATTTAGGGTCCATACTCATCAGGTTTTCTGGAAGTGTTCCCAGGTGACGCTTCCTGATTGTTCTCCATTTTGACTTGAAACAGTCTTGGCAATCTTTCTTAAGGAATGCTGCAGGTATTTTGCTGTTTTAAGTAATATTTAAAAGTGCGTTTTTGAAAAGTGATTTAATTCTTGAGTCTTTAGGGTTTGTCTTGGAACCTGCACCTGTCCTGTTGTCGCCTTGCTGCCCTCAATTTACATTTGCATGATTTCTGTCTCTACCAAAAAGTGGATGAATAAGGTCTTCAATCTGGTGTATTGTAAACAAAATTGTTCTTTTAAAAAAAGGGTTGGTTGAGATCATAAACTTCATAATTCCTTTTATTTTGTAGTTTCTCTTTATTTATTTAGGATATTTTAAATGTATTCCAGTTCCAGTGTTCAGTGTTAATTTGAATTTAAAGTTTGAGAATGAAGAGGACTTCTTCCCTTCAGCAGCTTTTCTCTTTTCAGTTGGGTTTTTATTTTCCATTTCAACAGCATAATAAATGTTGATGAAAATAATTAATCTCTGATTTTCTGTTTCAGAGAAATCCGAGCCATAATTATTCTTCGGCTGCACGTTTGATTGTTATTTAAAATGTCATAATGACTAAATAGGGGCGCACCCATTGCAGTTTTCTGGCTTATCGCCAATTACATATCTCCCCAAAATTCAGGAAATCGTCTGATAAATGTATCCTATATGAGACATATTAGATATGCTGTTAACAGCATTGTTAGAGAGGCATTGAGTTCATAGCAGGTGTTCTAATGATCTTATCATATGACTGTTGATCGTAGCAAACTACATTATTAGTATAAATACAGAGCCCCAAAACCAAATTTCACTTTGGGCCCCATGAAAGCATGGGCCGGGCCTGAATTATGGACATATGCATGGAAAAATAGCTTTTGTTTAAATTAATCAAAAACCTTTCGTACAGGAACACTTGAGCTAAATTGAGACAAAATGTGTACACGGTGCATGTGTGCATATCAAAAATCTTTCTGATAAAATGTGTAGCAAAATTTCTCGTCCAGCAGATGGAGTCAGAGGAAACTGAATCATAAGCAGACGTTTTTGGTGAGAATGCATTTTTACAGCGGTGAAAAACTTTAAAGTATGTAAAGAGAAAGTTTTATTATGGCTACAAATATTAAAACAAACCTTTGCCACCACTGATGTTTAGAAATGTCAATTGATTAGGAATTGAAATGATGGATAGCAAAGTGTTTAGTTTTCTCAACAAGTTGTGTTGAGGTTTGACATATGTGTGTTTTCTGGCAGGAACCCGTGGCTTTGCAGCGATCCGTGATGCCGTAAAGCTGTATCCAGTCAAATCTGTCTGTGTGGACAATAATAAATTCTCCCGGTGACAGAGGGGTGAAGGTATGTGTTTATAATTTAATGCCAGCTGACGCTTCCATACAGGAACACATGAGCTAAATTGAGACAAAATGTGCACATGGTGCATGTGTACACATTCTTTTTGCTTTGTATTTGTCCGAGTGAGCTAGTGTTTATATAAGTTACTTTGAGTTAGCAGACTTATTTTAATGATGTCTCAAGTTCTGAATACTTTTTCTTAAAACTACAAACAGGTTTGTAAATTTCTTGTCCAGGTCAAGAAGCCCAAGATCACTAGTAGCTGACCTTCCAGATATTATGTTTGTGTAGGTATTTGGTGTTCAGTTTGGTGGTATTGCTAAATGCATGGATGGAAAGCAACAAAACAGTATCTGTGTTTCTGGTGGATTTTTCAGCACCAAAACAAAATTGTATTAGCCTTTAAAATGTATGAGTCTCAACATGTGGGACATCTCTAGTGGATTTAATCTTTGAGTTGATCATAACCTAATACGTGTTTCAGAATAAATTATTGCAAAGTTCCCATAAAAAGATAATCAAAACTACACTGAAAGAAATTGATCATCATTCATTTTTCTAACATGGTCTCTGAGTGAGACAGAGAACAGGCACAAGATGAAGAGTGCAGCACATTGCATGTTTAATGTTTATAAAAATATAACATCTGAACTGTTCACAGTGCTTTCACGCAAGTGCCAGAAACAGGGGAAAGAGGCCTAAACCGAACCCCTTTAGCAGGGTTGATTTTCTTAAACTTTGTATAGCTATGATCTCACCTTATTGAAGTAATATGTAACTGCAGTGCTAAACTAAATTGTTCTAATTAGTTGTAAGTGAAAATGAGACCAATGGGACAGCCAAGGGCTCAGGTTTGCTTAGCTTAATCTAAAACTGGGAGAGCAGCTGTTCTAGTGTGTTTCATATAATTTGCAGCCTGCGTGGGTTTTCACACGCGTGGCTATGTATGTCTTTAATTTCAAAACCTTCTCAGTATGTCTTACAAGTCTCTCTCATTTCTTTCCAAAATCCTGTCTTGAATTTGATACGCAATGCCTTGCAAAAATATTGTACGTTCTTCAACCCGTTCTATTGACAGTTTATGTTATTGGCCAACAAAAAGTGTTCTTCTTTAAAACAAATAATCAAAAACGTGCAACCTTTATTTATATTCAGCCTATTGGGTAAGCACTTTGTAAAACTTTCATTGTATGTATAGCTGGCATGTAGCTATCAGCTTTGCATGTTAGCTTTCAGGTAGGTTACTTCTTAACTGGTTACACTGGATTTTATTGAAACAGCAACAATCCAACATTTTTTAGATTTGCATTATTGTCTGTTTTAAAAACTGCTACCAACCTCTATGCATTTAGCAGTTATGTAAAACTGTAACAAAATAAATTAAAGTTTGTGGCAAACTTGTTTGCTGAAGCTTTAGAAACAGAATAGATGTTGTACTGATTCATACTAGTACTAATCAGCTATGAGACAGTTTATTTATGGGGTCTTGCAATTTTAGTTAGATTTTCTTGTGAGTAAAAAAGGAAAGCATGTAAAATGACTTTGTTCTCAGAACTGTTGCTGAAATTTTTTTCCCATCACATGAAAGATGCTGGAATTTTCAATGAAACGCAAAGTGCATCACGCCACGACTTTGGGGATTGCTAGTCGTTCTCCTTTTAACTTGACTGAACAGAATTATTTTTGCTCTATGAACATGATGACTTTACCCTGAGTCTCTGTGTCCGAGCACACATCGTATACGTTTGCAAAGTGCACTGTATCAGTTTGCGTCTCAGCGGAGCTTGAGGGTAAAGGCCGGGGATGACGGATTTTGTTTACGGTAGGATTTCCCACTAAGTGATGAAGAAGTAACAGAGAGGTCAGATCAGATAAACTTTGTGTTAGGAATCCTCTGAACCTGGGACCTTGGAAAGCAGCAGATCTTCCAGCTGATGGGCTTTGCATAAGGCCGTGTGACTCCAGTGAAAATGTGTCAACTGTCATTTTACTCAAAACTCCCATGCTAACAAATACAAATGTAGATCAGAAAGACATCAGTGATCTATTTTTACCCCATTCGGTGGTGAAGACGCAAACCCAGCACAATTTATTACCTCATTCTGCGTCGTTAAATATTATCAGCAGTCCTGATGAAGATGAATAAAAAGAGAAACATGTAAAATTTTTATGTTATTAAGTTAATAGAACATAACAAAATTGCAGTGGTACCCTCAGCGATATATTGTTTTATTTTATTATTAATTTTAACTGATTGTAGTGTCCACCTAGTATTAAATTGTAACCAATTTCCGCCTGCTTCTCAATGACAAAAAGCATAATGTGGGCAAAATGGAAAAGACAAGAGAAAGCTCTTTAATTATCACAATTATGAACTTTGCCACCGTAAAGTTAAACACAAATTC
This sequence comes from Poeciliopsis retropinna, assembly GCA_010277075.1. Lineage (NCBI taxonomy): Eukaryota > Metazoa > Chordata > Actinopteri > Cyprinodontiformes > Poeciliidae > Poeciliopsis > Poeciliopsis retropinna. Next base: position 16,253,838 of record VMRM01000002.1, on the reverse strand, counting down.
TGACAGGTTTTCAATCAAAGTATCTGGAAGCCCCTTGATATCCAGCACTGACCCCAACCTTTTCCCCATTCCACTCTGATTGTTTATGTCCAGTTTGTCCAGTCTGCTTGGATCTCATTACTGGGTTAAATAATTTAATGCTGGTCCTCTGTCACTGATCTATTCACTTGACCTCAGAAGAGTCAAATCTCTAAGTATCTGGTTAGATTTCTAGGGGATTCTCAGTCCACAAAGCTTGACCACACGGAGCTGTTTAATAAATGAGTGCGTTCACATGTCCATGTCTGTTAGCAGATTTACTACCAGTCCAAAATAGCAGTGGGTGCAGAATTTCATGAAATGTTTGTTCACATGTTTGTAGCTTATCCACACTTTGCAGTTTAAATGCTGTTTCTGTTGTCTGCACGATCTTCTCCTTCAACCCACCCCTGTCACAAGTAAAATGTAATATTTTACTACTTTAAACCTTAAAAGTGGTACAATATTTGATTGTTCTTACCTTTTAGTGTACTTCAAAGTTCTGCTGAATTTGTCAGCGCGAGAAGGAAGGAAAAAGTCTGCACTACCTACCTATTATGATTAATCTGTTAGCCAACCATACAAGTAGATAAGAGTAGAGGAAAGAAATAAGGACTAGCTAGAAAAACAAGGGTGTTTCTAGTGCTAGGACTCTAGAAACTGCTCCTCCACCTATAGAATGAGGGAAATAAACAAAACTGAGAAACCATTGCAACAAACAATATATGTTTATTTAATAACATCACTGAAAAATACATGGAACAAGTTAGTAGGCCTACTTAGCAGCAACTGCGACCCAATGTTAAGTGCATTTGAAAATTACCTCAGTAAGCCTTAGCATGCTTATGTATAAATGCTATTCTGTAACAATGTTCAGTATTCAATGTGGGGAGCCACAGACCTGCCTACCAGGAGCCACAGATAAACATCCAAAGGCCCCTTCAGCACAAAAGCAGAAATTGAATCCAGGACCCTCTTGCTGCAACAGTGCTACCAACTGTCTCTCTCATACTAATGAAAGGGAATAATACTTACTAGATTTTTGAGAAAGAAATAAACCAGAAGTAGAAATATCAGATTACTGTATCTGTTCATAGTTTAAGAAAAGTGTCTAGATTTTTACATTGCTATGCTTGACAAAAGTGTAGATTAGAGTTGCTCCCCCATGAACCGTGTGTCTTATTACACAAAGAATGGTGTTAAGACTCTGAGGTGGTCCAGGAAAAGCATAAATATAGAGCCATTACAGATTCTGATGACACATATGTGTGTACCTCTGTAACATTTGTGTCTTAATTATAGTAAGTATCTATGCCTATGCTCCCACAGCATTAAAGACATATTTATATAGGGATGACTTTATTTGTTCCTTGTGGTCACTTATCCGTTTATCCCATCTGTGTTCATTGACTTTAATTGCATTAATACTTTTTCTTCAATTTCTGTGTTATTTTAGGAGGTGCCTTTTGTGCACAGGTATTATGTATGCAGCCTGTGTGAGTAAGTGCATGCATTGTTGACGCCCTGGCATGTTTGGCTGCTTCCTTTTAGGTCAGAGCAGGCAGTGACGAGACAAGGAAACCAGGATCTAGTTTCAGGCTGGATGAGGCTATAAGAGCACAGAGAGCACACTGCACAGACAAAAAGACAGACAGTCAAACGGCATCAAGTAGAATTGATTTCTAACAAACCTTAAAGACAGGAGAGGGGTGAAGAAGATAGCTGACTAATCAACCTTAGGACAGTCTGAAAACTGGCAGACAAACAGAGAACACCATCCTTAACCAACAGAAGACAAAGAAGGTTAAAACTAGTACAAATCAAGAGTTTTTTCTGGTTCACCTGAACCTTCCCCAAAAAGGGAAGGGCTAACCTCCCAGGCCATGCTAGCAGCACGGAGCAGCGGAGGAGGTGTTGGGGGGCCTGGTGGTGGACACCAGCCCCCAAATATGCACCGAAGACAGTCGGTGGCCTCTCTTAGTGGTTCCAAAACCCACCGAAGCAACTCCCAAGATGCTAAGCGCAATTCCTTCTCCGGAAAGAAGGTGGCGCAGCAGAGGCATAAAGCAGCACTGATCAGAGAGTTGGAGACCAGTTGGTACCTTCGAATGTTCGGACTGGGCAAAGAGGAAACCGTTGCAAATAAGACTGGCATGCCCTACAGGTCAGTTAAATCTTGTGAGCTTGAAGAGACACTGTAGCCTCACTGAGGTGTGTCAGGTGTGTTTTCCCTCTTCAGACAGAATACTGTAATCAGTAAGGTTTTATGTGCAACTAACAATGTTTGGGATGGACCAACAGTGTTATCTGATGACATGTGCTTCCCTACCCGTCTGTCCAACCATCCATTTGGGTGTTGTACAAGTCATGCCGGTCATAGTGACCTCCAGATTACACTGGTGTCACCTGATCTGGATATAATGTGATTAGCCTGCATCTGTCTTGCTGGATTTGGCTGTGTTGACATCTTGGACCGCCATGGTGACAAAACATGTTGAGGCTGAAGCGACTGTTTTGATTCTCGTGGGCGTGACTGACCAAACACAGATGAATTGCTCACTGTTGTATCTCATGTTGGTAATAGTTTTTCCTCATGTTGTCTGGTCTAATAACTTTTACTTATGCAAACAGTTTTAGTTCTGTGTTCTTCTTGTCTGACCTTCTCTTTTTGTCTCATTTCTTTTTTTTTTTTTTGCTGATTTAAATGCTTCATTTGTTTTTTTTCCCCCTAATTATTCAAGCCCAGAGCCCAAACGTTATCTATTTGTCGTGTCGCCTGTTCCATCTTCTCTTTCCTTGTCCACTTTGTTTACTCCTCTCCCTTGGTTTGGACTTTGTTTAATTTAATTTTTCACAAAAGAAACCAGAGTTTCAGTTTCATAAAAAAAAAGACATATATTGTTTCTCATATGTGTAAAAATATTTACTAAGGGTCACAGAATCATCAGTTCTGTTACTGGAGGAAAACACTCCCAATTTATGTTGCTTGAAACTACATATGCATATAATATGTGCAATATTTCTCTTTTAAAGTGGCCCCAAACCAAAATCAAGTTCAATACACAGTGAGTCCTTGTGGGAAGAATCAAGAGTTTGTAAAGGATTGAATTTTCTAATTAACTGTAAATATTTTCCTACGTTACTTCAGCGCTTAAGAAATGGTTTTCTCAACAAATTGCTAGATTCATTCTGAAGTGTCCTATAGGCATTTCGAGCTCTGTCTGATGTATTTGCAGTCAGTCGTTCATGGAAAACCTCAAAAGTTAGGCATTCGTACCACTGAACTGACTCCTCTTCCATCTAAGAATGAAAATAGATCCAACAGCTCATTTTAAATAAAATAATTATTTACTAAATTTTAAAGAAAATTCCAAGTCATTAATATTAATACAAACACCAAATAAAACAAAGCACTCTGTCTTTAGTTAAGGCTTTCAGATGTTATCTAAGAGTCCTGCTGATGTGTTTGTGGCTACACACTTCTCATAATCTTTATTTACAGGCTCATAAAAGGCTCATATGTTAAGAGCCTCTCCTGACAGGTGGAGGAGGAGTGTGAAGATGGAGCGATTATCGTTAGTAGCTCTGCTTTAGAAGTGATGAGCTTAATGGACTACCAATAAAAAGGACTTCACACTGTGACCCACAGCTAGATCAACAAGACCTCAGCATTCCTGTCTGTACCCCATTACACACACAAAACTCCCATCAGTTCTGATAATTTTATTTCATCTGAACTCCATTATTTTTGATAAAGATTCTGTCTGCTTCGTAAAACATATGATAACAGGTCAGGACCTTGAAATTCATGTACTAAATCTTCCCAAGTCCTCTGTTCTTGCCAGTCAGACACGCACATGCACACGCACGCACAGACTTGCAAAAATGCCTGCCAGCTCTACTCTCTGAGACCCTGATATGGATGCCAAATGGACTGGATTTTCTCGGTCATTAAAATCAACTTCTACAATTTTTGGCACTCCAGTGACTCTGCATAAAAACTGGGGCAGAGTATAACCAGCGAAATCCCTGGAATTGTGTAACTCCCTTATAAATAACTGTTTCCCTCTGTCACCCATCCTCCCCTCCCCACTCTAATTTAGTGAAAACCTAATTGCTTTTGACAAAGGTATAATATTTATGAACTATCCCTTAATCATATTGTTGACCATTAGGAAGTATGACCAACATAATCTGCTACAACATATTTGATTAACAGTGTGGGACATTATCAGTTGTGTGGATATTTGAGTTTTGGTAGATTATTGATGTGTCATTTATTTTTTTGAGTTTCTGTGTAGTGCTTATCAGTAAGATATCCCTTACCTATAATTGAAAAATGTCATATCTCAGCAAGGTTTTTCAAAGTATAAATCAATGTTCAGAGTTGGAACCAAGAGCTAGAAATATTTATGCTGTCTGTTTTAGCTGGCTTCAGCATTTTCAAACAACTGAGCCTGTTCATTCCAGTGGGATGGAAACCTACTGATTTAGTCCACACACCTTTAGCGAAGCAAAAGCAGGGACTGTTTCAGAAACAGCAAGTACAATTTAACATAAACCTAATGTTAAATTGGTTTATCCATTCCAAAACAAGTTTTGATGAGTTTTTTAAAAAATCGTTGACCTGATGAGTCCAAGTTTTATCTGTCTTGCTGCTGATTTGAGAATTAAAGATTGTACTTTACTTCTCATTTTTATTTTCCCATCCACCCTGTGCAATGCACCAGTACCTCTGGCATCAAAGCAGACCGTCAGCACGATGCAACCACTGAAAATGTTTTTACAATGTTTCTTTGAAAGCATTATGTTGACTCCTCCAGAAATACTTCATCTCTGTGTGGCCAAGTAGCTCAATCTCTGGTTCTTCAAAACGCCCTTCGACCCCTTTGTAGTTTTCTTTTTAAAGAATTAATATTTTAAAAACTTTGCAATGTCTAACTTTCTAAAAGTTATACACTATGAGCTGAAACTATCTGAAAACATTGCACTCATAGCACCGCCTCTAATCTAACCCTGGAGCCCAAAAACAAAACTCGTGTGAGCAGTAGATCCAAGTTGTTCTGTCCCAGATCATCCTAAAACTGTCCCTAGTTCCCAACTTAGTTTTAAATCTCCTAACAATTTTTATTTCCTCTGAGGAGAGCAGTGTTGGTTTGTGTGCCTCAATAGCATAATGATCTCAAACACACATCACAACTGTTATACCAATGAATGAATCTTTCTGAAAGCATGTGGTTTCTCTGTAAACTGCTAAGGAATATTTAACCAAATATGTTCATTCTTACCTTGTGCGGCACAGGAAAGCTCTGATAAATCCAACTCTATTACCCACATTCTTGTTTTAGAAATGGCAGAATGTATGTTGTATTTTCTAAAGAAAGATGGCACATGCCTGTCAGCATACATAAACTTTGCATTTTGATGTTTATTTTTATTTTCTTGTCATATATGCTCTAGGTAGTTAGAAAAGGCTGCTGTTAGCTCGACCATCTGGCTTTGGTCCAATTTCAAGTTGGCGAGTTCATCACTGGAGCCAACAATATTGCTCATCTACTTTGACAAGGCAGTGGAATTAGGTTTCCTAATGCCATTGGCAGCAGGTGTGACAATGCTGTGGAAACATGACTCTGTTGTACAGAGGACAGCAGCACGTGTTCCTGTCGAACCTGCTGGATGAAGCATGGAGCTGGTGCCAAGATTGGCACGTTTCTCTTGTGCAGCAGCTACGCTTTTGGACTTTTAAATGTAGCTGAGATTTGTAACTACATTAATGTGAGTTTTGTTCAACAAAACAACAAATTATTAAAGTGAGACTCCTGAAGAGCTCTTAAAATGGAAGTCATACTCAAGCTCCACTTAATGTTTGTTTCCCAAACAGTTTTTGGCTTGATAATGCAACATTTACTCTACTCTAACTGGTCTTCATTAAGGTCTTGACTTTCAATAAACATTGGGATTTAATGGATGATGTAGGCCAACACACTGGTGTTAAACAGGAGCAGGACAGTCCCTCAGGGCTGGAGACTGAACGCTGCCATTATTATCGCAGCCACTCAGTCAAATGGTGAGGAGAAAAGCTTAGTTGTTCAAGTAAACAATGTAAAAACAAATTTTTATGTCCTGCAATATTCAACAACCTCTTGTAAAGCGACCTATGTTTAATCTTTTTCACTAAAAGAAAATCAAGAGGAACAGTTTTCTGTGCTGCTCGTTCTATTTCTGTCCCACTGTGGACACTGGATAATTGTCATGGAGCACAATGATTATAACAGCGATTCACTTGGGGGAGCGAGCAGGAGGAGGAGGAAGGGGAGAAATAAAAGATAGAAAAAGACAGCTAATTAGTCTCAAGGAGCATGAAGCTGATTGCAGAAGCTTAGAGAGGAAATGCGTGGAACAATAAGCGAAGACACAGACAAATGAGACAGAACCCTGGCAGTCTAAAGCTGTGAAGCAGAGTTCAGTTTGTTTCTGGATGGTCCTCTTCATGGCCTCCCCCTCTGCTTCTCTGCTCTGCCTTTTTTGGTGTTCTTGTCAGCAGCTCACCTATACACATGACGAGCAGCTCGAAGGGAAACGCCAGGAGTCATAACAGAAGTGAGACAAAAAATCCACAGAAAGAGCAACAAAACATCAACATCAACCAAAATCAAGTTCTGTTTTGATAATGCAGCCTTTAGTTTTACTATTGAACACGTGGCCATGCAAAGCCTCCATCTGTATGGATCCCATGTCTATAAATACATGCTAAACACACTTAGGCACTGCATAAACTCAGCTGACATTCCTGACGCCTGGCTGGATCAGTTTTTCCATCGACCCTGCTGGACAACAAACGCAGCTGCCCCCCCTCTCCTGCCTCCACCGACCTCTCTGCCTAATTCTGTGTGCTCAGATGTGCATGGACTCGCTTTCACCTTGGCAATGCTGAAAACCTTTTTTAGTTTATAAATATCTATGCTGCATAAAAAAATGGAAGCTCTGAGGCATAATGGGGGTCATGACTGAATAAGTGCAAACCACTTTTGTTGCTAAGAAGGTCAAAGACCTGAAATGTGAAACATTTTGGGGTCCAGTGAGAATACCTTCACATTTTTCATCTCATGAAATCACACTTTTCCAACACTGTTTATGAATTTATTACAGACATCAACAATAATACGAGTTTAAAGATGGATGGATAGATAACAGACAATGCTGGACTCTTGTATTGTTCCAGTAAAATTAAACTTTTTGCAGGTTTTAAATTATGATTTTTAAGAATGGATATAAAGCTTAAAGAGGGAAAGGGGTATTCAATAAAAATCTACATTTCTGATCTTTATATTCTTTATGTTATAATGTTATTTCCTCGTCAAAGACATGCCTAATGTGTTGCTTTGATTGTTTCATGGATGTTTGAGAAATCATTTAATCTGCTGTTACGGCCATTCAGGGTGGCTAAGTGCTTCCTCTCACCTTTTCCACAAAGCTCTTCTTTGGAGCTGCAGTCTTTTACCGCATACTTTCCCTACAGCTCCTCTAGACTAGCGGTAGCAGCAATTAGCAAACTCCTGGCGGAACATGAGTGTCTGCTGAGCTTATGATATGGACTACTTCTCAGTCCAGTGCTCCTACAAATGATTGTAAACAGCATAATGGAGGAGCATTGCTGTGTTCGACGTAAATGTTGGGAAGAATAGAGGCTTCTTAAAGAGACACGGGCCCATTTTCAAGGAGTAAAAATCTGAAGTGAAATGTCATTTAAATAGTGTTTGATGTTCAGCATTTGATTCTGCTCTAAAATGGAACCATATACATGGAAAGTGCATACCTTAACTTTATGAAAACCTACAGAAAAACCAATGATCTAAGAAACCAAAGAATAGATATGGATTTATTTTGAAGCAGTGCATGAATGAAAGGATCCATCATCTGCCTCCATGTGCAGATCTGCAGAAAGAGTGACAGAGTATCTGAACACAGATTTCCTCATATGGGAGAACGGCATTTTTCTTCATTCCTACAATCCACTGGAGGACCAGACAATGATGTCACTGAACGTTCTCATGAGAGGACCAACAGTGTGTGTTTGTGTGTGTAAGCAAAGAGAAAAAAGCAGCTTCCCCTATTTATTATGGTGGTTCACCTTGTTAAAAACATGTCCTCCAACAGGGTGAAACTGCATAACATGCTGCTGGCTATGTACAACAACGTGTTTGAGAATCGTTGTTTTAATTTCAGATGTTTATTGCGGACAAAACTCCAGTTTTAATTTAAGAGGTGGACAGATAAGGAGATGGAATGGTAGGAAACTAAATATAAGATCAGAACAAAAACAAATGAATATATGTTTAAGAAAAACTTTTTCTAGTAACATTAAAACGTTTGAAAAAAGCTAATATATGGGGCACAACCCCATGCAAAACGTACAAGACAAATGTTAAGAGGGAGATGGAGACAAGAAAGGAAACAAAGAGTTGGGGAAAGAGCTTGCAATGTAGGGAATACTGAGAGACAAAGGAAGGATGATGAGAATGGGAGAACGGATAAAAAGGAGTTGAAGGGGAAAAAAAGGCCAAAAGGAATGAGAGAGTAAAAGAAACCAATAGAGAGAGAGAACGACAGAGAGAGAGAGAGAGGTGGGGGGTGGAAGCATAAGGAGGGAAAAAAATAACGTCCCAGATTCCCAGGCCATTTAATAGGGAGCAAAACCAAACTGAGCTTATATTGTAGTCTGGCTGAGCAAGGGGCAAAGTGACAGCATGAGTGCATGTTTTGTGTGTGTGAAAGCAATAAGAGGGGAGAGGGGAGAGTTTGGGTTATCTGTGAGTGCATGTTGCCACTCTGTGTCTACATGTGGGGTTTGACAACATATGTGGCCCAGCGCATCGAGATGTACATGTAAGGAAAAATCAGTTTTCACTGTGTGGACATGCGGCTGCCTGCACGTTGATCGGATTTTGTTGCTTTTTTTTTTTTTCCCCTTGGAGTATTTTAAGCTACTTCTTTTTTTTCTCTTTTTTAAATTAGAGAGTTAAAAAAAGGCACAAAATCATTTTGTTTTGTTTGGAGATACATTTTCCACTGTTAGGTTTTCATCAAAAGGTGACGTACTCCCCCTCCTCAGCACTGCACAGGGCTGAGTGGGCGAGGGGCCTACCTGGATTACTGGGAGCTTAGATGTTTGTGGGGCACACAAACAGGAGAAAAGAGAGTCTGAAAGAGGAGATAAAGTGGCAAAGACAGCTTGAAGATGTACCTGTACAAAGCAACATGCCCGGAGATCCCCAACCCGAAGCAGAAGAATTCCAGGGGTCCTGGTGGAGTCGGGGTCCCGACCCAGGGCCTGGCTCAGGGGAGACTGATCAAGCAGGTGTCCATGGGGCCGGGGTCAGAGTCTTATGCTCCTGTGATGCTGTGGGCCACAAACAAAGTCAACAATGCAGGGCAGCTCAAACAGCTGGAGGAATTCCTCAACTTCCATTCGCTGTCTTTGCACGACACTGTGAGGAGTCAGACTGGCATGGTCTACAGGTAACCCTACCTGGCTTTTTTGGAATTTGCAGTCCGCTTACCTCTGAAATCAGTGTGTAGATTAGGGAAAGGGGCTGTGTAATATCTCCTGTTTCTATGTAAAAGGAATTTAAGAAAAAAAGTTAAATGTTCCGGATTAGATAGTGAAGTAAGAATTACGTGTTTTCAAGCTTTCAGAACATTTGCAGAGAGAAAAAGATCTGCAATCACTCCTGCATTGGTTTTATGCACTTTAATGTTCTTTAATATTCACTTGAATATGCTGTCAACAATGCATTACATGGGACTGTTGAGCTCACTTTAATTTTTTTTTAACTGAGTTATATACATTAAAGTTGACATAAACTAAAACTTTAACAAAATGCAAATAAAAGGAATCTTAGTCTTCTTCCATTAAACATTAATAGAAATGTGTAATATTTTGCATCGAATGCCCCTTTCCCTTTTTAATTTGACATTAACTTTAGCAGGTTTTTATTGTGAACACAATAGAAGCATAACTGGAATCATGACGACAATAATTCGGCTCAGCTCTGCATTTTAAAAGCAGGTTTTTACCTGATTGGCTTAATAGTCGACTGTAAACAGAATGTCAGCACTAGATGACAGATAACAGGATTAAATCACCTTCCTGTTAAAGGTCTATTATTAAATTATTGCTTTGAATGTAATCCAGTTTCTGTTTGGACGGTGCTGGTGGAAGCGACTGTTCTGTGCTTGTTGTTCAGAGGGTTTATCATGTCTGTGAGTAGGCATCATGGTTCTAGTGAGTGGTTTGAGTGAATGTGACTGGGACTGTTGATCGCTGCTCAACCCTCAGGCAAGGAAGCAGCATGTAGCTGCCTTGCACACACTGAACTGTCTTTGGTAGGATGGAAAAGAAGTTGTGCAGAAGGAGGGATTTTATCTTTATGTTGCCCTTTTCATGCTTGATTTACTCTAGATCATAACACTTCAATAACAGCAGCACAAGATTTTTTTTAAATTCACCTTCAGAAATATTGTGTTTGCACTTACAGGGGGGCTGTACTCTGTGATTTTAAGATATGTGTGCATTAGGGTTTTATATTTGGAGAGGCTGCCGGCTTAACTTTTCCATGAATGACTCTATGCTTTGTTCATTTGAATAGTCCGTTTATCCCCCAGGGCTTTCTCTCAATTCTCTGCTAAATTCTGCCAACATACTTGAATGTATTACAGTCAGTGCAATAATAACGTGACCTAAACCTATGCTAAAGTTGTGCTGGCCTAAAAAAACTGCCAGCTGTTTCCATTAATAAACCAAGAAATAAAGAAGATCTTAGTCTGCATCAATCTGCTCATGGCAGCTGATACTTTCCAGATTTTCCTGCAATAACTCATGCAAATGTATGCCTAAACATTTGGGATTATAGGAGCCTAATAAAATAGCTTGTAAATAATTGAGGATCAGTAGTAAAGACTCCTGTGTTAATCAGAGTTACAACAAAAAGAAACATTTATATGCAATGCCATCACTTTCTTCTCTAGCTTAACCACCAGGATGTTTTACTCCTTTTATTGCTTTTGCAAATCAATCATGATGTACACAATTTCTACAAAATAGTTAAAGAATATGTAATGTAAAATAAGTGATTTCATAAATATTCATCTTCTTTAAATCAGTATTTAGTAAATGCACCTTTGGTTGGGATCACAGGATGGAGTGGTTATGTCTGTCAGGCTTGCATTTTCAATCCATTCTTCCTTCCATAACTGCTCATATTCTGTCAGGTTGTGTAGAGATCAGCCGTGATAATTTAGATAGACAAATTGTCTATCAGATTTAGGTCTGGGCTTTGAGTAGGTCACTCCAGAACGTCCATCTTGTTGTCTTCAAATCATATCTGTGTAACTTTAGCTGGATGGTTTGAGTCATTGTTTTGCTGGGAAATAAATGTCCTCTGACGCCACAGTTCTCCCACAAATGGAAACAAATTGTCTCCTGGATTTTCTCATATTTGCTGCCTTCATTTGACCTTCTACCTTTACAAGCTTTCTAAAGGCACAGTAATAAAAACTCTCCACTCTGTTGTGATTTATGGATTTGGCATGCTACTCTTAGGAATATCAGTAGTCACCGTCTGCCCTTTCACTACTTTGTGGAGGAAAGCTATTTATTAGTCAGGCTATCTGCTCAGGTCACTAGCCTGCAGCCAGACATGCTGCCCGTAGCTGGCCCATTGTAGTTTTAAACAATAACGTTATTTCAATAAGAGCGATAGTGCACGGGTTAAAAGGGAGGTGTTCACTTTGTGGCAACCAGAAATATTTTCATCCAAATATTTCTTTCTTATAAGTGAGGAAAAAATGTTTAACCTTCTTTCAACCGGTAGATGGTAGTGCCCGGCAAAAGATGAGGGGTGGGCTTCTTCAAACAGCTAGTCTTCAAGTTGACACATTTTTCTGTCAAAGAGCAGAAACTGTATCAAACTATAACCACAACACCAGCTAATACCTACTTATGTATCACCTAAATCTCATGGTAAAAGCCTTGATGTGTTAAAAACCTACCTTTCAAATGTGAAGGGCTTCTTTTATGTTTTCTTGAAACCTTCTTTTTATTTAAATTTTTCAGAAACATAATAAAACAGGGGCACAAAAAGCAATCATTATCAAGATTTGTGCAATTTCCATCTCATTCTTAATCAGCTCAGATTTAAACAGATGGTTCTCTTTCTAAGCGTTTCAGTTCGTAAAGTTTCAAACAAAGAAATGCAGCATTTCTGCATGCACACACATTTTCATTATTGTTAGTGTTAAGGCTATGAGCTGTGGTGACAGTTGGCTGTCGTTCAGTTCAGAGCATTTGCATTAAACATTTCCTCCAGGCTGATGTGGCCAATGTTAACACTAATTATGTAATGATGAGGACCAGATACTGCTGCTATGTATAGTACTTTGTGACGCCTGTGAGGAACGCTATTTTCCCAGAAACGTATACTAAAATACAGGCTTCAGAAATGGATATTGACAGCCCGCCAGCACACGTGTCTTTCTACAACACAGCCTGGATTCACTCTGACTTCACTTTGTCTGTTTTCTCATTTGCTTTATTTGTGTGAAATAAGATGGAGCTGTTGCAGTTTCCTGTGACATTTTCTGGAATATTGCTGCTTTTTTAACTTGCAGAATACGCCATAATGCCTGGTATGCTTTTTATGTGACGTTATTAATGTGGGAGAAAAAACAGACTTTCTAGTAAAAGACAAAAAGCAGAAACCTTGCACATCCCCTTTTAACCTAAATGCCAGTGAGCCAAAAGCACTCTTCTGATTTTTGATTACTTTCACTGAATTAAAGGGAATCAATTCAATCAGCCAATTGGAAAGATTAATCAAAAGCCCATGATATTTGTTGGATACAGAGGAGAGTGAAAGCTTGAGGGAGGAAGTGAAGTGACGTGTCAGCCTCTAGGGGGCAGACAGACATATTACGGGACATATGGTTTGTTCTTGGGTGTTGCGGGATCTAGGCACTCACTCTGTGAAGTGAGTAAACTGGAAATGATAAAAAATTACTGCCAAAACTTGATTTGATAGGATTGAATTAGAATTCAGTGAAACATCGTCCATAAATAGATGGTGTGTTTGTGTGTGCATGTGTGAGATTCCCCAACCCTCTGGATGCTTCTCAATCCCTCTGATTAAATGAGCTAAGCCTGCTTCCAGACAGCAATTTAAAGGTGATGGAGTTAATGCCCTCACAGTTGCGTCCTCACTCTGCGGCCCCTCAGTTTGCAGGCTTATTTCTTGACTGACATGTGCAGCATTGTTGTGCTCACATCTATTTTTGGCATCATAAAGTTTATGTTATAGTCAAAAGATGAAAAAAGATGATGCTGAATCTGTTATTGTGTAATAAGAATTCCCATTAGGATACCATAATAATAAACAATCTTTGGATTTTGCATTTTTTCCTACAAACTAATTCTCACTAAAGTTAACTCCAACCTGTTGTACAATTCACCTATTTGTAAGTTTCTCTGTGGACTTTAATTCCAGAGAATTTTCAGAAACTTTGCCTATTTCTGGATGTTTTTTTTTTGTTGAAGTGCATGCCTAAAATATTTGAGAGAAACACTCTGACATTATTTATACCTCCACCTGACAGTGGAGGAATAAAAAGTGACAAAAGGCAGGGCCAAGTTCCCTAGTATGTCAGATATTTAAGAAATCAGCAGGAATTAGTGCAGACATTTTGCGTAGCATAATTTGGGATTGTGAAGCGTAATGGCTGGATCACTGCTCTATAATATTTACAGAAGTTAGGAAACTGCAGCTCCTGTTTTTTGTTTTGTTTTGTTTTGTTTTAAGTGATTTATCTACATAGACAGAAGCATATATGTGAATTTCAAACACTTTTGTTTTGTAGGCTAAAACACAACAGGCTGAGAGAAAACCAATAGTTTTTTTTGTTTTCTTATCCTTATTTAAAACAAAATAACCAAGTCATGTGAGCTTCAATGTGTTTTTACCTCAAACTACAAGGTTTTTTCTCACTACACTGTGCATATTTAAAGCGTTTATTTGCTTCTGGCTGTGTTCTTAAGTAGAAACTGACCAGGGACACCTTTTTTTATTAATTATGGTGCCAAACAGATGGAAACACCATAAAGCAAAGTCCAAGGCAGTGTTTCTCAACCTTTTCTTTGGGCCAGCGCCCCCCAATCCATTATACAGGTCCCTTACTGTCCCCCATCAAAGATTTGTAAGCTACTTTGCACTGAATGTTATTTTATTGTCAATATTACTATCACTATTGTTGATGCTTTAATTTTTATGGTTGTTTTTATCTTTATCATCAAAAATAATTTTCCAGAGAACAAAAAACCGTTGGGAATAAACATTTTTTTACAGGTGTCTACAGAACATGCAATGGACATTCAACTTCAAATTTGTAGACCTATCAGCAGCCAATCAGAGTGGGACTGTTTCTTATTGTTTAGTTCGTTGATATGGACAACATGAAAACACCAATGAAAGAGGGATTTAAAGTTAAGAAATATACTATATCAAAAGTATTTTCTCCCCCCTTCCAGTTAAATAAAATCTGATTCTCCAATCTGATTCTCTTTTATGGCCATGGCTCCATAGAACTAAGCACCTAACCAGAAACATTTGTGAAGATTCATCTCTAGATGAGTATAAAGGTGTCCTATGGAGTAATAAATAAAGCCTCTTTGTCTGTAAATCAAATGTACAAGTCAGTCTTTGTCAGCTGCCAGGAGAAGAGCGATTATCTAAATGTGCTGTATCAAGTGTGAGGGTGCAGATGCCAGGGTTTTCTGATTGCTCTGCAGAGCCCTGACCTCAATTATGAGCAATATTTCCCACTCTATTGTGTTACATGTTTACAGCTGCAGGTTTAATTTTGTTTAGAGTCATTTTATAGGTGTGTGAGCATGGTTTACATTGTTCCTTGAAGGCTGTAATGGGTGGCTGCACACAGTTGGCATGCTTCTAGAGAACGAGCACGAGTGAGCACACACTGACACAATCGCGACACTTGCGGTTGGACGCACAAACGTACACATGCAGATAAATGCGTCATTTGCTCATCCTTTATTTATCTTGGAAAACGAGTGAATATTTAACAGAAGAGCTGGTGTCCTTTTTGAATACTTAATTGTTCAGACGGACACAGAAACCTACATTTGCTTTTTGCATGTGTGTGTCGACTGGCATCCAAAAGCATATGCACATTACATACATAGTTATGGTCATTAGAGAATTTAAGGGCAATTTTCTGCATTAACTAATTTGTTCTGATCACTGAGGTTGAATTAAGCATTAATTCAAACTATGAACATGTTTAGGGGTTTTTGGCTAAGACAATATGTCCTAAAAATTATTTGTATTTATAAGGAATGAAGAGAAGGGGATTGTGCTGAAAGTACTTGATGTATACTGATGTCTTGTATAAATGCAGGCGGGTGTGTTAAACCATGAAGGGCTTTAAACAAAGGCCATTAGCTCGACCAAGACCCTGTGACACCTGTGACAACAAGTGATAAATTACTCCAAACAAAGAGAAAGAGCATCACCTTCTTCTTTGTAACTAGAAAAGTTGTTAAAGCAGCTCTATGTACAAAATATTGATGATTTATATGTTGTGTTTCAAGTGTTTAAGAAGGAATTTCACTTCCTCAATCCGTTTTTGCATTTTCAGGTAATGTGAGTATTTTGAGAAGCGTTTAACAGAAGTGTTAGAAATTACGTACATTTGTATGATTCTTCACAAAATTCCTACAAGTTTTGCTATTTGGGAACATTGTGGCTTCTTATTCAGCTACAATGAGGATGAAAATAAAATTCATACATATTTGTTTGTTTCTCTTGATTGAACATTCTAAAAAAAACATTGAATAGTAACTAAAACCACTGGAATTGCTGTATATTATTAACCTCCAAACAGTTCTGTCAGAATTAAAATTTATCTCACATAATGATCTGTCACCTAATAATAAAAAGCTTTTCAAAATTAATATTTTATAAATGAAAAATTTAAAAGTCAGTAAACTAGCCCCATAAAGGCTTATGATATCGAAAATATTAAAACACATGCAAAAACAAGCCTCATCCAGAACTCGGCTACAATTTTTAAAATTCAAAATATTACTCAGTAATACAAAGAAAAAAAGTTTCTTTGTAATGATTTTCCCAGCAGTGTAGTGATAACGGAAGATCTATTCCTAAAGTACTGAGCAACTCAAAGATCTCTGGTTCATTAAATACCAATGAACTAATTCACATTTTTTTCTGGATTCCATTTGTAATAAATTGGCTTTACAGCTTTAAGAAAGATGATTAAACGCTTCTTGCAATCACCTAATTTTCCCAGCACACATATACGGCTTTGGTGTTTCACGTATGTCAGCACTAGCTGACTGTGTGAATCAATAGGAAATCAGATTGCCCTATTGACACATTCATTCAGTAATAGTGCCAGGCTGCTGTCAGTACGGATCATTGCTTGGCTGACCAATCTCAAAAGCTTTCCCAGCTTATAAAAGGTCTTTTCTTTTCAAGTGTGAGAAATCTGAACCAGGACTCAGAAAATCAGAACACGGCTATAAGTGAACAAAGCAATATTGTCAGCGAGATGGAGCACATTCTAGTGAATGTTGGTTGATCAATTATCAGCTTTTAAGCTCCTGTCTTTCTACTCTGGTCTTGGCATCCGACTGCTTGGCCCTCCTACCCTGTCTTAGTATTTGTCCATTATTGATGAGGACTGATAAAGTTTTCTTTAGGAGGCAGATCTCTCCTTGAGTCTCAGTGAGGTTGTATAAGGATATCAACCCCTGCAGAGCTTCATCTTACTCTCCCACACATCGGAGAAGGCACCTGGCCAAGTTCAGACTTGTGGTTATTACTCTCCAAGACGCTCACACACACACACGCCCACGCACACACACACGCAATCTTGTTCTATAAATCTATTAAGTGATGTTCAAGGTGACTTCCATTTCTGGCCGAACTAAAGTGCCACAGCTCTGAACGACGTCTTGTAATATCTTTGGACATGTGAAGCATTTGTAATAATAGGTGTGTGCTTAAGGTCAGTGGAAGATTAATCTTTTCTCTGTTTAATTATGTTTTTACAACATGTCTTTAGGAATATAAAGCTGCCATCAAACACTTGGTTTGGTGTGTAGAAAGCAGGATGGGTAACTGTGTGGGTGTACATTAGAGCCCTGTGGGGGGAAACTAGAGACTCTGTGGATCAGTAAGGCACAATTATAGGAAAATGAAGAAAGCAAATGAGAGTCCTTACAGACTGGAAAGGAGATCAAAAGAGAGAAGCAAAGAGAAACCCAGGAGGTGTGTTTGTAGTGTACTTTGTGGGCTTCTTTCTTTATGTTGCCACAAGGGGGAGCTGTGGACCCACTGAATTAGCAAGATTTTGACTTATTTGTGTGAGCTGATGATCATTTTCTCATTGTAGATTAAAAATGTGAGCCTTTACTCCTGCCACCTTGATGTCTGCTGATGAAACTGAAGCTGCACATCCTTACAGGAGTAGCATCACGGTGCCCAATGTTTTATTTATGAGTGTCATAATTGCCGTCACTGTCTGAGACGCTTAAAGTCAATTATTCATGTGTGCCATGAAATAGCCCCATGTGCGGTTTGCTTTGTTTGCTTGGAGATGAGGGAATGTTTTGACCAAGGCGAGGACCTGCGGTGCTCCTGCAGAGGTGGAATCGGTTGTGCTGTCACCTGCTGTGCATTTGAAGAAACAACTTTCAAACTCTGCTCAATATTATATCCAACACAGCACCTTTATAAAATGAGGTGTGACGTCATGTTGGAACTATCTACTTAAATATTATTCAAAGACGACACATGTACATACAAAAGAAAGTTTTAAATGAAGGTGTTTTATTATTATGTGAGAAAAAAACACCCCAAACATACATGACCCTGTGTGGAAAAGTAATTGGCTCCACTCTTCAAATATAACTTAACTGCGGTTTATCACACCTGAGTTCACTGACTCTAGCATCATGCATCGACCATAAGAATGGGACTGAGCAGAAATGAGCTTCCTGGCAGAGTTCAGCCACTGCTGAGCAAATGTAACATAACATTTTGTCTTAATTTTCCCAGAAAATACCTTGATGGTCCCCAAAACCTTTGGGGAAACTTTATTAAAGTGTTATATATATATACCATAAGCCTGTAAGAATAATTTTAACCTTATGTCATCTTTGAGAATTATTTAAATACATAGATAATCTCTATTATTTAATGTTTTCCAAGTTTTGTTACTTGTAACCTGATTTACATTGATTTTCCATCCATCCATCCATCCATCCATCCATCCATCCATCCATCCATCCAAATTATACTTATGAAAGCAATCATCATTGTTTCTAAACAGACATGTTTGTTAAATCCTACGTCACAAGTTGCATGTGTTTTTTAAGAAATATGTTTTTTAGAACGTGGTGCAGAAACCAGCAAAAGATAAGATTAGATTTACTGAGCAATCTGTCTTCATATAAATATGTACTTGGTGTAACATTAATTGAACATTTGAGACTTGAATAAAGCGGAACTGTATTGAACCTTATAGTTTACGAAATAAAACATAATTTCAAGCCCAAAACTATTCACACCCCTCCTAGCTTTAAATCTAAATCCACCAGGAATATAAATTATTTGTGGTGTAACTCTAAGTACAGTTTTTATGTTAACAATAATTCAACTAATTCATTTTAGTGATTATTAAAGCCACATTAAAGTCCTTGTTAGATGACTTAAGTGGTTTGTTGGGATGTAAGAGCTCTCCTCATTACCGTTTCTCCTTCCCATTGTCTGTAAGTAGATTCATACTAAAGCTTCATGATGTAAGTGTTAAAGCTAATAATTATTTCCCACAAAGTGTAGGAATTAATTTCAACTGCAGGGTGATTATTTCAAAAAGTTATGCTCCAGAAAATGCATTTACATTTTGAGTGCTAAACATGTCTTTATTATTTGCCTAGAATGAGACAGCATTATTTCAAGCCTTCATGCAAAACAGTCCATGTTAAGTCAGAGCAAGAATAAAACAGAATAGGCTGCAAGAGAATATGTTAGATATTAATAACCATATTTCATCTTCTTCTTTGTCCTTTTCCTCATCTTTCTACAGGCTTTTTTGATTTATCTGCTCCTGCAAGTTGTCTGCATTGTTATTTAAGCAATATACAACAACTCAACCATTCAGGAGTTATGTTTTATTCATTAGTTTATATATTGCAATTGGCCCAATAATAAAGACTACAAATTCAGGTTCAGTTTTAGAGCATTTTCTAAATGTTTGAAATCCATTTAAAGGGACTGCACTTCATGTTGTTTAGGGGGTCTCAAATATCTTTCCTTGATGTTTTTGTTTACCAGTTTTCCATAGATGCTAGAAGTTCAAGTTTTTCTTTATTTAATCTCAGTCAGATTGGATGGAGATCATCTTTGACCAACCATTTCAAGCCACAAAGTCACAATTGGGTTTAATTCTAGACTTTAACTGGGTCATCACATTAATGTACTTTGATCTAAACTATTACTTTTTACTTCTGGACGTACGTTTAGCGTTATTGTGAAAAATCATACAAATTTATACAGACTTTTTTCATACTGACCTTCTTCTAGCTTTATCCATTTTCTAATTAGTTTTGCGGTCTTTGACGCAGCAATGCTTCCTCAAAGGATGATGCTGGCACCACCATCCATTAGTGTTTTAGTTTTCTATCTTGCATAATGTTTAGAATGTATACCAAAAAGGGGAAATTTTGGTCCATATTACTAAAGAAACATGTTTCACATATTTGCAGAGTGAAAGTAGCTGGTTACTCCGGGTGGTTCTATTTAGAGGTTTTTGAGTTAAAGAAAGCTGAATACATGCACACCACATCTTCTGATTTGTAAAAACAAACAAAATTAAACACGAATAAACTTGCAATTATTTTTCCTTTCTTTTAACAGCCGTGCAAATTGTTTGGATCGGTCAAAAAATCCCAATAAATAAACTACTGTTCAAGGAATGTAAGTATATTTTCAAAGCATTGCATGAATCTTGACATAAATGTAATTGGGGTAGTCTTGATTTCAGAGTCAAGCATTTAGTAAAACTGCATTGCAGATGAAGCAGCTGTAGAGGAGGGTAAACACAGTGAGTATTTAAGTTATGAAGATCACAAACAAAATGTAAAAGGAGATTATGACAGAGCCAGGTTTTACCTCTCTCAGTGCCAGTGCAGGATTAAAGATGCTGCCTTCTTCCACTAAGATTTTCTTTTCTTTTTTGTCATCTTGCAAAACTTATTTCCAACAATCCAAAAAAAAAAAAAAAAAAAATAGTCAGTGGAAATGATTGTTTCTTTTTATTAGATACATTTTTATTGTTCTCTGAATTACCCAGTGAAAATATTATTTTCAAAGGTATAATTACCACTGATTTTAGAAAATATATACTTATCAATTTTTAATTCTCTCTAGCAACCTGTGCTTTTACCCTGGTTACAAAAAACCTTCATCTCCACAGTAACCGCTGTGCATCCTTTATTTCTACAGATGCTGCCTGGTTGCATTCTGGCACCTTTATTCTTTCCCCGAGTTTTTTTTTTTATTGCTGCTTTTTCCCACACACATAACGCCTCCATACTGTTTCCATAGCAATGCTATTATCGAGATGACGACTTTCTCTCGTTGTTACCACTCTTGACTATCAAGTGTCCGTATCTGGAGACTCTCTGGCAGTGAGGAATGCAGGTCTCCGCCACAAACAGTTAATTGTGTTGTCAGTGTAGGCGTTTTGGGCCAATGGGGTGCAAGGTGGAGAGCAACTTGTGTCATCCGTCATAGTACAGCGGATAACTTTACACAGAACTTCATGCTCTCCCTTGCTGCGACAAGAATTACATCTAAATTGCAGTCTGCAAACTTGCTTGATTTGAAAACCCTAGCCATACAGAGCAAGCAGAGAGCACTCATTTTCTTTTTCACCACTTTCTCTGAGCATATTTACAACCTTGACCCTGAATGGAAATGGCTCTGATCTGAGATGAAGTGAGAGGAAGTGTTAATAAACACTTACACACACGGAGGCACAGGGAAATATTTCACCATTAGTACACAAAACACAGTTGAAGCTCACCTGCAGAAGTATGTGTACACAACAACAATCCATTTGTCTTCTGTCATTCAGGCACTTCATGTGGCACTACACACCAATATCCCCATGGTGACCAACTTGGAAATTGAGACATTATGACAATTAAAGCTTGTGTGTCACACATTATTGAACATGTTGCTCAGCTAATAGTAATATGGCACATAGACTAGTTGCATTATTTATGTTTTACAGGCAAATGCAACTACTTTCTTGTTTCCTTGTTTTAATGAGCTCTTCACTAAACAGAGTTTTCTGATCCCTGTTGATTTGTACTTTTTGTGATTTTATGCCAATGAACCACCAGTCAGTGAACTGTGCAGCTACAATTTGTGCAGGCCAAATTTGAAAAAGCATGACCCACTTATTGTGGATGGTTTGCAAAGAGACATCGTAGGCCTTGTATATTACTGTAACCTAATGGATCTGGCTTTGTGTGTGTGTTTTTTTAAACAATCTTGTTTACACTGAAAGAGACACTGTGTTGGCTGTGGCAGCTTCCTGTCTGTAACCTGCCCTGCATGCGGTTCCCATAAAGCTGCTGAAGTGGTGACAGCTGAAACTTTGGCCAGTGCATTCACAGTGCTATTTTTATCAGGCAAGACGCACACAAATAACTGAAAGTACATTGAAATATCTAATGAACAATGTCTTAACAAGTCATATTAAAATCATTGCATTTTAGCAAACTGCTCTGCACGAAAACATCAACTCAATATTTAACTAAACTAAACATTTTGTTTTTCAGAACAGTTAAAATCATCAAAAATAATTCTTATTCGCGAAATATTAAAAACAATAAGGGGCAGATTTTTAGAAATTGTAATAAACTGCTTCACATTCAGAAGTTTACACAACTGAATATGAAGCAGTTTTAAGTTGCTAATTTGTTTCTGATTAATATAGATGGATCTTCTTTTCACCTCAGGTATAAACATTTTAAACTGCAAACCATTATTTCCAGTTTGGTATAGTTTATTTATTCTCCCCCATCATTTTTCTATTGCTTGCTCTGTGTCCCACTTCCTCTGATGCAGCAACAGAATGAAAATTTGTTTTGTGGGCATTTTATGAAGCTGCGTACAATTGAGGCCTTTTCACACAAATATACAATCATATTTGGTAAATTAGTATACATGTTTAAATGAGGCCCATTGTAAGTGAGAAAATCATCACAATTAAAGGAAATGAAGGCTTTCACACATCCATACAGCACATCTATATAAAGTGCTTCACATAGTGATAAAGATTTTTTTCAGTAATATTTTAATTCATTGAATGGGTCTGTAGTCTGAAGTTGACATGCTGCTGATCTCAAGGCCAAGACATATCACTATAATATGCCTACAGCTGTGGTATCATAGGCCTGTGGTTTGCCCCAGTGCAGTGAAAGTCATGCTTTATTGTCACAAAGGATCATGTTGTAAAAACCCCGGAGTAATGAGTGACATTCAGCTGGTTTCTTGGACATATTTTCCAGAATTCCCTTCTAATCTTATAAGATAGCATGAAAGATAAAACCCACATGCCTGGTGACAAATATGCTCCTTCAAAAAATACTTTTGTGTCCCAGTGTTTACTTTTTCCTTTTTTAGCAAAAATGTAAATAATGTTATATAATATAAATAATATTATTAATGTATAATATGACTTACAGTATATACAAGATAAAAGAAAAAGAGGTATAACGTAACGTAAACAAGAGTGGATACTGGTTACTGGCTACCTTGTCTTGTAAGGTGGGATTTTAATGTCTCAGACTTGTTTTTGCAGCAGATGTAGGACACAGCTTTTAGCTTCAAACTCTCCAGGAGCCATTTTCGCAATATTATAAAGTGCGCCGTCTTACGAAAAGAATTTACCGCCAGCAGGAAAATACACTTATTACACCAATAAGGCATAGCATTATGACCACCTACCTAATAGCGTGGTGTCATGCCAGCCTTGTCTCCTCCTGGACTCCACAAGACCTCTGAGCGTGAGCTCAACTTTCTGGCAAGAAGTATTTAGCAGCAGGTTTGATGAGTTTTGTAAGTTAGGCTTCCATAGTTTGAACTCACACAGATGTTGGCTTATTTATCCTATGTCTGGGACAAAATGCTCACTTGCAGTCTCACCTCTCTCTCCCACTTCACCTGTCAGTTGTCTTAATGTTAATCTTGATCGGTACATGTTGCCACAGTTTGGAGCTACAGTGTATGTAGTTCATTTTGACCCCAGCTGTTCCAGGAGAAGTTGCTTCCTGAGCGTCACATCACACATTCTGGTTCCTCTCTGTAGGATTAGGCCCAGCTTTGTAGCTGAAATGCATTACTCCAGGCCCTTAATTACATGTTTTAGTGGCTACTAACCACTACATACAGGAAACACCCTGCAAGAACTGCTGTTTCTAAAGATCTGTGTCATTTTTTCCTGCTTGCAGCAACTCAGCCTTAAGAGCAGGTATTTTATTGCTGCAGGATGATGGGTGAAATATCCATTACTTGTCCATGGTTTTATTGTGGAGCCTCCAGTTCTGTAATTTAAAAAAAAATACTGAATATGTGATATTTGTTTTATAGCAACAGCAAAGCAAATGCTGTTTGTTTTGACAGAACCAAAAAAAGTCTAGTATTTTATTAGTCATCGTGTTTTTTTGGCAGCAGCATTTAGAGGTGATACTACCTCATGCCGTGTTCTGCATTGAGAACAAGATCTGTCACAGGGTGCAAAATGAGATGCTGTTTTTATGACTTTCTGGTCGGGTTTTGCTTCCCATTCTTTTCCCTTTAATCTTTGGCCTGTTTCACACCTGGAGAAGCTCCAGAACATTTAATGGCAACAGGACTTAGTACAATAAATGTGTGTTTGTGTGTGTGTGGCCTTGTATCTGATAGAGTTTTCCAACAAATCCTATGTTGTAAGTTCCGACTGCTAATTATGGGGCCCATAATTGCTGTTTTTAGTAGTGCTGTTTTTAGGTTATGGGTTAGGTTTAGGACTAAGGTGTGAATTGATTTTAGGCCAGGATTAGGAATGTATTGGCAATGGTTAGAATGAAGGCAAATATGTAGTATGTGTGTGGGTGTGTGTAGGTGTGTGTGTGTGTGAATGTTAATATCACTGTAATTTCTCAGATTTCAGTTTGAATTTAAGCCTTCTTTGCTGTTTTTCTTTGCTAAATTTTAATGTGATGTTTTTCAACTCTGAAGTTTTTATAGTTTTAGTAAGTGGAGGAAAAAGTCAAAATATTTTTTAATTTATCCTGATATATTAATGTTCTCTATGTGGACAACTTGTTTTTAAATTGCATCCACATAGAGTATATGTATACCAATGGACCTGATCAATGGTCCCAGTTGACCAATGATCACCTGGGACCTTTAGTTAACTGGTCTGGCATATAAGTAAGTATGACTTAGAACTCAAATATGTGATCTAACTATGCGTTAGTCTCATAATTGTGGTAGCACTTCTGTAAAAAACAAACTTTAAGGATACATTTGTAAAAATCCTCAAATAGAAGCCATCGGTGTCCAGTTATGACTATTTTTCAACATGGCTTTCCATTGCAGATCAGATAGATTCTGCTCATTGTTAGTCTCTTATTTTCATTCTCTCTTCTCTTTGTTGACGCTTCCAAGTTAGTTTCTAGAGTTCTCAGGTTTTCCTTCAAAATGTTTTTGCTGTGAATTTAAGTCTGTGCTGTTTTGAAGTTTCACCTGCAAATCAGGAAACTCCCACAGGCAGAAATTCTGAATGGCAACCAGAAGCTAATTTGTTTGAGATTAATACATATGGATCTACTTTTCACCTCAGGTATAAACATTTTAATGCTGCAAACCATTGTTTCCAGTTCGGTATAGTTTATTTATTCTCCTCCATTGTTTTTCTATTGCTTGCTCTGTGTCCCACTTCCTCTGACAGAGCAAAAGACTGAATATTTTTCCAAAGAAGAGTCAGCCTCTGCATTATCTTATTTTAAACTATGGCAAAACGTTACACTGTTGGGCTTTATATGTAGTACATAGAGAAAAGAATGATGTTACCTTGTATTTGAAGGGGAACTTTAGGACTTTCTTTATTTGATGAAAAAAGGTTTTGGTGTTTCTGAGACACTTATTTTTTTTAAATAAAATCCTCAAAGTATTTCATCATTTAAAAAAATACTTTATTTGCATATTGTTTAAGAACAACCTTTAGGAAGCAAACTAGTTTGATCCAATGTTAGCTGTCCCCTGCAGAAGCTCAGTGCAACAGCTCATGATTTTGGGGACAACTCTGTCCTTTAAGTGGGAGGAAAGACAACTCTGATGCTGTCCTTTTAACTTACATCATTACACTCAGAGCACAACTGTAAACAAAGGCCAAAGGAATGCTGTGCGGTACATACTAGACAGCTCACGATGCCTCACAGTTAGCTTTTCCCTCAACAGCAACAACAGCGAGCTTAAAATCCTACTGTGAAGAAAAATAATCACAAACAGGAATAAGAACTGACACCATAACACAGTAACAACCTTTTTTTTTTTAAAAGGGTTATTTTTTTCCCCTTCTTTTTGTAAACAAAAATGCTCCAGTTCACATATGAGCCATTGCTGATTCATGATTTGTTGAAGTTTTGTTAATGTACACAGTGCTTTGTCACATGAAAATGTTTCAGGCCATCAAATACCACAGAAAGATAAACAGAGTAAATACAAAGTGCTGTTTTCAACTCATCATTCATTTAACTGATTGAAGAAGCTTTCAAACCAAATTGGTTGTTAAACCAACCCAACCACTAACCTTCATTTTTTTCCTTTACCCGTTCAGTGAGGTACTTTCTGCTTTTGTCTGGTTGTTTTACCAAAGTGCACTTGAGCTCAAATCAGAAAGTCACGGCCAGATATTCTCCTGGAGTTCCTGTAATTCCATCATTTATGTATAGCAAGGTGTGAAGGTCTGCTGTATGATGCTCCATTTCTGAAATGCTGCTAGTTTTACACCAGATTATCCTTTTCAAAACTTCCACTTGTGCTTCTTCAGTCCACAAATTATTTTTTAAAGTCTTGGGGAGCATTAAGAGGTGTACAGCCTCCGAACGTGGAGCATGTGCACCATGTTCAGAGGTTGTAATCCTCGATGCAGTTGTCCTGGTTTCAATTCCCGCTTTTCTTCACCCTCCTTCCTATCAGGCTGCTGTTCATTAAAGGTGAGTTATGCCAAAAACCATTCCATTTTGAACTGTCATTTCAATCAACCTTTTCTAATGCAATACATAAAAATGTGTGTAAAAAAATTGATAGGAACAAAGTTATTGATGAACTCTGGGAGTAATTACCACTCCCAGGAAAGTTCTGCACTATTCCATGTTCTTGCCGTTCGTTGATAATGGCTGTGTTTCTTTGAAATAGAACAATTGTAATTTTGTGTTTTGTCCATTATGTTTATAAGATAGACATTTTAACATCTAGATATCATATTTGTTTGATGGTCGGAGACATTTCGGTGTGATCAAAAATCCAAATCAGAGGAAATTTAGCAGACACTCTTGCGCTGTAAATGTGACGACTTTTCAGGCCTTGCACCTCTTTGTAGATTTGTGACTGTTGTTTAAATCTGTTCTTTAGGCTGCAATTGATGATGTTCAAAGCTAGAACAGATGAGAATGTCCTTTCAAGTTTCCCTCAGAGTCTCGACAAGCCATTAAAATAGCTAAATTGTGCAACCAAGACTAAGCTCTAGCAAAAGGCAACTCAATGGGAATTCACCGAGTTGTAAGTAGTCTTTTGCTGACCAAGCGCAGCATGAACTCAACGTACACACGCAGCTGCTAAAGTAGGACACAGGCAGAGCTTTGCACTCAGAGTTATGAAAGTTATCACTTGCTGGATACAAGTCAGCTCAGCTGCACAAAAACAAAACAGAGATGAAAATCAGGAGATGAAGACCTGAGAACCAATCAAAGAGAAAAAGATGAATTTTACCCTCAAATGAGATGCTTTTCTGTAAGCAAACTGGTTGGCTAAAAATATTTTGATACAAACCTACTGCATAAAAACTGAGATAGGACACAGCTGCACAGCTCTCCCAAGCTGACTGATGAATCAGGTTGAGTTTAGCTCAGCTGGAAGAGCAGAGGCAAACATCACAGGCTGCAATGAGTCAGTTTACTGCAGCACAGACATAGAGGATCCCACAATGCGGTTTTTTTTATCATTACATCTGAAGCACATTCATACAAACATACAAAAAGAGCAAAGGTAGAATAAGTTGGCATGTTAAGACAGTGTTACTAAAGCTTTCTAGGACACATTTTCTAAATTGATTATTTTATGAGGTGAGAGCTACAATGAAAAACTCCCAAAATGTATCTTAATACATGACGACTCATTTCTCCAAATTTTATATTTTCATGTTTCTCATTGCAAATGTTAACTCAGCAAGCCTATGTTAATACTGCAAAAAGTGGACACTGGTCATATTAGACACATTGCAGTCAGTATAACACCGTTGATACCAGAACCCCCATTTCTAATTTTTGTTTTTTAATAGCTCTAAGCCATTATCACCAAAGTTAGCAGAAGTATTTGCATAAAGCTAATCAATTTGTGGGTGTTACATTTACAGAATAAAAGTTTTACTTCTTCAGTTAAATTACTGAAATAAATGTACTTTTGAAAGAGAGGCACGTGTTTTCCTATTTGTCTAAAAATCAATCCAGTTCATGAGACAATATGTGATATTTGCCAAAGTTTTATCAACATTATTTGGAAAAAACTACAAGTCTTCCATATTTGCTTTAATAACTTGAGTAAAAGTTTCACAAATCACAATCTGTAATCAGTATAGAATGTGCTGAGGCAGGTTGTCATCATACTGGCTTTATATTTGTCTAATTCCAAAGTTTTCATACCTGAAATTTGTGTGTATTATATCAGGCTATTTTAATATCACACTTTGAATTTCATCTGCAATCCAGGTTTGTTGTTTGAAACCTCTGCAGTAGTTTCTGCAGGTTACTCAAACTGCTAGAAGTCACCAGAACTGATTTAATGAAAATCTTACCGTATTCACAAATAACCAAAACCTAAGCTAATTCTGAAGATCTGACAGTCGTCTGACCTCCCCGACTCCCTGGCTCAACAAGATATGATGAATATATGTTTATAAAAGGAAGACAGTACATTTCTTAACTTTAAGACTTAACACAGTTTGGGTTTGGTACACAGATTGAGGAAGCGTGGATTAACTTTAGCTGAACTACGTCCCTCAAACAAAAGGGCTCTCAATTTAAGTCGTTACATACTGCAATAAATCAGTGTTCTGTTGATGTGATGGAGTTCACTTAAAGTAGTTTGGTGACTATTTTATAACAGGGTGCATGATTCATTTGAAAATGCATAGAAAACGATTTATCGGTCCTTCAATCCTTTAGTCCTTTACTTACAGTCCGTTAATCCCTCTGCACATTTCACTCTTCATTAGAGAAAGACGTTCACTTTGCTTTCTTGTCTGGATCTGTTTGGAAATCTGTGGATCCATCCTCCTCAGAGAGAACAGATATTGATTTTGAATGAGCCGCTTTTCCATTTAGTCTAAGACGAGTGTTGAGGTGTAAGTAAGGTTCAGTGAGGTGAAGGATGCTGAACCTGGTACGAAATGTGCAGAATGTGAGAGTACCTCTTCTCCGTGTTTCTCAGAGTTAAACTGCTCCCTCAATGCAGAAGCAATTTCATGAGAAATACCTCAGCAAAACGAATGTCCGTGGAGCCTTAAAGGTGTTAAGCCAATGCACATTATCAGCTGCTCTACCCCCAACAAAAACCTGCAAAGAGTGAAACATTTACACAGATTCTGACTTTGAATGTGAGTGTTTAATTGTACCACAGAGTACATCAGAATCGGTGAGCAGTAATGTCAAGAGGTGAAACTGATAGCAGGGGAAGCTTGTAGACTACAGGTGAGAAAAAGTTTAAACACTTGACAGCAATAATCAAAGGACACAGAGAAGCAAAATGCTTCAGTTACCTCAATTTGACATCCTTGTAGAATCAAAGGAAAGTGTGATTCACACCAAAGCATTTGTAAAATGCATAGCCATATGGACAAATGCACACTCTTCGAAGTGCAATCAGACACAGAGATGCAGAAACATCTCCTTTCAGCTGTGGATTGCCTCAGTTCAAATCTTTTACTCTCTAGATTTACATCTTAGCGCCTCCCTCGATCTCAACTATCATTTTTTCCTTCCATCTTTGATGCAATGCTGCCTTAAGGGGTTGTATGCGCAGCCTGTTCTGTGATTTTGGGAGAATAATTACTTTGTGTCAGCAAATATTTTTCTGACTAGAATATTATGAAACTTCTTAAGCATTTTCAATGCATGTGGATGTGCAGGGAACATATTGGTTTTGGGGAAAGACACATTCTAGTGTTGCAAAACTATGGGTGCTCTGTTTAGAATTTTGCAGCCAATTTGTAATTATGGATTTTGCTAAGACTAACCTGCTGCTGAAATAACATGCCTGTGTCTATTGTGTGTTGAAATCAAATATTTACACATAAAACACACAGGACATATAACCATGCAGTTTTAGGTGGAACCCACGACAACCAGAGGAAGTGGAGGGTTGATGCTTTAATGATAAATCCATGCTGTGCCCTTCTCTTCTACCATTCAGCTCCTCCAGACTAGCAGCAGCAGCAATCATCTAACACTGCATGACTACTGAGCTTATCACACAAACTAGTTCTCAGTCCAATACTCCTAAAAATGATTGTAAACAGCATAAGCGGAATGTCAGAAACAGTAGGAGCTTCTTACAGAAGCAAATGTCGTGGGGTGAAATTTCAAAGTCAGTTTGTCTTTAAGTTATGAAACATAGTTACTTAATTGTGCTGTAAAATGGCACTATGTGCCCGAATAACAGATAATATTGGAGACAGTTAGCTAGATTAGTTTTGCATCTGCAGTGATGCGTGCACTGTATGGATCCGTTACGGTGAAGAGAGAGCTGAGCCAAAAGACAAAACTCTCGATTTACCTGTTAATCTACGTTCCTACTCTCATCTATGGTCACAAGACTGTGACCAAGACTGTGGTTACAAGAGACTGAATAGAATCTCCTGTGCAGGTTACCTGGGCTCTCCCTTAGATATAGAGTGAGAAACTCTGTAATCTAAGAGGGACTCAGAGTAGAGCCACTGCTTCTTCACATCAAGAGGAGCCAGTCAATGGATGCACCCTAACTTGTTGGGACCCACTTGGACTGTTTCTCAACTGGCCTGGGAACATTTTGGGATTTCTCTGGAGGAGCTGGCCCAAGTGGTTGAGTCTGGGTCTCTCTGCTTAGGCTGCTCCCCCACCACCTGACTCCACGCTAAGTAGAAGATGATGGATGGATGGAAGGGCATGTCACCAAAAATAACAATTGTTATAAAGATATTCTGGAACCAGCTTTGGTCAGAGACTTCCCAAAGCATTTTGCTTTTGTTATGGGATTGATTCACACAACTTTTTGTCTCTGGGAAACATAATCTCCTTCCTGAACCAAATGATGACAGGACATCTCCATACGACCTGCCCATAATTGTTTGAACAAACAGAGCATGGCCTAGATAAAAGAACAACAAGTAAAACATTTTGTTCAGCGTTCAAACAGAATAAATGGTTTGATGTGTGGGGGAGAAAAGGAGAAAATAGGAGGGAGGCCGTCAAACACTGTAACAATGAGAGGAGGAAGAAGACAGGTGGAGTGGCAGCTAAACACACAGGGAGAACAAGTAGGAGGGAGTAATGGAGAGGAACAGTGTGAAGTACTACATTTCTCTCTCCTCGCTGCCTGTGATGGAGGAGCTGCCCTGCTCACAGAATCGACAACAGAACGGGGACGTCAAAAGGAGCTGAGCACCCAAACACTGAGTGCAGATCAAAAAGAGAGTCTGAGGAGAGAAACGTGGGGAAACTGGGGCACACGCACATTAGTGAAACTCAGTGAAATTTAGGAAGCATGTGAGAGCTAAGATGAAAAAAGTGCTGATGGCAGAAGTATGTATCCTCCCAGGTCCTGAGCGTGACCCATCCCTCCACCTCGTTCATGCTTCATCTGTACCCTGCCTCCTTCTCCGTGCTCTGACCCTGTCCCCTCCTCCTTTAAGCCTCCTCTCCTTTTTCTCTCACATGCCATCCCTCGCGCACTGTTTCCCACAGTCAGACCAGGGAGAGCACAGCGCCTGGATCGCGTCTCTGCTTCTCTCTGCTTCCCGTTTATCTTCCTCTGCCAACCCTCTGCAAGCGCGCTCTCTCTCTGGTTTCCTCTCTGCAGCTAAAATCCCACAGCTCGACTTCAGAGGCAAGCCAAAAGAGAAGAGAGAACCAATGAGGGACTAAATTGAGGATCCAAAGAAGAACCGAGGAGTCCTTCTTCTTGTCAAGGTTTTGGCTGCTCTGCAGTCAATCTTCTGAGAGGAAAGACTGAAGATGGAAAGCTCAATCTGAGCACAGAAAGGAGAAAAGGACTGTTTTGCCTTAAAGAACAAAGTGATGAAGACGGAGCTTCTGCAAGTGAACTAATAAGGACTTAATCCATACACAGGAAAACTGCAAAGAACTCCAAAAGTGACAAGACTAGAAGAAAAGGGGAGGGAAAAAAAGGGAAGCGACTCTGACAAATCAACATATTTTAGAAGATCTGACTGAGAGAATTAGGGTTCTCCTATCAGTTTTTCTTTTTTCTCCTCACCTGTTTTTCTACGAGTTTTCCTCAAGCTCAGCCATGCAGGTGTCCATCGCCTGTACGGACCACAACCTGAAGAGGGGCAATGGGGACCACAGCAAGCAGAGTGCCACCAGCCCCAACGTGGTGAACCAGGCCAGGGCCAAGTTCCGCACTGTGGCCATCATCGCCCGCAGCTTCGGCTCCTTCACTCCCCGACACATCTCCCTGAAGGAGTCAACCGGCAAACACACGGGCATGAAGTACAGGTGTGTGTGTGTGTCAGAAATGTGTGTGTGCTGGATTCAGTGGCTTGGAAAACATTTATACTAGTCCACATTTTTTGTTTTTACCTTTATACTCAAGTCTTTTAAATCATAACTGTCAGTCTTTATCTCAAAAATGATTTTTGATCTTACGCCTTGTATGTACTTTAATACTCGACATGTTTGGGCTTAAGAAAGCTTCAATGAGCTAAAACGAACGTCAAGGATCATAGTTTTTATTTTACAAATAAGCTGTCAGATGAGTTCTAAAAGAAGGCAACATAACAAATCGAGATCCAGTTTTGGTTAACATGTGCCATGTGTAAAGCCAATTAATGAAGATTATGAACATTATATTTCTGGGGATCAAGCACTTGTGCGTAAATATCAATAACTAAATGATAGGTTTGTCAAGATCCCACATAATTTAGCCTTCCTTAATGATCAGTTTCCAAAATGTTTGATTGTCGTATCTTAAAACAAAAATGTATTCTTCTTGGATGAACTCATCTTGTGCCATTTTTAAAAAACTTCTTTCAGCACTTTCTTCTGAGTGCTGCACATTTAAAACTTTATCCATAGTCTTTATGCTCACATTTGCAACGAATCAGGAGATTTCAGATGTTTCCTGAAATTCCTACGAACCTCGGTTTTGTTCATTGTTTTGGTTTCTTACGTTGGCTCATATACTCATCTCCTATTCTTGTTGTCCCGTACAAACTTTCCTTCCTGCCCTTAGATGCACTAAGATGCACGATATTTTCAGAATGGAAGAGCGCTCTTTCTCCTCTGCCTCTCTCCCACACACCTAAACACTTCTCCACCTGTGTGGCATGGAGAGACAGCTCTGCAGTGTGGGCAGAGCGTCTGAGTTGGATTTGACCTCCCTGGTTATGCGGCTCAACTGAGTTCTGCTTTCCTATCTCTTGGGCCTCAAGACTTAAAATCTTGTTGTGTTATAAACTTTTTTTTTTTTACAAGCTCCAAACAGAGCTATCAAATCCAACTTGGGAGTGAAAGCAGTTGGTGTGCCTTGATGTTAATCAGAAATATAGAAATGATAAAATGTGGGCATTCTAAATTATAAATTAGTGAGTGAATTTATTTTCCTCAAATTCAACATCAAATGAATATATGTTAATATATTCAATAGCTTCCATCATGTTCATTACTATTATTTTCTAACAGGCCCCTGTTATTTAAGACTTCTTAGAATGAGTTATTTTAAACATCAAAGCACTATACTGTTCATTTTCACTTCCCTTTGGCAACAGGTCAAAATAAAGACAAATATGTATAATTTTATAGCCCTTTCCTAAGAATACTGTGATGAACTGTATCTTGGCTGGACCTGGTTATGAACTGGACTTATATTACACATTGTCTGGACTTTGAGGCAGTCCAGACAGTGTGTAATGTGAGTGAGCTGTGATACTGCCTGAGGTGTAATGAGAGCAGGCAGGCGACTGAGCATCGACCCGGCTGTAGCTCGGTGCTTGTCACTTTATTTTGGTAATAATATATCAATATCATAAGAACAGCGTAAAGGCATGATGAGACCAGCTTCACCTTTTTTATTATAAACAAACAAGCAGCAACAAATATATCGATTACCAAATGTGGGGTGCAACATGCACTTGATTCAAATTGACAGTATATTTACTGTGCAAATTTAGTTGAAATAAAACCATTTTTTCATCCGTTTCATCTGACCTAGTCTCATACTTTGTTTTAACATTTTAATAACCAATCAGTCATAATCTATTAAAATTTGAATTCATTTGAAAGAATTAGATATATTTCTGTTACTCTTTAAATCAGGAGATTTTTGTTTATTTATCAGCTTTTGAATTTAATGTGAAACTAAAGATTAAAGGATTAAATCAAGAATATCTTACATGATGATTAACCAACCAAAGTCAGAAACAGACAAATATAAGGACAAAAGTGACAAATGCTAACTAATATTTAAACTACGAACAGCTTCAGAACCAGAAACAAAAGTTTTTAAATACTAAAAACTAAACTGGTAAACATAAAATATTCATCAAGATTTTATCAGCTTCCTCCAAAGCTCACTGGAAAGGTTTCATGACTTTGCTCATAATAGGCCCTGTAAATTAATTTCTAAAAACCTGTTAAAACATTTCTACTGAAAAATCCAACACTTGAACAAAGTCCCTTTGCAAAACTTTAAGAGAAAAGGGAGCTTTAAATTGGAGTCAGACATTTTTATAGCACAATAAAATGTAAAGATAATACAAAAGCACGAGAAAAGCTTTGTGTCAAAGGTTTAAAGGGCAAAAGTATAGCAAATCTACTCGTTACTGACTTAAGTAATTACAATTACACACATAAGAGGAGAACTAATTCTTCAGAATTTCAGAGTTGTTTGAAATACAAAGAAAATACAGACCTAAGAGAGAGAGATGGGAGAGAAAGAGGCAATACTACAGAGTGCCCTAATCTTTCTCTGCTGCGTTCTTCTCTGCTGACAGTAATGCTCTGAGAAAATCTCTTTGCGTCGAGTCCCTACTTTCCTGTCCTCTACCACTCTTTTTTCTTTTCATGTGTCAATTTTTCTTTTGGTTTCTGGAAGTTAACCCAGGTTTACCTTGCATCTGCCTACCATGAAAACTGAGGCATTGTACGTACGGGCAGAGGTTAAACATTAGAGTATCTGAAATATGTCAGGATGGCAGAAAGCACCTGCTCTTTGTTTACCACTTTAAACAGCTGCTAGCCTCTGGCCAGTGAATGCTGCCAGACATCTGTGATGATAATGTGCTGACATGCTAGAATCTGAAGTCCTGAATGGAAACAGGACCTCAAAATATCTTAATTTTACATAACTTCCTGTCTTCATTTGTTGATTAATGTGACATTTACTGTTAGAATCAGTTAGATTTTCATATTAGTAGATTCAGTTTGTTTCTGTGTGATTATGTTATGGTGTTAATCATTTCTTAATTTCACTATTATTTGTGACTCAACAACTTTTAGGGTTTTCTGTTTTGAATTGGCAATGATTCACAGATTCCTTTTCCACAAAAATTAGAAATGAAGATTTTTGTTTACTTATTTTGTGTGGCCCAGGAATGCTTTTAACTAGACAATTTTGGCAATCCGCAAAGCGTTTCTACACCACTGATGTAACTACTATACATGGATGTCACATTGCAGCGCACACTCTGCAATGTTGCATGTTTCTGAAATTCAGTCCAAAATTCAATGTTTGAAAAAAACGTGCTTGTATGTTCTAAGGGAGCATCGCAAAAGCATGAACACCTTTTGAAGTTGTCTACCTAGTTCTTACATTTCAACCTCAGGCTTGTATGCTGTCTTCAGACATAAATGTGAATAATTCTAACTTCCTGTTTAATATGTTGTATATAAACTGGAAACCTCTTAAATCGTGACAGTTCACTTAATATGTGTCAGGGCTGGCATGAAGAGCAATAATTAGAGAACAGCAAAATGTTTTCCATAAGGACATGGCAAACAAGATAAGAAAAAGCCTCTGTTTTTCACCTTCTGTCAGAACAATGGCCCCAGACGTAGATCTAAAACGTGTTCATTAGTTAGTTGAATGAACCTCTGGAAAGCCTAGACCTAAACTAAACTAAGAACCTATGTTGATGTTGAGTTATTTTGCAAAGAAAAATGGGTGAAATTTCAAGCTCTTTGATCCTCAAAGCTGGTAAAGTCTCTGTGGACTTGCAAGTTTAATTTTTATTCCAAACCTAAAATATTGACTCAGTGGGGCTGGATGTAAATGTATGGCAAAATACTCTGTTTTTTATTTGTAGAAGATTTGAAAATCCAGGATGCTTTCCTTGATGCATCCATGATTCCCTAATTATGTATATTTTATATCGGTTTATTGCATAATATTCTAAATACACTAGTATTCTAATCTCCAAATACATTATTAATCTAACTAAGTTTTCAATATAGTTGGTTGAAAGTTGTAGAAATTCCTCCAGAAATCCATTTGTCCTCATTTTCCACCTTAGTTCTGCAGTTTGCTGACTAACACCTTTGCTCCCGCTTGTTACAGACTGACAGAATCTACTCTACTTACAGCAGCGACTCACTGTTGTGTTAAATTGAATTTGAATGTGGTGCAGATTTTAAATTTGTTGGGTAGAAGACACATTATTCTGTGCTAATAGAACAGCATTGGCTTTTGTTTAATGACACAACTCTCAATCTAATGTGAAAGTCGACATTTTTAACTTTTACTCAGAATCTCTGAAGGCTTTAGACCTAACTTTGTTCTTTAGATACTTGTATTTTTTCTTTAGATGCTAATATTCAAACTCACAAGCAGATGCTGTGATTTTTAATGCAGTTCGCTGTGTGCAGACACTCAAGGTGCATGTGGCCCATTCACAGCAGCTGTCAGTGTTTTCTAAGGTCATTGCACACACTGTGAACACAATCACTCTCTCTGTAAGAAGGTAGATTGTTACCAGCCTGAATGGTAAGTTTGAATGATTTCTACTGGATTGTATTCATGTGTATTGGAGTAACGAAGCAACGTCTAAACTTCAGAGATTTTTCTTTGGGTTTGCTGGCATTGGGACATTGTGGTGCTGCTGGTTGGGGGCATATGAGGTCGCTGACATTTTGGTTGGTTGGTGACCATGGATCTGGACTTAGTGGTGGTTCTCCCTGTGTTGACGTTGCAGTGGCAGTGATGTGTGTTTGTTTCTATGGTGCAAGCCATCTGCTGGAGGCATTTTTTTTGGGTGGGTAGATCCTGTCTTAGTGTTGGGTCAGGGGTTATCACAAGGAACTGGTCTCCTACAGTAATCAAAAGCAGACCTGGAAATACATGATCTTTTCTGAGAACACCCTCTATATGTGTCTGAGAGACTCCTCTGTGAATCAAAAATGTCAGGAATCTATTTCTTGACAAAGCAGTTTCACATGTTAGTGATTGATATATTTGCTCAAGGTCAGCATTTGTTTGTTCAGAGCAAAAAAGCAAACAAACAATAAGAGAGGGAATAAAAGTTTGTTTTGACAGAATCTAAAACCTAGAAAAGTCATTGAAGGTGCAGAAGATATCTCTTTTCAAGCCTCCTTCTTACAGCCAAAGTTGAAAGATCACACGCTCGGCAGTTGTTATTAAATAAGAAAAAGGTCAAGGGTTATTACTTTTGCAAGGTACTGTACTTCAGTTGAAAAATGAAGCACAGGAGAGGCAAGAAAAAAAAAACCCCAAAAAACTCCAGAGACGGACTGATTTAGAAACAGGCAAACGTTTTTCTGCTGGAGTCACAGCATGTGCTGTGATCTAAGACCCTGATTGCTCTGTGAAAACTGGGCAAGCTTTTGGATGAACCAATTCACACGTAGCTTTTTTGGCAGATGATGGTGTCCTCTCCGTACGTTGCCTGGCGAGAGCTTTCGCAGCACACTGGTGTGAAATGGCCAGATTAGCAACTGTTGCCACTGTTTCTATAAAATGTGCCACACAGTGGAGGAGCTGTGAAATGAGAGGGATGGTAATGAATAAAAGAGGAAATCTTTGCTGTTGGTTGAGTTCCAAACCACTAAACAACAAACGCACCATAACGGCCCAAACTGACATATTATTATATGCTTGTTGCCATGGTAATCATGCGCTTGGCTTTGGAACCTTTTTTACAGCGGCCTACGCAGAGACTTGTTTCACTATCTTTATGGGGACTTTTGAGAGTG
Organism: Poeciliopsis retropinna; assembly: GCA_010277075.1. Lineage (NCBI taxonomy): Eukaryota > Metazoa > Chordata > Actinopteri > Cyprinodontiformes > Poeciliidae > Poeciliopsis > Poeciliopsis retropinna. The sequence continues at coordinate 16,215,965 of VMRM01000002.1, read as the reverse complement.
TCCCTTATACTAAACTAAAGCAAACTATTTAAAAGCCTCACCCAAAACGTTCCCATTCCTTGTCTGCTAATTTAAAATGCACCTTTTATCTTAATAGAATCTTTTGCCAGCACACACATATTAAGAAACCGTAAGATTAGACAAATTGAGCGTGCGCTTTCTTGATGTGATGAAAGCAGGATGAAAAGTGAGATGTTCAAGAGAGGCTTTCAAACAGATTCGTTGTAAATTAACTTGTCAGCACTCTTAATTTAATCTGTTAACAGGTCGGGGGAAAAAGGGAGGGTTATACCTAAATTTATTTAAAAAGTGAAGAAAACTAGTCAACAGTCAGCATTTCAGATAAGTGATTAAACAACACAGAAGTCTGAGATTAAAATAATGCTGAATAATTATTTGCCATTAAATTAGAGATACAGAAATAACCATGTTGCACTAGAGGAGCTCACTGAGATCCAAAGAGGCACACAATCAATCCTATCAGCTGACTTTAGTTAGACTTGACAGATGTCCACCAGGACTTTAAGGAACTTTAATTACATTTTGCTGCTGGAGGTTTAACCATTTCTGTTTGAGGCAATGTTTGACTTTGATAACGCCTCCATAAAGATGGATACTGCTGTGGATAATGAACCTGGAGCAAATGGTGGTGATAGCAATGATCATCCTCTGAACTGGTATGCACCAGTTTCCATTACAGATAGAATTTGTAAGACCTAGTTCATTCCTCCATGTCTGTTGTTTTCACCAGCAAAGCCTGCAAAATTTCACATTTGTTTGAAGATCCACAAAGACTCTGTAGTGTGCAGTCCAGGCTTTTGTGATCATGCTGACTGTGCATGTCAACAGAGACCATAACAGTCCCTTTTAAAGGGTGTTGCCAAAAACGCTGTTAATAAATAAAACAGCAACCACAAGCAGAAGAGGAAAAGAACAGCGCTTTTTTTTTTTTTTTTTTTTTAAAGAAACACAGTGAGGAGAGATTCTTTGGTTTTCTCTCATTTGGACAATTCATGTCTTAGGAACATTAAATGCACAAAACATTGCTTTCCTGTTGAAAAAGAACAAAAAAAATCCTTCACTTTAGTTGAGTTCGTCTTTACCTCTGAGTAGCAAGAGCTTAAACCACTGCATTATTTTCCCCCATAGCACTGATATGCACATAGCACTGTGCATCTCTGACAAAACCAATTAAGTTAAAAACTATATGAAGTCATAATGGTGTGGATTAAACAGCTCAGAGACAGGAGCTATTCTTTATTATTAAATTCTATATATATCTTTAAAAACAAACTAATTTTCCAGAACCGTGGAAATGCATGCAGCTCCACACTAATACTCTAACGTACCCACAGAAATCTTTCTGACATCAAGCATTGATGGTTTTTCTCACGTTTTTCCTCTGTTGTCAACAACGATAATGGCAGTGGTACTGGATCTAGTGCATGTGCATTCACAGAAGGGCTCACTATGGGAATAGTTCTTGGCAGAAATAATGTGTGATGCAGTGGTTTTTGAATAAAACATTGCTGGACTGTTTGGATCTTATACCCTCTCAGCTCAAAATGATAACTTAAGATCTTTGATTATAACATCTGGCCCTTCTGGTCTGCCTTAGTCTTCCTCTCACATGAACTTTAAAGCTGTCCCACTTTCCTGAAGTAAAATGTCCTCTCACATACAGCTGAGGTATTTTGATACAGGGAAACATCGTTGAAGAAGAAATTTAATTAAACACTTTAACTTCCTTTATGCCTTATGTAATGTCATCAAAGGCATATGTGTGTGAAACTGTTTTTTTGGGGAGTAGAATTTATCTTTATTTAATAATTCACAGTGAAACAGCAGGACAAATTGAAAAATTAACTTTAATTCATATTCAAACTGTATCTCAAAAGACGGATATTTTTCAGAATTTCACAGTTAGAATCTTTAAAATTGATTTAATAAAGGGATGCGGGAACCTGTAATTGCCGTCAATGATTGCTTTTGTTATCACAGTAGAAGCTAAAACTTGAACAAAGATAAACCATTTTGTCTTATGAAACATCTCTTCACTTCATGAGAACACAGAGAAGACATCTGACTCAGCTGGTGCTGACTTTTCTTTTGATTGTTCAATTTTTTTTTTTTTTTTGTAACAGCGCACTAGACACCTCTAATTTTAGTAATCCCATTCACGGAACTCACTTTTGCTCTCATGCTCAAGGAAGTGCCAGAATAGCTTGTCAGACTGTTTTTAGGTGTAGAAGAAGTGCAATGGGAGTGAAGACTGATATTGCTGATGGAGATGTTAATGAGGAGCAAAGAGAAAAGGGAGATGTATTGATGTGAAAGAAAGGTCATTGTAACCATGTTATTACTAATGATGGGTTTTAAGGGGCTGAACCTTTTAAACAGTAGTCCTTTGATTCAAAGACAAAAATCCTGTCCTCCTAGGAAACATTAGAGACTCCCCAAAGCTTTCTATAGTCAGTAATTAGTCCTTCATTACTGCGTTCTCAGTTATTAGCACAAACAAGTGCATCTCTAATGAGTCTTTAGAAGAATCTATTTTTGATTTGCAACTTTAAGCTCGCTGGTTTGATTGAGTCTAGCCAAATAAGGTGAAATAGCCAGAAAAAATAATAAAAATACTGTTTCTGACAAGAAAATTAAGATTCACTTGGAGTCAGATGCAGAATCTGCATTTTGATTTCAGCTAAATATTACCAGAGTAAAGTGATGATGTAAGCATCCCAATTTATGCAGCATTCTTACAAGAATGTCAGTTTAGAAAAGCTGAACCATCTGAAGTCTGTTTCTGCATGATCACATCTCTTAAGACTTTCCCTGGATTAGCCTAAATCAGCTGTTGCTTATTGCCATTGTTTGAGAAGCTGCAGGTTTTATATTAGAACCAGATACTTTGAAATCTTAGCAGCCTATTTGTGTTAAGTCGTTACTTTGTGCAGCAATAAATCAAACAGTGAAAACTTGCCTCCCGTATTAATCAAACTCAATGCACAAAAACGACTGCTGACATTTCAACAAGCACTTTAAAATTTCCAAAGGTCCCACTGAAAATAGGTGCATTATGAGTCACTTGGAGCCACCCAGCAGTCCTCCTTCTCCTCAAAGACATATTTATTTAGGTTACTTTCATATCCTGAAAATGCGAATTTTAATGCACCTAATATTCTTTTTAATTAAAATAAAAGTCCCAGGGTTCCTTTTACACCCACACAGAGAAATGCATGTTTTTAAAAATGGCTCCACACTGTAATTTCTCACAATTATTATAATAGCAAACTTTATTCATTGCAGAAGAAAATATTAATACCTAAAAGAGTGGCATCCTTTTGACATTACTTGTTTGAAGCAATTTGTTTCTCTTTGAAACTATTAAAATTGGTACATTAAAGAGATTGCGTAGAGTTTGTTCTGGTGGGGTCTTATAAAGTAGTTTTTAATATTTTGTAAAAAAAAAATACAAAAAGCACTAAGAAATCTGCTAATGTACAAATACATATGCCCTGATTGGACATTTTAAAATGTTATCTATTTTTGTTATGTAACAATCTTTAGTGTGGATTTTGCTATTGACAGAAGTAGACAGAAATCAGAGGAAGTACAGAGATGCAAGATGAAACTGTATTTTCTGCAACATGTTGAGACAGATTTGATGTTTATTTGGGTCTCAAGATTGAAGCACAACTTCATCTGTTTGTTCTGTTTGATCGTTTTTAGCTATAAACCTCGGCCTGTCATGAAAGTATGCTGGATTGGAAAATGTTAAAAGCTGATGAAAATCTCAGAGTTAAGATATAAACTTGCATTCTTTAAGAAACACTCAGTGGTGATTTAGTAACGTTAACCATAATAAGTGTTCACATGGTGGTTTTAAAAATTAGCTCCATTTTCATTTGAGCAAGTCATCATCTTTGCTCAGAAAATGTAAAGACAAGGAGGGGAGAACAAATATTTTAGCGCTTTACTTTATGGCTTTTCAAGAGATGAGAACTCAAGATCTAAAACTTGAAATGAGAAGTTGGTCACGTTTGAACTTCATTCAAGTCACATAAACATATTTAAACCCACACATTTCACACCAGGCCAGTCAAATACATTAACTGAGTTCAGAGGACTACACCAGATCAAACCTGATATGCAAACTTGTGTGTACTGAGGTTGCTGGTTGTATTAGCTTCTCTGATCAGCTCTAACCCTTTGGTATAATTTTACGTTAACAATAAAACAAACAATAAATGAATGGATTGGCTTTTTCTGGGGAGATAACACACAAAAGGAGAAGCATTCAGACAGAGTAAAATCTGGGACAATTTTCACACGGAAGCTGCAGAGAGCACATAATGTATCTGCTGCTACTGATGCAATAATTGTGTGCCTCTTCAGTTTCCTCTCAGGTTAATCTTGAAAGAACATTACCTCACAGTATACTCAGTGGAGAGGTCAGCAATTTGGAGTCAGACATGCGACATCCAGAGTTCTCAGCATTTCTAACTTCTGGAGTTTAAAGCCGCAGTATGAAACTTTTATTAAAAGAAAGTTTCTTTTGTATATTTGTTGAAGCTGTTTGATTATCTTTGATGAATTCTTCAAATATTAAATTTAAACTTTAAAAATAAATTTGCAAGAAATGTGAATAATATTGGACTTGATCGTATTTCTTTTATTATTTGGGCAAAGTCAAGAACGTTTCTACACGTCTTTCATTCAAAGTTAAGAAGCTGACATGGCATAAATTTCCTACTGCTGTTTGAACAGTTCTCTTCTCTTAGCTGCATTGCAGTCTATGAAATGTGCATTAATGAAAATACTTAACACTTTCTGAAGGACAAGGTTATGAGTATGTCTTTATGATTTCACACAGATTTCTCTCTGCAGTGTTGTGGAAAAGTTAATAACGGAAAGCATAATGTTCGTTCATGCTGTTAATGTTCAAAGATCTTTACTGTGGAATTAAAATCAGTGTGTCTTCAATCTCTGAAACAATTAAAAGTTTGTTGATTAAAGTAAGCTGTAGCTGCTGATGTCTTCTCTCCAACCTTGCATCCTAACATTATTTAGCAGATCATATGTGCTTCTTAAGTGCCAACAATGGTCGGTTTTCATTTAGGATTTGAAGCTAGAGAATATATCTAACTAATTTGAATGCAGATGTTTCTTTTCAATTCAACTTTGCCTTCCTTTGCCTGTAGACACGCTTCCCCTCTCCTTCCCTGTTTTCCATTCCTCTGTCAGCCTGCTCATTCCTTTACAGTTCTTTTTTTTCTTTGCCTGGAGCATTGACGTACTATGTGCGCTAGATAGATGTCGCAGTGCAACGCCTGCTTCGCTCAATGCAATTCATTCTTCACTGAGAATGAATTGCAAAGAACTTTATAGTGCTGAAACCCAAACTTTTTATGAGTGAAGTGCACTCAAATATAAAAAGCAGCTATGCTGGTATGAACGCATTTCACCATGTTTTAATTTTCTGATGACTTGCAAAATGCACAGGACAATGTTTTGACACACTAACATTTCATATGTAGAATGTAACTTTCAGTATACCATATATATAAAAGCATAAAAAACCCCAACAAAGATCCATTCTTAACTATTTATTTAATTCTAGATTAACAAACAATTTTGTTTGTCTTGCAGAAATATAATTTTTGAACAATAACAATATTTGTTGTTAATCTGTTACTAAGAGATGAGCATGTTTTCTGGTAATCAAGTGCCAGGAAGAAAGCATCTGATTTTTACTTTTATGAAATTTACCAACTGTAAATTTCTTGTGTCTAAGCAAATACGCAGTATCTCAAATGAGCTTTTATTTTATAAACAATAATATTACTTATTAATTTGGTGTTGAGAGATGAGTGTTTTTTTTTCCTTTCTTTTTTTCTGGTAACGAACTGCCACAAAGGATAAATCAAATTTTTATTTTTGCGTTGAATGTCTGTTTTATAATATATTTACCACCAATAAAAAAAAAGAAACATTTTCACTTTTTTGCAAAATTTGCATTTTCTGATAACGAAGTGCTGTCTAGCAAAAGTTTAACCTGCGATGCCTTTTTAATGAGGTACATTAAATATACATTGTACGCATTACATACCAGAAAAACTCAATGGCAATAAACAATGAACATTTCCATCATCTTATTAATGAACAATAATTATTTGACTGCCTGAGCAATAGTCCTGGAGAAAATTGGCTGAGTTTGTGTGTGTCTATCTATATGAAGGAGGTGTGCTGTAATTGACTTCTGCCTCCATGGAGATATAAATGACTGCTGAAGCTGCTGGAGCATCATCTGCTGTGTCTGTTTTAGTTGGTGGAAGCATTTTATGTCAGCAGACTCTGCAGAGTGGGAGCTTTGTTCAGTGTTTTGCTCATTCACCCTTAGCACGAAATAGTTCAAACCTTTGTTTCACAAAGGTTAAAACTAAATTGACTCATCTTCACCATCACCTAAATAACTAAATTCACAGACCTCACATGAACAAGGTGATTTATTACATTCAATAAACAACAGTCTCTGAGGATATGGATTATGTTGTTATAATGCTTTTGCAATCTAACTTTTCCTTTTATGCTTAAATCTTCTGGCACACAGGTACACATCAGTCACTAGGTTGTTATCTTTGTAAAGGGAATGCTGCAACTCTTTTTAATAAAAATCAGTTTACATCTTTCCTGCAGCAAATCTCCAAAGCCAATCAGCTTGGTCTTTCTCCTTTGAATGTTTAATTTATATAAAGAAAAAAAAAATCCTCAGCATCATTGTGTGTGTTACGTTTTGGTCTTTTCAAGAGTCCAGAGATGAAATAAGTGCCCCAGTTAGAAGGTTATTTTTTATTTTGCTTCTGTTTACAGATCTAATGAACTCACACACTGACATAAGTTCTTAAACACAACAACAGGTGAGCCCATGAGAGTATTCCTGTTGAAAGAGCAGCGATGAATTAAAAGTGGATAATGATGTAAAGATCATGAGCGGGTTGAGAGCAGTTAAAGTTAGGTGAGTCGACTTCACAGGGAGTGATGAGTGAAACAGGATGAAATGAGCTGCTCGTGGATGGGAAGGAGATCTGCACACAGGCATTCAATCACACAGTGAATATGAAACTCTGAACTCATTCTTTAATTTGACTAAGATGGATGTGTTCTCCCTCTGTTTCTTTTTTTCTCACATTATGCAATCCAAGTGGCGGCAGAAAATTGGGCATATTCATTATCTTCCAATCTCTTTTCTCTGCTGTCCTAATCTTTGTATTTGGAGGTAGATCTCAAGGTGTCACAGCACTAAGGGCTGCTAAAGGCTCGTTTTAGATGTGATTTCAGCTTTAAAAATGCAATGTAGAACAGACAACCGGCTGAAGTCCACTGGAAAAAAAGTCAACCAAACCAGCCATCTCATTTGGAGAGCAGGAAGTGGCTGTGATTTAAACACTGGTACAACCATCATCATCAAAATGGACTCCTTATTATCAGTGCTTTGAAGGTAAAGCTTTATGTCAGACCCGTTTCTTGCAGTAATGAAAGAGCTCTACCTGTCAGTGATTCAGAAGCAACATAAATCTCTCTGTAGATGCAGAAGGGTTGCAGTGATGGGAGACATAAAGACACTAATGAGAAATCTGGGAAATGTGAACAACTCTATAAGCTCATTGAGCTTATAGATACTTAAGTCTCATGTTCAGGGTGTTTAGGAAGCGTTGCTCATGTTTTCAAATACGTAGATTCATAACTGTTTTTCTTAAATACATAAATTGATTAGAAGTGTCCAGGGACATCATAAGATAGTCTTTCATTCATTGTTCATTCTGATTATAAATGTTGTTGTTTAAGATGAAAGAAAATGCCTTTTTTCAACCTTCATGTGTCCATGGGTCCAGCCAGCTTTATTTGCAGGTTTCCTTTTCTGCAGACCTGTCAGTGATTGTCTGCTTCATTATATCTCCAGCAGGCTTCAGCTCTGGTTCTGTGTTTTATTGAGTATGCACTGTTTGTTTCCTGTTTATGGAGCATGTAATTAGCTGTGCATATATGTGGATTTGAATAGACGGGTACTCCCATAATTGTGGGCTTAGTGTGTGATCTCTGTTCATCTCCCCTCTGTATGTTTCTCTGTAATGATCTGTTTTTTCCCTGTCTATCCATCTTTTTCCTATTTGCTGTTGTTTTTTCGGGGTTAATGTTTGTTGTGTCGGCTGTGCAGATATACACACAACGGTGATGCACACACAATTAGTCCACAATTAGCATTTAAACAGGTTAAGTTTAAGGGTTCACTAGTGCTCAAATAGCTGCTCATTCCGTTTGTATCACCAAAGAAGCCTTTTGTATCAGGGGTCTAATTTATAGCTAAAAAATATAATAAAGCTCAGCCACGAGCACCTGGCTGATACAAACACACCTTGGGACCTTTGTTCGCATAAACCTCACACTGTATGCAGTAATGCCCATTTCTGTCTGAACTAAATTTACTGCCGGCCTGTAATTAAACTACAGTCCCAGTTCTTCCCAGGCTGGAGCAGGTGCCGTTAGATGCAGTGGCAAAATTGATTCAGTGAACTTATCCAAAGGGGATTATAAAAAATATATATTGTAGGATAAGAACAAAACTTGAACTTGTATGTGACACAAGAGGCCATTTTTGTATTACACGGCAAAAAGTTAAAGAGTAGCTCAGAAATTTTTCAATGTTTTTTTTTTTAATGAAAATGAATCGTATACAGTTATCACTGAAATTAAAAGTAAGATCAAACTAATTTTAATGTGGAACATCATGAAGTATATGAAAATAATTAAACTAATTCTGTGAAATGGGTGATTAAAAACTGACTTTGCCCGACTCATAACCTCTAGAGGATTAAGAGAGAAGAAGAGACTCTACAAAGTTGACTGGAGTTAAATTTTATGAGGTAAACAGACTTGCTTTTCTGCAGTTTGCTGCATTCCTGACTGAGTCAGCAGTGCTCCACATTTATGAAGGCTCCTGGTTACTTTCCTCCTACTTGACCTCACTAAGACGTTACTGTTTCATTCTACCTTACTTCCATCATCAGGGCTTCTGCAGCTTTCAATAAGAAGAAATTAGGAGTTGTATAAAAAAAACAAGACAATAATAATTGCTTTATTTTGTATATCAACTGACTGGTTGATGGATTAAGCAGGTTAAATGTAACTTTGTGAACTTAAATTTGTCAGCTAAATCTATCAAAGTATACTGTCCCTCCTCAAACTACTGCTATCCACCTCTCTCTCCTACATTTGAAAAATTAGCTGTGTGGAAGTATTTCCAGTCTTGAAAAACACTCTTATTAAGATGGCACTCCATCAAAACAATCGTTGGGAGCTACAGTGGGCATGCCTCTGAAGCAACTGAATGCAGGCTGAGCAGATAGTCAGACTAATTAACAAGCTAATATACTCTTGTTTTACTTGTGCTATGCCATGAAGAGCAGACCAGCATAAAGGGAAACATTCTGTGTTAAATCACTTGTAAAGTTAATCTGATAATTGGATTAACGTTAATAATACATCCATTTGAATTTTATCAACACAAGGGGTAGGGGGAGGGAAGCAATGGAAACACTTTTGTTTTTTATTTCTGAAGATTTTTATACCTTTACTAGCAGTTTATTTTAGTTTTGGCTCACAAACAATTCAGTTTTCCAAAATAGGGTAGCTTACTGTAATAATTCTGCACACTGGAAAGCATCGCTCACGTGGTTTTTTTATTTTTTATTTTTTTTATTTATTTTTTTTTTACAATGTGATGCAATGAGGCTGTGACGAAGCGGCAGCAGGCTATGTGATGTCTTACACGAGATGACTCACTGTCATACACTGTGTGTTACACACATACAGCATGCTTCTGCTCATTTGCATCCAGATACAGATGGGAAAATTTTGCAAGGACAGCTTCTTATGTAACACATCATGTTACGCTTTCAGTTACTCTTGCATATAGAATGAAGATATGCACAGTTAATACATCAAGGTTAGGAGGATGGAGTACTACATATTTCCATATCATAGGTTTACAGTTATAGTATCAAACTTCAATGTGTTTCATTGAGATTTTGTGTGATAAATCAGTCTACAAATATCTTCTATGTCCTCTCCTATGTCTGAATAAGATTCAAAAGAGGCTCAATAAAACAACCATTTAGTTAAAAAGGTTTACCTGTGTGTAGCTGCTTTGGTAAAAAGTTTGCTGTTAGGCACAAGCCATGTGGGAGGTAAGTTATTAATGTAGAATAAGGTGATCTGGTCAAGTAAAACTAACACAGACTGTTTTAGCCATGATGAATGCAGTGTGGGGCAGAAAACTAACTCAATCACTTTAAACGCATGAACTATTAAGCATGATGGTAGCAGCGTCATAGTTTGGGGATGTTTTTTTTTTTTAAAGATACAGTAAACTGGTCAAAGTCTATGGATGAAATTAAATGTAGAGCAATCCTAAGAAAACCTTTTAGAGGCTACAGACCAATCTTGAAGGTTCACCCTGCAGCAAATGACAACCCTAAACATTTAGCTGACTTGACTCGAAATCTAAATCTCAAAGTTGCTGAAGAAATGCTCCAAAAGAATCGCAGCTTTTCTAAGTTATTAACACAGTGCCACTAAATACTTTTTCCTTCTCCTTCACCATATTGTAGTATTTTGTTTTGATCCATCCCTTAAAACCTTGATACAAACATAATTTTTTGGCTGTAGCTTCATGAGAAACATGAATCATGTAGAAAAACACTGTTTTTCATCAAATTAATGAGCCTTCATATTACCGCTTTTATTATTGCTTCAATTTTCATGCAAGACTATAACTGTATTTTTTTTTTATGTATGAAGGCTGTATCTACAAAGCGGAAAATAGCACCTCTTTAAGCATACATTGTTCTTTAGATATTTTTAATAAATTTTTTATGTGATTAATGGAGCATTATCCAGATGCCAAAATGCATTTTATTTAATGATTCTTAAGTGTGCTCAATTGGCACCTTCAGACTGTCCCAACAATCCTAAAACAGCAATAAGAAACAATAAAACCTGCATAAAACTGTCCACAGGCTGACCTATTGCTAGTACATCACAGATTTTATGTCCTGCAGCAGTTTTGTGACATTCATTAAACTGTTCATTTTAACTGAGCTTGCACTTTAGGTGCAGTATGTTTGCATGCACCGTTTCTGCTGGGAATGCATATCAGTCTGCACACTTTGAACACACAGTGATATTTACCTGTGTGTCTATGTCTCTGAATCTGGTGTGTGAGAGAGTGCAGTGAAGTCTGAAAGCAGTAGCTTTAAAAGGAATCCATTGGAGCGTTTCTCGTGGACACTTTCTGCAGGATTCATTGATTTCTGTTCCCCTTCCTGCAGCTCCACAGCACACACTCTGAAGGCCTAAAAAATGCACTGGCTTGGACTTTCCTTCTGTCCTAAGATCAGATTTAATTTGATCACTTCTGTTGTGCTGTCTCGGTGCAACTTCTGGACATATTTTATTTTTTCTAAACAAAATAAAATATTTAGTATTGTGAAAGTTCAGTTTAGATATGATTTCACTTGAACAGCTCATCAATGCCTGCATCTATTCTCTGTCAATCTGACTCACATGTGAATATTGATATGCTACCCTGTCTCTGTCTGTCGTTTTTAGGCATAAATAAATGTATTTTCTCAAAATCTAAAACACTCTTTCAATAGAGTGAGAATGGAGCATATGAAGCTCCAACTCTCTGCAGTGCATGTTTACTTGAAAATGCAACAAATATATTTAATTCCCCGTGATAAATAGTTCTTTGAGTTTTAGGTCGAGGCTGTCTTGAGACATTACTCTTAGAGTTCGATTTTATTCTGCAGGATTTAGTGCTCCGAAGTGTAACCCTCGTGCTGACTCTGCTCTGTTGTGAGTGGGAATACACTTTCACGATCAAGTGACCTATAAATGCTGTGCTTTTATGAGTTTTTGTTCCTACATGAGTCTAAAGGCAGAACGAGGTTGCTGCTGACTTGTGAAGTTCAGTTATAATCGCATCATTGCAGCAATCCTCACTATTCAACATAAGATGGATGCTCTCAGGCCCCATGTAAATGATTTCCCTCTTTAAATGTAAAATAAAACCTAAAAAAATCTATTAAAAACACATTTCTGCACAATTTTGATAAGTAATGTAATAATATAAAAGCTTTGCGTCATTATTATTAATTACGAAATAATTAAAGCTTTGTGTAAAGTATGCCAAATGTGTTTCATTTGGCATACTTTACAAATGTATGCCATTGATCACAAAGTACATTGATCACAATGTACAACAAAGAATTATATGGATGAAAGTGATGTTTCATGCTATGTTGTCTATAACAGTCTTCTTCCATCTGAAATACTGAATGTTGAACTATCAAAAATTACTAAATTTTTAAAATTCTTCTTAAATTTCAGAGTGATTTAATTAACAAACCAAATCAAATTGTAATAGACTCAAAAGAACACGTCTGGGCTGGCAGATTCAGTCAACAGCAGCTTATTAAAAATCAACAAACGTTCCAAGACCAAATCAATACGTGAAAAACTGGAAAAGATGCAGAAGGGATGTGAGGCACTTGTGAGGAGGAGCAAACATGATGCGGCTCAGACAGGATGCAGCACAGAATCACAAAATTAAACACAGGTGGGACCAATCAGGCCAACATGCCTGGAAATTAATGAGGCACAAAAGAAATTCAAACCCAAAACCAGCTAGATGAGTAATTGGTCAACTGGGATACTGCTGACGAATGCCCAATGCAACTCACCAAAACGTTCACAAAATGATGAGATTTGATAAAGACAGCTGGCTTTTTAAAAAATGGTTGAGAGTTTGCAATGATCAGTAGATCGCTCTTCTCAGCCTCCGTCACCTTCACTGCTGAGTGTTTGAAGGGGGGCTCTGACTTATTGTCAAACTCCACATCCAGAAGAAGTAATGAGCTTTTCTTTCAGCCTCATTGGAACAATGAGCCAGATCTTCACCTGCTGAGACGGAAATCCCACCCTATTATTATGCTAAAACATGTGTCTGTCTTCCAATGATGTCTGCGCCAAGCATTGATTATGCTAGGTAAGCAGTTTAAGACCTTCAACCATTTGCCGTTTGGGATTCAATTATTATTTATTCAGTGGATGCAAACTCTAAAGGTTCAGTTTAACATCTTCTCAAAAGCTGTTAGCTGCTGAAATTATGAGTTAACTAATAATTAATTATTAATCTTCTCTGACTTCTGTATCCAAAGGCCATGTTTCTTTTGAATCGTGTACTATTTAGAATATTTAAGCATATAAGTCCCATAAAATAAGATTAATTTCAAGTTTAATGTGATGTTCAGAGTTGGAAAGGGAAATATAAAATTATATTTTCTTTAACATGCATGCTTCATAATACTTACTAAACTTTTACAACACAAAGTATCTGCCAGGAATGCATCAAAAGAAATGTGCAGGTGGCAGAAATCCCAGCTCTGTTTATATTTCCCAGCCTTTGACCTGTCACTGTTACACTTACCATTCTTTTATTTTATAAATGTAACCAATGCGTGATGCAGACTCATCACTAAGTGTTTGACTTCTAGTCTGTTTCCATTACATTGACCCCCTTTACTCAATGTTGGCAGGGCTTCTGTATGTATGCTGCTGGTCATGCATATTATGCAGGGAATGACTCAAGCTTATGTGTGAGGACGGATGTCTGAGTCTTCTTCCCTCCGTGCTCTGTTTTCATAAAAGTTTCTCTATGGCACAGTTCAAAGGTTTACTTTTTCAAGAACGCTGGTAATTCTTAATTTATTTGCAAGAAGGAGAAAAAAACTTCAGGCGGAATGACATTCTAATACTCATTTGAACTGGATTAGTGTTTTCCTGAGTCTGATGAGAAGGGATGCTGCAAGAAGCATCTTCAGTTTTAATCCGAAAGGAATCCGCTGCAGCGGTGTTATACATGTATGTTTGTTATATATTTTTTTATTTCAAAAGCCAGAGAAGTAATTGTGACAGGAAGTACCAACTCAATGCACATGAAGCAGTACATCACATTCTGTGATTTCCCACTGAACAATAAGTGGCAAACCAGGTGAGATTATCTGGAGACACCGCTGCGGCTGAATTGATCGACTGAACTCAGGAGATTATACACAATATTGGATTATTAAGACAAGACTGTAATGCTTTCGGAAACACCAACTATCCTCATGTTTTCACTAATACAGCAAAGCGTTTACAAATCACAAACTGTCTAAAAGACACTGTAATAAATTAAGAAACCAGGATGGACCAGGTTTTACTTTTGCTGTTTTTATTCATGTCTCAGTCACAGTATTCTCTAAAATCTTGTTGGTCATCTTTTGTCTTCTCTACCTAAAGTGCTTCTAGTCAAACATTTCTAATTGGTAGAGGCTTTGTTTGCTTAGTTCTTAGAAATTTAAGTACTAATTCCTTTCTTAACATCCAAATCAGCATCTCAAACATGCAAATATGGCAAGCCTAAACAATAAGCCTCTTATCTGGGACTCAATGTACCAAGAAAGCCTTGAGATTAGGGGCTGAAAGCAATTAGAAATCACTTCTGGAGATAAATTTTGCCAAGCTGAAAAATACTGCTTTGAGTTGGCCTTGCACATAAATTTCCGACTGAAATGCATTGAAGTTTCTTGCTGGAATATGACAAAATATAAAAATGTTAGGTCTGACAATGCCATGTGGCCACATAGGGCTGTGATTCTTTATTATACTGACCTAATCAGATCTATGTCCTCCATACTTAACATTTTATGCAAGGTGTTTCTTTCCTAGTCTTTATAAGATTAAATGACCAATTAAAATGATTTGTTAAAAGAAATTGAAAAAAAACCAGATTTGTTTTCCATTTTCATTTTTATTTTCCTTGTTTAATATCATGAAATAATTCTCACTGTGGTACTGAATAGGACAACATTTACAGACCCAAAAAAGCCTCAACAGAGAGTCACCTCAGAGTGGTTTGTGTGTGTGTGTGTGTCTTTACTTTTTCCAGGTTTTGCTGAAGGGGATGTGGTCGCTGTGAACAGTCTGATTTGTTTTCCTTATCTTGTTTTGCCTTCCGGCTCTGAGTCATCTTTGAGGTTTGAGGAAAGTCATTACTAAAGCAATGTTTTAGTCAAACACAACCTTGATGTCTTACTCTCCAAAATAATCAAAATGTCTTTTTCTTTGCTTTTTACCTAAATGGACCATGTCAAGTCTAGACTTTTTTATGCTGCTAATATTCACAAAAAGTCAAGCTAAGTAAAATTATTTTTACTGTTGTTTACACATATACAAAAAAACAAAACAAACCAAGGTTGATCAGCGTTGCCAGTTTGTTTTTCTTAGAAACTACTTCACATCTACTTTCTGTGGATCTGAACAGAATTCAGATTCTGAACCTTTTAAACTGATCTTGGTTTTATTTTTCAATTCTAGCTGATTGCCATGTTCATAAAAAAAAACGGTTTTATTCACCAATAAACTTAGAAATTCACCTTTCCTATTGTATAAGCGTAATGAACGAATGCGATATAGTGACTCCGAGAACTTAAGCGATCCGCTTTGCATGTTTCTAAGAGGCAGCTGAGAAACTTTGTAGAATGATGTACATAGAAATTGGTTTAGATGTTGCAACAGACAGCAAAGAGAAAAAAATTATTAGAGTGCAGCTGAGGAAATATTGTTATGCGTCCCGGTTAGTTTAAATTGCTTTCATCTCGTTTTACTGGGCTCACACAGTTTAGGAAAGCAGTCAGGCTCTGCAGCCGAGTGGGAAGGTCTCTCGACTACAAATATTAGATCCTATAGCTTGATGGGGTGATTTAGGTCTGAAATGCGAGGATATTTTGCCCACGCAGCCTTCCTGAGTCACTGCACCCACAATTAGAGGTGTGCTTGGTTTTGTTCTCAATGTGCCAGCAACATGCAATCACAAATAACGATCACTGCTTAGTATTTGCGCATGCGTGACTCCATTAGGATCTTATTAAAAATCCTCTGTTTATAATTCCTGTCTTAACCTCTGTTACACCATCAGCATGTTTGCAAATACTCTGTGAGCTGGGAGCGATTAGCATTTTGAGTACGCATCCTGATGCAGATTTGCCTCTGGATGGAAATCGAGAGGTGCTGTATGTGTGTTTGTCATAATAAGGGGACCACCAGGACAACAGCCACGTTATAACGGAGCTGAAAAGATGGAGGTGGCTACAGGATGATCCAGTACAGCTGTTATCGCTATGGGTTACAGTGGGGCATTAATTACAGCACTCTGCATGTTCGCAATATTTTCCCTAAATCAATGCTTGTGTCCATGTTGGCCTTCAAACAAAGTCTGCTTTTCAGATGGATTAGATCTTCAATGTGTAACATGTTTCTATTTCTACTATTCTTAAGTATAATAAAGGTCAAGAGGATTATTTCAAATACTTTTCATGCTTTGTCTCAAAAATTTGTTAGAGTTGTGAAAAAGCATTCACCACCTTGGAGAGATTCTGTCCTTTATTCTATATTACACTTAAATATTTTTGATCATTCCAAAAAAATAATGTCAGAAAAGATAACCTGACAAAAATCAGCTTTTTAAATAAAAACTACTCTGTTGCATAACGCTGAACAGGTCGCCTATCCATCGTTAAAGATTTTTTTTAAATCTTTACCAGAAAATGTGTTTATCTAATCACTACATTTCCACATAGGGTCAAGTTGACATAGATAGAATTTTTCTACTTAATGGATTTTTGATCGGATATTTTGAGGCTCTGAAATATTTAAGGATAAAAATCAATGAAAGAACTCTGAGGTAGCAAATACGTTGTGCAGCATGACCAGAATATTATTAAAATATTAATTATTAAAAAATGCATTGCATATTTGTACGTCCCAAAACAAAATCCCAGACACACATGTTGACATGCACACAGAGTCTCCACAGACTTTCCATTACTGCTCTTGTGACAGTTTATGTTTCAGCGGCAACTGTGAAGGACAAAAGACGTATCTCGCTGTCCTGTCAGTCCCATTATCCTGCTCGGCTTGCTGGGTGACGGCTTTTATATTTCTAGAACATTGCTCTGACTGGATGTAGGCGTCACTTTCCACTCAATAAATGTGAAGACTTTGATAGGTATGAAATAAAAAACTGTTGCTGGATTTGCCCTTTAGTTCACAGACAGCTCAGCTTACATATAAAGACAAGAATTACCACATGCATGCCCAACATACAGGGAAATGCATAAAATCTTGCAATTTTGTCCTCAAGGTAGATTAAGTTGCATATCTGAAAGCTTTATCTCCTATTCACCAGTTTGAAGAAATTTTCTGAACAACATTTGTTCAAAATAAAAAAAACAATATTAGAAGGGTGGCCCAGGTATATTAATGTTACATCTAATTCAGTCATAACTGTTCCATGAATAGTATGTTTTGTTCTTTAATCTCTTGTTTCGGCTACAATTTTCACACTTTTTTTCTCTTTTCTCTGTTTCAGGCCTTTATATTATTCAATACTCATTTTAATACAAAAGAGAGAAAAGAAAAACAGACAATTATGGACACACACTCTCTCCAACTCATTAATTAACAAAGTGCATGTGCTCACACCAAGTACAGAGGTCACAAAAAAATAATTAACAGACCGTTTCAGATTACATATATATTTTTTGATTTCTTTCTGGTCAGTCTTAGACATGTGCATTTCAATAAAACTAGGAAAATCTGTGTGATCACCAAGTGTGTAGCATACTAGAAGACACACAACCATTGCGACATCAGAAGAGTGAATCGTATTTTTTGACAGATTAACACTGATGTTCATAATATTGCATATTTTAGAAATGACTAATCACTGAAATTTGTTAACTGCTGCTTGAACAAAGCATGTCCAAAATCAGCACATCAGTGATTGGCAAACATAATTTACCACAGTGGGACAAAGTGTTTTAAAGGAAAACAAAATGGGATTGCTTTGTCTCTAATTTGTCAGCATAGTACTGGAAGAATAAGTGCACTGACATATAAAATGAGCATATGTCTAATTTTTTTAACATGTTATTTGTGTCTTTTGGTTTTAAGTTTTCCTTTATTTTTACACATTTCTAAATATAGAGAAATAACATGCTGACTTTGAAAGATATCTTTGTTTCCTGTTTTATTACCTGCACACTGGATCTCACAGCTGTAATAAATCACTGGATTCTACTACATATTTTATTGCTTTTTCTGCTTTATCCCAGTCATCGCTGTCCCATTCATATTCAGTGAGTCAATTAACAAGTCCTGCATAATTAGTCCACAAAAAATGATAATTATCCATAGATGGCCTTCTTTTTTTCATAATTGAAGCAATATACATTGCAATAATGTGTCGCTACTAAGAAGAATGTCTTTATCACAGAGACTGCAGTGAATGGAATATAATTTATTTACTGTGTTGATCTCTAATGGATTGAAAACGGAATCATAGAATACATTGGAATGTACATAGTAAATTTAAAAATGTACATTTTCACTAGCTAGCTAAAGGTAGCTGCCTCTATGGTCTATGTGTCTTGTCTCTTCCTGTTGTAAACTTCTGCTTTTGTTATTTTCTTATTTTTGTTATTTCTCCCACTCCAGTTTATTTTTAGGTGGTTCAGTTCTTGAGTTTTGGATTTGGCTTGCACTTAGCATATCTTCCCAATGTCCCCTTTTATATTTGTTCAGTCTTGTTCTGTTCAGTCTTAGTTTAGATCCCGTGTTGCTTCAGTTTCATTTTCCTAGTTTCCTGTTCTCCCTCCCTCGCCCCCTTGTGTCATTCTCTCTCTCTCTTTCTGTCTCTGTCTCTCCACCTTTCTCATCTCTCAGCTGCAGCCCGTTACTAATCAGCCACCGGTTCTTCATCCAGTTATCAACTCACCCGTATTTAAACTCCTCATTATCAGTCAGCCACTGTTGGATTCTGCTGTTATTTACTTTATGTTCTGTCCTTTATAATCTGCTCTTGCCTCATTAAACCGGCCAGTTATATGTGGAAGTATTTTGAGGTCTGTTTTGGCCAGCCTTAATTAAAATAGTCAAAGCTCAGTCAATTTGTATTGAAGCATCTCTGTCCATTGTTTTACTTTCTGAGCACAGATTCCCAATTGGATTTAAATAATTCCTAATGACAGTCATTCAGCTTTTTGACACTTTTCCATAAAGGCCACATTTGTGTAATGTGTGAATCAAAGTTATCCTGTCAAACAATTGTCCCACCTGAGCAGTGGTTCTCTGATTATATTTAGAGTTACCAAAATCCTCTTGGCTGCTTTTCTGGTTAATATTCTCCTTTCCCTCTTTACTAGTAAGGACATTGGAGTTTATTTAGGGGTTTTTATTTAGGTTTGGGCACAAAATTCAATTACCCATTACAATTATACACAGATTTATGTTTGTCAATCTCTTAAAATGCCAACAAAATACAATAAAGTTTCCTGATTGTGACAATTTTTTTGAAAAAGTTGTAGAGTATGGATACTTTTACAAAATACTTTCAGGACGCAAGACAAAGTAAAATATTCAATTTGAGACGCTGACCAGCTCTGAAAAGCCTCATGGCATCAGACTGTCTTTGGCTTCCAGTAAAGTTGAAAAACACTAAGTGACTGCTCACATAGATAAATGCCGAATCCAACTAACATTTTAATCTCACGACAAGATAAATTATAAGCTAAAATGCTGCCTGTCGCCTCGTCCCTTAACATTGAAGCCAGTTGCCACATTTGGAGCCTTCCCTCTGAGCTTCTGGGTCGGCTTCCATCATCTGTCTACCAAAATCTAATCTGGTTAAAATGCCAACTGAAGGCATTGCCTTTGTTTACTTCTTTTTTTAAGCACTGTCAAGGAGGTACTAATGGGCGAATCAGTTTCAGATCTCTAGTGATGACTGCAGAGATGCAGGAGAGAGAGAGCGAGAGAAAGAGAGAGAACTGGGACAAGTGATTTGGCAGATAAAAAGAGAAGATGATATTGCCACCGTGCTGGGGGTATTAGAGGAAGTCATTACTGTCCATCATCAGGCAAATGAAGACATGTTTAAGAGGAGATGAATGGCCTCATTGTTGGTCTTTTTGGAAAGGAAGCTATTGGGGTTTCATGTTTCAGTTAATACTTGATGCATGAGGATGTATCAGTGAGTGAGTTTAGTGGTGATGGACTAGTTAAATATGACTGGCTTTAACCATTTTGAATATTTGAGTCTTTTTGAAAGGTTTTAAATTAGGAGAATTTTGTTTGTGTTTTATCTTCCAGTTGTTAGCATTTTATTCTGTTCTTTAATCTATCTTTTCTATTTATTCAGCTTTTCTCGCCTTTCTCTCCTTGTTTATCACAGAATCTACTCTTCTGAGAGGTGAAAGAGATTTTATAGTTCAGCAGACTAACCAAGCCGATGAGAGAGTAATTATTTGTTCATTTGCTGCATTGGGCCTTGGGTTTGTCTTTGACTTTGCATCAACTTTTTTGTTGACTGTGAAATAATCAACATTGACATTGGTGTATTTCTTGTGTAAGTTAATGGGAAAACACCGATCAACAACTTACAAAGGCTTGAGTAAATCATACTGTTAATTTGTAAATGGTTAAAAAGGAGTCATTGAAGTAAATTTTAAGTTACAATATTACTTAATATTCCTGACCCTGACCTATTTGCTAATATGAGTGGATATGTTGCTCAAGTCAAATATCCGATTGACAACATAGACAGAACTGAAATGCTTCATGGTCTGAGTGAGAACAGAGGACAGGTTGACCTAAACAGTGACTCAAAACTTCCTGTAACTAACACACTGTTTGGAAGTGAAGCGCATGTGTAAACTGAAAAGTCCACACACATTAGACTGGAGCCCTCAAACAATGACCCAAGGTTTTCTAAGCCCAGAAAGAGCAGAATATGGAGCAGTTCCACTGGTGAACAGGGACTTCAAATGTCTGGAAACATAAGTTTTCAGGCTGCGTTTGACTGACAGATGAGCTAAGATAAACATGTCACTTTGATACCAATCACATTTGGGTTTCTCCCCCAACATTCCCTCTTCTGTCCTCCTACATATTCACAAAATGCAGCTGAAAATAAGTTTGTTCTTCTTTTGTACTTTGGAACTGCTAAGCTGCTAAGCCTAAACAAATAACTGCTTTCAAACATTCATATTTTGTTGCAAAGTCCATGAAGACAACTTGAATGAAATAGGAGTTTTCTTCTGGTATTGAGGTCGACATGTTTTCTGCTCCAGTTCTGACATCCATCCTTACTTTGTCAATTTTTAGCACTTCCAGCTTCTCCAAACACCTGGATATTTTATACAACTGAATCATAGCGCCATAGCCATGTAAAAAAAAAAATACAGTAGTGAATAAAAGCAGCTGAAAGTTCACTGTCTTACTTTGAAGATTTATATATGTGTTTCCTTAAATATTTTATGTTCCTTTAAACAGCTTGATCTAGTCAGGAAGAAAAGAAAATCACATCTCCACACAAACAGTTTATGTAAATACCTATTTAGGGGTATAAATTTCTCTGGCAATGTTTTTGTCAAGTGAGGATGTTTTCTCTTTTAAGCTGACCTTTACAGCATAGAAGCTGCACCAGCATCGCAGCTGAACAATTTAGTCTTAAATTTGTAATTTGGCTTTGGAGCAAAACCATTTGAGAATCCTTGCACCTGTGGATAAATTACTGTTCAATCAGCAAACTGGACGATTGCATATGATGGTTAAGTGAAGTTAAATCATATGGATAACTGCAGTTTTAGATTAAAAAAGGTTTCTTATTGGCATAGAGAAAATGTGACTTAACACTTCTTACTAGTGCTTTTGTAGCATCTCTGTATAAACTCAAAGATGAAATACTTTAACTCTGAACATGTCTATAGCAGCACTCTATACTGGTTTATGTTGAGCTCTAACTAGTCAACATGTGTTTTTCTTTTACAGATAAAATGTAGATTCAGGAATATTTTTTATGAACAGTTATGCTTTATATTTCTTCACAGTTTACACAATGTTCTAAAAATATACGTAGGTTCAGTCCTAAAATAATATGTGAATGAAGTTGTTCTTCTCCCATGGGTGTTGCCTACAGGTTGATGAATTAGATGAGGGATTTCAGCTCTGCACCTGTTTGAATCAGATATTACAGGTGTGCATGTGTGCCCCTGTGTTCTATCATTAGAAATGTTTTCTACATGATGAGTGAGGCTCAGTCCTGACAAAGCAACATGTACGGCACAATGCACATTGTTTGACTGATAGGACTTTCTGTGGGTCTTGTTGGGATTTAGGCTGATTTTTTGCAGATTTTTAGGCCACGACCCAAACATTTTTGAGGGAATGTCGATGCATTTATATCTAGCATATTATTCATTACCCTACCTCAATAAACAATTTTCTTTTTTGCAACACATATCTTTATTATCTGGATTGTAGTGCTATTATTGTTCAGCTGCACTCTCCATCCCTAATCCTAAAGGACAGAGTAGTTATAAAAATGAATGAATGGACGGTTGGAAAAATGCTTTGCTAAAATCAAGAGGAGTGTTGGGTGATGTAACTGATAAGATTTAAAGTTGGGTTCAGACTGAGCTCATGTTTTTTAGTATTGTGTTACTCAGTCCTCCATTAATGGAAGTTGAAGCACTCCTCTCACAGGGATTCCTGCCTGGATGTGTGTGTGCGTGCTATCTGCCCAGTGGACAGAGTTTAGAGCAAGCTGATGTGATGGGACAATAAATGTTCCGGAGGCTTGATTGCAAATGACTTAGATAGCTGCAGAGAGCAGGAACAGTTGAGAAGGACAAAGTCTGGTGGAAAAAACTCATCAGAGTGGTGCTGTACCATGAACATTTCCCAAAGGACTGAGCTGGCAACAAAAGAGGAAAACTAAACACACTTACCATTTTCAAGAGTAAATATGTTCCAAAATAACACAAAATGTCACTCTAATTTATTTAAAAAAAAAAAAAAAAAAACCACTCAGGAACCACTACAGTATATTTCTCTTAGCTTGGAAACCTTAAAAAACACATGAAACACTTATTATGCTCTCATCTGTAATATTGCAAATTAATGCACCAGTACCATACAAAGAACAATTTGGAGATGGTACTGTTGTGTTACTGACCAGTTTCTTATCATCTCTCAGCTTGAGATGGTACATGCCTGAAAATGACTGTCTCTGAGTCTCAGTTTACAAGGTCAAGAAAGTGACAGTGAACGTCTTGTCAAAACAAATTAAAACCCTAATAGATGTTTCATGGCTGTCATGATAGTCAGAATAAATGCCATATCCTGTCTTGTGTGAAAACCAGAAGCCTTCTGGTTGTTCTGGTATGTATCAACCTCTGTTGCGTCAGTTTTGTGATTTGAAATGTGTTAAGAAAATAAAAAGGTGAAACACTGAGTCAATCAAGAGCAAATCAAGATGCAATTTGATTATTTCATTAATGAAATAAGCAAAGAATATGAGAAATGACTCCCCTGACTAGTTAAGAGAAGTGAAGAAAAGATGAAGGTACATTGCTTTTAATATCCACCAGCCTATCTTACAAAGAAGGGAGGAAAAGGGAGTATCCCACCAGTTTCAGGTTACCTCACAACTCTGGTATTTGCACCTGCAGACTGTGACGGTTCAAACCCAGTTCAGAAATGTCCTCTAATGTGTGTTTCCAGTGAGCTGCCTCCAGCATAAAGGCTGCTTTATAGATAAAATTGATTGACTGATTGAAATAAAACAATTACTGAATGTCATAATAAATGTCTTCAAGAATTTATGACATATTCATACATTCATTTGCATTTGCATTCCTTCTACATGAACAAATACAAATAAGACCAATTTGACTTTTGTAGATACGCAGAACTTGATTTTTTTTTTTTTTTTGTTCACAGGAACCTTGGGAAATCTGGGCTCAGAGTGTCGTGCTTGGGACTAGGTGAGTCTGCTCTGGATACGTTTTTATACACCCTGCATCCATGTCTTGTTACTCGCTAATCAATCACTTTTATAGCAACTATGCAAAAACATAAATTCAAGGTGATTGACTACTTGCGTCTTGAAATTCAGTTTCTTTGGTCTAATTCTGTGCAAGAACATTGGAAGCTCTGCAGGTTGAAGTGACACATTTGCCTCGTTAAAGTTTCTGTTGAAAATTTTCCCCAGTTCAGCATCAATATTTAGCATTACTGTGGGAAGTAGACAACGAACACACACACAGATAGTCCCCTGAGTAGCATTCCTATTTCTGTTACCAGGAAGAGATTTCAAAAACAACTGCTGAGGGAAATGTGGCTACAGAAAAAAAACAAAACAAATATCTTCGTTCTTTTACTGAGATATTTCTCTGGTATGATGCCAAAACTGAGATGGAAAAATAAAATGCAGCTGGCATCACTGATGCAGGAACTACAACGTTTATCTAGAGATTTTATGAGGAGTAAGAGAGAAAAGATTGTTTTAAGTCGGAGTTCTGCGGATTGCCACTAAACATTTATTAAACTCACTGGACCTACACTTAATGGCCTAATCTTTGTGGCTGCCATGCAGTTGATAAGTGTTTGTTTCAATAATGGAAAACCTTTTTCTCGACATACTCCCTCATCCCTGTCTAAAATGTTGTCAGTAATTATCAGTAAGGGAATCCAAACAGCTGCTGCAAAATTTGCAGAAACCAATGCTCTTATTATCAAGCTGCCATCTGTTTCCCCGAAGCTCATGAAGATTACTGTAAGTCTTTAAACTATGAAAGCAATCAGCATATTAGTTTGTCTTGTGCTTAATGTGAAAAAAAGCAGTGGAGATTTTGTGTTATTTAGGTTTGAAATAAAAAAAATAAAAAAAATTAAAAAAAAACTACATTGAATAAGTTTTGGCCAAATGTGTTCTGATATTATTTGAGCCAAACTCAAAATAGTGAGCTGTTAAACTCAAACCTTTATCGTCAGCCGCCCCAGTTTGAGAAGTAAAAGTTGTTATTCAGATGTGAAAAAATTCTTCACAACAATGGGGAAAAGGGAGCTACGTTAAGCAGTCTGCTCAGTCTGTGTTTTTTTGTCTGACTCAAAAAAGACGCACAGGAAATAGTTGGAAACATACAGCGACTCTTCCTCCTACCCAATTAGGAACAGGCGATCTTCCAATGTTGCATCTTCAACCCACCTCAGCATAGTTGGAACCCCATTTAAGTAGGTTCTAACAAAGGGTCTGTTAGCACATAGACATTGCTAGTGGAAAACTCTGAGTAGCATCGAGTCAAACCGCATCGAACAGGTGCTACTGGAAAAGGGCAATTAGGTTTTCTCCAAAGAGACTCTGTTCAGCATGTTTATTTTGTGAGAGTATAATGTTGGGCTCTAACAACATCTCTGAGCACCCCAGGCGGTTTGTGGTAGTCTCAGAGGTCTGGTTGGTGCTGCTCAGTGCAGAAAAGGTCAAGCTGATGCCTGCAGGTTGCCACATGCTGTGGCCTGGCCAGACATGATGCTGGCAGGGGAGATGAAGCTACAGGGCAAAGAGTATAATGCTAAATAGTGTTTGATTGCATCTGCGGAAGGAGACATGGAGAGATGGATGAGGATTATTTGTCTAGTATGTGTGTCGTGAGTGCAGAGTTTCTTACGATCAAGATGTTATTTCTCTGCCACCAAGGCCAAAACATTTTCTGTTGCGAGATTTGTTCCTGAATATTTTAATATTTTTTTTGTTTTGTCCTGAGAGACCGGCGTCTTACTGAAAAGTAATGTTAAAGTGTAGTGAGTGACTTGGGGTTCTGCAGCTCAAATTTTGACAACTTGATTTGACTGGACTAACTTACTCCGTTATAAAAAAATCCCCGTTGAAGGCATATCATATTTATTGTCCAAATATAGGCATTATGATGAACAGTATTATTCCTACACCACATGTTCTCTGTTAACTAATTAGACATTCTGGAAGAAGTATTACCACCGCAGGTTCGTAGTGTCAAACTTCTACTTTGTATAGGTGCATTTCTTTTTTTTTTTTTGACCCATCACATAAAATCCCAATAAGTTACACTCAAGTCTTTGGTTGTAAACATGGCAAAATGTGAAAATGTTTCAGGGATATGAGTAATCTTACATTCATATTATGTAACAGGAGTAATCACAGCATCGACACTGAGAATATGTCATTGAAACATTTCACTTTATGGAAAAATTCCCTCAGAGGCACTCATCAAGTAATGAGCCACACATTCAGCGGTGCTGAATCATGACTCAGCAATCTGTTTCTTATTCTCACTGGTTGTGTGAATGACAACGAGAGGATGTAACTGTCGACTGAGTTGCACGTGTTTTTTTAGGAACCAGACCACAGCTGCAGGATGATGCTTTCAACGATACACTCAGCAGCTTCATTTACATAAGACCTCGTTCACCCAGAAAATCTCCTCTCGTTGCTGCTCAGAAGTCCCTGCAGCTACTTTCCTCTCACTATTCAGCAACATGGCTGAATGCAGCCATTAATCAAAATATTCTGATTCGTTCTAACATAGTTAAAACAGTAACAGGAGAAACTGGCATTATATTGGGTAGTTGGGGATGGTTGGCAAAACCTACGTGTTGAAAGGGCTCAAAGTAAAAAAAAAAAAATTCTTAATTACAAGAAAATCATAGCAATACTTCTATAAATCAAATCAGTTTCTTATCAAGAAACTGAAAGAGAAACTGCAAAATGCAAGCTCAATCAATAAAATATCTCTATACATTCCAATCCATCCATCCGTTTTGATAATATAGAGCCGTTTATTATCAGTGTGGCCATAAATTGTAAGGCTGCAACCTCATTACATGTGTATCACACTGCAAGGACCTTCCAACTAAACCTGACTTCAATCAAAACCATCTCACCAGAGAGTAATCCCTAAAACACACCAACAAAATCTGTCCCGGCAGTAAGAAAAAGAAGGAAAAAAAGTCCTGTTATAATTCGCAAACAGCTGCAGATGCATTGAAGAAAAATAAAAACCAACCATTGGCTTCACAGATTTGGTGTAATGGACTAGCAGGGATCATTACAGAGTGTTTTGGATCTCTAACGCATGAGTCCTTCTTACTGAACGTGCCAGGAAAATAAAGAACCTTATTGGCAAGTATGAAGAGTACTGAAGCTAGAAGATCACCTTCACATAGAATATGTTCCTTATTTTCTACAATCCAACTATATTCTAACTGTAGAGAGAAATTCATTCAGTAGGAATGAGCCAAACCTCAAATGAGTTAAACAAGAAACTTTGTCAAAAAAATCCTTAATGACCTCAAAGATTGAAAACTTTTATGATTTATCCAAGATAATCCAAGATGCTAAGTGGGTTTTTTCTACTGTAGAAGGTGAACAAAAATCTCCAAGATTTATAGAGATTTTGCTTTTTTAAATTTATTACTCTACACAATGGGCTACACATTCTATTGCGTTTGCAGTAAACAATAATTCCCCATGCAATGTCATTATGGTTTGGGTATTGAAGTGACAAAGCAAATACATTAAAACTATCTTTTCATCTCTCCTACCTCATCTAAATCCTCCCCAAACACATGCAGATTGTAAAAAAAACAAAACAAAACAAAAAAACAACAAACAATTTAAATCCTAATCTTCCCACAGTAGCAACACCGAAGTGCCAGAATCATCTAAAACTCATTTTGCAGTGCGACAGCATGCACAGGGCTGAGCAAGAACAAAATCACAGGAAGTCCAGGAGCAGATGGTGAGGCCTCCATGGAGCTCTGAATTTATGAAAACACACAGAGATAATGTGAAGAAACTGAAATTCACAAAAGAACTGAAGGAAGTTCTCCAAGTTGCTGACAAAACACTTTCAAAGTGGGGTAAAAAAAAAAAAAGAATTAGTGCAGTGTAATGGAAGGTTTGTTAAAAATAATTATTAATTTAAGGATTGCCAGGTTTTGTGGAAGTATTTTTATGTCTTCGACCAAACTTTATTGCATTTTAAATTTGACTGGCACTGTTTCTTGATTGACTGTTAATCTGCATTTGGTCTGCTTTAGGATCTTACAGTAAAAACATTTCTTGCCATAAAACCCATGGTTTTATCTCAGTGTAATGATAATTTATTAAACCACTTTCTTTTTAAGCTTACATAACTGCAAATTGATTTCTGCAAAGAGTTGTAAATTCTCATCTCATGAAAAATGTCATCTGTAAATACAAAAGATTTAGTGTTTTTGAAATTTGACATATCATTTGTATATAAAATAAATATTGTTTTCTCAATGTTGACCCTTAGGGGGCACCATAAACAAAGTCCAAGCATGATGTCTGAAATTTACCCAATTGTTGCCTGTTGCTGAGATAACTTCTGATCCAGTGAAGAACTAAGTTGAAAGGATATTTTCTCTGTGGACTGACCAGGAGAGCTTCTACAAACTAACATAAATACAAATATAAGTGCTAAAGTGGAAGGAACATAATTCATAGTTTTTAGTGTACAAGAACACATTTATTTGAAAGCGTGCATTTGTCCATACTTTGTAAAACTACTTCTCACTGCAGGTAAAGGCGCAGTGAAACGTGCCTTTAACTGCACATCTAGAGACAAAAGATTTTGCCCATTCTTCTTTGCAAAATTGCTCCAGCCAAGTATTATTGGATGGATAACGTGTGAACATCAAGTTTAAAGTCAGATGCTGTTTTGGATTTAGGTCCCGATTCGTGCAGGCAACTCTTTGATTTCAATATAGTTCCAGTTTGTTTAGGGTCATCATTGTGTTGAATGGTGAACTTACATCCCACGGTCATAGTGGAAAAGTTACATTTTATTCTCATCTGACCAGGACACCTTCTTTCTTTCGCCTGCTGTTGCTCCCATATGCCTAATGTGGGTTTAAATTAGATGCCTCATGGCTTCTTCTGGCCACTCTTCTGTAAAAAAACAGATTAACATAGAGCATTACTAACAACAGTCTGCAAATTCTCCCAGCTGAGCTGTAGATCTCTGGAGCAACTTCAAAGTTACCACGGTTCTCTTCTCTGCTTCTCTGACTAATGTTTGCCTTGCCTGTCCTGACATTTTCAGTGAACGGCCATGTCTAAGGCTTGCTGTGCTCATGCTGAGATTAAACTGAAACAGGTGGATTCAATCTACTTATTAGGCAACTTCTAGAGGCAGGAGGCTGCACTCAGTTTCATTTCAGGTTAAGCGAGTAGAGGGGCATAAATACAAATAGCTGTAGAAAACTTAACATTTTCTCCTCACAATATGGCCAGACATAAAAACACAATAAAACACATTTAAGTTTATGGGTGTGTGCAAAAATGTGAAATATTTTAGGGGGGGTGAAAACTTTGCAAGTCACTGTTGGCATATTATATTAGCAAGCACTAGTCCCCGTCTGACTGTATTTCAGAATGCCATACTTTAAAATATTCAGAAACTGACTGCACTTCAGTTTGAACTCTCTCACTATGGATCAGGAACTAATTTAATCTCTGCTCACATTCTGTTAACATCTAAGCAAAACATAATATAATTACACCTCCCTTTACATCTCTCTAAAGATGGAAATTGACTCTGTCTGCTTGAAACTGAATCAGTTAAGCAAAGACCATCCAGAGAGAGGAACCTGGAGGATGGACTGATTGATAGGTTGTTAATTTAATGAGAATGTTAGCGCAGGAGCAGCCTGCAGCCACTGATAACCCCCTTTTTCTGCCAACACACTGACCATGGGGTTTGCAGTGGCATGCTGTAAGTACACACACACGCGCACACACACTCTTAGTTATTAGTTGGAAGTATGGAGAGATTGTACAGAGAGTTTGTTTTTAATGTGAAAGCACATTTTAGGTTGTTGGTGATGCCAACATGAGAAAGCGCTCATGCAGAATTCATGAGCAGTATCATCTCAGCCTTTTTTATTGTCGTCTCACTCACCCAAAACGCATTATTCAGGTCCAGGTCTTCTTTCCTGGATTCTTGCTGCACTGATGCGGCACTAATAATGTATTCTTAGAAAGTTCCCCAAGAAATTCCTGCAGTCCTGCAGTATCCAAGACAGCTGGACGGAGCATGTCACAGTGGTGCTTCTCAAGGAGAGATGCTGCATAGGCCGCTGTCCTCACAACTTTTTGTTTTCTGCTGTTATCAGTTGCCAGAGGCTCAACCATCATCTCACAAGTAAGGAGGACAAATATTTCAGAGGTCTATTGACTGACTTATTATCCTCTTACATTCAATCACACCTCTCCTTAGTGGCTAAAAACACACATAAACATTAACAGCCACAGTTCAGCACCAGGGGACTGACTTCGGTTTTCTAAACTAACTAAATCTTAAGTTTTAGCTGCCAAACTCTGGTTGAATGGACACAATTACCTTTGGACAGCTACAGCAGGGGTTTTCAAATCCAGGACTCGAGGGCTAATGTCCTGCAACTGTTAGACGTGTCTCTTCTTCAACACACCTGAGCCAAATAATGAGGTCATTAGCAGGACTCTGGAGAACCGCTGCTGTCCCGACTTCAGATGAGCAGAATCGGATCCTGATAATAACATACTGAGGAAGACGCGTAACAACTTTGATTTTGTTGAAAGCACTTAATACATTTACACTACCTGCACAGGGATTGTGATACACAGCTAAAAATCCTACACAGGAAATGCTATGAGTTGTAAGACAAGCTACTTTGATTCTTTTGAACTGCCATACTAAAATGTTTTAAATTATTTAACCATAAATAAATAATTTCTTCTTTCAAGCAAAAAATGGTTTTAATTGTGGGAACATACAAGAGATCTTGAATTTGTATGCATCTGGTGGTGATCATGTGCCAAGATTACGTTATGTTCAAAGCCACACACATTATCCATCATTTCTATGGTTTAAAAGAATTTTATTGAAATACTTTACCCCCCAAAAAAGAAACTTATTCAGACCTTTGAGAATTAAGCAGCTGTTAGCATCCCACATTTGATCAGCAACTGACTGCAGAAAGGAGACAGCCTGACTGATCACCAGTAATTTTTGACTTTCTGTACTGCTTTAGTTTATAACTGAACAGCAAAAATGTATATTCTGTGCAGTAAGTACTTGAAAAGTGATTTCTTTTTTTCCCCCATAAATCTATCGAAACAATAATAAATAAATGTTACAAATCACTTGACTGATGTGAGTAAGCAGCAGCAGTAGGGATTAACTTTAAAACCTTTTCAAACCTTTATCAACCTAAATAATAAGAGCAACTGTTGATTTTGCCCTTACATTTTCATCCTGTGACTTTTTGTGTTTTATGCTGTTTGGAGTAAAATGATACAGTTCACTGTTTTTGTTTTCAAGAGGTAGAAAAAAGACTGAGCGATATAACAGCAGAAATAAAAAAAGGAAATCAATAAGGCTTGAAGAGCAGCACAGACAGGACAAAGTGATGCAACTGAACTGAAAATAAGTGCATAAGTGAGGACACAAAAACAATCTCCAGGCTCAACTGACTATGCTGCATGAGGATGTATCTTGCAATATATTTCTATCCCTTAAGAACAAAAAATAACTTGATCAAAGCTTTGTTCAAGTCTGGAGGATTTTTATGCACTTTTTTCGAAATGCATTCTAGTTTTATTTGTGTTTGTTAGGATCATTCATCCTCTGGTGGCTCAAGTTTCTGCATGTCTGAGTTTGAGCTACTCTTGGTTCCTGGATGTCCTCAGTAACCTGTGTCTTGTCTACCACCCGTGACTAATCTCTCACCCACATCCACACACTTAATCACGTCTACTATTACAAATAGCCTCCATTAATTACTGTCACATCCTCTGCTCAGCATCAGTCTCAATATCAAGTTTCCTGCCCTTCTGGACTTTAGTTTTATCCTGCTGAACTTCCTGCTCCTTTATGTTTGTTTAATGAAGATTTTTTTTTAACTATTCCTTTGTTGTCCAGTTATTATTCATGGTAAATGTAAAGAATGCTCAAAGGAAATTCAAAGGACCTATGGCACAGGAAACTGATTTCTGTTTTAGGGGGGTAAAAGAAACCAAAGACATTGAGTTCTGATAGTTTAAAAAGCCAGGTTTGTCATGGAGGTTCCCATAATTAGCCGTGAAGAATTGGAAATACTTTTGTCTCTCGATGTCAAACGTTGGCAGGGACATCTCCAAAAGGCTTATTCCTGTAACTGCAATGAAATAAGCTTTTACATAGTATTGACTCCTGAGAGCGGAGAACAAATACACTCCATACTCTGTTCAGAAGGATAGTTTTAAAGCCAAGTCTCATTTTCTTTCACTTCAGCCACAGCTACTTTCATTTGTTTTGGTTCTTAAAACTGTTATCAAGAGGTTGGTCCGTTCTTCTAGAAAACTTTGAGTAGGCATGACTAAGCTTTGCTTCGCAGCCAGGCTGTGTGAAAAACTGACAAAGGAGAGTTGGGTGTAAATTGAAGCCCCACAAAGGGTTTACTTTGAACACGTATCAATCATCACATGATGTCGTGGCCATTTAGGTTAAATTTTATGGATTTATAATTTGTACCAATTTAGTTTCTATTTTTTGTTTAGCTAGAATATATTTAAGTTGATTTAGAATTAACTTTGTAATTAATTTGTGTAAATTGAATTGTTTAGATTATGTTAATTGTTTAGACCCTCCCATTAATTAGAGTAATTAAGAACACACCGGGTGCTGGGTGGAGGTGATTTGTTTGGGAAATGTCTGGCGTGTTGAGGGAGGTTGTAGAAATTATTTTTTGATCACTTTTTTGGAGCATTTCCAGTTGGACAGCTTTATGAGATTAATTTTCGTTTTGACTACATTTTAAGACACTTTAGTAATTATTTTTTTGTCACCGTTTTTCCAAGAAATAAATCATATATTTTGTACAAACTCATAAGATGTGCGTTCAAATCACAACCCCTGTTAACACCTACGGCCTTGGTTGGAAATTTTGGAAGTAGTTTGGAAGTAGAAGGCCGTGACACATGATATCTAATGTAAATTAGGGTTAAAAGAACTTAAAGGGATAACAGCTTTTGCCAAGCTTGCGCCTTTTCATAGAATAACTTGTTTATAAGAAGCAGTGTTTATCATAGGGCATGATTTTACTATAAATATAATAGTTACCATCTTCCCCAGTTGTTTACTTGGAGTTAATTAGATCTTGGTTGAGTTGAACTTGTCATAGTTTCAGCTAGAGATGCTAAAAGGTCACTGCCTTAACTAAAGCTCCAAAGCAACATCAAGTGACACCTTCAGCAGTTTCCATCTTTAGCTTGATGTAATCAGGGCTTTAGCTTCCATCAAACAGAAGGCTGCGCTGGGTCATGAGGAGCAGCAGCCTTGACATTAGAGCTCTGCAGGCTTGTCATCCCACGCTGAGTCTCAAACAGAAAGCCCAGAGCTGCGACCGGACTTCGTCAGCAGTAGTTACATCTCCACCGCTGCTGCGGCGTCAGATTAGAGAGAAGACTGAGCACTCCCATACGTGTAAAAAGCTTGTGCGTGGAATGTGGTTAAAGGTAGCAACATGTATTATGAAGCTGCACTGAAAAATTGTAAGGCCTCGCTGTAATGGCTCTGCTTCAAGCTGCATTTGAGGATAACCAAAGCTGCCATAGTTACTGGCGTTAACAATGTCCTGAAGAGACGTCGCCTTCAGGCGCTGACATTGCTTCAGCCCGTCCCTCCTCTGGTGAACAAAACTATGATTGCCATTCTGCTGGTGATACATGTCAAAATTCAGAACTTTCTGTTCCTTATTAGATTTAGTAATGCATTACGGCGCAACAGAGCCAGTGTGTCTTTGGGGTGCCATCTGTACAGAATAATGAGCACCGCTATATCATTACTTCTCCTCTAGTGGGATGCGCAAATGGGATTTTTGTTTTTATTCCATAGTTTTATGAAAGTTCAGACGTGGAGGTCAGTAAAGTCAGAGAAAGAACAACCTCTTTGTGTAAAATGTTCAGCATTTGGATGAGAGATTCAGTATCCAAAGCTGCATTCTTTGAAGGAAAAAAAAAATATATATATATATATATATAGATCTATATATATAGATATATAGATAAATATATAGATCTATATAATATATATATATATATATATATATATATATTATATAGATCTATATAGATATCTATATAGATATATATGACAATATATATCTATATAGTAATATAGATACTATATATATATATATATATATATATATATATATATATATATATATATATATATATATATATATATATAGTATATATATAGATATATTATATATCTATATATATATCTATATAGATAAATATCTATATATATATATATATATATAACAGCTATTTTCTATTTCCATTTTGTTTTGTGGAACCTTTTAATTTAATGGCACTTCAACAACAATAGTGAAAACATTTCAGCTAACATCCTTCGTAAGCAAATGAGATGTAGTTAAAGTTACAGTGTTGTAATATTTTTCGATTCATGCGAGGACAGATTTTCCTTCTCAGGTTTTTAGAAGTTCTTTGTACAACCTACATGTAACGTGACATCTACATTGTCATGTTTCCTGCAGTCACTTCTCTGATTGATGCACTTGAGACACAACACAAGGCTCAGATTTTGATTTGCAAGAAATGTTATGAAACGATTATTTATTGTAATGCTATTGAAGTCCAAATAACAAAATGTGAATAAAAATGTAAACAAATAAAGGGGAAAAGTTTTACAAGCCACTTGTAGTTTAATCAAAAGTCTAAAAGCCACAGTAATGTTGTCTGCAGGAGCTGAATGTAGCTTATTAAACACATTTTTAACAGATTCCAGTTGTATGTCTGACACCATTAAGTTTCACTAAGTTACTTGGAGGTCTTAACTCTGGAATATTTGAAAGCATTTCTTAAAGAATAACTAAGTCTGGGAGGAAATTACAAACATAAATACTATCACAGCATTCTCTATGATATATTATTGTCCATTTCTTTATGAAATTTAAAATTTTCTTTGTAGGCAGCATCAATAGTTTCTAATTCTTTGTGTATTTCTGTGATTCTCTCTGGAGACAGTTTTCAAGTAGCTAAACCTGTTCTGACACGAGCTGAATAGGAAGCATTTTCTTCCAGGTATGTATTTACCAAGGAACTGTGCGCCGAGGATTTACTGTCTCCTCTGAAAGTGGAGGATCACCCTTTTGTCTGGCTCTTCCGTTTTGTCTGCAAGGCCCTTGGGGACCTTTTGTCCAGATGTGCACTCTTCACACACAGATAGGCACGTAGTCAAAAAACACGTACAGAAGGACAGGGAAGACAAGGTCCTCTAAATATGCATGACAGCGGCAAACAGAAACAGTCAACCGTAAAGACAGAGTGACTAACGGGCATTTGCACAAGGTGAGCCCTCGGCCCTGAGAGGCGGTGCTGAACGGGACAGATTCTTCTCTCGGGAGCCTGACAGCCTCCATCGGCTGGTGTGACAATGCAGGGATTAGTTGTGTTGACTGCAACTGTAAACGTCTGTTTACTGCGTCTGTGTTTGTTCGGACGCAAACACAGAGCAGCACTGACAAAAAGACTGACAGTGGAGAAATGGTGATGAAATTCCCAGGTGATGAGGAGTCTCTGTTTTTCCCTCCACTGCAGGTACATGGGTGACATTTGGAGGACAGATAACAGATGAGGTATGAAAAGCATTCCCATGTTTTATTTCTGTTTTTGTGTATTTCTTTTCAGGGTTTTCCACCTTCAATCCGACATAAATTTAAAAAATAAATAAATAAAAATTCAGTAAAAAAAAATCATTACCTAAAATAATGGCATAAGTATTTTTTTGTTTTTCTTTTGGCCAAAATGTGATTTAGACTAAATAAAATCGCTTTTGGCAAAAAGTTACTAAGGACTATTTTAAAAAGGTGATTAAATAATCTTGAACCTTTATTACATTAAATCTGCTGGTATTACAAATCTTTATATTCACAAACTCCTCTCTGTTGCTACTTTAAGTACAACCTTGGACTTGGTAGTAATTTGACAATGAAAATTAAAATCTCTTTTCATGTTTCATTCAGACACCTGACAATTTGGGATCAAATTTACCTATTTAAATCCATCAAAAATAACTGAATCAACCTTGGAAAATAAACTGTTCAATCTGAAGAAAAGAAACCCCATAATGCATAATGCTTATACTACCATTGTTTACTGTTGGAGTGATGATGCTTGATGGGTTTTTCTTTCATGGCTTATCTTTTGAATGAGTAGCCTGAAAATTGAAGTTTGTTTTCCAAGGTCTGAAAGAGTTTGGCCGCTTTTAAAGAAAAGGATTCTTGTTGGAGCGCACATGAGGAGAATATAATCGACTGCCGTCACACGTAGAACACAACCACAAAGCAGACATTCACAAAAACTTCATAAAACCTTTCATTTGTCTGAAATTAAGTCAGACAAAACATTTCCTGTTTTATGGCTATTTGATAAACTTGTGAACAATGACAGAAGTTCAAAAATAAACTTCTAGGAATATAGAGAAATCTGTGAGGTGATCATCAGATCAAGATGATTCATTTTTAAATGAGAAATGCATGTGTACAAAGTCAAAGTTTGGTAGTTGCATAACACGGAAACTTTCAAAACACCACTGTGCTTTTAGAGACAAAGGACACACATTATATATGTACATATGTGAACACAGGTCCCCTTCACGCTCTTGCTGATTTACATTAATATTATTTGATGCCGGGTTCAGGTTCCTGGCCCTGGTCATCAGATCCTCGTACACATAGTGACAGAAAAGAGAGCAGAGCTGATCCCGGAGGACAGAGAAAGAAAATGCTTATGTAACTGAGTCATTTTTCCTACCTAAGGGCTGAGTGCTGTCTAGTTACATGATGACCCCTTGAAATGCTGCACCCTTTTTCACTCCATTATTCTGTATGTCCCTGGTGCCAACACCAATGTCACTCATATTTCTCAGTAACTTCAGGCGACTTTAACAGCAGAGAGTTATGAGGGAAAAGCTTGTTAATGCACACCAAATCAATTTTAACACTACAGTGCACATCTAGGAAAAAAATCACAAAAAAAGCATATCCAAATTTTCTTTTTAGTGCAGCTGACAGAAGACCTCTGCGTAAGTAAACATTTGCTCCGTTTCTATCACAAATGCGAACAAAACTTTGTTTGCAATTGTGATGTTTTGACTAAGGATTGCAATTAAAGTCATAATTAAGATATGAGATGAGATAAATTTCCATGAGAGCCACGGCACTATTGGTCATCATTTATGTTGGCATCTTAATGAGGCGTTGCAGCAACAAGCCCCTTATTGTTAGGAGTGGCTACATATGTAGCGTTTTTGGAAAACTTTAATTGGCAATTTTATAGAAAATTTTGAATGATACACTTAACTTTTGTTAAACTGAACTCTTGTCCAGGTAGATCAGTGCCTACAAAAAAAAAGCATGTTGCTGCTATATATTCATATCCATATGAAAACAAAAGTATTTCCATTGAAGTTTTGTAAAATGCAACAGTTTCGATAGAGCTGAAAAAGCACTTCATCCTAGATGAAAAATATTTTATCGGAAAATGGGAGTTTTTACAGAACTGCTGTATGTTGACGACCTCAGTACAAAAACAACCTATAAAATTAATTGATCTCTATTATAGTAGAGTTATGGTCTTTTTTCCTCTGGCTCCTAGTCTGTGCGGCCGGACTTGACCAGAAATGCTTTCATGTCATCAGACTCCCTTTTTTAAGAATTACTTTACTGGGGTTCCAAGTGTTGGGAGAAAAAACTGTCACTAATCTGCCATTATAAATTTCTGTGTAACATTCAACTCTGTTAGGAAGTTCACAAAAAGTTCTCATTGCATTGAAGAAGTGGTGTTTGTGTCGCGTCAAATGTAAATCCCCTGAAAAACTAGAAGTTGTGGATTACTTATTGGGAGCTATTAGAAACTCTGATCAACCTGGAGGAATAAAATCTAAATTAAAAAAAGGAACTGATGTGATTGTTTGTGGAAGACTTGATGAATCCAAAGAAGAACTGCACGGTATGTAGTCCCGCATTGCATAGTTAAATATCATTAATGCCAGGTCCTGTAAATTAGGGTGTATAAACCTCTTATGTTTGGGTTCTGTAAATAAATAAATAGCTTGCAGTTAATATTTAAAAAGTCCTTCACCTCAGAGTCATTACTCATAGTTTTTAAAGTTATTTGTTTGTGCATTTAAGTGTAGTTCTATTTTAATATTCCTGGTTTCCAGACAGAAAGTTCAGGAGTGTGTGGGTAAGAAAGCATACATTGCTTACTCATTCAAAAAGGTTAAAACCAGATCTATAAATCGCATAGTGAGTTTTAGAAACCCTTGGTGTTGCAGCTCTGATTCTAATGCAGCTTGGAGTTTGGAGGTGAGGAAGCAGCACCGTCATAAAGTCCTCTCTCGCTGCTGTGTGGGTAGGATGTGGGAAGATGTGGCGGCCTTGGATCTGGGGTGGTGAGAGAGAAAAATATGTTGGTTTTCATTGTTCTCCCTCTGTCTGTCGAGCTTTTGTTTTCTATAAACCTTTGCAGACCAGGAAAAGCAAGAAGCCCGAGGTGTTGCCAGCATAATATTTCTGAAACTTTAATGACTCACTTATCTACCAATGAGAGCGGAAAAGCAAGGCTTTTCAGTTTATGCATTTAGTTAAGAGCATCAATTTGTACACAAAGGTAGATGTAGAATGTTTTTTTTAAAAAAACCCTGGCGTTCCAGACATATATTTTTACTACTTTCGACAATGTTTGACCTTTTAGTCACATAACAGACAAGTTGCCCTTTGGAGAGACATTCTAGTCCTTGTTTCAGCCTTTGGTTCTTATTGAGTCTTTACAACTCCACATTTATCAAGTTGACAAGTTCAATACCTTTTTGCTTCTTGTGCACTTCTCTCTTTTTTTGTTTGCTTCGTTCAACTTCCGTCATCTCACTAACTTTAAAATTACCTTCTAAAGTTGAACCTTTGTGAAAAGAAGAGCTACATGTTCCTTCCCTAAAGAAATGATCACTCTCTGGCACCCAGAATACTGTGTGCCTCTCACTTAGTAGTATGAAGAACGGAAATTCAAAAAGTTCATTTTCTCCATCCTCTCATACTTCTTCACTTAACTAGTCCCTCTTTTTATACAGTGCATTACTTTTCTTTTTATTATGCTCTACCTGTCCTAAGGGCTGTCCTGGACTCCGAGACTCTTACAGAGTCACTTAAAAGTGAGAACATTGTTCTCCACGTCCCTGAATATGAATGGACTTTGAAAGCAATGGTCATACTTAATGTTACTTAAAAAAAAAAAAAAAAAAGTTTAATTATTTATCATTAAGCCGGTCATAGATTTGTATACTGTCGTCGCATTGTAACCTTTACTAGCTAACCTCTGTGATCATTTTGCAGTTGCATGTTAACTGATTCAAACCCCCACTGCAAATTCAGTTTTTAAGCAAAATGTGCAAGCTAGCTCCTGTTATCAAACAGGAATAATTAAAGCAGGTCTGCAAAACTAACTGAAGTGGAGTTTCTCCTAATTCAACACAAAACTACACAACCTCTTAATGTCAAGGACGTTTAGCATCTAGTA
This sequence comes from Poeciliopsis retropinna, assembly GCA_010277075.1. Classification (NCBI taxonomy): domain Eukaryota; kingdom Metazoa; phylum Chordata; class Actinopteri; order Cyprinodontiformes; family Poeciliidae; genus Poeciliopsis; species Poeciliopsis retropinna. The sequence continues at coordinate 16,176,331 of VMRM01000002.1, read as the reverse complement.
TATCCTTCATTGCTATTGTGATGTCTAGTAAAATGCGATTGATATCCAGACATGACCTTCTGGTAAAGATCCTAAATCTGTAGATTTGAAGTGATGTTGACCAAAATTAATCCATAGCAAAGTGAGAGTCTGAAAAATTCCTACAGAAAACAACTACATAAACTCATTGTTTCTAAAACGTGTTGAAACAATTGATTCTTAGTTTTCTTCTATTACCCTGTTAATAGCGTTGATACTTCTTTATTTTCCATGAACAATATTTTTTTCCCCCGCTTTTGGTAACTCAATTACATTTAAGTTGCAGAAACTTCACAAGTTGGGCAACAAGCAGCAAAAGCTTATTAAGAGCACTTTGCACTTTGTTTGAGGAATCATTATTTTCTGAAGACGTTCAGGCATTTTCAGCTGCTGTTGGGAGGGTGAAGCTCTGTTGCTAAATTCTATATTTATGCTGAGAATCGCCAGAAAAATAAGTTACATAAATGAGTTTCTTTAAATAGTATTCATCCCTCCCAGCTTAAATGCACCACTAATGTTGTTTAGATAAAATCTACCGTGTCATGTTTTTATTAGTTGGCCTAGTTTTTAAAGTTTTATCAATGTTTAATTCACTCTCTGGAAGAATTTTGTAAAATTAACATCTAAATGATGAAACAAAAGATTAATAGGTGCAAAAATATTAAAACTGGTTAATAAACTGACCTCATATTCTCATTTCTCCCCGCTGTGTGATCTGACATCTTGGCAGGTTGCAGAGCAGCTAATGACCATCGCCTATGAGAGCGGAGTCAACTTGTTTGACACAGCCGAGGTTTACGCATGCGGCAGGTGGGTGTTGTATGAACCTCAGAGTTTGAATGGAGCTGCTCAAACGCCAGTTATATATTTTTCTTACTGATGTGTGACTGAGGATTGGAGGTTATCTTCCATTTTAATTTGAAATTGGCTGTAGGTTTTCGATGCACATAGATTAGAGAGTTTCTAATTTCTGGGGAACAAAACGCATGTTATGCATAATACACTTCAGCAAGTGGCTTCATGGTCCTTGTGAAATATGTATTTACAATCATTTTAACTGTGATAGTTTTAAGTAAGGATATTGTTTAGCTTTGAAGCATTTAGAATAAAAAAATTACTTTTGGTCAAAAATGGAAAATGGCCATATTTTGAGATAAGATACTCATCCAATATGCTTACACTGAAGCATACACAGTTCAGGCAAGCTGGAACAAACGTCACAGTATTTTTCTAACAGCATCTTTTAAACATTTTTTCATACGGTCACATTCCAGACACAAACTTTAATGTACCTTGTAATTTTTTTTGTAATAGAGAGCAGCACAAAGTACTACAGGACATTTAGACATGGATGGAAAAATGCCATGAAAAAAGCCATTATTAACACAAGAAGTCATGTTTACAGTATGAAGCCCTGCAGAGGATCCAGTAAAATACAGTGTTGGCAGCATCATGCTTTTCCTTCTTAAATGGGAACAGGAAGCCAGGTCAAAGTTGATGTAGCAAAATATGAAGATGCAAAATACCTGAAAGTGGGGCAGAAGTTCACCTTCCAGGAGGGCAACGACTCTGTACATATAGCCAGAACTGCAGTGTAGTGGCTCAAAGCAAAGTCACTGTTTCAATGACCCGATTAAATCCAATTCAGAATCTGTTAAAATATTTGAATGGAAATGTGTCACTTTACAGTTATGTGATGGTCTTTCCCATTCATTTCCAAATAAATACAAGTAACTGAAGAGAAAATGTTAATGGGGAATGAATTACTTAGAAACACATTGAACATGGAGTAACATGAGGTCTCCATAAAATCATTAAGGACACACTGTAAAAAATTGCTGCCCTGTCCGGTTTAATAGCAGGAAATTACTTTGCTGATGTGCTACAAACAGTTCTGACTTTAAAATGCAGCTTAATAGCACCACCTCATTTGTGTTGCCTTACAGGGCCGAAATCATTCTAGGAAACATCATCAAGAAGAAGTGCTGGAGGTAATGAAGACATTAATGTATCAGATTGAGTTAACAGTTCAGTGTGTAGAGAGACACCTGTGTAGAAAGACAACATGCGTGAGGTTTTATGTGTGAAGCATGAATGTTCAGAGTTTAGCAAACATGATCCTTGCTATGTTTTTGTGTTGTAATTTAAAGTTGGATCTTAAATCTGCCATATATTCACACATACACATTACATCAGAACTGCAACATAAAATATTCAATGTATGAGCCTGCAGGCATTTTCATATGGGATCACCATATGAATAATTACATTTTTATTCAATGTGATATTGTGGATGTTGTAGAATTGTTCAAATTATGCAGAAGCAAGTAGTTGTGGATGTATAAGCTGAGTTACATTTTCCACATTGTTTCGACGTTTCCATTATTGGCCTGAAAACAAGTGTGTCTGTGTAACATAGTGCTGGACACAGACGCTGCAGTAAATGTGGGAACATTTAGCTGCTGCCACTTTGCCACTTTGTTCTGATTTGGCTCCGTCGTCATGCCGCTTACAGTGGTGTCATGTACTGGGCTGACTACATTACACCAGTGGGCGTTTTGATGTGGCTACAGTTAAGACTCACTGAACCTGGCATTTCAGACTGAGTGTCCTCATGAATGTGCAGAGAGGAGATTTAGTGGTGCAGGGAAAAAAAACTGAGTAAGGCTGTTATCAGTTTGTATTATGTTTATGTCAATAATAAAACACAGAGCTATAATATGTGCAGACATACATTGATTTTTCCCATGATACTGAAGTCTGTGTCTTTCAAAATGTTATCAATATAAAAAAAAATGCTACATGATAAAAATGATTCAGCATGCATACTAAAGAAACACTTAACATATATGGAAGAGTGGTGAATAAATCTAAAGCAATTGTCTGAAACACCAACATAGTCCAAAACATCCAACAAGACGTTATTCATGTACTGGACAAACTTTCTGACTCCAAATGTTTAACAGATAAAAAATTGAAACTGGTTTTCACTGTTTTCTAACAAGGGAAGACAAACAAAACACTAAATATTCACGCAGATCCTTTTCTATAATTCATACAGTTAAACTCAAAATAATTTTTATTTAAATTAATTTTTAACGTCCCAATTTCTTTTTGTTTTTTAATGGAAAATTATGCTATTTGACGTCTATTTTCACAGAAGCATATTACAAATAACATTTTTTTGGAGTTAATAAAAACATTATGGAATCAATTTTTAGACCAAAATTTTACTCTAAACTCTCAACTCATCACGGGATTCAATTCTGGCAGATGCATCAAGTAAAGTCACCTGTATGGAAAGTGAATAGTGCCAAATTACAATGAATATAATAAATAACTTATGACATACTTATCTAAATGTGTGATTAATTTTGAAAGCTGGAAATTAACACAGAAATAATCTTAATATTAATGTGCTTCAACTAAATTGATTGATTTTATTTGAAAAACTATATTATTTAATGACTAAATAATATACAGCTCTGGAAAAAAAAGAGATCACTGCACTGAACCTCATTGAAAACCTCCTGGTTATTCCACCAAATATTGATTTCTGAACTCTTCTTGAGTGAAAACATTAGTATTGTTGCTTATAAATGAACATGAACTTGTCTCCTTTGCATTATTTGAGGTCTGAAAGCACTGCATATTTTTTGTTATTTTGACCATTTCTTGTTTTCTGCCAGTAAATATTAAATATTTGCTGGGAATTTCAGAGACTTGTTGTCATCAGTTCATATAATAAAAGAACAATATTAATTTTACTCAAACATATACCTATAAAGAGTAATCAGAAAAACTGATAGTTTTAAGTGGTCTCTTAATTTTTTCCAGTTTTTTTCCAGTTCCTGTGCTGACGCACATCATGAATTAATTTAGACGGTCAACTTCGCCCATCAAACAGATTAGGTCTGCTTCTATAGAGACCCTGATGTCTTGTTCTAAACAGCAAATAATCCCACATTGATGAATGGTCAACAGGACGTGTTCATGATGTTGGACAAGGGAACCTCTCAATCACTTAACGCAATGTGGAGAAACTGCAGCCGAGTCCATTTTGTCTAAGCAGAGAACACAGTGAACCGCTCCGGTGCAGTTTGTGTCCCCAGGTCATGTTGCTCCTGTTTTCTGTTTCTTTCCCTCCATCATTTTAGGCGATCAAGCTTGGTGATCACAACTAAGCTTTACTGGGGAGGAAAGTGAGTAAAACATTTCACTTTTCATCAAATAAATATCTGATTCTCCTTGGAAATATATTTTGTGTCTTAAATCATTGGTAAAATACTTTTTTGTCATTGTGTGATCTAATCAAGCATTTGTTACATGAGTAAGTCGTCTATGTCACCAAAGATGACTAAAACTAGCAAAAATACATATGATACTGCAAATGAGGATGTTCTCAAAGAGCCTGTGTTTCATTTGTCTTAGAAGTCAAAATGTTAATGTGGTAGTGCCTTAAAATGAAACATTGAACAGATAACCTCACTAATTACCCAGCAAGTTCCAAACTCTTTGATATTGGTTCCTATCTAAAAAGTATGATGAGCAAAGCTTATAATATTATGCACTGAGAGTATAGTACTTTCTCATTCTGCTTTCTTGCTTATGAAAATTGATCAGAATTGAAATTTGATAAATGATTAAATTATAATAGCTGTAATAGTCAATAGGATTATTTTTTTCATTGATCTGTTCTGATGCAATACAGTGCTATATTTTTGTTTCATAATTAAATTTTAAATACCCTAAGACTGGTATAGTCTTTGCGACCAGAGAATCTCATGTCAGCTGGTTGTCAGCTGCATCACATTAAAAACTGTACTGCATTAGGAAAGCCACACACTTAATAATTCAACTATTTTTTTTATTGTATGTTTGAATCAGACATGTTGTATTTAAAAGGGGGGTGTTACACCCTATCATTTTCATCAATGTGTAATATTTATGAGTTTCTGAGTCAAGTTTAATTTTTTGTGCAATCTGTAGTTTTTCTCCGTTAACAATTTGACACCAAGTAAAAGAGATAAAAATAAATAAATTTTAAAAAAAAAAGAAAAAAAAAGAAACCTGTTTTCTAACCCTCAGACAGATGAACTCCAACACTCGGAGGAGATCAGACTGTTTGGAAGACCTTGCTTTCTGGGTCTGGTGATAAGTAGAAAACTTTTCTCAGGAGGTTGAAGAACATTTTTTTACATTCCTGCAGGGAAGATTCAAACCTCCATCTATTCCTGCTGAGCTGGAAAAATGATGTTAATTCACACTTATGCATTTACATAAAACATCCCGAAATGTTTATTGTAGTTGCTATATGTGAGTGACCCACATGATTGACAGATGAATTTCAGGAAAAAGAAATTGCATTTAAAAAAAAATAATAATAATAAATTGCAATAGATCACAGCCCAATACAAAAATTATTACAAAAAAAAAAAAAAAAACCTCAGTGAACTGAAAGTTTTTTGATTTTAGCTTCCTTAGATTATTGTAGCTGACGACTGATTCAGTGGTTTGTTGGTTTGTTTTGTTTCGTCAGAGCCGAGACAGAAAGAGGATTGTCAAGGAAACACATTATTGAAGGTGAAACTTTCTTTTATGGTTACCTTGAGTGTATCATAAGCTAAAAAACCAAAAATCTCTTCTAAACGTACTTTGAAACCCTCCGTTTAGCTTTATTTTTTTGTTTACCTTTCAGGTCTGAAAGGTTCCCTACAAAGGATGCAGATGGAGTATGTAGACGTAGTTTTTGCCAACCGCCCAGACAGCAATACTCCTATGGAGGGTGAGTCATCTTACCTGTATTCATCTGTCCAACTCAGGAAAATCATGAAAAGTCTGTTTCACAATGAAACATTGTGGAACCTCAGCTGTTCTGCTGCAAAGCATGATTGGTTTCTCATCCTATTAAAATTCGAGTTCTTACAAATTGTAATCTTCTTGATACAAACTGATACGCAGCTGCAAGGAAGGAGCCACAACGTAATGACAAAGAGCTGTGTTTAACTTGTCTTTTTTCTTTACCAAAACAATTTTATAAAGTAATTAAAGTGCTGAAACCGCAGCCTGTTTCAGACTGGAGGAATTATCTGGAGAAAATAGATTAAAGTCTTGTCTTTCTGTAGAGTTAATGTTTTTTTTGTTGTTTTTTTTTAGCTTCAACCTCCAAATTTAAAGCTTAGAAGGAGTTTTTTTATTTTTGTAATTCTGTCATTTTTTTCTGGGAATACCAATTTGACCATTAGAGAAGTGCTTATAGACCATACATACAGTAGCAGTGGTTCCCAAAAGTGTTGGGCACGCCCCCTAGGGGGCACGCAGTGCCATTTATTCATTAATTGCAGATGAATAAAATTAAAAAAACAGTCACACAAAAGTGTTTCACTACAAAGATGATTTGTAGTCTGTTTTGTTGCAACCTGAAGTGTGAAATAAACTTCAGTGGAGTTTGAAATCACAATATGTGTATAGGTTTATGTCTGGTAGAACAATGTGTGTGCCCAGTTGATTTCTTTTTTCTTTTGGGGGGGATTTTATTGTAATCCATTGGGGTTCCCAGAAGAAACTCTTTGGGAACCACTGCTGTAACGCATTTACACTTTGTTCCCAGGTGGTCAAGTGATTTATTGGAAAAAAAGTCAGTCAGTGAGATCACAGCCAAATTCACCCTGTAAATTTTACACTCTTTATCCCAATATACATGAAATACATTCAAAGCTGCACATATACGCCATATTTGAGAGAAAATGTGCTTATTTCTTCACAGCTAGAGCCACATAAAATAGGTTTTTAAAGAATATAACATACACTAAATAAGAGCAGGAATGGCGGCAACTTTAATGACCGACTTTTACTGATACTGATGAATTTAACTTAACTCCTTATTTCTAAAAGGTCTAAAATGTAGCTGATAAAGAATATTTACTCTTATTTGGTGGTTTACATATGATTAATGGTTTTCAATTTATTTGAAAATGTGCTGGAAATTGATATGATGTTTGGATCTGAACACCTTATCGTGGAAACCTTGTTTTCTCTTCTGGTTTAGCGGAGTGAACTGTGGTTCTGAAAAAAAAACAAAGACTTCTCCTTTTTCTTATCCCAGCGGCTTCTTATTGATTGCTTTTGTCCTGCTCATTCCCCCCCTCTGCGAACCCTCGCTGGTCTCTTCCTTCAAGCATCAGAAATGTTGTCCTGCTTTCCGCAGACTTGCTTTGTACTCACTCCCACTACATGGTCCGGAAATTGTGTCAGGTTGCATTTAAATGTGAACCCAGCATGGTTAGAAAACACAGACAAAATGTCAGGAGGGCAGGATGAGGGTTGGCAACAAAACAGCAGGAACAAAGAAATTGACATTTTGTTGTTTTATTGCAACATGTTATTTCCTTTGCCAGGAGGCTGCTCAGAAAGACAGGTTGTTAATTATCTCTTGCTGAATGAGAAGGGAAAAAGAAAAGCTTTTCTTTCAGTTCTGGTGGTTCTTTTGGACTTTGCTTTTATTCTCGTCAGCATTTGCACGTTTCCTCCACCCGCCCTAGAACTCTGTTGTCATTATTTGTTTTCTCATTATTTGTTTTATCGATACACATTATCTGCTGTCTTGCCAAGAACTACTCGTGCAAAGTGAAAAATAAGAGTCCCGCCACAGTGACGGATGGTGATATAATTGGAGTGAGCATATTGTGATGATGAATAACCATAATGACGGTCCTAATTTGAGTTTTTGTTGGCCCTGACTGCTCCCGGCTTGCTCAGTCAGCAGTGTTTGAGTTTTAATTGCTCCGTTAAAAATGCAGCAGATTGAATGTGATCACAGGGGCTTTGAGTTTGCGAGCTTGTTAGAAAATCCCTGAGTTTTAAAAGTTTGAGACAAACCAATTTACAGGCAGTAGTATTCATTTATTTTTGCAAAAAATAGAACTAAATTATGAACTCCTGTCCTCAAGGGATGGTATTTTCTCACTATCGTCATTGTTTACTCTAGACTGGAAAGTTTGCACAAATAAAGCGCCTTCTCTGTCATTGTTTCTTCTCTCTTTGGCTCACAGAGCCAAAGAGAGCAGCTTTAGTACTTTACTTTACTTTAGTAATCAATTATTTTGTGGATTATTCTTACAATTCAGTAATCTGATAAAACAAGGACCACATTCTGCAGATTTTTCTACTGACGTCTTAGGGTTACAAGTAAAAAGAAAAATGAAAATAAGCAAATTATTAATTTTTATTTTTTCAATAAAATAATAAATATCTCATTACCAAAAATACATTAACAAAGCATTCCTTCACTATACGCTTGATAATTTGCAGCTAAAAACTACTTCTAACATCAACAAGTAAAAATTTCAGCCCTTTTTGCTTCACTTAGCATCAATACAGCACAGATTCTGACTAGTTTTTAAATTAGCCAATGAATGATTGGATAGCAAAAGGTGCTTAATAAGAGATTTTTTAAACATTTCTTTTTTACAGAATTTTAACTTGGTAAAACTTAATTATGCAACTAGAGAAGTTGTGGGTAAAATATATTTATAAACAAATATGTTCTTTTTTTTATCTTAATGTATACATTCTTTGTGCAGTTTTGGCATAATATCTGCTCTGAGAGTGTTCTTTCAGCCAATGGCATGTGTTACAGAATGTATGTTGAAATTACAGATTAATTGAAATTGAAATTGATTCATCATAATTTATTTGATTAATTGTTTCAGCCCCATAATATGTCTGTCTCTTTTATGTATTCTTGGAGACGAAAAGTACACAAACCAAACTCATAGAACTCAAAAATACTTATTTTCTCCTTTTATGACTGAAATTCATTGGAAGCGACTATTTAATGCCTTTTTAATCCTGTAAAAGGATCAACAGTGTTTACGTATTTGTTAACATTAGATGACTCAGAAGTATTGTTCTGCTATTAACACTTCATTTAGTGAATTAAATCAACAACTTGCTTACTGTCTATCCAGCTGATTGATATTATTTAAAATGTGCTTTTGCTGCAGAAATTGTTCGAGCTATGACCTATGTGATAAACCAAGGCATGGCCATGTATTGGGGGACATCTCGATGGACAGCTATGGAGATCATGGTACGTACCTCTCAGCTTTTCTTAAATGTCTTTAGCACATTCTCCCGCAGTAACTAAAATAAAAGAGGAAAGCATCTGAAATAATTCAACGCAGTGTGGAACATTTTAGGAAAGTAACTTAGTCTAATACACACGTGCCGATGTAGTTTAGTGACATTTACGTCACTAAACTACATGAACTGCATGTGACTTTATGTCTTATCCCACACATGCAAGTTTCTTTAGAGCAATTGACTCGCATTTAAACGACCACACTAAAAAAAATCAAATAGACCAAAGATCTGGAACTGAACATGAAGATCTCCTGCGTGAACACGTTTCTTACTTCTGAGGGAAGTGAGGAAAACAGACAAGATGATTTTCTCCAGAGGTGGGAACCTAATTACATCCCATCAATATTTGAGGAGCCTGTTTTTCACCTGGAAAAGGTCGCACACAGACCTTTGAGGAACAGAGCCAAATGACAGGAAATAAGGACTTAGAACCCTGGCATGTAGTTGTGGACAACTTAAGGTCTGAATTTATGAGAATGGCATGAATCCTCAGGCCCACTGATCTTTCACCATGTCCTCCTAAATATTCCAAGAGCAAAGATGTCCTTTTTCTGCACAATTTGGGGGACCTTCCTCATAGCCTAAGCATCATCACAACTTTTAGCCACTAGAACCTCTCTTTGGCAGGATTGTTAGAGACATTTGGTAATAAAAATGTTGCACCAATGAGATTTTAGCCTTCGTAAAGACCACAGGAAGCGGAATAACAGGCTTCATGATATGTTGTGGTTCTGGTGTTATCAAGGTTTATGGTCCAGCTGGGTAAGGAGGAGTTTGACAAAATTGAAAGAGATCCACCAACAATGATCACTGATACTGATCACTAAAATCAAGTTTTGAATCAAAATACAAAAGTGGTTTAGAGACGAGACAGAGTTTAGTCACTCTTGATTCAGACACCCAGGTAAGAGTGCTTGATACTGAATGAAATAAAACAACCAGTGACCCCTGGTTACATAACTCATGATGCGCCTACATGAGCTTGTAATTAGGGCTAAGACAATCCTGTGATCTGAAGATCTGAGACTAGGAGCACAAACTAACAGCGGTGAACAAAACACCCATCTTATATCCTCTTCTTCACGCCCTTTGTAGACACGCTGCAGCCTGTATTCATCTTCTCTCCCTGTGATCTCGCTGAAAGGGAGTTTATATCCTTGAATAGTTCAAGCCCCGGTGACAGCTCTGTTATTTATACAGCTTCGGTAATGAAGGGGGTTAAAAGGGGGCGTTGAAGTGTACGTGACAAGGCAGCTATTTGCTGTATGTGTGCTCCGGCCCACATGATCAGGCTGGAGCCATATGTCACAAACTGCAGTACATGAGGGTAGCTGGTAATTGCTAGGCTGGATGAGGGCAGGAGAAAAACAAATAAAAGACGGTTTAAATAATCAACCGTTTTATTGTGAGCGTTTGGGGCGAGGGAGTCGCTTATTCAACTTTCTGATGGCTGAAGACGGGGAGTTCACTGAAACCTACAAATTTAGGTGTTTTTCAAGGTTTTCAGGGTTATAACTAGAATTGGGTTTATACAGGGTCAACTGTGCTGTGTTGTGACACTTTACAGACAAAACCAGGAGAAAATGCTTGCTTCAGTATACACAGGGAAAGAATAGATATGATGAAACACTTCCAGGTATATGAAAAGCTTTAAGTATGATGTCTCAGAGAATCAGTACAGAAGATTGATTATCTGACTCTGAGCTCTGCGTTATGAATTTGGCCTTGCTCTTGCAGGCATATGTATCTGAACGAGAATTATATAGTGTGAAAATCACTTTATAGTTAGACTACAGTATAACAATAACTATTCATTTTCCTTTTTTTTTAAATTCTCTTAAATTACCAGGAGGCGTACTCAGTGGCCCGGCAGTTTAATTTGATCCCTCCGGTGTGCGAACAGGCAGAATATCACCTCTTTCAGAGAGAGAAAGTGGAGGTGCAACTCCCTGAACTTTATCATAAAATAGGCAAGTATTCTTTATCTCAATGTGCATTGTAAATGTATTTTTGCTAGGCTGACCAGACTGTTGATTTAAAAAAAAAAAAAAGACACTTTTTCATTCACTGCATGTACATCAGCATCTACAAGTCATTTCCTCAACTATTTTGTCCTTAATCTATTTTGTCCAGTATATGTTTTTGCAGGACAGGCTAAAAGCACTGATTCAACACAAACCTGGTTAGGAAATCTACTGTAATGTTCTGACATGTTACCTAAAATGTGAATATCTACATATTTTCTATAGTTGAAGTGATAAGAAAATGTATTTGTCCTTCTATAGATGTCTTTTGTTTTTAGTTTTTTGTCCCTCTCAGATAAATTTTAATACCAGAAAAATATAACCTGGTCTAGACCAAAATATGGTTTTAAAATCATGATTTCATTTAAAGGAGGCTGTTATGTATTTTCCCAGCACATGGTGCCATTTTCTAGCATAATAAAGCAACCATGTTGCATTCAGTTCTTATAAAAATGCTGCATACAGCAAAAACAACTTGAAAGAAAAATTTGACTTTGTAATTAATATCTTGAATTTGAGCCTCTGTCTCTTTAAAAAGCTCTTACTCTTTCTGTATAATGAGCTCAGCAGATTCCACCAGGTGTTTGCTGTATACTGCTGCCACTAGTCTAGAGGACCCGAGCAGGAGAACGGTGCCCTGTGAGGCAGAAGTTCAGCTGGTGACTGCAGCTCCATGTTTTAACTCCCATTTTGAATTCCACCGTCACAGGAGTCGGAGCAATGACTTGGTCACCGCTAGCGTGTGGCATCATTACGGGAAAATATGAAAACGGCATCCCAGAATCGTCAAGGGCCTCAATGAAGGTCAGTATGCCTAAAGATCACCTGCTATGCTGTGCACAGCATTTACTAGAGCAGGTTGAAGAATTTAAATAGAGCCTTTGTTGTATGATGTCTAAAGGGTGCAGCTCTATAACTGAAACTGTAAAATTGGCCCCTTTCCCTCCCTTTTTTAGTCTTTTTTGTTTTTACTCTATTCTCTTGAAATGTCTTCTAGTTCTACTGATCATTCATTCTGTCTGTATTGTATCTTCTGCCAGTCGTATCAGTGGCTGAAGGAGAAAATAGTAAGTGAGGATGGAAGAAAGCAGCAAGCTAAGCTGAAGGAGCTAAACCACATTGCAGAGAAGCTGGGCTGCACGCTGCCTCAGCTGGCTGTGGGTAAGGCTGAGTGACACATTCTGCTGAAGGAGCATCTTAGACGGCATCTGACAGCAATGTCAACCTTTGAAAGATATCATCAAAATGCATGTTTTCTAGCTAAGACTGACTGCCTGTTACACTAAAGTGCAGACATTTGCTATTCAGTCTTGTTTTGGACAGTATTACAGAACACTAAAGTTAAACACAAAGCTAACTCCACTGAGAATCCCGCATGCAGTTGAAGGACAGACTGACTGCTGACCTTTTCCCTGTTAATTATACTCAGTGCTTAGTTATCATTGTGATTTTCTCCAGCATGGTGTTTAAGAAACGAAGGAGTGAGCTCAGTCCTTCTGGGAACATCCAACCCTGAGCAGCTTACAGAGAACCTCGGGGCCATCCAGGTACAAACACAAACACTCTTTTCTGTTTTCACCTGCCTTGCATCAAGGTTGTTACACATGTGGATAATGTCGTGCCATGTTCAATTCAAATTAATTAATAATGAATTTTTTTTGGTAATTATTTGTTCATGCATCACTTGTGATTTTGTGGCTGGTTTTATTGTGGATGGTTAGAATTAGGGATGGGACTTTATGGCTCTTTCCAGGAAATCTTCAGGATTCATGCACTTCAAAGAGTAGTTCAGATGATAAATGTTTTAAAAAGTACATTTTTCAAAGAACAAGCCATTTTTTCCTTATCTCTCGTAGCTTTTCTGCAAGTGTTGTGTGCATTAGTAACATTTAAATGTTATTTGTAATAAAAAAGGAAAACGTAACAAACCATTAGAGGAAAAATGTGGACTTGAGTTGCTTTGGCAGAAACAAAAATATTTTTCTGAATCATTAAATGTAATAATTAAGGCAACACATTAATGGTAAACATCCAACTATGAACATTGAACAACAAATAGAAGAAGCCAAGGAGAAGGGAGCGTACCACTGTGACTACTGCCACCCTCTCTCCTTTGTCAGTGTCATGCACAGAGCTGCATATCACTATACATCTGCTACCAGGAAGTGATATATCCAGCCATTTGTTTTACTTTATTTATTTGACTTTTAATTAAGTATCATTTTAGATTAAAAATAATAATTGCTGCAGTGTGTGCTGTGCAGCAAGCAAAGATGTAAAAATCAAAGCATTGCTCCCACTAACAGAACTGAGTCCTATAGTTCGTGGTAAAGAGTCGTTCAAAAGAATCAGATTGTTTGTGAACGCCACGTCACTAGTTATAGGCAACCATGCTTAGGATTAGTTTTAGAGGATGTGCATTAGGTTCAGTAAAACATCTAACCAAAATGTTTCCTGCAGATCTACAATGGCAAAAGTTCATATTTTTCCATAGTCACATTTCTAGAGTTTGTCTTCCTTATTTATGTATTGACTGCCACTTTTTAAAGTATAAATATAAAAGGTTAAGTTTTTTACAGTTTATTTACAGTGAATATTTTGACTGTGGGCAGACTTTAAATGTGGAAACTTTAAAAACAGATGGATAAAAATAGCCATTTTTCATCTTTACATCTTTTGCAATATACTCAAAATATAACCTTTGATTCTGTTTGTCTCACTTTATTTCCTGCTTTCAGCCTCATGTAAAATCTCTCTGTTTTGTCCAGGTCCTCCCTAAAATGACCTCACACATTGTGTCAGACATTGACCACATCCTTGGCAACAGACCATACAGTAAGAAGGACTACCGCTCTTAGAGACGGGGCTAATGGACCAACAAGAGGTCTACTGACGACTACCTAACTTCACCTACACCTTGAACCCTCCTTGGTTCAGAGTTCAGATTCACAACTCTCTCCTTGGATGTGCCTAACCAGCCACAGACCACTCTAGCCGGAAATGGACAACCTCGCCACATCCAAGCATTGCATTCTGTAACTATCTTCAGTCGAGACCTATGGCTCGATCAGCTCTACCGCGTTCATCTCAGGTGCAGTCCAGCTTAGCCAAGAAAAGCTCAGACTTTCCATGGCCTCAACCGCAGCTTAGTCGATCAAAGCTTTCCACCACCAATCAAAGGCATTTGCTACTCAGCTAGCGTGCAAAGATACAGAAATAGAACTATGCAGATATTAGAGTAGCTCAGATCCAACAGCATGCTTAAATTATTGAAACACTAGACCCACTGTTAGAAAAGGTTACAGTTCTGATACTCATTTATGTCGAGACTTTAATATATCCACTACTACATCTCATTTTTAGAGATATAGACTCCTCATTAACTCCACTTGGTTCATGAAGACAAAGAGGCATTGCAGAACTATTTAAAATTAGTGCCTTTTTTAAGTGCACCTTGATAACTTATCAGAAAACATATAAGGCTTGTATTAACAAATCATTTAAGCACAAAATTCATATTGCAAACAGGTTTTGTTTCATAGCAAAGTACTCCAGTAGAGGCACCTTATGTATAGAAATTAGACAAACCTCAAATGAGTAGAGACCTCAAATGCATGCTGAACAAATCCTTATTCAACCTTTTATTAATATGCCAAGCAGCGTAGCAAAATAAATTACCATAAGCGCTTCAAACTCTCACCTCCTTTGTCAGAGGTGGCTGCTAAAGTCCTGGGATGAAACATATTCCAGTCTTTACCAACAACAAGGTGACTCCCTCACACTTCTTGCAAAAAACAAGCTTTATGAATATAAATAAGACCTCGACACTTATCGGCTCGACTCGTCTTTAAAATGCCTTCTAAATGCAATTGATCCCTATATTTACAGTAGGCTAATGAATAGATATTTCTGGCTGCAGATCCCTGAGTATAGCAACAACCAGATGCATGTTTCTCTGCTACAGTGTGCCTCCTTCTTCTTTTTGATACGTTTTTGATCAGAAATGCTGCAAGCTTGTCTGCTGTGTGACTCTGGTGAAGCAAGCGGATTGTGGTATCAGAAAGAAAAAAAAAAAGAAAAAAAAAAAAAGAACTAGACTCGAGTGGAAAAGGGCAAACGTGAAGCATGTCGCCCTCGTGTGAAGATTTTGAGGAACTGCAGACATTTCCACAAAACGAAGACAAGTAAGACATGTGGATTGCAGTCACAGAAGAAAAAAAGTATGTATTTGTGAACTGAAGCAGCACCACTAATTTCTTCAAAGAGCTTCGACTGTATTAATGGAAACTATTTAAGATATTTGAGGGGGAAAAAAACACTGGTTTAAACCACAATATGACAGAATAAGCTGGTCATGTGTGGAAAATAATTGTTCTAAACTGCTTATAGAATCTAAAAATCTATTTTGTCATTTGAAAAAATTGCTTGTTTGAGGATGTTACATGTATATATAGAGGTTTAAGGCTAATCTTGTTACATAGGCAAACTACAAAAAGCCTGTCTTGCATATGCAGGCTTTCCTGTACATTATGAGAAATCTATAAATGAGATGTAAATAGAAATATTTTATTGCTCACTGCACATCACAGAGATTTCATCGTCCCCGCTCAGAGTGATTCGACAGCCGTAAAGTCTTCATTTTTTTCACTTCAAGAAAATCCAAATGTAGTACAAATTGTTTCCCATTTGTGAAGTGAACTTTGAACAGGTTTAATGACAAACACCAAACTCCTGTCGTAATCATTCATATTCTGACTTTCAGTAGTTTGTGGCAGTTGCCCTTGATGTACTTCCTCAGTTCTGTTTCATCTGGAAAATAAGCCATCATTGAGATGAGTAGAGAGAGATGTTGGGCAGGTTTCAGCTGAGTCATGGTCTTGTCCTTGGTGTCCATGTGTTGACTTGCAGCACAGTCGGCCTTTAAATCTCAGTAGCGAATTGTTTTTGTGCTTGCCAGATAATTCCACACGTTGAGGAGAAATGAAAAGCAGCCTTTGTCTTACATCTTACTTTGAGACGTCTGCCTCAGACGGATCACGAACCCTGGACCTCGCAAACATTTCAAAACGAAACTGTTTTAGGAAGAAAAAAAAACTGGGAATTTGCTGAAAATATATAATGCACATTTTTGCTTTGTAGTAGTTACCCATTTTAAAGTATAGAGAGGTTTCAAAAGGCTCACAGATTTTAAGACCTGTAAAATGTTTTGTGAAATTGATCAAGTGATTTAATGTCTTTTTAATCCGATCCCAGAGAAAACAATGGCGTGACAGGAATTAACACCAGCAACCTGGTGCTGCCCTTGTGTTTTCCACAAGGGCAGCACCATGAAACTTATGGAAAAGCTCTCCACATATCAAGCTTTAAATGTTTAAATGAGGCAAACCACTTTTTTTTACATATTATTCCTAGGAGACAGACTTTCTGGTAACTTTACCCTGGTCTTGATCAATATTTGATTCAATTTTCTGAATGCCTTTGTTTACAAAGTTTTCTTATGACTTTAGTTGGTTTTCCACACATAGTCGGCTCAATACTTGAAACTGAATTCTAATCCTTGGAAACTTAATATATTAAAAAAACAAACAAACAAACAAAACACTCTCAAGTTAAAGATAAGAACTGGTTTTGTTGACACATTTGATCAAATTGGACAAATTGAATCTTTAGGTGTTGTTGGTTTCACTGAAAAAGTATTTGAACAAATAAAAAATATCACTTTTAGGCCCAACAAGGTAATTCTTAAAAAGGCAGTAATACTTCCAAGACAGTAGATGATCAGCAAAAGGGTGATGCATTTAATCTGCTTGCAATTGTTTGTTTTTTTTCTCTTACTTTCATCTCCACCTTTCCATTTCCGTGATTTTTAATGACGCAATACGATTCAGCTCTTCATAGTCAGACCAAATGTGTGAAAACATCCAACAAAAAGACTTTCAGAAAGTCTGAAGAACTCTTGATTTACACTACAAAAAGTCTCCATCACTGGAATTAAGTGAGAAATAAATTCTGGCTGGTTTTAAGTGTCTGTGTTCAAGTCACTTTGCTCATCAGTCTGTTAGACTGTGGCTGCCTGGTAGAGTGCCTTCACCCGGGTCCTAAGAAATACATTCAGAGATGTCTTTCATTATAAAGTTGGTATGCGGTGCATAGGTGTTCATCTGAAACATGTTGGGAAATTCCTTAGCATTGAGTATAATGTTTCTATACCTAAATGAGGTTTGTTATTTCAACAGAATTGTCAGAACATAACTCTCAAAAGCAAAACTGCAGCTCTGAGGCAGAAACTCTCTGAAAGTAAAGATTAACCGCAAACCTTAGCTTGTATTTTGTCCATTAACATAGCAGAAAATTGTAGCCTGACTTTTTATTCCAGCTTAAATAGATTTGCCTCTTGTCCCTGAGCTCCACATTGTTGGAGGTGTAGACATGAAGTTGAGTGCACGAATAACTGGAATCTACACGGTATAAGGAAAATACCAGAACGAAACAAAGGTTGCATAAAATGAAACACAATGTAATTAGCGCAAATTGTTTTATGAAAATATCCTTGAGCCACATATGTGAACACTTTAGTGTCATCTACCAAAAAGTAAAAAAAAACATCTAGTTCCACAGACTGCAGCAAGCTGGATTTCAAAGCAGTGAAGCCATTTCAAAGAGCTGATATGGGCAATATAGCAGGTAGATTGTACCTACTGCAGGTAGTGGATTGCTGGCTGCAAGAGCAAAATATTTCATTCATCAGCAGCTATGCAACAACCACAAAAAACAAAAATCAAAATGGAACAAAGTAATTGATCCAGTAATCTAATTCTAATTTAGTCAAATGTGATACAAAAATCCCCCAATATTGTTCCAGTCATTGTTTTTCTCATGTGCCGTTCTAAGCAACAGTGTACTGTCTCTTTGCTGACGAGTGCTCTCTCTGTAAATACTCTATATGAATGTGTGATAATAAATACATTTATTGCCAATGAAAACAGTGTCTTTGATTTTATGCTAAATAAGATAAAACACAGCCGTGTGGAAAAATCCACTTTTGAATTAGTTATGGGACTAAATCATTTAAAATCTTGAACTTAAGTCAGATTGTTTTTAAAGAGTTATTCTCCCTAATTATTGAGGGCCTTGAATGGATGAACCTTACTTCCTTTATTTTGCAGCCATTCTGGCTTCCCAGTTTTGTTTGGCATTATTGTCCTGCTGAGCTTCAGCTGTTGGCTCCAGAGTAGTTTGGTGTACAGGGAGTTTGTGGTCATTCAATGTCTCCTTTTACTCCGTTTATTGCAGAACATGATTTGAAGGTGGCGAATGAAACACACAAAAAAGTATAGCTGGTTGCTTTATTTGTTACAAAAACAATTTCATGAAAGTGAACTCTGCATTCATACCAAAACCACATGCCTAATCTGTAAAAAATTAGATCCTGTGTCTTTTTCTTAATCCTCCATCCTCACCCAGTCCCACCCATCAAATATCCCTCCAACTCCTTGTCCATTGTTTTCTTGGTTTACTTGGAGCCGGTGGACAGAAGAGCAATGAGTCCTGAAGAGGCACTGATGGACAGAATGTAGTTGCTGGGAGCAAAAGGTCAAGGAGAAAAAAATGCACTTTTCAAAAGCCACAACAAATTTTCATATTTACAATGGCCCTCTCTCCACAAATGGGGAAAGGCATAGTCAGGCAGATCTGTAGCTTGAACCAAGCATATATCAAGAATGGATAAATGAAATTTCAGATCTAGGCAGTGGTCCTAAAGGAAATTTCTAATCAAGCTGTGTAGTGTATTTAAATTCTGACCTCCACAAATCTCCCATATAATCAACACTGAAAAGTAATTTGACTGAAAGGATACACAGTGGGGTTGAAGTTCTTGAGCAAGAAGAAGGAAGCGACGATGACGAGCACCAGGAAGAGGGTGTTGTTGTAAAAGATGGAGAAGGTGGTGGCTTCATAGTCAGCCACCTCATTCTTCTTCCACAGGATCCTGGAGAAAAGGAAAAACTGAGTCAATCTATTTCTCACTAATGATGTTCAGATAAAGTGCAGTAAAGCTTTGGGTTTATTTCCTCTTAAAAAAGACAAAAACAATGTTCAGTTTAGCTCAATTTATCAACTTTAAAAAAAAAAGAAGGGAAAAAAGTCTCACCTTTCATCCTTCTCTTTGCGTGACATCTTGCGATTGTCTGCTTCAGACAGCTTCCTGGTTACCTCTTTGGAAACGGCATCCTCTCGTTTCTGAGCCACTCTGAAACAAAAACAAACAAAACAGTAAATTCACTGAAACTATTTGAAAGTAGATTAACTTAGCAAACAAAAAAAAAAAAATCAAGAAATTATGCAAATCTACATATAACCCCCTGCCAACATTTTCCTATTTTGTCAATATGATTGACTGAGCTGCTCTTTTCATTATTCTTACTTGTGTTTGAGTACAAACTTGACGTTCTTGTATGCAAACGCGACCAGGTATGTGCTGACCAGGGTCATGACAGCGTACAGCACCGCAGACTGGACAAGGTCCATGTGCCAGATCCTCCAGAACAACCCTGTGAGGACACGTACAAAAAAAACACAAAAATCAGAAATACAATTTCATTGTGTCGATGTAACAACCGGGACTAAAATCTGTAACCTTTGTGGACTTAAATGAACCATTTCTCACTGCTTTAACACAAACTGCATTGAAGAAGCATAACTATCAAAACTGCACCAGGAGGTCAACCTAACGAAGTTATTTTCTCCCTAAATCACTCAGCTGCATGATAAAGACTTAAATCGGAGCATATGTTGAAAAAGCTTCATCACAACCATAAACTTCAATGTACTTGTTAGTGTATATGTAACTAACACAAAATACAGCACAATAGGGGACAAGGAGAACAAAATCTAAATGTCTTTTCAATCTTTAAAAGTAAAAATTTTGTGTTGTATGCATGAGCATCGAATTCCCCTGAATCAATAACTCAGAAGACCCACTTTTTGCTCCAATTCAAGGTTTTCCCCAGAAAACTTGCTAGTGGTTGTTGGGTGCCAAAAACAGGACAGTTATTCATCCAGCAATCTGTTGTGTTTTTAAGTTAAAAAAATGTTTAAAGTTAGCCGGAAATTTGAAAATATCACTTGTTATTTATGCGTTATTGAAATATTAAAGATTAATACCAAAACGCCAACTATGAAGTCTTAAACAATGCAAACATTTCAAAAAGACTAAGCACAAGTAAAGCCTGGTGGCCCGCCAGGCTTATAATACACTGGGACCCTGCAATTACTACTTCCACGTCCTTTAGGGTACGTCTACCTGCTTCAGATACAGATGTAAATACATACCAGTTCGTTTTAAAACAACTCATCCAGTGAAGCTGGATGGAGAGCATCTGAACTTCAGTTTAAGCTTTAAAACAGATTCTCAGGTGGATTCAGATCCTGATTTTTAGTCATTCTAGTATATGAATATGCTTTCATCTCAACCATGTAATTGTAGATCTGGTTGTATGTTTTGTTTCGTCACTGCTGGATGGGGGAACCTCATCCCCAGAATCTTTTTATGGTTTCGGACGGTTTAGTCCTTTATTTATCTCCACCCATCATCCAGTCAGATTTGAGCAGATTCCTTGATGCTGCCACCATGTTACACCATAAAGATGATGATATATTTAGGAATATATTTAGTTAGTTCTTAGCCACACAATGTTTTGCAGACTACCCTATTCTACGTGTTTGCTGTGTCCCTGACGTGACATCAGGTAAACTGCAAATGAAATGACTTTTAAAGGTGACTCTCCTTTTGCCACTCTTTCATAAAATCAGCACTAATTATCTTTACAGCTCCCATCACACTTCACAACTGTGCATGACTTCGTGCTGGTTTATCACAACAGCTCAAATAATACAAAAGGTTTGTGGTAGTAAGACGTCTGGAAAACTTCAAGAACACAAACGTAGCACAACTTAACCATTTGTATCATTACTGTTGATTTACATCATTAACCCATTATGTGGCGTTACTTTCTTAAACGCTCCTCATTTTTTCGTTTTTGTTTAGACTTTTCTCGTCCTTCAGCGTTAGCTGAGGCAGTTAGCAGCGGCTGTTTCTTTTTCTTGTACTCACAGATAGGAATGGCTGAAACGATAAGGGCATTCCCGTAAAACAGAGCCGTGGACTTGGCCGACAGATTCCTGCTGAAGTCCTGCAGGAGAAGGTCCTCTTCGGACTGCTGCTTGTTGCTACCTTTCGGGGGCATTTTTCTGGCAGAGAGGCCGGTGTGGAAGCTACTCAGAGCGGACTGAAGAGGACTGACACGTCGGTGAATGAGAGGAAGAGGGACGCGTCAGCACAAACCCGGAACTACATCGACTCATTTCCACTGTGAAAAAAGGAGCCATTGCTGAGTGCTGCCCCCTGCTGGAAGATAAAGGCATTGTTGTACTTAGTGCCCCAACAGTGTCTTTCTGTTGAGTATTTGTCAGGCAGTACTGCATATTCCTTAAAGCACAACACTAATTTGAAGACCAAGATTGAAAACCACAACAAAATTTACAGATATTTTTGTTGTGCTCTTGTTTGTTTGATGAATAAGGATTCTTCAAACTTGAGGTTATATTTAATACATACTTCTCTATTTAAGATCCACCTTATTCATAAAACACACAATGCTTAGCATAAACTCTTTTCAGGATGTCATCAGCATTCTTACATGCAAACAAATAGTCCCGCAGAAAGTAAACAGGTAACAGGTTAAAAAATGTGGGGATATCAGTTTTGTAAATGGGGTGGTGTAATAATAGTTGAACCCCAGCTTTATTTCACATGCTAGAGACAATGTAGGCTGATTGAAATGGAAGCCATGCTCTCTGTTCAGAGACAACATGGCTGTTTTTGACAGTAACCAGAAATGAGCCCTGCTGGTTCCCTGTCCGCCACAGACCATACCAATGTAAACTGTTTTGAATGATCTGACATGACACTCAATTCCCTTAAGTGTGTCTTTACGTGGCCATAAACCATTCATTTCTACTGGTCACGGTCCACAATGACAAGGTTATCTACGTAGGATGTGGTCAAAGGATTCCCAATACTGTGCCAGCTATGACTCTGCAGCCTTCATGTTTGCATTTAAACAAGATGATCACAATTTGTGACAATATCTCCTTTTAATTGATTATTTCTATGATCAGTATTTTTCTTCTGCATTTTTCCATTTCTATTACTCTCGAAATATAGCTCTTACCCTGTAGTTGGCTAAAAGAGGCAGTCAGATTTTTGCCTTGTAAAGTTCACACTTTGGCCACTAGAGGTCAACTTCTACTCATACGTGGACTACATTCCTGCAACGTGTTCACGGTTTGACCGTGAGTGTATCACCACATGAGAAAGTTCAGACTAAGGTAACTAGAAATACAATATGTGTTTTCAGATCCTGCAAATCAAAAGAACACTATGATTCCAATGGCTGCATTGGTTTATTCATTACTGACTCAGTTATCAGATCTGTATCAGAATGTCGGTGTGACCTTTTTGAAGATACAAATGGATAAGTAAGCTGCACCACCTCCAATAAAATGATAACAAGTAAAGCCTTTGGTAAATAAAGTATGTTTTATCTTAACCCAAGAGATCTCAGCAAAGGCGACACATGTTTGTGTCGCCTCTGCTATTTAAAAGTTCTATTCAACAAATTCTCATCCAACAAACACATCACATTCCATGGTGTGTGTCTGAGTGTGACCATGGCGTCATAAAAGCTAACCTATTAAATTTGAGCTTCCTCAAAAGTCCCTTCCACTCCTTATCTCATCGTCAAAGTCTGCCACATGCCTGCCACCGGGGACGTTTTAGTACTGTGGAAGGAAGACAATAAAGAAACAGACAGAAATGTGTTCTGCTGCTGTGGCTGACACACTGCTTAACCCCCCACTGAGCTATTTTCCTCTTGCTTCCATGAGAGCAGGCTGCATGCATGTGCAACAGAGTGGGTGCATTTGCGTGAGTGGCAGAGTGCATTGCAGGGAGGGCAGGTTTGCGTGATGTGCCTGTCTTTAATGGGGATAGGGCTTAGGGATTATCTGTTCACTTCAGGGGTGCAGGAAGGAGGCAAAACAGTGAAGCAAGGGAGGGGAGAAGTAGGGCGGGGGATGAAGGCAATGCCAATAACAGTGCCAACATTCTGCCTAGCAAGAGTGGCGATCCCTTTTTCCTCATGTTTGTCAGCCTGATTGCTTTGGCTTTGGTGACACCACAGACATAATCATCAAAAGGCAAAACCCCCACACATACAGTAGACCAAACTGCAGGAAACAAGTAGAAGACACACTCAAGTTTTAGAAACCAGACAGCCTGATAACATTTTTATTATTTCTAGGCGAATTTGTGACATATTACCCATCAGATTTATTCTTTGAATACCTAAAGCTAACATGGATTGTATAATTACATATACAAAAGTACTTAATACTTAAGAGAAAAGGACAGGACTGTTTTTGCAAAATGTTAAACATATATAAATCAGACAGTTGTAGCTTGGCTTTGTGTAACCACCTTGCATTTCCAATCACTTTGGGGTTATGTCTCGGCCAGCATTGCACATCTACACTATAGAGGGAAATATTCCAAACAAATACCAAGCTCTTTCAGTTTAGATGGAGAGTGTTTGTGGATATCAACATTAAAATCTTACCAGAGATTCTCAATGGGATTTAGGTCTGAACTTCGGCCTGGCCTCTCTGCAACCTGCTGACGTCTGCCGTGACAACAAGATTTCGGGGATTAGGGAAAGTTTATAGTCTTTTACATTTATACCATATGATTTTTGTTTTCTTAGCATTCAAGGATAATTCATCCAAGAAGTTTTGTTTTAGACACTGAAAGATTGATTCAGGGGATGAACTAAATGCATACAAAATGGTATAAATGTACAGCACCTTTACCAATAGCTTGCAGAATATTATTAATTTAAATAGAGAACGGAGTGTATCTCAGAATAGACCACACCTTCGGAAACTCAAAGAAACACAATATTCAGAGTGTGTATTCACCTGCTGCACTGTCACACAGGTAGCGAGAAAACCATGTTAAAAAGAGACGGGGAATTCCAAAGTAGCTAAGTCTTTTGATGAGTATCAAAAGCTTCTGCCAAGTCCAGGAAAATTGCAGCACATTACTGTCTGGAGTCCAGAGCAGAGGCTGTATCATCTACAACCTTTAAAACTGTTGTGACACATCCACGACCAGAACAGAAACTAGATTGTACCGGAGATAACAAGTTGTTGACCTCAAGATACCAGATTAACTGTTTATTAACAAGTCTTTCTACAATTTGAGGTGCACAATACAAAATATAAACCGGCCTGCAACTGTTCAAAACAAAATGTCCACCAATTTAAAGAGGAGGTGCACCAGATTTCCGGTCAGTTGGTATTTCACCAGGACGGATAGACTGGATAGAAGCTGCAGTTCAGAACAGAAAGGAGCAAAACCATCTGTCCCAGCTTTCTGTTTAAGATCTAACAAGAGCCATTCAACTTTAATTTCTTTTATACTAAATGTTTTCGGTGTAAGTCTTTGTGATGCAACAGGTAAATCAGATGTGGCATTTAGCCCAGCATTGTTATCAGAGCTTGTGAACATGTCAGAATGTCCTGACTCTGTGAAATGCAACAATATTATCTGATGTGATAGATAATGTTGTGCTTGATCATTTATTTTCCAACTGCTGTGCTGCTTTCAAATAGAAATTTTGTCACTTTCTATTCCAGATCTTCTGTCTTTGCACCAGGCAACATTATCTTTACTGTAGCAGTAATACTAGGTGTTGGGACAAGAGGGGGCTGATTTGATTTTCATACATTTATACATTATACTAGGGCATGCTTATTATTAATAAGAGAAATATTATGATATCAGAAAGAGTCCACACTTCCTCTACAGTTGAAATACATACAATTTTGTCCCAACAGACTACTCAAAGGTCATGTAAGAAAGTATAAAAAAAAGTGTAAGAGTATTAAAATCTTCAGTCAAACACAAAACTAATCCATGTTATTTTGGTCACGTTTCTTGCAGCTATTCAGATTAAACAAGCATAAAAAGTAAAGCAACAATCCAATCAGATAAATATAGAGAACAGAAATAAATATTAAAATTTATTTAGTATGACCAATGGCGTTAAATATTAAATAGTTATGCTCTTTAATATGAAAGCTAATTACTTTTCCAATGCTTTGAGTTCCATGGCAGTTCTCTGCATGTACCATCTAACAAATGGTAAACAGCATTTATGAGCTGGCATGTGGTCAGACGACATCCTCTGGCTTCTGCGGGATAAAAGAGAAAGAAAGGCTTTTGAATCTTTTATCACAAACATATGTCATTAAAGGTCTTAAGTTGGAGTTTTTGGAGAGGAATTAAGATTTTTTTCTCCATTTCTCAGTAGCTTTGGTGATTAGGTTTCCCCTTAACATACATAAATATATCCGTATATTATTAAAGTGTGTAAAACACGTCATCCAAGTTTATAGAACCATGCAAAAGTATTTATGTGCTTTGAACTTTTTCACACTTGTGCTAGGTTCAAACCCAACATCAGAATATTTTACAAAGACTTTATGAGAATAATGAGAAATAATACTGACATGGTAAAAGAAAAAAAGAAAAAATATTGTGGTTTTCACAGATTTTTGCAAATAAAAATTATAAAAATGTGGGATAAATCTGTGTTCTACCTCCTTTACTCTGATACCCGGGAATAAGCCGGTGGTCCAACCAGTTTCCTTTAGAAGTCTCCAATTTAGTAAATGTTGTAAAAAAAAAAATATATATATATATATTTAAGAGTGTTTTGCAAAGAGTAATTGGTAAGAGAAATTCAGTCTAGATGTGCAAAACATAACATGAGACTTGCAGCAAAAGGTTCATTTAAAAAGTATTTACTTTTGGAGGTTTATTGTACATCCGCCTCCTTGGTGGTAGGAGTTCATCCTGTAACTGGTGGTTTGCTGGTTCAAACCCCCATTCAGTTGTTGTATCTTTAAGCAAGATACTTAACCTGCCTTTCCTGCTGGTAGTAGTGCATTTAACATTGATGAACTATGGTAATTTATCAAATAAAGATATAACCTAAACATAAAGTTAATATAACACATTGTAACATAACAAAATGGGAAAAGCTTGGAGGGAAGGAATACTTTTGATAATAAATTACTTGTGTTATAATCAAAGAATATGCGAATGCCATCCATCCATCCATCCATCCATCCATCAATCCATCGTCTTCCGTTTATCCGGAGTCGGGTCGTGGGGGTAGCAGCTTAATAAGGGAGCCCCAGACTTCCCTCTCCCCAGCCACTTCTTCCAGCTCCTCCAGGGAAATCCCAAGGCGTTCCCAGGCCAGCCAGGGGACATAGTCCCTTCAGCGTGTCCTGGGTCTTCCCTGGGGTCTCCTCCCGGTGGGACGTGCCCAAAACACCTCAGCAGGGAGGCGTCCAGGAGGCATCCTGACCAGATGCCCGAGCCACCTCAACTGGCTCCTCTCGATGTGGAGAAGCAGCAGCTCTACTCTGAGCCCCTCCCGGATGACCAAGCTTTTCACCCTATCTCTAAGGGAGAGCCCGGCCACCCTATGGAGGAAACCCATTTTGGCAGCTTGTATCTGAGATCTCGTTCTTTTGGTCATGACCCAAAGCTCATGACCATAGACGAAGGTAGGAACGTAGATCGACTGGTAAATCGAGAGCTTCGCTGATTGGCTCAGCTCTCTCTTCACCATGATGGACTGATACAGCGCCCGCTTCACGGCAGACGCTGCGCCAATCCGCCTGTCGATATCCAGGTCCCTTCGTCCCTCATTTGTGAACAAGATCCCAAGATACTTGAACTCCTCCACTTGAGACAGGACTTCCTCCCCGACCCAGAGAAGGCACTCTACCCTTTTCCGGCTCATGTATTTTGGTTATTAATGTTATTAACCATGTCATGTAGAAATAAACCTTTTAAAGTTTTCGTTAAACAAAAAAGTGCAAAAAATAGAGAAATGTGAAATACACTATAAAGATATTGACAACCATTCGATAAACTCTGTGGTCCTCGATATTCAGAAAGCTTTCACGATCTAACTAAGTTTACTTTACATTACTGCTTGTAGCAACTTCAATCTGTCACTTCCTGGTGTGACATAGCTTTGATTGTTCACCAGGGCCTAGAAAACATCCACCCACTCTTTCAAATGTGGCCAGCAGCCAAGCACCCACCCATATATCTCCCCTCTCACGGACATACACTCAGGCACAGTTCCATGTGATGCTTCTCAGATTCTATTTTACTCTCTCCCCTTTAGCTCAAAAGCCCAGAATTAAATGTGTTGTGGTGGAAGTGGGTACAGAAGGTGGAACTCGAACAGGGAGGTGAGCAGATTCCTCTTCAGTGT
This sequence comes from Poeciliopsis retropinna, assembly GCA_010277075.1. Lineage (NCBI taxonomy): Eukaryota > Metazoa > Chordata > Actinopteri > Cyprinodontiformes > Poeciliidae > Poeciliopsis > Poeciliopsis retropinna. The sequence continues at coordinate 16,148,721 of VMRM01000002.1, read as the reverse complement.
AGAGAGGAGGATAAAATGGAGTAAAACATATGTCTTTTCAAAGGGTGCCAGACATGTGTTTACACTTTCTGCCCACTTTCACCATAAATAGTTTCCTAAGCCTTGGGGTTGAGTGCTTGCATGTTAACCTTCTTGTGACTGTGTGATTGAGTCAAAAAAGCATGAAAAGTGTGTTGGGGCCACCAATTTTATTGATTTTTTTTTATTAATGAGGATTACTTTTGTGATGTAAAAAATTTTTACTTTATAAAAAGGCACTGACACAAACAACAAAACAGAAATGCACCTCATATGTCATTTATTACACTTTCAGGAAGTTTTTGATTTAAAAAAAATACTGTTTTCTATAAATAATTATAAAATTGTCACTACCATCTGTCAGTTGTGTTTGTTTCCATTCAGCTACTGCTTCTCTGAACATCCTTTCTGGATCTGCTTTCATCTTTTATTACTGAAGCAAATTTCTGGAAAGTTCTTGGAATCCACAGATCCCCAGAGGCAGACGCAATTATGCATTTTAAGCATCAAAGTCAGAGTTTTTCTTAGGGTGATTGGATTTATGGTTTGCTCTGTTTATAAACCGATAAGAGGAGTGATGAATTGTGAGTCACATTGTAGGTGTTGAAGTGCAGCTGGAGTAAGATGGACAATTATTTATCAGGTCAGCCAGACCCAGGCATGACGACTCAAAGCTATCCAGAATGGGATGACTTTTCCTTCCAGAGCAGGTAGAGTTATGGTGACCCTTTCAGACAGACTTCAGTCTCAAAGCAAATCCATTCCTTAAGTCTTAATATGGCCCAGATATTACAGTGTATACATACTGAAACATGCAGATAAGAGTGCTCTGCTGTGTTTTGATGTGCGGACACACACAGTGGGAGTGCATTGTGTCCCAGTGCTTGTCTCTTTACAACACTGTTTGTTTTTGACTAAATGACATAGGAATTTATAGCCCCAAATAAAAAAAAATGTGAACACTTAGCCCGGAACAGTGTGTGCATTTATGGTGAGCCCATGTGGAAAGACACGAAGGCTAACCTGCTGCCAACTTGGTTGTCCTAAAAAGCAGAGTGAGTGCAGAAGATGTTGACATTTTCTCAGTGGAGGGAATCTGCTGCTCCATCTGCATCTGAAAGGTCACTGCAGCGCATTTTAGAGCGCAGTGTGCGCCCAACCGCATGTATTTGTGCCTCTGTGACCGCCAAAAGCGATGTGCTTAATGTGGCTGCCTTTTTTATCAATTCCATGTGAAAAGAGCAGAGGAGGACTACAAGCAAAAGATGCTGGAAGTGCCGGGCATAGCGCAAACAGAGTAGCAGGAATCCACCCCCCCGCCACCATCATCACCGCTTTCACCAAACACACACATGACATTCACACATTTTCGGTTTGAGGGTGTTTACAGGTCCGACGTGGGGAATAGTTTTATAGCATTTATTTTATGTCAAATGGGGCTAAACAAAGACTGCAGATTTTTCTCTGGGATAGGAAGGGTAGAGACCTGACCCTTGATAAAATAAAAAGAGACAAATTATATACTGCTCAAAAAAATAAAGGGAACACTTAAACAACATAATATAACTCCAAGTAAATCAAACTTCTGTGAAATCAAACTGTCCATCTAGGATGTGTTATTTGAGTGTTCCCTTTATTTTTTTGAGCAGTGTATATTCCCTATTTACACACTCTGTTTTTTTCAATATGCCACGGTGCTGCTTGCTGTTACCTTTGCCTGTATTTAACAGAACATGTGGCACAGGCAAACAGTGAACATGTGGCACAGGCAAACAGCAAACATGTTTTCACTCACTTTTTCTTGGATTTGTCCGTGTTTTAGTTCAGACAATATTCAAAAACATAAATGTAGGCATAAGACACAGCAGCGATTGTTCAGCATTCACTACAGCCTTGATTAGAATAAGTAATTACAGGTTCAGTTGCTAGAAAACTTCAGACAAACTATGTTGTTCTTTCACATGTGCTTACATGAACAATGCTAAATGAATAAATCTAGATGTACACATACATGTCCATTAGCACAGATAGTGATCCATTATTGTAAAAGGGAAAGTTTAATTGGAATTCTGGCTTGTCACCACTGTGTCTTGTCCCAAATTACTGAGTTTGGACATTTTTAGGACAAATTCCTTTGTGAAATTCTGCACTCTGCATGCAAAAAACTAAGTGTGGCAGAAAACAAACCCTAGACATCACACTAAACATATCATATCCATGATGCCTCAAGATGGTGGCAGTGTCATGTCGCAAAAATACCTTTCTTCACAGACACGTTCCTCTATATATATATATATCAGCTTTAAAGACAGATTCGAAAGGTAAATATCTGCCAGAATACATCAAATGAGACATTAATCTAGCTTTTTTGACCATTTCTTTTCATTTCTTTTTACCAAAACAAACAGAAACGGTCGTCTTTGCTGGCACAACTCTTGCACATTCAGTCCAAACTGAGTTGATGTGGGGACAAGCACCTGACATTTTACTCTTGAGACAAGATAAAATTATAAAGAGCAACTGAACTATACCAATTGGGAACAAGGTCCTTTTGCGATATGCTTCAGAAATATTTAGTTAGTCACCTGCAGGCTTCTGTGAGGATGTTGGGAATGCCTGATTCAAGTGTTTTTTTGTGTGTGTATGTATGTTTTTTTCAAGGTAAGGCAGCCAAGAAATCTTGACAGATGATCTAGTGTTGTGGAAGCAGTTAAGATAAGCAGCATCCAAAACACGTTAACTCCCACTCGTAGTGGCTTCTGTCCTAGTCTGCAGTTGAATAAGCGCTCTGCAGCCTAGTAGTTGGAGAGATCCTGTGATCCAGATCAAGAACACAGCCTCATTTATTTTAATAGACTTGAATTCCACTCTAATGATGTCACTATTCACAAGCTTTGCACAGTCTCAAAGATAACACATGTATAAACAGAGCTCGGCTCATGCTGTCACACTGTTTTATTGATCTGTAAAAGACAAACGTACTCGCAATGAAACGCGTCTGAAGTGTGGAAACCATAAGTTCAATCCAACTTCACAGACGTGGTGTGAGACACTTCCTGGCTTCAAGTCAAGCTCTTTGAAACTGGAGGTCAGCTCCTGGAAAAGATTTTTTAAAAAAATACCCGATCCTGACCTTTTCTTCTCATTTGTCTTGAAATAGGTAATGATGAGGACCATGTTTAGAAAGGTCATGTTCTAAACACGTGATTAAGGTGGAATCCATGTAATAAAAATAGAGAAGTGGAGTTGAGCAAAGAGTTTTATTTTTATTAAGCCCTTAATGAAAGGAAAAGGCATGCAATAAACATGAAGCTGTGGCTGCATCTTTGACACGAACAGAGAATATCTCTAATGTGTTTGAGCACAGCACACCAGAGCATAAATGATTGGACATGTGGCTGCAACACATGTGTGAGATAACAAGGATTCCTTCCTGGACCGACTGTGTTACATATCAGGATCCAGGTTCAAAGCTATGCTGCTGCACACCATGGTACTGAATCATACCATCCGTCTCAGCTTTCTTGATCTAACCGAGTTTATATCCTTCTCATATAAACTCTGTGGATGATATGAGTTTTTCTTATTTAGTTCATTTTAATCACTTCTCAAGATTTTATGTAGAACTGGGATTAATTGTCGTTTGGTTTCATAGTTTTAGGATTCTTGTCTTAAAGTTCTCTTAAATTGTTAGCACTTGATTTGCCACACTTCTCTGTCCTTAACTGTTTATCCTGCCTAACATTAGTTGTATTTACCCTGTGTTTCTTGTTGTTGTATTCACTTGCCGCTTGGTACTTAAAATCCCAGTTTACTTTTTTATTTGTTTCCTGTTTCTTTGTTAGTTTGAATTTTAGAGTCACCAGGGAGCTCAATTTCATCATGCAAATGCTTCTTAATGTGTCTTTTAGAGGGTTAGACAACATGAAATGCAGATTTATTTAGAGTAATGTGTAATGTGAAACTAAAATTGCACAGATGGAACATGTTAATTGTGACTGCAGAACAAATGTACTGATGCAAATGTATTGATGAATAAAATTCAATAATGTGTGAAATTTAAATATTTCGTGTTATAAAGTAGATGTTTTAAAGGCCATAAAAATTTGATTTTGTAACTTGCAGTGTCCTGACCACCAGCCACGCTAACAAATTAGCTTAGCTCTAACATGGTCTGTGCTGAACAAAGCACACTTTCTTGAACATGTAAACTATGAGTATAGAAACAGTTTGTTAACGACATTCCGCTTTGGTTATATGATGTACGTGTGAATCTATGTCACCTGTAATGTACATTTTTGTGTGTAATGTCTTTGTGAGCTTCCAGCAGAGGCAGGAGCTAAAGGTCTCAGCACTCTTCTCATGTGCGTGCCTGTGTGTGAGCGTGCAGGAGCAAACATGTTACTGAATCAGATGCTAAATGAAGAATGGACGTGGCAGGCAAGTGTGTGAGATGTGTGCGTGCTTCCAGCAGGAGCTCTAATGAAATGTGAAAACCCTTCAAGTCACCTTTCCCAACTCATATCCATAGTGAATCATGCTTTTGTCCTTTGTCCCATTGTCTTACACATGCACTCCCCCTCCACACCCCTTATGTATGTGTAAATACACATGCATATTGTATGAACGTGCAAAAGAGGCAGGTCAAAGCTCCTCTTTGTCTCCTCTCTCCTGCGAGTCAGGCTTTCCTTTGGTATGTTGATAATACAGCTGGCGATCCAGGAACTTCCAGACACTCACGCAGGCACGCAGGCAGACAGAGGCACGCTAAGCATGAGGTCATGAAACTGCTGGCGTGAGGGGGAGACACCAGGGTCTTACAACAGAACAACAGAGCCTCCCTGACATGCACCAGGAAGTAATATCAGGATAACAATGGCGTGCTTGAGTGTAACCATGCGTGCGAATGTGCTTTGGAAAAGATTGTACACAAGCTCAGTGTGTGCCCTGACTAAATGAAACTGGGTATTGTTAGATAAAGATAGCAAATAATTTTTAGAAGTGACATATTATTGAAAATGCAGTTTCTGGTTTAAAATATGTAACGTTTCCTGATGGTATTCATCATCCATCAGTTCCAGTGACCCATAACATGGAAAGATTTCTCCAAGGACTCACAAACATGTTCTCTTTGGGTTTTATCACACACTTCATGTTTTGACCTGATTCTAATGAACCTTATCTGCTGACCCTTTTGAAGAGGAAAATACAGACGTCGTCAGCAGTGATTAATTCAACATGAACACCGACTCTCAGGCATTGCCGACCTTGATGTCCACGTTTGCAGCTTCTGTGCCGTTAACGTCTGGCTTTTATCATAATAACCTAATTTTACAGAAGACTGTCTTTTGGGGGAGTTTTTAAATCTGTTGCCAGTATGGACAGATGTATTTCGTTGTGTGCTAACACGGCAATCTGGATGACAAGTTCTTAAAAAAGATACAGACAGGGATGATCACAAGACATAGAAGCTCAGTATATGGGTCACCGTTGTTTTGTGCTCCTTTTATGAACAAACCAAGATTTTTGGCTGCTCTAATTGCTAAGTAATTTTAAGTTATAGTAATTTTTTAGTACGTTAAAGCATGGACTTCAAAAAACCCATCCTAATAAATGAATATGCTTTGATATGAACCATTCTATTGTTGCAGCTGCTGGAAGGTTAAACTCTGCTACAGTTTTAAGTCTCTTTGCAGCACTTTTTCTTGCACTGTTGCTCTGCATTCAGATCTATGCATCTTCCTGTCAACTCTGAATAATTTTCTTGTTCCTGCTGAAGACAATAGAATGAAACATTACCCCAGCATGATGCTGTCGCCATCCCATGTTTGTTGTGTGCCCTACACATCTTAGGAGGAAAGAAAAACATGACTTCTTCTTCTGGACAACTAATCCTTTCTTCAGGTTTTACTACCTGAAGCTGTGGATTTCTCTAGCTCCTTTAGAGTCGCCGTGCACCATGTGCCTCTTGGCTAATGAACCTTATCTGCTGACCCTTTTGAAGAGGAAAATACAGATGTCGTCAGCAGTGATTAATTCAACATGAACACCGACTCTCAGGCATTGCCGACCTTGATGTCCACGTTTGCAGCTTCTGTGCCGTTAACGTCTGGCTTTTATCATAATAACCTAATCATGGGAATCTGCTGTTATGCCAACCTCTTCCCATTTTTTGACAATGATTTGGGTGCTCAGTGAAATGTTCAAAGCGTTGGATATCATTTTATAACCCAATCCTGCTTTAAAATTCTCTTCAATTGCAACTTTTGACTGCTTGCTGTGTTCTTTCGACTTGCTGCAAAATTAAAGAATCAGTGCTGTCATCTGGCCTCTGATGCTAAATGCTCATTGAGGAGAAACAACTGCTGCAAATTGATTTGATAAAATAACTATACCAATTGGAACAATAAATTTAACCCTGCTGGATTGTTTTATAACTTGGAGCGAACTGAATGGGATTTACTCTGTTAAATTAAACTGACAATATATTTATAAATTAGGTTTCTGTTTGTAAAGTGATTTGAAATGACTTTTTTGTAAATTATAGGTATGTAAACTGAATTGAATAAAAGTTATCCTCTATATTTACTAAATAAGCGACTTTCAGAGCAAAGGAAGATTAGCATATTGGTGGCAATTGGTTTTTATTTGCAAAACAGTTTTAGTTTTCTTCCACCATTATTACTACTACTTAGTGTTGGGTTATCACAAAGAATCCCAAAAGCACATTCAGTCTCATGGTTTTAAAAAGACAAAAGGTGAAAAGGTTCACTAATACTTTTTCAAGGCACTGTGGATTTTTTTCCCCCTTCTGACTCCCTGTTCTTGACAAATTACTGAATATAACTCTGAAACCTTATCATTTAATCACATCTGCCTTTCTCTTCTCTTTTATTTGAAATTCAGCCACTCCCCTGTCTGCCAGTTTCCACTCCTGTTTTTCCCTCTATCATCCCTCCTTATATCTCCCTCTTTCTTCTTCTGCTCACCCTGTCATTTTTGCTTGTCACTGAATACGCATTGGTGTCTGTGACAAATACACAGAAACATCACACAGGTGGAAAAGGACGGAAAAATGATCAATGAGCGACAACGAGGCGGTTTGAGACGACATTTCACCTTTCCTGACTAAACAGCCCAGAGGAGTGGTGGAGGGTGACAGAATGACACGTTTCTCCCTGAAAAAAAAAACAGAAAAACAAAACAATTTGACACAACGGTCAGTCAGACAAACACATGCCTAGATATAACAATGTTGACAGAAAAACAGTTTGTTGCCAGGATGGATTATTAATTTATGGTTTCCCCTCTGTCCATGTAACACAGGGCATAAAACCATCTACACATACTCTCTTCTTTGCATTGTTCTGGTGTGTGTTTGTGTGCATGGCAACCACAGCAGGTATTCAATAAAACAGCAATATGCCCTATCTAAAACAAGAGCTGGAGCTAGAGGTGAAAGCTTGAGAGTGTGTTTATGCACATGGGCTCTTGTTTCTAAGGCAGCACTCTGAGCATGTTTCGCCCACTGTTTATTTGTGTATTTGTTGGAAAGCTGACTCACAGAGAACCTGAACTTTATTCCCAGTAGATTCTGCTCAGGAAGCCTGTGCACAGCAGTTGCCTTTGTTTTGAAGGAGGGTTTGAAACTGAATCAATCAGCTCATTTCCTGGTAAGAGGACAGGGTGGCAGAAGAGCAGAGAGGACAGAAGGACCACTAGGGTACACAACAGAAGGGGGGAAAAAACTGTTGGTAATTTTTTCATGACAGAGTGCAGTAAGTGCGGTTGGCAGGGTGGTCTAATGAACAACATACTGTCCTCAGTCGGGCAGTTCATGACCTCTTCAGGATAAACACACTCCATGCTGAAATGTCCTTGGGTAAAGCAGTAATTCCCACCTGCTCTCTGTGTGTAATGTTTCCTGCTTTAAATCTAAACTCCAGTCTCTCGTTCAGAAGGAGCAACGCGAGTTGTTTTTATTCATCTGCAGGGAGTTAGTAACAACCTCATTCATTTAGTTTAAATTGATTTGCATTATTAACATGCCAACTTTATGATGTTGGCATTCACTCTGTTGTGTTCACATCGAATGAGTCTGGAACCAAAACGTTGTCCTTTAGTTACTGTTCAGTAAATCCCTTCTAACAACAACAGTGTGTTCCTGTCAGAGCTACTATCGCTTGAAACACTAATCAACCCTCACTAAGCTAATCGGACTCAACTAAAGCATTAAGAAGATGGAAGAATTGTGAAAATCAAACTATTTAAAGTAAAAAAGTAAAATATTAAAATAACAATAGGAGCAAAAAGTTGCACAATGATGCAACAGATTAGCATGAGTTGTGATGTAGAGAAAACGGGGATTTGTTCCAACTTTCAGCAAGCCAATTCACAATGTACAGCAGAAGTTAAAACCAAATTATGCTTAGTCTGCCACATAGGCGCTGAGATTTATTTTGTAAAGTTTAATTGGTGGTTCATCACTGAGAAAACTTGAGTATCTCTTGTAAAAAGTATGATTACTTGCCCATTAGTTTCTGTGGTAGCTGATCACAGAACCAAGAAATGACAATCCAAGACTCATCCACTCTAATGAACAGCTGGGTTTATCATTGTGAGGGCCATAAACACTGTCTGAACTGTTTCATGGTGGTTGTTCTGAAGGCTAGAATAGAAGAAATCCAGAATATGTTTCCCTGATAAGACTGACGGTGAAGCCAGTTTTCACTCCTGTCAGTTGTCAAGAAAAGAAAAGTAATTGAAAACTTGTTTTGAGATAAAAAAAGGAGAAATATTTAGTAATTTCCACTTTTATTTCATTTCAACAACCCTTGTGTGGTTCAATGTTTTACCTGTTTATTGATAAAAAAAATTTTTTTAATGCTTTTGATGTTTCAAAGTGTGGTGCATTTCCCCAGAAGTGTGCATCAACAACATGAATGGAGTGAATAAATGAGTGGATTTACCCCCTTTGCGTTGAAAGTGCTGTTCTGAGTTATGAGATAACATAAGTATTTCTAGGCCATTGTTACAAGGCTGTCTAGGCTATAATTAGCTTTCATCACTATAAGATCTTTCATTTACATAAAACAAAAGGAAGATAAGTATTTCTCTATTTCATACAATACTTTTCTTTTCAAATGATTCTGTTAAATTATGTTTTAGCATTTAAAAGGAAAATGTGTAGATATTCACAAGAATGGAATCTGAATACTCGGTTTCTGTGTCATAAGCAATGCAATTCCAAAAAGCCATATATATTCCACATAAGCAACACTTTACATAAAAAGTGTTACTCAGCTGTTGCAGCGATGGCCCAACAATAACATTACTTGATCTCATCCCATGTTATGCAGACTCTCTGTCTGCACTGGTGAAAATTCACCCACACAAAGCAAGACCAGGTTGTCGCTGGGCACCATCTAATGCGCTCCAAGGTAAGTTCTGATTAATTCAGATTAAAACTATTTGAACTGCCATTTGGAACCACTCATAATCTGTGTTTAGGTTATTGACAGAAATTGATGGTCCAAAAAAAATTTGCATCATATCTTCAAACTGAGACCCACATAACGTACTGTTTTAGATATTTGGCAGCAGGTGATGCTGCCAAGAAAATTAAACTATGTACACATTTACAAGGAGCTGTAGTATAATGATGACTTAACTACATCAAATCTACTAACCAGATACTTTATTAGGAACATTTTGCTAAAGTGAAGCTGGATTTGCTAAAGTGAAGCTGGATTTACTTAACTTTTAGAGCTTCTTTAATCCTTTGTTCAAGTCAAATCAAATCAAATCAAGTTTTATTTGTATAGCATATTTCAGCAGCAATGCATTTCAAAGTGCTTTTCAAAGTGTTGAACTGAGTTGATGAGTTGATGAGGTGTCAGTTAATAAGCAACAATACTCAAGTGTTTAAGCAATGTTCAAAAGGTCAGAGTTCAAAATGAGCCAAGAAAAGAGCCTATTCCACCACTACCAATCTGAAACTCTCATGCAAGACAGGGTGAATCCATTCTTTAATGCTGTTTGCTCCAAAGTCAGACCTCATCAACTGTATGTTGCACCTGAAATCAAAATTCACCTGACTAGGCAAAGTTTTCCATTCTGTTCTTGTCCGGTTTTTTTGTGTGAATTGTGTCTTTATTTTTTCTGTTGTGGTCTTCTGCTTCTGAAGCTTATTTGCTTCAAGGTTTGACATAAGTTTGACATTTAGTGAGTGTTGGGTGTAGCAGGTAATTGTGTGAACTACTGTTGCCTCTGTAACATCTTGAACCAGTCTGTTCATTCTCTACTAACCTCTAACACAACCAGCTGTTTTCTTCCATACAACTGCTGCTCACTGGATATTTTTCTTGTTTCTTAGAATATTCTCCATAGGCACAAGTGACGGCTCTGCATAAAAATACCACCAGCAGCATTATTTAGCATTTTTACAAAGCAGGATTTATCATTACAGTATAATTTACAGGATAGTTTAAAGGTAAATAAATGATCTAAACTCAAGTATTCAGAAATGCCCTTGTGCAACCTGCTGTGGCCTTATCTCATACCAAAGCAGAGACAGAGAATGAAACCAAAACAGCACCTCTCCCAGCTCCCGTCTTTCCTAACCCCACGTTAGGAAAGAGGGGCACACTCACCGGACACGTGCACAACACTGCTGCACTCAGCTCTGCCAGGAAAATTACAGCAGGACAGTCTGTCATTTAGTGATTAGAATGAGGAAGGCGTGATGCAGGACCTGACGAGGTAAGGAAAACAGCAGAGTCACGCCACAGGAGGGGAAGGGTTGCTGTCAAGCGAAGGCTACATACGCAAAGGGAAAGGAAAGGGAAACACATGGGGCCTTGTAAATAGAAACTGTAACGAATTATCTACTGTCTTTTACTGATGAGAAGACAGGTATTTGGGGATTTGATGTCACAGGAAAGCCGCATACAAGGAAGCAAAACTATAAAAAGTAACAGTTTAAATACAACAGAGCAGAATAAAGGTAATAGGTGTGTGAGGTACTTTATGTTCCCTGTAAATGATACGAAGGATAAGCAGAGAGGGTTCGAGAAGTGGTGGTAAGGGTGGGGGGGAAGGAGGCTCCGTCTCCCAATGTGAGCCTGGAGGAGGAGGAGGAGGACCAGGGAGGTGCTTGCGACATTCCACCCCTCCAAACCTGCTGGGCTGGTTTCTGGGTCATTAAAATTCTTCTTCTCCTCTCCAATGCCATGGTTTCTGCCCCGAGCGACATGCTGGCTCATGTCCACCTCCCTCTTGTCTACCTTCTCTCTCAATGTCTCTTATCTCCCTGCTGCAGAGCCCGCTGCTGTCTCTTTGAATCCACAAGATTAATTTCTCTGAAACTTTTCTGTGGCTTTCTTTCAGGCTGCATTGTTTCTGCCCAAGTCGTTTCTTCCCTTCACTTGTATTTTTGTGTGCACAGATTTGATACAATAATTCATCCTTGACAGCACACATCCAGACAGTCATCCCTTGTTTTTGTCTTCTTTTCATCAAAACGTCATTTTTCTTCCGGCGCATTTTCCTCTCACTCTGTTTTTTTTCTTCTCTTTCCCAGCAGATCTTGCTTGACAGGGTCCTCAGGAGCGTCACTTTTGTTCAAATCAGAGACTATGAGGCAAACAAGGTAAACGTCAAAAACCTGGCTCAACTCCTCACCTCTTGTTAAGTTTGTTTTGCCTACAACAATAACCACAACAAAAACACTCGTGACCATAAATAGAGCCAAGTCTTCAGTTTTAACCGTCACCCACACAACATTTCTTCTAAAAACAGCTGAGCCACAGATAGAGTGGATTTAAATGACAAGATAAATGAACTCTGTAAAGGTGTCTCCAAATACTGATTGAAGACTGTCATCTCTCTGTTGTAACACAACATGAGGAAGTTAGGCCTTAATTGTGAAATAGAAGGAAAATAACCATGTTTACTCTGAAATCCCTGTAATCAAATTCTACACAATGACTTGCTTTCAGTAAATGGGAATCATTTACTGAAATCAAATGATTTTATGTCAGCATAGCTGTTCTGTAAGAGAAGAACACATGACTTCAAATGAACAAACAGGATCCCAAAGACCAAACACAGAGAGGTCAAAGGATTAAGTTGTAAGAAAGTTTAAAGCAGGGTTATAAATATTGTGATGAAGCATCTCATGCCGTGCTTTTGATTTCATCATTTGAAACAAGAAGTGGATGTCAGACTTGCCAACCAATAGATAGACTTGACAAAAAGAGCAAAAATAAGAAGCATCCAGGAGGAAACTCTGAAGGAGCTGCACAGGTGCATAGCTCAAGTGGGAGAATCTGTCATCAAGATAAGTAGTTATGCCCTTCTGCACATCACATCTGGCCTTTTTGGGAGAGTGGAAACCATTTTTTATTCAACCCTTTCTTGCCAGTTCTTCCCTTTACATTGTTCGCATTCATATCCTTGTTGCTCTCCCTCAATTCTGAGATTTGCTCTTTGTTTCCTGGTGCTTTTATTGTCATCATACGATAACATGATGATATGTCTTATGTCTTTGTTAAATATCCAATTGACCTTGACCTTGACCCTACTGTCTAATTTAGTTTCCTTCATTTAAGACACACTGATTCATGCTCTAAAAATAAAATTACAAAACAAAATACAGAAAAAAAATCAAAGAAAATCTCCACATTTTAACATATTAGATATCAAAAGATTACATAAGTTATTTCTGCTGTTGCAGCTGGACTGGAGCTAGCATGCATTGTCTCGTGCTTCCAAGTTTGAAATGTACAAAGAAAGTGTTTTGTTTTTTTGTTGTTTTTTTTATCTTAAAAGACACACACTATAAAAAACTACAAATTAAATTTATTGCAAGCTGTTTTGTGGAAAACATAGTAACCTGCTGTTTTCAAAGACGAGCAACAAACTGTTAAAATCCCTTCCCAGTATTGCACGAGCTCATTTTGACGCTAAATTAATCTTAGGGTGTCCTGTAGTTTCTGGGACAAGAATGCTCTGAATATTGCTGTGTTGTTGAAAGGAAGGATGTGTCCTTTAGAGAGCGATGTAGTGGGCTTGATGTGCAGCGGGTGTTCAGTTCTCATTAACATTCCTTTCTGCACATTTAGAAGTTCACGAAATTTAGAAAACATAAAACAATGCATCAATGTTATTTTCACACTCCCCGCTTGGTGTTGATTTTTGTATTTTTACAAAGTGCCCTAAGGAAAACTTTGGGCAAACTAAAGTAGGTCAGCTCACATGACAAATCTTTAGTCATACGATAAACACCCAACGTAAATATCTTCAAGAGGTGTTTTTTTTTCAGTTCTTCAATTCAAAGACTTGATAACTTTGGATTAATTAGATCCAAAGCGTTAACTTTGGATCTCACCTAATCAGACCCCTTCAGCAGTTATAATAAATATGCAACTGTACCTTCAACTAAAGCTTTTAGAAAGAGATGTTGATAATCACAGATGTAACCTGCTGATCTAAGGCATTCATGATTGGGAGGCTTTGGTGAAATAACCCAAGACCCGCTGACCCACAGCACACACAAATACACACACACATAACTCCCTCCGTGGCTAATCTCTCTCACTGCTCCCCCACCTCAGAATAGAGTCTGCCTTTGATCAAAATACATTGTCAAGGCACACTGGGTGACTTGTGTGCCTGCGAGTGCGTATGTGTGAGGGGGAGAGTCTGAAGGCTGCTGGGGGTGTGAGGTCCTAACCTGAAGTGCCGGATATTGTTCCGCTACTTCCTGCCCTCTAAGCCTTGACCCAGGGAACTGCAGCCAAAGGAGCCTTTTGTCTGTCTGACCCTCAGCGTCGTCTCTCCCCCTCCCTGTCTCCCTTTCCTCCCCCTTTTTTCTTTATTTTTTCTTGTCCTTTATTCCTCTTTCTCCTTGAACCTCAAACATACACTAATGCCAAACTCTTGGGACTGATCATCAAAGCGGCCACCAGAGCACACACTCACACAAACACGCACACACATGCATTCCTGCTTTTTGGCAGCAGATAGCCCTGAAACCATGCTTTGAACCTATGAGAAAAGAGAGTTATTCTCACCTTAAGAGGATTCGTAAAGATTAAATTTGATTTCGGAACAATTCTTTGAAACTTTTACTTTTATCTAACTGCAGAGGTGAGCCTTGCAAAACATTTATGCTGACAACTTGAACTTTAATGTATTATATTGGCTTTGCAAACAATGCATCAAGAGTAACTGACAAATATTTCCACAAATAAATCTATGGTGTACTTTCGTATCAAGATCCCTTTACATTGCAACCATCTGCAATCAGAAAATATGCACTTGGTAGATGTGTAAATCACTACTTGTTAAATACAAACTTCAGTGTAAATCCAGTTATTTTTTGAAGGACTGGTTATTTTGTTTTTCTGCTTGAATGTGCTATTTTGTGATGATGTTGTTTAATTTTACATACTCATATATACTTTCATGTGTAGTTGCCACAAAAAGTCGTTCTACAGTTTGCCTCCGAATGGGATGAACACACTGATTACTCTAAACCCAGAGTTGTGATTGACTCCAAATATCTAAACAATTAGATGTACAACTGACATTTATAACACATTTAATAACTGTTGCACTTCATTGTTACTTTGGATATCATGACATTCAATCACCACTCTCTGGTCAACCTTTAATTTGTGCACTGCTCTGTTTTTTTCTTTTTCTTTTTTAATTCTTCATTTGATGAAAGAAAAACAAAACTGTGATGAAATTCCAAGAGCAAAAAAAAAAAAAAAAAAAACACATGCCGCCACATGTGACCTAGCTCTCAAAATGTTTAGATACACACAGCACACTGTACAAGAAAGTTAACATCTATCCCTGAAGCAATTGCAGGTCCGTAGACAGGAATGTATGTACATAGCTAATTGCCTAAACACACACACATGCACGCACGAATGCACGCATGGACAAAATAAACTTTAGAAGTACAGCTGGTACAATACGATTTCACTAAGTCCATTTAAAGGTGAGTTTGTGTCATTGCCCTGTAAGCTATTTCAGGTTGCATTTTCCAGCACTCTCAAACACAAAGAGTGTGAAACATTTACAGCTAACCTGGCCGCTGGTGTCACATGGAGCATTGTACTTTGTGTTGAAGGGTGAGGTATGTGTGATACAATTAGTGTGAGGACTGATCTTAAGACACACTCAAAGGAGCCTGAGCAGATGAGAGAAATTCCTGATGTCACTGAGCTTCATCAGGGAAGGAAACACCATAATCACAGCACCTGCGTTCCCTTGAGCACTTTGGGACCATCAGCAGCTGACTGAACTGAACTTATTGAACCATTATCTGACTTGCTATCTGTATGGCAAATACAGGCTTGAGATTTCTCAAATAACAGATGAAAGTTCATTTATTGTATCGCCTGCAATGAGAATGAATGAGCTTTCACAAGCATTGTTGTTGGGTTTATTTCATTTCCCAACCTGCAAGAATCAACCAGAGACACAAACTACTCTTCTGCAGAAGAGGGGAGAGCCAGACGCGGAGAACCGCCGTTAAACACTGTCTGGGATCAACTCCATCGGCTCTCAGTCCCCAACTGCCTTTTATTATGTTAACAACAAAGAGATTGGCTTTTTCACACAGTCACACAAACAATTGATCAATAGCCTTTCATACAAGAGGTTATGTGATCAAATCAACTAATGATCAAATCACCACAAAGGAAAAGAGTCAAGAAAACACACAGAATAATATAAAAACAAAACCTTTCAAATAAACTCAAAAGTAAATGAACTTAGTTAATTTTTCTAACAATTGTAGCGACTTCAATCCACAAATGAAACTGCCACCAGCTGAACTAGTTTTGTTTCAGTAACATGCCTCCAATGAGCCATGCAGAACTCCACTTGCATTTATTTTAAAACTAAAACGATAAACTTTTGGGTTCAGTCAAAAAATACAAAAATAAGCAAGTGAAAACAATAACGTCTACAAAAATCCCTTTCATCCAATTACCTGATGGGGGATGCCAATATCAGGTAATCATCTAATCATCTGATGGAGAACCAATCTGAACACCTGTGCCACGACAGCAAATAAGCATAAACATTCACTGTTACAGTTGTGTGGACATAACACATCCCATTTGCGCATGCTGCACTTTGAAAACCTGTTTGATTTGCTAGTTATTGTTCTATGTAGCTAGGCTATTTTTAGTTATCCAAGCCAATAAAGCCATTGTCTGCATTTTAAGTATTCAGACACAATTTACTACCATATTCGTGACTGACACGATGAGTTTAGCATTACAGAAATGCAAATCAATAGTATGGGTTCTATATTTTAACTTTGATGCCAGCAAATGATCAGATTTTTATGAGATTTGCTATTTTTCTAAGGGTTCCTAAAATCAGAAGAGTTCTGACTTGATGTCAAAGAGCCACATTCAATTGCTCTTTGCACATCTTTTTGTTTTCTCAGTTCATGATCTGAACTGTTGAAAGGTCCAAATCAAAATAGGGGGTTAAGCCTGACCCATCAATTTCCTCTAGATTTAATCAGTCACGTCATCACTATAAGCTATACCTTCGTGCAACTCTTGAAAAAAATAAAAAAGACGTCAAAAAGTTTGTTCTCATTTTAAACAGGAGGTGGAATTAATTTGATGTAGTGATATGACAAAAAGCAAAGACAACGCCTTTGCGTTTGCCTTTGCTGTAAAATCTATCCAAATGTCGGAAATTAATTACACTTAGGAGATAACAACTATTTGGCTTGTATTAAGAGTGCCTTTGGACAGAGACCCAAGAACGGACAAATTTAGGGAAAATGGCAGGCGCACACGAATATAGGAGCAGAGGCAAAAGCGCACACACCAACCTACACACAGCCCTGTGGATATGTCGTCAGAAGAATTCAGTTACCAGAAGTCACTGAGTGACGACTCTTTAGCTACACAATCTCAGCTGCATGTTCTGAAGGAAAACACAGGCATGAATTTGACTCAGTAGCTCTGCATGCTGTGAGTGACAATGCTGATCCAAAAAGGAGTACTTGTGGTTGAGTTTCTTGTGGAGGAATGACCTAAAATCTGCTGATTTGCCAGCCTAGTCCCCTCTGACAGTTGACTCTGACAGAGCAGAAGATAAAATAACTTCCCTCCTTGTGTGGTAAGTGGAGGGTTGAATGAGGACCTAAAAACAGGACACAAGAGGCAAGAAAAAAAAAAAAAAAAAAAAAAAAGCAAAACATTTGAATCTATCTGGGAAGTTGGTGCAAAACTGAGGACACGGAAGAAGAAGAAAACAGACGAACGATCAATGTGGGAAGGGAGAACAGGAATTATAAATACACATCAGGGCTGACAACATACAAGCTACAGGTGAAAACAGATAATTACAGGGCAGGCTACCAGGGAAGGCAAGCAAGATTCAACATGCATTGGAGAGCCTATCAAAATAGGACAGGAACTAACAAAAGACTAAGAGATTGCAACTAAAACTAGAAAACCAAGACTTTATGTTACACAATAGCAACCAAATGACAAGATCAAATACTGTTTTACATAATTGCTCTAACATTACCTCTGAATGTGTTCATATAATTAAAGGTTCCCTGTAAGGACATTTCAGCTGTTGTCTTACTAGAAATACACAGATTTGTTTGAAATGCTGAAGAGAAGTGTGCCGACCCTGCTTGCTCTACTTGCATTCAAAGGCCATTACTTTTTTGTGTGTGAATGAGTTGTAGATATAGTGTACACTGTACCGTACTGCAAAATTAATTCAATTTAGGATGCTCAGGAATAAGAAAGCAGGCAGTCTAAGAAATGTATTTTGTGAACAGGTTCTTATTTTTATCTTAAAGGCACTTCTTGGTGGTAAATATAAAGTTTCCATATAGTGTTTTGTTACCGTAATTGTTTAAAAAGAGTTAGATGTTAATCTAAGTGCTTTTATTTTCACTTTTATTCTATGTGAAGAAGAAAAAAAAATAGTCATACAGAAAATCTGATCCAAAAGCAGACTGAACAAGCAGAAGCAGTTTCAGTCTGACAATGATAGCTGAATCATAGAGCAGCACACCTGCTCTGGGCGTTGGAGCTTACACATATCTGCAGCATTAGTCATAAAAAGCAAACAGTCGCAGGTCATTCACTGTGCTTCTGTCATAGTAGCAAAGCTTAGCAGTGATTAAATAATTATTCTGATCTTTTGTATCCTTAAAACAGTAGGAAAATACCCCTACTTGCCCAACCAGTGATTTTGATTTACAGAGTGACAGTAAAAAGGGTACATCCTATTTGCTTTAGAGTAACAGAAGTATACCACGCTAATATTAGCTGGTTAATTAGTCAGGCAATCTCCCAGGAAAGAAAGTCCTTCCCAAAGCTGGTTTTAACCGACACTCAATAAGACTGTGCCGGTCCCTGTTTTTCATGACGTGTAGTATTTCCAAACAGCCAAATCGAGTTACCTCCTTTCAGTCAGTGGGCTGGCAGTTCACAGCAACCTGCCAGGGAGGGGCAGCTCTCAGTTAGCTTAAGCCACATAAATCTTTGGTCACTCCACTCTTTGTCAGAGATCTCATTGAAAAAAAAACTGTAAAACTTAAGAATGGGATAATATTGCAGCCTATGTAGAAACTATAGTAACCCAATGTAATTTATCAAGACTGATTATTTTCAAACTTTTAAACAATTTCGTATATAGGCAACTTGATTCATTTGAATTTTAGGTAATTTATGAAGTTTATGTGAAGATACTTCACTAAAATAAAACAAAACTTAAAACATGACATTGGCAGTTGGGTTGAAAGCAACTGTTTTTCCTGTTTCAATGCCACTAAAAAGTCTCATAAAAGTACCTCTGAGCCAGTAAATGCTAACCACAGATGTCAATGAAATGACCATCACCTTCTTTGTAATGTTTATCTGGTTAGCCAGGATACACGACGTGCTGAAACTATGTGTCAGTGGTACAGAAAGTACCAGGCTTGAACAGATGTGGTAACACCAGGCAGCAATCACAAAGCAACCACCTGATTGACAAACGCTAATAATATCCATATTGTTCACCTGAGTGACAGCCCAAATAGTAATCTTCACCCAAACCTTATACAGGAGTTGGTAATGAAAATGAAAACTTTTCACCAGATGCCGCATAAACCAGGACAAACGGTTTAATAAAGGACTCACGTTTGGGCCATTTCAAAAATGTTCCCATCATGAATTTTAGAGTATTTTTGCCATATCTGCTGTAAAACAAAACAATAATCCATACTGACAAAGATTAAACTTGTCCTTACATTATTAGTATATCTGAGGAGCTAATGCGTTATTTAAGTGAGTCATTGTCATGTAAAACAGGTTGTTAAACATAGAATCTACAAAGGATGTCACCTGAGTCAAAGTGGCAATGTACATCTTAATTGTACATCTTAATGTACAATTAAGATGTACATTTATGTGTCCCTGCCCAGGACTGGTTTTGTGAGACAAGCGCATTAATACTGAAGTCCTGTCATTGATTTTCCACAATAACTCTATAATGTTCTGACATATAAACAGAAACGACTCAAACAAAACTTGGGAAGTTCTTCACAGTCAAATTGTTTGACTTTCTAAATGAAACAACACCTCGGTTTGTATTTCTGCATGTGATCACTCTCACGTGCCTTTCCTGACCTTTCAGCTCCTTTTAAAAAAATTTAAAAATTTAAAAAAAAGGAAGCAAGAGCTTTACCTGCAGAGACCAGTTTAACCCGAATACAAGTGCCTGAGCAAGAGAAAGATTGCAAAAATGTGTGCATAACTGAGCTTTGGCAAATAGAACTTTTCATAATGCTCCCAGATCTCTAAAGCACATTACATTCCTTGTTTCATCTCTAATGATATAATAGTCTTGTAATGTTTCGTTGGGTTACAGCTTTATACCAGCTTTAATTAGGGCACTCCTTCTCACATGGATTAAAGGATCTTCGCAGTACTTGTTGTTTCATGTGTTGCCATCCTGTACAGCCTTAGTAAGACAACAAACTAGCTGGATATTTGGCAGACAGGTCTCCCTTTTAAAAGGCGTCCTCTTAAGCTAGTCATGACTTGAACAATAGGACGTCGTTTTGCTCGTCAGGCTGGGAGGAATGCTCACCATTCATCGGTATGCAATCAGGCAATTACTCTTGCATACGTCAGCAGCCAAGTGTTTTCAGCAGTGAACGTGGAAGCTACCAGTAAATGTGCCTCACTGGAACTGCTTTGTTGAGTTCACTGTTTGTCAAAAAGGTGTTGTCAATTTCCTGCAAAATGAGTCATGCGGGGCTCCTAGAGGGGACGGATAAAATGCCTTAAATTTCCTGGAATCTAAGATCAGCAACAAAAGGAAAGTTTAAGATACTGCTAAGTAAAGGAACCCATTATTCCTGCAACCGGTGCAATGCATGTGATATCTCTTGTTATGCAACATGATCATCAATTCCTTGCAACATTCTTTAGACAAAAGAAGTTATTTTCTTTTTTTTTGGCAAACATGGTTAGGATTTTTTAATTGCATACCAACCCTGTTTGAAAAGTCCCGTTTTCAAAAACTGGAAACTATTGACCATGCTCAAAAGATGAAACTGCGGCCGGAAGCCAGTGCAGCATAGCAGGTTCCTAAAAAAACTACTTCTGGTAAAACAAGCAGGCGAGAGAGGCTGACTCACACAGTGAGCAGTTCACTCCCTTATGGAAACTAGGCAGATCAGCTGCACTGAAACAATATTAGGTTTGTGAAACTCTTAATCAATAATATCCAGTTGCTTAGATTAATAGGTTTCATGTTTACTTTCACGCAAAAGGATTCTGAGTAATAATGCATTCAAAAAGTTTCTCTGGAGTTTCACCTCCTTTTAAGAAATATTATGAAACCCATTAATTTAACAGTGTTTTTTATGAGAAGGTTAATAAAAGCTCAGTAAGCTTGTTTGGTATTCATGACACTTTGAATAACATTATCTTTCGTGCAAGTATAATGCAGTGTTTGCTCTATGAGACAGTGCTTAATATGCATTTTCTTAAGCTGGAGACCAGTTAATACCATTTTTAAAACGGTGTTTTAAAAACACCATTCGTAGATTTTAAAGTCACTTTAACAAGATGGAAGGCAAGAGAGATTTTATCTGACTTTATGGAGATCCTTAACGAGACACAACATCAGAGACGTCTTACCTGGTCTAAAAAAAAAAGAACTGGACTGTTGTGCGATGGTCCAGAGTCCTGTTTTCAGATGACAGTAAATACGGCATTTCATTTGAAATTTGAAAATCAAGGTCTTGGGGTCTGGAGGAAGAGTGGAGAGGCACAGAACCCATGTTGCTTGAAGTCCAGTGTGATGTTTCTACGATCATTCCAACAGTGGACCAACATCTGTTGGTGTTGGTCCACTGTGTTTTCCGAAGTCCACAGTCAATCAACCCATTGACCTAACTAAGTATTGAGTGCATTAAAATGTACATATTTTCAGAAGCAACACATTTGTGCTTAAAAGGACATTTTTTAAAAACGGTCTAATGTGATCATAAGAATCCCAATATTATCACAACTCACCTAATGTTGGCCTATGTGTTCTATATAGAATACAATGTTTGCAAAACATGCAATTCTTAAAAGAAACTAAATGGATAATTTTTTGAGACCCTCTTAAAAAAAATAGGGGTCGTGGGCTGCTGCTACTGTAAGCCCTTTCTAAAGTCTGTCACAGGTTACAATCATTAAAACTACAAAAAATAAAATCTTGAAATATTTTTATTCTATGTGTAATAAATCTATACAAAATATTTTACCTTCTGATATTAAGAAATATTTCACATCTATACAATAGTCAAATATTTTGGATGCACTAGAACAGTGGTTCCCAACTCTTCCCTCAGGCCCTACGTGTTTTAGATATGTCTCTGCTCCATCTCACCCGATAGAAATGAATTCATGACCTCCTCTGCAGGCCACTTGATGCTGCTGAAGCCTGTTAATCATCTACTTATTTAAGTCAGGCATGTGGGAGGAAGGAGACATGTAAAACAGTAGAACAGAATGGTTTGGGAACCATGAATAGTACATCATTCATAATAGGGAAACATAATGCAGGTATATGTGATTATGGAGAAGATGAAACTATACTATCATGCATAGAGAAATGAAAGAGTTCAGCTGATTAACATTCTTTATTAATTGAAAATAAGATTAAATTCCATTGAAATATTTGAAAGAAGTTTAATATCTTATAGTTCTCCGATAAATTATCTCAGATCGGCTTATTTATTTGAAAGAATACATTTTTTTAGCATCCTTCAAGGCCACATTTAAGGTGTAGTGATGCACATCTAAAGTTTTGGCAAACATCCCAACTGAAGAAAATAAAGAAGGTCTGAGGAGGACTAGGGTGGGAAGCAATGTATAGAACAGGGATCCTCAAATTTGGCCGTGTCCTATAACTTTCAAACGTGTCCCTGGATTCACACCTTAATCAAAAGACTGAATCGCCTCCTTAGTGTCCAGTAAAGTTCTCCATAGTCCTGCTAACGACCTCATTATCTGATTCATGTGTGTTACAGTAGAAAGACATCTGAAAGTTGCAGGATACTGGATT
The DNA here is from genome assembly GCA_010277075.1 of Poeciliopsis retropinna. Lineage (NCBI taxonomy): Eukaryota > Metazoa > Chordata > Actinopteri > Cyprinodontiformes > Poeciliidae > Poeciliopsis > Poeciliopsis retropinna. Next base: position 16,126,083 of record VMRM01000002.1, on the reverse strand, counting down.
TGACATCCCCATACTACAATAGTACAGAGCTGCCCTTATATACACTACATATATTCCCAGATGTATTTTTCGTCAAGAGACGTACAAATGTGCATTTTTAATCGTTTATAATTTGCTGCATTATGACATTGGAATTAAAGGCCCCTCACACACAGTGTTTGCAGCTTCTATCTACGGCCACCAGACGACTCTGTGTACGTGCGTTTGGAGCGAAGCTCCGCCCCTGGCAGGTTAGGGGGCGGAGCCTGGCGGTGCGGAGCCGGGGCAGCCAGGCAGAGCGTCTCTCGCTGCGGCTGTGTTCTCTTCTTTTGTCGGCTGGTTTTCTCCTCTGCGCCTTTTCTGTCCTGTCCTGGATACAAAGAGATGAGATAAAAGACAGAGCATGAGAGCGACGAGAGAAACAGCAGGGGGACACCAGCGACCCAGGTCTGGGCACGGATACTACTTCTGGTACTAGCTTGTTTTATCCGGACTGGATCTGGAGCTTCGCCCGATGTACGCACTGGATTCTGGCCACGAAAGAGTGCCGCAAACGGGGGGAGAGGGGTGGCCTTTGTCGCGCAGGTAGCTTATTACTCGTTATAGACTCGGAGAATAAAGAAATATTGTCTGTGGGGAAGCTATTTAAACAGGGTATTTAAATATTAGCAGCAGCGCTTCTCTTATAACTATTTCCCCCTTTTTTGTTATCCTTCCGCCTGTAAAATATGATAGTTCATCACCAGAACGAAAGTTGCTTTTCGGCCTGTGGAGTAAAATCTCCTCGGTGTTTTGTGTTGTTCTCTGCGCTGCAGTCTCTGCCTGCCCTGTGTATGTGTGTATATGTGTGTGTGTGTGGCTGTGTCAGCTGGAGCCTACGTGCGAACTTGCTCGGGCGGTGATGTAAAGCGGCACGTAGTCGGCAGGGCCCGCGTATCGGACTCCCGTGATCAAAATATAGTCCCGGGGGAGAGAGAGCGGAGGTTTTGTTAAACTCCTGATTTTATCGCTCCTGTGCGGATACGCAGCTGTAATTTGCAGGCATGACGTTAGCCGGAGAGCAAAAAGACTTAACGGGAGAAAGGGGGACGTGTTCTCGTTTGATATGATTAATCTGAGGCTCAACTTCCCTGCAGCGGGATTAGGTAATATTTTTCCGCTGCGATTGGCCAACCTTTCCTGCTTCCCCGACGAGAATCGGTGTAACAGGCTGTTTGGAGGGACTGATGTGTTATGCGGCCGCTGCGGCGCTGTTCCTGTTTTTAATGTGCGGGGTCAATCTGGGATCACTTTCTGTAGATAGTGGGGGGTTTCGATTCAGCGTATAGACGGCGGAGGTTTTCCTTCCCAGGAAAGGAAAGACAGGGAGTGTTTGGCGTAATCGCTCACCCAAGCAGTATATTAATCTCTGCGATGACTTCACCTTGGAAACTGAGATAATGGGATTAGGGCTGTTACCTTTGATGACTACCTCATTCTCTCTTTCTCTTCCAGGACCGTCCGGGTTTAGCGGGAGGACATGGGTAAAACTTTGCACATTCTCCAGAAATCCGCAGAGCACGTGCCGACTGGAATCTCGCTGGATGTGAGTTTGAACATGGACGAGGCGGAAGATTTCACGGAGCAGCCGATCGTCGGGCTTTCGGACAAGATACCTCTAGTGAAACCCTATTTCAGAAAGAAACAGAGGAAACTGGACCACAAATGCCTCCAGCGCGCCCTGGATCCGATACTGACGAGTTTATTGAGCACGGACACTCTGGTGTCCGGGGATGGGGTGTTTGTTCCCCGCAGCCAGCCGGGCAGAACTCCGGGCACCCTGTGCACGGCGGGGGTGGTGAAGCAGAGCTGCGTGGGGCAAGTGTGTCTCAAAGACCCGGGAGCCGCCGAGAGTGCAGCGGCTGCGACCGGAGTCCAGGGGCTGATGAGCCGGGACGTCGACGTGGAGATAGCCGATACTACTGCGGAGCTCGAGGAAACGGAGCAACCCCAGCTGAAAGCTGGCCTCCGAGCTGCTGAGAGCACAGAGACAATCCCACCCTCAGAGAGGGATATACCTCCCATAGTCACACCCCAGGTTCCTCACCAGGAGGGGAGCATCATCAAAAGCAAAGACCTCCTAACCTCTGGCGCAAAAAGTGTTTCAGTGAAAGACTCCTCTGCAGTCCAGGACCCCCACTCCCAGCTCCTGCAGCCAGACAAAGGGGTGCTGTTCCAGAATAAAAGTGAAGAGGCCTCCCTGGACCTAGTGTTTGAGCTACTCACTCAGCTCCAGTATCACACGCACCAGTCGGACTCTGTAGACATTTGTGTGGATTTCCTCCAGGGACGGTGTGTTTTTGGGAACGACTGCGCCCACCACCACACCGTGCTGCCCTACCACTGGCAGATCCGCAGGAGCAACACTCAGACATGGCAGAGCATAGCAGACGATTCCCAGGAGCAGATGGAGAGACTGTACTGCAACCCAGACCAGGAACAGGTCCGGCTCAAGTATCAGTAAGTATCTGCACAGGAACCTGGAGACTGCATTGGTATCTGAAGGTACAACTTTGAGTACAAACAAAATACCAGTTTCTGGATATTAACACAAGGAGTAAAAACAAAAATTTATACCTAGATAGGTTTCATTTAAAAAGAAGAAGCTACAAACATTCCTATTGGTGCTAGTATTATACAAAAGCTATAAAGTTGTTCATAGCATGTATTTATTGATATTTTTATGTTAATGCATAGACATATGGAAGAAATATACTAAATTAAGGAGTAATTTTCAAGTACTCTATAGAGTAAAACAAGAACAAAGTTGATATTAGCTTGGTAACTACATTGGCCATCTGGTGGTGGGGTAACAAATAGATACACCATTTGGAATTTACTAAGTATCATTTTTAAAGAGACATTGATATTTGAAAAAGAGTGCTGGGTGGGCTTCCTATGTTTTAAACATCATGACTGACTACACATTTCACAACTCATTTCTAAACATCTATCTTTGTATTTCTTTTAGTGAGGGAACTTTCTTTCAGCCATCTTGAATGACAGTGTGCAGCAACAAAAGGGGGTGGGACAACTCTTATGCTACAGACAACCAGAGAAATATAGGAAGAGTGTGCAAAGCCTTTTTTAAAACCTTGCTTTCTGTAGCGTGTGTAAAGTGACACAATATCACATTTTTAGCCCCTATTTCATAGCAGCAAACCAAACTGTTTCCATTTAACCTAGATCGTATACAGCAGTGCAACATTCTACTTCTGAAAGAAACCCAGTTGCTGTTAACATGTGCAGCAATTTATCCCCCGGTGGTCATGATAAATAGGTATTTGTGACATGGCAACAGCAGCACGGAAAGCTCATAGGCTGGCTGTAAATTGTCCGCCTCTTCAAGCTTGTTGGAAACAGTAAACCTCAGCCTCAGCTCTGTCTTCGGTTTCACCATTGGCCGACAAACTGAAAGCATCAGCTCGCCCAGCTGTTGTGCTAACGGCCAAGTAAACGTTACTTTGAATGTATTAGTGTTATAGGCCGCATCTTGTCCTGGCGTGTCCTCTGGTTAGCGTGCACCCTGTTGTTGCTCTTTATTTGAGCAGCTATCATGGTCTGGCAGCCTGATAATCTGCTATCTGTTTCCTGCACTTCCCTGCTCCCAAACGCAGCTCTGTGATTGGCCAGCGATCCAAGCAAAGCAGAATTTACAGCCCACATGAACTTTCCTGACCCCTCCACCCCCACTCGTCAGATGCACTGTGTGGTCAGTGACACAGTCTCGCTTGGCAGCTTGTCCCCTCGTGCACAATAGGGTGTACATTTGCACTCATACACACGCACACACACGCATACACACACTTTGGCGTACAGACGCTCTCACGAACTGGCTGCTCGGGTAAACCGAGTGGCTTGCACTGCTCGCACGCACGCATGCCTTTTAGTAGAGGGAGATAAACTTACCTTTTACACTCTCGCACTCAGTGGAGAGACACACTTTAATGCAAGCACTTGGCAAACCCCAGCGGGGTGACACAGAGGAGCATGTGCTTCCTGTGAAACTGTGCTGCTCACAAGCAAACAATGGGGCCGCTCAGTAAGACGCTGACCTTATTCTAAACACAAGTTTCTTTATTATCTGCGTGTTCCCATTTACATGAATGCTTCTCCAAATTGAGCCCATTTTAGTTTTTTTTTTTTTTAATTCATGTTAACGTTTAATATTTTGGAGTATTACATTAGCATAGTCAGCAACACATTATTTCACCATTGTCTCCTCAATCTTTTGGCATAGCTAATCCATTGAGGCAGCTCTCTGTGCTTGTTGTTGTTTTTGGCTCGAAAGTGTTCACTTATTTGCCGCTTCGCCTATTAGCTTAACTTGTTGGTTCATGTTTCCAGCTGAAAGTGCATTCAAAGCACACACTGCGTCACAGACAGGATATGCACCTGGTGGAGTCAGCCTAGATTTTTTTTTCTTTTTTTTTTGTGTGACCTTTTTAGTTTGTCAATCTCTCACATAATCACACAGGACCATCTGGCTTGCTCAACTAAAACTCCAGCTTGAAATAAAAAATGTCTGGGAAAAAATGTCCCCGCATTTGTTGCATGCTTGTTATTATTGCAAACAGGGATGAATAATATGAATGTTTGTTGTCACAATATCTTATCGTGCATGTAGTGTCATAAAGCTAAAATTTGTGACTAAAAAGTATTTAAAGGTTTTTCAATCTGTCTGGCAATACATCTGTCCCTGATTAGTCAAAACCCTGCTAACTTTACTTGACAAATAAAACATAGCTAATGCCAAATAGGCTTCTTGATTACAAGAGTTACATTAGGTAGTGCTAAACAGCACACAATGATTGCATTCAATCATACCTTTCAAATATACTTATTGGCACTTTCAGTGTAAGAAAAAATTGTTCAAAAAGCAAAATTAGCGACCCCAACATTATTTTTTTGGCTTTGCAAAAATTATTGGTTTACCATGATAACAGTAAATTTCTTTTTTTTTAAATCACAGTACTCCCTCATAGCAATACTTAACAATAATTGTCACCCCTGAATTACAAAGATCTGAGTATTTTGCCGCTGGAAACCACTCACGATTCTTTGTGATTTGCCACAATAGACATGAGACATATTACAAATTTAGATTTTTATTTCTGGTTCTTATGAGGTATTTACAGTATCATGGTATTGACCCAAATATAGACACAAATGCATCTTATCTTATTGGTTTTATTGAAAGCAGAAAACAGAGTGCACTGCTGTCAACCACTGGTAACATTTTCAAGAGATCAAAAAAAATTTTATGGTAAATTTGTAGCAGCCTTCTTTTAGCCAGCTGACTGACAGGAAGTGTTGAGGTACTCTGATGCTTTCTGTGACTTCTCATATTGACAATAGAAATGATTTAGCTGTAAATGTTTGTGATTTTGAAACAATTTATTAAAATCTAGGCGTATTTTAATATTGACAACAAGCCAGACTCATAATTAGCTGCATTATTTCAATACATATTTTTTCAGTCCTGAGTCTAAAACAGGTTGGATTGTTTTATAAAGGTCAAGTGGCCATTAGGAACATTTATTCCTATACAAGACATTTATTATCTTGTGAGGCATTTTCATTCGCAGGCCACGCAACATATCTGATAATGTCATTCAGAGGGTGTGGGGTTTCACTTGGTCAGCTGTTTCATTCACTGTAAGCAGTTGTATTTTTAAACCTTGTTGATTTTAATTGTAAATGTTAGGAGTGTGGAAAGGTGGTTAGACTCTCTCTGCTGGATGCCAGAGTTTCCCTTCTTTTGAGGAATCTGACAACGAGCTTCTAAATTTACTGTAGATTTTAGGCTGAAACTGGGGAGTGGAGTCTAATTAAACTTTGGGACGTTAACGCTGATAAAGTTTTATGTGTTGTTCTGTTTGTGAGTGTGTGAGTGTGTGAACACCCAGATTACTTTTCTTCAAACACACAGCCCAGCCTGTCTTTTCATGCACGCAAGACTACAAACGCAGTATCTCCAAGTGATAACATCATTAGTGATATAAGGGAGAGCAGATGACTCTTGAAGCTTCTCTGTCGGTATGGCAACCAAGGCCTGTTTTTGCCTTCTTATACTGTGCAGCCACCAAGAGGAGTGGGCAAGGGGAAAAAAAAGTGGATCTGCATCTGGTTAAATTCTGCATTGTTGCACGTACGCTACAGCATGTGTCCTCCCCTGATCCTTTCCCACGTGTGTGTGTCTGTGTGTGTGTGTGTGAGCCATACAACACATAATCCCATCCATATGATGAGCAGGAGTGGGAGTCTGACTAATCCGTGTTAGGCATGAACTCAGCAGGAAGTAAGAATGTCACAGTCAATCCCATGTTGTACATTCACTGTATCTCATATTTGCTGATGGAAGTGACTTGTGTCAGTTTTTATTTTCAGCCGTGTATAAACCCCTCAGCACATCTCCCGTAACTAGTCGGGTTTAATTGAAATAAAACCAGGCGGCAGTCAACAGAAGCTGAATGCGTCTGAGTTTTACATAGCCGTATTCATGGGTGTGTTTGAGCGAGAGTTGGAGACAGATTCTTTTGTCAGCCATGTGATAAAAGCCTTGCTTGTCATTAACTGACATAAAGAGTCACTGAGCACCAAGGGCAGAGCGACCTGATACCAAGGTGTGTGCACGAGTGTGTCTTTGTGTTTATATCGCTGGGGGTTTCCATGTTTCCTCATTACCTTGAGTGGAAAAAAAAATCATAAATGGGCATGTTTACATGAGCTGGTTTACGCGAAAAGAAACATTGTTGAAAATGGTCAGCCCTGGTAAATAGAGCAAATAGAACCTGTGTGTGTTTGAGTCCATAGTGTGTCACAGATCATGGCGTGAATCAGAGAGGCGAGGTCTGGGTCGTCCTGCCTCCTCTTAGTCAGATTGCCTCAGTCCCTCTATCCTTTCCCTCTGTCTGGGTTCACAAATTCAGAAGTTTTAGTCATTGTGGTGTACATCTTTAGCATTTTGCTCTGGTTTTTGGGGTTTTTCTTCACATGTGGCCTCTTGAGATTTTAAAGCCCTTAATAAAATATCAAAATATGCAAAAGCTTTGTCATTAAGCCACTTTGTGTTTCTCCTTTTATCTAATCTTTATTATACTTAGAAAAACCTGTTCCAGGTAACTGTGGGATTGTGTAACAACAGCGTCAATGCGTAGAGAAAGGATACCCTGAACTATGAGCTCTGTGATGTGACGGCTGACTGAGACATGCACCTGAATGGGAACAATCCAGGAGACGTCAGACGCTGTCCTTCATGGCATTTGAATCGCTTGGCATGAAAGTGAATAGGTCCAGCAGGAGGAAATAACACAAGCTTGTGACATCAATGCAGTGGTGTGTGTGTGTTTGCGTGTGTGTGTGTGTGTGTGTTAGAGAAGACTTCGTCAGCAGATTTGGTTGACTGACTGACTTATCTAGGCGTGACTGGATGGAGTTTGCATGTGTGTACTTGAATCTATCTAAAGAATGTGTGCTGTAAAAGAGTGATTTTTTTCTTCTTCTAGTTTGTGACAATTACAAGGGCTCAACTAATGGTGGTACACACAGGTACTTGTGTGTGTACCTGTGAGAAAATTTAACTATATGTAAGAGCGTGTGTGGGCGTGCACGCGCGTGTGTGTGTGTTTTGACATGCAGGATCCAGTTGGACAGTGCGGTAAGTTTTAATCATCATTCATCCGAGGAAAGGCGTTGCTTAGCACATTTTTTCTCTTTCCCACATCACTATCTTGTCATCCATTAAATCAGAGTTAAAAGCTGTCGTTTGAATTTCAAAGCATTCTCTGTTGACCTACATGAATGCACGTTTGCATAAACTTAAAGCAGTCTGACGTTTTCATCTTGTTTTTATTTTTTCTTTTGGGATTGGCCTCAGCATCAAAAGCCCTGGATGAGAGTGCACTTAATTTAACCGGTGGAATTTTATTTTTAGTGTGAACTGGTCTAGCAGCGAGGGAGGGAGCAGGACTCAACGGAAAGCTTTGGAAAAAAAAAAAAATCATTGTCTGACCTTTCTGAAGAGCTGTCTTTGTTTGACTGTGTCGGTGAAAAGAGGGTTTGTGAGTGTGAGAAACAGAGCTAATCAGTAAGGTGGAGAGGCCGCCTGTAAATGTGAAAAAGTTCCCTTTCTCATAGTGAAACTTGAACCTTTGATCGTTCACACAGGTTTAACTGCCTGTGTGGATGCTGTATCGATGTGAGTTGTGGTGCTGGCGTGAGATTCTTCCAATTATGATAAAACCTTACGTAACAGAAGAAATTAAGCTTGTTTTAAAATAATTTTATTTAAACAAAACTTGAAAAAGCATATGAAATACAGAAAAGTACCACTGTTCAATCAACTTCACATGTAGTTGGTAACATTTATTTTTTGTTTCTTTGATTTGGACAAGTAAACCAAATATAGAGTAAGGATTAAAATGCTGTCAGTGTTTTTAAATACTTATTCTTTATATCATAAGTTTTCTTCTCCTTACAGATTAGAAAGACTATCTGCTAACCTCACATCACAGATAACTTACCAACTGCAGTTTAAATTTTTTTTTCCCTTTATTAATTCAATATTTCTAAATCGCCTAGGATGTTTTTCTTGCAAGCAAAAGACGTCTAATGGTCTCATTTCAGTCAGCTGACCAGCAGTGCACAGCAAAACACGAACTCTGTGCTCCATACAGGGTGAGCCAGTTTAGGCTCTTCAGGGCCGATACAGATTTCCAGATTTCTGACCCGTTGTTATCAAAAGAACAGAAGAAGACATCTTTCATTTCCTTTTGTGGATTCAACGGACTTGATCATTTGTCTGCATCAAAGCGTTTCTCTAAGTTTACCAGATTTCAAAGAAACATCAAAGATGTACAGGGGAAACTGAGCGATTCACATCACTGGCTGACTGATGTGTGCATCTCCACTCTAAACCAAAGGAACATTATGAGCAGATTTGAAGCATTATTGGCATACTGTCACTCTCTACACTCCAGTTAGTTACACTGTTCTGTCAAGTTTTGGATTTCATCTCTGCATAAGAACAAACAAGCTCATGCATCCTGTCATCCGATGCTCTGTTGCTGGTAGAAACTGTTCTGCACTGAGAGAGAAGTCTGTGCAGGTGCCTGTTAAGCACATTCTCCCTTCCTAAAAAACATAGCAGAGACCAAGAGAAGCAGCTACACAGGGAAACGTTCTGAAGTCTTGACAGAGCAGAACGGTACAAGAAATAATTAAGAAAACAAAGCAAGTGGGAGAGAAGGAGATGACCCGAGGCGAAGCAGAAGATGCACTGCCCTCTCACTCCCCCAACTTGTTAGTGCCACAGTCACAGCTTCTTGCCCACCTCCCTTTTATCTGCCAATACTTTTCTTGCTGTACCTGTTATCATAATCCTGTTCCTTCTGCTTCTCTCTTTTGGTTCTGCATTCAGTATTCAAATGAACTGCTGTGTTTGTTTTTCACCATGAAACTGAAACACCCTCTAGCTTGTTGAATGCTGAAAACAGCATTCATATACAGAACAGAAAATCATTCATCTGCATTATCTCTCTTATTTTCTGGTAGTGCAGACATGAATAGTCTGTCTCTTGGTTTTTAGTCACTGTTTTGTTTCTGCACGTGCTCATTAAGCAGCCTGCTCTTTCACTTCCTCTTATGGAGACACAGTCGCCTTATGACTTAGCAGAAATTCAACCTATGATAACAGTACGTCCAGCTACTATTTATGAACCAGTGTGTTTGTAAGGTTTTGGAAAATGATTCAGGCTGTTTTGTTGTGACAGAAAGCATTGTCTGAGTCCTTGTAACCTCAGTGACCAGTAATTACACTCACAGGAAGGAGAACTTAATTTGTGTTTACTGTCTCCCTATAATAACCTGAGGTTTCATTGCTGCGGGTGCTGCATTAACAAACAGGTTTGCACGCTCCTCCTCAGGTGATGCACATGGAAAACATCTCAGACTGACTGCCACCTGGCATTCGTTCCACTTGTTGTCTTGCAAAATGTCAAATGAGGGCAGTCTGATTGCTGTATTGGATCCTTATTTACTCTCTGTTTCTGACTCTGAATATAACAAACAATGAACATAAAAGTATTCAACTTCTTTGGAGGCTTTATCCTTTTAGCGCTTTTGTAACAAAAATAAAAATCAGTATAATTTGACATGAAAAAAAAATTTTAAAAAAACAACTCTTTTGAAAAGCATATTTTAACAAACATAATTCAGTTAGTTAAAAGCTTATTAGGTGAAGTAAATGACTGCATGAGTATTAACCGCCTGAAAAGCGGCTGACCTATTTCAGCAGAAGTCGTTTGTGCCGTTGGTGTCCTGGCTAGTGAAACTGACTAGTGGAGAGCAGCTGATTTGTGTTAACTAAGTTAATTATGGAAACAGTCGAGTCATCATCGGTATTTCTGCTACAATATGTAGAGAAGAAAAAGAAATACATTTGGATATTTAAAAGAAAAGGTGATTAAAAAGTAGAGGGAGGTAAAAGAAGTGATACGTCATCAAACTACGGTACATAATATGTTTGCTGAATACCAAATTCAGAAGCACATCATCTCCATCACAAATTATGGTGGTGGCAGCATCGTGCTCCTCAGCAACAACAAGAAAATACAAAAATGTTCCAAGGCAACAAGTTGATGATCTGGATCCATTAAATGAAACTCAGATGTCAGTCTTATTGAGAATTAGTGGTTGGGCATGAAGTGAGCTGTTCACAACCGATTCTTCAGCAACCTGACCGAGGCACAGAGATAACGGCTTACTTCACTCAGTGCATCCACTAAATACTAATGTGAGTGGGCTGTATGTTAATGAGGTCATTAGCTTACTCTGAATACAATTATTTTGTGTTTATTTTGACATTATGTTTTAACATTTTTTTAAGTGGGATTTCTGACCCTCACATGTTGAGGCAGTGACGGGGTCAAAGGAGTATGAACTCATTTAATAAATTAGAATATTACTGAAAAGACCATTTATTTCAGGAACCTCATCACTAATTGAAACATGCAGAAGGGTTTTAAAACATTTATTTCTGTTAATTACAATTTCCCACTTACAGGTACTGAAAACATGACTTTTAAAATTACATCAGATGTCAATGTGGGTATAATGAAAAGTATGTTTAATACTTGCTTAAAGGTTACTTTCAAAAGGTAATGATCTGACAAATGGGCCTCATTTGAACACATGTATTCTAATTTATTGAATACGACTATGCATGATTACAAGATTAATTGTTATCTCCTACTGTTTAGTTAGATGAGTCTTCACTGAGTTCAGTGGTTAATACTTAAATTTTGGTTGTTATGTCAAAACCACAAACTTCAGTGCATTTTATTGGGATTGCATGTGACAGAGAAACACAAAGTAATGCCTTATGAGGAAGTTGAAGTAAAATTATGTGAGTGAAAAGCTGAAAACTGTGTCATGCAAGTGTGTTCTCCCTCCTTTAATTGGATACCTCAAAATAAAATTATGTGCCCGTTGCTTGGAGAAGGCACATGATTAATAAATGCGGTGCGTAACTTAATCTCAGTGTGATCACAGCTGCTCTGTGAAGGCCTCATAGGTCTGGTCCATTAGTGAACATCATTAACATCAAGGAACACAACAGTGCTCTTAGTCAAATTACAGCAAAATGAAACTTTTTGGCTTGTTGGTGTTTAGTGACAAAATGTTACATTTAGAGATATAAATATAAACATCACAGTGGATCTCCTAGCAGTCATTAACATTTTATTTCATTCATCATGGATTCATTAGTCTGTGTTTTCAGGAAAATGTTTGAGCCGTCTTCCTCTCATGTTGTCCTGTTCCCTTCTCACACACTGTTGTCACCCTGTGTGACTCACTCTGTTTGAGCAACCGAAGGTTTGGTCGCCTTGCTCCGGGGCACATGGCTTGCATTAACGGCCACATGTTTGGTCACATGGCTGCTGATAGAAATATAAATCAGGACCATTTAACAGCAAGGTCACCGAGCCGCAGCTTTCAGGTTGATTCGCCGGGTTTTCTTGTTGTTTTTCTTTCCTATAAAGACTGCTGAACACCTGATTGCTGGTTCATTTTTAACTGGAATATTTGTTTTTTCAGGGGCCGGGTGTTTCTGCTGGAGTTTGCGACGATGCGAGTGTGTGACCTGGAGTTCGACTGCATCCGACGGCTGACCACTCCCCCCTGCCCTCTTCCTGTTCCTGCAGCGAACCCTAACTCCACCCCGAGCTGTCACACAGTGTGGAAGTACTATTGCAGAGACAACATTGGTTGGAGGGAATACTCTGAGGTGAGCCGCTCTCTGCCTTTTTCTGCATTTGTGCTTGCTTTATTTCACGCTCTGTGAACACAAGGCCAGGCACATTAACTTTGATCGCACTAATCAATCGTCTAGCGGCTGTGATTTGATCAAGTTAGAAACGCGCAAACGATCACTCCTGAAGACTACATATGAGAAACAGTAGCCTGGCGAAAAACCAGCTCTTTGTTTCGTACAGAGGATTTGGACCCTGAGATATTGAAAAACGATTGCTTGCTGCAGGTGTTAATTTTAAATGATTATACACAATTGCTAATGTTTGACTGTGATGTATTTAATGCACCAGCTCAGTGAACCACAGCATCCTTGCCAACAATAAAATGTCTTAAATATGCAGTATTATGTGTTTTCCATACACATATTGGCATTTTATAGTGCAATCAAATATCTGCTGTCTTCAGTTGTTGTAAAAATGCTTTACATATCAAACATAATTTAAAGAAATTAGATGTTGGAATTTGATGCCTTGAAACTAGCCTTTGTCTCTTTAAGAAGCTCCTACTCTTTCTGACACTACAATGACCCTCATTATGGCATTTACAGACACTCCTAGAGAAGCAGTAGTTCATATGATAAACTCAGCAGACACACAACTCAACCAAAGTTTTTGCTATTTGCTGCTACCGCTATTCTGAAGGAGCTGAGTGAAGGAGTTGCAGGGAAGAGTTGCTCTGTGAGACTGCAGCTCCAAGGAGGAGCTGCGTGGAAAAGGTGGTGCTTTGCAATAGCAGGTGTTAAGGCACCTCCAAATGGTTGCCATGGGAGATTCAGGGATTTCTAAAACATGCATGATAGATGATTCCCCTAAGGGAATAACATTGTGATATAACACATAAAGGTATATAAGTCTATTTTACATAACATTCCTCTTGCTTAAACTGTAATTTCTCAATATTTCAAAATGTGGCCAACATGAACCGAACGGCTTCGATCACTTGTTCCGCTGCCAGTGTTGAACTACAAGCATTCTGTTCGCTGAGTTCAGTGGGAGAAATCCCAGACGAAGCAGGAAAAAGAGATGAGAATTACTCATTATTTGTGTTTGAGTTTGGTTTTATTTAAAATTAATCCACCTTAACCTCTGCTGGCTTTGCTTGACTAGCCGGACAGGGAAACAGATCAGCCTCACTTCTTCATGTCCTCTTTCTGGTTTTCTCCTCACCTGCAGCCGGTGGTGAAGCTCATCGAAGAGGCAAGTTCGAGGGGTCTTAAGGAGGTCCGATTCATCACGCTACAGAACCAGTATATCCTCAATATCAAGGAGGGCTTCCAGCAGAATGCTGTCTTCGGCTTCAGACGGCAGATCAAGAAGCGACCCATGTTCATGTCTTCTGTGATCCTCACGCCGCACCTCCAGTAAATATCACTACTCACTTCTGATCCAGTTAGTTCTGTTTAGGTTTATAAGTCGAGATCAGCCTAAATCAGAAATGTTGCAGTCTGTCTGTCAGTGTTCATATTTCCCCGTCTGAAGGTGCTTCCACCAAACTGGTGTTGACACATCAAATATGTAACACTTTTAATAAAGGTCAAAATACACGTTTTTTTTACCCTTCACTCCAACCACTATCATGCTGCATATTTGAGGCTCAGTAAATGTAGAAATTTAATTTTTTTAAATTTGAGGTGGGAACAGTGATGCTGTGATTTTGAAGCTCATCCGTAACGTTGTTGATAAATAAATATGATATTTGTGCTATAAGCCTTGGTTTCATACAAGATCAATACAGGAAACAGTGGTTCAATGATCTCAGCCTTACGTCTCTCATGTTTGTCTCTTGCATGACACAGAAAAGAGCAGAAAAAAGCAGCTATTGCACAGATTTGAAGATATGAAACCTCATAAATAATAAGGGAAAGTAGTCGGTCTTCAGCAGAGAGGTGAAGCTTTATTGATGGTTTCCTGCCTGCTGTTTTGTTCTCACTTCTGCTTTCCATTGTACTCTCTGGCACATTAGCATAATAATAAATTTATTTCTTACTTCTCATTGTTGTCACAGAGCATCAAACTCTTCAGGTTTTAGAAAGGAAAAAAAAAAAAGAAACATTTGGTGCCTGGCAGTACTGCCGTGTAATTCTCACTGTTGGCTTTCTACTGTGTAGCAATCTGTCTCTTCATGGCTCTCTGTGTTCCCTGGGTGTCCTAGGTTTGTGTTTAGGGACGTGCAGGCACACACACAGGCCGGTACACAATGGCAATGTCACAGTCGGGGCTGAATGCGCAAAAGGCTCTGAACGCCACGTCCAGTTTTGATCCGTTTCGGAACGCATCGACAGTCGGAGCTAAACCAACACTTACCCCCGGCTCAGATTTTTGGCAAGGCAGACGTGGTCTCCAGGACACAGGAGCTGTCATTTGCAAGGGAAAGCACGCCTGGAGCAGACAAGATGTGAAATGAGATAATGAAGCAAATGAAAACAGATGAGAAGAAGAGGGAGGATCGTGGAGACAAAGAAATTAATGCTCCCAGTGTTGTGAACTCCACCCTCTTGTTGGGATTAAATTTGTTCTCACACTCATTTCCTCAAGCTCCGCTTCCCGTCCTTATAGCGGTGAAGAGATGTGCCTGCAGCACTCTCCCCCGTCTTACTTTGGAAACAAGTGATACCTGATTAGAAACAAGTGGAGCCATTTCAGCCCATTTGCAGATTCTTCTGGTGCGGAGCAGGTTTCCTAGAACAAGTTGTGCCCACCAGGCCACAACAGTCAAGAGAGAGCCGGAGAAAAAAAAAAATGATTAGGAAGGCAAGAGGCAGACAGAGAGAAGAAGAAAAGAGACACACACAGGCAGCGAGGGTGAATGTGAGTGCAGCCGGAGAGGATCTAAATGGTTTCCAGACTCGGAGCTTCGGAGAGTCGCGCTGATGAGGGAGAGAGGGCGAGAAACGTCACTGCAGGGAGCTGGAACCCAAATCCATGGCTCAGCTGCTGGTTGCATTTGTCCACCAATAAATTGCAGTAGCTGCACTCAGTCACATCCATCTTAGTTAATTTATTTTTATTATTTTACTTAACCTTTATTTATACACGTTATCTTGCTGAGATTCAAGATGACATTTAAAACTGAGGCCTGTTTTTGATAAAACAAACAAAAAAAGATTTATAAACACACCAATTCAAATAATTAAGCAATTTGACGATATTAAAAAAGCTAGTAAAATAAAAATATGAGCTAAAAACAAGAGAAACTTTCATTATAAGATTTCTGTTCATTTGAATGATTATGAAAACCTAAAGTTCAATTTGTCCGAATTTAACCTGGATTTACAAATCAGAGATGTTAAGTAGAGGTCTACTGATAAAAATATGTCAAAGTAAAAATGTATTTCGCAATCAGTGACGTTAGCCAATCAATGGAAAGTTGAGTGGAAGAAAAAAGTTGGTTAAAGAAAAAATTTACACAGCCGAGTCCTATCAGCCGAGCCAGAAACATGCATTTTACTTGAGTTCAGGAGAGGAAAGATCAGACTACTTTCTGGTGGTTTATGATGCTTACAGAACAGAAGGCGTCAAATCTGCAGGAGAAGGAGAGAAGCCCAGAATCCACAGTCAGGGATTTGTGAAGTCATGTCATCTGCCAGTGTTGATTTGTTGTGTTCTGTCAAGGCTAAAGTCAATGCAGCTGTCCACGAGAAAAGTTTAGAGCATTTTCTTTAGCCTCCCTCTCCTAAGCCACAATGGAAATTCATATAGTATACAAAAGAAGAAAATAGAGATACTACAAGATTACTAAGGGCTGCTCTTATACGTTTAATGGTGAAAGAAATCCCCTAAAGTTTCCAGTAAGGGAATGATCACTTATCAAGTTGGATAAATCTTAGCCAGTTAATCATCCTTTTAAGTGACCTAAGCCTAGAAAGCCCTTCCTTCTTCCTGTCCTGTTCCTTCCTAATCACTCCTCCTCCTCCTTCCTATCTCTCATTCTTGCCTGCCTCCATCATTCTTTCGGCATCTGTCCCTTTTCATTTCACACTTGTTTTCTGCAGCAGCCTGTCTGTGATCTCCTCAAAGCGTCGAGGGAATAGAGACTTCGATTGCAGCGCAGGGAATGAGGGAGGTGGTGGGTGTCTCTTAGACCAGACCGACAAGATAAGAGAGAGTGGAAGAAAAGAGACGAGAATAACTGTCACACTACCTCAGAGCCTCTTCATAACACACACACACACACACACACTTTCGTATGGATGATAGAGTTAACAGCATTTACACTTAGAGGGTGATAACTTGACAGGAAAACTACTGTTACTGACTCAAATGCCAGACATGGTGGAGGACTTTTTCTTTTTCTGTCACTGCGATGACAGCTCCACAATTGACATTTTCTTTCCTTTCTATCTTTTTTTAGCCCCCACCACACCACCTAGTCCTCCTTGTTCTCATCTTCTGTTGTTTGGTTTCTGGGTTTCATTTTCACACCATCCTGTTGTGTCGTTTGGCGGTTGACGTGCAGTGGCGCCGCCCTGCAGTTCGGATCTGTCACGGCTGGCAGTCGGAGGGATGTGATTTCGAATGTGCAGCAGATGGAGGGTTTTGGAAATGCTTATGATTGGAAACAAATGGGAGCGTTGCTGTGGAAAAGTATAGGCATAAAGTTGCAGATGGACGTTTGCGTGCAGACGTAGCTGTGAGCGTCACCATGGTTTAGGCTTTTACTAATGACTACAAACTGCTTCTTCTTCTGGTGCAGATAGTCTGGAGCAGTTCCTCCTGTGGGGCTAAAATGTGAGCACTGATCGGTGAAAGACCCAGTTCTGCTTTGACTTTCATCTTAGCTCAGACTGGGAGCTGTTGTCGCCGGATTATCTATCAGGCACCTAATTCTCCGTTTAATGAAGCAGCTTCAGAATGCAGCAGAAGGGCTTTTAATAAGGTGCTGCAAAACGGAGCAGAGTAATCATTCCTGATCCGGCCTCTGTTGGTTTGCGTGTTAATTCTCTGCTGGCAAATTTACAGAGATTTGCAAGTGATGTTCCTGGATAACCGAGAAAAAGAAACTTTAATACGTTTTAAAAAGCGGTTTTGTCTATTCACAGGCTCATTTCTCTGTAATAACAACTAGGTTACATACAGTTTCTAGGTAACTAGGTTACAGTAAAATTCTGCTGCTGCAGATTACAACCACAAACTATATTACCTCTGACTTTACTTTATTGGGATTTTATGATAGATCACATGAGGTTCGTCACATGAAAACTGTCATTTCTTTCCTTGTTGCCATCTTGTTTGCACGGAATCAGTGATTTAAAATGTTTCATTATGTTACTGGAAGCAGCAACAAGATGTTGTGAAAACTCTTAACAAAATGGAGATTTGCAATAAACAGAAGATATAGAGACTTGAGTGCTATGTGTTGTAAGTTTCTAGTTTCTTACTGTATTTTGGTTTGAAGGTGATAACAAAACAGGTATTTAGAAAAGAAACCCACAAGCTCTGGATTGTGCAGGTGGAAGTGCAAGACGGGGGTTAGAGTGGTCTAATTCAGTGGAGGTACTCTTGGTATTGCTTGGTTTATACATTCAGTTTCAGTGGTTTTTCCTTATGTCCTCTTCTTCATTTTTAATAAACAACAAACTTATTTCTCAGTTATTTATTCTGCATTATATAAAGCAGCTCACAGCCTACTCTACAACTACCAGGGCTAACAGAGACACTGTAAATAAAGTTTATTTCCTCTAAAAGACCTAATGTTTTCCTCTTCAGGACTTTGGGTGGTCTCTCTTTACCCGCTCTCCCCTCCACGTCCGCGCCTGCACCGACCGCGATGGACGTCTCCTCGTCACATCCCCTCTCGCCGACATCAACCAACCCTCCTAGCCTTTTTCCAGAGACATGGCTGCCCATGCCGATGAGCCAGGACTTCTTGCGGGTGCCCGTGTCACGTGAAGACCGCAGCTACAGGACAGTGTACAGCCTGTTTCACAAGACAGTATCAGAAACCAAGTTCAGAATCATCAAGATCCAGCGTGTCCAGAACCCCTTCCTCTGGGAGAAGTATAAGAGGTGAGGAGTTGTTGAATTAAGCAGAAATTTTGTGTGTTGAGTTGAGAAAGTTGGCTGCTGGCATGTCTGCATGCATGACATTTCTTAAAGCTGTGGCCAGTTTTGACACGCAACTGGTTTTTCTGTTGTTTACCTGAACTCATCATCAGTTCCTGTGTGAAACTAAGAGCTATAAAACTTTAGAAACCTGTCACAGTTGAGAAATGTTGCCACATTTAAAGATGTAGCCAATGTTCTCTGACAAACCCCTTCTCAGTTTATACTGACATTAAATTACACAGGTGAAATTTATTTTCGGTGTCAGGTGATAGAGGGTTTTGAGTTAGATTTGCCACAGAGGTGAAATGCTTTTCCAGTCCTTGAAACTTTTTCCAGTCTTTGAAAGTTTTCTGTAGAACCTGCAACTGTCCTAAATACTAAACATTCTCAAAATGTGCCTCTGGAAGCGCATGCTTTGTTTTTGGGAAACCACAAATAGTAGCTTCACTTGCTCCAAACCTTCCATGCACATTTAAAATCAGGTCATAACCAGATCTAAAGCTAAACGAGAGAAGAATTAAGACGAAATAGGCCAAATGATGCCAGCTGTGTGGGACTTCGTGAGAACCCGGCGACAGTGGTGTGTGAACACAGCAGATGGGTTATGTTTGGTGATGATGATGTTCCTGTTGTGAAGGCAGTGGGCTAACCGCTGTGGTCGAAGCAGCCCTTCTCCTATCAGCTGCGACAGTTGAACCCTCCCACACCGACCAGTACCACACGGTTTCACAATGTGTGTGTCTGCATCGCCACCTCTGAAAGCGATGCCCCCTCACTGGTTCTCTCTCGATTTCCTTTTCCCACAGTCTGCCTGCTTCAGCGAAACCATAACTTCTTGTTTGCGTGAGTTCATCTGCGTGCGATAGCGGAGCGCTGCAACCTAAATTGGGGTAGTAGGAAATCGGGAGCGTGCAAGCGAGCAGCACGCTGCGTGCAGTGTCATGTCGCAAGCTGTGGCATTGTGTGAGTTCACGTGTGGGTCACAGCCTCGGTGACTCACCTCGCTTTCTCTGTGTTCCTTATTGATCTGCTTACACTAAAGAGGTGATGTGTACACACGGTGCTGGTTGTTGAAGAAAGATGAGCTCTAAAGTTTTATTTTTTGCAGATTCAGGGTAGGGATCAATAAAAGTAAAATGAAATGACTAGACCATGCTGCATATAAGCTCTTCAGCCAAACTTGCATTTTAATTATCTATATTCATCCCACTAAGAGTGTTATACTATTTTTGTTTATTTCTAAGATGACTTTCAACTAATGAAAACACAAAATTCAGTTTCTCTCAAAATCAAACAAGCACAAGAGAGCATTTTTTTTATATCTATTAATGTTTCTTCTTGGTTAGGGTTCCTTATACAAATATTAAAACATGTTGTTAAGTCCAGGTTGCTTTATTAATGGACATCAACTCCTCTGAATTGTTGACAGATTCTTTGTGGGGTTTAGGACATATTAGTTTGCTCTCCTATCAAGAGATTGAAGCATGTATCGGTACTCTCCTGCTGGAAAATGGAATCAACATTTCCATAAAGCTCATCAGCAGAAGGAAGCATGCAGTGCTCTAAAGTTTCCTGCTAACCACTGCGCTGATTTGGACTTGATAAAACACAGAGCACCGGCAGATGATGTCGCTTCCTAAATTCATGCTGATTGTTAAAGCAAATTGGATTCTGTGCCTCTCCACCTCCTTCTGACTCTGGGACTTTGATTTCTGAATGAAATGCAGTATTTTCTTATATTTCATGAGAGGACTTTGGACATTAAGCTAAGATGCTTTTGTTGTCTCAGGTTCAGGAAGTGTTTTAAGCTGATAACTCATCAGCTGTAGGCCAGACTCTGGATGGATCTGCGCCTCCAGCTGATTTTAATTTGATGGAAGTCGACCATAAACATCTGAATGGGACTATGTTCACTCTCCTCTCAATGCTGCTGTGAGCTCTGTTATGGGTGCTGCTTTTTTTTTTTTTCTTTTACAATTTTTTCTTCCACTCAACTTTCCATTACTATGATTTGATCAATTTTGTGACTTACCCTCCTTATTGACTTACCCTCAGATTGCTAGACATCTGACAAGCAAACATACATAAGTAGATCATATGACTTTTTTATTTAAAGAATATTGTTTGATCTAAAAAAAAGAGACTTTTTTAATAAACTTAATCAAAAGAAAAAAATATATAAAATGTGATGTGTGTGTAATGATTTCACATGAAAAATGTTCAGTTTTTAAATTACTAATTAAAATAAACTCTGACAGTATTTTCATGTGAGATGAACTCATGTTGTATTTGTGCAAGTGGTTTGTTTCACTCACGTTAGAAACAAAAAATGTTTTTGATGACTTTTAGTGATTAAAACCCCATCTTAAGAGTCCGCCTCTGTGTGCTCTGACAGGAAGAAGGAGTACATGTCACGCCGCATGTCTGAGATGGACCGGCTGCTGAGCGAGCGCCACCTCTTCCACGGCACCTCAGCCGACGTTGTGGACGGCATCTGCAAGCACAACTTTGACCCGCGCGTCTGCGGCAAGCACGCCACCATGTTCGGCCAGGGCTCCTACTTCGCTCGCAGGGCTTTCTACTCCCACAACTTCTCCAAGCGCTCGCCCAAAGGAGTCCACTGCATGTTCTTGGCCAAGGTCCTCACTGGCAGGTATGTGTGTGTCTATTCCACTGAACGAGATGGCTTCTGTTTTCAAAAAGCGCCACTTTATTCCACTGGTGGCATTTCACTGTTTATACTTTTCTACCAGACTTTGCTTTGAAGGGAACTGGATACATCATAGCTTATTAAATGCTAAATAGAGGCAATGACGTTTGCATGGTTTTAGTGTCCTCAGTGAACATTTTGGTTTGACAGGTCAGTTCCCTTCAGGACATACTTCTTTCCAAACAGATGTTCTTTTCTTTTTTAAATTTATTTTGATCCTACCTCTCCCCTCTCCACTTAACTCCTGCTGATAAAATTTACAGAACGCATCAACATTAATTTGGATCAGGAAAATCTTGAGGTTCTTTTCCATAAACCATCTTTCAGCCGAGCCGTGCTACTCCCATTCCTTCAAACAAAAGTCAAATCCGCAGGCGCACATGTAAAACAGCTGATTTGGCTGGGCCCATCATACATCACCATCTTTGTTATGCCGAGGCAGACAGTCCATGGCACGTCCAGGGAATTGTGCAGCGGTTTGGAAACCACCCCCTCCCTTCCTTCAATCAAGCACACACAGGAAAACGCGCTCTTTCTCCAAGTCTGGGTTCAATCTGTTCCACATAACAGGCGGAGATTTTGCTTTCATACATCTACTCTCAGCCTTTGTCTGTAACTAAGAGTCTTTTTACTTTAATTGGCTTTTTTTTTTATATGAGAACTGAAGTTACGATGCGTCGCTTCATTTGATTCATTTACTTGGAGCATACATCAAAATTTTTACAACTTTTGCTTTTCTGACATGTTTGAGCTTGAAGCTCATCTTCATTCATTTCCCTGTGCAAAGTCAAGAAATGGGGAAAAAAAAGCATGAAAAAAGTGGGAACAAGACAGATGGAAAGCATTGAATATACATATGGAAATTTGAACTCTGGATATGATGCATGGTTAAATGGCTGCTGAAAAAGAGTCTAATGATGGCAAACTCTGTAGCTGAAATATGAGCTCATAAGATGTAGACTCATATCACAATTTGTCCAGTGAGGAGAACGAAGTCAGGATAGATGTTGACAGGTGTTAGCTTGCAAGAGCTGTAATTTACTCTGCCTGTAACTTATCATGAATGACAAGATTTGTTAGTCAAAGAGCTGAAACTCTGCAGCAGTCAGACTGAAGATACAATATCTCCTAGAGAGCCATGCAGCTTTTCTTCAAAACGAAGTAGAGGTGAATAGAAGCAGCTGAAAAACTCACTTCTCTGGATGCAATCTCCCTTTGTTGAATTTCTCAGGGATAATCTTGAACACAGTAAAGTAGCTGTAAAATGTGACTCCGAAAATGTCCACTCAACCACTGAAAATCAAATTTACAGTTCTACAAAATAAATTTTCCTGAGAGTTAGAACAACACCCATGATTTCCCCAGTGGTCTGACTGCAGACTCTAAAAACTTGGTCTTAGATTTGAGTTGTTCCTTTCTTTGAAGCCAAGTTTCTAATTTCGTAATCGTGAGACTAAGAAAGAAAGTTCTTATAAGAAGTCCTTCCTCTGCGCTATTTACAATCGTGAACCTCGCCCTGTTTCCTGAGTAAATGATCTTTGGGTAAAAAAACAAAAACAAAAAACAACTCACCATGTAGACACAGATCCATTCAACACGGTTTTCTTTAAAAGGTATTTTTTGTCAAGGAACTAATCTATGTTTTTGTTTACCATATAGAGCCCGAGTGTTGCATTTGCTTTTAAGCCACCAGTAGAGCTATGTTTATGTCTGGTTTCAAGAATCTCAGGTTTCCTGCCTTTAGAATATATTTTTGCTTTGAAAAGCAAATGGTGTAAATTTAGATTTAAACAGTCTTAATATTTCAAAGTTTATACTTCCTTGCCTTCAGCTTATTCCTGCAGGGTTCTTGTAGCACTACTCATATGTTTTCCATCTTCTTTGTGGTTTTTGCTTCTTCAGGTTCACCGTAGGAAACTCCTCCATGCGCAGACCTCCACCCATCAACCCTCGGGACTCCTCCAGTGACCTTTATGACTCCTGTGTGGACAACTGGGTGGACCCCCAGATTTACGTCATTTTTAACGACGACCAGAGCTACCCTTACTTTATTATTCACTACGAGGAGGTACCCAATACAGTCGCCATATAAGTCCTGCATCAGAGCTTTTGGCGTCTGTGCTTGCGAATGCTTGTGAGTCGCAGTCTGCACGCGCCAAGTTAAGGTAACAGATGGACTGGGGTTTTTATGAAGTTTTAAAAAGGACCAACTAAAACCAAATGATCCAAGTCTTTTGGAGTATTGCGGTCCAGCGCTGCCCATCTGGTACTTTAAACAGGTGAAAGCAGACTAGGAGATACTTGCAGCTGTTCGGCGATTCATAACATCTGTCAACTGGACTGCATTAGACCAGATTGAACTGGACTAAACTGGATAAGCAAAGGACAGCTTCTCTTGGTGTTAAGACTTGAGTGGACTTACCGCACCTAATGAATCAGGATCCCATGGATGTTCATCACTGAGCCAAAGCAGATTTGATTTGTTTTCTTGCTTTGGAGCAAACACAGAAAGAAAAAAAAACTAAACTCTGTCCCTTTTATTATTTAGGATTAATGTGTACATGAATATGTTTAGAGGACAGACACTGTCGGAGACGGTTAATATCCTGCCTGTACTGTGAATGACCAGCTCGTGAAATTACAACGTTAAGGAATCAGAACTCAGCCAATCAGATTCCTCAGTAGAGAAATCATAGTTCCTTTCACACAGCCTCCTGCCCATACATGTTTTATTTAAACTCTGTGCTGCGTGTTTGAACCTCTTGATCTAGTGGACGTTGATCTTGTGGCCCATTCATCCACACAATGGAGACGAGTCTCACTGTAAACCTCCTGGAAGAGGATTCCCACGAAGCTGCTCCCAGTTGCTCGTCTTTTCTTCACTCCCGGCTACATTCTGGTTCCTGTCTGCAGGGTGACTGAAGAGTGCACGGTTTGACGCCTGCACGACGCGCTGCTGCAGTTGGGCTTACGTTGTAGCTTTTTTGTCAACAAATCAGCTGAAGCTCATCTCTCTTAGACCGCTCTCTCGCTCAGAGACAGTAGACCATTTTGTTTGTTGTCTTTTTTTTTCTCTTTCTTTTCTTATTTTTAAGACAAACTGTACAGGTGTTCCTTTTTTGTTTATATTTGAACTGTGTGCCTTTTGTTCATAAAAAATGTTTATTTATGTTAGTTTTAATGTAACATTGATTAAATAAAGAAATTAAAAGAGCAAACGATCAAACTTCTGCCTTGTGCTTTGTCCAGCTCATGCCGATTGAGAAAATTAGTATTTATTTAAAATAAATAGTGTTTTTATAAACCATTTTGATGGGTACTTTTTCACCATGAGGTCATTTAGTTTTCATTGAAACCTGAAAATGTTTGAGCTGTGAATAAATTCGCCATATAATTCATTTTATAATGATAAAACGCAACCCATTACTACTCCTTGTGTTCAGACAAGCTTAAAATTCTTGTCTTTCAAATATCTTTCTATAGATTATTAGCAATATATTGAAAAATATGATACAGCGTATAGCAATACAATATTAGAGGAAAATAAAAGAATCTTAAAATTCTTGTAACCTTTATACAATATACACAAAAGAAAAATCTTTCTTTAAATCACGTCTGCCTCTGCAACGAGTAAGAAAAATAAATTGTAAAAATAATTTAAAGCTGTTTTAAAAAAAAACTCTTGTGCATTTATCTTTACAAACTTCAATGATTACTCTGTAAACTGAAAATGCTTAAACGTCTAGCTTTGCTCTGAATCACCAAACTAATACGTAGTTGTAGAACCTCTTCTTTTTTCTGAGAACCGCTTCACGTGGCAGTTTGTTGACGACCAGCTTCTGGTGCCTGTGAGCTGATCTTCCGCTCCAGGATGTTTGGGCTACATTCCACCATTCCTCTGCGTTTCTTGGCCTTCTCCCAGAGACGGCAGGTCTAACGCCACGACACAGGTTTTCTGTTGGATTAAGACCAAGGGGTTTTTGCCGGCCGCTCTGTGAAGTTTACCTTTTTGACCAGAATCAAGACCTTGCTCACAGGTGGGCCTGTTTGGGGTCAATGTGTTAAAGCAGCTTGACCTCTGTAAGTATTATGGTGTATTGAAAATACCCCTGGATTCTTGAAGTAACCGTGAAACTGCAGTATGAGAATAAGAGTAACAGTCAGCGTGATCATCCTTTTTTTCTTGTTTTTTATCATAGGGACTTCCTACCAGTAACTCAGCTTTACACGTGTCTTCTGTTACAGTACTGCTGCGTTCCAGTTTTCTGGGAAGTGGGAACTCGGAGCTGAATTTGACGTCATACTCGAGGTAACAGCGTGTACTGTAAATTACTTACAACGTAGGGATGATATTTCCTTTATAAAAAGCGATTGATCTGAGTAGTAAGAAGGACTGCTTTTGTTTTGAACAGGAAACCTTTCATTATTCAGCATATCCGCCTCGTTTATTCTCTGCAGAGATAACATTGTTCAGTCTGTGCTCCAGGATTATAAACTGCTGAATGAAATAAAATACAAAGTCTTACATTTATATTCCTCCAGTCTTTACAAAATGGCCATCCTCTTCCAGCACCAGAATCAATCAGGGCTGATGTTGTGGAAACTGAGGAGTGCAGGGAGCAGACTCAGCAACCTTCTGCTGATGCAGTAAAAGACTGAAATGGACACTTCTGCCTCACATTGAGTGGACATCATGAAGTAGATTGCAGGCTGCGGGCTCCATAGTACTAAAGCCAAAAAAGCCAGCTGGGTACCGATGTGAAAAATAAAAACAGGTCGCATTGGGTTTTGCTGGAAAAGCTGGCCAAATTGGTAAATATTTCTTTAACAACTAAAATTGTTACTGAAAGTTTTACTTTTGTATTCATAAGTTTGAGTTTGCGTTAGACCATACATGCCTTGCTGTTTGTATTTTTTATCTTGATCAGGCAGAGCAACGTTTTTTTTTTCCCTGTTCAAACACAATCAGGTGGCTCTGAGCATGACTCTGATCTTATCAATCACTCGGCACGGCTGCATATGAACAATAGACGTACTAATCAGCACCTCTGCGTTAAGAGAAGGAGAAGCCTTAGAGAATGAGAGATTTAGGCATACTTATTCTTGGTCCAGAATGGAAACAGGATGGTTGGTCATGATTAGGGCGTGTCTCTGTGATCTGCTGCGTGACTCTGCAATAACTTCTCATCGAAGTGCTTCGTCTAATGGGCTGCAGAGGGAAGCTGACCGGATCAGTTTAGGATTACACATCCTCAAACTCCTTCCATTTAATTCATTTCCCCTTTCTAAGAGAAACAACTCCCATGTCGTACATTTCGTGCTATCTGCTGACTAAATCTCCTCATCAGCTTTTCATTCTTTCATCCCGGCTTGTTGTTCTGGTTGATGACTCATGCGCTTCTTTAAGGCTGACCTGTTTGCTTTTTTTTTTTTTTATTTCAAGATCCTTACAAGCCATGTGAACCAAAAAGAGAAAAAAACAGAACAATTTTATCATAGAGAAACCACACCGCTGTGGGGCCATGAACAAGTTCATGTCACAGTTGCTGCTGCAGACTTGATAACTCACATAAGGACAGGAAGAGCTCATTTAAATTTTGTGGCACAGGCCTCATTTGTAGCAGACAAAGTTTCGACAGGTTTGATGCTGGTGCTTTTCTAGAAGCTTGAAATTAGCTATGTGTGCTGGGTTTTATTATCTTACTGGAACGCTATCCAAGTTTCAAATATCTGATTTAGAAAAAATCAGATATACAAAAAAGGCCCTCAGCATGATACTGCTTCCTCCATGTTTGACATAACACTTCAACAACCATTTAAAAGCAAACCTTGACTCTTTTAGGCTTGTTGTCCTGGTGGAAAACAAGCTTAATTTCTGTCTCCTCTGTTTTGTTTTTTTTATTGCTCCAGAGCTTTTCTTGCGTGTAAGACGAATTACAAGCAAGTATAAATTATTCTACCCTTAAAAAAAACACACTTTCTGACTGCAACTTTATAGCCTATATCTTTTATTGTGCGTAATCATTTAAAACTGTTTGTCAAGCTGCCTTCTCTCCTGCCACTGTGGGATCTCCTGCTGCCCATCTGTTTTCATGATTTGCCCTGATCTGCAGACTCTCAAATCAGTCAGTCGACTAAATGAGAGGAACATCCTTGTAAGGTTTGTCTGTCAGTTACAAAGTCAACACACAGACATATGAAGGAAATCCTCGCGAGTTGAATTTAAGGATTATTTAGAAACATCAGTCACCCTGATGTTTGCTCTCAAACTGTGAGAAGAAGCAGGAATTTTTTATTTTATTTTTTTCTTTATAGGAAGTTGTAGCTGTGCCTGTACTGTAGCTATTAGGCTACAGTACAGGCTCTACAACCACTGTGGACATAATTCAGAATTTTGGAAGAAAGAAATGACTCTTTTGTTGTTCCGTTTGGCCATGATGAAAGTGCTGGTCTGTGCCAGCGCCTCCGAAACCATCCGTCCGCTGCATGTTACGTCGGCTGCATTAATGAGCGTTGCTCTGACAGATGAGAGGAGGAGCCACCGTCTTCTCGTTGTGCCTCCTCCCTGCGTGCCTTTCTGCTTGTCTCTTGGGCATGCAAGCTTGCACAGGTTGCCCTATGTTTACCCCTCCTATCTTTATCTCGCTTTCCCCCTCTCCCTGTGTCTCCTTCTCCTAATCTCTCTTACAGCCTCACCTGCTCTTTGTACTTTGCGTTATCAGTGTCCTTCTCCAATTTGCACCCTCACTTTGTCTCCTAACAGCCTTAAGCCTTTTCGGTCCTCCCATCTTTGATGATTCCCACTCCTTCCCTTCCCACACTTGGCATTCGTATGAAGGTGAGTCACGCAGTAAGCGCTGGCTGGGTTTGTTTGCCTGATTGCCCTCCAGGAATTGCCACTGACATGCTGACAGCACTGCTTGACCTGGTGGCTGATGTTAGGAGAGGTGAGACACAGTAGGAGAGCATTAGATGATGTAGAGGAGACTCATGAGGCAGGGCACAGATGCAGAGGAAAGAGGAGCTTGTGTAAAGACACGGGCTGCATCTGTGAGGGAAAGATAAAGTGCCGGCCATCGTTCTTTAAATTATTCAAAGAGTCGTGTTGTTTGATGAAGCCCCTCGTGTGCTTTCATATCTTCAGATCAGATTGAAAATTAATTTATAATTCATTTGGGTTTTATTGTGCATCTGGTTCAGAAGTGTACTTCACAAACAGGCACACAGACATCAGAAGTAATCGGTGTAATTAAACTTTCCAATTTAAATTATGTGTTTGAAAAGGGCTTTTAATCTGCAGAGAAAAGAGATGGTTTTGACACAGCACTGATTTGTTATGCACTTTTCGGAGTTGCTTTGGCAGAAAAGGCTTATTGTGTCTTCCTACAGATAATCCTGAACCATACAGCCTGTAAACACAGCTCTTATTTATCGAAGTGGGGTTCTACGGCGTTTATATCTGAAAGCATCTCACTATGGAGGCCCATTTGGGAAAGAAATGGGACACGGTGTGTCTTTGTGACTTTAGAAGTCCAAGTTCAGACTTTTAAAGTCATATTTATGGGCTTTTTAAGCCATAAGCATAACATAAGTTTTAGAGTTATTGTTAGATATTTAAAAAAAAACCTGGATTAAGATAACAAGAAAAAAAATAGGCCAGCAGCAGAGTTGCTCTCTATTTCACAGTTCAAATTATGTTCATTAAAACAGGTGCTGGTTCTGTTGGTGGTCTTGGCCGTGTGTTTTGTGGGCATGGGCCGTTTCCAGGGGACTTCAGCACTATGAGGTACCGGGCCCCTTGATATGAGCCATAAGGACCCTGTATCACTGGTGCCTGGGCGACAGTGAGTCTTAATGTGTCGAGGTGATCCGTTTTGGTGGCCTTAAAATCAAGTCTCTTCTTTCTGATGTGGTTCTGTTGGTTTCATCAGACCAGGATCTTCAGCAGTTCTCGGTTTTCATTAGCTGTAAGCCATAATCCAAATGTAATGGAAATAGACGCCTGAGATATATTTCTGTTTAATTATTGAACATAATATGCATCCGTCACTTTAATTTGTTTTCAAAAGCATTTTATTTGTGACGATGTACTTTACCGTGTTCAACTTTGAGCAGAAGTGTTTTCAGAACAATTGCAATTTCAGAATGATATAAACTTGACTCATCAGCAACTGACAGATATTTTGGCTCTCCAAGGGAAAGGTTTTCATTGACAAATGAGTGAGACATTTCCTATATTAGTGGTCGAGAACAGGCAAAACAAATTACTCAAAGCCAACAAAATAAAAATAAAATGTAAAAAAAAGCAAAGGTTTAGTACACAGGTCCATGAAAGACCTGTTTTATGTTTTGGGTCTACAACAATTATCAATTTCCTTTTCCACTCAATCAGAGCATATCTACACTGAAGAAGGCCTTTCTTTCCTTTCTTTCCTTTCCTTTCCTCTCACTCATTCTTTTCTTTTCTTTCCTTTCCTTTCCTTTCCTTCGTATGCCAGAATAAGGAATAAACATCTGTTGTTCACTCATTACCATCTTGGACAATTAGCTGACCCCTACAATGATTTTCATTGTACGCTGCTCAACACTGATGCATGTCAACACATCTAAAAGAAAAATACTAATAAATAAAATTCAAATTTCCTGTCATGAAGTGAGTGGCTTGTAAAACTAGTGGAAAACCGTTTTGTTAACGCCTTCTCTGAAAGCCTCCTCAGCCAAAAACTCTTCACACAGATTTTTTTTTTTTTTTGCTGCTGCAAACTTAGCCGTTTTATTGCTCAAATATCCCTGACATTAACATAAAATGCAGCCATGCATGTGAGGTCTTGCATGCATGTGCTTGTTTTTCTTCTAAACGTAGCCACATGCTCACATGTATCAGAAAATGTCCAGGCTTTTCGTCTGCCTTAACCCAATAACTCATAACTCCTCTCTCACACGCATGCACCCGTGTAAACACCAGACATGCGTGCACTCCCGCACACGCAGAGATAGAGAGAAACACACCCACTTCCTGCATTAAGCCCCGGTCCATTTTCCTCCAACCATGCCCAGCTGCATCCAATGAACATTCCCGGTGCTGTTTGTCTTCCCCCCTTGCCCTCCCTCTGTATCATTTCAAATTTCGTCTCTAAGCCTTAAAGAGTGTGAGCAGCCAAATATGGCCTGGCTTGTGTCATGAACTCTGTTTGACCTCTCCAAAGCTGCGAGGAGAACTGTGACCTTGGCGACCCAGCCCGAGGCTGAGCTTTGGGCAAACTTTTGCATGACGGGGAAAAAAATGTGACCTGCATGTGCATACACATGCTGTTGCAAATGAATCTGAGAGGGTTTATGACCTTTGTGGTGCTAAATATTACAATAAAGAGGGTCAGTTTTGCATTAATTTTTTTATAGCTTCCTGATTATCTCAGCCGCAGACTTGCTTGTGCCCTTTTTCCGTCTGTTTGACTTTATGACTTCCTCTTAATGTTGTAAAACACTTAAAAAGGGGAACTGCTCAGCGTGGACTTTCAACCTGTTATCTCTCATAACTTTGAGCAGCAAGGGTTTATGACAGTGTGACTGCCTGTAGCAACAACAGGATGGAACTTTGTCATTTCCTACAACAAAAGAGTCTGCACATGGTTTTTGACACCTGTAGAGCCAAGAAAATACCGACTAACACAGCTGCTTAGACGGGACCCGTCAAATGGAAATCATTTCGATATGAAAAGCGCGTTTGATCAGTTGTTGTGCAGTGCTGCAGAGTCATGCTGATGCTTGGAAGCAGAAAACAGAAAACGGGTAACTTCTGCACTTGATCTGAGCCGTTAGAAACTCGAGGCCCTGCTTGGCATCTGGCTCCTGCTTGCTCTCTCTTATTCATTATGCATCTCGCTGACTGCGCTCCACCAGCCCTGCTGTCAGCTCCTGTTTACCTAATTGGGGTTCAGAAGAAGGCCGTCCAACAGGGCAGGGTGACAGAGGACAGAGACGAGCACAAGGTGACAGAGCGAGACAAAGAGGGTTTCAGTAAAAAGGGGCCGTTAGGAGCAAAAGCAGGTGAAAACCCTTTTAGCACTTAAAGTAAACAAATTTTCTCCAGCCGAACCGCTTACACTGTTTAGGAGATCAGAAGACGGAGGATGTTCTGCTGCGTCAAGGAGCCCATCTTATGTTAATTTACAAGCTCACATTGTTTCTATTTGAAGGGTCTAGAAGAGGAGAGGCATCTGTTTTAGTTTTTAGACATTCATGTACAATCCTGCTGCCCTTCTGTTTATCTGACGAGTGAAATGCTCCTTTTTGAGCTTTTAACTCTTGGAAGGTTTCTGTTTTTATTTCAAGTGTTTTCATGGTGAGGTACAAACCAGACAAAAGAAGTCCTTATGATACTCAAACATGAATTAGAAGAACTGGGTTGGACTCTGAAGTTTTCAGAAGTATTTCTGCTGTCAGCATGTCCGCACTTAAGAATCTTTCTATTTTTAAAATTATTGCATCTCTGCAGTTGGAGGTGGAGCTTATAAAGGTGCTGCAGGGGTTTTGTTTGCATGGTTTAAATATCGAAAAAGGGACTAAAACATGAATTGCTTGGATCGATCTCGTTGCAAACGTAAAACTAACAATGTGTCGGTGAGTTTGTGTGTAATCTATTAGACAATACTTGCAAAAATCACCTCAGTCATAATCTCCTTTAAAGTAGAGTCCAACTTGTTGGAATGATGGTACAAAGTTGGTAAAGCTATATTTGAGAAGGCGTGTTGCTGTATGAAAACTCAGTCGGGAGGTTTTGGTTACTCTGACCATGTCCAAAAGGCTTGAATTGATCCAAAGGATCCTATTTGGTGCACCTCTGTACTTTGAAGATGAATTCAAAGCTGAGGAAATAGTTGTTGTTTTTTTGCCATTCCCAAGCACACAGCAACACTTTACTTTTCAAGCTGTGCGTGCAGCAGCATTATTTAAAGGCATAACAGAATTGGGTTGCTTCTGTATTCACCAGCCGTGGATAAAGTAGCCTTTTAAAGGAAGACAAATGCGAAAAGTTCTTCTCTGTGGGCTCAATAACACAGTTTAATCAAATTCTAAGGATGTTTGTGTGTAGGGGTTTGAGTCTGTGTATTTTATTTTTGTTTTTTGAAAGACAGAACTTAGCTTCTATTGTGTGGGCTCTGTGTGACATTTAGACCAAGCTCACCTGAGAGTATCTATCATTAAAAGCTTGTGTTCACGTACCCTAACCCTGATTATCCCAATACACATCCCGAGATCAATGGAGCAGAAAAGAAGATGAGAAAAATCACAAATTTCTGAGAAAATTGTGACTTCTCAAATAGTTTAAGCCATGGAGAAACCATGTCATCTTTTGAACAGCAGTTCTGGAAGATTTAAAATGTCAAACTTTGTGTTTGAATCCAGCTTGAGTCAGTCTAAGCTGTTCTGGGCGTGTAGGGGAAACTCCCGTCCGATCAACATCCTGGGCTTTATTGACTATTGACACTCTCTTGTTGTTGGTTTCAGCAAATAAGATGAAAGTCTGAAAAGCCAAATGGCTCCTGAACATCACCACCGCACCACCCCAACCCGACATATTTGAAAAATAGACCTCAGCCCAAGTTGTTTCACAGCTCTGTGCCAAGTGCTCATCTCTCTGTAGAATACAAAACACAAATGTTTTCTTTAGCAATTGAAAGTGTAGCAAGACATGAGAATAACTGGACATGATGAAACCAACAGATATACATCCTTACTTTGGAAAACATGCCAGGAGTTAAATGATCGGAGGCATTTCATGTCTGCAGGAATACTTTCCAGTTTCTCATGGGGTGAGTTTCAGACCTGTCATTGTTTTTTTTAGAGCATGATTATCATAAATAGCATGTGTGACAAGATGGTGACCAGAGCAGCGGTGCACGCTGCACTGGCCAACTGCATCTACATGCTGTCACACCCAAAATAAAATAATTCATTAATTTCTTTGGGCTCCAAGAAAACAATGTCTTGCATTTTGTGTTAGTATCGTCTGCTTATCTGGAGTACAGTCAGCAGCTCAGCAGACTTCCCTCTCCCCAGCCACTTGGTCAGCTCCGCCGGTAGAATCTCTAAGTTCTCTGCAGCATGAACTTAGTTTAATTCAGAGTTCACAAGTGATAAAAATGGGACAAAAGCTAAAATCTTCCAACAAAAGCTTTTCTAACTAGACAAGCCAAACAAAATCTAAGTTTTGTTGCATCTTCCCAGTCATACCAGTTGGAGGTCAATGAGTGCAATAATAGCAAAGTAATGTGAATAAAATGCCTTTGTTAAGAAGGCATTTTAAATTTTAAATTTTGAAGTCTGTTTTCTCCATAATCTTGTTTGCCAACGTTCAAATGGCCACATCTTTTATTTTTTATTTCTATGTGTTTGACATCATTAGTGAGCTTAGAAATCACACATCCAGAACCTGTAAACAACTCAAAACGGCACTTGATGATACTTGTTCCTGGTTTTATTGTGGTGTAAAAGTTTTTTTTTTTTCCAAGATTTTTCATGCCAGATGGGAAACAGTATTCCTCATAAAGCACTCAGTCCCTGTACTTATCACTTTAAACTGTTATAAACTACCAAAGGCATAAATGCGGCCACACTAAATTCTGACCTTTTTTGAGTTGCATTCATTTTTTTAACACATTTCTACTTCTCATAACAATTCGGCACCCAAAAAACAGTAAAATACAAAAACACACCTTCCCACTCATCGATGAGTCACAGTGAACGAGCACCATCAGTTAAATCTCAAAGTAGTTAGAAAATCAGCAGGAAGGTGTGATGATTCTAACCACTTTGAAAATCTGAGAGACCGACACTGCTGCCAAAGTCTGGGTAATCTGATTTTGATTCGCATGGGATTCCTTCTTGAGTAATGTTACACTGCCTATGTGAAGCCCGGTTTACAGTGAGTCATGAACCTGCAGGACAAGACCCAGATTTAAAGGGATATTTACACGAGTAACGGCAATGATGATGGCATTTCAGCTCTCTGTATTGCTCCATTAAGAACCTTGCAGGATTAAATGAGTGCACGACGTATCATATCCCTTTAAGGACCAACCAGCCGAGATTACAGCAAAAAACTCTAAATACCTTTTCTCTACTTTGCAGTGCAAATATCTTGAAATAAGACAAAGCTCACATACAATGAACTTTTCAGCAAGAAATTTGTTCGTTTTAAGATAATTACTTAACGTCGATGAACACACTGGTCAGCGGGAAGGAGGTGAACATCGAAGCAGGATAACAACCCCAAACACACATTCAGAATTTTAATTGAATGGTTTCTATGAAAGCTTATTTATGTGTTACAGTGACCCAGCCGAGGTCCAGGCCTTTTGCCAAGAATATGAGACAAGGCTGGAAACTGCAGTTCACATTTTTCCTCCATCCAGTCTGACTGATCCTGCAGAGAGGAAGAATTTTACTCTCAATTATAGCAAAATAAATGAAAAGGTATATACTCAGTTGGACTGAATCCAAATACACACATTTTTTTAAAATTCCACATCAAAATGTACGACTTTCTGCTGGTCTCTCATATAAAATACCAATAAAAACACTGAAGTATTGACCATTTAGTATTTTCTCAAACATTACATAGAATACCTACTAATGTATATTTTATGATTTATAGTTACAGTTGATTTATTCTTACAGGAATTATAAAAGTTTGATTAATTCTTTCCTATTAATTTTCCTATTAATTTAAGAACACTTTTCTCTTACAAAAGTTGCAACTTTTGTAAGAGAAGTTAAAATATCTCACTCCACTGTAATGAACAGTTTTTTTTGCTTGTTTGTTTTTGTTTTATCTAACCAAGCTCTAACTTTCATTAGGGGTTGCATAGCATTATAACCATGTATTATGCTGTGCTCATGTGTGTGCTGTGTGTGCACGCACATAGAAAACCACGACCCAAAAGCTTGCAGCTGGCAGCACTTCAGCTTTGCGCGTCCCCTGCACGCAGCGCCAGCTCTCATTCCCATGGCAACATTATCAAGAGTTCAGCAGCCATGTGGCAGCTGTCTGATGTGTTCCACTGAAATTGCGATTTAGCGTCACCAATTTGAATAAAGATGCTCATTCCATGCATTAACAGGGGAACATGCGGAGCTGAGGGTGAGAACATGGTGTGCAGGGAAGAACAGCGTGCAACAGAAGAGATCGGCTTGGTCGCTCTGGGTGTTCGGAAAGCCTACGTGTTGGGGATTTAGAGTTGGGGAGGAGCAGATTGAGGGAGGAGGCCGGAAGGGTGAGAGCCAGCGTGGGCTCATTCTGAGTGTATACAGGTGGAATTAATGGGAGGCAACAGGGAAAGACTGAGTGTATGTGCACCTTCCTGAGGCCTCACGGATTAGGACTTAAAAAAAAGTCACACACCAGCTTCTGACTAATACTCAGCCATAGCACACATCTTCTTTCTCATATGTGCTCCAGTTCAGTTCAAATAAACTGCAGCACAGTTTATTTGAACTGTGCTCTTTCCATGCATTTAGGCATGGAAACCTAAATACTTAGGTTTCCATGCGCATCCAGAACATTTAACTATTCTTCATATAATCAGGGTTGAGTACCCTTTTAATAATCAAATGAGACTGTGACTAAATACTGACAGCTGCTGTGAGTCAACGCTTATTTCATGTTCATGTTCTATCCTAACGCGCTTCTTCATATAATGGATTACTCAGGTTGTTTCAAAATTTAAAAAAAAACAAAAAACAAGTGAACTTTAAGGAAAGAACAACTTGATCTCGGAAGTGAACTGGAAAAAACAGACAAAACTGTTTTTCCCCCTCTGGCACCAGTGAGTCTTAAAACTCTGGCTTCATTTTATCCCTCAGCTTGTCTTTACAAGACGATTGTCAAGAAATATCTAAAAATCAGAGCATATTTAGTTCAGCAATGCAACAAGTCAGAGTTGTTGAAGGGTTTTTTACCCTTCTACAGACGGCTAAATACAAGACAAAATACTGTCTGGAGTGGAGATTCAAGTGAAATCAGTTCAACTAAAAATACTTTAATCCATTCTGAGGGGAAATTAAATATTATTGTAACTCACATCATCCAAATATCTCCAGAGCAGAATGGTGATGCTGTGGGCAGGAAGAGTCTCAGATAGTAGTAAAGTCTTGCAACAAATCTGACTGAAAATTGTTGCTGGTTAGAAACTTTTTTTTAAAAATCTAATTCAAATAATTAATTTAGCAGACTGTACTGTTTGATGATTAGGATCAATTGGAATGTATGTACAATGGAACTGAATTGATTTATTTATTTTTTGCAAATTGCCTTGAGATGACATTTGTTGTGAATTGGACCAACTGAATCGAATTGAATTACATGACAGTCTTATGCCCATCATCACACCATGGTCAATATGTGGGCAGCAAAGACGTGGATGATACCTTTGGTAGTTGGAAAGCACTGTTGTTTCACCTCATTTGCTTTTGCAGCTCCTCTTTAAATATCTGTCTGTCCGTACAGTCAGAAAGCCAGGCAGAGAGCGAGGTAAAATTTGTGAGTCTCACAACCTTTTAAAATTATATCAATTGTCATGTGATGTTTACAAGACAAAACAAAAAAACCTTGTACTGTACCTATATGCCACTTTTATATATATATATATAAATATATATATAAGCTTCTGTCAGACAAGAAATAAAGAGCAAAAGCAAAGAAAGAAAGAAGAAAAAAGGAGGACAGTAAGGAGGGTAGCTCATTGTTTTCGGGGAGGGGGCTGTAAGTGTTTGTGTACGTGCGGGCGGCTGTGTGAGCTCTGGTGGAGGTGGGGACGAAAGAACAGGATGCACAGCCCTTGAGGAATGTGTGCAGTTTGGTGGCATGCCCGTGAAACTCATCCTTCCCTCCCTTTCCTTCTATGATTTCTTTCCTCTTTCTTGTCTTTGCGAGGTCCCCTCTTTGCTGTTCCCTCTGTACGGGACATGAGTCACATCGGCACCAAGGAGGAGATGTGTAGACGGAGAGAGAGTAAAATTAAAGAGGAGGAGATGGTGATGGGCAGAAGCGTGTGTGTGTGTTTTTTTTAGAATGTGGGAGATTAGGAAAAAAATGACAGAGATTACTTTCTAAAGGAGTGAGAAGGAACCAGAGAGAGATTGAAACTGAACGGGACAAAATATCCCGTCACCGCTCTCTGCCCTCAAAACCCCCTCCACTGCTTCAGAGCTGGCATTTCTATGTTCCTCACTTCACATCTTGCTCCTGCTG
Source organism: Poeciliopsis retropinna (assembly GCA_010277075.1). Classification (NCBI taxonomy): domain Eukaryota; kingdom Metazoa; phylum Chordata; class Actinopteri; order Cyprinodontiformes; family Poeciliidae; genus Poeciliopsis; species Poeciliopsis retropinna. Next base: position 16,088,744 of record VMRM01000002.1, on the reverse strand, counting down.
CATGAGTCATATTTACCCAAGAATATCAAGGGAGCTCTGAGTGATAAATCGAGACTCACGACTTGAGACATGATGGCCTCTTTGTTGTCACAGGCGATTATCTTTCCATCCTCTGCACACAGAGGAATCCCTGAAAAGAGAAACTCTGAGATTTTGTGTCTAACTCAGTTGGACCTTCGATCTCACATCATGTTATTTGAGCGGCACCAAAATTAGCTTTTTTTTTTCTTTTTTTTTTCAATTTCCGATGAAGCCTTGGGCATGTTCTCTTCCCATTCATTTCATCCACATTCTTTTCCCATGTTAAAATGGTCCCTTCTTTATTTTGCCCTCTCACGCCCCTTCCTTTTCCCTCTCTGTCTCCTCGCCACCACCCCCAGTCCCAAAAAAAGCAGCTGCTCTCCATTTGTCCTGATTATTCTGTAAACCAGAACAGAACACACCATGTAACAGAACAGCACAGACTGCACTTAATGCACTGCATGCTGCGTACTGTAGCTCTGCATGGCAAACCGGCCCCAGCAGGCCCAGATTTCTTCAGCCATTATCCGTCGCCCTGCCCTGTGCCGTTTGGAAAATCGCTTCCCCTTTCTGGGTCTTCCATCCTGCTATGTAGTGGACTCGTGCCCAAATATTTATTTTTTGTAAGAGGGGGGAAAAATGCAATTGGAAGGTTTTTGTTTTAAATATGAAAAGGCTGGCTTAGTTAGTGACAGGATTCGATTTTCAGCCTCCGTTGTGTGTGTTCCCCATGATCTCCTGATTTCTGATCGTTCTTTCTTAAAAATCACTACAGCATGATGTTCCTTGGTAATCTCTGGCAGTTCTATTTAATCTGTTAATCTTTCACATCCTGTTTTTCAGCAAAGAGGTCTGTAAAACCTGTTTTTTTTTTTTTTTAGAAACACAGGGTCTTAAAATATATATTTACAACTGACTTCAACACAAAGGCGTCAAATTAAAGCAACAACATACTGAGGTTTGTGAATGGATTTATCCCGTTAGTACTTTTTCACGTTTTGTTAAAGCCGCATTACAAAAAACATTCTGTGTTTTATTTGAAATTTAGCTGATAGGCAAAAATTAACAAATAACTGTGAATTTTATTTGGTTTTCAAATAAAATCGGACTACAGGGGTGAGCGTCAGCAGCAATAGGACCGGGTTGAACGGAGCCAGGCCGGACCCTGCAGTGCAAAAAGGGCTCTACAAGTGCCAAGTTACATTTTTTCAATTATGTTAAATTAGACTCCAAGAAGCGAGAAAATGAGAAAATACATTCAGAGTTAAGGTTATCTGTCAGTTTAGAAAAATCTTTAGAAAATGTTTTACAAAGTTAAGAGATCTCAGAGTAAACTGTGACTCTTCCAGCTTTAAAATGCGTGTCTTTCAGAAAAAGGAGGCCCGAAATGTGCAGGCTGGTCGTTTCTCTGTTGTGCGGTTGGTAAATGTTTGTTGTCTGATCTCTGGTAACGTTGGCGACCAGCCTCCAGGGCGTCACGGTCCCCAATCATCTGATTCTGTTTTAGCAGTCACGATGCCTTAATTGAACGGCACACATTGAACCGGCTCGCTGAACTGCACACATGTGGACACACACACGACAGTTTGACAAGGTGCTGAAGGAGGTGTGGAGGCGGTGGGTTCCAGGATACTGGTCTGTTCACACAGCTTCAGTGTCTGGTAAACATCCCACACACACCCTAAACATGCATGGAGAGGAATGCCAGGAACCAAAGGAAACAGTTCTCCTTAATCACACAAGGGGAAGGAGGGATGTTTTACCTGTTTTGTCCCACTTTTATTCCAAGCAACTACTTTGTTATATTGTGCAGATCTGCACTAGCTTGTCCTGCACAATTTTTGTCCTGAACTTTCTGTACAAAGTGCTGTAATGCAAAATGCAGACGAGAGAAGAATTTGTGAGGAAAGCGTCACAAATGACAGAATAGGTTGTATTCCCATTTTGCTCATACTTTTAAGACCGTGAAGGCATTGTTATGTTGTTTGTTTTCAAATTGCGTTTAGATTTACATTATCTGTCTGTTATTTTATTTTTTATTTGTTTTTACAAAGGTGACGTAAAAGCCCATGGTCAAGTTTTTGCAATTATAGAACAGAATAGAAATGCACTTCATTTTCCCACAGAGAGGAAATTCAAGTGTAACAGCAGCATCAAAATATATAGATATACTCACAACAAAACAAGAATACAATTGCTGATTTTAAACATGCTGTATGCTGACCTATGTCCCCTGACCTCACAGATTCATATCTATGTTGCCGTCCTTGGATAATGGACCCTGGTACCACATGCTCCTTATGAAAGCAACATACATGCACCCGGCCATCCATCATCCATCCGGTCCTGATGCTCATGTGCTCTTTCAAAGGTGGACAGAGATTCAACATCAGCACCCTGAGTATTTAGCAGCTATGCATTCCCCAGAGCAACAACATCAAATGGCCCTCCAACATCTTCCTCAGAGAACTGTCATGAACATCAGCAGTTTAAACTAGAGTAAATCATCTGCTGGCTCAAACCACGTGCAGGGACCATCCATCACCTCATGCATCAGTGAGCCTCAACTGTTTCTCATTCTTTACGGTTCCTTCTTTGGCCCCATTTTGACGGGAATCCCCCATAAGTGCAGTTGCTGAGAGATGCTTTTGACACATTTGACTAACCATCACGTTCTGGTTCCTGTCAAACCCGCTCGTGATTTATCACTTTATGAAAACTTTCTGGTTAAAATGTTTACTTGCCGCCCCGAGATCACAGGGCTTTGCTTGTTTGCTGTGTGTGCAATTGCAGAAGGAATGTAAGGTTTCTGTAGCAGTTAAGATGATGAGCATAAATTAGGCCTCACTGTCTATGAGGCCTAATTCATAGACAGCGCTCCTGCCTTGGTGGAGCGCTCTAACAGTACTCCAACATGAAGAGTTTCAGACAGATTGCAGCTAGAGACTAAAGACACCATGAAAAACAACAACAACAATGAAGCCAGCTAATTTTCTGTAATAGCTGCAGACATAAAAGACCGCCAGCCTCCATTTGTTGGCTTGACAGGTAAAAAGCTGGTGGGAGAACCGTGGGCGTCGTTCAGATTTCCTCCGTTGTCCTTCTCCGCCCTTTCTGCTGCTCCGATTCCCGCCTCTGCGTTGGTGTGAGTCCGCTGTCGCATCCAAGGGCGAACAAAAAGGGAAACTGCAGAGGGTTGTCAAGGCAACACAGGAGACCCCTCTGCCACCCGCCCCCTCACACGCGCGCTCACACAGGTGCAACGCGTAGCTCGCAGACATGCGAGCTGCGAATACGTCACCGCGCACGTTTGCAGCGTGAGGGGGAATCGTGGGACGGAGCTGAGGAACCTTTCACGACTTCAGCAGATGAGTGGGCAACTCCAGATGACGGAGCGTCACGAGTTTTATTTCTGCGGGCCTCAGTGGACCGCGTCCCGTTTTTAACACAACGCAGACTGACGGCTTAGTCACAGATCACAGTGTGTTCGTCTTTAGGCTCGCAGGAAGCTTCCTGAGCGCAGCTTTCAAATTGGAAATTCATCATTAGCTTGCTCCTCCTCTTAACCCCGCATGTGTTTTTCCTTTGCCGTCCGCCTGTCTCATGTGTCATTCATGTGTTCTCTCAAAGAGCCCCGACGCAGTTTTTAATAGCTGGGCGTGCCCACGCTTCTCATGCAAATGTGGGGAATAGCAACAAGGCGAAATCAAGACAAACATTCAAAAACAAATGCCTAATTAGTAGCTAAGGGGATTCAAATGGAGCCAGCTAGCACCACAGTGATGGGAGTTGATTCACTGGAGGGAGGGAGTGACACCAATGTCAGGTTTTAAAGATGTGTTAATGTGCACTTTGTGGTACGGGAGAGGCATTGGAGGTTGGCTTTGTGCGCGCTCACATCAGCGACAGCGCGCGACTGTGCAGTGTCAGCTATTCCGGAGCTTCATGCGTCTGCAAGTGTTAATTAACTACAAAATGAAGAGAGCACTATCAACTGGAGAAATGGATGAGAAGCTGTTAAAGTGCAAACACCTTGCCCAGTCAAGCAAGAAAAAAAAAAAAAAAAAAAAAAAAAGATCAGACTGACGCTGTCGAGTTCTGCTCTCGCTGGTGGAATTAATGATCAAAGGATTATTATATGATGTCGGATCGCAGCCCAGGGTGAATTAAAAATTAACACGCCAGATGTTACCAATGAAGGCCGGATTAGTCAGGAAGTAGAAGGCGCGTATGCAGGAAACAAGCTGACCCTGAGCACTTTTTTTTTTTTTTAAAGTCTGGCTGCAGAGATTTTATCCCAAACTTTTGATGTGTCTCCATTCGCTTAGGAACTCTGACCATGTGTCGGCAGCTTTTATTGTTCACTCAGCGGCAGACAAAATAACATGCGTAGGAGAATGAAAACGGGGCTGCGTTTATACAGCAGCAAAATGCCACATCCGTGTAAACGCTGCAAGATTCCAATACTAATTAACCCTCCCCTGGTTCCTGCCAAGTGTAATTTACTCGCCCTGCGTGTGTGTCCCCGCAGAAAGGTCTTGATTGAGACACACACCCTTTCAGAGGGCCACACCAACGTCTTATCATGACCACAAGGAAGGAACTGACGCTGACACAAGGGATGGGTCAGCGTGTGATGGGAGTCAGCCATGTTTCGGTTTGGGTAATTTCCCCTCTGAAGTCCTGAGTTTTGAGGTGGGCACAGACTATTACATTTCTTCAAACTTGATTTTAAAGGACAGAAAAGGATTTGATTTTGCATTCACAAGGTCAGATGGCAAATAGAAACTTGACTGAGGAGTGAACTCGTGGTAAAACTCCCAAGATTAATGGAGAGGGAAAAAGATTTGGTGTGGGGCAGATTAAGAAATAATATTGTTAGCAGACCAGTGTGTTTCGCTAATAGGTTTTCTAATATTTCAAGTTTTGCTAGAGTCTTAAGCTCCTTTTTACCATAAGCAAAGATGGGGAAGAAGGTGCTGTGGCCACATGAAATGAAAATGAACATTTTTGACCAACATATAAACTGCCTACATGCAATGTAGAGTTACAATATTCCCACATTGAAATACGATAGTGGCAGCATCATGCTGTGGAGATTTTTGTCACTGGAGACAAAGAAGCTGGTCACAGTTCATGATCACAGGGATACAACTAAGAATATAAACCCTGGACCTAAAGCCAGGATTTACAACATCAACAATAAATTGAATTAAGCTGACATTAAGACATCTCCTCAATATTCGTCCTTATTGTTGAGGATATTTTGAAAAAAAAAACAATGGGTGAAGAAAATGATTGAAAATGTACAAAATAAGAGTCAGAAAAACACATGAAAGGAAGAAGTCTTGAACATGTGTTTAAAATATGGCTAGAGTTACAGTTGCAGCTGTGTTTGCACTCTTCTTTCCTTCTTCTGTGGTGGTCCTGTGGCTAGATAACCCCAGTCAGTCAGCCATGCACGATACAGATCAGACTGAGATAAGAGGCTAGGGTGCTTTCCAGACACACACACACACACCCCTACACACGTAGACACACAACCAAACAACATATGTTGAATTCAGATTACCAAAATTGTAAGAGCATATTCATTGCTGCACTCCACTCTTTCATACTCAACAGCTTAAAACGTAGAAAAGAAACAAACCAATTAAGATTTTCACCAATTAGCTTTACCTGGTATAGCATTTAGAAAACAGCGATGCAAATTTAGAAAGAGAACAGCATAGGCAGTAAACAAAATATCTCGGAAGAAGTACTAAAAAGAGATGTGCTATAAAAACAAATGTGTGAGTCGCTGTGACTCAATTATCGGTTATTATGTTGAATATCTAGTGTCAGCATTAAGCTTATTATACCCAATTACCTTGTTTACTGCTGTGATCTGCAACAAGAAGAAGTCACTGTTAGTTAATTGACTGTAACTGCACAATAAAATTAAAAGGCTAATCTTCCAAGAGCACTTTACCAACTGAGCATCGGGTATTCACATGACTCTAGGTTCCCTTTATGTATAACAATAAACAGCTACAATGGCACAATAAAAGTATCCTGTTTGTTGGATGCTGACTGAAGCACAAGGCCCCATAAAGGCGATCATAATCCACCAGATCAATCACTTCCTCTGGCTCTTAATTTATTGCAAAATCTCGGGTTCAATGTCTGTTTGCCTTCACTTTGGTTTGCTTTGGATTCATTATTGTGGGATTCCTCACAGATATTCTAACACAGGTAGTGTCATTTCTGACATGCCATGGAAAAAACACTTATTTATTAAAGGGGCGGTATTATGTGTATTCAGCCACATTTAATCATTTCATTATACAATCAAGTAACTATGTTAACTGCAGTTATAGAAATACTGTTTATGTCAAATTTGACTTGAATTTGAGCCTCTGTCTCTAAGTCTTTCTGAAACTTCAGGAAGTCATCACATTGCCTTTAACAATGTTTTTACAAGCATTGCACTGAAAAGTAGCTTCTATAATGAGCTCCGCTGATGTGCAGTTCCATCAGATGTTTGCTAAGTGCTGCTGGCTAGTCTGAAGGAGCTGAGTAGGGGGATGGGTGATCTGTAATGTGGAAGCTCAGAAGCTTTGAAACTGCAGCTCTGAGGAGGAGGAGCTTCATCCTCGAAGGCAATGCTTAGTCCCCCCAAGCTGAATGGTTGCCAAGGGAGATTCAAGGATTTCTCAGGCATGCAAAAACATACACTCCAGGTATGTTTTTGATGAGAACATAACGTAAAGCTAAAAAAAGGTTGGTTTTCATAAAGCTGCCCTTTAAGCAAGGTAAAAACACAAAGCTGTCTGTAAAATAGTTGCATAGAACAGTGTGATCATGGAGTCACCAAGCCCCCTTAACAACCATTATATGCTACCCACATGCCAACTGTTGTTTGGAAGTGATCCCAGAAACAAAAAAGCATTTTTTGTACTTCCATTGCAATTGGAAACATGTGGAGAACACTTAACTCTACTGGGACTTTAAGTGGAACCGTGTGCTTTGATCAGATGTGACCGAGATTGACTGTTCAGCAACATTCCAGGTGGGTTTGGTGCAAAACATGGCATAAATATGTGGATAATCACTTCACGCCCTTTGTTAAGTGAGGTAAAAGGTCTGTGATGCTGTGGGCTTGTTGTGGTTCCAAATGTCCCTGGGAATCATGTTAAAGTGTGTGGCATAGAATGTTAGGACATCTTCAATCAAATTGTACTGGCATCTACAATTAGTTTTAACATAAGGCAACATTTTTTTCAGCAGCATAATATTGGTAAGTAAGTTCAGAAATTATTCTCTAAACACAAAAACAGCCAGTATCCAAATCCAGGTTCTGTGGAAAAGCTTTGGAATTGGAAGATCAGAGTCTATAAGTGAGGGATTAGGAGTTTACATAACTGAAAGTAACTGTGCAGAGATGAATAGCCAAAGAACTCCTCTATTTGTGCTCCAGTCTAATGAATTTTTATAGAAAAACAGAATTAACAGAAGGGGGTTGTACAAATAATTAACAGTAACCGAAGCAATATTTATGGCAGTGTGAATTTCTCTTATGGTATTTTTTTCCCCAACTGAATAAATGTATTGATTCAATGTGAGATCATGCCACACCATTAAAGGAATAATAACTATGAAGTGCTTTTACCACGGGGACAATAGCAGTGACCTGAAAATACATATTACAATTAACAGCATGTCACGATCTCCACTATTGAATGATTTTGAAAAAAAAGAGAAAAAAATCCAAGGGTGTTGCGTGCCCACAGCAGCATCTTTATTTTTAATCTGTGTGTAAGCGGTGCTTTTGTGAAACAGCCTCCAGATGTTCAGAGCTGACATAATGACATATTGCACCCTCAGCTGGTTCACGTGACTGTTAAACTGAATTTACAAGGCGACAGATTCACAGACCCTGCTGAACACCAAAGGAGAGCTCCAGCATATGTGCAGTGGTCTACCACTGATCAGGGACAGGTGGGCTTTGTCCTGTCACTCATCACGTTCTGGTCCAGTCTTTGCTGCATAGATGTGATCCATCTTCGAGCTCCTTGGGGTTTAATGTTCAGACCGGAGTGTTGACGGAGGCAAACATGGAACTCGGTATTTATGAGCTGCAGAAGACTGTGTTGAAACACAGTCATTTTTTCCCTGTAACTCCACCTTTCCGTGAGGATCGCCTCCATCTGTGTGTGACATGTGGGCTTCTCTCCTTCTCAGAGGTGTCTGGATCCAGACAGCTCCCACTCAGGTTCTCAATGTGGCTTCACTAATCTTCTGTAATTATGTCTCTCGGCCGGCTCTCTGTCCTCTATCTCCCTCTGCCCTTTCTTCTGTTTTTTTCTTTTTATTATTATTATTCTCAGGGGACCAGAGTCGTAGGTGCCTCAGGGTGTCAGGCTGTGCATCTGTGACACAAAGTTACCCATGCAATGGGACATAAACCGTGCCAACATAAAGCTCCAAGGACTGCCTCCTAATAATTCAGGGTGGAAAAAAAAATGCCTTCGTGACTTGCCTTAAAGTGAAAGGGTTTCCCAGTGCAATAAACATACGTGTCCTGCTCGTCACGCAGCTGTGACGCATAGATTGCGTGTGTCATCAACCATTTTGCCTGAGGAGAGGAGTGGTGATAAAGTACTTCAACTGACAAAGTAAATGCACACCACCTGCCTGGTTAAATGTGAGGTTAGTTCAAGGGTATGTTTACAGAGAGCGGTGCTTTTACAGAGAGGAAGGATTAACCCTTTAGCAATTTTAATCCAAGACAAACAGAGATTAAATAGTAAATCTAACTCCTAGTGGGTAGTTATATGATCTTTTAGTCAAGAGTACAGATTCAGCTGTTATTTGAAATTAATCACACTAAACTTAATCACCATAATAACCATTGGTCCAAACTCAATCAGTTGCAGAAATTATCCAAAAGATCTCAGATTTTTTTAGCTGCAACAACAAAAATAGAGGTATGGATAAACCAGGATACAGCTAATCATTTAACTGATTATCAAAGCTTTACATTTCAAATTTATAAAAATTGAGCTTCCTTGCTCAATTTAATAATAAAAAAAATGTTATCTAAAGACTAAGTTTCTAACAATTTAGTATTTGACTTGCTAATAATTTTTTACAGGTCTTAAGTTTTTGCAAAAATGAATACCATTAACCTTTGTTCACTTGCAATAGTGCCATCAAGAGAGACCCGGTATGTGGGTTCAAGGCTAAAGCCCAGAACTTTTAGCATTTAACTCTGCATTTCTTTTTCCATAACAATACAATGTTTTGTCCAAGCATGCCACTTTTGAATGTCTGGCACTCATTTGCCTTATCTTCCTAAAGATAAAGCAATAAAAAACTCCTGAAATTATACAGTGGCTTTTAGTTGTAGCATGCCCCTCATCTGCAGTCCCCTCCTCGTCATCCCATCTGAAATTCTCTCGAGGCGACCCTGACGTGACATTGTGTGAACGACTCAGTTTTTCCACAGAGTCACCATGAGTCTCATTATCAGTCTCCTAAACCTAACCTCTGTTGCATTTAAACCTCCTTCTGTCCCTCATATTCTGAATAAATACCAAGGACCATGGTGCAGGGAGACATATAATCTTCACAGATCCTGGTATTTAGCGACTTTTACAAAAAAAAATTATCATGTAGATACCTTTTGTTCAGCTGTACTACTGTATACCTTGTGTGTTTTCATGCAAATTCTAAATATGCTTTCCAAATTTTTCAAACTCAAAGAGAGATTAGACCTCACAGGTGAGGCATTCTTTCGTTTGAGTTTTTAATTATTTTTGTTGTTTTTTTTTTTTTTTATTATGCAATAAAGCCTTATCTTATGAAGGTTACATTATTCCCAGTTCAGTGCAAGCTACCTATTATGCAGGAGGAAATCAAAGTCTATTCCAGGAAACAGTTACTCATAAAATGTTACCTTTTGAACCTTATTGTGTTATATAAGATTTTGGGGGAAATAAAACGAGAAGTGAGCAGGTCTCCATGCAGTAATTTTAGAAATTGTGGCTGTGCCTGACACAAAGGACGTAAGAAGAAAATGAAAAACAATGTAACAACAACAACAACAACAAAAAAAATCCAAGCTACTTTAATTACTTCTAACCTGCTAATTATAGATTGTTGTTACTGGTTGAACTTTGTTTAACCTCATGACAGTTTTATTTATTGAAAAGGTAGGTTGGTTTTACAAGATAAACCTGTTCCTTTCCAAAAAAAAACAAACAAAAAAAAAACAACAACATCTCTGTGGAACGTCTGGCCTCCATGTCAATGCGTGTGAACCCCACTGAGCTCATTAAACTGTTAATATTGCTGTCTTCCTCCTCACAGCACCTAAAACCTCTCAAGATATTGCATGCTCACTGGCTTAAACACACAGTTCTCCTCTCACACATAGAGACACTCACGCAAACACACACACAAAGCCCTGCAAAGCTTCCCTGACCAAATGCATGCCTGACTGACTACTTACGCACATACTAGCAAACACACACAGAGGACTGCTGCACAGTGCTCTTATTTAAACTGATGTGAGTGCTGTCACGACATCCGACTAGTCCTATTTGTTCCACAGAAGCCTTGGCGTGAGAGAGCAGGGTCACCCCACTGGCTCTCATGCAAATCCATTCAGCACACACACAAGGAGTACACGCACGCTCAGATCCACATACATCCGCAGATACACACACAAGCACTTCAGATAAGCAAGAAGGCAGAAAAGAATATGTGTACTGTACTTCAATTGTCCAACAAACCAACCAACCAACAAACAAACAAAAAAAAAACGTCACCAATTTTGGGACAAAACCCAATGAGAGAATATATATATATATGTATATATATAAATAAAGTAAAGAGCAAATTACACACAAGTTCACAGTTACTTTACGTGAAACTGTCAGACACATCGTGGTGCATTTCATTGCTACAGTAAACAAGATAATAAAAAATCATCCTCATGGTTTTTATGCTCCTGAAAACAATGCTGTTCACTGCTGGCCTCAGATGGTAACAAAAGTTACTGCAGACAGATTAATATTACAAATCATTCACTTTTCTAAATTTTTGGCTGAGTACAATATCTCAATAATTTGTACAATATTTTGTGATGTTCAGAACTCACTAATTTACAAATACTTTTAATTATTAATTAAAAGTAAAAAAAAAAGTGTTTATTTGGTTTAATTAAGCGGCACTGACACAAGGAAAAAAAAAACACTGAAATAATTTTCTCATTCTGAACCGATGACAAACTGGATAATTGATTTGGTAAATTTACAAATAGATACCAAATTGAGTCTGAAGTGTTTTGGCAAGGAGACTTTCAGAAGTGAAAGACACAAGACATGTTCTCTGTTTAATTTCAGTCCTTGTAAAGGAGCTTGACTCTCACTTCAGAATGTGTAAGAGGGGTTGTTAAACATAACAGTCATCCATTGAGAGGCTTTTTAGGGAAATTTTTAAAATTACTTTAATTAGCTTCATTTTCCACCTGTAAACTGTGGGTGGAATTCAATGACTCCAATTTTCTTGTTGGAGGTTTGGGAGACTAATGACTGCAGTGATTTAAAAGGTATGGCTATGTTGGGCATTTTCCCAATTGAAATACTGCTCATGTTTATTTTTCACAGACTTGTGTCCTAACCAGGATCAGTCTAAAACCAAGTCCTTGTTTGAACTCATTGTGTACATGGCATAAACCTAATGGCTAAGGGAAAGATCTAGAAATAAGCTCTAAATTTTGATCATATCTAATCTCCAATGGGGCTTCAGTAGAGACAATCATACAGACTTAAAAAACACCAACATAAATCATGACAGTGGAAAAAAAGGAGAAAAATTATGCTGTCTGTAATGGTGTTTCAAGTCCACTATTAACATAATATTTCAATCTCAATTTTAGAGGGTCTTTATAAATAATTGTTAGCACCAAGACCCTTTTTTGAATCTCACAGTGTGGGATTTAAAACAGACGGTGATCTCCTTTCAGACGGTACTGTCTGAAATAGAGAGGCAATGTTCATTAAAATAATCAGACAGGGAATACATCACTAAAAGTATAAAAAAAAATATTCAAATTTACAGAAAAAAGCTCTGCTGTCGAGGAATTTAGAAAGCATGAGGCTGAAAGCCATAGAATAGTTTGAGATAAATTAAAAATACAGTAATGCTCTGAAAAATAAATGTCCTCAGAACACATATAATCAAAATTATTTTGCAGATATGTAAGCCGATTTCTATTTTTCCCCAACTAGACCAAAGTTTGCTTGTAACAGGTCCACAGATTGAGCATTGTTTCGTGACCTCTCAGAGTCATGAGCAGCAGCAGTTGTTTTCAATAGTAGCTCAAGAGGCGGGCACATTTGTGAGCTCGTCTTGTGAAAACAAATAACACAATCATAAATGAAGACACTGACTGCTTGAGGAATCATGATTTGGGGAAGTTTACTGTGCATGAAAGTGGTCCTCGGGGCCCAAATATGTCAAGTATAACAACATTACTCATTTTATGCCAAAAAAGGTTTGTGGGTCATATTTATCCCTACTCCCCTAAATCTGGGCATGCACATGTAAACACACACACTATTGACTGCCGCCCATCCCCCTCCTTCTCCTTTCCCCCCTCGCCAGCAGACACATGCATGCAAGCTCGCACTCAACGCTCTTCATTATGCACTTGCCCAAACAGCATAGCGTGCCGGAAACAGACTCAATTCGTGCCAATCTCCTGGACCCCGCAGGCTCAGTGCCCCTAAAACTCTGGATGCACCTTCCTGAATTAGGTTAATTTGCTTTGGCCACAGACACTGCAAAATCACAGTCTAGTGGTTTGACAAAAAAAATCATAACCAGGAACTAATTACATTGTGTCTTTCACTACGACATCGTTCAGAAATTATCTTGACTGGGTTCCGTAACAGGAAGAGCTGTTGACTAATTTTAATAGATTTGGCCAAAAAAAAAAAAAAAAAAAAAGCACAAGAAGGCACTCTGATAGATTTTAACATCTATACAGTCATAATAAAACAAGATTTTTCATTTTATGATTTAACTTTTAGTTTATATGATATTTCAGTATCCGATTAATTTTAACATGCATGAGGAAAAATAGAACTGTGAATAACAAAAGTGCGTGATTTCGACACATAGGGTGGGATCTCTATGGTCTCTAATAGAGTAATTTTTTTCCATCTTTTATCACCTTCTTGAATGAGTTTCTGTTCCTGATGGAGGACAAACAAAGACAGAAGGAAGGTGGGCTTGATTTGAGTGGGTTCAATTTGCAAGATAGAGACTGCGTCTGCACTATTCATTGATTGGTCTGTAAATAGTCCAACGTGATGCATCCCAAATTAAGTCACACAAAGACACGTCTCAGAAAAAAAACAAAAAAACAAAACAAAACAACAAAAAGAGCAATATTACAACAAACAAACAAACAGAAACACTTAGAGCTAAATTAGATCATGCCATAAAATAAAAATCTATTTAAAACATACTAATAAAACATAAAAGGGAAAAATTGTTTGTCAAAAGACATTTGTTAGGCTCCCGGTTCCATGAATTAGTTTGCCCTGTAACAGCCCCTACAGGAATGTCTGGCTGCTCTTTCACATTACTTCTGAGGGAATGAGTTAAATGCACATCACAAACAGAGCATGCAAGCCTTTTCAGGTCACATAGCGTGACCTCATGACATTGCCTGTTTCCTGGAAAGTTCAGGCAATCTGGAAACCTGTTTGCATGATATCATCTAAAGATAAATGAGGTTATTAACATAATCTTTCGGTAATTATTTGATATCCTTCTTAATTTTATTTGCAAAGCACACTGTCGCTTGCCATACAAGGCTGCGTCTCTTCAGACTCTGTTGAGATTCATGTGAAGCCTGCAGCTGGTAAGCCATAGATTTAAAGTAATAAACCAACTGGGGCTTTCTCCTCCTGACAATGCCCCAGTTGTTTGAGGGTTAACTGTTTCTCAAGAGGTTAATGTGAGCTACCACAGCAGTCTAGAGTGGAATACATTATCTGGAATGCATTCATAAAATTACAGTTTTATATACATGCACATTTGTAAATGTACTGTTCATTAAATAAAACAAAAACTTTTCTCATAAAAATAAGTAAACATTAATGTATTTAAGGGATTACAACAGTAGAAAATACTAAAAAATAAACTGATTAAATTGTCTGGGGGAGAATCATATAAAAATGCCCAGGTGACAAAGATTATTCTAGTTTAAATGAAAGGCTTGACGAATAGAAACAAATCACAGCAAATTTTATTTTACAAAAGTAAAATGCCCAATCTTACTTTGAGTTACTGTATCAACACAACTATGCAGAAATGAAATAAAATAAAATAAAAAAACGCAAAAAAAAATCTCAAGGAACCCAGAATTTCTTTTATTATGAAGCGTGGTCAGGATCGTTTCTAACAGTGTTTCCCAGTTTTAAAAGTTTGTTACTTTAGTTTTAAAAGATTGAAAATAGACCAGCATAAAAAAAAATCTACATTTCCGTGAACAGAACCGATACTGGTTGGTTTTATTTTGGTAACTTTAAGTGCTGACGTGTCTTATCGTCACTCACGTCCTCCGTCGGTTGTGGTGCAAGGCTGCGTCGTAGCCATAGCAACGACGCAGCAAAACCTTCCCGGCTAGGTCTTTTGAACTCTTAGTACTGTCTTCTTTGCATCTCTTTCGGCAGGACTGACAATAAGAATGGGTAGGTCGACATTTTTGCATATCAACAGAAGACTAACGTGTCACCACTCTGGTATTCTCGTGGTGGCAAATTAAAACGTGTTTTTAGAGAGCGCACACTGATTCTTTAATTAAATATTTTAGCTTGAACTCACTTCCTGTTGACCCAGTTCCCTTTAGCTTTTTATACACTTCTCATTCTATTAAAAGGGAGAGCCAAATGTTTGCAGATAATATCATACTACACTCATCAAAATGGTCAGCATTTTGGGTATTAGCCAATTAATGTATTATCTAGCATTCTAGTTATTATTTTTGCTTCAGTCAGATTAATGTTGTTTTTATGTGCAATAAAGTAAATTTTCTCGCATCATCCTGAATGCCCACTAAAAACAGTTATTTGAAATAACCACACCTACAATCTATTTTGAGTAATAACTAAAATTGGTTGCTGGTGTACTGTTTTATTTTTTTATTTTTCCCAGAATACTGCTTTTAGTAGATGCTTTCCAGATGATGATTGGGAATTCCCTTTATTGCACAGTAAATAATGATTGCACAGTAAATAATGAATAAAAAACTTCCACCCAAAGACTTATTTCGCAATAAGAGGTGATGTTTAGTTAGATTGGATAGACGTCTCTAAGCAGCTGTTTTTATGTCTTTCCACAGATTCTCAATTGGATTTAAGTCTTGACTTTTAGTGGGTCATTCTGACATGTGAATATGCTTTGATCTAAGCTATTTGTAGTTCTGTCTGTGTGTTTATGTTTTTCTCCCTGCCAGAAGGTGTACATTTTCCCCAGCCTTAATCATTTTGCAAACTCAGGTTTTGATCTAAAAGTGTCCTGCTGTTCAATTCCAGTCAGTCGTTCATTCCCATCATTTGCACCCAATCAACTACTTATCTTCACTATCCTTGGTAAAATGGAGCAATCCAAACGGCCCGTTGACGAGCATGCTTTGAAGTGGACATGGTATGATTAAAGTCATGAGCGTTATTAGTTTCCTTCAATAGAAAACATTTCGTATGTACTCAAACAAGTTTAGTTTTGGTCTTATCTGGTCAGAGCACTTTTTTCTACATATTTGCTTGATTTTCTGTCTGGCTTGTGGAAATCGTTAAACAGGGCCTCTTGAAGCTTTTTTTGAACAACGATTTTCTTATTGTCATCCTTACCTAAAATCCTGATGTTTACATGGCATGACTAATAGCTGCCAACTAATAGCTGCAGGTCTGACATGAACCTTTGAGCAGCTTCTCTGATTAATGCTCTTCTTCTTGTCATGTTGATTTTCGCAGACCAGATGGCCTTGTGTTAGCAAAGTAGCAGTTATGCTATATTTGTTCTGTTTTCAGATAATGATGGTCCACTTTTTGAGATGTTGAAAGCTTGGGATTATTGCAACATTCTAAATTTGTTCTCAACTTCTCCAGAACTTTATTCCTAATTTTCTGTTATTTGGTCTTCGTGATGTCGGCCTTTGGAGAACTCTACTTGATACTATGTTTGATCGCCCCAAAAATACAGTGAGTCTTCTGGCTATAGTGTGACGAAAAATGAAAAAGTTGCGTTATTAATGCGTTCATTCGTACAGAACAGATAAGTTTATGAACCAACTTACCCATAATTTCTTTAGACTGATTAATGGGTTCAGTCAAGGTTAAAGCAGACAATATCACAGGGGAAAAGTTGTCATGGAAAATCAGCTCTTCAAGTCTGGATCCATCTAAAATGACAGGTCGGCTTACTGCTGTCACAGAGCGTTACTCATGTGTCTGTGCTGTGTGAGCCAGCAGTTGAGGATCTAAGCTGTGCTTTAAAATGCTGAATCTAGAGACGCTGGGGGGCCCAATCAGGATATTAGAGTGAGTGAGCATGAAGCCTCTTCCTGATTGGGGTTGATTTGTGAAAGCGGTGCAGTTGTGCAGGACTGCCCTGGAATGTGAACGCAGAAGACACCAACAAATGCAGTAGCCTTTTGAGATACATCCTGTGTCAGTGTGCATGCCAAAGTGAGTGTTTGAGTGAGTACACAGATATTATAGGATTCTTTGCCCTATGTGCTTTCTGCTGCTGACTGCATCATTTGCATATATGTACATTTCAGCTATGTTGTCTCACTCTATTTTCATCAAATTCTTTGAGTGCTTTTCCATTCACTAAAAATGCTGATGGATGAATGACCTGAGTGTGCACAACAGCAATTCAGAAAATGAGCAACGATCATTACAGTGTGCATGCCAAAGTGAGTGTTTGAGTGAGTACACAGATATTATAGGATTATATAATCCTATATAATCCTATATAGGATTATATAGGATTTTGACGAGTGTCGACATCAAAATTCTCTGATACTTGGCATACCCCAGGGCTTTGGTCTCTCCCCGTTTTTTTTTTTTTTTTCTGTCTGTCTCTAAGCGACAGCTTCTCAGCGGACACCTCTGTGAAACTCCTGGAGTTTCTAGATGACACCACTGTCATTGGTGTGATCCAGTGATGTGTCCTACATTTAACACGATCGTATGTGCTACAAGATGTATTTTTCAGATCATCGCTCTATATTATGAAGTTTTCTATTTGAAAGCGCTCTTTTTTTAAGGGACCTACAGGAAGGTTCAATTTTCATTAATTCGCTCATTTCTTTTACATAAACACAATTGGATTTGTGTTTATGTAATTGGCTGATAAGTCAATTGTCACATATAGTACAGGATAGGCCATCATGTCCCTTGTTTATCAAGACATATGTCTTATCCAAGACTACTCTATATATCTCAGTCCACATAATCATTACTGTATTATGTGGAAACCGGGTAGGTTTAAAACAAACATAATTATTATTCTTTAGTATAATAATATGTGTTGTTGATTAAGCAACACCAAAAGTATGGGATATTACCCCTTTATTAGTGGCTTGCTTTGTTTGTTTCTGCATATAATTCATTGCGTAGTTCAAATGTGTTGATTATTAAGAGTACATCAAATGAAGTAGATTATATCATGAAGCTATTCTGCTTCTTCTAGATTACAAAAAGGGGCCAACAGAAGAAACGCTTGCTGAGGAAGAGCAAATGAAAATCCTTCCTAATTCTTCTCCACTTTACCCGCTACCTGAAGAGATAATAAAGGTGAGCATTGTTTAAATCAGGACATTTCCTTCTTCTGATTGAAACAATCTATGTGGCTTATTTAGTACAAAGAAATTGTTTTCGGATGTACTTAGCTGAGTAGTACATGTATCAAAGCAGACCACTCTAACGCTACATATGTTTTCCAAATAATTGCTTTATTTTCTAAAAGTGGGATATATAAAGTCCTGAGTATTGGTACAGCAATCTAATTTTAAATGCTACTGTAATCCATATTATTTGAGAAAGAAATGGGACAATGCCTCCTCTTTTAAGCTTCCATCTGTTGTAAGACAAAGCACACACAAAGTATCATAGCAACAATGGCATGCTGTTTTTTATCCTTGCCAGTGTCAGGTGGTAGCTGAATATTCCCATATGCTATGCCATATGGTATGTGTATAAATTTTCCAGGAGTATTTCTTGCTTTTCCTTTTGAAGTAGTAGAAGTAACTACATATCTCGCTGGTAATAAAATCTTAAAAGACCAAGTTTTCCATGAATAAACAGCTGAAAAAAAAAATCAGAATTTCTGTATAAAAATGCTCCAGCTCTGTAATGTAGAGTAATTAAGCAAAGAAATGTTTTTGGTATATTGAGATGAATGGCAAGTAATTTCCTCATTCTATCCTGAGAAAGTAAAGCATCGCTGTTTACCTTTCATGTCACCAAAGTAGGTTGATTTTCCAAGCTGGTTGGAAACTAACCTCAAATGTGTGGAAAAAGTATTGTTTGTATGTATGAACAATTTCCTTCACATTATAAATGCAGTGTATGCAGCTGCTGCAGACTAATGAGACAGACATTTTCCACTTGTACCTTTAGTTTCCATAAAGACCTGAAGCTGAGTTACAATCTTCCCTACTTTTTGCTTTTAGGCGTAAAAGTCAGACTGGACCGACTGTGACCAACTTACAGTAACTGTCTGATTGTGAGTTTTACGACCTACAAACACTTATTTTAACAATATTAGAAGACTTCCCTTTTTAATTTTACCATAAGATAAAAGATAGTACAAGAGGTCTAAACAGGTTTTAGGACTTTCAGCGCATCAGAGGAATCTCATTGTTTCAATGTATTAGTGAGGAGAAGGGTTCAAACAGTTTTCCAAGGCATCAGATATACCATGCAACACAGTCAAAACAGTCATAAACAAGTGGAGAAAATATGACACATGATGGACCAACCTCCATCATGTTGAAAAGACAATTTGGAAGCTGGTCTACAAGGCTCCCAAAAGTACAGTAGCATTTTACTTTTATTTGGCAAGAACTGGCTGTGTAGTACATTTCATAACAATCTCCCACCGGAGGGCAAGAAGGAAGTCTTTCCTTACAAGAAAATTTCAAAAATGACCTTTTCTGAAAAGGTAATTGTTGAGAATGTGAATGAGAATTTGTTTCCAGTCAACTTACCCGGTTAAAAAAGGTTAAATTAAAAAAAGAAAATGTTTGACACAAAACAACATAGCACATGACCAAAATAACTTGATTTCTCCAGTGGTTGCAGTCAAGGTTAAGGCAATTTCAGGCAATTTCAGAACAGTTTCAAGTACTAGTTAGTGTTGGGCCAAGGCCTTCAGGCTCCTGATAGAAAGCAAAAGGCCAAAATACTTTTCATTTTTCAACATGACAACCCAAAGTATTTATTCAAATCAATAAAACAATGGCTTCATGAGAAGAAGATAAATGTTTTGGATGTGCCGCAATCTTAATAGTAAAAATGTGTGGAGAGGTTTGAGGAGGGTTATGGACAAGAGATAACATAATCCTCCTCAATCTGACAGATCTGCGGTGACGCACTCCCACCTACAGAATGAGTGCTGTTATAAAAATTAAAAGGTGCTTTGCAAAAGTATTTCTTTAAGTAGGCGCACATCAAAGTAACACCATTATTTCAGATTTTGTTTTCTTAATCTTCCCCATAAAATATTTCTGTTTAACACAAATTTTTCATAGTTGATTTTGTTGATTACGGCTGATTGTTGCAGCCCCAGGGGGCATGAGGTGCTTTCTCTGCTATGCACTCCTTGTTTACCCGCAAGCCTCTTTAATAAAGTGCTTCAAGACATGTCTGACCCTAAGTGTTTACCTCTTTAGAATGGGAGATGTCCAACACATTTTTTATGTATTGCTTTATACTGATCCAGTAGAGTTCCACTCCACCTTTCCTTTGGTTTTGCAAGCTGCTAGCTTCATTTTTAAAAGCTCATATTTGTGCAGGACACTGCCAGTATGATTGGTGATTTATGGACAGCCAGAGACAGTTCTCTTCTTTCCAGTTATGTTATTGATTTGTTTTCTAAAAGAAGTTTTACTTTTTTCTGAACAAAGTACAACGATGTATTGAAATTCCCATTAATGTGTAGCACACAATGTCTACATTGGAATGGCAAGGGTTATTACTATAATACAGCGATTTATAACGATCATATTTTCCCCTATATTTTTTACTTATTTATTTTTTTATCATGTGGGATTTTGCTTCTAAATTTATCTTCTTACACATCTCTGCAGGTTGGGCCAATAGGGGAGGAGGGTGCTATAATGACGGTCTTCCTATTTAGCTGAAACAGTTACCCAGAGAGAGCAATCTGTGGCATCTGAAGTTCTCATTCTTGGTTGTTATTTCGGTGCAGAAATACTGTCTTGTTAACCTTTTCTTAACATTTTGCAATTATTGAGTTGGCCTACTTCAAAGTAAGCTTTTTACTAAAACATAGTCTGGGATATGCCTGGAGAGCTGTTGTTCTGTGCTCAGCACTCTCTTTCCTGTTAGCTGTCCTACTTCCTCTGTCTAGTGCTCTCCAGTAATCTCTGGAATCTCTCATTGAGGCCAGTAGATGGCTGAGAACAATACAGAAACTTTTATTATGCAACAATAGCAATTCCAACCCTGTGGATGGGACACACAAACCCTTTCTAGTTGTCTCCACAATACACTCACAGTGAACAGACAAAAACATTCAGGGTCTGTTCTGTTATTCAGCCTTACATCTTTCATCTGCCTGCTGTACAAAAAACCCAAATGAAAGTTAGTCATTTCTGTGGTATGTATCTATCTGAACCTCATGTGACTTGTGTCTATCTCTAATTTCTGAAAAAAAGAAGGAAGTAAAGTAGAAAAAAAGAAGAAAAGACAGAAAGAAAGAAGAATGCAAAGAGGGGGAGGAAGAAAGCTGACAGACCAGGTGGTTGAGTCTCAGGGTTTTATTTATCTCCCTCTTATTATCTACTCAGATTCCAGTAGATACTAAACTGAGGATGTTCAGAACTTAGCCTCCTGCTGAGTGCACTTCAACATCATTTATTGGATGAGGTTTAGGTGGTTGGGGTCGAGCAGAGAACACAACACAACAAAGGAAGTTGGCACTGTGAGCTCAGTGCTGTGGGCAGCACAGCACACTGGTCGGTGTGGGAGGCAAAGAGGAGATGGTGTACTAACAGGCCCATTTAAGTGCTGTTAATCCTGGTGGGCTGGTAGAGAGCTGGCACTGAAGTTTAATGGTGGACTGCTGAGAGGGAGTGCTGCGGTTACAGACACACACGCCATGCCTTCCACCACACGCTCGGGCACTGACTCAAGCACATATTGCACTGAAATTTAAAGCGACTGCAGTGTGCTTTATCGGAGATTTAACCCAAATACACACAATGCAGACAAATGTACACGGACGCAAACATTAAAACAGATTTGACAACAACATCAATGCAGGTCTCAGTGTCTTGCATTGCAAATATCTATAACTGGTTGAATTAGAAATTCATCTGCTCACTAGCAATAAAATTGTGTAAACGAAAGTAGCTGCTGTTTTATTTACCAAAGCTTCCTTATTAGCTCTGGTAATAAGAAAGCTCTGTTTTTGCTACCACAGCAATAGAAGTTGTGTCATTTAGCTTAAATGTGTTGAGTCGTCATGAAATTCTAGTCAGTTTCTGTTTCTCAAGGAGAATTGAGCAATTACAGTTAAGCAACCGGGGAATACGATTGGCCTGTGCCATAAACTTTATGTGCTGTTTCAGTGATAATGTTGTTCTTAACATGGTATGATTCTCTTATATTGAAGACCTTCTCTTCAATAGGCATGTAACAGAACGTAAGAATTGAGGCTCGGTTTGCACCTTGCTGTTGAAGTTGTGGTTGGGTAAGTTTTAAATATGAAATAGATTTTTCATTTACTTTTTCAACCATTCAGCCAGTCAGAAACATGCTGTGGGTCATAGGAGAGCTGCGTCACATTAACTAGGCAATTAATAAAGGGCTATTATTTTTCTAAACTAAATTATTTGTATTTGTATATTTTCACATTCAAGGTCCAACACCTTAGTCAATATTTAAAAGGAATGATAAATTATAAATTATTTAAAAACTTTCTGAATTTTTAAAGTAGCAAAGATCACTCATAAAAGAGTAGTTTTAACATGAATTGATGGGCATTTATACAAAATCATAGACGCGATCATAAAAATATCCGTATTTTGGAGAATCTTGAGCACCTGCATGGTTAATTTGGCTAGAAAATGTTAAAGTAACCTAAAAATAGACACACGTCAAACAAAGAGGTCCATACAGATTAATTTTTTGTACAAACACAGGTTTCTTTGCACCTGTACCACAAAGGATTGTTTTCCGAGTTGTCAAAGTGAGATTTAAACTTGGAAGACCTTTGCCTGTCTCCTTGGGCAGCACTCCAATCCAAATGTGGCTGATGGCTTAGGTATTTTTATTGGGAACACCAAGCAGGGTACACTGTAGGCCTTTTTTACACACCTGTAGTTCTTCGTGTGATGTTGTCACTATCCGATCACTACTTAAGTGTCACAAACTCACAGGACTTCAAATGCATTTTGTAACAGAACAAGACGTACACTTTGGAAAGGGAAAGCCAAGCTCCGTGTGAATGAGGCAGAGAAGAAGCAGCAAAAGCAACTAGAAAATGAAGCAACACTTTGTTTTGTTAATTTTGAAATGTGACTTGTGAAAAGCCCTTAAACTCAGTGCAACAGGACAAGATGCTCACATTTGACCAAATTCACATTGTGGATCTGCAGCCACAAACACAGTGAGACATCAGAGTATCCCGCAGAGTTTGAAATAGGTGAGACATTCCACTGAAGTTGTGCTTCACAACCTAACAACAAAGTTATTGCTCGGAACTGACTCAAGTTGCCTGGAAAAATAATTTAGAAAGATAACATTTAAATGCATTCTGATTACAGCAGATTTACATCATACCTTCATCAAATAAACTTTGAAATCAATATAACTGACAGATTTATGCCCTAGTTAGTAGTTTTCTTTAAATCTGTGCTCTATAAAACACATTTTTTTTATATGTATAGAATTTTGCATCTGGGAGGGTTTTTTGGAGGTTAGGTAAGGTAAGGTGGATGTTAAGGCTGAAGCAAACAGTCATGGGGATATTACTCACTTACAGAACAAACAAATCCCTTTATATCCTTTAATACGGTTGTACTGGCACTGCCTTAACTCAGTCTAGTGCCTTGTATATTTTTTTTGTCTGCACGCTCGCTGGGGTCAACCAGTTCTACTGGACAAACCAAAACTCTGTTGGCTTGCTGGATGACGCAACAGTTTTGCAGGTCCCAACTGGAGGATATTTGACAATTCAATGCCAAATTTTTCAGAAATCTTTTTGTGTTACTACATAAAACACAATATTTTTTTTCTGCAAATCCATATAATACAGATTAATACCAACTATGAATAAAAGACTTTTGGCCAGCTAGTTTACTGCTGTATTCCCTATACATTGGCTGCTAGAAAAGACAGGTGTAATCTGATCTACCATTCAGAAAACACTTGCTGCATTCTTGCTGATTGTGCAGGAGGCTCCACTTCTGCTTCTCAAAGATGCACTGTTGTAATGCACATCTTTTTGCAGTCATGTTCATGTGCGAGTGTAAACATAGAGTTTGGGGGGCGTGGCCAGCAGCAGCTTATTTGGATTTAAAGTGACAATCTCATTCCGGAAGGAGCTCAAAATAGGCACAACTGACCAGACTAAAATCTCATCATCTAAGAATGATTTTGTGCAAAAATGTAATGAACATGTTTTGTTTAGTCCATAAATATATAATAACCTTTTCAAAAAAGCTTATAGGTCATCTTTAAAAGATGTGCTGCCCTGTCAAAGACTTCTGCTTTTTGTCCAAAGAGAGATATTAGATTTCTAAGAGAGAACATGACATGAACCTATTATTGATATTATTCGTTTTTTTTGTGCTTCTCACACTGTTTATGTTAAGAATCTGACCACTCCGCTGCATCAAGTGCATGCTCCTTTTGTTCATCAATTTGTAATGATCCTCTTGCGAGAAGAAGGGGAATAGAGGCACAAACCTTCTGTCCTTGTAAATTATACCTGAGCATCCAGCTCTCCTTTCTTCCTCTGTCTCCTCTTTTCCTTTTTCTGTATTCCCTCAGTTGACCTTTTCTTAAATAATAGATACCTTCACACCTGAATTATTCTTCTCTTTTCCAGTTATTCCGAGGTGTCTCATAGTATTGGCAGCTTGTGTGTGAAGTATGTTATTGTAGTCATCGTGTCTTAGACTTGGTCCTTTACTCTCCCTCTTTCGTTGACATATTTTTCCTCCTTTGTCTTCTTACTGCTCTGTCAATTTTAGGGCTTTTTTAGACTGAGGTGAAATGAAGACAAAGAGAGTGGGATTTATAAGATGATCTGTTGTAAGAACTTAGAGGCAGCAGGGGGATTATTGTACAATATTGTTACAGGTGTTGTCTGGGATGGGTAATTCATGATGATAGTAATGCATCATGGTTCATAGGTCACTACAGGGTCACTCTGGATTTCATAAGACTGCTGCTAGGCCTGTCAGGATAACTATTTTGTTTGGATGATGTGCCGCTATTACTCAGTGACCTTCTGAGGTAGTATAGCAGAGAAAGATTGTAAGTAACAGCATGACTGAATCTTATCTGAAAAAACATGAGTTATTTTTATTATTAAAACGTCTTTGGGGAATGAAAAATAGAGACAAGAACTGAAACCTGTTCCAGATAGATTTGTAATAAACAAAAGCATTTTATTTTCAAGTAGATAATAGCTTGATTACAAGATTTCAATAATTATTTGTTTATCTGTAGATTGCACCAGTATAATTAAAGTTGCCACCAAGGATTTTTATGAACTTGAAACTATGGATTTCAACACCACCAGTCAGCTCCTGCCTTGTAACGTCCCCAGCCCTTCCTGCACTTTTCTCTCTCTGTACTTCTTTTTTTTCTGCACTTCTGTCTATGCTTACCTTCTATTTCTACATTGTCACCTCTTCCATAGCCTTACTTGTGGTATTCCTTCTATTATTACATATTTATTTGCAAGCTGCTTTAGATAGAAGCATCTGCTGAATGCATAAACATGAACACCAGCGGTTAAATGACTAACAGACAGTCATTAGTCAGCCAGGGGTTTTGCTGCTGCATGTTTCTGATGAACCATTATTTATGGTTCTCAATAATTTGTTGCTATGCCTTTGTGTTTTTATCCAATGTTGATAAATCACAGTTTAATTGTATACTTTTTAGCCAATCGTGTATAAATCAACATATACATTTAAATCTATGAACTTTTGGAGATGCTAAATTGTAAAGGAGCATTTAGTTCACAATTCACAACTTCCTTTTTTTTAAATTGATTTTTTATTTCCTTTATTTAACCAGGTAAACCCCATTGAGATCTGAATTTCATTTTCAAGAGGCACCTGAAAATGACTGGCAGGTCGCCAGTCTTGCCCTGCGACAGACTGGCGACCTGCCCAGGGTGAACTCTGCCTCTCGCCCGGAACGTTAGCTGGAGAGAGGCACCAGCACCCCTTCCGACCCCACTAGGGACGAGGGTGTTAGAAAATGGGTGGATGGATTGAACTTCCTGTATCACTGGAGGTAGACAGCAGCCCCATGCGGTCTCGCATGATAAGCAGCTATAGACATCCATTCAGCTATGGATGAATGGATGGAATGGATGGAAGAGAACACACCTTTCAAGTTAGGCAAATGTAGCATGTCTCATGGCTCTCATGTTCAAGAACAAACAATTAGGTTGCATTTTTCCAACTGTCTGTCCTTTAATTAAACCAACTGGTTCAAACTCATAATAAATAACTGGACCTAGGTTTTTATTGATGTAGAAGCTTTAAAAATAGAAAACATGGGGTGAAAGAGAAACTCAGGCAGACAAATACACGCAGCTCAGATAGTTTTATCTCTACGTGGCTCTCAAGTATCTGTGCCGTGCCGTGCAGAGCCATGTGTTATGATGCATGGTCTAGTGGGGCCAACGAAAGCACATGTGTTATCTGCTAAGACTGATTAATGTAACAGGCTACATCCCCTTGTCTTTTTGGTGTTTCTCATTGGCTGCCTTGCTGTCCTAACTTCACCTCTGCAGTCTGGACCGTTTTTGGTTTTTGAAACATTTGCCCTGAAAGTACAGCCTTCAATAAAGTTCTGAGCTTGTTTTGTATAATGTCTACAGCATGCTGTCTGTGAAATAAATCATGTCCAGTGTCTGTTCTGTTTACAGATTTATTGTCTGTGCTGCTCTACCCCTGTTATTTGTTGTTCAGAAATATTTGTGTGTTTTTCAAATAAATCCTTCTTGGACCTGAATTGCAGCTGCAGCAGTAGTTAGCAAAAACTTGGTGGGACTGCACATCTGCTGAGCTTATCATATGAACTACTTAGTCCAACGCTCCGATGAGTGTCTGTAATCTGCTTAATGGTGAAGCGTTGTTGTGGTGCCATGGTGAAGGCGGAGTGTCGGATAGAGCAGGAGCTTCTTAGAGGGACAGACGCCCAGTTTTAGTTTTCAAATTGTGAAGTCCAATTTTTAGATACACAACATTTTCACAAGTGAAGTTAACATAGCTTCTTAATTGCAGTATAAAATGGCTCTATGTGCCATAAAAGCATGTGGCACTGCCCCTTTAATCATTCCATTAAATGAAAAAATTTAAAAAATTTCAGTATAATGCAAATAAATGGTTAAAATGAGATTAATTAAAACCAAATGAGCCTCCCACTCACCCAATCTGAATTGATTGTGTCATTTAATGCAACGTGTTGTCATACTATATGTATGTGTATGTTTCTTTGTATGTTTATTTGTATTAAAAAAGAAAAGGGCAGAGTGTAGTGGGCCATCAGGACAAGAGAAAGAATGACAAAGAATGAAGCAATATCCGAACAGATGGAGAGCCAATCAAATGTGCAAACATGGTGCAGTTAGTGGATATTTCACACCAGAGCCTCTCTTAGTTCTGATTTGTACTTTTTCTTTAAAAGCCCACTGGCCCAGTAAAATCCTCTGCATATGTTTGAAACCTCAGCATGTTTCCTTTGTGTGTTATGCTGATGCTGTCGTGACTCATTTCTGTTAGATATTTTCTGCGTCTGCTTTCTGGAAACTCCAATCATTGAGCATGTTTCAATGACGAACAGCAAATTGCTCAGCATTGTTTGATCAACTAACAGTATGGAAACGGTCTAGTTCACACTGCTTGAATTCAGCCACTCCACAGGCCTGTGAGCTGTCTGCTCTAGAAATTAAAAAAGCCTTTCCTCTCCCCTCTTTTACTTCCATCTATCCCTTGTGACTTTTACCCCCAATTCCCTTTCCCCACTCACATACAAAAGCACATTTACCACTAGATTTACAGGCGTAAAAGCCTGTATTCATTCGTACAAACACGCACACTCTGAGCAGTGCTCAAGAAAGTAACTTGCATATGCATGCATGCATACACGCACTGACAAATATACTGACATTCTTGTCAGATGATGTGTGTTGCACCATGGGGTCCAGAGGAGTGGAATTTCGGCATAGCTCCCGCTTCACTGAGCACCATGGGAGGGAGGTTATAATCGCAAAATGCAACAAAGCCACGGTCACGAAAGACTATCTTGTTTGTGCATACAATCCAAAGTACACACATTCATAAGCATGCATACTCACCCGCAACAGATGAAGATATACATAGTAAAAAGAAAAAACTTGATGAAGCTGTCTGTGGAACAAGGCTTTATAAGCTTTCTGACACTGTATTTGTAAGAAGAAAATCATTGCAGCAAAATAGGGATAAAACACAGATTAGTTCTTTTAAGTATTTAATCCGTTTTTTTAAATGGTGACTGGATCTATTTTGTCTGTGTTTTAACATACAGGAAGTGAAGCTGGATGAAGTGCTAGATTAGCAGATGAAAACGAGGAGGAATTTATTTGATTAAAAAAGGGGGAAAACAAGGCAAAATGAATGATTAAGGATGCATTTACAATCCGAGGAAGCTCCAGTTCCTTTTTTTTTTTTTTTTTTAATCCTAAGGATTGAGGCAAAGTTTAGTGTTTCATCATGTACTAAACTGTATTTCTGTGTAATTCTTGGGCCACTGTGTATTTTAGATTTTCTAACCACCCAACAAAAGCAATTACCTCACCATGTTAAAGCACAGGGAATTTAAAATTGAGTCTTAGATCACACTCTTAAAAATAATTTACATAATTTAAATCTAATTATTGTAATGCATCTCCAGGTTTACTGTGCACTACATGTTGCATAAGTCTGTTGAATAAGTCTTCACCTTGCATGAACTTACTCTTTTTTTTAACCAGAGCTCTGTAAAACTACTGGCTGTTGTCTCTTTACTTTATAAATGGTCTAAATATTTAGATCTTTGGATGTTTGAGTCTGGAAAGTACTAGGGATGCATGTATTTCTAGGGATGCGTGGTATAGCAGCTTTGCAGGGATCCACGATTAGTTGTGTCAGTCGATTTTATTTGAGACATATTTTTTTCAAATATAAAAACACAGTAAAAATACTTCAGTCTGTTTAGGGTTTATAAATTTAATAAAATGTCACATGTCACATGGATGTCGCTGTGTCGTTTCCTCTATAAAGCATCCTGGGTAGATGGCATATGTGAGGTGGTAAGCTAACTCTGTCCATCCAGAACAGTAATTTTCGTGCAATAAGAAATGTTCAGCCCTTTCAATTTGAATCAGAGCACGTTAGAATAGAAGGCAATGCAGAAATGATATGGGGGAATGAAAATGAGGAGGACGTTATGGATAAAAAGGAGAGAGTGGGCAGATAAAATTGTGTTTGTGCAGCTTGTGCTTGGAAATACCAACCTAGAAAGTAGCGAAGTAGTTTCTACTCTCTTACTCAAGCAGTTTATGGCAAATATATTGCAATGCTGTGTTACAGCGACTTAAAGATGCTTCATTGTCACTATAAACACTTTTTTTTTCCAATTCAAATAATCGTCCTCATCATTTTCTAAAGAATTGCTTTCAGGAAATAGTTGCAAAGCAACCTCACATCATAGTAGAACTCTGACTTCACCATACACATAAATTATTCCACAGAAAGCATGGTGCTTTACTCCTACATCATTTTTCACATTGTTAACTAAATTAGTCAAGGTAAACAAAACAAAACAGATGTTTTTATTTCAGCTGTTGAATAGCAGTAACCATGTATTTAGTACATTTTACATAGCAGCATGCGGCAAAATCATCTAAAAAAATCAAGCCTAAAAACACAGGAATGTCTGTCTGTCTGATCTGTGTCTGGCCAGGTTGGCACATATGTCTGTTTGTGCACTGTTGGTGATTGAAGTTTTAGCGGCCGCCTGCTTGTTAGGTCGATATTGGTGAACACGTTCATGTTTGAGTGTGCATTAGGACGTGGGGGTGGGGTGTATGATGGGTATTCGTGTGTGGGTGTGTGTGTTTTGTGGCTGAATGTATGTGCGTGCAACATCAACGATATGTGTTCGTGACAGTGACCCACTTCTGGTGTTTTTCGGTGAGCCAGATGGGTCACGGCAGCTGTAGCTGAAGAGGCCGAGGTGGAAGAAGGAAAAGAGCAGGATGATGAGGAAGAGAGGGAGGGAAAAGGCACTTTAGGAGGAGGGGGGCCGGCGGGGCTGCTGGAAAAAAACAAAGAGAACGAAATGGGATGCTGTAAGGAAAGTGAACATTAGGAAAACTATTAAAAATGAATTATTGTAAACTTTTGTCTGAATGAAAAAATTTTAAAATATATTTTCATGTTTTGTCTCCATGACAGTTTTTCTCTACCTTTGGTACATAGAAGCAATAACTGCCAATCTTTGAACACATGCACACACAGAAAATCACTGCATAAATTAGTTATGTTTCTCATCTTATCAGGACACCAACCATCCATACCCCTCACCCCCTACTACTTTACTCTACTCCTCCTTTTAAATGTTTCAGGCAAGAAGTAATAGCCCCTCATGTTAAATTTATGAGACAGAAAGACATTGTGGAGACAGTGTGGACTGCTTCCAAGCAGAAATACCATCACAGTGAATAGTGTGTACCTGTTAGATGTTGAGTCATAATGTGAATGATTGACTGGTTGATTTGAAAAAAAAAACCACTCATTCATACTATTTATTGTTTGCCAAATTTCCTTGTGACTACAGTTGTGTAGAGTCTTAAATTTTGCACTTTCTTGTCCTACGGGCAACTGCAGCTCTCTCTAATATCTCTGTTATTTGTCCTCATAATTATATTACTTACAAAAAAGCCTCCCCACCACATGCTATTCTCAAACACACATAATTATTTTCAGTCTTTTTGCCTAGAAACCAAGAGCCCATCTGTGGAGTAAACACTAAAATCCCCTGAGCCGCAGTTCCAAATTTTCCTCACTCTTTCACGCACTTATCCTCTCTTATGCTCACAATGAATGCGTGTACAGAAGCCTGCTTGTGGCAACACATATGCACACGTTAACCTGTTGAGAACAGTCTAATACACACACACACACTTATCTTGTCTTTCTGTCAGTCTTTTTTCTTTCATTTTTAAAGTCTTTCAGTTTAAACAATTTTTAGTACCAATGCCTGACATTGGTACTAAAAATGACAAGATCTAAATGCCACAATCCTTGGTTATTTGGGTTGTGGTTTTCTCTAGTGTTTATATTGTAATCATTTCCTTTTGATTTACTTATGCTCTTTGGGTCTTGGCATATTCTGTTCATTTCTCTGTGTACGTTATTGCTACTGGGATACTGCATTTCCTTTGTCTTTAGTTTCTTAGTTTATTTGTGTGCTCTGTTCCTTGGACATTCAGATTTATTATTTATTATTTTCTAATTATTTAGATCAGTGTTTCCCAAACCTGGTCCTCAAGTATCCCTTGAGGTTTGGGAAACCCTGTGTTAGTTTATTGTCAGATTTTTCTTTGTACGTTTGACTTCTGGATCCTTTTAATTTTTAGTCTCATCCCTCAGTTTGCCTACTTTCTCCCTGCTACAGCTGTTAGACATTCCTCTGATTCATTCATTTGGGTATTCTGTTTCTCTCCACCCCTGCCTTAGTATATAAGCTTCTGGTCATTGCTGTATTCTTCTGATTTCTTGACTGCTTATCGCTGCTTACTTCTTGACCTGTTGTCTCTGTGCAAAGACCTGTATTTTGTCTTGTGTCTGAGATTCTTTTTCTTTTTTTAATGGAGGTTCTCCTTCCTTTCATTTTGTCAGTCATGGTTGGTGGAAGACAGACTGCTGCTGACTTAGAGACAGAAGACAGACATGAGGCATCATTTCCTGATGTGGATTGGCAAGATGCTAACATAGATGGTGAAGGCATTTCGATGGGTGATAGAGGAAGTAAATGTGAATAGTGGAGAAATGGAATGATATCTTGTGTCAGTTGTCATATTTAAGGCATTTCTAGTTCTTTTTTTTCTCTATGTGTTTGGACTTCTAATCTGTCCGACTTTTTTTTTTTTCACCATCAGTATGAAATATGCATAAGTGTGAGACATGTATAGTCTCACACTTGTTACTGAGAGGCATACTCATAAAAGAACAAGTAATCAACTGTATACTTTTAAGAATAGTGCGTACACAAGTTTTTAATGGTTTTTATTTCTCATTGATACAAAGTTCCTGACAAAATATTCAGAGCCACAACTCTGCATTTTGAAATCTAAATTATCAGGTTTTTTTTCTGAAGCATTCCTGCTTTGTTTGTGCGTTTATTTCATTGTGTTTACATCATGTGGCAGTCGACTTGGAACATTCTGACGCAAAAGCTGTCGGTGCATCAACTACACATCAGCTGCCTCTGCGCTACGTACTGTATCGACCTGAAGATGAAAGCTTGAAGGAAAGGATTTGTTCCTTGAAATCCAGAAAGAAGTGACAGGTCCTTGGAGGGAGTACATTGACACGCACAGAGAATGATAAATCATTTGGGAGACAATAGAAGGAGTGACAACAATATGTGATGTGGGGATTAGAGGATTTACTTTCCTCTGTTCTGAACTGCTGACAGGAAACTGTTGTTTTTGTCAACATATATATATTATATATTATATATATATATATATATATATATATATATAT
This sequence comes from Poeciliopsis retropinna, assembly GCA_010277075.1. Classification (NCBI taxonomy): domain Eukaryota; kingdom Metazoa; phylum Chordata; class Actinopteri; order Cyprinodontiformes; family Poeciliidae; genus Poeciliopsis; species Poeciliopsis retropinna. The sequence continues at coordinate 16,056,424 of VMRM01000002.1, read as the reverse complement.
ATATATATATATATATATATATATATATGTATATGGTGGGCTGGATTTTGGTTAATGAGTCTGAGTCATGAGTGTGTTTAGTGATTTAATTATGTCACAAGTGTACAATGTACCAATACTTTACAAAAAAGCGCAATGGTACTATAGAGATTCTGTTCAGTATCTTAAGGGTCTTGCTCTGAACCATCTATTTAAATACATAGATGGTTCATGAACACATGATTCCAGAGCTCATTAAGTGTGCTGTGTGCAAATAAACACAGAGAGAAGATTGCTAGAAAACTTTATTATGATTTATTTTTTTTAACATGCAATTATGCAGCTGCTGGATGTTTATGAGGCATGCAAGGAGAGGGAGGGAGGGGCATGGGGTTCTCTAAATCAAGGGTTTTAAAAAAGATATTTTTGACTGAGAATGATATGTTCAGGGCAGGACAGCTATGACAATACAATATCATGCACTCACTGGCCATTTAAGTAGTTACATCACAATAGCTGGTTGGAGCCTGTTTATTTTCAGAACTGTCTCAATTCTATTTGACGTATACTCCAAAATCTTTCAGAAATATTCTTCTGAGATTTTGTCGTACAATGATATGATAGCATTCCACAGTTATAGATTTGTCGGCTGCTTTTTCTATGACATAAATCCCAGTTTTACGACATTCAAAACGTGCTCTATTGGATTGAGACCTGGTCACTGTAGGAGCACAGTGAACTTGCCTTCATGTCATGTGAAATCATGATGAAATGAGCTTTCTGACATGGTGCATTATCCAACTGCAAGACACTATCAGCAGAAGATGAATAAACTGTGGTTGTAAAAGAGTGAACAAGGCCAGCAGCAATAGATGTATCCCCCACACCATTATGCTGTCACCACTAGCTTGAACTGTTGAACAATCAATGGTTTCATATTGCTTCTCCCAAATGCTGACCCTACTATGTAAATGTTGGTGTTGAAATTGAGACTTATCAGACCGGGCAATGTTTTTCCAATCTGTCATTGGAAATCTGTCCAATTTTGATTAACTAGTGCAGATGGAAGACTCAATAAGCACCAAAAACAATTCCTGTACATATGTAGCCTGAACAAAGATGTTTTATCAACTATAACCATCTTTCAAAGGCATTTCTGCACCAGTAGGTATCCCAAAGTAGACATCTTTTCAGTTTTCAATTCTCCATCACAATTTGTTTGGACCTCAGTGTGTTTTCGATGTCTATTCAGAAATAATTGCTCAGAGGCATATGTGTGGTCTTGTTAAGTTAGCTGTCTTTCAGTCACGCTACATATAAGCAATGTGCATTACCATAGCAAATGAGAACTTAAAGATGTTATCCAACAAGTTGCATTTTTTTTTCGCAGATGGAGCGCAACGAGACCAAGTGTGACTACTGTGGTGTAAGTTACTTGACTTTATATGAGAATCGTCAGCTCCAAAGTCAGTTGGCTCAGTTAGAGGCTGAGCTCCAGGAATGGAAGGAGACTGCCCAGAGGGAAAAGGCCCAACTGGAGGCTCGGGAGCTGAACAGGGTGGAACAGGAGAGGGAGCTTCAGCTTGTGCTTAAGGCACAAACGGAAGCCAGGGAGAAAACCACCAGAGAGGAGCTAGAGAAAAGGTACCAGGACATGACGAAAATGCTAAAAGATGAGTTTGAAGCAATATATGATAGAATGAGGAATAAGATGGAAGCGGACCATCAAAAAATTATTGAAGAGAAAGAAAGACAGCTTAGAAGGGAGCTTGGAAACTTGATGGTGGACAAACTAAGACAACAGACAGAAGAAGTGAAGAGTGCTGAGAAGAGAGAAATTGTTCTAAGAACTGACCTTCAGAAGGCCAAAGAAATTTCAGAGAGCCTGAGAAAAAACCTTCATGAGCTCAGAAAGAGGTGAGTTTTGTTAACATTTTCTTACTTCTCTGATGTTTTATGATCACCTGTGCCCAATTAAAGGACAAAAGGACAGTCACCATGCTTTGGTGATTAAACACATATACAAAGAAATTGGTAGTGTCTAACGTAATATTTGGTATATGTATGAAAAAGATTCTAAAAACATCTGGTTCTTATCATCCATGGATGTTTTTTTTTTCCTTTGTTTAGTTTAAAGGTAAGGAAAATATGTGCCATTAGTGTTTTTTGCTCATTAAATCAGTTGGCTTCTTTCACAAAACATCTTTAAGTCATGCATGAGATGTCTTCAGTATTTATCAGTGGTTGCCAACTGACTGCTAATGGCAACCAGTCAGTTGTAAAACTAAAAAATTTAAACAATCAGTGTTAAGACAGTTTACTTTTTTCAAGAACCAGATGTAAGCTCAGTTCCCATTGTTAAAACTAAATTAGTTTGGGTTCATTGATTGGCTGTTAATCATTGTGATACATGTTCATGATCTTAATATGAACTAGTTTTCATTCATTTATCAATATTTGTTGGAAATAAGGTAGAAAATAAGTTTACTGATTATATCATTGTAAGCAAATTGAATTTGAAATTTTTATGTTAATTTCTAAATTTCTCTGCAAAGCTGATGTTTCTCTTGCAGAAAATTGCAATTCTTATGCATCACAGTCACTGTTACCGTCCAGCAAGAAGGTCCTGGGTCAGAAACCCAGCCTTTTCTGCATGCAGTTTGCTTGTTCTCTCCCCAGTCATGTGGGTTTTCTTTGGATACTTCACCTTCCTCCTACAGTCCAAATACTTGAACGTGACATGTATTAGTCGTTCTCAATTTGCCCTCAGCTTTGAGTGTGTGTAAGGATAGTTGTTTGTCCTGTTCGTCTCTGTTGGCCTGGGATGGTCTAATGACCTGGCAGTGTCCCACCTCTCACCTTAGTGACCTCTGGAGATAAACACCAGACCCCCCATGAACTTTGAAGGATGTAAGACAATGGATGGACAGATGGTTTAGCCAAAACAGCAAGAAGGCTGCAACTCAGCATTCATCCTCTTAATGCTTTGGAAACAGTTGTATGCAAGAGATGTCTGATGAGTTTTATGTAGTTTTTGTGAAATGCTGTGTCAGCCTTATGTAAAATGTAGACCTTCCAAAAGGTTCTGCTTTTGTCTTGTTAGTCTTTAAATATTTCCCCAATCATTATCAATCAACATTTCCCAATCAAAATCATTGTGATTTTGTTTGGGAAATATTGTTTTTGGTCAGTAGTGATTTTAACCTGGGAACTCCCATTAATTGATTGGCCCATTGTTAAGAGCTGGAGAGGCATATCACAGATGCATGTTTCTCAATAAACACAGAATGTATGTAAGGGGTGAAGAGGCATATTTTTAAAGATTTGTAGAGGTGCTTAGAAGACTTATCAGGTTCCTGAAGTAGAGCCAGCACTAAACTTGAAATATTTTTAATTAAATATGATCAGAAATGTTGTCATATTTGTGGTCATATACAGCATCTCAGTAGCTTCTGAGAAGGCATTCTTCAGGTGTCACCTGAAATACCACAGATGATTACTTCTGCCATGACCTTTAGACTGTTTTAGATTCTCCTGCCCACACCCATTTTAGCAGGAACACTTTCTCTATGCGCTCTGTTCAGTGTGAGACTTCAGTATGTGTGGCAAGGGTTAGGGTTTATAGAAAATCATTTGTTTCATAACATTTCTTTTTCGTTGACTTTTTTTTTTTTACAACTATGATTAACTCTGCTTTCCTACTTTGGATTTTATATTACTATAAAGCAGTAAATGGAAAAATGTGCACAAGTCTTTCTTGGTTAACTTGTTTTCTTCAAAGATCTTTTCTTTTCTCAAAGTTAGAACATACTGTGGCTGGAAATAGAGTGGGAGTGGGTGAGATTTTAATGCAAGTCACATCAGCTGTAAGCATACTAACAGCAGGCCTACAGGGATTTTCCTATTGTTGTGTGACATTGCTATGAAAACTAAAATTAATCTACTGGATTTTCTAGTCTTTACTGCTAGGAGTGCTCTAAATAGATTTTGGCATGCTGTGTTTGCAGGTGACACATTTTTTTGTTTTGTATAATTAGAGGTTTGCAAAACAGGCTCTGAGCAGTTTGCTACACTGTGAGGTAAACCTTGTGTGCGCCAATGTCTCAGTTAGTTGTGAAATCTGAATATCTCATTTACAGCAGCAGATATGTTTTTGGTAATATTTTTTTGTTTTTATAGACACGGCATGCAACTTCTAATCCAAAACAGATTTTTAGATAACATATTCTGTTTAAAGCACACTCTGTACGGTTTCTAGAGGACTCGTAATTTTAGTATAGTCTAGTTTGGCAAGCTCATCCATATGAATTGAAATTTCACAAAACAAATCATAGCATTGTTTCTACATATAGAAAATGACTAAATGTGATGTTGTTTTTTTACTTTTACAAAATTTTAAAGTTATGAATTTAGATGCTTTGATGTATAATGCTGATGCTGTCTTTGTCACGTGAAAGTTTTAACCATTTTTAACTAATCATTTTTTGACATATTTACTGAAAATGTTCTTACTATGATTGCTTTACAATTGTAGGATTTACTTTAAAGTGAATCCATCAGGATTGTCTCAAACTATAAGATCATCTTCAAGGACAGGCAACTTTATTAGTTCAAGTCAGGCTAATTTGTTCTTTGATTGTTTTAATTCCTCACCTACTAAAGTAATCTATACAGGAAGCACAACAGTCTTAGTACTTTTACTTCCTGTTCCTGGTGGCACAAGAAGAAAAGGACTCACCTTTTTTCTAAAGATGCATGGAAAGGCATGGCTAGACTTGTCATTGGTACTTCATGTGTACAACCAAAGCAGAAAATTCATGACTAATATTAATGAGACCATCATGTATTTTGGGTCAAATGGTGTGGTTACATGCGGACAGTATAATTTCTAAACAGATCACAATAGCTGATAAGTGCATCTTTTTATGTTTGTGTGTATGAAGGTAATTTATTCTCAACATATTAACTTCATTTTTTATAAAAGGTTTTTACAGATTTTCACCAGAAACTTCACATCTAATAAATAGGATAACTATTTGTGTATGTTTGCATGTCCCAGATTAGGTCATGTATCAGCTGCACATATACACACACGCACACACACTCACTGACAAGTTTTGAATATTTCTTTAATGTCTTTTCAGCAATTTTCAAGCGTAATAATCAAGTAGCAATGTCTGTGCACTTACAGCCAAATTCAGTTTAGTTACAGAGAAAAATGCAAGAAATGTTTACTCTTCTGTGACTCACAGAAATGCTATGAACGGCAGGAGTAATCTAAAGTCTCAAACTGGGCCTTGCTTCTGAAGGCCTTGTCACACAAATTAATGCAGTAATTCCTGCACGCAAATCACATTGTGAAGTCTCAATAATTTTTATGGGATGATGATAAGATTAAAAACTATAACTTAAAATTATTAGTAATTTGTTAAAATCTGAAATTTCTCATCAGAAAAATATGTGGGAGGTTCATCAGCCATTAGAGCTGCTTGGCACAAATCCATTTTCAGACATGTGCCACCATCAGTTGAGAAACAAACACACGGCTGGGCAGACTCAGACCAGAGACGGGACTTGGAAGTTAAGGGGTTGGCTCTGACTTCGCACCAGTGAAATTCACTGTATCAAATATGGCCTGTAAAACAATAAAAGTGTCTTCAAAGCGAAACAAGCTGCTCTAATCAACACTTTTATTGCTTTGCTAATTGCATGAAACGGATGAAGTATAAAGATTGAAGAGTACAAAAAAAGAAACATGAAGAGGACATGTTCTGAAGGACGAATTAAAAGAATCAGCCTGGATCGTTAAAAGATGAGAGAAACAAGGCAGCTGCTGCTGATGTGTTTCTCTGTGCACAACACTCTTTTGGAACATGTCCACTTTAATTAATTAATTTATTTACCAACCAGGAATGTTAAACATTTCCCCAGAGTTTGACTTAATAAAAATAAATCTGCAGTTTTGACTTAAAATCATCAAGTTGTGTATATGTAACTGGAGCTTTTGTTTTTTCAACTATGAAGTTTATGACAAATTCCTTATAAAGACACCTTTGGAAGGACTTTGGAGTAACTTAAGCTATGGACTGAATTCATTGTGAGACTTATTGAAAATCGTTTTCAATTGCTGCTTTGTGTTGGCAAAGTGATTTAAAAAAGCATCATAGATGCAGTTTCCCAAATGCAGGTTTTTCTGTTTTAGACTTTAATTTCTGGGATACAGTGTGTACATCTCATCAGTTAATTAAAGCTGCTCAAAAGATCAAGTTTGAATATTTTTTGCAAACAGTAGTAAAATTATTTCTAGTTGCTACAGGAGGAGCAAGACTGGGTCAGTGAATATACTGTGTATAAACAGCATAGTTCGGTATGGTAGCTAAAATGCACACAATAAAAAGCTCTGGAACATTTCGGGAGAAATGTGTAGGTCCAGGCAAATAATATGTTTAGTATCTTGCCTCCTTCTTTTCTGACCATTTCCTGTCTGATTTCTGTAGAGAAATGTTATTATTGCCACAAAATCTTCTTGAGAAACTATTTAGTCTCTAGGAGACAAGTCACTTAAGTCATTCTTGAATTTTTCAGATGACTTAAAGTTTTTATATGCTGTTTGTTCAAACCTGCAAAACAAAATTACTGCAAAATTACAATTTACTAGCAATAACAAAATTTAGATCTGTTAAATACAATTTTTTAAATACATTTTTACTTTCTTACTCCCCAAGCACCACAGAAACACCTGCATTTAGCTGAATATATTTAGGATAGTTTGGCCCTTTATGGATATCCAGTCCTCATTTTTGTAGAGCTCCGGTAAGCGGGTGCCACAGCTGGTGTCTTTCACCCAGCTAGATGTATGTAATTATCTGTATACAGTAAACTGGTGAACCAGTTCACTCTGACCTAATGTAAGCTGATTATCTCTCCCTGAAATCTCGTCTCCTCTGTGTCTAATGAAAACAAACAGGAAAACAAGCACAGTGCTAACAGGGGTGCCCAGGCCCATAAGGCCTGCTTTGAGTCAGGAGGGTCAATATTCAGGGAAAGATTATGTGGCACGACACAATGATGCATGAGAGGTCTGTGCAAAATCACCAAAAAAGATGCTTACTGTCTGTCACACCCTTTTTTTTCTTTCTGTGTTCATAATGGTTATTTAGGAATATGGCAGTTTTTTGTTTTCATTTTTTTATATAATTTTTTTATATGGTAAACCGTATGTCCTTTTTTTCCTTCTATCATGTCATATATAATTAAATCACATTTGTTTTGTTTAGTTAAATGATTGCTTGTTTTAATTATACAAGCATTCTGAACCTTCTGATATTTTTCTGTAACAGTTTTATTGGCATGTTTTGTTAGCCATCTTTATACCGACTTCAGACATATGTACTTTTCCCAAACATGTTTGCTCATATTTACTGTAATTTTCAAATTTGATCCCATGTTATTCAAACATAATAACATGGGACATGTCAGAGGGAGTCTGACAGGTTTAAATGAATGGGTAATGTTGAAGAACCCGACTGGTAACTGTATAACAACACACCCTCCTCATGAACCAAACCTCAATAAAAATGTCACCTGTCATTTTGCATGTGTGTGTGTGTGAGTGTATATTGTGCCGGTAGGCGTCTAGTTTTGGCTATGATAAAGTTATCTACTGCAGTTTGAAGGATCGTTGCATATCAATATTTAAAACTGATTAGCTTGCCAGTTTAGCCTTTTGCATACCAGTTCCATTTGGAGCAAGTGGGTCAGCAAAGTAATTTTCACACATTTTCAGTCTGTGCTGCAAGTCCTTAGGAAATCTGTAGCAATTTGTTAAAGATGTTAAAGAAGAGAAAAGTAATTCTGTCACAAATAAGTAATAACTTAATTTGATATTAAATTGAAAAACAACAACTTTGGAAAAATTGACCTCCCCAGTATGTTCCTCCAACTTCATCCCTGTGAAGGCCATAGTTTTATTGATTGTGGTTATTATTCATATTTGGACCACTCCAGAAACATGAAATATAAGCAAAATATAAACAATATTTTACTCGCATGGCTTTACAATTGACCATTGCAGATCACAGAACATTTCTTCAAATTATTAGTTGTGAAACCCAGTACAAAACCTCCCCAAAGGAAGGACAAATTGAGGCATAGTTAGCACAAAGTGTCCAATGGCAGACAACTCTTTTTTTGTACCCAATAAAACTTGAGTAACACATGACTCACAATGGTGAAGGAATGGAATGAGAATGACACAAAAATGTAGGACTGGGACATCTAACCAGTAACCTCAATAAATAAAAAAAAAAAAAAAAAAAAAAAAACATGTTTTAAAACTGATTTGTTTAAAACCTTTTTCAGTTCCTTAATTTTTAGCTCACTGGTAGCAAAAGTGCTCAGCAGGTAATGCATCTATCAGGCGCAAAGAAGATGTAAAGACTAAAGAGTATCACAGAAAATCTGCCTCCGTGCAAAACATGCTGCTGTGAGCATAGACACCAGAACTGATGTTAGTCACAATGTTCCTGGTAAAGGTGCAGAGACAAAACAAGTCAGTCTATTTCGGATCTCATTGTTTAAGACAAGTAAAGGCATATTCTATTCTATTCTATCCTATTCTGTTTAATGACTACAAAGCCCCTTATTGATTAGATTTGATCACATTCTGCTACAAGAAATGCAACAGAATGATATGTTATGTTCTATTTTACACCAAAACCAGCACCTGTCTGCTTTTCACAATTTTCACACAAGGTTAAATCAGCTGGGACTGAAATGTAAGGCTTATCACATTCACTTGGTCCTTGATTCTTTTATTGTGCGAGAGAGGAGTGGGAAGACGGCTTTCCTTTTAAAATGGCAAAGAGGTTAAAGAAAAGATCAAGGGGTATGAAAAATAAAATATGAAAAATAAAGCTGATAGTATGTGGGCAGACAGCTTCTCTAACTGATGACAGGCTGAAACATATCACGTAGCTTGTGAGCATGCTTGTGGCGTTGAGAGAAGCGTCTGGGAATTTGACACGCATCGCTTATTTCCCCCCAGCTAGCTGGTCACATGCTTGAATCCAACATCATGCCTTGCTGTGAGTCTGTATATGCCTTCATCTGACTCTGTGGCTATTTCTGTGTCTTTGGGAGCATGCTTACATACACCCACGTACACCTGCAGTGAGTAGGATAATTATCCCTGTGCACAGAGTCAATCAAAACCAGGCTTGGCAGGTATTAAAGAAGCTGTCATAAAAAAGTGCAAGAGAACACACAAAGAGAAACACACACACACACACACACACACACACACACACACACACCCACCCCCCCTACACACACACACACACCTGGGTTCTGGATTGCAATGCTGATAAGACAGTTCACAAGTGGAAGAGCAGGAGTGGTGGAGAAGTGAAATGATGGATGACAAACAGAAGGGCATCTATTTGTAACAAGGAAGAACTTTGAGGGAAGCGCGACTTGTGGTTTTATTCCAATTTGCAGTTTCCACTAGCAACCTAACAAACAATGATCCAGTCACTACACTGTTAATTCCCTTCTGTTTGTGTATGTGTCAGGTAATATGTCATGTCTACTAAGAACTGAGTCGAGCAGCCGTCACAGCCTGCTTGTGAGGTATCAGCAGAAATCCAACTTCAAGTTCATCTTACTGCACTGAACAAACATAGACTCTATCTCTGTCACACACACGCAGTCTGAGTTGTGGGGGTGTGCGTGTGCATGCAGTAAACATTACTGCATGAAAGGAGAGCTCTTCGTGGTGGAGGATCACTAATCAGCTCTAATGGCTCCAGTTTATAGTGGGGTTCATGACAACACAATAAACTAGAACAGTGTTCTGTGTATTTCTGTGTACATGTCATAGAATAGTCTCTCCTAAACTCAGTCTCACACACCATACACACGCAATAAGCTATCTTATTTGGTAATCAGCAATTATTTGATGAAACAGTAGCATAGCAACCCAAACATACAAATGAAACACAACAAACATGTTGCAATAGAGAAATGTTAATCGAGAATGACAAGTTGGAAGACAAACACATTCTCTGACCCAATGGCTAATTTGGTTAGATGTTATATCATATTACTCGTACTTTGCGCTTCGACGTGTGTGTGTGTGCGTGTGTGTGTCGTTGTTGTTTTGATTATTGTTGTTATGGCATCCCTAGGATGGTTACTAGATAACCCAAAAAACAAAAGATACACAAGCAGATGTCACTGTGCACAACCTCACACACTAAACACATTCAGATGACAGCATTATAAGATCTAACAGAAGTACAATAATGTTAGAAACTCCTAAAATATGTTTAAATTTACACTTATTTTGTGTACATCTGGAAATGTACACCAAAATGTACCACTGTATCTTTGCATTGCATTTTTTTGTTTCTTCTTGTCCAACTTGGAAGAATGCTTCCAAGCTGTTGAGCAAAAACATCCTTAAACCTTGTATGTACACACTTTCATTTCAAAAGCTTTGCTTTTACATCTTTTGAAAGATTATGTCACTGGTGACCTTTATTCAACTAGCTGGACAGGAGGAAGCATAGAGAAGAAGAGAAAGAAGGGGAAGACATGCATTTGAACTGGGGACAAATTCATTGAGGACTATAGCTTCAGTAAATGCTGCACTTGCTGTTCCACCGAGCTACATGGTGAAATCATACTGAGAAGACTTGAGATTTGATTCAGATTAAGATTCTTTAACTAAAGACACGGGACTTGATTCTTAACTCTTGCTCTAGTTTTGAGACTTTACTTGGATTCACGCTCTAAAGACTTTACTTGGATTTGTGCTCTAATAACTTGGACTTGTATTTTAAAGACTTCACACTTGAATCAGCCAAGATGAAATAGAACATATCTGATTAGACAGTATTCATTTTATTTGAAAGTTGAATTGAGATTTGGAGAACACTGAAAATAAAGACTTGCAAATATCTCTTAATAATTGAAGCAAAACACTCTTTCATGCACAGGGAGTATAAATCTAATGTAACAAACGTGTTCCCCGAAACATTAAATATCAAATAAAAGCAGAAAATTCTAAATAAAGGATTTGGTGCAATCAGTAACTCATCAGAAAAAATAGTGGCTAAAATAGGCAGACAGATTTATCACATCATGGGGTCTTTATTGAGATTAATATAAAAGAACATAATGACATGGAACATTTTGTGCTCACTCACTGGAAATAAACTTGCTGGAGGATGTTAGGTTTGACTTTGTGATGCTGACCTTTCTCCCAAACCTTTGAAATATGTGGAAGGGAAAAAAAAAAAAAACTAAGTCTCTCCTGACACACACACACCTGAAAAAACAAAAAATATTTGATTTGGTAGGTCATGGTAACACTGAGGCTGAGATTAGCATTGTTGATGTGAGCTCCTGCCTGTTTGTGTGCGCGAGAGTGTTTATGATGTGTCCTGATGGGACAGTCGACTTGGGCTTCTGGTAGGGGGTACTCCAATCTGACATGCACTCACTGGATATGCCCTACCTAGTTATTCCACTGACAGCCACTGCCTGGGGAATAGGAGCTGGAGCTCATGCACGCAAAGTACACGCAGATTCATCTGTAAAATACACAGACACGTAAAATGCGCCTGTACACACGCGAGGTGGATGTGTGTGTTTTCACGCGATCATTCCCCTCTGGAGCCAGTGTTTTTTCTGATTTTGCTTTGAGCGTGGCTGGTACAGAAGGGTGAACAGTGGGAGTCTGGTCGGCTGTCACTAGAAAAGTCAAAGACATGCCCTCCCATAGACACACTTTTAGCAAGCAAAGTGTCAAAGACTGAGCCCTAAATAAGAATGACAAAGGACTTCACTCTCATCGATGCACACACACTGAAGCTATAATCCATTATTAATTGAAGCAGATTGTTACTTTTAAATATGATTCCTAGCTGTTTCAAACACACACATCCAAAAGAATAACAAGTGCACTTCAACACATGCACGATGCATCCAAAACCCGAGCATCATTCTGTCAGAAAGGCTGGTTTATCATTACAGAACATGAACTTTCAAAAAGGTCATATCATGACTTCTCGTGTGGTCATAAACAGCAGCTGAAAGTGACTGCTTCATTAGTAAATGGACTTTTAAGCTATAATTCTCTCTGTTCGTGCTTTTTGTTCTCTCTGCAGCCGCAGTGTGCTGATTAGAAAGTCCTAACCCAGGTAGTTCCCTCCTACCATGTGCATGCCTGTCTGTGTTAACTTTCTGCATGTCCTTGACAGTACAGGCAGTGGAACTGATGATGTTATTTCAGCCTGGTGAGCAAGACAAGACCATCTGCTCTGCTATATAGATTGCCCGCCCTGTATCTGGTAGTTTGCATCGATAGGTTATACTTCACCTATCGCTGAACATTGCCTTGCAGCTCTGAACCTGTGCACAGGTCATACTGCAAATTTCCTGACGTAGTTCACTTTGTTGTGGTAACATTTATATAGGTATGCTTCATATCATTAGTATATTATTCATTGTAGACAATACAAATAAAACTACATTACATGGATATCCTAAGTGTCAGTGTTTTTCAAACAAATATTTTCTATCTAAATCACATTTTTACATAAGCTTTGACATTTTATTTTATGCTATTTAAGATCTATTTATTATCTTTTGTGAAAGGCCTATTTCCTATAAGAAATAAACTGAAAATAATTTCTAAATGTACCAGTGGAATGGAAATAAGGTTTTAGTTAGATTTCATTTTTTTTAGGTCCAGTTAAAGCCTGAGTGAACACTGATACTTTTGTAAGAAATAATCTCAGACGCCCATCTGGACCTACACTTCTTATCATTGTGATAAGTTAAATAAGTTTTCCCTGGTGGCTTACCAATAAATTTATGTTGCATACTTTTTGATGAGACTGTGTTCGATGTTGAGAATGATGTTTGAAAGAAGCAGAAAATCCCCTGCCAAGATTGATATGTCATTCCAATTGCACTTCCCATGTGAACTTCATGGTTATCATCTATCTGCTGTTAGCCTCTATTTGTCTAGTCTGCTTTGCGTAAGCGGTGGTGCTTATTATGTTTACTCTTTTCTCCATCTTGCTGTCAGGACATATTTTGTGGCGTCATATGAAGGAACAGAATGTGCTTTTGCAGGTCCAGGTCACACAGTCTCACTTTGCCATGTGAAACTGCTTTGCAAAAATATGTAAGCTTTGATTGGTCCCGTCTCTGAAAAAGGACATTAAAGCTGAATGTTCACCATATTCTACAGCTACAAGAAAAATGTGAAAGCATGAAATATAAGGAAATTATGATTGCTCTTTTGGTTTTTAAATTGGATTAAATATATTTTTATGTGATGAATGCCCTTTTCTTTTTTAACAAAAAGTGCCTTCTGAGTCATAACCCTAGTGGATATTTTCTCTGTAATTACAGACTGAATTGTAATTTTGACAAAAAAAGAAAACATGTTTTATAAAAATACCTCTAGTGCATGTGTGAATCCTTATTGACAACAGAAAATAGATGTTGTGAGTACCTTTACTGTAAAGATAATTTGTGCAGGAACCTCGGAAATAAGGAGCAAGGATCAATTTGCCCTGACCTATCAAAAATAACTACGCTAGCTTGTTAGATTGTTACTTCAGTACTATTAAATTTTTTTTATTTGAATGAAGGGACAACTCAGAAGTTAAGGACAAATACACAACAGCAATTTCCTTGGTGACAAAGTTGTTTGTTGGAAAACCTTAATAATTTGCTCAAATGTTGCCAGTTACAGATTTTGCCCCAGTTAGTCATTTCTGCCTGTGGTGAATTACAGGCAGTGTAAGAGACCATTGAAACCCCTGGCTAGGGTACCAGCATCTGAGGTTTTTAAGCTGTTATCGTCACAGAACAACTGCTCTACTCCCTCCTCTTTACTATAAAACCACAGAATAAATATTTAATTTATGAATTCAAACTCCTTCTGGAGACTTTGCTATCACTACTTTGGTCTTGGGTGGATATTGGGTTGAGCGATGATTGGTGTTTCAGAAGCAACACTGGTGCTCTTTGGTAAATGTCACACCTTTAAAGAAGATTTGTTTTCAGTCTAGAGGAATTTTTAAGTTGCCTGGGCCATAACCTTTTACTCATTAATGTCTGAATTATTGGTGACCATGAAACCAGTTAATAGGATGGATTATCACTGACAGCTGCATTAGCTTGGTTCAGTAGACTTTTGCATACTGCTTAATTTGCTAACGTGTAAATATGCTAGATTTCCAATTTTGCAAGAGTGAGATTGGAAGCAAATTTAGCTATTGACTATACCCCCCAGATCAATTTCTGTTTATTGTGTTAAAGACAAAATTAAACCTTGGGAGGAACACCAATCTCTTCATATCAGTCACTTATGAGGAACATTTAAATTTGTAATCTCTCCATTTTAACAACACCATCCTTCCATGTGGATCATTAAGATAAATTGCCTATAAGCTAATTTCCCTCTTGTGAGAGTTAAGTGATGTTAAGTTCAGCTGAGGTTCTCTAATGAGAATACATTGCTGCTGACACTTCACGTTCATTTCCTCACTTTTCTCTTGTTTTGTCCCTTGACAGGCTGGGGACGGCAGACAACATGAAGGATGAGGCAGAAGAGAAACTTGGAAAAGAGAAGCAGAATGTTGAAACACTCAGGTAAGGATGGCACATAAAAACAGTGCAAGAATAGAAATGCAATTTAATGACAGGAGGTTGAGAGAGTAGCTTTTGATAAAAAGATTTTGTAAACAGATTAAAAACAACTGGAAAAGCCCATCACTTTTTAAAACTAACACAGAAAAAATAAAACTCTTGGCTATGTGCATATTGGACGGCTACTGTACATGGCAGGGAGATGATGTCTGATATGGTGAAACGATGCAACAAAAGTGGAAAAAAAACATAGACAGGAATGTTAATTCATCTGACCCATGGGTTAATTCCTGTAAATGGAGAGAGAGACTGAAAAAGACATGAGTGGATGAATGGGTGACGGGAGGGGTGACGTGATTGGGAGAGAAGAGATGGGATGTCAAGGAAATAGCGCGTTTTAATCACCCTGCTGACATTGAAAAATTCTACATGAGTAAATCATCAGGGGTCAAACGCATGCAGTCTCTCTGTGTCTCTGCTTTTTACTTTTAACCTTATCTCAGATGACATATCTGGCTCATATCTGTTCCTCCATTTGGGGCTGTCAACCTTATGATTTATGTCATTTGACATTATAAAACTGACTCTCGTGACAACCAGTGCCCAGGCTCCTCATCCACTCTGCACGCACAAGTGCACAAAGCCCCAGAGACCAGCTCAGAGGCTGCCTTATCACCCGTCTTCTGTACAAAATTCAATGGATCACTTTGAGTTTCAAACCCTATATTAGAAAAATAACAACCCTGCATCTCTTTGTGTCACAATCAGTATTTATAAAGGAATACCATTTTTTTTAGATAAAGAGTTCAACATGTTCTCACCCACGTGTTCCCCTAGAAGTGTTTTTGGAGTAACAAAATGTTCTTTTCAAACATTTTAGTTTTACAAGCTTTGCATTAGTTTGTGGCTTGATGACAGGCGTTATTGTGATTGTGTATGTAAATGTAAAAGTGTGAGGAAAAGTGTGCCTTCTTTTAGTGGTATCATTGTTACTTTATCTTTATTTTAACTTAACTTTTTAATCAGATTTAGATTTTTTTATGATACAAGTAACTGTTAATGTAAATTTTCTACATCATGTCTGATCATGTTGTAAAATTATACCCTGTAATACACTGAATATAAAATATTATGCTCTGGTGGCCAAGATAAATAATTTCTGAACTTATTGCACCTTTTGATTTGACCTGCATGTACAAGTAACTTAAAAATAAATAAACTTTTGGGGGGAAATTAAAAAACAATAATTTTTTTCCACAGGGGTTCACAAGTTCTTGTAACTTTCAGATATGCCTGTGTTGAGGATTACTATGATATTCAAAGCTATGATTAAGTCAGCACCACTTTGAATGATCTGAAATGCCATTTGTAGATGCCTTAATACTGAATTTCTACTATATGATTGACTGATTGGCAATTTCTGTTAACCCTTAATAAAGTGGCTAATAAATGTATCAAAGTGGATACTCTTTTGTGAATTAGCGTTTCTGTTGGTATCCATCAATGTTCAATTCTTGTTGTTATTTTGCTTTAGAGGTGCGTTTGTGCGGGTGCAGCAGATTCTCCGAAAAACTCTGACCATTCTCCACTTCTGTGGCAGCGGGTTCACAGACTTAAAGGGTTTCCTTCATCAGCTGACTGTGGCCTGGCAGACTTTCAGTTCTCAGATTTTGCAGCACTGCAAACAGGGCTTTTCAGGTAAAACCTACTCATCAACACACACAGATTAAGAAGCAAACTAAAACTATGAGTCTATTTTGAAAGGCAATGTAGCGGGTGTATGTCAGTGCAAAGTTTCAGCTGAGTGGGAAGGGACATGGAGGAAAAGAGGAAAAAAATTAGCAAATAATCTTTCAGCAGGACTGAATATTAGTTTAACTGTTACACAGACTGTTGGGGATTAATGGTGTGTCTCTGAGGGTTTAAAATTAATAAACAAACTCCTATTTGGCAAGATGGCGTATGTTTTCATGGGTACATTTGTGTAATAATTGTAAAGAAGGGAATTAATTAGGGATTCTAGTTAAAGGAGTAAGACTGCAGTGTGTGTGTGTGTTTAATGCCGACAGTAAATGCCTCAAGGACCGCTAACCTCCAGCTCACCTCATGGGTGGGTCTTTGTCTCTCTGTTGCATGCTCTAAACAGCTGCCAAGTGTGGGCGTGTACGTGTGTGTGTTATTGTGTTTGTATAGGTGCACACACACGCAAGAGAAAAATGGAAATGTGGCTTGAAAGAGGAAGAACATAAAGTAGTCCAACAGTGGAGTAGTCCTCCATTTGTATTGATGCCATGTGAAGATGTGTTTTTCTGAGACATGATCATGAAAGCAGCTGCTGCACATACCAGCAGATACAATAAACTACACACAGAGAGTTGAGCATCCGCACACACAGATCCATTTAAATACACAGTGGAAAGAAACCCAGTTTTGCTACCAAGATGGATGTTCAACTCAACTTTATGCGAATGTTGTTAAGAGAAGTTGAGCTCTTAATTCATAAGTTTATAGGGGGAGTAAAGAACTCAAACAAACACTGTAAAGCAAAGATTTTAAAAAGACGGACTGGAGGAGAAGAACTAAAATTTTGTTACAATATCTGTAGTATTTATCACAGTTAGGAGTCCTGACAAAATCTGTTGCATTTAACACAATATTTTGGGCTTTGAAAAAAGAATACAGAACAGAATATTTACAAATTCTCTCACAGAACCGTTTTTTCCTCACTTAAATCACACTAAACTTTAACTGTTTTTGTTCAAGCTTACTAGAATATTTTTACTCTAAATGACAGAATAAGAGATTTTTGAATTAAAATTTCAAATTCATAAGTTTAGATTCATTTTATTTGTAAGTGCTAGAGAAGATCTTTGCGATGGCCACCATAAAATGTAGACTTGGTTTTTCTTAAGCCATTTTGTTACTAGTTTGGCAATATGATTAGGGCACTTGTACATTTGGACAACCTAGTTGTGCCTGATTTTTAAATCCTTTATTGATGTTTTGAAATGTTGCTTAAATATTTCAATGTATTTCTCTTTCATTATGATGCCATCTATTTAGCATTGAGCAGCAGTGTCTTGCAGCAAAGTTTCCTTAAAACATGACACTGCCACCTGGATGCATCACAAATAATATCTCTCCTTCCTGTATGGCAAAGGGACTGGACAATATTTTATTTCATATGTGCAGCTAAAGCACACACAAATATTAACTGCATCACTATTTGTTTTTAATACATACATGCAGCAGTTATGAATGCTTTCATGGAGTTGGCAGTGAGTTTAAACAGTAGCTGGAATCCCTCTTGTAGAGTCATTCAAATTTAAATCAATTAGACTTTTATTTTATTTCTCTGTTCCTTGCCTAGTTATGATTAGATCAGGCTCAGTAGAAAGAAATAAAGAAGTTAATTAAAGTAAGAGGTAGAAGCCACTCAAGAACATCTATGATTCATTCACATAAAGTTCTCCTCTCAGTCAGAGGAACTTTGTGTATCTTTATAATAAAACAAAGCAGGAAAAAAAACCCCAAAAAAAACAGCCATTAAGGCACAGTTTGAGATTTTGGCTCAGAATGACCAAGCAATGAAACATTCAGATTTATTTCTGCCCATGCTTTTTTCCATTGTACCAGTGTTGTAAAAGAAAATCCCTGTTGTTAATTAAAAAATAACCACAAACAATGTGCTTGCAAACTGAGACGAGACTTGGTTTGTTGCTAAACAGTGCTGTCTGGCAGGGCCTCACTGTGATAGTCAAGCAACAATTAGAGGGACTAGGGAATGAAAAATAGTCTGTGAGGAACATAAAGAGGTTGGCTAATACGCACGGATGAATGTGATTTATGATTAGACGGGGAAGAACAGGGAGGAGATGACAGATCAAGCTTGAGGGCTGTGGAATTTTACACTGAACGGGACAAAGGCAGCCAATCAGATGACAGCAAAACGAAGACACAATCTGAGTTTATTCTGTGCAGTTGTCAGCAAACACGTTGTGCAGCTTGGCATAGAAGTGGCTTTCAAAGAGATTTGACAGTGTGGGAGTTTTTTTTTTTTTACATTTTGAAAATGGGGGAAAGGTTAAAGCAAATACAGTTTCAAAGCTGAATTGAGGGCGTGTAGGATTCTGTCTGTCTGCGTTTGCATGTTTGCGTGCTCGTGCGTGTGTATGAATGCGTGCATTTAAGTGTGTTTGACCGATCCATGAACCAGAGCCATCTGCCAACACACAGGGCTATCCAAAGACTACTGTATAAGGTATCAATTTCTTGGGAGCCAGTCTTGTGCATGTGTAAGTTTATGGCAGCTGTATAAAAATGTCACATATATCCTCACAGACAGAGGGCAGCTGAGTGAGACGTTTCTCATTGCATCACCTCACTGCATTGCGATTCTTACAACTGCTTCAGCCATATATAGAAGATGTCAGAGTCTAGATTTAACAAATACATAGTTGAGTTTTATATGTGTAACATAAACATTATAGCTCAAAGCTAAGGCTAATTAAGCAAATGCGCTATTTATGCTGAGACTGTAACACTCCAGGATTCAGGATTCTACCATGGTTCAATTATTTGACATATTTCCACAAATCGCTGTATCTCGGGAGCTGGTGAACTTTTATTACACATAATAAACTAAGCAGACACCCAAAAAAGGCCAGTAATACCTACAAACCCAAGAATATGATATTATAGTAATGTAGTCCCTCATAAAAATTCCAGGGTGCAACTGTGTGTATGTGTGTTTGTGTTTATGGGTGTCTGTAAAGGTAGCTGCTTGCTGTCAGCACATCTTCCTATATAAATTACTCTTATTTACTGTGAGCTCTCTTTATAGCTCTGCATTGTGTCATGTGGTGTAAACCCCAAGGAGACGATCAGTGTGTCTGTGTTATTTTAATTATGTTAATTAAAAACGGAAAAAACTTTAGATTTTGACCATTTTCACACACAGACTGTCTTACAATATTGTAGGTTCTCGGAGTCATTTTTATGTTCTGTGATCTTCATTTCTTCCATTTGTTTTTAATTGGATTCAATTCCACTAAATAACCAGGAAACTGTAGCAGTTTTCATTTCTTTCTCTGAAAACAATTAAGAGTTTATTTTTTTGGCTTGTCTACATCTTCCGCCGCATACTTTCACCAAGCTTCAGCATGCTTTTCCTTCAGCAGTGGAGTCTTGTTCATTGAGGATTTATAGAAGCCATCGGATTTGAGTGCTTTGCTTATTATTTTCATGGAATAGACAGTGCTTGCTATTTCTTTGTCTTTCTGAAGCTTGCAGGGAATGCTCCTTGGCTGCTCATCAACTCCTTTGACTCGTCTGTCAGACAAAAAAACTTTGGGTGCAGATGGATGTACATACCGTTCCTTTTATTCTCCTTTTTTTTCCTCTAAATTTTATGTATCAATGCTTTATGTCTGTACACTGTGAACACTTGGAAACCAAAATCAAATTCCTTGTTTGTGGACAGAATCTTGGCCATTAAAGCTGATTCTCAAGTATTGCAAGGAACATTTGGCTGTGACTGGTTCATGGTGAATTTATGTTCTTTATTCTTGTGGATTATGGCTCCAGCAGTGAACAATGGGTGGGTCTGGGGGACGATAACAATGTATCTTGCCTAACAAACGGCTTATCTCAACTGGTATCAGGTGCTAATTTGACAGGATCCAGTGAAAGATTCTTGCTGCAATGCTTTTACTGAAAAAGCGTGAGAGTTGCATGTTTGGAGAAAATTTGTTTGAAGCTCCAACAGCCTTACGCAGCATGAGTTCAAAGGCTGCAGAGTACAGCAAGCAATTAAACTGTCAGTCACGGCTGTCACTCAGAGGCAACATCAGGGGTTTTCATAGGCCCTTCAAAGTTATTTAATCCTATTAATGAAGCAATAATTTTCTAAAGTGACCATCAAACGTGTGTTGCTTATGTTTTCAAGCCAATAAGCAACAGCTGTTGGTAAAAATTCAGTTAAGCAGTCTTTTACCTCATAAGTTTCAGCGGTTTGTTTTTTGGGTTAGGTTGTACACTTGTTCTAAGGTTTATGATAAGGAATTTTGTCCAGCTATGCTAAAGCAAAGAAACACAGCTGCAGTCATGGTACAAAAGAAAGTACATTCCTTTTTAATCATGTTGACTTGTTGGGATTCTTTACCATGTATGTCACATCTCTGAAAGAGCACATATGATGCTGATCTGCACAATGTTTGTTTTAATGATAATGGAAAAAAGATTTCCTGAGATTCAGCGTTGGATTAAGATTAGAAACAGCCACTTCACTGCTGATAACATCTTCACAGTTTGAAAGTTTGACTTTTTGCCCACTAATGGCCGTTCAAACAACATTTTAGAATAGATTTAATCTAGCCACCACACAAGATGGTAAACTTTCCAACCGGAGTCTGTGGATCAAAATGTCTTCTTTTTTTTTTTTTTTTTTTACATACCTTAGTGCATAGAAATAAAATATATTATCCTGTCACTTAATAGTCTGGAGAAACTATACACACACCAGTCTGTTTTCTACACTCAAAGGAAGTTCCATTTTGTCAGAATATACATGCCATAAACATTTATTTTAGAAATTAATACAGACTGTACCACTTTAAATAGTAAATTTTTAATAGCACAGTCACTGAGAATGTCAGGTTGATGTCTATGGTAATTTCTTTTTTTTGTGAAGTGTCACAAATCTTGCAAATATTAATGTTACCATGCTAATAATTAAAACCAATAACAATTTCAATTAAGCTACTTAAAAGTATTGTTTTTTTTTTTAATTCAAGCTCAAGATGGAAAAGGAAGTGGATGTATTAGAAAAAAAACTGATACAGTTTAGCGCAGTAAGCACCAAACATATACACATATACACCAATTGACATTACAAATACGACTCATGAGACATGGGAGGACTTGAGGTTTCACATACCTCAAGTTTCACATACCTCAGGTACTGAAATGTACTCAGTACATTTCAGTACTGAGTACTGAAATGTACTCAGTTTCTTTGGACTGAGACTCACATATAGACATGGCATAGGAAGTGATGTGAAAGAGGCTTTTATGTATTTGATTTGTTTTTGGCAAATCAAATAGGTGTGGGTTTCTTTTTTTCTATTATGATTTTATAAAATGAGGTTGTGCAATCTGAGGTGTGTGTTTTTAAGCACTTGAGGTTTTAGTTAAATAATCAATGTAGAATCTGGTAGACATCAGACCATTTAAGCAGATAATAGCTGTGAAAGAAGGTGTACTTTCTTATTATGATGACTATAATTATGGTTGTAATTTCCATAATCAGTCATTTTCATCTTCCATGTAGTATTTTGGTTTGAGATATTCCATTAATGTCTAAGAGGAGGTTTTGTTATACAAAGACTGCAACATTGCAGCTGTTGCAGTGTAAGCATCAATTTCAAAACTATCACATTAGGCTACTGTTAGTTGCAGTAATTTTTGCTTCAATGAAGTTGCATGATACTGTTTATCACTGGGGGGAGAATTTAAGGCTGTGCGGCTTTAATTTCAAACCCTATTTCAGCCCTCAACTATTCCCCTCAAGTTCTTTTGTTTGGGCATGTCTGTGCAGTGTGTAACTGTGTGCATCAAGTGTTGTTTTGTCATCACAGTTCATAGAGGTTTTTTTCATTCATTCTTGTGTTTTTTGGTGTGCCTTTGAGTTTGAGAGCGAGAGAGAGCGCACGATGCTTTACCCTGCTTGGACCTTGTCATGTCATGGTGACCAGAAAGCAATTATCGTTGTATTGCCGGTTTGAGTAGGACCTCCTACACTCCTCTCTTCCTGCCGAGAGAAATGAAGTGAGTAAAAGGCAAGATGAGAGAGCCAAGAGAGAGGGCGAGTGAGAGAGAGTGAACAACAACGAGCCACAGAAAGAGGACTGATTATAAAAGACACACTCAGAGAGGAATGAAGAGTGAAAGTCCGATGAGAGCGAGTGAGCAAAACAAAGACCTGGAGAGAGAGAATGTCAGGCTGACATTGCTGGATGGTTTGAGTGCTCTCCAGGACCCCAGCCACTGCGCCCCGCTGCACTTCTCAGAAGGTGCAATTCTTTCAATACTGCTGACATAAACATGTTTGCAAACACATACTTCTACAGGAAGATCCAGGTTTGACCTTTGAGGGTGGTTTCTTAAATTATATTTACTGTAATGCTATTTGTTTGAGCATTGCACCCTACACTGTAAATAGGTAACCCAACTTAAATGTATCAAGTTAAATGGTCACGAGTAATCAAATTAAGTTTATGTAATTTAATTTACTATGTTTATTCAGCTGTAAAGTTAAACAAATGAAAATAAAGTAAGTTGGACAAACCTCTTTCAATTACTTGTGACAAATTAACACAATTTTTTAAAGTTGGAGCTCCATTCTACTTTTTCAGTGTAATTAGATTGTCAGACAAAAGTGAAACATTAAACATAATTCCCACTACAGCATAGACTAAAGACAGGTTACTAAAAATGCAGAGCCTTGTAAAATTATTAATATTTCTTGACCACAATATGTCCTATTAAAACCAGAAGCTTACCATATCTGATAGACCAACATGGCATATGATGCATGTGTTCACACAAATAAAAATTTGCAACGTGTAGTATAAAAATGTATTTAGAACCTTTTAAATATAAACTCATTACAACAAATTACCTTATTTTGTTAGGTTAGTGAATGGGCTGTCCTAGTAATTTTTGGAGGAAAACTTGATAGAGCATTGAAATAACTTCATACAGGTTGTGGCTCCACATTAAAGCAGAACATAACTCCTAAATATACAGTTTCTGCCTTCAGAAACAATGTTACTTGACCAGGAACTGATTTCAATTAAAGACCATTCATGTCTGAGAGGATAATTTGAACTGAATTGCAACCTAAGTAAATTACTATTATGCTATTGAGATTAATAAAAAATAATGAGGATCGTTACTAAATATGTAAATCCTAAAATAAAGAGTCGGCTCAGTAAGTAAATATGCTCTGCAAATGACATTGCCCATGATGATTGTGGCGTGCTTCGTGTTATTCACTGTCCAGATCTAGAACTCAAATGCTCTTTCTCAGATGATATCCAATTCTGCCTGGAGCGGTGGGAAGTTCTGCTCCACACTCTGACAAGCTGCTGGCCTCATTTAAATTTGAAATATAACATCAGAGCACTTCTTGCAGGATTGCTGTTTCAACAAATGTGTCTACTGGCCTGGAAAGCAGCTATATTAAAATAACTCAGATTCAACTACCAGGAGATTTGCCTAGGATTGTGTTGGCCTCTCGTGGTCCAGTTAGTTTAAATATGAATTTATATTCATTTCTGCTCGTTTACTTTATCAATTTTATGTATTTCTTGGAAAGGTTCTGTCTGCCCACTGTATCATGACTGTAAGTAAAGTAAGAAACCAATAGCATTACCTTGAAGCCATTGTTTTTCTATTATACAGTTTGTTTTCAATTTTGTGTATGCTTAGCAGGAGATCATTTCTTTGTTTTGTTTTTGATTTAAAGTGGTTACAAGACAAATTGTTATAGATTTCTTCTGCCTTTACTATTTTGTTACAATATGTCCATCTCAGTAACTTTTGAAAAGAACCTTTAAGCCAATAAAAGTATATTTACACATTAATATACTTTTCATCAAGCCCACATTTCTGTACTAAAATGTTTTTTTTATTAATCTGGTGTAATACAAAGCATCATGCCATGTTTTATTTCATAAATGTGCAAGTCTAAGGAAATACCATGACAGAATACTCTGTCTGCCTATTTTCTCTCACATGTCTCGTTTTTCTGTTACATCCTATGATGAAGAACTTGACATCACTTCAGCCCTGAACTGCTTTTCATCGTTCAGGGCTGGAGGAAGACTTGACAGAACATTGATACCCACAGATTTGAATTTATTGAGTAAATTCAAATGTTTTCTTTGTGTGTGAACAGAGCTGAGCGAGGAGCTGCAGCATTCCACTGTGGAGCTTCAGAAAGCGAAAGAAGAGAATGAACACCTAACTCAGCTGTTGATGTAAGTCTCTACCGAATGTAGCAAAGCAAACAGCACTCTTGCAGAAACATGAAAACACATGTTTAAATGGAAATGCAGGTGGATGGTGGTATTTGGAAAATGCTGGGTGAAGAATAGGTCACTGCTAGGCTCAGGTCTCTTTATTTCCCTCAGCCAATCAAAACAATCTGTGGAGCCTTGCCGACACCACCCTAACTAGCAAATGCTCGAGTTCCTCATGCTGGAGCAAATAAGCTGCAACAACACAGGATTTGATGTATATACACTCACTCAAAAGTCTAACCAGGGACTTAAGGCATCAGAAAAAATACACCCCTGTAGCTCTTATATACCCAACTGATGAAACAACACTGGCTCAAAGAGTTTTACCAGCTTTGAGTTTTTTTCCCCCTAAGAATGGTGGTCTTTAGACAACAGTATTCACAAATGAATAACTAAAGAGGTCATATGCTGCAAATATAGCCTCCATGGTTTGAACTGATGAATATTAATCAACATGACTACATTAAAACAACCATGTAAATATGCCAGATTGAGTCACAAGGGCTAATTTTCAACTGTAGTTGAAAATGGTAAAAAATAAAGTAAAATGGTAAAAAATGGTAAAAAAATAAAGTAAAACAATTGACATGCACATGAAAGAACATACAAAGCATATAATTTACAGCAAATTACAAGAAATGATTAATGATAATACAAATGAGCAATTATTAATAGCAAGTCACACCCATTAAAAAAAAGAAGCAAAATTAACTCATTTTATATGACCTACATTTTTATTTGTGCATTTAAATTTGTGTATTCATTAACCACCTTCTGGTGAAGAAGACAACATTATTTTTTATTATTCTGCTACGTCCGGCATGGCTCTGCTTTGAGTAATTCTGGTGTTTATGCTCATTATTTTGGTCTGTGCTGACTAACTTTTACTCTTGTTGCAATATACTGCAGTGCAGTGGACCCTCTTCTTTCAAACAATACAAATACAAATTCTTACAAATGCAAATGGCACCTTAATGCCCAAAGTTTGATTTATTTTCCTCTCACACAAATGTACTGGGTAGTTATAGCAAGCACTTCTCACCATCCTGACTTTGTTTTGCCAATAGCCTCCACATGTTGATGCTATTTGCACATCACATGGTTTGTGTAAGATTTTCTCTGCTTTTCCTCAGGAATCTGATGGATGCTGAGAAGCCTCCACCAGCCTCTCGACCCAAGAGGCTGATGTGTGCAATCTCTTTGATTGCACACATCAAGGAGATGTGTGCAATGTGGGACAAAAGTGCAAACCTTTAGTGTGCACTAGCATCATCCTCAACAATCTGTTGTCTCCCACTAAATAACTTGGTGCAAAAATAATGTAATAGTACTTGTTTTAAGCACGAGCTAGAAAACCTCTGGGGAAACCTTGACTGCTGCCAGACAGTCTAACATTTTGACATAAGGAGCACCAGCAATGCTGAAATTTGTGGCCTTTAAATTGGGTGAGCACTACTTGATGTTAAGTACTAATGATTTTTTTTTGTACAAAAAGTAATGTTTTTCTTTCCAAAAAAAAAAGCTATACTAATTTCCCTACCTATGTTTTTCTATTCACTTAACTGCTGAAATACAATATATTTTCAATTTTCTGTATGCTTAGGAGGAGATTATTTCTTTGTTTTGTTTTTGAGTAAAAGTTGTCACAAGACAAATTTTCAAGATTCAAACTCCAAAATTAATTATATTCAGAGGTTCCTCTGTAAATTAGATACTTTGGTAAGGATACAAAAACAAGATACAAGGTGACTCCACTGACTAAAATTTAAACTTTGATGTTGGAGGTTTGAACAAAACCCATCCACAAAAATTCCAGACATTAGCCTCCGTCCCAATATTAGAGATCAAATGAAAAATCTGAGCTTATCTGCAGCTTTTTTATAGCGACATATTTGTTGATCAATATTGGATCATAGCTGGCTCAGCATCACCTGTGATATGTTGAAACAATTATGGAAGTTTACCCTGTTAAACTTGCAGAAAGAGTAGCATTCCTGTGCATAGTTCACAGAACATGCAAGTTAATCTGACCATAAAAATTTAAGGTCAGATGTGGATATGACCATCAGACACAGATTTATGCCTTGTACAGCTCATGCTTAGAAGACTGCATTTCTGCTAAAGTGGGATCTTTTGCCATTCTATTAAACCTCTGAATCTCAAGACAACTATTTACATTTTTGTGTTAGTGAGGTGTTAGAGACTTTGTTGTCTGGCCTGAGGAGATGCATTTTGATATGGATCAATACGTTTTTTTTTTTTTTTTTTTTTTTTTTTGCTTTCACTAATGTGCTTGTGATAATCTCTAAGTTTATCTGGTGTTTAACTCACCCAGAGTCAGATAACAATAAAAACTGTTCTATTCTTGACCTTAAATTTCAAAAATACTTCTCTATAGACACTAGAGGCTTCACAATATCCTGATAAGGCACAGCAGAGTGAATACATTTTGTCGCTAATCTATTATTTTTGAATGTTTCTATGCAGCACATTTCAAGTGTTTATTTATTTATAGTGTTATTTTATGCAGCAGCAAATCCTTCAAACCTTGTCTTGATGACATCATTTATAACATTTGAAAAATGAACCTTTTTAAAAGTGTGTGCAGCCTCACAGGGATACAAGCACTATTGACACATGAAGGGAGTAAATGTTAAAAGTACGAGTCTCCCAGATAACCAGCACTTTAAAGATCTTCATGACCTGAGTACACAGATGAAGAACATTTTTTTTCGCTTAATGTTCTCTAATTTTCCAAAGAGTACCAGTGGTCTAGAAAAATTTAAAAAGGTGTTTGTACTTAGCATTTGCAAGAAATGATAATTAGTCATGGCATGTAATTAAGTCTGCATAGCTTTATTGTGTTCTGTAAATACTCATAATCTTTCGCTTGCTTAGACGAAGAGCAAGAAGCAGACAAGAAAGAGAATGGCATCTATAACGTTAAAATGGCAATTTAGGAATGCAGGTACATTGTTTTACAAAATGACATTTTGATCCTCAGCAACCAGGTTATTGCAGGTCTTTTCATATTAAAAAAAAAACATCTTCAACTTGTTTGTTTTTCAGTTCAATAACACAACATAATTTTTCATGGAGGAATGGAGGAAAATCATCTGAAATAATTTATCTTTGTCACCTTGTGTATTTTTTCTTCTTTTTTTTCTTGCAATAATTAGAAAGTTTTTGCTTTTTGACATTTGATTGCTTAGTCTTATGAGCCACTGAATGGGCCTTTGGAGGCTCATTTAGTAGAATAAACTACTTACATTACGTTTTAGCCGACAGTATATTTTTGTTTGGGTTGAGTTTTATTTTTAGCCAGAACCGACTTCCTAGTCATTTGCGTGACACAGTTTGTTCAGCTTTTCTGACATAAATGCAGTTTCCTGCAAACTGCTGTGGAATCTGAACATCCATCTAACACAGGGATCAGTGTGGATGGACGGGAAGCTTACAATCTCACGCGAACCACACAGCCATATGGACATACGTATATGTGTACTTTCCCCAAAGTACACATATACGTATACTTTCTCCATATTCATATATGGGCTTGTTCCATAATAAAATCTGTGTGAAAGAGGATGATGTACATGAGCTAAAGTCTTAGACTTTATGAAGTGATAAGAAGTTTGTGTGGGCTTGTGATAATTAATTTAGTGAGAGAAAAGGGTCTCACACTCAGACCAGGACTATTCCACTGTGCAACTTGTTTCACCATCAGGACGCTTACAATATATATATGTATAGATGACGTGTTAGATGCTTTCTGTGGAGTTGATGAGGGGAGAGGGTAAAATGTAAGATAATGAAGGGGAAAAAATGTAACTTGCTGATGGCATAAACAAAATTGCTGATGCGGATCTCTTGAAATTTACCAAAGATGTATATTGGGATTAATTCTGCCTTTGAAAACTGCCTTGGGTTTTTGTTTAGGACCAACACACAGAAAATATAAGATATTTAATGGTTGGTTTATGAAGTAGGAACTTTTTCTTTGTGTGTTGGTCCAAACACAATTTCCTGAAACAGTATTGCAATGTCATGAGACAAATTCAATGAGTTATATCAGAACAGAGAATGCTAGCATTAGCCTAGCACTTGAGCAAAGTTCTCTGCATTAAAACTTTGTTTACAGAAACAAGAAATGCATTTAATATATGCACAATAATATATGCATATGTTTTTAAACATGAATGATGGCTTTTCCTGTATTAGGTGAAATGTTTTGTAACATTTTTCAGCTTTCTTAAGCTGTTTAACCCCAGTTTGGGGCAGACGATGAAGTGTTAACTTTAAGTGGCATCAAAGGTCTTTACATAGCCAGATCTGCCTGTTTTTTGTTAGCATTGTTACATATTACTAATGCATAGTTAGTGAAAGGTGCTGCATTATATTAAGCTAAATAAAATGTCTCTTTTATTTATGATAAACCTTTTTTTTCCCATTTCCCTTATTGGTTGAATGTTTAAACACCCACAACCTTTTTATATGCACTTGTGTCTATGTGTGAGAGAGTTTGCATATCATGTTTCTTCTTAGGCCCACTCTTTACCATATAAGCTGCAGAGCACCCCAAGCCTTGGATTCTTCGGTTTGACATTCGTGAACAAAAAGTTTGTTTGTGTGTAAGCGTTGCCATAACAGCTTCCCAACCTTTAACCCCCACCCCTCACCCACCACCTCCATCGACTGAGTCTTCAGCACCTGTTATCTTTTTGTGGCGCCAGTCCGTTGCTTTGGAAACACACACGCACACACACATTTCTGCCATGGCGAGAACAGAGCAAGGCTGTGGAATTTATCTGATCCAAGCACGCTGTCTAAGGAATGTTCAAGTGCAGACTATTGACACTCACATCCACTTACACACTCTTCAAGACTTCGGTGTATCATTTCTTTTGTCAATTTTCTTCTAATACTTGAAAAAATCCTGTGTACTTACAAGAGCTTTTAAGAAATGAAGTATATCTCATATCACTGGGAGTATTTCTAGGCTTGATGGGCAACTATGAATGTTCCAGACTTGACAGGAGTTTCCCAGCGGAGCGTTCCAAACATGTAACTTCTGGCTGACATGTGTGTTAATGGTGATAGGAAGGTTCCAGCTGCGCTCTGATTGGCAGGAATCACTGAGCGGATCCTTTCATCACGGGATGAACACATGGCAGACGTGGGCTCAGTTTAAAGGATGGATTAGAGGCAAGGGAGGAATAGATGAAAGAAAGCATAGATGCCCTGAACAAGGGAGGACGGATGAAAGAGTGTGAGGTGGAGTGATTGAAGGTCAAGAGAGAAAGAGCAAAGGATAGACGTGATTGATGTGAAACGGCTTGTTTTCATAAGACTGCTGCACGCTGACAGTCTTTCTCTTTCTGTTAGTGTGTGTGCGCATATGTATACATTAAAGTGTATCTGCAGTAATTTACCTATTGATCTCAGAGTGCAACTGCATGCTTTTTCTCCTCCTTATCTTCTCTGCCTCACACATATACACACAAACATTAAGATGTTTTTTTTTTTTTATTTCCTAGGTTTATCTCGGTTAGATTTAATCAGTCACAGCCCTTCAGAAAATTCTTTTTTTAGCTTGTTTTGTTGTTTTGAATTCAAAGAAAATCAAAACCGTCTTGTTTCTCTTCATCTATCATAAAGTAAACACAAAATCTCAACGAAATTAGGTTTTGATGAGTAGTCATGAGACTTTCATTGTATTTTGCTGACCGTATTTTTATATAGAGTGCTTGATCTGCCACAGTTTTAAACAGCACTGTCACCTGAATTTTCTCTGCTCTAGAATCAGCAGAGGCACATCGCCCTATTAATCTCAGTTATTTTCAATTCTGCGGTGCATTCTTTGACTAATTGATACATCTACTTACACTAGAAACAAATACGTTCCTAAGATTACACAAAGGGGATAATTACAGATTCCTTTTAGAATCTGTCATCAATAACAGGATTTTCTTTAAAAGGCTGGTATTATGTAAAATCGACTTTTTTGATGTTCTAATGTTATTCCCTCATTAAAAACATACTTGATAAAAACATTAACTTTTAGTAAACAACCATTAAAATTTCTTTTAAGTCATGTTTTTTTTTTTTTTTATATATATATATATATATATATATATATATATATATTATAATATATATATATATATATATAGCGTTTTTTAGCAAGTGTAGTTAACAGAGATACCTGGAAACACATAATACTACCCCTTTAAAGTCAGCTGGATTTTGTGCGTATTCATTCAGTTTTCAGTCTGTAACTGCATATTATATCTTGAATGTCTTATATAGAAAATCATAAGCTGTTCTCACAGTTTAAAGCTGCATTATATATAATTTTTTCAAAAATATTGTTTTCCATATATGTTAAAACTGTCACCATATCATGAGAGTATGGTATGAGATGGGTACTCTGTGAAAAAAAACATGCTCCTCCACATCCTCCTAGTGTGGTCTGCAAAAATGCAGCTCCCTGTCAAAAACAACCAATCAGGAAATCTATTTAACCACTGTCAGCCGTGGCTACACTAACTCATCTTAGCATTTGTGGCAGGCTATGTTGTGATGAATTGGCTGTAGTGTAGCAGAGAGCAAGAGGGAGAGGAGTGATGTGAGTGGTGTGTACACCAGACTGATTGGGAGTGCTAAAATCCTCCTCTTGCCTCTGATTGGTTGTTTCTGACTGTGTGATTTATTTCAGCAGTTAGTACTGGAAGCACTGGGAGAAAGCAGAGCTAAACTTTTTCACAGATTGTCTCATACTGTCACAACATAGTGATAATTTCAACAAATATGTAAAAATAATAATAAAAGTGCAGCTCTTTTGAATCTACCAAAAAACCGAAGACAGCTATTAGAAAAATCTGTGAAATTGGAAGTGAAAACAGGTTGTCGGCGTGTGAGCTTAGACATGCTGGTCCTCTCACTCCGTATCCTCATTGCGTGCGGCTGCAAGGTCACAGGGCTAGACAGCCTGTAACACACACACACACGCATACACATTAACTGACCATGCCGTCAGAGAGGGAATTAGGTTGAGAAGCTGACAGGGTTAGTAGGGTTAGGGTAAAGTGTGTTTGTGGGTGTATGTGTGTGTGTGTGTCTGAGAGCATATGTGAAAGTGTTTGTATGTGTGTTTGTTGGGCTATGTGCACTTGCTGTCAATCCATGTAGATTTAAACTTATAAATGAGTTTCAGTGTCCCTTCTGAGGAGTCACGGTGCAGCTACAGAAAGAAAAAGAAATATTATTTTAAACACAGTGAAAATTTTGCATTGAAAATGCAAAACAACACGACAAACTGTCCAATCTTGTCACCAGAAAACAGCCCACAGCAGTTTTTAAGCATAAGGAATTAGGATATACAGGAAGCTATCTTGAACTTTTGCTGATCCCTGTGGGAGGATCCATTGTTCAGGCTGGCTTCTTCCTCACAAGGATTCAAGCGTGGGAGTAGTCAGGACACCAGTTAGATGGATTTGGTATCTGGCTCAGTGTCACTTGAGATTGTAAAAACAAGCTCAGGGAATAAATCTGTGTCCTTCTGCCTCGATATGACACTGGGGTCAAATGAATCTAAATTTCAGGAAAGGAGAAAAGTATGATCGTTTTTGAGTTTTTGTCACTGTCTTCTTAATGCATATACATAAACTGATCAACCACGTTAATGTTGCACTTTGTCTCCAGGGAACAGAAGACACAGTGGGATGAGCAGCTGTTTAAACAGGAAGACACCGAGAAGGAATACGTACAGAAACTGCACAGGTTTATCGGCCTTTCCCTCTTTTTGTGTTTCCCACACACTGAGCAATAAATTTCCTTGGTTTCTCCCACACAATCCCTCATCCAAGTCATTCTCCTAACTATCGTCTTCTTCCTGTGCTCATATGCACTTCCAGATCTATTGCCTCCCTGAGAGAGGTGGGTACGTTAGCATCTCTTAAATTAGTTGAGGAGATCTTAGGCTCCGTTAAGTGCTTGTGACGCTGCAGAGTCTCGTGTGAGGCTGGTTCAACAGATGGAAGCACTTCTTAGCTGGCGAGGAGTCGTGTTTCTCACATACTCTCATCAGTGCCCAGAAGCATGTACGTTGCTGCAGATATGCTTTGATTAGCCAGCAGCGCACTGACATACAGACATGCACATGTGTGTCACATACTCCCAATCCACATGTGTACGCCCACAGAAAGACTTATAAGTGCAGGGGCCTCTCATCTTCCACTTGCAGGCACTGGATGCATGCAGGGTATATATTTTGTCACATGCTATCTGCTGGTATTCCCTCTCTAGACTACTGGCAGCTTCAGTTACACTGTCAATTTATTTACCATCCCACACAGCAATCTCTGATCTAACCCCATGGCTCCTATAAAGCTCAACCTATAATAGCAACGGGGGTGGATGCAATTTCAGACTGTGTGAGGGTGAGAAGGCAACAGTTTTCCAATTCCCTAAGAATGTTGACCATAGTGCACAGTGTTAATCTGGTCAAGCCTCCACACCTATCCTCCTTTATGCTGCAACAAATTATTCATTAGATATAAAATGTCTAAAAGTCTCATGCTTGTTTGTTTATAAAAAGAAATCAGATTCATATCATTTGTTAATTAATAACATATTTATTAGAAAATATGATGGCATTACTTCATGGTCAACACACAAACAAGGAAGAAAAAAAAACCAAGCAAAAATGTATCCATCCATTATCTCACTCTCATCCTTGCAGGATTGCAAATATTTCATAAGACCAAAAAAAAAACAACTATTCTCAAAACAGAATTGTTGACTTATGTTAAATAATTGCCGAAAGATCACTAATTTCCAAAGGTTCTGACAAACGAGCCTCATTGGACCAAATATTCTAATTTGTTGAATATAACTGTAGAACGACTAAATAAACCCGGATAATAATGAGAGGTGCAACTTCCTTCTTCGGATTGCTATTTTGGTATTTTTGTATTTTCTTTATGTGGTTTGCCCCAGTTTTTCATGTCTGTGACTTATGTACTTTAATAAAAATTTTGCAAAGCTATTGGATGGCTTTCATCAGTTATCTGTTGACCTATCAGTGCAGAATAATGGTGCACCTGCAGGTGTGTAAGCATGGGTGGTTGTTCAGAACAGGCGAAAACATGTCCTGTTTAAATACAGATGAAAAGAGCACTTCCTCCCAGAATATTGTAATACAGACATGTTTGTGCAACTCAACCTTTGTGTCTTTTTCAACAGATTAACAGTGGAAGTAGAGGAGAAAAATAAGAAGTGGTTGTTATGTCAACAAAGGTGTGATGCCATGGAGAAGCAGCTGTTGTCATGGGGGCAGCGAGACGAAGAACTAAACCAGAAGTGGCATGCAGCTGGAGAGGAAGTGACGCAAATTAGGGAAGTTTTGGAAAAGATTCAGCAGGAAAACAGGGAGCTGATCAAAGAAAGGTCATTGATTCATGATTCTTCTGCTTTCTTGCTGTTTCTCCTTTGTGTTCTATTCTGTTTTTATCTGTTCACTTCTACCCTACAGTTTATTCTGAATATAATGATCATTATTAATGCCTATTCACTTTATATTCAGCTGCTTATGCATAGACTGGCTTACAAAACTTTTAAAATAAGAAACTAATGAACCATCTGTAGCCCTGTCAGAAGCATCCATATTGCCATTTACTTTTGACTAGTTTTGTTCATAGAACAGCTTAACCACAACTGTGTACTGGCATTTTATTAATAGTCTGAAGACATGGGTCAGCCTAAGTGACGAAACAGGTCAGTAAATATTTACAGCTCAGTTTAGCCCAAGAGGACAGATTTGGGTGGAACAATATAACACAAATCAGTGCAAACATCAAAGGGGCCAAACTTTATGTAAATCTTGAAGAAAGGAATTGACAATTACCTGAGGCTAACACCATTTTCACAACGCAGACTATTCAATAACCTTGTGCTTATAGTTTATTTTCAGGTTTTCATTACATTGAAAATACTAAATGCCCCTGAGATCAAATTTGACTTGGTCCAAATTTATTTTGGTCAACTGGGAAATATTTACTGTGCTCGAATTATTTCACAGTGGACTATCGGGTGTGAAAACACCTTAAATGTCTTAATATTTTAATTTAAGATTTAATTTGCAAGTTTACTTTGTAAAAGTGCAAAGAATAATTTTCATAGTTAAATTGTTACAATCTGATGCTAACAGTTTAAGATCTGTGTTTGATATTGCTTTGTTCACACATACGTATCAGTAAATAATAACCAATTATCAGTGATTACTGTTAAGCTCAGCCTATGAAACTCCAGCAAATCTGTGTTTAAACTAGTGGTAGTGATGTTCTTAACAGCAAGAGGGGCCCCTAACTCATATTCTGCTTAAGGCCCCATAACTCCTTGGCCCAGCCTTGCATGACGAGCTAGAGCCACAGCACTGTGCAGTTCTCTGCTGGATGTGAGAGACAAACAGGGAAATTTAATTCATGTGGCACTAGTGGGGGGCAATGTTTTTTTTTTTTGTTGAGTCTATAATAAGCGCCACAGCAGCTTTTTGTTTTCGTAGGCTGAGATTTATGGAACAAGTTCTTCTGATCCCCACTCTTCATAGTCAGCCAGTTGACGCTGTAGCGCTCATTCATGTTTACAGGTCCATTTTCGCGGCTGCACGCCTAGCAGATCTGTCTGACTGGAGAGTCAGACAGGGAGAGAAGACATTTGATATGGCATAGTTTGAGGCATTAGTGGCACTGCAAAACATCAGTGTGCTGCGGCGAGTACAACAGCTTCTCCATCGACTAAACAATGGGCACACCAGGAAAATCTCTGGTTGTCTCTTATATCAGTGGTTTCGATAGATTTCAATTTGCAGACTTCTTTATTAATATTAAGTAGTTAACAAGTAGGGTTTTTTCCGCATGTCTTACTGGACATGCCTTAATTAGA
Organism: Poeciliopsis retropinna; assembly: GCA_010277075.1. Lineage (NCBI taxonomy): Eukaryota > Metazoa > Chordata > Actinopteri > Cyprinodontiformes > Poeciliidae > Poeciliopsis > Poeciliopsis retropinna. Next base: position 16,020,743 of record VMRM01000002.1, on the reverse strand, counting down.
CTCCAAATCTAATATTTGGGTTTGGACAATTAGCGCATGGGTTCCTGATGGAATCCACTTCTGTAAAGCTTTTGGTCCCTTAGATTAATAATTTTACTCAGCTGTCCCTAAAATTATAAATCATCAAAGTTCCAAGAAAATAAGTATATGGGATTTTCAGGACCTCTCTTGGCATTCTTAGCATGCCTGCTGTAATCAAAAAATGTCAGCAAGAATCCTGAAATTCAGATTCAGGCTTTTTTGAACCAATTGAAAAAACATCAGAATGCTACAAATATTTTTAATCTTGTGGTTCAAGAATGTTTTCATGTTTTTTATGGCTTGTGAGCCTTTTTGAAGTGGATTACAGTGCTGTGATTCACTGGGAGATGGTTCATAATAAGAATGACTGTGACAGAGTGACGTTTAAATGGAATATAAATAATTGATAGGAGAAACAGAAATGCTGTAAAATGTTTCTACACATAAATATTTCCTTGACTTTTCAGCAGTTTTCCCCTTAGAATACAAAGTATAAAGGGCTGTAGAGTAATGCAAACTGAGGTTGAGTAGGTTAAGTTCACATTAGAAACAAATTCTTGCATGAAAGGATTTCTTTTTCACTCTCCAGGATCACAAATAATTTAAAACCTATAGAGTTTCCTCTAGTTCTCTGCTCACAAACTTCACATTTAAGATAAGACTGCCTTTTAGCTTCTAGAATTGACATGAAGAGCATCACAGTAGGATTGCTCCATAAATCCAGATTAAGAAGGCCATGAAATTTTAATTGCTAAACATTCTTCAAAAGATTGGTAACCTATCTTTTAGATTCACTGAAAACATTCATATATAGTGTAATGAATTCCTGAAGCTGGAGCTTTCCCGTAAGTATGTATCCGTATGCTTCAGTAAATAGTATTTTAAGTCATCACAGATGTAATCTGGTATGCAGTCATTAGTTTTTTGTTCTTTCATAGTTATATCATGTTTTTGATGACAAATTCCTTTTTTGGAAGAAGAAATCCCATGTTATATATAAAGTCGTGCGCAAAGTTAATTTCTAGCCTTCAAGGGGGAAAGTTTGCACAAAGTCTGAGACTGTTGTAATAGTACAAATAAGTCACGGTTCAATAGGCTTCTCAGTTTAAGGTCATGCTTGGAGTGGGTATGCCACAACATCAAAAAGAATCAAATGCAAATGCCAAATGTGACAAAAAGATTTTTTCTTGTAGACAGAAAATAAGTCTAAAGAGACTTGAAAATAACTCACCCCTGTTAGTTTATGGGGTTCTGAGATCAGAGGATTTGTAACACAATGGAAGATTTGTGTGCTGAAACATTGCTTTAAAAAATCTAAAAACTTCAACAGCAGTTTAAGTATAGCATCATATTTGAATGCATTTGTAAAGTATCAGGCATTGCAAAGTGCTTTTACTTTTTAAAAGTTAAATCAAAATATTTGAAAACAGATCCTAGTTGTTTTAAATATAATTAAAGTAAAGATAACTGATTGTGGCGATGTTGTAAATGCACCAGATGTCATTACATCTATGAAAATTGTCTTGCATGCTCTGAACAATCATTAACAGTTGAACATTAACAGAAGATAATAAATCCTAACATTATCAATAGTTTGACATAGTTAACCTATGAAAAGTTTTTTATTTTTTTTTATTTTTTAAGGTTTCATTGGCTCTAGTGGCCTTTATTAGGGAGGGGTCAGACAGGAGAGTAAGAGAGGAAGGCATGCAATAAAGGTCGTAAGACTGGAACTTGAGTCTGTAACGGCAGTCTAGAGGATTTCTGGTTGGGAAATAGATTTGTAATTTTTGCTTCAAGTTAAACCAAGCATGTAACCCAATTACTCCTGGTAAAAAATAAATAAATACATAAAAATTAGTCCTTTAGTTACAATTACAGAAATAATAGTTCTTCCCCCATCTGTTGGTCTGTGTTGCAGCTACAGTTATGAATCTTAATGAAGAAGCTGTTGATGAAAATCACTTGTGAAGTGACTGTGAAAAGACAACCTTAAAAACCACCAGGTCACCCTTCCCCCAGGCTAGCGAAAGATTGAGGGGTGAGACAATAGAAAACCTGATGAGAGACATGAAACACAGCTGTGATGGACAGTTGGATGATAAGATGAAGCAGGAAAGGAGAGACGATAGAAAGGAGGCCAGGAGGAGGAAGGTGGGCCTTGACTGGTTTGTGAAGTTACATCACCAGCTCTTGCATGAAAAGCATGCGACACTGGGCCTGCACACGTTCTACACGCACACAAGAGAGATGTCTCAGCATGCCCTGGATTCAGGGAAAGTGACAGAATTGAAAACAGAGGGACAGGGTGAGTGAGGGCAAGAGCTGGGAGAGGAAGAAAAACCAACAAAAGCCGCAATAAGTTGAAAGAGTAAAAGATTTAAAAGTCAAGAGAGGTCAGAAGTTTCTTTGCCTACTCATCCATCTTTTAAATGTGAGAGGACTTGTTTCAAGTGGTTTCAGGCAACTGCATTTTCGTGACTGAAATGATGTCCCTCAGAAGCTCTCCAGCCCATCCACCCTTCCACAGAGACGGGGTTTCAAGCTTTAGGCACAAGATAACGCCTTCATCTATGTTTACTTCACACTTTTTTTGCGTTTCAAGTTCTCTCCTTTTTGCTCTTGTGGAAAGTATTATATCATCCTTGTCTGGATCTTGACTTTTATTATGGCTCTGAGTCCTTTTTTATTCACACATCATAAATTGCTATTGCTATAAAATAGGGTCAGTTTTTTCTTTTATAAGGCAGCACATTTCTGCTTTGAAATTCTGGGTTAGTGGAATAAAATTCCTCATCCTTTCCAGGTGGAGAGCTCTGTCCCTAAGTATAAATCCTGGGGAATGCATGATGTCAGCAGAGACTCCTGATAACTCCCGATCCTCATTGTTGACTCATGGACAGTGAGAAAAAAGCTATTTAAAACTGCCCTTGAGCAGGGCTGACTTTTGTCTGCATGTGCACACATAGATGCTATCAGCACCCAGAGCAGAAACAAGGAATGCCCTTTTTTTGAATAGGCATCAGCCACTCACACACATGTTCTCTGACTGCATACATACTCGGCAGTTCTTAAAAGCAGCCTGGCGTGTGAGCAAATGAAAGAGTGTTCCCAGATTTTCCCATCATTCCACCCTATAATCCCCCCAGACCTCCTTCTGAGGGCTAAAGTTGCACGCACCCTCATGCTCCCTGGGGTGGGTGCGGGGTGTCTCACACACACACATAGGCTCAAAGTTGATCCTAAAACTGCTGGTGCGTTTATCGTTCCTGAGATCTCCAGTTTTTGATAATCAGAGGCGAGTTATATCTGACAGGACACGTACACACTCAGGCATTCCAACCCACCCACATGCAGACATACAGAGATATTGTATGCATCAGCAGTTTGATACATATTAAAAAGGCTTTGACTTCATAAATCTGTCAAATCCTCACATCCTGGGGTTTCTTTTCTAGAAAGGACTTAACTATGAAATCCCTGATGGCTCTGTGCTTTTAACACACATGCATACACGCACAAACACGCAATGTATTATTGCAGAGCAGTGTAAACTTCACAGCAACTATGCCAAACGTATCTAAAATAACATTCTACACTCCAGTAGATGGTTTCACAGTGACGGCTCCTCTTTTGCTTCCGTCTCTTCTCACATCTCTTGTTTCCCCTTAATGAGGACCAAGCAACATTTGAAAGGGAGTCAGACCTTGGCATCAAACTTGCAACTCTCTGGGAGCGCTCATGCAGAAACTTTTGGCTGCATCTATTTTTGCGCTTCTCCCTGTGCGTGCACGCAGTCAGTAGGCTGATGTGATTAGCCATAGCTAGTGGAGTGAACAATATTATGTCTGCCCTGACTTAGAAGAGAAGGAATGTGGAGGCGGCTCTTTATTACGATATAGGTTATGTGGTGTTTCATCAGGTATATGCACAGTGAGAGGTGTGCACACAAATGTGTCACCATACATTTTTTTTTAAACAAAGATGGTTCCTCTTTGACAAATGTTGCGGAATAAAACACAGTGCCTAAGAGAGGTAGACCATCCATTTAACGTTTTACATTTTCTTACATTACAACTGATTTTAATAGATTTTAATAAGATTTATGTGAAGGATAGAACTCTGAATAATTGCAATAAAATGGAAGGTGTTTGGAAATATATATTCAATGTGTGTCAAAACCTTGAAGAAAACCTCTTTCTTGTTCTCCACCACATGGGTTATGATATGATCTAAACCTTTCCATTGTAGTTCTGGCTGTATGTTTAGTCTTATCGTCCATCTGAAAGCGGTGTCCTAGTCATCAACAAATAAGTCATCAACAAACCATCCATCATCTCATCACCTATGACCAGCTTCCATCTTGAGGCTGAAGAAACTCACATCCATATCATGAGGATACTTTTCAAACTTGCATTTGTCAAAATATTTTGAAATTTAAACAATTGTGCACTATGTGTTGTGGTGTTGCATAAAAGTTTAATAAAATATGGCGAAATTAGTTTTGCCTTTACAAGGCTCTATTGTCCCTCCAACAGTGTTTACAAATAAGTTGGCTTGGTTACAAGATGATACATATTTAATGCACTGATTGTTTTAATAAAATGTTCAGTTGTCCTAGAGATTATTTGGCAGCTTGTATTTTCCTCCAAAACTGACTGTCTAAACATTTCTTAAAAGCAGCCAGCTCCTCTGCTTGTCCTCTGAGATTCATTGTCCTTCACATCTTATCAGCCAGAGCAGCTGCTGAAATGACACTTTATATTTGTGCAGAAGATCAACAATTCAATAAGGTTTATTCTCTCTGGCTATCTCAAGCTCATGTTTCACAGTTCACTTTGTTCTCTCTTTCTGACTTCCATTTAATCTTTTATTTGATCACCACTTTTTTCTTTCTGTGGATGTCCAGATCAAGATTTTTTGCCGCGATAATGACTTGAGCCATTAAAGATTAGGCAGATGGACTCTATAGAGTTAATAAAATCAATACTATGTGTGAAAGCTCTGGGTCTTCAAAGTGCAGTAAAGTAGCATGCTAGATTTCCTCAATATTGCACCTCCTGTCACCTTCCTAAAATGACCACTAAGTGAAAATAAAAAATTCAATTTATCTTTTATGAATCATGACATGGTGGAATGTAAGTTGGAAAGCTGCAAGGACCAAATTATTCATAGTCTAAAAATCTGCAGCTAACAAAGGGTGTCCTTTCTTTTCACCATGACTGTTCACATGTACATTATACGGTTAATTCACTGGTGTCTTGTTCGAGTCTTTTATTTATTTCTGCCTGTGCTTTAATAACTATTTAAGCCTACAGAATAAAAAAACAGAGTAAAAACATTTAGTTACAGTGAATATTTAATTTTGTTTTCAGCACAATACAGCAGACTTCCATCTGGCTATGTGAACTGATGGCTATTTACTTCTGCCATATCAAAAGGGCTATGAGTTACTTCTCCTTGGGGCATTTGCTATTTATTGTCACCACTTATATTCCTTTAACAATTTGTTCATTGTTGACATTTTATTTACATAATTGGGAAATGTGTAAGTTTTGCAGACAATGAGTAATTGCTTTTGCAACAAATAATACTTTATTTTAATGATGTAACACTGCGCTATGTTTGTATTTGCAGAGATATTTTGAGTGAGTCTCATGATCGAGCCATGATCAGCATGAAGTACAACCACAGCAAAGAACTTGCCTCAGTGGTGAGGGTCTTAACCATTTTAAGAACAAGAATTCAACTTAATGTGTAAAAAGTCAAAAAATGTCCCCGTTTGCTCCCTAACAGCCATTATTTGTCCATCTTTTCTACTAGTTTGTATATAAATTGGCTGGATTATTTGGGTAAAACAAATCATTGAGTACACATAAACACTGCACCAGATGCTCTGTCAGAAAGTACTGGGAAATAAGAACCTTGGAAAGATGGAAACTAGTAACTGATTAAAGATTGCATCGTGTGATCTTATTGGAGAGTTGTAATGTCTATGATGCAATGTTTTAACAAAAGAAGAACTGTAGCGAAGCAGAGCTGAAAGCTGCGTCTGGGGCCTATCAGTTTACACTGATGTAAAAAGATGTTTGGGACCACATCCAAGTCATTGTCCCAGTTCAGAAGAGTTTAAATAGGGAGAATCCCAAGACAAAATGTGGATGAGATTATGGGGCTCCGAGACCAGCAGTCAATTGGATGTACACAAATCTGAGCACTTACTCACACACTGACAATTAGCCAACAGTGTTGTAGCGTCTTGTGCTGTCTGGCAGCAAGAGGCTCAGAGGTTTAGCTTTACATCACTGCTCAGAGGTTGTTTTTCAAAGATAAAAGTCTGCTGTGCAAAGATCTCAAGTGAACACTCACTGGTTTATGTTTAAAAGAACACAGATGTTTATTTGGAAGACCTATTTGTTGTTGAGATTTACCTACCTTATTGATGTCTTCAGATGTTGCTTTAATATTTTCATTTAGTGCTCTTTTCACAATACAATCTACTTTGTGAAGTGTACTAGTTCCTCCTGCAGCAAAACCCCCACATAACAGGGATGTTGTCACCCCTGTACTTCACTCAAAATCATAACTATTGTAATTCTGGCCAAACCCTTCAGTTTTAGTTTTAATGGCAAACAACATCTCTGAAAAAGTTTATGATTTTGTTTCTGTGTGAAAACTGTAACCAGGCTTATTGTTGTCGTTAGTGTGATAGCATACAGAACTCAGTTCATCACAGTTGATGAAACTCTCCCTTTAGCTTCAGTCAGACTAGGGTTGATTTGCACCTGTTGCATCAAAACATGTTGTCCTCCGGGACACAGAAATCGTCAACTTCCTCCATTGTTGAAGGGCAACACATCCCTGTGTTGTTTAAACTTGCAAGTAATTGATAGAGCAGATGAATGTCCCTTCTGGCATCTGGAAATTGTACTAAAGAATGAAACACCAGATTTTGGAGGTCCACCATTCTCACCCTGATTTGTTTGTCATTTTTGATTTATTGTCCTAACACACATCCGGTATTGTGCCGCTAATGCTCAAAAACTTACAAAACCATTCCATATAATCATCATGACTTTCCAAAATGATTTAATTATATAGAAGGAAGTAATGAAGAAAATGAACTAATTATTTTGGTATTTAGCAAATAGAAAAACATTTGGTAATTTTAATGGACTTAAAATGGAAACAGTTTAGTCTGATTTGATATCAAGGAGTGAGAAAAAATGGGTAATGTGTCTTTTCCTACACGGTATAATAGTAAATATCTGGTTTCAGCTGTTAGCAGTTGTGTGGAGATATTTTAACTAAACTGCCTTAAGGAGAAAATAGACTGGCCACATAAAAAACCAAGGAGGGTGGAACATGAGTGTATACTAAACAATATACACGAGGCTTTTGAGTCAGCATGACACTCCTGTAACTCATTCTGCAGCATCACACATTTCAAGGTAGACTTGTTTGGTTTGCTGTAAACTTTCCCATCTAAATTGGAAAATGTCACAGACAAACACACCAACACATATACGTGTGAAGACTGATGCTGACACAGAAAATAGTTGAAAACATCTCCCACACCGGTAGACATCCAAGTTGGTTATTTCTCATCATGGGCTTCCTGAATTCATATGGGTGCATAACCCATGAAGAGGAAGTGGCCACTCTGCTGCTCTTTTCAGACACAAACTGCAGCTGAGTACATACACACACAGGGTCTGCACACACAAACCATCCATGCTCCTCACACGTACATTTCAACCAGCGAAAAGGAAGTGGTATTTTCTCATTTCATCCAACACACGCAATGTTAGTCTCTCATACAGTCTTTCAAACCCAAACCATAACACGCATGCACGCACTGGATCAAATATACACATTTTCGCACGCCACTTTGTTTTGTTTTTTCTTTCTCTGACACCCACATCCACTATTTTTTTTCACACTTGCAGGCATAAGTGCACGCAATCACACACAGAGAGATTAACACAATCACAGTGGTGTTAGCCTGTGACACTGACATCGAGTGGCTCTGATTTTCCATAATGGTGTTGGAAAACAAGGTGGCCTTGGTTGAGCTTGAGTAAAAATATGCCACACAGAGCTTTGTTGTCTGCAGACCAAAGTGATGTCTTTTGTAGCAAAAAAATCATTTTCATTTGGAGGAGTCCAATGACAAGAACTCACATTTTGAGGACTTGCATGATTAGAGAGTAAGCGCTTGAGTTTCTGTCATTATTCGCAAACTGTAAGTGAATTATTGGAGTGTTTTGAAGTTAGCTAAAGGTCAGCGAGTTTTTCTTCAGATTTAGGTACAGCTCCAGTCACAGGTTGATTTTCTAGTACAGAGTCAACTTTCAAGATAGTCCATAAATTTTTAACAGGGTTGAGGTTGGGGCCAGTCTAGAAGCTTATTGTTCGCCAGTTCTTTGCATTCTGAGATCAGTGTTTTAAAATAGACGATCAAATGTTATCAATCTGACCCAAAGACTGTCCTCAGATTAAAGGAAATTAAAATTCAAAGAAACACTATCTTCTCAAACTTTCTCAAATCCATCATACACTTGAAGGTTCTGGAACACCAGTCTCACTGTCATTGTATCACATAAACATGAATTGTGTTTGGGCCAAATAATACAAACTAAACACTCTACAAGTCAAGTATGGAGGTGATAGTGTCATGCTGAGGGCCTGTTTCACTGCCAGTTCTATGTGGGCAATGCACTCACTGTTGCATTGCCCAAAGTGAGTGGCATAAAAAGATGACTCCTTACTATTTTTTCTAATTCATCAAAAGTCAACAGCTAGGTGGTTTAACCTTTGACACAAGTGTTCATGTGTGTTTCAAAAACAATAGGGATTTCAAAATGCAAATGATTCCAAAAACATTAAATGTGGTTTTAAATGAATAAACTAGACTGTTTATTGTCTGGATTGAGGCCTGTCATCAACAGGGACTGTTCCCAACCCCATCTAATATCCATTAAATTATGCTTAGAAGTTGAACATATGTTAGGAAACACACCAATCTAAATGAGCTGTACGTTTCCTAAGAAAAGTATTCAAGTTTTGTCAACTCAGCCATTTTTAGGGGTGAATGAATAACATTTAACTTCTTAACATTTCAGATAAGATGACAAGTCAAATATTTAACCAGCACTATGACGAAGTTTGTGTTTTAAATCATCACCATCCAAAGAGAACAGTTCAAATTTATCTTCAAGGCTCAACATTGATAAGACATTCATGCTAAGACACGTCTGACTGGAAATTTATATTTCCTCGATAGATGAGTAGGAAATGATTAGTCTTTTTCTAGATGCTTAGATAAGTTAGTGACTTGCTTTTTTATATTACACGATGTATGACTATATTTTCTTTGTTTTCAGTTTGTAGCAATACCTTATGGCTTCTGGATTGTTGTCAATGTGGTTTAGGAAAGTAAGCATTAGCTCATAAAATAGACTCCTACTGCATCCATGTTATATTTGTTTTCTTGATATTTTGCAGCTGGCTTCTGCTCTGGAAGAAGAAAGACTAAAGAGTTATTTGCACCTACAGAAGAAGTTGGAAGAGCTTCGTAGGGAGGTTGATCTACAGCTGAAGACAGAGAGGGAAAAGAGCCAGGCGTTGCTTTCAGAGCTTAGCCTGAAGGTGCATAATGGAGTCCACATTCAAATTACTCAGAAATGCAGCATGTGCAATGGTATTTGGGATACACACCTAGTGCTCATTTCCTTAACTGGGAGACAAAATTTTGAGCTTGGTATCAAATTTACATATTATCCATCCGATAGCAGCTCTTAAACTTGAAATGTTTAGCTAATGTTAAAGTTAGTTTTTGGTATGCAGACTAATTGAATAAGACCCAAACAGTTCTTTTTTTATTACGAACAAGTTTGAACTAAGAAGCAGATCTTCTAGTTTTCCCCTAACAGCTTCCCTCATAATTTGTCTGCATTTCTGTCTTCTATCCCGCCTGTGTAGTTATTTACCTTGCGTGCTTTTTAGCATTCCTGCAGCACACACACTCGCATGCAGACAGCATGATTAATTTTGTGGTTTTAAGAAATTTTAAATCCAGACAGTGGAGGTGAGACTGCAGAAAGCAACACGCAAACAGCCCTCCTACATCCTCAAATACATTTCCACCCACAGTTTAAGTCTATGAGTATCAAGGAAGCACATTGAAGTTCTAGCAGAAATATGATTACTGATTTGTCAGACAATGCGTTTCCAGATTTTAGAAAACTGCTGAATTCCTCCTTCTATTCTTGCTGTGTTCATCATTACACATCCTGTGCAAAGACTAATCACTAGTCACAAAAAATACCCAGCCCAATGTGATTTTAATTTTACTGTTACCCTCAAACAATATTTGATTTTGTATGAAAAAGAGCAACAAGAAAACGGAAATTCTGCTGAAATGTGAAAATGAGGATTAACTGTTAACTGTTTAAATGCACAATCTGAAATCAACCTCGTTTTTAGCTGGAGGAAGAGAGGCTGGCGGTGCAGTGCCTGAGACAGGAACTTCAGCAGGAGAGGAAATGCAGAGACGATGAGAGGAGTACAGAAGAGGCAGTGAGGGAGAGGAGAGAGGAGGAAGAATATCGACAGGGGGAACAGAAACTGAGCCAAGCTAAATCTGAACTAGTTTTGATAGCTGAGAAGAATGCCACACTTAAAGAACAGGTGGGTATACAGTGTTCATACCTCCTAAACTGCTCACCTTTTGTCACAACACAACCAAGAACTTTAGTCTACTTTATTACAACCAACAAAAAGTAGTGCATAATTATAAAGTGGGAAGAAAAATGGGTTTAATTTTTTTTAAATGAGTAAGTATCTGAAAAACATGCCTTGTATTTGCATTTTAAGGCTGCAAATGTCCAAGTAGGGAACGAATGATCAGTGAATGATAAGATGAGACTAAAGCTGAACTTTTGGCTTTTATGTAAAATGCTATTTGTGGATGAAGCCTCACACTGCACATCAACCCGAATGGAAGTGGTCATAGCATAACTGCATGGAAAAATGTGGAAACACTTGTGCAAAGCTGACAGTCACCCAGAATGATTAATTGCACCTTGAGGTGATTCTGTATCATCAGTGGGAGATTAATTAAGGCGTTCACCACTCTTTGCAAAGTTTTAAATGTGAAGCATCTTTCCCTATTCCTCAAAATTATGAGCTACTCTGTATTCCTGTCACCTGATGTCCCAGTAAAATGAATTGAATTATGTTTACAAAATTTGAAAAGAGGGCTTAAAAACTTTATGAAGGCTCTGCTTTTCATTGTCATATCTGCTCATGTGTGTCACTAACATTTCTCCAAAGCTTGTTCCGGTTGCTTAAGAAGTCTTTGATAAGAGACATTTTCAATCGCTCAATATTTCCCACTCGTGTGTTTCTTTGCCAACTGCAGTCACACAGCACCAGGAATAAATTTAGCCACTGTGTATTTATGAGAGTGTGACCGCCAACGAACATAGTGAGCGACTTTTAAATGGACAGAAAAAGCAAATGTGCTGGAGATGAAGCTCACATTTGTCCCAGGTGCCGAGTGTGTAGGAATGCATCTCTGTGCCAGCGCTGTCCACATGCAGCTTGTTTTGAGTCCAGAGATACTCAAAGAGTAAAAGAGGGAAGGACATGAAAGAAAGCAAGACGGGATCTACATATAAATGATTTGCAGAGAGGCCTGAATGAGGTAGATGCACTGCGTATGTATATGTATACGGCAGTGGGAAAAAAAGATGTTGGGGAGGGGAACTGTAGAAAGGTACAACAAAGAGGGTTCTGACGACAGCTAGCTAAACTGAGAACTAGCATTAAATTTGCTCGACCTTTGCAGTGAATGTGTTCGCTGTGTTGGAGTGTGAGGCTGAAGTTACGACATGCATCAGCTGTCTGACCACTAACACACACAATCCCAGGCAAACAAGCAAACGTCTCATTTTTTTGTGCCTGCTTCCCTGTCTGGGTTTGAGACCAGCTTTCTGTGTCTTGATTTGCAAATTATCTACCAAACAAACGACTGAAGCTGAATTAAATTTTCATGTTTTTATACATTAGAACCTTAATGTTCACTTCCAGCAGGGATGAGGTGAACTATCACCTCATAAAATTTTGATACTACTGTCAAGCTTGCGGTTTTTTAATGACAAATAAAACAAGGAAAATTTGCATCTATCTAAAGCTAACTGAGCATGCATTCCTGGGAAGTTAGTATTTTATTGTTGTTCTTTTTTTTTTTCAACTTGATTACAGTCTAGAGACATGCCATCCTTATGTTTTCTCCAAAACCTTGTAAAAGTATTTTGAATGTTTGCTCTCTTCAGCTCTGTTTTGCTGACCGAGAACAACTACATGCTGTGGCTTCAGAAAAGGGTTATTGAGAGCTGTGGGGCAAACCAAAACTCTAAAGTCGCAAAAGATCAAAGCAAAACCAAAATGCTTCGCTTTGAGCTCTGATCATGCATAGTGGGAGAAGAGCAGATTAGGTGATTTCTCAGTTTGATGGGCACTTGTCACATTTCAGGATTTCCATTTCTTCTGTATATTTATTTAAAATTCTATGACAAACTGTTAATCAATACAAGAAAAATTCTAAGTCTTAAATTATAATGCATGGGTGAACAGAGTGCCATGTCTTCAAGAAAAAAATTTGCAAATCTGTTCAATTGTAAAACATGGAATTATTCATGAGGAACTGATCTTTCAGAAAATGTATTTGACTTGTGTGTATATCTATATATACATACATTATCCCATAGTAGCCTGTAAAGGTTATTAAGTCCCATATTTGCCTGCTATCATCATGTCATTATTTGCGTCTCTGCCTCTCACATTTATGCAGCTGAGCTTTGTAGTGTTGTAGTCTGACAGCCTTCTTACAGCGCTCGCTCTGCTCTCCATCCAGCCTCTTTAACTGCCTTCCTTTCAGGGTGCCTTTCCAGAACAGTTCAGCCAGTTCAAGGTGCCCTGATGCCAATTTCACAGCTGACATGCTCCTTTATGTCAGTCGTAGACCTTCAGCTCAGCAGCTTCCCCCTCCGCCTCCACCCTCGTCTTTCTCGACTCATTTAAACAGCCCTTTTCTTTTACTTTTCCGTGACAGAAGTCAATGCAGATCTGTTTGCATAATCTCTTCTTTCACCCCTTTTCTTTTTATCCCTTTTGCTTTTTCTGTTTGTAACTACACCTTTTAATGATCTATCCCAGCTTGTGTCTGGTTCATCTCTTTTATTGTGTTTTTTCCTCAGTAGTATTGATCTGCAAATGTGTGTGCATGTGTATGTTGGTTAGAGATAACTTGGTTTTGATCATGACCTTGTGATATCACCCTGTTGCTAAGCTACTGTGTCAAAGTCTGAGCATTTTCCTCAACTGCTGAAGGACATCAGTGACCTTTCACCTATCTGTTTTTCCAGACAACAAAATAATGATCATTCTCTTGGGAAAGACGTCATTTTAAGACTGAACGAAAAAAAAAAAAAAATCAGAACAACTTTCCATCAAAACCACTTACTATCATTCAGTGTAGGGGCCACAGTTGTGTTTATGGATTTGTGTCCACAAGATTGAGCATCTTGTAAACTGCAAATTCCAAATGGGAACCCAGTGGAACATCAATTTCAGATTTAATGTTGCCTCCTGCTGCATTCATAGAATTCAATTTTTTATCTCACAATAAACTGTGTCTGTGTTTTAAAACACTGTCTATGGTGCTAGCGTTGTTTAATTACTTGATAAAAATTTGTCCAAGTCGTTTGCCATATTTTTAAATTCCAAATTTAACTTGATGAGTGCAACAAATTTGTTGCAGCTTTTTTAATGTGTTTCTATTGAAATAATACATATTCACATATATGGATGATGATCACAAAGGCCTCCCTCCGAATATTTCAAACAGTTGTGACTCAGAAAGTGCATTTCAAAAGATCAGAACATTATTAGAAAGTTTATTTATTTCAGGATGTTTATTAAAGAAGGCTAAACTTCTATTTGATTTTGTGCACTTGTACACTTAGAGATAAATAATACCAAAAGTTTCCTTGGAAATTTAAATATTAGGGCCCTTAAAAGTAGGGTTTTTATTCCAGAAATGTCAGCCAAGTACATACTGTACAATATAGTTCAGTGTTGCATGGAGACTTTAATAGCAGCCTGCATTGTTGGGTCTGCTGTCTTTCATCTTCCTCTCGACAATACTGCATCGCGCTTTGCTGGGAAATCAAGCACAATAGCACCATCGCCATTAAAGCAGCTTTTGGTCGTTATTTTGCAGCTTTCCCTCCTTTATGTGGTAATTATGAATTATTTTACTGTTCCTCAAGTGCAGCACTTTGGTGCAACTGGTTTGGTATGAAGTGCTACACAAATTACATTGCGACAACTGCCATTAGCTGTCTTCAATGTAATTTTGTAAAAACACAACAATCATTAACAAAATTTATTTATTTAAATATTTTAAATCTATTTTTACGTAATACTCCAATTTTCTGAGGAAATCAAGTTGTAGGTTTTTGTCGGCTATAAGAAGGATCACACACGCAATACACTCAGGTTGTTTTTTTTTTTCATTTGGAGTGAGATTATTGCCTGAGTTCTTTGCTTTCCCTCGTTCCCTTTTATTCCGGTCAGATTCTGGCTAAAGTCCAACCACTAAAACTCAGCCACCCCTGCATTAGTCTCTCCCCTCTCTCTGCCGAATTCTTTCAGTTGAGCAGAACAACTGAAACAGATCACTCTGTCTGGAGGAAAAGACACCTGCCTGACCCTTGACCTCTCGCTAAAGACTGGGGTTACGTAAAACACACACGGACAGAAGTGTGTGTGTTTGTTATCGTGTCTGTGTTCCCAGTGGAATTTGGTTGAGAGGCAAGAATTTGGTGATTCACTAAAAGGATGAGCTTTGTGAGTTTGTTTGCGATGTCCATCTGATGACCTCCTCTTGACTTTGAAAGTCAGACGTCTTTTGTCAGCACTGAGGTCAGATGCAATATGGCTGATGCACGCCTTAAATGTAAATCAGGGGAATAGTGTTCCTTTACAAAGACCACTGGTTTCTTGACTTACACCAAGAAAGTCCTTGACTGAGAACTAAAGTTAATAACAGATTGAATTCTGCTGGAACCAAATAAGGTTGAACAAATTAGTAAAACATGGACAGCACAACAACAACAAGGGAAGACGCTAGAATTCTGTGCATGACGTGTCTACACAAACTGATTGCTTTGGAAACAATATAATAGTCTGTGGCAGAAGGAAAAACACTAGTTAACATGTTAGCATTAAGCTCAAACTTGCCCAATTAAAGTTATTAAAGTCCATGTTGATGCAATTTGTGGTGGGCAACTTCTGTGCTGGGCAACTGCAATGTAGGCAAACAGAGAGGCAACAGGGAAGCTACCAAGGGTGGTTGTAGCAAATACAAAATACATTTGTCTAAAATCCCCAAGGTTTTTTTTTTTTTTTTTTTTTTGCTTTCAGAGTGGCAACAAATAAGTTACTTTATATGCTAACTGATCCACTCAGTACATTTTCTTTAAGGACAAACGTCTCCTATTGAGTCACTAATTTTCAGAATCCCCCTCTTGAGCTTCTGTGCGTATATGGAGGTTTATGCTGTAATTATCACTGATGGTCCAAAATGGATGCCACGTCTCTCCTTAATCCCTCCTCTGGCCTCATAGTTATTTTAAAGTCACATATGTTCTAAATATGGCTGTAAGCATTTACTGTGAGTGTGGTCTTAATTAGAAGAAGAGTCCACGGAGACTGCCATCGGGCATCTGTTGGAGTCTCCTATAGCTGCTGAATTGGAGAGTTCAACATTTAATCACAGGATGATGGAAACAACACGTGTGTCATCAAATGGCAGATGGCCTTAATGATGTAAACTGTTCAAACGACACATGTTTGTGGTTAAATGCGCCAGTAGTATTTATAACCTTTTGCTTCGTGTTAGTTAAAAAGACAGGTGACCTCATCAGACAACCTTGAAAGAACTTGAAAGAAAGACTTTTTATTTCAAATTTCTGGCCTTGGATATAAAGCTAGGAGCTTCTGTATATCATCCTTTATTTTCTGTGTGGCTGGTTCTAATTACATTTTCCCAGATCACAAAAAAACATTTATTTGTCAGTAGTCTTCTGGATGTAAACAGCCTAATGTGTCTCATATTGCTCCCAGTGATGTAATGGATTTTAACTCCTTCTGTAATGATAAAGGGAACACGTTTTATCTGTTAGATCTACAGAGATTTTGTGCATCACTACAGTACAGAGTCAAAGTGCTTTTAATTCAGCATTCTTCCTGCTGTGTCTGTGTTTGGGAATCTTGTCTGTTGGGTCTTGCTGACCGAGTCTCTTTTTTTTTGACTATGCCTCTTTTAAATGTCACTGGTGTTGCTCGGAACAGTCACCTTTTCTGTCTCCACAAAATTGATTTTACGTTTAAGTGTCAGGTTGCTGCTGTTTCCTTCACTTTCTGAACGTCGCACTTCCACATTCAGGTTTGTGGGACTAAGATGGGCGTGGCTCAGAGCCACCTTTGCCAACTCCTCAGTCAAGTAGGCAGGTACTGACTGCTCTTAAAATAATGAAATGACATCATAGTCTAATCTGCACGATCCTCCTTAATAAAATTGTAAATGACAAAATAAAACGCCAGAAATATCTTTGGAACTACACATCTATATTTATAAAAGGTATTTTGGTTTATTAATTTTTTGGGTGTCTTAGGCTCAGGTTCATTTAAAAAACTACAAGAAATACAAATATATATATAAAATAGACAATTGGTTCAGGGTATGGAAAACCAAACCAATACTTCTTTTGAACTAGTTAAGAACTGACTGTAGCTCAGGCTCTGTATAAGGACTAGACCTATAAGAGAACAACTCCACAACAAATACTTTTCAAATAAGAAAATATATATGTATGTAAATGTCCGCCTGCCAGTTTAGGCCATTTACACCACTAATAATAACTTAGATGTAAAACAGCTTTGCTTTAATATACATTGCTTTATGTTTTGATTTTAAATGTAAAATGTCCTTTGAGTTTAGTTGAATTTTCATTAAGCCACCACTAGGGGGCACGTCGTTTCCTGTTCTTATGTTTTTCCTCTGAGAATCTGCATGTTCACTCTGTCGACTTGTGAAACAAGTTTCAGCTTCATTTACCAACTTCTGCTTAAAACATGCTAAGGTTGACTCATTTTAAACTAGACTGTTTGATCATGTCTTTTGACTTATCACTTGTAAAACAAATGTTCTTATGTTGTTGAATTATTTATTTAAATATACCATCATTAATAGAATTATGCAATAATCTTTAAAAGCAGTTAATGTAAGAAACAAAGACTATAGACTTCTAAAAATGACTGAAGACTGTTGAAAAGGTTCAGTTTGATGGGTAATTTGCATACAAGAACACTGCCACAACAAATATTTCCTCATTTGCAAAGATTATTGCATGCTTCATTTCATAAGTTCTTGTGAAAATATATTTTGGTTTGCATTTGATTAAATATCTCACAATCTACTAATCCTCAATGTGATGTAAACAAAACAAACAAATTCTCAGTGTCTTTTGTGTACTACCTTCTGCTCCTTGTTACAGTGGATATCATCAGTGGTGGTTTTGCAGATTTATTCATTTCATATGTGAAAAGAAGGTAGAATAGTTTTATGTCTGTTCTCATCACTTCCAGGTGGCATTTCTCCAGGATACGGTATGGAAGGAGTGTGAGGAGAGGGAGGAACTGACTGCTGCTCTGTCTCAAGCCCAGCAGGAGCTTTTCGGGCTCCAATCCATAATGTCTCCCCAGAGTTCTGCTGGGTCTTTTCCAGACCCCCAGAAGACGCGGGCAACCCCGGGCAATGAGAGTGTTTATCCCCAAGGTAACGCCAGAGGGCCTCTTCCTCACTCACCAGCCTCACTCCAGCCCCCCTCTGCCTGCACAGACAAAGACAGAGGCCTGCATATAGAAGTGGGGGGAGCAGAGGAGAGTCTGGAGTCCAGGAAGGGTGGTGGAGCTGTGGGTGGAGCGAAAAAGCAGGAGGGGAAGCTGCCTAGACTGAAAACAAGCAGCACAGAGAGGGAGATCAGACGCAAGGTCAGAGTAATGATGGGGAAAACAGAAATGCTCTAAAAACCAAACTGAATGAAGACGTTTTGCACAATTAAACATGTCAACCGAAAAACAGAATATTCTTTTTGTTCTCAATCAACTCTTAGTAAAAATATTATTAGTGGTATTTTCTTGTTCATTTAAGAGTCTTATGTCCTTTTAACCACCTCATCTAAAACACACTAACCTTCCAACTTCAGTAGAAGGAACGACTCCTGCTGGCTTTAAACTAACGCGCATCTGTTTTTGTATTTTCTTGCAACCAAAGTCCCACACTCTTTTTGGCACACAAAGAGCTTTACAAACACACCAGTACATAATGACACAGACAGACCCACAGCCTGTCACACGGAGCAGGCCCGAAGGAGCACAACAGCCGCTCCTGTCCCCCCCATGGACACAAACAAAAGGCAGGCAATCACAAAAAGAAGCTGTCCAGCAATCACCCCCCTCCAAACACACACCCACACTCACGCACACAATTACACAACTCTCCTCCCATCAGGCTCGTGTTACTGACATCATTCAGTCTCTGCAAGGTCTTTCCCCCTCTCCTTTTGCTTCCGCTCCCTTTACGTTTGGGATGAATTGGCACAATGGGAGAAATGCATGAATTGTGAGAGGCATGGAACTCATTTCCCTGCTTACTGACACACATGGGTGCAAGCTTTTGGTTTGACCTCCCCGTTTTCCTCTTTCCCAGTTCGTCTGTGAGACAATGCACACGTGCACTTCGCTCACACATAAAAGACGTGGGAAGATTATTTTCTCCTGGCAACACATCCTGTTTGACTAAACACACGTGCAATTGGTTTATCCGCTAAACCCTGCGATTCTTGTACAGAGAAGTGAACAGTGATTTCTGATTTAATATTTGTACCTTTTGTGTTGAATAAGATCATTTTAATGGAGCCGATGTATGTTTATCCAGAAACCTTGAACGGAAAATAATAACTTGAAATCAGTTTATTTTTGATTTACTCTTTCATGTGCAAGTCTTTAATTAATTTCAGAGTAAAGATTCTGTTTATATATTGTTCGATTAACACAACACAGACACAGATGGGTTGAGTGGAAGGGTTGAGTGAATGTTTAATCTGAAGGAATGAAATCAAAAAGAGCAAATAAGTAGAGATAACATGCTCAAAAGGAGAATGCTTAAATTTTTAACACCCCATCTTTACGCCACAGTTTGATCACAATCACAATCTTCAACTGACTCACTTTTTTTTCTTGCTTTATTATTAAGTATGATTAATTATTACTAATTTTCAGTTTGTGGTTCCAGATGTTACAAGAAGTCAAAGCATTTCTAAGAGCCAGTCAGTGGACAGGAATTCAATTTTTTATGAGCGAATTACTGATTATGATTTGTTACATTTTGAAAATGTCTTTTCTTTAAAATGTTCTGTCCGTGTTCCATAATTGTGGTTCAAAAAACTAAAAGACTAAACTTAAAATCAGTCCTACACAAACCACTGGCCAGTACTAGAAACTGTGTCCAAAACCTACCCAAGCCGCATCATATAAGTCTGATAAAAATAATAATAATGAGGGGTGTAATCCCTTTTTTTTTTCATGTAGAAATTAATTCCAGAAAGTGTATAAGAAATTTTTTTGTGAAAGAAAAACTGTTTAGAGTGTTCCTTAGACTATTGTTTAATAATCTTAGGTTACCAGCATTTTCTCATTTTGTAGAATCTCCATCTGTTATCATAATGCAGCTGTTTTTCATTTGGTACAGAAGCATTAGCAAAAGATAAGATAATGATCATGAAACAACCAAACACGGTCTCTTTCAATGATTATCTGTGTCAATTCATGAAACAAATCAGCGCAAATTGCTATTTTGTGCTTTCTCAATAGAATTTTTATTGTCTCCAGACATATGCTGCTCTCTGTGACAGGGGCTCTTACGCTGACCTTCCTCCATGCTATAGTATAAAGAAAGCCATGCTGAGCCGACTACCTCCTCGTCCAATACCAACTCCTTCAATAGTCAGTCTGCTCTGACCGCATGCACTTTCTATCTGTCGCCCTCTAAAACACAAACACCCGCCTCTCTCCTTCTCTGTCAGACTCCCTCTGCAACTCTGGCACACACATGAATCGCTCCCTCTGTGTCAATATTCTTTTAATCTCTTTGGGCCTTCTTTTGGCATTCAACCCCTCTGACCCTGTTTCTAAAAAGCAATTCACATTCAGCCTCTCCTCCTCGGCTATCTGTGCCTTCACTTTATTTTTGATCCAGTCAGCGCTCTCCTTTATACTCCCCTCTGCTCTCAGACCGGGCATTTTTCCTTTGCTTGTGCCCTTGCTTTGTAGCTCTTGACTTGGTGTCCATCCTGGTTTGTGTGTGTTTTCAGCAAGTGAGGAGGCGTATGTGTGAGCGATAAAACAGTTTTGAGCTTTTCTTTCGTCCCACTAAAAGATTTTAAAAACAGTACATACCTCCATTAAGTTGACATAAAGTCCTAAACATTTAAATTAGTGCCCTCATAAAAATGCCACTGCACGCAAACATTCATATGTGCAAATATGCATGTCATGCTCACACAGAGTAGGTCTGTGATCTCACCACAGTAATTATCATAGTAGGGCAGGCATGCACACGTGTCCCCGGGGGAATATGTGTAGTAGCCTGTAAACACACACGCTTCAGGGAGTGGCGTGTGTGTATAGCTAAGCCCTTGTTCGTCATTGGGTGTCCCTGAACGCCTCTCCTGCGTCGTTATGGCCGTTTTGGAATTCTGTTGTCCCACAAGTCCTCCCACACCCTATAATTAGCATCACCGGGGCAACCAATGAGAGAATACTTTGCATTCTTGTTGTCGTGGTAAATGTATGAGTGCTGGCCGGAGGATGATTCTCAGAGGTGTTGATTAATGGCATGGACAAGAGAGACTCCCCATTTTTCTCTTGTTTTTCCGTTGTCACCATTATCTACATCAATTTCACTGAACTGTAGTGTTTTCAACAGGAAGATCTAACTGATGTTGGGGCATAAAAGACAATGAAAGGCCATCCAAGTGGCCAATTTGATGACCAGAGTCTTAAATCACTGCTCATAAAAATAAAGGGAACACTCAAATAACACATCCTAGATGGATAGTTTGATTTCACAGAAGTTTGATTTACTTGGAGTTATATTGTGTTGTTTAAGTGTTCCCTTTATTTTTTTGAGCAGTATACATGGCAACTAAAATATGACAGTCCAGTAATTGTGATATTACAGACACGGATGTTGTAATGAGGATTTCAATTTGACATATTGTACAGACCTATGATGACTTCATCTTACTTATATACAGATCTAAAGGAAAAATCCATATCCCGCTCGCTGATGTAAGTACAGCAATTACATTGCTAATTCCCCTATAATGTTCCCTAAATGTTGGGGTGAAAAAATCCATTATTGTCATTAAATATTATAGAGCATAGCTGCTTTTAAAAAGAACTTGACATTTTATAGATTAAACTCAATCACCTCAAAATGCTCAGAACGATGTGAACTGCAGTTCTCTAGTGTCTGCTGCCCTCTATCGTCCATTAGTGAGCTATTGTTGCTGGAAGTCAGATTTAAATTTGGCAAAAAAAAAAAAAAAAGTGAACACCGTGTTCTCTCAAAGAAACTGGACTGCTAACTTTTTTTTGGTGTTTTTTTGGCCAAATTCTTGAAATTGAGATCACAATAAATATTTGTATTTGTCTTGCTCGTACATTAAAGCACTTATTTAGAAGCTAAATGTAATAAGTTCTCAGTACAAGTATTTCACACTAAGTGTAGTTTAACATAATAAATTTCTTAATTGATAATGTAATTTAGTTTTTTAAAAATATTTTTATTTCCATTCACAGTTTTACTTGGCGGACGGATATGTTCCAGCGGCAACTGTGAGAAGTCCGTACTTTCCCGTAAAAGACGTAACAAAACCATAAAGAAACCATGACTCGTGAGCAGTTTTTAAAAAACAATATTTCAAATAAAGAGTATGTTCTACCTAGAAACTAAAACTGACAGTAATAATTGTGAAACTTTCAAATCATACTTAAGAAAAAAATACCTGATACCTTAGGACTTTTTTTGTTCAAACAAGGGCGCCTGCCGATTAAGTCTGCATAATTTTATTATATTAAAACTTACGTCATGTAATGACTTCAGTTATTTCAAATTAGCAGAACTGATGAGGAGAACTGAATTCTAGCAAATTGTTAAATGCATTTATTTTTAAACTGAGTTTTTGTTTATATTTTGCCACTTAGTTTAGGAGTAGTTATGGGTTAGTGACGCTTAAGCGTTGAGAAACTATTTTCTTCCATCGCGGATGTGCACATACGTTTGCGTCGCCACAGGGCGCTGATTTACGGCGCTTTGTCACAGTCTCGCTACTCAGCCGTGGTGTTTGTCAAGGCTGCGTGAGCTGCTAACAGCCGAGTGTCCGATGAAGATGGCAGCAGGTCCTCTTTCTGTATCTTCTAACGCTTC
The DNA here is from genome assembly GCA_010277075.1 of Poeciliopsis retropinna. NCBI lineage: Eukaryota > Metazoa > Chordata > Actinopteri > Cyprinodontiformes > Poeciliidae > Poeciliopsis > Poeciliopsis retropinna. The sequence goes on along the minus strand of VMRM01000002.1, from coordinate 15,998,095 downwards.
TAACAACGATGGCATTCTCATCGGTGACAAAGTGTACTCGGAAGTGTACCTTACAATAGACAACTCGGTGATACCGGAGGAAAGGCTATCACCAACCCCGTCTATGCTCGACGGCCTCGACCTGAACACCGAGACCGACCTCCGTATCCTCGGCTGTGAACTAATTCAGTCGGCGGGTATTCTTCTCCGGTTACCCCAGGTACAAATAAATATGTATATTTAAGTCCACTAAGTGGATGTTTTTCTGAAAGTCATTTATGTGAAATAAGACATGTTTTTAAAGGTGCGGCCTAGTCATTAGCTTGCTAACTTTAGCCTTTTTTACGTTGGCGTGGTGGAATTAAAATGGCGGCAGACCATTGTGCAAGATTGGGAAGGTTTACATAAGACCTGGTATTAATAACATGGCCTATGTTTTTCTCGCAGGTGGCCATGGCAACGGGACAGGTCCTTTTCCATCGTTTCTTCTACTCGAAATCCTTCGTCAAACACAGTTTCGAGGTAAGTTCATTCAATTAGCCGAGTTCTTCAACTCCCCGAGATGACAACTGAACGTTACAGTGACGTTCAGCGGCAGCCATATTGTTTAAGATTTTTGAAACGCACAGCGGAAATATACTAAGGACTGAAAAGTGAATCTGAACGTCTTATATAAAGGGGCTCAGTTTATATATTTGACGTGAACATTTAGGCTTGTTCTTTTTATATTAACTATGAGCTAATAGTTAAAAAGTATGGTACCGATATATAGTAGCACACTAGTTACTGCTACTATGACAGTAGTAGCTTGACAGCTAAATCTGAGTCAAACATAGCGCCGATTTTAACATATTGAAAATAGAATGGTTAGTGGCCGTCATTAAGGCTTCAAAGTTGATTTTCTGACCACATTTTAACATGTTATAACCCATTCAGACATAGAGCCTGTGTCATCTTTCTGGCAGATTTCAGCTTAGTATTGGTACATGGATGTTAAGCACCAACTAGGCATTTAAACTCATTATGCAGAAAATGGACATCAGTTAATACACGTATATTGTTCTCATTCATGCTAATAAACACGTTGTTAACTTCAGGTGGAAGAGTCCAAAATAGGTTTAGTAATACATGATGATGTTACCTAGTTATATGTTGGTCAAACCTTATGAATATCATTAGGGGTTGCCAACTAAATATTCTCAATTTCTAATTATGAAATTTGCTCAACTTTGATTGACAAATCAATTACTGAAAGAAAAGATTACCTTAGGTAAATAAGATAAAACTTCAGTTGCAATCTGAACATGTTCCAAAACTGTCTCTGAAACACCTTCACAAGTTGCATCATGAAAGTAGATATATTTTCCTTCCAATCTTTGTGCTTCATTATTGTCTTTCAGATTGTTGCTATGGCTTGTATCAACTTGGCGTCTAAGATTGAAGAAGCACCACGGCGAATACGAGATGTCATCAATGTATTTCATCACCTCAGACAGCTAAGAGGCAAAAAGTAAGTATCAGCCAGAAATCCTAACCATTTTTTGTAGATTCAGCTTTTTGTTACATGGACAATATGTTGCACTGCATTTATTTGGTGTAGAATGTCGTCGACATGATTTGTTTTTAATGTGAAAGTGCCCTTCTGTTTATCCATGCACTCTAAACCATCTTAAATCTTTTCAGTTCCAGCCTCACTGGTAGTTTCAAACTGTTATTGTCTACATGTAACACCAGTTTGAACTTTGAAGTTGATATTGGAAAATGAAAAAAATTAAGAGTAAAAATTGGGAAAAAAAACCCCCACACATTTGGCTTTGTAAAGGATGAGGCATTTGTACTTTGCCTCATTTCTTTATGTCACGATTTTAGTCCTTGGCATTAACTTGGCTTCTTTTTTCCCTTGCAACCAACTAACAGCGACCAGCTACATTTACCAAATCCTGGGTGATGTGGAATGGTACGTAAGATGAAGCAGTCGGCATGACAACCATGATGCGAGGGGGTCTCTGTCGTCCCCCGAGGCCCATCCTGCCCCCACCTGTGGGAGACTACCATGGTCTGAGCCACCGCGGGGCACTGGGATTGGGGATGGCAGGTTGGCCGAAGGTCGTTGGCCCGTGGGGCACCTTGAGGACTCCTGTGGTTCAGTCTTAAGCTTGGGGGTTCTGTCCGTCAAGCTGTGGACCATGGGGTAATGTAGATTTCTTCTCTGACCGCTTCTCACCATGCATTTTTGATTGTCCAAAAAAACAAAAGTTTATTCATCTTCTATAACCCATGGCTTCTACAGAAATATCTTCTTGTTTTTAACTGATCCCTTGGAATCAATGCTAGTCTTATTTTTACTTTAAAGTGCATGCAGTGCAATGGATTTAATTATTGTTATTTTTATCTCCCAGTATAATTTCAAATCCCTAAGAAGTGAGAGTAATTGAGAAGACTCCTAGCGCTACTTTTTAATGCTCATCTTTATTTGGTTTAATAGATTTCAATTTTCTGAATATATTTTGCCTTGCATGTCTGAGTGTAGCATTAGTTTTCTGTTTTTTTTTCTCTGACTTCAAAACATCCTTATGAAAATATGAAAGGTAGTGTTTGATGGTACGAAGGAGGGATCTGTTGCTTTACTGATCACAATTTAAATTGCAGGAGTCATTTTATAGCAATTTTTGTGACATTAGAAATTGAGGAGAGTATATCTGTTTAAATCAAAATACACCAATTTTTCTTTTTTACTGTTTTTTCTAAAAATAAGGTCTTAGCATGTTTACATAACTCCTATATCTGTGTTTTAATCCAAATAGATCTGATGAATCCTTTAGCTTGGGTTGCCAATACACATGAGTGAACACTTATTAGCAAGGAGTATTTCTAATAAACTTGTTGGTAGATTTTCCTTTGGTGAGATTCTAGTTCTAGTTTGGAAATGTTTTTCTGTCTTGAAATCACTGAATATAATTGAAGTTGATATTTCTGTTGAAGCGATGGTTTGAGATGATCATGTCAGGGACAATCCTCCAAGCTTTCACTGGAACCACAAGAGTCCACAAGCCCCCAGCACACTGTTAGGCATGCAAACAGTGTAACTTGTTGCTTAAAGTTGGTTGGCAAGGGGGAAAAAAGTGCAAGAATTCAAAAGGGCACTTTCTCCTTCATACATTTATAGTGAAAGGAGAACCACTGTTTGATTTTGAATTTTGTATGAAATAGGACTCCAAGTCCATTGATACTTGATCAGAACTACATAAATACCAAAAACCAAGTCATCAAAGCGGAACGTCGAGTCTTGAAGGAGTTGGGCTTCTGTGTGCATGTCAAGCATCCGCACAAGGTGAGTTTAAAAACAAGATTCTTTTACGCAATGCAAATTTATTTTCATTCAGGTAGACAGCTTCTGTTTTTAATTTTTCAAGTATGGAAGAAGTAAGAACTGCATTAAACTATTCACATTTTCTCAGTTTTGTGTTTGAGCGGCAGATTGTTCTGTTAACGTGTAATCTGTATGTGATTCCAGATCGTCGTTATGTACCTTCAGTTCCTGGAATGTGAGAAGAACCAGACACTAGTCCAAACGGCCTGGTAAGTTTATGTACAGGTCCTTAACCAACTTCCCCACAGCAGCAACATAAGTCAGAACTGTAAGAAGTGCTGGCAGACCTGGGCTTAAGGTTGAGCAGAATTACTTTCAAATGGTTGAAATTTCTGGCATGTTCAGATGGTCCTCATAAAATCCCAAACAGCCCAACATGCCAGTAAAATTATATTAAAGTCCTCATGTTGAAGAATTGCACATTCGAACCACTTTCAATGTTCATTTTGCCCAGGTCTGAGAGTTACACTTCATCACTTCCATTAAATCCTTCCAACTGTTATTTTCTATTTTTTTTATGTGATTTGCTCATTTTTGGGAGGTTTAGCAAGTTCTTGTACTGCAAACGTGCTAATTGCCTCACTTTCTAATCTGCCCTTACATGTGAGAGTGTTTATTTCCCAGTGCCCAGGGAACTTGGTTTAACTTTGTCCTTTCTCTCTACTCTTTGATTAAAGGGTAGTCCATGCTGGTAAGTCACATAAAGAACCTCTGAACTCTGCCTCCTCCAACCACATGACCTCAGGAAGCTCCCCCTTTTGGCTGGCTGCCCTTCTCCTGACAGCCAGTCCCAGTGCAAGATTCACTGAAGGGGGCGGGCGGGCCTTTCCCAACAGCCAGCATCATCTTGTTTTCTCTTGGGTGTCCAAAAGGATTTGTATTTTTTGGTCTTGCTACACAGATTCTCAAGTGTAATAGCTTTCTTTCCAAGTAGTTACAGATAGGTTATCTTGTTCTAGTTTACTTGCATTTAGAAATGAAGTAAACTCAGTCAGAACAGAATTTTGTTTCTATTGGCCACATTACCTGCCTGTTTGTTACATTTACCAGTAGAATACTGTGTCTTGTCCCCCACTGACATGGTGTCCAGACATGTGTCTGTTTTACAGGCTGATCCGGTTCTTGGGTTTTGGCTTCAAGGACCCTTTTCATCCTCGCAGCAAACAGAATCGAACGGCCATGCGTTTTCTGTAGTAGTGCTAAAAGTATTTTCACACTGGTCACTTTTTAAAGGCAGGTTTGAAGGAAGGAAAGCTTTGACCAATTAAGAAAGATCTAGTTTTATATAGCTTAGAAAAAAGGACATCATTTTGATGCTCATAATATAAGAGCTTCACAGTCGTATCGACTCACAATTCGTTGAGGTATAATTTCTTTGTGGTTTCATTTGGTTAGATTAGAATTACTGAAAGATTTTACCATCATTTTCCATTAAATTTTTCTACCTAATTCTATCATTAGTATGCTTAATTCACATTCCAAGCAATGCTGAAATCTTCCATATCTCATATCATTGTTCTAGACAAACTCTTGGCACATGGTGCATTTTGCAAATATTTCAAATACATATCCAGTGTAGATTCATCAAATATTTCTACAAAGTGAAGTGGATGCCGCTTATCATCTATAGGAGTTCATTCTTTGCTTGAAATCATTCACTGAAGCAAGACATGGTTTTAACAATGCACCCTAAATCCACATAAACCAACGTGATGGTGAAAAACTTAGTCTCCTCATTTGAGTACATCACAGTGCTTCTGAATCATAAGTTCAGAAATTATAAGTTTCCCCCGCATGCCTCCATGCACACTCCATGCTTTTTTTCTTTCAGATCCAACCATCTGAAAGTGAAACTAGCTTTTTATTTATTTATTTTTCTTCATTGTCTTTGCATGTCTCCCTTCTTAGAGAGCATGTGTTTGTCTTTGTCATCATCAAACACCCTGGAAAGTTTAAATTTCTTGGATGGTCATCAGTCTTGTCTTCATTCTTTCTGTGACATGCAGCAGAGACATGGATGCCCTGGAGAGAAACGGACAAAGTTAAACTCAACAATAAAGAGATCTTAATATTGTCAGTCATTTTTAAACTAAAGTAAAAATGTATCTTCTGTGATCCTGTGTCAGGGTAATTATTTTTTTATGGCATCAGTGAGATACAATTACATTGTGCAAATCTGCTGAAATACATGCACCCAGTCATGCTTGAACTGCAGATTCTAGAGTTTATAAATTTTCCTGATTTATAAAAAAAGATCTGATTATATGTTGGCAATAGAGATATATGCTGCAAATTGATATTTAGTATGAAGTTGTTTGGTATTGCATGATTGGTTGACAGTTTGGTTTGTGTAGCGACGATGCTATGTTTTTGTCTGTGTCTTCTGTTTGTCTATTTAGGAACTACATGAATGACAGCTTAAGGACAAACGTATTTGTGAGGTTCCAGCCTGAAACCATCGCCTGTGCCTGTATGTACCTCGCTGCCCGAGCTCTCCAGGTGAGACAACATACGATCTAAAAGCATCTCAGTCATCCTGCTTTTACTCCAAACTCCCATCACAGAAATTACAATCAATTCACAGCACGGTGTAAAGGTTCAAAGAACTGTGCCTGTTTTCCCAGATTCCCCTGCCAACCAGACCACATTGGTATCTGCTTTTTGGAGCTACTGAAGAGGAGATTAAAGAAATCTGCATTACTACTCTGAAACTGTACACCAGGAAGAAGGTAATTATTGTGAAATGTCATATGATAATCCAGTGGTTCATTTTGAACTGCAAGAAACTTTTACAATATTGCTGCAAATGTCTCTTTTATACGTCAAATAAAGTTTGACGTATGCTGTTGCAGCCCCTGCAGATAATCCTATGCAGAAACCAGAGCAGTTTAAGGAGACATGGCTACAGATGGCAGAAATCACTGCTCTAAAATCTTGCAGGGTTTCTGTACAAGACTCTTTTATTTAGACAGTTTTTTACTGTTTGAATGCTGTCCATCGATCCCCATTATTCATTCATCAATTTATCCTTTAGTTTTTTCCCCTTCATTGTCTCTCCCATCCCCTGAATCCTGACCTTTGTGGAAACGGGCCTAAAAAAATGACTAAGCATTTTATGCTCCATAATGTGAAGAATGCTGCAATTTGACATTTTGGCTTTTAGTAAATTGAACTGTTTCCTTTATAGCCTAATTATGAACAGCTTGAGAAGGAGGTGGAGCGACGGAAGGTGTTCTTGGCAGAGGCCAAGCTGAAGGCGAAGGGCCTGAACCCAGATGGCACGCCGGCGCTCTCTGGCATAGGCGGCTTCTCTCCGGCCTCCAAGCCCTGCTCCCCCGTGGTGAAGGTGGAGGAGAAATCCCCAAACCCCCAGACTATGAAACCAGTAAAGAAGGAGCCAGACAGCCGCACTCAGGTCAACAAGAGTCCACACAATGGGTAAGAAACTTAACAGGTTTATGTCAAGGGTTCAATATTTCTATGACGTTTACTTCATTTTAGTGATATATTTTTGATTTTACTGATCAATCTGTTTGCTCTCCAGGCTGAGGAAGGAGGTGAAGATCGGCAGGACCAGTAGGAGCGGAAGTCGTTCCCGTTCAAGAACACGATCACGGTCCAGATCTCCCTCTCATCGCAGACAGTAAGTTTTATTTTGGTCTTCACCACCATTCTTGTTCATCTCCACACATGTAAGTTGTGTTTATTGTATCTGATTAAAAGTTTAACTTGTATGTTTTTGTGTTTCCAGTTACAACAGCAGACGCAGTCGCTCAGGAACGTACAGCTCTCGGTCACGCTCACGCTCTCACAGTCGCAGCCCGTTGCCTCATCGACACCCGCCCTCGCCCCTTCTCCCTCATCTCAAGTCGAAGTCCAGTCACCACGGCAACAGCGACTCCAAACTCAGCGGTCGTCACAGCAACAGCGGGGGTGGTGGTTCTGGTCACAAGAGGAAGCGCACCCGGTCTCGATCCCGCACTCCAGTCAAAGCGGACAGAGACAGAGAGCGGGAACGGGACAGAGAGAGAGACCGCTCTTTTGATTTCTCTTCAAAGAAACACAAACATGAGCGGGGAAGCGGACATCGCGACCGGAGGGAGAGGTCTCGGTCCTACGAAAGGGACAGGGATCGCAGCCACAAGAGCAAACACCATGGCAGCGGAGGACACTCAGGACACAGCCGCCACCGGCGCTGAGAGACACATGGAGACGAGCCCTGGGGCTGATGGTCACCAATGTTTCACACAAATCAAACGAGTTGGACACATTCTCTTAATTATGGTAATGTTAATTTAATATCCATGTCAGGAAATAGAATATTTGCAAATTGTAAACCCAATAATCGAAAGGTTACTGTTTGTTGCATAAAATTCTCCGGTGGGAGGGAAACTGTCGCCAAATGATGCAATTAAACAAGTGTACCGTGACTGGGAGAACATGTCAAATTTGAAGTTTTGAAATATTACATCTGTTAACAAATAAGTCATGCTTCTGTGTTCAGATTTTTTTTTTATTGTCTTATTTTCATTTAAATTCAACAAAGGTATAAAGAAAACATTGATGACATTTCTTCTGGTCCAGAAGAATTTGAAAAATTCTAAACCTGTCTGGGTCCTAAATGCAGCATCTGCATGGACAGATATCCTGAGTACTTAACTCTTTGTCAAAGTCAGCCTGTCATGTGGAAAGCCCAAAGAGCAGCAGTGAACTCCAGCATGAAGTGATGATTGTTGGTTGACCTGCTGGAAGGGACTCCATGTAGATGAGGGCAGCAGCGTGACCTCAGCCTCCGGCCTCTCTTTATTTGCCTGTGTTTTCCTCTTGTCTCACCAACGAGTGCACCCCTGCCCGACTACCTAACCCTAATCTTGTTTTTAGTTTTATATGTAAAGTTACAAATTTTTGGAAAAAAATACTAAATTTATTTACAGTGTAAAGTTTTGATATCCACTGACGGAATGAGAACGCTTTGATTTATAGAAGCGACCTGTTCAGTGGAGGGATTGAATAAGTAAATGTAAAGTAAATGTTATTTAGGAAAGATCAATAAGTTTGCACATTGCAGGACTAGTGGGCAGTTTTTTTTTTTTTTTTTTTTTTTTTTAATGTTTTTTATTGGAAAGGTTTGTCTAAGAAAAATACTGGTGACTTTCATTTTCTTGCTCTTTCCAAGCAGGAAAAGCAGACAATTAAAATATATTTTAGAGTTGTCAGTTTGTTGCACTGGTTTTTAGTGTGCATGTCTTCATGTCCAATTTTTATTCATTAATAAATGAGGAATGCCACTGACCTATGGTCTTTTTGTTGGGTTAGTGCTTCTTAAATAACTGTTATGAACAAATTGACACTTGTCAATTTCTTTTTAAATATACAAGTTCCTGCATAGTTTAAATGAATTTTGGTGATGTAAGGTTGTACAGTCAGACTTCTAAATACAGTTTTGGCTTTTTGAAATGACTAAAGTCATATGTTCAGTTTGGTGTTACCCTAAATTAATCATATTATGATAGTTATCTGTTTCAGAGTTAACTCATGAAATAACACTTCTGGAAGACATTTTTTTTGTCCACCAGAGGGCAATATAGTTTCAGAATAGCTATATTCTTTTCATGTTTCAACAGCATCAATTTTGAAAAGGAAAAGTGATTTAGTTTCTTCATATTAAGATTATGTACTGCAAATTATATTAGATGATTCTAGTATCTCCAACAGAGTGGAATTGACTACAGAAAACTAAAATTAAAATTTACGATGAGCTGTAATTTACCTGTCAGCCTGACCTAAATGTTGACCTGGGAGATGTTGACAGGTACGTCAAAATCGATTGATTCCCTTAATTAAAAAGTGAAACTTGATCAATTACAGAGTAATGCTTGCAAGGGGTATATTTTTGTATGGTTAATAAAAGCGAAACATTCAGAGAAAACATTAAAATTAAATATCAATAAAAGAGGATTTTCAAAACAGCAATTTTGACATCCTGAAAATGATGTCAGTAGATGCAGTTGGTACTTGGTGGAGCTCCTTTTACATGAATTACTGCATCAGTGCTGTGGAGCATGGACGTGATAAGCCTGTGGCTCTGCTGAGACGTTAAAGTCTTCATCGTTGGATGTTTTGTCTCTCATCCTCCTCTTGACAATACTCCATAGATTCTCGGTGAAGTTTAAAAGACTCAACAGAGTGGGCTGACTGCAAGCACTTGCACCAGTGATACTACGGTCATTAAAGCACGTATTAGTGAGCAGTTGCTGAATCCTCCCGAAAACTAAATCAACTTCTCCATAATGTTTGCTGATAGAGTAAAACAAGATGTGTTCTCAAATTTCCTGCTTGTAAAAACACACTGCAGCAACATCAGCAGATTTTATTGCTATCCAAATCACTGGACCTCAAGCAAAGTCATCATCCTGGATATGTCTGTGTGTGGTGGCTGCCAAAGCATTAACTCCAGCTGCAGGCCAAGCCAATGGCACATTCCACCAAACCCTTGAATGTGTTTTGCCTTAAAATCTCCTCAGTTAAATTCTTTTTTTTTTTTTTTTTTTGTGACATTTGAACCTTTAGAGACTGATTTTGGGTTTCAATAGTTCTAAACTCTAATCATCAAAACTTGAAACATATCACTGCGTGTAATCAATAAGTATGAGTCTCTCCTCGCAAGGTAGTTTGACAAAATAAGTTAACTTTATCGCCAATTTAATGAGATATTGTATTTTGTTTTACTGTGTGGAGAGAGGAAACAGAACCACTGAGCTGCACAGAAAATTGTTAAATGGATGTTTTTTTAGTAATACAGAAATCTCACTGTGGCGTCTACAGGTTTTGGGACGTTACTTTTGTTTCTAATAACAGAATTTCTTCATATCATCAAGCCTGTTGAGAGCAGTAGCTCGTATTACTCGCTGCAGCCATAAAAATGAACATAAATTCATGCATCTCTCCAAATCCACGTCAAAAAAAAAAAGGAGCCAAGAGATTTGCTCAGTTTCCCTGAAACTGACATCATATTAGACCCTGACATGATGTCAAGTGTCTGTCTGGTCGTCTTGTGGCTGAAGTTATAATCTATGATTGAGAGTATTGGCCTTATTCTCAAGGTCAAGTTTTACGCTAAAGCGAAGGGCGACATGTTTCACGGTCTACGTCACGTTTATGGGCAGAAATGACTAGAATGCACATCTTGCTGCAGTAGAAATATTTAGGAAATACTAATTGAAACACTAGTTTAAAAGAAGGAGATGCTTTTTTTTTTTTTTTAAAGAAAAATATTTATTCCAAATTGCTAGCAGCTGCAAAACGTTTCATCATACAACCATCAGTCACTGCCAGTTGTTGCACGATGTGCGTCCATCTCACTGAGTCATCTGCTTGAGTTGGTCCGTCTTTGCTTTGCTTTTCCTTTACGTCAAACCAGTTTGAATGGGAACATAAAGGTAGCTTGAGAACTTGTTTTAATCAGACCGACCTACGTTACTCATTTTCCACTGTGCAATCTGAGTGTGTAAACTGTTGGTGTGGGGCCAACCTGAGTAAGTTGACTCTGTTCTTAATAACGCCGAGTCTAGGATGTGCTCCATGTAAATAATGTTGAATGTAAATCAATTCTCTATTTGGTCATTTCGCTTTAGATTTTGTCCAATCTTCTGAAATATTTTTCAGTATTTGTTATTTCTTAAAAATCTCTATATTTCTAATTTCATTAGAATACATAACCATATTCCCCCCCCTTTTTATTTCAAGTGACCAAAAATAAGTCCTTATGAGAAGCTCAATGTCAGAGGCTGAACTGATTCCTTTAGATTCCTAATTGTACAGATCCATTTACTGCTTTTTGAAAATAAGCAGCACGTCCTGCGGCTGCTACAAGACAAGGATTACTCCCACAAAACAATACTGTTTTATTGTCAATACTACACAGCATTCATTTGTATGCATTCATTTGAATTTAATAGTTATAAAACCAGGAAAAGAATAAGACAAAGGAGGAGACAACATTTCATCTGTCATTTGTTGTTTGAGGCCTTAAAAACATAATAAATACTGACCTTTCATCAAAATCAAATTTAATCATACATCAAAAAGGAAGAAAATATACATATATGATTTATATTCCTCAAGGCTGAAGGAAATCATTTGAAACATTCAGATAACCTGTATGAATCATCTTCACAGTGTTTGTTTAAACTACAGCAGTATTCTCATTGAGCTTTATATCATGGAAAGCAGCGTCACACTGTTCTCCAGCATGAGACATAAATTAACAAAGTATGGAACAGATACAAGAGAGAGGTTACAGAGCAGCCTTGGAAACATTTTATTTGAAGAAAAATATTTTAAGAGTTTTGTGGTCAAATGAAACAAGCAGCTGCCCATGGATTTTGGAGGGTTCATGCTCCACTGTCCCACTTTTAATTTCAGGCATTACTAAATCCATACACAGAGCAGCTGAACCTTACTTTTAGGGAGCAGAGGTTACTAAAATCGGCTTACCTTGATCTTGACTAAGAATTGTACAGAACGCTGAAGCAGATCTGATCATTTGGGGACAAAGTGTTCATAAGAGAGACGACTGCAGGGAGGTGATTAGATTTTATCTGGACAGCAGATAAAATCTGGTTGTATTTATGGTTGTATTTCTTGTATTATAAAAATACAAGAATGCAATATTACACTGAAATGACCTTTTGATCTTTTTAACATTTTAATTCACATTTTGCATTTTCATGACAGAATGTTGACACATCAAAAATATGTCAAAACATGACAGTCCTGCTTACCTGAACTGGGAATACTGTAGTTGTTACATTTAAAGAAAGGTGATTTGGTAGCATTGTTTTCCCACCCACTAGTTTCCAAAACTAGTTTATGCACATTTAAACTGTAACTGATTTAAAATATATAATGTCTGTTTTTAGCCATCTTTAGCAGAGAAAAAAAAAGACTAAATTCCTCTGCTCAAATAATATTTTAGGTTTTAAGATTTTCCTGCACAGATGCACAATCCAAACAGCCACAACTCAGTTATGCTGGTGTTGCGGTGATGTTTGTTCACTGGTTACTTCGGGACTTTTAATTAATAAAAGTCTAGACATGCTACAAACTCCCTTCCACTATGAAGTGTCTCTTGTTCTGTTTCAGAGATAACGCGTGAAATAACACTTCTGGAAGACATTTTTTCACTTGACTAAAGTGAAAAAAAGGGAACGAATTCGAAATCTTGCTAAACTTTGATGCAGTTACATCACATAGTGGACTTTGTAACGACTCTTTACACTTTTAAGGTCTACTACAGAGTGTACCTCGCTGTAAGCCGCACCTACAAATTAAAAAAGAACAACAAAAAAAAAAACTGAGAACATACAGCCGCACCGCACTATAAGCTGGATGGTTCAATGTGTGGAAAAAAAGAAGAGGCTAACAGTCCGAAAAGTGCTATCTCATCGGTGGTTTTAGTGTGTTTTTCTGCCATGTGACCCCTTTCTTTCAGAATCAATGGCTAATCAACATACTCTTAAGCACTCTGCTACAGTAAGACGAGATGCAAATTAGGGGAGTGCTTTGACCCCCACAGTAGTGACACAAAAAAAGCAGCTGGGAGAAGTCAGAAGGAAAATTAACATCCTGGGAAAAGCTGGACGTTCTGGGTCTTGAGGTCACCCCTCAAGAAAATGAACATTTCAAATGAAAATAACAGAATGAAAAACAACACTGTTTTGACCAAAAGCCAACAAACGGATTAAAGGGTGATACATTTTGTTAGACATTTGGTTTTGGTGCCATTTATTTGGTTTTAGATGGATCTGGGCCGGTTCACTCCTTTGCCAATTTGTGCCCCTCATTTCATACCCCACCATTACTTATTTTGCCCCAGTCGACCCTCCATAGTGTATCTGTAACTGTAATTACAGGTAAACAATAGTTATAAGTTATTTTCCAAAGATTTTTAATTCTTTATTTTATTAACCCCAATCAAATCAAAATAAGAGATAATATCTATTGGTGTCTTATAGACTCTGAGCATATTTAAAAATAAAACCTTATAAATCCCAGATATGAAATAAAGCGGATATGAAATGAAACTTCATTGTTTTCTTAATGTTTTTTCTGGTCTGGATTTTACAATGGAGCACCCTATGAGCTAAATGAGTTATTTGTAAAATATGAAGTAAATTTCAATGGAACATTTCTCCGATGGAAAGATAAAAAAAAAAAACTACTAGAACAACACAACAAGATTGTAAAAATGACAAAATTGGACCATTTGTATTTCCAGCAACTTCTCTTATGAGAAACATTTCTTCAAGAACTCTTCAACAGAAAAAGGGTAGGCGATAAAAATGAACTGAAATGAAAATATGGGAAGATACTGAATTATTTAGGCCATCTAGGCACGCAAAGGTTGTACATAAAAAAAATATCGGTCACAAAATACTTTGACATCTTGGAAAAAGGAATGTATATTAAAGGTTAGACAAAAGTTAGCTTAAGTCTTTAGCTGACTCCGCCGATTTTATAATTTGTCATTATACTTTGTAAGTTTAATGAGTCGACATAAAAAGATGTATAAAACAATCAAATCTAAATCAGCTTCAAAGCAATTATTTTACATTGCACCCACTATTTATCTCACAGTAAAATACAGCAAAAATGAGGACTTCTAGTTTGTTTTATCTGGGTCATTTATAGATATTGAAAGATTTAGTATTTTGTGTGTCGTCCACTGATGAATGTGTGTAACATACAGGCAAGTCTTGCCCACAGGTAACAGTAGGTACAGTGGATCAATACTTCAAGTTAGCAATACATACAGTCTATTTTTGCTGGTTTCTTATGTTATATGCTAAAAATACTGCATAACAAATCTGGATTCAACAAATCAATGCTCCATCATCAGCAGGATTGATGTCCACATGTGGAACAGATAGCTGGGCTTTGTTCAAAATAATTTTCCAATATCTGCAGAGAACAGCCTTCCTGCTCTGAGTTTACATATCAAAGCTGGCACTGCAGGCCCAAGGAGGGACAGAAACCTTGTTTAGGTGATCCACTTCACACCGACCAGCTTGGCTTTTTGCCCACTTCCTCAAGTTATCAGTAGTGATTGTTTCTATTTCCTCTCTGTCCATTTGGTTATGCATAAACCAAAAAAATAAAAAATAAAGAAGAAGAACATGCTCCAACTGAAATGAATACTAATGATTCACATCAGAGTCAGTGTCTGTGTTGGATTTGGTCTCACAGGTAGGTGGTCGCCTCCCTGTTCTCCCTCTCTCTGGCCTGAGCCACGGCTACGTTGATGCACTGCAGCCACTCCTCAGCGTGTTTCTCATCCTCAGCTTTCAGCACGTATGTCTTGTTGTCTGTGAAGATCTCGAAGGCCCTCGGCAGACCCCGATCCCGGCGCTTCTTAGCTACTACCTATGAAAACAACTGAAGATCAGGAATGAAAAGAGAAAAGAAAAAAGCATCTCTATGCTCAGCAAAGCAGCTGCTTTCAAATCTGTAATTCACATCATTTAGGCTTGATGCAGATTTGTTTGTAGCCTAAAAGTATTTTAGGATAAAACACACCTACTTACACTATTAAAGCCTTTATTGGGAATAATTTGGACTACATAACGTTAGCAGACACGTTTTTACAGGTTGTCAAGTTACAACCACAAACCTCAATTTAATTGGTTGGGTTTCATGACAGACCAACATAAAGTAGCTCACAAAGCCGCGACTAAGTTTAAAGTAGGCTTAGGTTGTAAAAGGTATAAAGCTAAGGGGATCTCAAGGAGAACTATGTAACTTAGCATCAGAAAAAAATAAATGGTATGTGGCAAGTCTTTTCAGCATCGATTGTAAAGCTGGACAGAATTGATGTGATGACAAATTCATGAGTAAAATCAGAGCAATCTTGGAAGAAAACCTTCTAGAGGACAATGCAAATGCAAACATTTTCTTTATTCTTTGATATTTAAAAGCCCTGTGTGGTTTTTGCTGAACCTGGGGCAGAGGTTATCTTTCCAGCAGATAAACACGCCTAAACACATTAAGACATTAACAAAGAAATTATAGAAATTTGATGAATGTTTTGTAACTTGCTCTACACCGATACAATCAGGGTAAACATTAGCTAAAGTTGGAGCAGTGAGGATTAAGGAACCCCTGGGTTAGTCACCTTGACACTCTGCACTTTGCTCAGCTCTATGGGGATGTCATCCAGCTCATCTTTCTGTAAATAAGACAAAGAGTTCAATAAGATGACCATTAGCATCACAATGCCGAATGAAAACCCTTGAATAAAGAAGCACGATGCTGTTTGCAACCATTGTTGCCAGTGAAATCTACCTCAGAATGAACGACGTCAAAGAAGAACAACTCCACTTTGTTTTTCTCCAGGGCAGGAAAAGAGAAGTCTGTCTTGCTCACCACTGATCAGTCCAAATGTGGGTGGTGTAGTGGAGTCAGAACCAGGTATCTTGTATCATCGTTAATTATGTGGCTGCAACCACAGCACGAAGCAAAGTCCACCGCAGGAGTTCACATCCTTACTGGGGCATTTTTCTGCCCCAGTAAGGATCTAAATGACCTTTTCCATTATTTATTTACTCATTCAATGACGGCCTCTGTTTGGCTTATTGACCATTCATAACTGTCATACATTTCCTGTTTTTTTTTGTATCCGTGGTGTTTTTTCTTGTCTATACTTTTCAACAAATTGGTGAGTATAAAGGCGAATGTATGGAGCTTTTCATTTGCAAACCACAAAAAAACAAACAAAAATGTGTGAACTATATTAAAATGCTTTCTCCAACCTGGTGTCATATTGTGTCAATAATAAAAACTAATGGCTCCCTGTAGCATCAGAAACTGACATTCATCACACCCAAGCCATAGAAATACTGTAAAAAGATATGTGTTTCACAAAGACTGAACAAAAGTATGACTGTTATATTTTACCACAAAAAAAAAAAAACAAAAAAAAACAAAAACCCATTCCAAAACGTCTAATACAGATGCAAGACTAAAAATCTATATATCTAACTATATAACTTTATATTCTTGATGACAGTTGTGTTTTTGGCATTTTCTGCATATGAGGGAATATAAAGATCCTTTTAGTAATTCTGATATTTGATATCGATGATATGATATTTCCATCTGTCCCTGAACAGCAGGACTTGCCAAGCTGTGATTCAGGCGAGCCCGAGGTTTGGCTCCAGTTCCTGTTCTAATTAAAGGGCAAACATAATCTTCACCAGAGCTCCAAATTACAGTGCAAGGATAAATACGTCTTTTTGATTAGAAATTAAACTTTGTGTAATAGTATCTGTCTTCAAACATGAGGAAAGCTCTGATATGTGTCCAACTGAACTCCAGGGATTCGATTCAGCACTTTTATTTTTATGCAGAATCAGCTAACATTGCTCTGTATAAGTGTGTAGCTCTTTCTGTTTAGCCAACCATTAGTTACTGAATAATTACTATTTTGTCTTGCAAACATATTTCTATAACCATTTAACTTTTTAAAAATATATATTTTGTCACATTCCAGCCAAAAATGTGTTTTATTGGGATCTTAAGGCGTTAGACCAACACCATATGGAAAATAATTCCAAGGTTTTATTTATTTATTTTTACATTTATTTTGCAAATATAAGAGCTCTGGTGTGCCGATGCAGTCAAACCCCATTTAATAGGATACCCCTAAGTGAGATCCAATGTTTAATTCAATAGCAGCATCCACTGCGCTGATGAGTTGGATTACAAGAGCATTGATCAAGATGTCTATGATAACTTTGGAGGAGCTGCAGAGATCCATATATATCTCACTAATCAGGTGTTTGTGGGGGATTATCAACATAGTTTTGTCCAAATTATGTCAGAAAACTAACTCTAACCTGGAAAGAGCATCTGCAGGATGAAACGTAGCTATGGTGGCATCCATACTGAGGAAAAGCTTTCATCCATCTAGAGCCAGCATCTGTTTAAAACTCAGGATGATGATTGGAGGTGAATACGAAGCAATTCTGAAGTTTAACTTGACAGAGACTGAAAAAGATTTGATGCATCTTAGCGACTGCATGAAATCCCAGTAAAATACACAGAAATATACACTAAAGGAAAATCTCATTTCACTTTTTGTAGTAGCTCCCTTTTGCATGGATGTTTGGAAGATTTCACAATTCCGCTGTAATTGGCAAAGAAAGGTCTTCCCTTTTCATTTGAGGAAAAATCATTTCACAACAAACCAACCACCTCCAGAACATGCTGGCAGAGGAGAGCTGAGCTCCGAGAACAAAGGCATTCAATCCTCTCAACGTGCGGCTGCTGCTGCAAAACAGAATCCATCAACATCTGGAGCAGCACAAAGACTATTGTTTAATGTGGGAGGTAAAGAGAAAAAAAAAAAACACTGGTCCTGTTTCTGCTTATGTTTTACAGATGCTGAATCATGATTTTGAGCCAAACTTGAGTATTTTGACTGTAAACATGAGACACTCCTGGGCCACTAATGGCTCCAAATGTGGACTGCATAAACTGAAAACTGGGATGTGTACATTGCTAAGAAGCAGAGTAAAAATATTTTATAAGATCAGATTTCATTCTATAGCAAACAATCAGTTCACTGTTGCCAATCAAGTATCCTGGTTTTTTAGTGGATCTTTCTGGTCAGGCATGGTAGTTTCTTTTCTTTTTTAATTGAAAACAGCTCATTTTTATTTGCACTCTGCCCTTTCTAATCACCACCATCCCTATGGGGCATTAGTCACTCAGTCAAGCACAATGTGGTGTATTAATCTAGATCTCCATCTCTGTTTGTGACTTCTGAATAAAGATATCTGATCGAAGTTGAGAAAGGTGTCATTGACTCATGCCTCGGATGTTCCACCCTAAAGTTTCCAAAGTGGGCTAAAGTTTGTTACAGCCAGATTCACCTCATGCTCCAGAGGGACAACTTAACTTTTCAAGAGGTGGGATTTTTACTGTTGCACAGTTTTACAATAATTCAAATGAGTCAGAACATGGGGAAATACTGATTGTTTCAACACCGAGATGCAAGAAACAGGAAATAAGTGTGTACATACATATTTATCCTATTTTTCTTTTTACGTTTTCACTGCCTACGTACAGATTTGCCCCGGCGGAAGAGGAGCTGGTTCCCTGCCAAGGTGTAATAGCGGGTCTTCCAGCGCTTGATAAACTTCCAGCGGACCTGTTTCTCCTTCAGCTTCCCTTCGATCAGAGGTTGTCCTTCCTGGTTCACAACTAAGGGGTCACACAAACACAGACCAAAAAGACTTAGGAGAAAACGGGATTATAAAACAACCAATGTTTTTAAAAAAAAAAAGACATCAACAATATTTTATTTTCACTTTATTGTTAAAAACTGAAAGCAAACATTAGAGTCTATCAGGAGTAAACAGTCAAAGGTCAAGAACTCCCATCAAAAACGTTTTTTTTAGGTGATTTTAAATGGATTCACAATCAAAGCACCAAGGCTTTAATAATAAATAAATGAAGATACTTGCTAAATATCTGCTAGACATGAAGAGTCAAGCATTTCAACTCACAATACTTAGAGCATCTTAAAACAGACTGAAAATATGACTTGACTGAATATATATGAAATGCGGATTAAAAACAATAAAAATAAATAAATAAGTTGAACTCTGGGACGCACAGCACATGACAACCGTTACCTAATCTCATTGTTGCAGCAATCGGCTCTCATGACTTTTGCTCTAAACTATCTTAACTTTGGGACAGTTTTCATCTACATATCTGAGTGATGAAACTAATGGATATTTTTCGCTACATTCTGTTTCAATGACATCCAAAAAAACTTGCTGAAGACCTAGATAACCTTATCAATGAACTCCTCCATCCCCAATAAGAATATAGTAAAATAGACGTTGCAAGCAACGTCTCCCCTGCTTTGGCGTTCAACGTCTCGGCTCACGTCAGCTGACCAGCAGCATGTTTTCACAATATAAGCGAAAGGATTCAGCTATATTTAGCCTCTGATATAATCTACGATCTGCAAGCATGCTATCCATCCTGAAGCACACACACTCCACACCGATCATTAATGTACACTTCAAAGATATTCCAGTAGCTTAAAGTCAGCAGTAAATATCAGAAATGTGATGAAGTTGCAGAAAATTCTGGTTATACTGCAGTTTTCATAGTGGCAGGAAGTTCACCTCACCAATTAGTGAAAAAAAAAAAACAATTCACAGTACAGACGTCAAGAGCTGCTGATCTATAGCAGCTGCTAAATGATGAAGTTTTTCCGTCTTTCTGATGAATCTGATTCAACCATTTGTTTGACATGCCAAATTCCCTTTTGTTAATTTTTTTTTTTTTTTCTGATTTTTTGTTTTTGTTTTCTGCAACAATGACTGTGCCCTTTTATTCAACCTTAGTAAGTGAAGCTGTATCAAAGGACATGCAGATTATTTCTGTTAGAGAGCAGGATGTGCCTTCGGTCTACTTATGTTTCTGATGATTGAACTTTTGTGCAGCGATCTTGCCAGCTGAAATAAATACAGAAGAGAGGAAAAAATGATAATAATCAGGGGTGATTGCAGAATTAAAGATTAAATGCAGAAAATATGTCAGCTTTGTTTTGTGGGATTAAGCTTAATCATACTTGAAAGTTTCCTCCAGTCCTGGAGAGTGTTTAGCATTGATTCTGAAAAACTCAGAGTTAGTTTGTCAATGAAACCTCGGACTCTGAGAAGTTGGCTAGATCAGACCAGTTCGCTTCCAGGGAATAGTTATTGTGTTTTAATATGAGACTAAACACTGATTGTGCCAAATTAACCTTCAGCTTTGTAAATACAAATCCACATGTGTGACAACATAAATACTAATATATACAACCTGACACTAAATACATTGTCTGTTTTGAAGTTGAAAACACTTAGGCAGAGGCATTTAGTTTATATTATCATTATTCACATGTATGTCTATCTATATAAATATTTTGAGGTACATTTATTATGCAAAGAGTAAAAATGGCAAGATATTATAATACAAACTCAGAAACGTGGTTAATAAATAGTTCAGTTCAAGCACTCTTCATAAACTGAGGAAATTCAAAAAGCTGTTCAATGTGCTACATTTTTCCCCTCATGTTTTGCACCAGCTTTCTGATTTATTTCTACACTGGAGTCGTGACAGATTACACTGAGTACACACAGACACAGACATGTCCACCAAGTACCACAGATCCAAGCAATTGGGTTGCTGCTGCTCTAGTTTTGATAAACATAGCAGGTGGAGAAATGATCAAGGACAGAAAAATATTTCCACACATCAAGAGAAATGAGTCCAGATGAGGTCATAGCAGACTGACTGACTTCGATCCAATGTTTGAAAGACATTTGAAACTTTTGACTGGTAGTGGCTACATGCTAGTGGAACGGCGTGACAATAAAATGAAGTTGGAAGTGGATTTATTTCTGATCTGCTGATTACGTGTACACCAGCACCATCACACACCACAAACAATTAGATGCATTTTGTACAAAACTGAGCTCAGATCACTCAAAAATAATGACTTCATGCCAACAGACATGAGCTTATCTGAGCGCTAACCATTTGTGCAGCATCTGGAACATGTCTCTGTCTTTTACTGGTCCACCCTGCTCAGGAGATGAACCAGGCAGAGCTGAGTGTTTGCTCCTCTTATTCACCAACACAGTTGCTTTGTTAAAGTGGTATGGTAAGCAGTCAGAAATATAATAAAAACACACATTAACACTTGTGACTGCTTTCTTTTTATACAGGAGGAATGACCGATCCCTGTGCTTCTAAATATCTGAACACAACCAAACAAAGAACTTAAATAACCCAACCATTTGTTCTGCATCTCAGTCACACAAAAATCACATCTCAGGGAATGAAACCCTCAGTCTCCGTTACACAAACCCTCATCTGGACTCTATGAGGTATTGATGTCAATCTTCAGTGAACTAAAATAAAATCCTATAACCTTCAAGCCTCTTGAGTCTACTTTATGTGTACATCACGTTCCTTTCTCAGTTTACTACACAAACTGGATTTGTTTTTTTGTTTTTTTACTGGGCTGTAAATATGACAACTTCTGCAGCAATATATAGGAGAGATCAAGCAGACAGGCTGAAATAGTTATTGCTATCTCCTCAGGCAGTTCCTGTTTTCTGGCTTCTCATTAGCAGCCATCAAACATCAGAGCAGCGTATGTTATAAAAGCTTAAAGCAACTCATTAGTGATGATCCAGTTCTTTCCCTGAGTATCTTAATGGGCCTTCTTCATCTTCTTATGTAACCATGTTAAATGGTTTTTAGCTCATAATTTACTGTTGTGAGTTTTCTACAGTAAAAGACAGTCTGTGCTTGACTAACAAATCAATAATAAAGGAGGTAGATACTCATCCATGTGATAAAACAGGCATTTGAATCCAGTGTCTACCTTCTTTATAGTATTTAAAATAAATCTCTTTGAGAAAATATTGGTTTCCTTTCAGAAATATTGAGTGGAAACATCCTACTGAGAAACATCTTTACCCAAGACTGGGGGTGAGATGACAAGAAATGAGAAAGCGCTCTCTCAAAAACCTGTGCTTGATTTAGGGAAGACAGCAGAACGTAGTGAGCAAGATAAGGGAAGCAATTTGACGGGCCGAGACATGAACGAGCAAGAACTGCCCGATGTGTGTGTGTGTGCGTGTGTGTGTGTGTTCACCTGTGGCCTTCTCAGGGTTGTTACACATGAAGCAAAGCCAACCCCCCTCCTCTTCGCTGAACCCAAACAGGTCAAAGAAACGCACCTCCTCCAGCTGGATGTGAAGGTTGTCCAGGTCCTAAAGATGAAAAATGAGAAAACAGGTTTTATATCTATTTGGACCAACCAAATCCAGACCATTTCTATACACTAAACCTGATCTTTACCCCAAACGTAACTGTTACCTGTACAGGCCTGAATCTAAACCGAACCCAGAACAGTACTTATTCTTTTATTGTTCTTATGTTTTTGGGATCCGTAAGAAGCAGCTTATGGGTCTGCTTCTTATCGTTTATTGGGAGAACGGGCCTTACAAAGTTATACATGTTAAACACACTCAGAGTAATCTCAGAGTTTCCTCTTTTTTGCTATCAGACCTCCCTAAATAACCAACGGAAGTCTGATTGTGGACACAGCTAAACCATGTGAGGATAAAACAGGTCAGACCATGTATCTTCTGACTGATATTTTCTCCCAGCAGAAACTCCTGCTGGGAGAAAATATTAGTCACTGCCTGGAAATGGAAAAACATAAAGCAGAATATGAGGGAGTGCAGCAAATGGTGAGTGAGTTACGTCTGATGAAATGCAGCATTTTATTTTACTGCACTTTAAGGTCACTGAGTTTATAGCACATTAACAGAACTTATCTAAACTTTAACAAAATAACAGAGTCATGTTCTTAAATGACTTGAATTTTTTGTTTGAGGATAAAAATCTGGATTGGGCATCCCTAAATGATTCGTCGACAGTCAAAGTAGTAAATTTACTATCCTACTGATTCCACAGCAGGGCTCTCAAACTGCATTCCTCAACGGCCGATGTCCTCCAGCTTTTTACGGGTCTCTGCTTCAGCACACCTGGCTCCAATATAAGCTCATTAGAAGAGTGCTGCAGAGCTGACTGGATGCTAGTGATGCAATTCACCATTTAATTCAAGTGTGTAGGCCAAGCGACACATCTAAAACACGCAGGGCTTTGCCCTTGAGGAATGCAGTTTGAGACACTGAAGAGAACAACTTTGAAGCTGGGGTTCAGTTCAATAAAAATGCATCAGAATTTTTATCATCAGAATTACTAGCAACTAGCATCACGGAAAATCTGGAATATGTTATCGTCTGCAAGATACCATTCGTGACTATGGCATTTTATGATTTTCTCTTTTAGAAAACAGAACAGAAAATAGAGTTAGGAAAGCATTTTCTTCACATTTTCAATATTAAATTAACAAAAAGGCTATTTATTTTTCAAGCCAGACATTTTGAGTTTCCATACTTGTCCATTCTTTATAAAACCTCAAATTCTACAATATAATATTTATTACTTTCCCCTTCATATCAAGGAGTAGAGCACAATTATTATTTCAATGACTGAACTTTAAAAGAAAAGAAAGAACAAACCTTCAAACCAGAAGGTTGAAGGTCATACCAACATATGCTCATATTTTATTATGCAGGCTGTCTTCTTTAATACCAGAAGCATCCCGATTAAATAACATCAATCATAGAATCAGGATATACATTCCCAGATTTACTTTTGACAAGAAACAAAATACCTTGCAACCTCGTTCTTTAAATGGTACGCCTGCAATGGCGAGGCAGGACGTGTGGGAGAAAAAATATTAATCATAAAGAAGATATACAGTTTTATAGTGCTTACAAGTTTGAATTAAAAAAAACAAAAAACAAACAAACTTGATTATTGTTTCCAGTTTGTAGTAAAAACAATGTGTCAGCCAGAAACTGACCAAGAATGCAAAATTGGGACATAAATTTGCAACAGAACACATTTAGGAATGAATTATTTCACAACAGTAAATGAGCAAGATGGCACTCATTTACTTCTGAACCCACTACTAGAAAGAAGTTAAGCAACACAGCATGCCAGTCAAATGAAAAGTACATCACTGTATATTTAGAATAAACTTCAAAGATCCTGCGTGACAAACATTCTGCTGAGCTGTGAAACAACACAATATTTTTCATTCATCAGGGAAGAAAGATAAATTATTCTAATAAAGACATAAAGAAACAACAAACATGATGTCTCCTTTCCCTGTGGCGCCTAGTCTACATCTGTCTGCCTCCATCCACTCTTTAACTTTGTGTTCCGGTTATAATTACTTCTAAATAAAGATAAAAAAAACTTTAAGTACTTCCAAAAAATAAGCATGTGCTGCCTCGATTCAGCACAAATACACTTCGATATCATTTCCGAATTATATCCCCATGTTTACTTTATGTACATGTTTCGGATGTGCACAAATCTTGGAAGTATTTAGATGAGAAACAAGCTCAGTTTATGAGATCAGATAAGTTTATCTCAAACTGTTGAGAGGAACTCGGATGAGAAACAGGCTTCATTTCTGCCTCCTTAGACATTTAGATTTCATAAATGAAAGTCAATTAAAGACACTAAAAGCTTTTTTAAAAGGGCACATGGAGGAATTGCATGTTCCTAAACATCTTTATCTAATCAGCTTGAGCTCACTCTTTATCACCATGTAACCCACTTTCCACCCATTTTTTCCTCTACCACAGACAAACAAACCAAGGAAACAAAAGGTCAAACAAGACTACCCCTTCTCCCTTCAGTCTCCTCCTGTTTCTTTTGGTTCCCATGTTGTATTACTCTAACTTTATTTATGCTACTTCTTACCTTTATTCCTGTCATTTATTTTTTCCTTTAGATTTTCTTGTGCTTAAAGTCATGCAAATAAAAGATCTATTGCAATTTAATCCACAGTTTTAATTATTACTCTATCTCCATCAGGTCCTCCATGTTCGTGCGTCCTGTCTTTTCCAATCCGTCACCAGCTCTCCGCCTTGTTGTCTTTACCTCCCTTCATGTTTCTCATTTTGTCTTCCACCAGCTTTCTGTTTTCTCTGGACCATAAAACTGATTAAAGTGAGTTGTCAGAAGCCAAACATAAGTCCCCTCTTAAATCACAGAAGCCCCATAAAGCTCTGCAGCCTCCCTTTAAATCTCCCTGCTGATACAGATGTGATTGCTAACTTTTTCAGGCTTACATATACATGTCCAACATATGGTTCTGATTGGCTCTCGGGTCCCGGAGAGAAACTGTGGACCTGATTGGGAAGGAAAGATAGGGGGTAAAGAGGAAATGCTGTGCATGTAGAAAGGTTGTGACCTTCTTCCTTGCTCTCTCTTGTTAAATCTTGTCTTCTTTTTGGCTGTTTTCTGCTCCCAGAGAAAGAGAGGCCACACTGATTTTAAAGAAATAAACAGGGATTTAGCCACTGCCAATTCTTCCAGTTCTTTGCACCAAACGTGTTTCTGGTCACCAATCTGTGCCACAAACTTAAATTGTTTTTCAAAAATTGGCTCTTATGTGCATTTGAGATCAATGTCCTCTTCAGACATTCAATTCTGTTCATCTTGAACAATGCACAGGGACTGCAAGTAGCACAAAAGACCCTCAGAATGATGCTACCACCTCCATGCTGGACATTTGGTACAGTGCTGTCAAGTTTAAAAGCCTACTTGAGCTAAATAGCTTAAACTATTTAGCATGTCTTTGAAATGACATGGAAGACATTGCTTTTCTCTATTCAGTGAAGTTGGACACATGTGTGAGTAACTTCAGGGTTCATATCCCAACCTGAGCTGGTTGCACCGAAACTGAATACTTAAAGTGAGAGAAATGACAGATGTGGTTTCTTTGTAGCTGTAATCATTTAGTAATGAACTCCTGACATTGTGACATTTTCAAAAAAGAGCTTCCCACTACCACAGGATAACAAACGCATAGTAAAAGCTACACATATAAGGAAACACATGACTTCTCTGTGTGGCTTCACTTTGAGCTGCATGGCATAACACAAGCAGACATGATAAAGATGACCGAGAGCGAGGCGAGGACTTGTATAAAGAAATGTCCATTTGCCGGAGTCAAAATGTAAATACAAATGACGTCCATGCTTTGTGATGACGGTATCAGTCCCATTACTGGGAACACACAGCACACACACATTTTAGTTGTGTGTCTACATAGACACACACACCCCTGCACCCCCCCCACACATAAATTTACCTTTCTTTGAGGGGTGGATTGTTGTGTCATGGCCATGGAGAAGCTGTGTGATCCTTTCAGCTGCGTCTTCTCCCAAAGAGAAGCTAATCTTTCGACACTTTTGTCTCTGCTGCACAAAGTGGCACTTGACTTACTCTGTTGAAACCGAATACAAAATTAAACACAAGGAAAAATCTACAGTGCATAAAATAAGTTTAACCCAACCCTTTTTAAGATGGTGAGTTTTTGTGGGAGAAAAATCACAACAATGTCAGCTTTATTCTCCAAACTCATGAACACAAACAAGAAAATTCATTTTTATCAGTTGTTTGTCGCAGTTTGGACCTGCCCATTTTTGTTGCTGAGCCAAACCACACAGTCACGAACGAAAGTTTGCAGAGTCAAAACGTGACTCTAAAAAGTACAAACTTACACAAACAAGCTTTTACTGTTTTTCTATTTTGTTTTAGCTCAAAACCAATTATTTGATTTTTTTTTAGCTGGATTACACATGCTATATCATACATTAAATGTACTTTATTTATCATTTCTTATCATGGTCTGATTTTCACAAAAACTTGGCATTTCACCAGGCATGTGTGGACCTTTTAATTCAGCCGTATAAGACAACAGTCACCAAATTGACATGAATGATTTTGTTAAGTAGGCCAAATAAAGAAGAAGAAGAAAAAAAACAACCTTGAAGAAACAGATGCTGGAAATATCTTAGGACAAATGCAAACCTCTAATATTTATGATGATAAATTTAAATGACAAATTTTAACTGGGTGAAGGCGTGTCTAGTCTACTGGGACTGGTCTCCTGCAGTTATGGCAAGTCAATAGCATGAGCTGTAAGTTAGAGCTTAAATATTCCAGAAAGGAAGTTTCAATTTCACTCAACAAAGTGTTTGAAAGTGTTGTTAAATCACCAAATCACTAACTTCTAAGCCTCACGCAAATGTAAGCATTCTGTATCTACTGGCACCTTTAGCACTAGATACAGGTTAGCAAAATATCTGGAAATAAATTAATTTTTCATCAAAATACTATAATTCACAAAAAAATAAAAATAAAAAAATACTGCAGTTCTCCAATTATACATTTCAGAGATAGTTTCACAATCATACTCACTGTACATAGTGATTGCAACAAATCCAGTTGTTTTTAATGATTGCATTTTAATTTTCACTCTTGCTATTTTCATGTAGCCATTTCCTGGGATTGCTCGTTGTGTGCATGTAAATGTGGTTTCCTCTCACCCTCTCTTCATTTTTAAGTGTTTTAACTCTTATCACTGTTGTGTTGACTAACGCTTCGATAGTCTGATACCTTTTTGTTTGTTGCATCAGAAATTTGTGGTGCAAATGTTTTTTTTTTTACTTTAAATAAACATCCTGGTAAAATTTGAATTTGAATCTGTTTTAAACAGAGAGTACATGCAGACCGGTGACTTGGGCGCACCTGCAGATGCAGCAGCATGATGTGAATCCAAAGGTGAGGCTGTTGGCTGGTCAGGAGGAAACTGGATTTGGCGTACAGGCAGTAGTAGCCCTTCAGGGGACAGGAGAACGAGAGCTTGGCCACGCAGCCTCGATTTGAATCTGTTACAAAAGAACACCAAATGTCAACAACAAATTTTAAAAATTGCAGCAGATATATACATTCACAGTCTTATTGGTCATGGAAATAATAATAATAAAAAAACTTAACTGGAAGAACTGGACAGGAGTATGTAAACATTTGCAGTTATTTTCTATTTAAACATCTTTCTCTTCGTGTTTATACTTCTCTGAATGCTAAACATCAACAGCTCAGCTCGGAAACAGAGTTATGGGAATTATACCCAAGAATTACACCACATCTAAATCATCATAAAAAAGTCTTTTCTTTTTACCATCGCCTCCCAAAACATTCGGGGAAAAAGCAAATATTTTGACACTGCCGAGAAATCCTGTGGGCTCATAAGGAAAAATAAAATGAAACAACAGATGGGATCCTGATGCACATTGTCAGCTAAATAGAAGTTCAATTGATCTAACCAGCTGATGTAACCCTCAACTCAGGTTCTGTGGTCTAATAATGTAACTCATTCAGGTCAAACTACTCTTGTTACCTTGACACATAAAACAGGCTGTCAGCACCGTCAATGAATGTATTCAGTCATATTGGCTCACTGATTTCTGCGCTAGTGTCATTTGTCTACAAGTCCCAACATTACACCGTCATAACCTGAGTGCAAAAGGTTAAAGCAGAGAAAAGACCAAGGGGAGGACAGAGTAAGTCCAATAAGCAAGTCCAGATGAAGTTATCTTTCGCTGTAGCATCATCATGAAACTCTGTGTGTCTCATCCTTTCCATTGTTTACATTAAACACTCAATGTGATGCAGTTCTGATAAAGCATCTCTGATAGGAGCTGGGCTGCGAGCCTCGGTGTCGAGTGTCAATAATACTAAGACAGTAAAAGTAAAGAGTGTTTTTAGAGTGCCGTGCTTTACATTTATTTCTAGATTTCATCAGATTACCAGAGTTCAGAGAGGATTTCACTAGTTTCATTTTCTTTCATGCATGAGAATGCATGAAATCAGTTATCAGTTTATAATGAACTGATTATAAAATTAACTTTCACTCAAATTATCACCATCTCAGGTTGTCGTGATCATCCATATTTGGGTCAACTTGTGTGTTTAATGGAAAGTTTCACATACATTTTTCTAGTGCAGGATATCTGCTCTTCTGTCCATCTGTCAAATACTACGTTCTCATAAGTTCACTAACGTTGCGAAGCTGCAGCAAAAACAAACCCCTTCAAAAACAGAAAAAAAAAAAAGAAGATGATGATCTTGGTTAAAACATGCCAGCCAAAGTTTGATTTCAGTGAATCAAATTGATTGGAAAAATGAAAATAAGCAAATGTAATCATAAAAAAAATGACAATAAAATATCCGATCCCTAAATATCCGAAAGATGACTGACATGTGAAAGCGGATTAGATTTGGACGCAAAGCCATTTCTCATTTCATTGTTTTATTCATGTGAACCTCTTGAACTCTTTGTTTCTGCTCTGTTGGATGGAGAGTCTGCAGGCACACTGAAACTGCTTCCATATACTCATGGCTGTTCATACTTTGCATTACATTACCTTCATCTGTTTCAGCTTAGTGTCACGGGCAATTCTTATGCCACTCACTTCTTACTGGGTGAGTGTTTTTCCACATGTGATCTTCTTCTCTTCATCAATTTGCTCATCTGCTTTTACTGACCGAATTAAAAACTCTGTTAATCACCCCTGTTTGATTAACAGGTTGTCTTTGGCCAGCTTTAAAGCAGTATTACTACACATACCGGCTGATTAGACCAGAGAGTGAGAGTTTCTATTATATAAAAGTTACAATGAAAATGTATCACTCATACTGAATTAGCAGGGGCTTTATGATGCACAAGGCCATCCCCTAATAAAAAATGTAATTGTGTATGTGTGCTTGGTCTGACTTACGAGATTTCGGATGCCTTCATAAAATCATATTTTGACGTTTACGTTTAGAAGACGGCAAGAAAATAAACATTTTGATGTTCTTTTACCAAAAGCTGCTAGAAATTACTATGAGCTAACACTTAAACCACAAGTATGAACATATCAGTTTCTGAAAACCTGCAGATTCTTCCTCTTGCTCATTCTTGCAATAACGGTGAATAAAGGATTTGGTCCGCAAACCTTAACTCTCTGCTGGGGTCTGATATAACAGACAGAAACATGACTGTTTACAATAAGGAGAACAAACTGAAACAAAATTTCTACAGTTTCAATGTCTTTAGAAAAACAGCATGACAGTGTTGGAGCGCTGTAATGTCTGTAACTCTGTCAAATATGAATCATCACACCTACTTTAAGTAGCAGAAGTTAATTTTATTTCTAGATGTACTACTAATTGTCTTTTCAAGACAACTTGAAAAGAAGTTGTCAAATTGAAATTGAACATATTAAGTGTTTTATTTTCTTACAGAGTAGAAAACTGAGAACTCAGCATAATAACATTGTTTACAGTGAAACATGTTCATTTTTGTGTTGGGCATTTTTTTTGGGTCCCCTAAAGATGAATGGGAGACTGAACCCTACAGTTCCTACTTGTGGAGGAAAAATCTGGCAAGTACTTTAACAACAAAGAAAAAAAAAAAAAACATGATGTGAAGTTTCTACATGCTAAATCAATTATCAATGCTGTCTACAGTGATTTAAAATGCTGCAGGCGGTTCAGCAGCCGTTGGAGGCTTTCTCAACGCAGAGACGAGATTTGGCAGAATGACTAGTCAGTTTGGTCTCAGCGAGGCCGAGACCAAACCAGTGAACAGCTTGAGGAACAGGAGACAAGCCACTGTGGTTGTTTATGGTTTCCCGACTCATAACTGAGGCGCATGTTTGCTAAATACAATAAACAATATCAAACAACAGTACATATCAGGTTAAGCTGTTAGGTGTTGTCAGAGGGGATATAGCTAGTTTTTCAAGGGTGTAACCCACAACCTCGACTCTATTGTTCAACTTACAAAAGCATTTTCCTTCAAAATGTGGCACCGATTAAACAACTAAAATGCTTTTTGTGCAAAGTTTACATGAAGAAATTCCTCTTTTTAGACATCATACTTTAATACTGTTTTAGACTTTATACCAACCAGCAAAAAAAAAAAAAAACATAGATAACAAGCAAAGCATGTCAGGAAGTTTTAGTGGTTTTCAAATAGTAACTTTTTAGGTCTGCAGTATAACCTGAAAGCAGAAATCCAGACCCGGCACAGTTGCTATGATTTAGATGTTTCTATTTCCTCCAGTAAATACACACTACTAGTTACTCTGTGCTGTAACGTACACCTGTTTCAAATCAATGTGAAGCCTTTGAAAACTGTGAATATTGCACATTACACATTAAGTGTAGACAGACCAAGGTAAAGAGTTGTAGGAAGCCAAACTGCAGGAGGTAGTGCATAAAGGACAAAGATAAACCACAGGAACATCATGTGAGCTTTAACCCTACCTGGTGTGGTCATACATAGTAAATGGAAACAGATCTCAGAGAGGTGTCTCAACAGACAAGATAGAAAATAATTGGGGGATCAAAACCCATGAGAAACAAATCTGTCTATTTGGGTCTAAAGTGCAACTAATCAGCCAAGAGTTGGAGGAAAAACTAAGGTGTTTTCATAACACACCATTAATCAATACCTGTCACCACATGTAACTATCAACTCTTTTAGTTTCAGGACGTTGTGTAAAATCTCCACTGTCCCCTTTCTGGAAAATCTTTCCACAATCATTTGTATAATTACTACATTACAGTTTATTCTAGTACTTGAGCTCATTCCAGTACTATGGTACTTTATGGAAAACAATGTACCATGCAATCTTAAACCAGTGGTGTCCAAAGTCAATCCCCAAGCGCTGGTATGTTTTAGTTGTTTCCCCGGTTCAACACATCTGACTCAAATGATGGTTCATTAGTAGACCTCCACTGAAGTTTACATGCAGAAGAGCAAGTTGGACCATTTAAATGAGCTGTGAAAATTCAATCAACAGAGATATCTAAAACTGGCAGGACAAATCTCAAATTATTTTATTAGGATTTAATGTGATTTTCCTTTCCAAGGGAGAAACATAATTATCTAGTGGGAGATGAATAAAAATCTAAATGAAAGCAGAATCCAGTGCCACTGATTGTTCACTAAAATGCATGTGTTCTGTGAACATATCATGGGTTGGTTGTGTAATTTTAATGAACCGACAGCATCATGAAGATCAATAAATCAACAAAGTTGCTGAGACATTTAGAGGGGAGTTAGGCTATTTAAAAATGGCAACAATACAAACCAGAAATATTTACTCTAAATAAGGGCAAATATGCAACATTTCTGACATTCTCATTTGTAAAAGAAAAGAAGTGAAAAATCTTTCAGCTTCATTCACCTTCGTAATAATGCATCCTTTTTTCTTGGCCCGTAAAATAAAATCTCTAGAAAATAAATCTTGTGGTTGGCATGTGGCAAAGCTTAAGCTCCATCAATATTTTTTGCAGCACATGGCACTTATAGGTCTGGTTGTAGAAAACCTATTAGGAATCCCTCACTTTACCTTCAATCACACACTGCTCTGGAACCGGGATCCGCTTCACCATGTCTTTGCAGAACTCCCTGATCGTCTCCATATTGTCTCTTAAATGGATGAAGAGTCTGTCAGCTTGCTCCTGTTCTGCTCCCTCTCTGTTCACATCTTTAATCTCAGCTTCTTCCACCTCCTTTTTCTCCACTGTGACAGACAGGAAGTTGTCACTTGTCAGTTTCTTTTCTTCACGGCTGTCTGAGGGCTGATGAGACTGAGCGTTGGAAACGCAGTTCTCTGTGGTTGGCTCTACAGCTTCGCTGTCCTCTCCTGTGTCTGAGCTGATGGAGCGTGAACGCACAATATGAAGAGCCAGGCTCTTGGATCTGTTGAAGACCAGGAAATTAAATAAATGAAGAAAATATCAAACTTAAATTATCATCGTTTTAACAAAGCTATTCTGTAACCACAACATTAAGCAATTCCACCTTTAATATGACCTTTTTGTAAGATTTTTAGTGACCATACTGTTTGAAAATGAGATTTTATCAGATATAGATGTGTTAATTCTCTTTCGTGTTCAATATTTTAGTTACTGCAACTAATTCCTCCAGAGAAATATGTGTTTTATTATGGTGTCTTCTAAGAGCCCTGTTCTATTCACCAAGCTAAGCAAATGATTTGATGCACCATCACAAACTAACCTGTTGAATCTCATCTCCCGTCTCTCCTCCTTGACGCCTTGACTCAGGCTGTGGCGTCTCTGCTGCGGAGGAGACTCCTCCCCTTCCTCTTCTGTCGTTCCCACATTTCGCGTTTTCTCATCAAAATTCTGGACATTTACCTGCAGTCGCTGCTCAGATGATGTCCCTCCTCCTCGACCAGCAGGAACAGTTCCACCTGAAGATGCACAAGCCTCTTCCACCCTTTAAGAGATTCAGATTGTTCATTTCTGATTGTCAAAATGTTTGTGTCCATTCCTGACACAGTTTCTTTGATTTGATATTTAATTTTTTACTTCCAGGTGCCACATTATTGTGTATATTTTGTAACTCAAAATTATTTTATTAGTAACAAGCCAGCTTACATAAAGCTGATTTATTACAGTTTTGTGTGGTTTTCATGCTAAATCTATATTTACATGCACACATCAAACATTCCTTCCAGCTTTGCATGCACAGCAAACACAGAACGAAGAAAAATCAGCGTGTAGAACCACCCGCATTCAGACTTATTGGTAAAATTGAAATGATCTGATTAGTGCAGACAGACTCTGCAGTCTAAGGTAACAGCATTCAGTGTTTTGCTTGCTGTCATTTTTCACATTAATTCCAACCTGCAGTGAAGGGTGGTTTTGTCCTCCAGTCGTCTTTCCAACACTCTGGCTATGGCAGTGAATGAGTTGCTCATTCTGTAGATGTCTTTCCCGCAGCCTCCCAGTAATGATGGGTATCTGTCAGTCAGAGCTCTGATCTCCTGCAGCAAGGTGTGGTGAAAGCTGTGCTCCATACTGCCCAGGAGGGACACCAGGTAGACCAATGAGCTGTGGGCATGGGTCTGGAGGAAGGGGGTGACAGAAATCAGTAAGCGTACAGTGACCCAATGGACTTTATTTGATCACAGCTATTTTAATACAATTCCATCAGACAGTACTTATTTGTATCGTGGGAAAAAAACCTTTAATTTATCTTTCAATCTAATAGCCTCAGACTTAAGACACAATCTTTATTTTGAGAACAGTTACTGGAAAAATTATTTTGCCTTACAAATATTAAAAAAATATTTTAAGAAGTACTTAAACTGAATAAAGTAATATGTTGGTGGTTGATGTTTGTGTCGTTAGTATCGGCTTTTTAATTTGAACCATGAGTTTATGCTGCTGCAATGAAGGCTAATTTTTTAGACCTTTTAAAAAATGTTTTCAAAGATGCCAGAGTAAAAGTGGAGTTTAAAAGGTCACTTAAAAGAAGTTGATCAAGAAAAAAAAAAAAAAGGATAGCCAGACATAATTACTAAAAACATATTTGTTTGCTCAGATATATTCAGTCTTATGGTTATTTTCTTCTTGAAGTGCCTCTAAAATTGAATCTGTTGTGTTATGGGAAAACACTGGACCTGGATGTATATGTTTCACTAAATAGGTAATTTTAAATGTGATTAGTTTTGCACTTCCAGCCAGGTTGGAGGTCGGCTCTGCTCTCTGTTCATTTCTTCCTAAATTACGACAAACTATAATAAACACAAGCTCATGCAGTCAGCTCTCTGCAAGCTCAGAAAGTATAAACTCCTTCAGTGTCCAAAATGTGATTTCCTAGCAAGGGGTCTTTGCAATAATATTCATATTTCATCATCCTCTGTGTGCTATTGTTTATCTCCTGTTCAACCTGCCCACTGCTGACGCAAAGCGGTTTCTGGCTTCGTCATTTCAAGGGACGGTTCTCACCTGTCTGAGAAAGTTTGACATTTGAATCACAGACACTTGATTTTCTTCCAGCCCTAAAGCTAACCAAGATTGAAATTGCAGTAATTAGAACAGATGCGGAAACACAACAGTTTTCTCTTTCTGTGATCCAGGTCAAAGCATTCATGTGGTGATACAAACAAAACCGCTCCTTTTACAAAAAAACACAATGTAACCTATGAAACAACTTTTCTTTTTTTTTTTCTAAATAAGGCCACATATAAAAACAGCCAAAATCTGCTTCCATATTTTAAAACACAGAGTAATGAGTTGAGAAGGACAAAGCTACATCTGGCACCTTTCATAAGCACTCTCTGTAGAGCCATAAATTTATTCACTGATCCTAAAAAGAATACAATACGTAGAACTTGACCTTAGACTTTGGTAATATGCCACAAGGATTTGCAGGAGTTTAGCCCATAAATGAGTCAGAAGCTCGCTTGCAGCTCAGGCTGGAGGTAAAAAGAATAGAAGGATTTTCATTCACACAGATTGCAGTTTAATTTTCTTTTAAAAGAAAACCTTTGCCATTTTGCTTTAAACAAAACACCAATACATGTGTATTATGCTATGCCTCCATCATAACATAGCAAATGATTTGCTGTATAATTATTTAGAAGCACTTGGCAAGGACTCAGCATCCTAAGCATCCACTTACATTTGGCTAAATTCTTATGCAAGAGATCACTAATCAGTGTAAACAGCTTTTTAATTCTAAGTTTATAAAAATTGTGGCAGCATAACAAGAGTCAAATTATAGTATCAACTATATCGTCTCAGGAGGACACTCAGAGAAAATACTTAATATTACCCTGACATGGAGGATTTTAGTCTGAAGCTAAGACAAACCATGACGATGTGTTTGGAGCAAAGAGAACTAAAAATGCAGCATGATTAAAGTCATTTGCAAAGCATTTTATCTCTCTAGAGAGCTTCTGAGCTGGACATATCTTTAAAGGAAATCTGCATTGCATCATTGATTAAATGATTAAATTGAAATAATTTGTTTATAAAGTGCCTCAAGGCTACATTTGTTGTAAAATGTCTTTATATAAACTGTACTGAATTTAAATTAATGTATCCATTGTAGACAAACTTTAATAAGACATTTGTGTCGTTACAAACTGCATTCAACATTTCTGTCAATTCTCTTTATATTTTTATTGTGTTTTTCAGGCATGTGCTCAGCTGTGAACCAAATAATCCGATCTTTGAAAAGTATTAGATTGAGGAACAGGAATGAATCCTATATTTTTTGTGTTATTGTGTTTGGTTCATTAACTTTTTAGTTTATTCCTAATCCCATCCAAGACAGGAATTTTCTTTTAGGTTTCATAGACATTTTTCATGTAGTAGATATGCTCTATGGGAATAGTTTTTAAATGTAACCAGATATTTCTCTGAACAAAATATAAATCTTTCAGATTCGTGAGGGATTTCAGAGAGTGAAAAATAATCCTCCTTTCAGTAAAAGTGAAACATAAGCATCCCCTTAAGAAACCTTGATATAATATTCATGTTCATGACACACTGTGTAACTTTAAACCAGAACTTATAACTTACTTCTGGGATGTTTTGCTATTGTCTTCTGGGAAAAGTTGAGTATTGGTAACGGAAAAACAACAACCACTTAAACCACGGGGGAGTTATTTATCAGATTACATACACTTTTATACAGAAAACTACTTAAAAATAATTTCATTCATTGGAACAATCCACTCCTGGTCAGTTTGTTGGATACTGCACTAACACTCAAGTGTGGATCAAAGCTTATCATTGTAAAAAATATCTTCATTTGAAGTTTGCCACAAGTGGACAGTGAAGATGCTGAAGAAGAGGTCAGATGAGATTAGTATTGAACTTTCTGGTCTACATATAAAACACCATATGTGGCAGAAAAAAACCCTCCACATGAAGCCATCCCTTCTGCAGAACATTATGGGATGTAGAGATGATGTTTTATCAAAATAGGAATCTATAGTAATACTTGAAAATTTAATATCTGCAGCTCAATCTGACCTTGAGCTATTTAACAAAAGAGAAAAGAGTAAAACTGTCTCTTTGTCAAATGTTTTGTGACGTGGAAAATGTTGAAAATTTCTAAATTAAAAAATACTAAATAATATATTCTTGTGAAATTACTTATTTCACCTGCTGAACAATAAATAAAATTGTACTTATTTTGGTGAATCAAACATAGGTTGTTAAAAAAAAAGACTGGCAAGTCATGGATCAAAAGCACATATTTGCCTTATGAAGAGAAAGACATTCAAATTTTCTGGGTCAGTTGTTTTTTGTTATCTTGGTTTGCATAAATAGTCCTTGATGTTGCCAGATTTAGGGAGTAGGTAAATCCAAATCTGCTATTGAGTGACCATTATTGGATATTTCTGGTTCTACTTATTTAAAAATAAAAATGAAATGAACAAATGTGGTTATGAAAGGAAAAACTTATTTGTGTTTGACACAGACCTTTCAGTTTTAGGAAAAGCTCAATTTAATTAAATTTTTTTTAAAGTCTACATAATACAAGAATACAAAATCATTCTGAGAGGAAAACAATTACACATCCCGAATGACTAAATGCAAATGCTAACCACACAGATATTTATTTTTTGAATACTATTTATAAACCATCAAAAGTCAGTCAGAATTACACAAAACGATCCATCGTTATATCCAAATTGCTTGCCAGTAACCGCAGTCCAAAAGTCAAACATGAAAAATAGAATGTTCATATCTGCTTATTTGCACACTGAATAAGCTGACATGGTTTTACAGTCATTACAAAATACTATTAATTCAATTGTTAAAATTGTAAAAAAAAAAAAAAAAGTACCTTGAAGCTAAATGAAAGCTTGGCAAACACTGAACAACACAATACGTTACTGAAAGCTTTAAAATAAGCACATGGTCTCATCAACCCCACTCATAAAGGAGTTCAACAGCATGGAAGAATTATCACTATTATTATTATCAGATGGCATATTTATTTCAAAACTGTTGGACTGGACTTTTAGCAAAGTGTATAGTGTTTCCTTCACTAGTGATATATTCTGATCTAACAAGCAAGAGAGCCACACACAGAATCCAGCCTGAGCTCCCTTCGAGGGGGTCGAGGAAGAAAGGGAAACAGTTGTGCAATCGAGAGCGAGTTCATCCCGCATGCATGTGTTCTTTTAAACGTGTGTTTATGAGTGCGCATGCATGCATGTAGGGCACAGCACAAACCCACAGGAGGCATTCCCCACTGCCATCACCAAGAGGCCTCTGCAGGAGCTTTTTCAGAAAACAAGCGTTATGTTCCAAATAGTTCCAAGGTGAAGAAAGGCAGGACACCGTGGTCCGAAAAACCCTTGTTTGCGGGTGTGCGTGAGTGGGCGAAGGTGCATTTGAGGGTGTGACGAAGTTGGGTTGGCAGGCTGCTTGACAAGAAGATTGAGCAGGAAGCAGCTTTTAGAGGAAATGTTGCCCTGGAGAAGTCTGTGCATGTGTTTACAGTATCTGCAAAAATACCCCGCGATGTGTATGTGGAAAGAAGATATCTCATCTGGAGACTAATATGTATTCCCCTGTGGCTAATTGTCCCAAATCGCATTTAAGTTGCGCTAAATAAACCTGAGAAAGGAGAGAAAGTGGGACCCTGAGGCCTGGATGTCATTCTTCTTCCTGAGACTAAGTTATTTATTTTTATCCAGAGTAAAACCTTCCCTGACATAAGTGTATGGTGATTGATTGAGTGCTAAACTTGCCTTTACAGAAATGAGTCAAACATTTGAGAAGATTAACTCATATCACACAGGAGATCCTAATCTTAGCCTTCACAACAAATGAGAGCAAACATAGACAAGTGGAAAAACACTACTCCTGAATTTATTATGTGATTTTTTACCTTTTCTGAACTCTGTTCTGTAACTCGTTCTAGAGCAGAGAAATAAGACAGTAACAAGACATTTACTTTATTTTTACTTTATCAGATGCAGTAAATACAGGTGTTTTGGCGAGGGAGAACTTTTGTCTTATTGAGGCCATTTTTGACCAGTGTCCTCCTCATGATTGAATCATAACCTCTAACCTGGATAACAGTTTCTGATCTGTCAAAGGCGTAAATCTGTGTTTGTTTAGGGAACTTTCATTGACCACAAAGTCAGGTCGTAAACCTTCAGATCTGCCATGTGTAGTGTGAAATGTTGGGTTTATCACTTGGCAGAACAACAAAGAAGAAGCCATATGATTGTGCATAACATTCTTCTCCCCTTATTCAATTAAAAACTATTTGTGGTGAGTGCTTTCCTTTTTTAAATGGTGTCTGGAATATATATTTATGAGGTGACATAAATACATATATTTATGTTGATAAACCAACCCAGATCTTACAGTACTTTGGAGAACACCCTTCTCTGCAGTTTCAGCTAACGGTCTTTGGTGTTAGTTTTGACATCTAGGGACAATAAGATTTGCCCTTTATTCTTTCCAAAACCTTATTTGTCTTGGCTGGAAAATGTCTGAAAAAATAAATTTTTACGCCCTGCACCACAGTCTCAGTAAAAGGGGTTCAGAGGACCTTTGTTTTTAGTGTTGGTGTATACTTAACTCTATTCATCAACTGTGACCAGTCCCTTTGAAAGATAAAAATTCCCACAGCTTCATGCTGTCACCCCCATGCATCACTAATAATGTGGACGGTGTGTGTATGTCCAGCGTCTTCCACCACACAAAGCATTTTCCATGCAAGCAAGAAAGTTCAAATTTGATCTCATCTGACCAGAGAACTTTCTGACGCTTTCTCCCATTTGTGTATTGTATTCCCTATGCTGCTTTTTACAAACTGCAAACAGGATGTCTTACAACTTTCTTTGAACTGTGGCTTTTTTAAATTTTTTACTACACCCAAATTAATGCTCATCTAAAGCCATACCAGAGTAAGTCTACATGGGCATTTCACTAGTACCATCACTGTTTTACTGTAAAAAAAAGCATGCCTGAATATCTTGCAGTATTGTGAAACATGGGAAAAACTGGTCCTCAATTAGTTCTAACGACCCTCTCTTTTTTTCTTCTGACAGGATGGTTTCTGTTTCTCCTTTCCTTAAACATGAGTCCTTAATGTAATAGACCTTAAACCTATGGCATGCTCTCCATTCTGTATCTCTTTTATAAATTGAACATTTTGATTGTGTCTCTGTGTGTTTTACCTCACTCAGGATGCCAATAGCACCATGGATTTTGGCTACATGACTGAGAAAAGCAGCAGACTGCTGTCCCACCACCCTTAGTGCTGGCAAAAAGCTGACCAGTGACGAGGGGCTGGCCTGGGAAACATCCACAAGAGCTCCCAACAAAGCCTCAGTCAGAGTGGGCTCACTCAGGTAATTGACCAGTGTGGGCACATGTGTGCTCAGCATCTGCAGGAATTAGGAGAAATAAAGCCAAAAAAATTACAACAAATATACATCTTTAATTCATGACTCAGCTTCAGCGCTCTGTACGAATAAAGCAAACACAACCTCTGAGCTCTAGCTCTTTCATCTGAGATATAAAGGGCGGAGTGAAAAAAAACAAAACAAAAGATTGCCGATAGGACTTTCTGAGCAAACTGAATGAATGAAGAGTTTCTACTCATTATCTGAGCTGATCACACTGAGAGGCACTAGACTGAAAGCCCACTATTGTGTGCTCTGTTGCTGCTCCATAATGAGTCACGTTTTCTAAGAAATACACTAAATCCAACAACAATTTGTTCCTCAAAAAGACAGAGGACGACAGCTAAAAATGTTTCCCATATGAAGTATGTGTCATTTTTAACATTGCCAGGACATCACTTCCAGTAAGTGGCTTTATAATGCAGAACATTTCACAAGTACTGTGGCAAACGCAGCAACAATCCAACTGCCAATATTTCACGAGCATGTAGTGTGTGTGTATGTGCGTGTGTGAAGTTGGGTGAAAAGAGAGAGGATAAGAATAACTCCAGATGGCCAATGTTTCTCCTCTGAATAAGAGTGTTTTACTACTGCATGCTCTGTTGCTGGTATGTGGTATTCCCCTTCTGTTGGATCACAATGGCTGTGCTCCAAGACATGCAGGATAAAAGGTATTCTTGCGGCGCTCAATTTTATGAGCTCTATTTAGCTTTCTAGGGGATTGTTCTCAATCCAGCAAACAGAACAGCTAAATGGTCAACAATCTGAGTAGGAGTAATTGTTTAAAAATATACATAAGATAAAATAATCAACTAATTATAGTAAGTTCTATGCTGTTCACACCAAGAACAATATTGGTATGAAGATCCACAATATTGAGAAATAATGTTCTGAAGGCTGAGTGGCCAAGTATAGTCTTTAAGTGCCAGTGGGATTTAGGCCTCATTGAGGACACGACAGCAAGTAGGTTGTAAACTTGATGTCATTCACTCTGTGTGACACAGCGCCTCCAGTGGTGAAGCACTGCACTGCCTCGCCGCATATATCTTCCATGTATTTCAACAGGCAGGGGAGATACATTTTGACCATAAAAGTTATATCATCGGTAAAAGAAGACGATTTATAGAAAAGTCAAGGCAAACTGATTCTCTCTCATCATTGCTAGCATCTGTTTTATTTCTCATATTCCTCTCTTACTTGTCAGGATTACTTCACCTAACTTTAGGCACCCTATGGTGCCTAACCATAAGGTGGTTAGGCACCTTATCCAAGATGCCTACCCACTATCTTGTCAAAGAGATGTTCAGAAACTTTGATATTAAAAGTTGTTCTTGATCCAGAAAATTTTCTGAATTTTCCTTTCAGGTTCAGTGTTCTTGGCAGAAATGACCTCAGTGTGAGAAACTTTTGATGCAAAGCAATGGTGGTTGGACACCCGGTAACCATTAATAAAACAAGAAGATTATGATTTCAGGCAGATCTGCCCCTCTGTTCTCTTACACTTTCAATTCAGTTTATGTTATATCATTCAGACTACCAAACTCCCACAAGTCCAGTAATACCAAACAATCTGAAATGTGATCTCAAAAACTAACTTCAAAGTTTGGCATCCTTGCCAAAGATCTGGCCACAGTTTAAATATCACTTGCAAAATCATTTCTGCCATAATTGAAACGACAACCCATCTTAACATAGTTACTATTATTAAGCTTAGCTGTCAATTTTAGTCCTCTGAAATAAATAAAAACAAGGACTTGCCAGTGGATGCTGCTCTGCAACCATCTGAATAAGTCTGATCAGGTGTTGTTGCTCAGGTGTCTCCAGCTGGGGCGTCATTGCTATAAGGCTGCCCAGGTGATGGTGGATAGTGTGTGGCTGTTTGGGGTAGACTGATGGCAGCACACGCAGCATCATGTGGTTACCTGTAACACATGAAGAGAAAACAATAATTACACCAGCATACTTTGGCACATACTGTAGAGCGCAAATACTGCCAAAGAAAAAGTTTTGTATTGAAGTTGTCCTGCTTTGACTAGAAAAAGCCTAATTCAACGTTTTTGTTTTTTTTGGCAGAAACAGAAATGTTGCATTTTGTTTCACTTTTTCTGTTCACAATTAACATTAAAGACATGAGTATTTAAGAAGATGACTTAATGTTTGAAAACACAGTGCAGTCATTGCCTCTGAAAGAAGCAAAAGGATACTTTGAAAAGAATATGGTGAGATGATTTTTTAAAAATATAATTGTTAAGAGATACTTCTATCAATTTAATTAATGAAATGACTGCTGTGATCTTTCTCCTTGGGAAGCCTTACTGCTTTCTTTCAGTAATAAAAACCAAAATACTCCTGCCAACGTTTCACAAAGCTCAGGTTTGAAGATTGTGTTGCTGTTACCCGTCAACCGATTTTCCCAACTGAAAACCTAATTCTGAAGGTAATTCTCCCCCAGAATTTCCAAGGCCATCTTGGGTATATTCCAATGGTCTGAATACAATGCCAGGCACTGTGTTATGTGTTGATCACCATGACTATCAAAATAAGAGACAAGCCGCAGGAACAAAAAAAATTCACCTTTAACTTTCTTGTTTATTGCAGTCACAAGACATATGAT
Organism: Poeciliopsis retropinna; assembly: GCA_010277075.1. Classification (NCBI taxonomy): domain Eukaryota; kingdom Metazoa; phylum Chordata; class Actinopteri; order Cyprinodontiformes; family Poeciliidae; genus Poeciliopsis; species Poeciliopsis retropinna. Next base: position 15,955,359 of record VMRM01000002.1, on the reverse strand, counting down.
TCCCAGCTATGAAATAATATCCACTGTTTAGAAATAATCATTTTCCCATTTTATTGTGTTGAATCCAGTCAAGCTGACACATGATCAGACATGAAGGCCTTTGCAAAGTGGCTTACAGGCCTGCAAAACCACAGGATTACACAACAGCCTCTGTGTGACAATAAAACATCTTTAAATGATCCACTTCACTAAACAAAAACTCTTGTTTTCAAATAAAGGGGGAATTATTGGTTATTTTCAGGCATTTTATACAATAACTCTGGCATAATAGAAAGGCACGCCACAAGTAATACTTCACATTCAATGTTTAAATGCAGTCGGATTGTGTGTCAAATACAGAATGTAGGAGAAAACGGATGAAGTCCAAAAAAAGAGTTTTAAAAAAGTAGAGCATGGCAGTTTATTTATTTATTTTTTATAAAACTGACTCCTTTTATAGGCAGTGTGGAGTTGATGAGTATTTATGTGATGGTACAAATACGATGGAAAATTTCAACTGGTTTTATAGTTACAAAGGCTAATAAAAGATTTGTTGAAGTTTATTAAAAGAGAATTCATTCATGCAAAGGGGGAAGAACAAACCATACAAGCTTCATACCAAAAGGCCCTGGTAGGATCAATATTTGGGCCTGAGAGGTTCTAGTTTACATGTAACAATCCTAACCACAGAGCTATCATGTTGCTCAGTAATAAATTAAAGCAACTGGCACTGGGAAGTTTACCAATTAATAAGACATATTCAGAGGTTGTGTGCTCAATTTGTAATTAAGATGTAATGTAACATGACTTAAAAGGATTAACATTTTCCTGTCGCAATGTGTTGCTCAATGCCAAAGATTCAGTCGTCAACAGATGACCAAGGTTTGAGTCATAAACTGTATCACTTGCTGCAAGTTTTCCATCTCTATTTCCTGTGAAATATGGACACTAACGCCACAAAATATGTAAAAGATACCGATTCTTCTATACAAATTAGGACATGTATGTATCATAACATATGTATCATGATACATAACACACTGAGTAGGCTTTCTTATTGTCGCACAATAAGAAAGTGTACTCTCTCACTGTGTTGTATTTGTGTAAAATATCACATACACATCACCTTTACACAATTTAACACAAATCATCTTAAAAGATGACATGTACAGTACAGAGAAAGCTGGTAGTAACCATAAAGTTTCAGTTAAAAGTCTAAAATATCTGTTCAAACGTTAAAAAACAGGAGACGAGAGTCTGCATGAAATACTGAGGAAAAGTTACAGCCCCAAAACTGTATCTCACATACATTAAGAACAACCTGGCCAGACTAAAATGACCCAAACAAATTCAACCTCTTATTACAGATCCTGCCGAAATCCCTCCATATAAAACAGTAGCGCCAAACAAGGTAGGAGACAATAAGTCAAACCAGAATATGCAGAGATGATAAAGGTATTGAGGAATTTGATTCCAGACTATAAACACATTCAAATATTCAGATTAATATTTGATATGACTGCCTTAATCTCTGGATGCAATCAAAGAGCCAGAGTGCTAAAAATTACTTGGAAAACTATTTCCTGGTGTACAGTATATGTGATCTAGTGGAAAAAAAATCACTTGCCTTAATACAGAACTTTCCTTTTTTTTCCATTTCTGATATTAACATTATTCACTAATGTGTACAGTGTGTATATTAACATTATTAACTAATGTGTACAGTGTGTATATTAACATTATTAACTAATGTTAATATCAGACAATGATAACCTGAGTAAGAACAAAATCAGTTTTAAGTGATGATTTTGTAAAGGATAGACGTGAATAAAACCAACCAGGAAATGATGTGAAAATACAGATTATTTGTTTATTTATTTGTGAATTGCCTGACATGTAATATAAAGAAATCCTTTCAAAAGAACTGAACAAATGCTAGGGAATCTCAAAATGCTACACATCATGCCTCAATAAAAAATTAACAACAAAAAAGAGACATTGACATCTATCAATCTGAAACCCTCCCAACCTCCAAAAAACCAAAAGGAGTAGCCAGTTTACCAAAATTACTACACTGACAATTTATCTACAAGGTTTCAAAACAACCCAGAATGATATAAAAAGCACTGGAAGTTTCACTTGCCTCGGTTACCGTAAGTTCAGTGTTTATAAATCAACACTAACAAAGAGATTGGATTAAAATGAATCCATGGGTGAGTTCAAAAACAAAAAACCCATTGTTGACTAAAACGAGCACAAAGGCCTGGCTCACATATCCCAAATAAATATCTTGATTATGCCTCTTTTGGGAGAATATTCTGTAAGTGAAATGTGGAACTGGAGTAAATCTAACGCAGAATTTCAATTTTTAGGTTTTGGAGGGATTTACTTTTTTTTCCTTTTCTTCAAAAAGTCAGGCTGTTTTGGACAACTTTTATCACTGAGTAAAACAGTCTTGGGATGAATTTATGGAGCTCTTTTCCAGTCAGACTGACCACTCATGCACAGAGTTCAAGATGGTCGGTGAACCATCTTGAACTTTCACCGACACGGCTGTAACCCTGTCCCATCCTTTATGAGTTTTCCTTACCATCATGAGCCCCCAGTATTCAGACCATGACAAATACCACATTACTCAGTTCCTACTTCCACTGATTCAGCACTTACTCTCAGGTGGCGATTCATTCAGAAGGGTCCGATTTAGAAAAAATAAAAGAACATATTTGTAAAATGTAAAAATAAAATATTTTGGGTTGTTTAGTATTGTTTATTAAATAAAGAAGACAAAATCTGAATAGATTTTTTTTAGTTGGATTAACCGTCTCTTCAAGTGGCAGTTATATGGCAATAAAAGATAAATATTTATACAAGTCAATCACACACTGAATTCACAGCAAATAGACCCGTTTCTTCTCTGCCTTTAAGCGTGTAACATCTGTTTGCCTTCTGCTCTACCTCCCTGTGATAAAGCCTTTCTCCCTTAATCTAAGTAACCTGACTGGCTAAGGCTCATCTTAAATGTTAATGTTTAAATTCAATCATTCTTACCCTCTACGAATGTTTCTCTTCAAAGTTTAGTCAAAAATGTCCATTTCCTTCAATTTTTTTTTTTTTTTTTTTTTTTTTTACATGTTACACTGCCAGAATTTGGCTATTATTATGAAAAATTCTTACTGTAGAAACTTGATTGATTTCTTGCCAACATCCCACAAATAGGAACAGTATTGTTGTTTGATCCTCATGCTTCAATGTGGAACCAATTGAAAAAGTCAGATTTCCCTGCTTGCTTCTTTGTTTTAGGGTAACAACAAAGATGCCCAATCTCTTCTGGTCTTAGTTATACACTTTCATATTTTCAAGCTGAGGTTTTGGGCAGAAAGTGTAAACATGCTCTCAAAAAAAAAAAAAAAAGATCTTATTGCAAAAGCTAAAATATTGTTTATCTTTGAGATGTGTTCTATTGTAAAAATGATACAATTTTAGTACTGCTCTTTGGTTACACAGGGGAAAAACCCCAAGCAGAGTATCGCCATGGTAAAACACTGAACTCCATCTGAGCAGAACAAATTGAGCTTAATCTCATTTCTGCAAAGAATCTGAACACAATATTCATCAGTTCTCCTCAAAAGCAGTTTCGTGCCCCTGAGCAGACAAATTTCATTAAAGCTGAATCATGTGGTGCCCATCAAACTAAAATCCGTGCTTAGACAGAGAGAGTCAATCTGTTGCATCACAACATTTTTCAGGCAACATTTTTGTCACCTTTGCTAGTAGCTTGATCATTAGGGTCACTGCTGTGAAAAGTTTTCACAAATTTATTGTTTAAGCAATGTCACCATCTGTGAAATGCATGTCATGTCATTATTGCCTGGATGCAATAACTGTTGGCTAATAATGGAACCATCATAAAATCAGATTGTCTGTACCTGCATTTCATTTGGTAAAATTTACTGCTTCATCTGAAATAAAGAGCTATAAAGGGTGAAAGGAGGTAAAAAAAAAAAACAACAAACAAACAAAAGACATTCATGTTTTTAAATGTTCATTATTAATTAAATTCTGTTTAGTTTAGTTTATTAAAACAGTGCCAATTCACAAAGTTTGTTCAGCACACTACAAAAAAGGGTCATGTTATTCAAATCAATTCTAGTTACCAAATAACGCAGTCAACTACAGCTTGTTGCTCAAATTAATTAAGAACTTTTCCACTTAAGGAACCCAGAAGATAGAACTGAGTCATTGACCGACAGCATTCACTCCACCTGGACGAGCATTTAGCGACAGAGGAAGGCAGCTTGCATTGTCGTTGGCTTTGCAGGAAAACCCTCAAGAAACTTCAAGCAACCCGGTCAGCTAATCTTTTTTTTTTTTCTCTGTAGACTTTGATAAGGATTAGAAATCCCACCAAAAACCTGTGGGTGGGGCTAAAAAGACAGAGGACAAGAGAGGACCAAGGAGGATGGATGATCTCTAGGAACAAATGGTCAGAGATCTCTCTCTGGAAATGTGTGCAGCAGTATATTAGTGCAACTAGAAGCATTCAGAACTTCTTTAAAGATTCATCTTCTAAAAATTACAGCAAACCCAAAACAGAGATGCTAATCTTAATTTTTTTCTTAGAATGATGTTATACAGAGAAAAAAAAACACACAACACTTCTCAAGTTAAGAGATCAAGGAACACATGCTTTTCAGTAGGCCTATGTGGGAGAAACAGAAAAACACCACAAGAAAGACAAAGGCAGAGAGAAAGATGGAGTGGGGGCAGCAGGATGAGTGTTGGCAATTCCCATGAGAAAGTTATAGAGTCAGTTTGACCAAACACAAACAGGCAAACACAGTCTACATTGATTTCCCAGCCACATTGTGTCGCATCAGACACAGTCACGGGCCCACAGAAACAGCGAGGGTGAGAAGCTGACAGACAGATGTGTCAATATAAACAAACAGACAAAAGCTTTTAGGCAAACATCTCATCCATAAAGTCCAACAAAAGCCTACATGCCATCTCTGCATGGGGCAAAAGTCTAAATCTCAGCTTTCTTTCTCCCCTCCTGTTATTTTTTAGCTCCCTCCTTTTTTTTTCTGCCTGAGAGTCACAGGAGCTGCAGTTATATCTGATTACACCACACAGCCTACCTCCAACAGAGCATGAGTCATTGCCTCACTCGCAGGCCGAGGCGCTGCCTCTGCCTCAGAGAGCCAGATGTTTGCACAAGGATGGAGATTCAGAGAGGGGGGAAAAACTCGCATTTCCTCGATGGATATTCCCAGTGTGTTTGATCTTTCAATCTGTTTAATAATTCTGGTGAAAAAGTTAAATAGGTTTTGGGCGAAACATGCACAAGATTATGTTAAATAAAATTTTTATTTTATTTTTTTTTTACCCCAGGTTTGAGCTGGTTCCTGAGGGGGAAAAAAATCACTTCAAACTGTTAGTTCTGAAAAAAAAAAAAAAATACTGAGTAAAGTTTTAGAAAAGATGTCTGAAAAAGCTTTTTTTTTCCCACAAGGAAATCTACAAATTGTGCAATATGTGAAATGTGTGTGTGGTTGCTACATGGTAAATGAAAAAAGCATAGCGTAAGAACTCTTACTATTCAAAGATCCTCTGTGAAACAAACGTTGCAAAAGTAAGTAAGTGGAGGTAGCATACCTCTCCTCTACCAACAAAGAAAGTCTATCCATCTTAAACAGTTGAGGGCTGAGGATTACAAAACACCTGGAACATTAGCTATAGCAAACAAAATCAGACTGACGATGACAACACAACATACTGAGGTAGCTCTTCTGGAATTAGCAAACATTTCTAAACCTTTCTATGACATTTCTAAACCTTTCTAAAGCAAGAAAATGCATTGGTTTGCTGGGATTTCTATTTTTTTCATGTCCTTTGTCAGCATAAAGAACCAATATCTGCCTAACATGTTAAGTTAAATAAATCTAAACTTTTTCCAAAAATCCCTTAGCCACTCTGCTTATCTCCAACAGTGGCTACTTTTTAAAAATTTGTATTTTGATTTCCATTCCAATTATTTTTCAAAGCTTAATGTGACTTTTAAGGTTAAAGTGACATGTGAAACATCTTCCCTACTGGTGCCTATAAAAAAAAGAAAAACTAAATATTTTATGCTTTTAATGATTTTGCTTGGAGAAAACTAGCTGCTAGTGACCATAACAAGGTAACAATGCTGATCATATCTTGAACATTCAAAATTAACCAGAATGCTATGAGAGCTTTTTTCTTTCTTTTTTTTTTTTGTTAAGGTCTTTCCCAAAAATGTTCATTAGCTAATAGCAAAGTAATCTAACAAATAGCAGGTAGACTTGACTCTCCACAAAGAAGGATGCAAAAAAGGGTGCAAGTTTGATAGGTTTTACTTTTATCAGACGGATAAAAGTTGTATGAACTTAAACTGGAACTCGGCACTTTGCTATAACTACTATATATGGGTGGCCATTGTGCTATGCGTTGATGCCCAAATTTGAAGGGGCTCAACTGTCTTGTGTATAATTTTTTGTCTTTCATAGATGAATATAAATATCTTACTGTACAAGCCTGATTACAATTGTAAAAGAAAAATCTGTGAAATGACGATATGTCCTCGTCAGAATTACGGGAATATTTTATGAGTGCTTCACAGAAAAACAGATGAGCATGAGTGAGCTTTTCCCTGTGCCAGGAATACTGGGCTTCCTGTCAATAATTGCTCAGCATTTAGTGGAGGAAAGAAAAGAAAAATCAGTCAGAGATAAAGAGAAAGAGGTGGGGAGTCTTTAGAGAAGGAGGAGGGACTAACATAATAAGAGAGAGTTGGGGCTTGAAAAAGAGTGTGGTGGACCTGCAGGTCTGTAGAAAAGTGAGAGCAGCAGCAGCAGAGGAACTTTAAACAAATACACACACTTAAACACGCACACACATAGACAGAGAAGCAGGAAAAAGACCTGGAGCTGAGCAGACACATTTGTTCACATTGCTGACACACTCTCTCAGGCAGCAGCAGCATGCTTTGGTGGAGAATCCCTGAGGCAGCATTTCTTCTCTCTGTGTGCGCGTGTGTTACTCTCGCCTACGAGGATGACATCGAGATCCAGTACACCGACTACTATAATGAAATCACTGATGGAGAGGCACCAGCACGTAAGTCTTTGACACTAAATATCTATCTGATTATCTGAAAGGCATATTTCCTGCTGTAATGCAATTGAAGATTACAGCTTTATTTTATTTTCTGGATATGGTGGAAGAATATGGAGTCATGCTTGTTTCTGAGGTGATAAAATGGGAGTGGAAAAGGAAAAAAAGCTCACTACATGGCACCATTACTATTACATAAATGTCAAAAACTTCATAGTCTCAGTTTGCACTAACATTTAGGACCTTTAAAAGACCATGACCACTGAAATAGAGATTCAGTCTTGCTTTTGTGTGATGCTCTATCTATTCAGTAAGCTTCCTAAAACAATAACATTGACTTTGTTTTTTTTTTTTTTTTTCTTTTCTTTCTTTTTTGGTTGGCTTGTTTCCTGTTGGAAAAAGAAAACTAAAGTATCAAGGCTGTTGACAGAGATGGAAAAAAAATAGTGTGAAATGACGTCAGTTGTCTTATTGCAGATTTACTAAGGGAATTATTTTTCAACATAATTAAAGTTGCATGAACACAGCAGCCTGGACAAGGGATAAAAGGCAAGGACTACATGTGTCAGTTTCTTATGCTTCAGCGAGGGCCTTCACAGCTTGCATTCATCATTTGTTTGTTTTTTCTGAACCTAGTAGGAGGTATAATTGCAGCACCATCATCAGTGAAAAGGCTGAAATCTGGGCAAGCCGCCTGTGATGTGATAAAACGTGATGAAGGGCAAAAACAGAAGGGGCTCCAGGCAAATGACTGGGTGGTAAAATACACACAAATTAGTTCAGGGGATGGGGGAAGGAGCGGTGCGACGAAACACAGAATTCATAATGAGGTTGCTGGAGAAGGGACAGAAAAGGTCAAGCACGTGAGTTGAGAACAGTTTGTTCACAGGTGTGTCAGGACGAGGGGAGGTCAAAGGTCAGAGGGAGACACGGGTCACTTGTTCTGACCCGCCCAAAGCTCCCAATCTCTGAGAGGAATCTGAATTAATAGGCAACATGAGAGAGGTCACAGTACAGTTCACTTTCGCATGAGTGGCAGGCTGAAAAATGACATTCAGCAGACAGGAAGTGGGGGGTGTTGTGCTTAAAGCCCACTTTTTCTCAAGATTCTCATCAGTGGAAACAACTGACTCACTATGCATTTACTAGAAGTTTACAAAATATGTGGTTTAATATTTTGCAAAGAATGCATTGAGGATTTTAATAAAAATGTACTTAATTATGCAGAAAATTTTACATTTCAAATTTCTTTTATGTTTAAAAACATTTTCTCTCGTTAAAAAAATAAACTAGTGTCTCCATTATTAAACCATAGCGAACACACTGCATGAAGCCAAATCCTGCTTCATCTGAATAATCATGGACACTAAGAAGCCAAAACAAGCAATGCAGGTCTGTCGTAATGCCTCCCATCCCCCCAGAAAAAGTCTGCAGGTATAAACAGAGCCTGAAAGCGTCAAACGCTAACCAGAACAACATGTGTGAGACACATATATATTCTCACTCCTTGTTTCTTTAACCCGCCCGTTTACCCCACGTTTCCCACTGCTCATAGTATCTCTCTCCTTCTCTAAGCACATCCTCCCCACTTTATTTTCCTTCCGTCTCGCTTCTCATTTCACAGCACAGAGCCGGATAATCTCACAGGAAACACAGCAGGGGAAATTGCTCTGTTTCCTTCTCGTTTTCTCATTGATCTCCCAGCAACCTGACATTCTCATTTGTTGTCATCAACGTGTCACTCTACCTGCTGACCTAAATCTGTTTTTATTTCTCAGTACATTGAATTTTTTAAATATTTAATTGATCTATGATGAATAGTGTTTTGAACATATATGAACAAGATATGCATGTATTTGTATACAAGTGGGATTTTAAGTCTGCTGTTGTAACTGCTATTCACCATTCAAGTTGAAGACATAGAATGAGAATTGGTAAATAGAGATTGCACAGTAATATGAGTGATACTGTTGCAATGAGAGAAAACATATTTGAACTTTTACTATATTTTATGGCAGTCATATTGAATCTGAACTTGGGATTAGACTAGGCTGTTAGTTCTTTCATGCTGAACTTCATACTTCTGGACATGTTATACCAACACAGCATTTGAACTAGGGGCTGTTTAAGGACCTCTAACTTATCAAGTCGATGTCAGTGGGTGGTCTCTCCATTTTGCATATGAACTTGGCTAAAGAGACTTCCGACTTCCCATGCTGACATTCTGAATTCAGTGGTGTTGATCTGCTGATCTGGGGTTTCACATCTCTGACTCTCCAAGTTGAACTCCAGGTGGTATTCTACCCATACTGAATCTAAACTTAAGGTTGGTCAGAGTCTTCAAACTGTCTATTAGAAATTATGACTTAAGATGGTCTTTACAGCTATGTTTTTACCTAAATGTGTTACTCCAGGGTTTCCTGCTAAGCCATGTGGTAGGGGCACTAGGGTAGTTCACCATGGGTTTGTGTTAAAAAATGTTGAAAAGGAAATATGATTAGATGATTACGAGCTGTGAAGAAGAAATGTTTTTTTTCTTTTCCTTCCAGTGTGTAAATGAACCTTTTGTGTGGGTGTGTGTGATTGAAATACTTGTTACCTTTTGGATGTGTCTTTTGTGGCAGCCATTTTAGGATCCTGCTAAAGAGGAGGCCTGCCTCAAACCCAGTCCTTTTATAGAAAGTCCAGTGATAATTGCTGGAGTTTGATTGGCTAAAATAATATTCTAGCAATCAAAGTAATTAAAAGAATAAAATGTTTTATAAATTGTGCTTTTGCATACACAAAATGTCTTCCTGATATGTTATTATTGATAAATAATTCACATCACGTATTTGAATGTTAACTTTGTTTCCTTTTCTTCACCACTCTGGAAGGCTGAGGTGATTGGCCGATGTAAATTAAGGAGGCGGGGTTTAACCAGTATGTAGGTGAAGGGTTGATGGGAGGGCTGCCATTTTTTAAATCTGCTGTGTTGCTCCAGACTTAATAAAACAGCTTTATTTGCTATACAGCCAAAGTTGACTGACTTCTCTTTCAACACCACAACCCTCAGGATAACTTGTGATATTAAAAGACATAACTGACACCAGATATTGAGTGTCCAGAAAGGCAAACACCTAATTAAGTAATCAGCCATTGGATCATAAAACAAGTTATAATGCTGGTCACACTTAAAATCTAACTAAATTAAAAAGCATTACCTCAAATGGTCAATGAATAAGTATTTGTCTGCCTTACTAAATATTTTATGGTACAAAATTCAAGTATTTATTCAAGTTTTCTTGTGTTTTTCTAAATCTTGTCATTTCATTTAGTAAAAATGGTCACTATGCAGTATTTTGCTTTCCTGGTTGTGAGTGTGTTTACTTATTCAAGCAAATGCAGTATTTGCAATGAATACTTTAAATGGATGAAAAAGACCTGTTTCTGACTGGCTGGTGGTGTGTTTCATTTACATAAACCTGATCAAGCTGCAATCACAGACACAGAGCCAAGTTTATGCCAGAGCACATTGTCAGTAAGCTTGTGAGGTGTAAATGCTACACACTAATCTTGGTTCATTAAGACGTGTCCTCACATCAGTCTCACTGCGTACTGCGAACCTCAAAAAGTGTGACTGCAATCCTTTATTGACAGCCTTATATGGGAATCATAAAATTACATTACAGGTGAGATCACCTTCCAGATAGACCATTTTGAGTGAAAGTTTTTGTACAATATCCGTCCCAACTTTCATGACAGCATCAGCTATAAACCCTGTCATTGCAATTACTGTTATTGTAGTTAAAAAACTTATTCAAAATAAATAAGTACTCAAATGACTCAGCCCAGCGATCGGCGGGGGAAATAAAGTCTATTAGGCTCATAATACACAAGGGGAAATCCTACACTAAGAGGATGACTGTCGATCAACTATTCTGAAAATCAATATAATGAAGTCATAAAATACTCCATAAACTTTGGATCTCTATTTATCTCAGTGAGTAAAATGTTCTTTCCTGGTCCAACGTTTCAACCATGTCTCTGCAGCCACACCGAGTTCCACCCCCTGCAACTCTCCAGACCTGACAAAATGGGACAAGATCTTCTCCATGATGGAGAACAGCCAGATGAGGGAGAACATGCTGATTCAGTATGTTGATGACATCATCAAGGTCGAAATGGGAACTCTGCGCGGCGAATTGCGAAGGTGGGGGTCAAGCAATGATATTAATTCAGCTGAACTTATGGCATAAAGAGTGATTTTAAATTAGACAAAAGTGGATAATTTGAGCTCTTCTGCAAAAGATGTAAACCTTTTCCACTCATCCTTTGGCAGGTTTATAGCTGAGTATGAAAAGTCCTGTGGGGCTGCTGTGGACACAGCAGGAAGACGGATGGTCTTGCAGATGGAGGGCCATCTACGAGAAACTCTGGAGCGCCTCAAGCTCAGTGATCTGACCTCTGCTGTTGGAAATTTCAACCACCTGGAGGCCCAGATACAGCAACTTCTCTCTGCAGAACATACTCAAACATCCAGACTGGCCAAGCTAGAGAGCAGCTGCCTCAGCAGCAGAAGTGCAGGAGCTGGCTTTGGGTTGAATGGCAAAAATGGACTCCAGCTCCAAGAAGTGACACCAAGAGAGGTTGCTTTGGATGAGGTGCTAGCTGCAATACAAGCAGTGAAGGCTGAGCTGGATGAAGAGCTGAAGTCATCAAGGCAAAGGCACCTACCTGCAGGTAAACCTTCCATCTTATCACCAGCAGTTTGTCTACTCTGGTATGCTCTTTCCTTTAGTTTGTGTTTGTTTGATATTCAGAAGTCTTAAAGTTGCTTATGTTTCCTCCTGCAGTGGCACATTTAGGAAACCCAACTTCAGCTAGGACAAACTTCTGTGGTCTTTAAGAAGTTGTGTGAACCAACTTCTGCTAACTTCAAATAGTTTAGACATTTCTTTTCTGGCAAGTGAACCTTCTCAGCCAGAAGGACTATCTTCTTTTTTCCCAAGATTTAATTTAAAAAGTGAAGTCAAGGTTGATTTTGTCATCATCCTAAGAGCCAGAGCTGCTTTCCTCATGACTTTTAGAGTCTAGAAATGTTGGTCAGTTCAACACACACAGAGCAAAAGGAAGTGTACTCATCACCCATGCACCACAAAAACCACACAATACATCCCAAGAAAGTAGAACCAGATGTAAACCAACAAGAACTCACACACACACGTCAAAAAGCTTTTTTCTTCTCGCTACTATTTTCTGAGTGACAGAAACCTGAGACCAAGAGAACATCAATATTTGGGATATCCAATTTTAGCAAGGTGGAAGTGAAAGCTGGCAGGAGTCACAAAAAGGGTTATAGCAGGAAGGAGGGGGAAAACTAGAGAACAAATACATATATATACATATAAAACATAAAAAGTGGAAAGTTGATTTTAAAAAGAATGGGTGACATGGAAGATTTTAAAATGTCATGAGAATTTGAACATTGTTATTTGACAGGAAAATAAGCCAGACATTCTGGAGGTCAGTATTATAGTCACTTTGTTTACATTTGTTTTTAATTAATTGATCAGCTTTTACTAAATTTGGGGAGAAGAAGCACAAAATTATGGTTTGGTGTAAATTACATGACTCATTTATAAAAAATAAATTATACGAACTAAATTATGCCAGAGAGGTCTTTCTGCATGACATACATATCTTCTCCCAGTGCATCAGATTGGCTTTTGCTCACAGTCCAAAAAATAGGCAAGTTAATTGGTCTCTAAAATGAGGTTTTGCATGTTTGCTCATTTGTTTAGTGTATCTCTCTTTCAACTGTGCTTCCCTCTCACCCAAAGACAACTTATGGACAACTAGGGATAGGCAATGTTGTTGACTATTATCACACATATTGGCCTCTTTAAGATGGAAACCACTAGTTGCATCCATGTAAGGTTTTCATATGTGTCTGGTTTAGGTTCAATGTTTGTTATTTTATATAGGTTCTTCTTCTATTTTGATAATTCCAGATGATACATAGTTATATCTATTAGTGAAAACTAATCAGATACTTTATTCCTACATTACTTCTAATTTTCTTTTATGACGTTCAGGTGAAACTGAAGTCATTGCTTCATTGCTGAAGTCATTGCAGCTCTGAGCTGCTTCAGTTTCCAGCAGCTCAGAGTCCCTAACTGGTTTCACAGTTTGTTCAACTCTTATCTAAGTGGCCCAAGAGGGAAGCACCACTGCTAATAACTTGGTGTCATTTTGAACCACAGCTTCCTTCCCACGTTTAAATAGGTCATTAAAATCTTCCTTTTTAGTCAGGAATGTTTTTTCACAAACACCTGAGAGTAATTCTTTGTTTATTTGCATCAACAAGAAACAAAAAAAAAACAACAACACTAAAACATATAGCCTTAACTAATTTGCAAAGCATGTCCCTTTAACAACTTAAAACAATTCAAAAGACAATAAAACATCATAGTGTGATAAAATGTCAAACATAACATAAAACCTAAATTAACTTACAACAGACCACAATGAAACAAGAATTAGTCTATCTCTTAATAACTTGACTGAATATTTATAAAACTTTATCTTATGTGATGACTTATAGTTTTTGTCTTCCTTTGGGTTACAGTTAAAGTGCTGCATGCCATGTAATAGACGTTCTTATCTAATCTAATATTTTACCCATTTGTATGTGAAACCGTGAGTTTTACTGACTGGCCCCTTCTGCCGTCATTTCTACTTGTTGCACAGGGTGTGAGATGGCCCTCCTGTTTCCTGTGCGCTCCCGTCGGATTTACACTGCAATCATTCCAGATGTCCCCCTGTCCCTGTCCGCCTTTACTGTCTGCATGTGGGTGAAGCCAACCTCAGTCGTCAACAAAACTGTGCTGTTCTCCTACGGACACCGTCGAAACCCTTCTGAAATCCAGTTGCTGCTCGCCCAAACCTCTGCCGTGTTCACTGTTGGAGAGGAAGATAGTCAGGTGGAGGCAAGGAGTGTGGTAAGCCCAGGACAGTGGATCCATTTATGTGGCGCCTGGTCCTCTGAGCAAGGCCTGGCGACCCTCTGGGTGGATGGAAAGAAGATGGCGTCCAAACCCGGGATGGCCAAGGGACACAACTTACCCGAGGGAGGCTCACTCCAGCTGGGGCAAGAAAGAAACGGCTGCTGCCCTCTGTCTCCAACCAGCGGGAGTGGTGTGGCCGGGTTTGAGGGAAGTTTTGATCCAAAGCTGGCGTTTGCTGGGAAAATGACGGGGGTTAATATGTGGGACACTGTCTTGTCAGAGGAGGAAATTTCCCAGTTGGCTACGCAGCGAGGCCAGGGCTGCCAGCACAGGGGGAGCGTGGTGGCCTGGGGGGTGACAGAGATCGTGCCACATGGAGGAGCTCAGTTCATCTACTGATCCATCAGTTTAATAGTCATAATCATTTGTTGCATACATATCCTCCACGCTGATAAAAAGTCAAGCTGAAACTGGACATTTAAGAGTTTCAACATCACATTTTTATTCATATTATCATGAATGGTTAAAGGAAAAAAAACAACCAATGCTGTGAGAGACTGTGAGAAATTGTGCTATGACCTATAAGTTAATTCAGTTTAGAAAACATGACCTGTTACTGGAAACTTGTTGCAAGCAGCATTTGCCAAAGACTTAATTAGAGAGCAAGAAAGACACAGAGTTGCTGACTAATTTTTGCTGACTCAACAAACTGGATAATGACCAGACAGCCAAGCAGAAATAAGAGGCTACACACAATGACAAGAGATGATCCTGTAATTGCGGACAAATTTCATTTTTCATTTTTACTTTTGAGGATTTCATAGAAGCAGGTGCAAGTTAGCAAAAACAAACAACACAGATTGTGTATTTTAACAAGAACCACAATCACTGGGAAGATGTTGCTATCTTTTCACTGTGGCCGTAAAGATACAATTAACTGTAGGAGGAGGTAGCTCAAAACTTTTCAATAAAATAAACTTCAGAACAACATACAGTATATATGCAACACTATTAAAAACTGCTGTACTTGCCTTCCTTTTAGATATGAAAAACTAGAATGTAGGGCTAATGTTATTTTGTTGCAACGTTTTGGATGTGTGAAAAACTTTTAAACTCAAACATAATTTTTATAATAAAAATACAATATTCATTAAGTGTTTACATCAATTTTATGAATAATTAATTTTATGCTGTGTCTTTTCTTACTTGTGTTCAACAGTTAGATTATTCTTTGTCTTTGGGATAAACAAAGTAAAAATGTTATTTTGAATATGTTTATGAACTATGGGGACGATGTTTACTCAGTTAAATCTTGCATGATTAAACTTCCATAACTTTGTTGCTTGTATTATACTGTACATTGTTTTATGTGAAAAGATGAAACAGAATGTATTTTGTAAATAAATATTTTTGCATAACATGAGTGAATAAATGGAAAGTGAAAGTGAGAATCGAAGCTTTTTTGTCATTTTCCAGGAAAACCTTAAAAAGAATTTGGAAGACTCTAATAAGGACTTTCACACTGAGCCTCAAGCCAACACAGAAAATTTAGTAAGTTAAAAGTCTGTCCTGATTTATATTTCACATAATTTTGCACTAGCTGTTTCTTAAAAGTGGGAATTCAAAATGTTTTGCCATTTTTGCTTTAAAGCGTATAGCCATGTATTTACTTCACTTCAGAAACAAATTAAAACAAACAAAAAAAAAAACATTTTATTTGAGTCTGCTTTGCTCCTGCTACAGTTTGACTATACTTGGTACTGTAACCATTTCTTGAAGCAGTGAAGCATCCACAGCTACGCCCTACAAGATGAAACAGAAACAGCTCCAAAAGCAAAGTAGAGAAAGAGTAAATGGTTCTGTAGTCATGCATTTTGTCTGAGACATCACAGTCATTTTAAAATGGTTATTGTGTTGTTGTTTTTTTCATTATCATTTTTTACCAGGCTGTCATGGGCTTGTGGGGGTGTGAGGTTCATAGTGTTGAGATTAGAGCTTGCTCAGGGGTTGGGATTGTTTCATCCTCCGGCTGTTCTGGTTGGCTGGCTGGCTTGTTTGGACCCTGTGACCTTTTTTCAGCCCATTTCTGAATGAGGTCTGTGGTCTCCTTCATGTCTGCCTCAAGTTCTGGGGGGTAGATTTGTTTTGGCTTCCCAAAACCCCCAATTGAACATTCTTATGGAGAAACCTTATATACACAAGCCTGCTCCCACACCCACAGGTGTTTAGGCTCAGGTATTTTGTCAGAAACACCATGTTCAGCATGTTGGGCCACAGTTTACACTAAATGCATCTCGTATTAACTTGTTCCGTGTACTTTTCAGGGATATTGAAGTTATTATTATCACATATGCATACTTTGATTGCTACTATTGTTTCTCAGCTTTGTTCTTTTTTTCTCTCTTTCTGCAGGTATAGAAACGGGCTTCCAGGTTGTCTTGTGTTTTCTCTATCCTTCTTTCTCTCTTCTCACATCTCTCCTTTTTTCTGTCTTTGTCCATTACATCTGAAATAAAGCCAAACACCTTGGCACTCAGAATTGTTATCCGAGTTCCACCCTGCCAGGCAGCACATGTAAAAAAAAAAAAAAAAGGAAAAGCCACCAGTTGTTAGTTAGTATTGGTTCATGATAATATATCTACAACCAACCTGCATTCAGTCTACAACTGCATTCCAAACCACGTCGTTAACTTAAGATCACATTTAACTTTAACATTTAATGGAACAGTTTGGCATTTAGCCCCCATGGAGCTAAACTGAGTTAAACTTTTGTAAACAAGCATGTGTGAGTGAGACATCCTGCTGTAACTATAAAACCCTCAAACGGCAACCTGCAGTAAGCTCTCTTTGGGTTGGGAATACACAAACACACAGACACAATTTCTTATAAAACTGAGTAAATACTAATCTGACAAAAACATAATGTAAATACGTCAAAACATACTTGAGAACCGAGTCAAACCGTTTGTAAAGGAATGCATTAAATAGGACGATGTGTATATGACTACACAGGCCTTCACTGACTTCAGTATTAAATACACATGTGTGCGGTCTGCCCGTCCTGCTAGCTCATATAACTAAGTCATCATTTACCTCACCCCTGTGTTTATCCTGAGGTTTCAGAACTCAGTTGCACAGCCGGCTTGTAAAACACAAAAGTCAACATGAGGCTGAAATGGCCATAGTAAAGTAGATGGATCCATGAGCAGAGAAGAGGAATCAGGAATTCAATGTTTAAACTGCTCAGTTTCTGTTTTAATCTGTTTGAGGAGGTGCAACTCAAAGCTCCATAATAAAAATCTCTATCCCTCTTCTCAGCTATCCTGTCAATGTTCAATAAAAGCAACCTAAAGCATGGTGTTTCAGAGTGAAGACACAAGTTGTAATGCAAACTATCTGAAATGTTTTTTTTCCTATTTGCTAAATAATCTTAAAAGCAAAACATAGAAAATACAACAAAGTAGCTGCAGTATTAGACCTACAGTGTCTCACTTTTACAAATGTGTGTCATTGCATCACCAAACTTCTACTGAGTGTAAGTAGGAATCAAAACAAAGCATTACTGGTAAAAGTTACGATCACATATTAAAAAAACAACAAATAAACCATCTGTGAAGGTTTATGCAGCATCTAGAAATCCTTCTTATGTATACATGTTCAACAATAAGTGACAGCTGCAACTTATTACCATTATTTTCCTAAATGTTTTGATTGCAGAACCTTCTGATTGCAACAATCACTCCCTGTTCCACCAGAGTAAACATCTGACCTGATTGTTTCACTTATATTGAAAATGCTGTTAATGAGAGCTCATGAGTACAACTTCTACAAACCATCCCCCCAAGTTGAGAATCACCATCTAAATAAGCACAATTACAAAAATTATACTGACAATGAGTTATTAAACTTACACTGTGGAAGGCTTTTAATTTCATTATTTTTGATTAAAAATGTGGAAACTAACCTGGGAGTAAAATTATCTGTTTATTTCAAGTGCAAAGGAAATCACAAAAAAGCAGCAAGACGCTTTTAGTTGCATGACTATAAGTGTGTAGACTGTACCTCCCAGCACACTGACGGTTATGGCCTCTGTATGTTCAGCCAGCAAGTCAGCTTTTGCTATAGCAGCCAGTGAGAGATAGCTGGACATGTTCCTGCTCAGTTCTCGGTTCCCTCTCTGCAGGAATCGCACCGCCACTGGAACAGCCAGCGCCATGACTGAGGGGCAGCTGTAGTTCTGAGAAGACAAAAGAAGAAAAGAAGTTCAGATCATGTGCCTAAGAAAAGACAAAATGATGCATTCCCTTACTTCCTTAAAATGCAGTGCCTTACAAAAGTACTCAAAACCCTTTAACTCGTTCATGTTTATTAGTACTCAATGCTTTGTGCTTTCCAGGAGTTGACAACACGTTGAAGCGCTAAAAGGAGCACATGATGTGGGATTTCTTCCCGGTGAACCAGGGGCTTCCCAGATCAGAAAACCCCTTGTTTGGAGAGTTTTGCCAACTTTTGATCACTTCACTTGAATACACGCTGCATCAGCATCCAAACTATGCCATTGTATTAGAGCTAAAATTAAGACTATTGCATACCAAGTGGCGGAGGGGCAGTTACTTCCTTGTTGCAGGAGGCCATATCGGTAGTGTTAACTGAATAGCTGGCGGTGGCAAATTAAGGAGACGATGCACTTGTGTTAGCTTTGAAAAAATTGGTGACTAGCATGCATAGGCTCGTCACCCACTGGTCTGCCTACTTCATCTATCCATTAACACCGATGCCTTTTTCTTTAAGAAAAACTTTATCAACAAAAATGGTTGGTAAATGATATCTGTAAGCGACACACATTAGATGTATTGATGTGTTCTTCTGACAGAGTTAACTGTAATTCAACATGACGTCAAGCATAAACATACTGTAGGAGCTGGAAGATAAATTCTAAAGTCTGAGTGGGAAAGGAGAAATGTTATTTGAGAGGCACTAGCACCCTCTAATGGACAGTGTGATTCCAAACGTATTCATACAACCAAAATAAATAGAAATTAAAACTCTGTCCCCACTACTGTTACATAAAATTATAATTTGTTACCCCCAAAATAACTTTCATTAATGCCAATGCTTTAAATATTTTTAAAGAGTGTGTTTTGTCTGCGCTACAACTCCTTTCTGCCACATGATGGCAGTGCAGATACTGGGTTACCACAATACAAAGAATACAATACAACTTAGTTAACTATCAGTCCACATCAAAATATGAAAAATATGACAAGTTTTCAAAACTAATTATAATTGAAAACACTCAAGTTCTTATTTTCTTATTGTATTTTTTTTGTGTGTGCAGTTATTATGAAAGTAAAGACTGCAGTGTGTTCAAGTCTGCAGAATCTCCTGGCTCATTTTCTTTGAGAATATATGTACAGGCTTATACCAACATAATTCTCTATTTTTAATTTTTCTTGAGGGCTAAATTTAAATATCAAGATTAAGACATTTCACAGACTCTGTGTGGTGAATGTTCATTAGAAGACAAAAATCTCTGTTCGTGTTTACACTTGCCTGTGTTCAGTTTCTTTACAACCAGCAAGCCAATAAACCTCTTCGTCCAAGAAACCACTGCCTACATCTCTCCTGCTCCTTGTGGGAGTTTCAGAGGAAGGGTAAGATAAGTGTGTTGGTGCAAATTCAAAATGACAGCGAGGTAAAGAGAGAATCAAAGGTATCGGAGATCAGGGGGGCTAGGCATCAAGGAGGACGGTTTTAAAAAGGTAAAGAAAGAGAGATGCATAGTCTCCTGTGACAGCTATTGGAACTGGGACATGAGAATCAGACAGAGCTGTCAGAAGTTTTAGTCTGACCTCTGTGTGTGTCTGTGTGTGAGCATGCAAATGGTCTTTTTCTGAAGAGTTGGACTCATTAGGATGGTATTAACACATTCCCAATCCTGAAGGAACAAGGACAGGGGGGTGGAAAAGGCAGAGGACAGAGTTTGTTTATGTCTAAACCTTTTAGCTTGAAAAATCCGAGATGAGGAATCCTATCTTAAAGTTTCTACATCAATTATTACAATTTTTGTACCTTTTGTATTAAAATCAAGCAAAGTTTCTGTCATTTGAACATTCTATCTACCATTTAAATATTTTTTGTATACAAACCTTTCCTGATAACACACTTTTCTTTCAATCAAATTTTCAATAGTTATAGCATCCAAAAAAATACAGCAATGGGAAAACATAAACTGGTCAAGGGCAAGTTAAATTTATTTTGCACAGCACCTCCACAGGCTTTGGCACCCCTGATAAAGATGTGCAAAAAGCCTTAAAATAAATTGTTTTTTAAGGGCAACTTGGTGACCTAGATGTCATTGTTTTCACAGTTCTCTAACAGGACAGTTTGAAGATGATTATTATTTTTTTTTTTTACCTCCCACAGCATCCACCTATCTGTCTAAAGTAGGAGGTCCTGCTTCAGTCTTGTTTGTCATCATTCCAACTGCTTTAAAGTCTTTATTATTGCCTTGAATGTAAAAAGTGGCAAGATCACTCAAATAGCTGTTGTGGGGATTTTCTTGATATATTAGGTTAAACATACACCTGTTTTGCTTTATTCACAGGTTCTCTTGTCTTTTCTATATTGAAGAGCAGTTTAGACAAACAAGCCCCCGTGCCAACTCCTATTTTTATCCTTGGGAGACATTATTAATTCAACATTCCTAGACACTTTGATCAACTCCAAAAGTGAAGAAAGTACAAAATTACTAAAAGAAACACTCATGTTACACATATCTCTTTCTATAGAAATGGTTTGGGTTAGCGATAATTTTACACATCTTAAATGGTAAATAGTGGTCTATATGACACTCGAACTTATTTTAGTACCACTTTTATTTATGGTTCTGCTCAAGCTGAACTAATAGGTCATATGGAATCATCACAGACCCATTTCTTAGTCAGGGAAATTGTTTCAAAAGTAGTTGTTATATGCAGGTATACGAGAGATGCTGTAACATCGCTTAACGCAGTCACGTATACGCAGCCTCACTCTGAGGAAATGAATGTTATTTGCACATGTGCAAGGATCACAAGCATTTGGTTCTGCACAATGAAACTGTGTGCAAAGATTGCAGACCAGAGATTTGACCCTTACTTTTCATGCTATGACATTCAATTCAAAGGATATGTAATCCATGCACAAACGACCTTAATGATAAACATTAAAAAGAAAAACACCCAAATGGCTTAATGCCTTTACTTTAGCCATGTCTTAATTTCAGTTTCTCCAGAAAATAGCACATTGTTAAATGTGCTATTTAACAATGTGCACATTGTTAAATCAGCCATTGATGATCAATGTTCATTGATGAACAATGGCTGTCAGCAGTACTCTTGTTCGAATTAGTAATGCACTAAATGATATTAGTACATCACTCAAAGAAAAGGCTTTAAAAATGCAAGTAAAGGTTGATTGTAGCTGATGTCAGGATTACCTCAGTGTATGTACAGTAAGAGTGTATTGCCGCAGTAATACACTCTTACTGAGGAAAGACGTTTTTAAGAAGATTGCAAAGATCAACCTTATTTAACACCACATACCCAAATCATTTTCCATCTGATGACAGGTATGTGCAAAGCTTTGTCCTTTAAAGTTCCAGGTCATCAAACCCCCCAGTGTCTGTCTCTGATGAGAATGTACCTGCAGGATGCAGCTGGTGATGTCAGAGGCTATCTTTGCGTGCGGCGTGTCTTCTGTGCTTTCCCCTTGAGGAGTCAGGTTATGTTCAAGACAAGACTCCCACAGGCCCACCAGGGCCGTGCTGTGTCGCTCGATGGAGCTGGTCTCTCGGATGGCTGTGGTGATGCGTGTGATGCAAATCTCGACCACGGCCTGATCATTGTCGTTAGTCAAATAGTCCTGTCGGCCGGCAGAAAGGAGCAGGCAGCAAAATTAAGGACATTAATAATACATGACAAAATAAATAATTCATTAAAGTGGCATTTGCTATGTAAGTATTCACATAACTCTCAAAGGACTGTGTATTTGTTTTGCCTGTTTAGACATGCTTACTGACTGGTGAACAGGAGATGTCCTTGATCTGATCCAGAGCTTCAGACAGGCCATCTTCGATCTCTGTGTCCTCTAGAGAGAACAGGTCTCCTGCTCTGGACAGGTCCCTCTGGCTGAGGACCCGACTAAACAGCTGGTGCATTCTGACCCTGAAGGAGCGGTCCGCTGAGACCAGCTATACTCAGGACTTTACGATCAAGTTTTGGAGAATGAATAAAACATAACAGTGTGAGGAAAATTCTGAACTAAAGAAATACCTTTTCTGTTTCACTTTTTGAATAAAGATATGAAATGTCAACCTGAGTTATTTGCATTTTAACAGTAGCACCCAAGGCCACCTCTGTGAGTCAGGTAGGCTGGATGTGACTGGACCAGTTTGGGCCAAGCTTTTCTGGCACAGTGTGAGATCTGTTAGTGTCGATGACAGCCACATTCTGGAGAAAGGGGTCCTGAAAGAGCAAAGTCCTGAAAGAGAAAGAAGAGAGAAACAAAACAAGAAAAAAAAAATCAAACACAAGACATGCAGCACAGGATAAAGCCAAACTAGAAGGCAGAATCATCTGAATGTGTTTGAATAGTCCCAATGTCTGTCTCACTTGAGCATGATGGTAGGTAGACTTGATAGCAAACTACCAGATGTTAGGGCAGCAGAGCTGATTAGTTTTTCTGTCAAGAGTAGAGAAGGACAGCTGTTTGGGCGGCTCTTTTCCGTCACTGAACAGAGCTCAGAGACAGATGGGAATGCAGCTGGAAAGTGAGAACTTCTACAAAATTCAGTAGAGTTTGGAAACAAATGTTGGTAGTGGCATCAAAAATAATGCCATAGTAGTCAGAAGATAAACCTGCAATTTAGCAAGCAATCCAGACCCCACAGTCTGTGGTTGCTTAATTATCATTATAGTAGTGCTGTGTGATGTGGCTGAAAAACGTATAACGAAATATACATTTCATATTAGTCGATAACCGTTTCATCCACAGTTTTCACTGTTTTATGATCCTGGCACCAGTTCACCACTGTTCCTTTCTTTTGATAGATGTTAAGCTCTTAATAGTTCACAAGAAGTGGCGTTTGGGAGTTTCTCTGACTTCCCTGTCAAGCCATGTCAAATCCACTGAAATCTTTGTCCAATTTTTCTGCTTCTAACACATCAAATCTGAGGACAAAATGCTCTATTTTTTAAGTATAGACAAAGATGGCAGAATTGTGTGGTAGCCTTCAGGTCCATTACACAACACCACCACAAAAACTTCATATAAAGGAGAAACAACCTAAAAAGGAAAAAGTGAGTCCAAGAATTTCCAATAAGTTTTAGTTCAATAAGAAAGAAAAAGCAGATATTCACAGATCAGCACCAGGCTACAAAGTCCCCAGATCCTCTGCAGTTGGCAGTTCACAGATTTGCTCAGTGGAAACACAATACTGTCTCTTTTTTCCCAGCCTACCTGCTTTAAATCCAACGTTATTCTTTTAGAAACTGCCCGCTTTTTGCAGGAGCATGGTTAATATATGATGACTTGATCTAAAGCCTTTGATAATCTGTCACATATCTGCACCAAATGGTGCATAGCTTCCAAAATGCATACAAAGGAATTGCTGTCCATCTCAAAAATATTTATATTTTGGTAAGACATAGTGTAAAACATATTTTTACAATAATTACTATTGCTATGATTCTACAGTTTAAAGATTTAAACTACATGCTTTTACTGTGTGATGTGAAGAAAGGTAAAGTTGTGGGATTGGAAATTAACACGTTAACCATTTACGTGCAACGGTCGCTCGCCTTGTCAGCTTTAATAAAACATTAAAACATTAACTCTAAAAACAACACCACCAAAAAAAGAGTGAACACTCCCGCACCAGTTATACTGGGATCTTTTGTTTCCTCTCCTCTTTGGATGTGAGGCTAAATAAATGTATCTGTGTCACTTTGTGCTTCCAGTGTGAGCTTCCCTCTTCAATCGGACACAATCTAATCCTCACACAGTTTCCCTGTGAGCCACACAGAAGTGGGCCTGAGCCAGACCAAAGGAAAACACAAAGCAGATCATTGGGGAAACTTATCTCCGCTGCCAAGCCAGTGCCGGCCATGAAGCCTATGCCAGGACACAACAACGGGATTCTTTACCGGTCCTAGCATGAACCACAAAACCAAAAAAATGAAAAATAAACTAAGCAACTATAGAGCAAAGAGATTTATCTTTAACCCACAGGCACGCCAACAAAGGAGCATTACATTTATAGGATCAGAGATCTTTCTGTGGAAGGAGCTTAAGAATTAAAACCATAATGAGATCCTTTTATTTTCCCCGTGCATTTTTTTTTCTCTCATTCTCCACCAATGGAATACTATTTATACTAGTATAATCTATAAAATGTTTTTGATGTCCATGTCCAAATTTTTCTGCAACGCATAGTGGTTGCATTAATAACATCCATAAAATGATTCCTTTTTTCTTTCCCATCTTATACTCAAATACTGTTGTGAACAATTAGGAACCCATGGTCTTTAAAGTGTGGGTTTAAACCTATCCTGAAGTTTTTGCTCATGCAGCATGAGTTAAACAGCAATTTTTAATCAGCTGATAGTATTTTCTCCCTATTCTCTATTAATCAGTTTGTTTCCCTTATTCTCTCTGGCTTCTTCCTTTATACCCAAACAATGCATATCTCAGGAATTCTGATATCTATTAAATTCTGGTAGAAAGCTGATAGATGTCGCTGTTTCTGTCTTGTAGCTGAGCACTTAATAAAGGTAAGGTCCAACTTTTGACACCCATGACCCCAAATACAAGAATGCAGGTAATAGAAAGTAATTTTAGTACATACCTACTAGACAAAATACTTAGCAATAAAATGGTAGTGGGCCAGAGAGGCAACAGGACAAAAAAGAAGGGAAAAACATTCAATAGGAGGAAGAAACAAAACTCGCCCAGAGATATGAAAACTAAAAGAAAGATAGCAAACTGGGGACAGAGGCAAGGGAAAGTCAGAGATGGATAGTATTTCAGTGTCCTGAATCCAATCCACAGAATGCTGGCAAATACGGTTTCCATTAGTTCCCCTGAATACTGTACACACAATCACAAAGAGTATGATACAGTGCCTGTTTATGTACAGTGTGAGCCTGCGCTCTCAATATGTCACAGAGCACCTGGGTAACTGAGCACCGGTGTGTTGGTGTGTGTGTCTGTACACATAGCGAGGAAAAAGAAGTGGGTCTGAGGAATTTCAGTTCTTAAACAATCAGCAAGTTACTATTAATCACCCAGCTACGGCTCAACAAGCTTAGGAATGTACCCTTTAGACATTCATTGGCATTTTAAGTTCTGTGGTGTTGCTTTTGACAGTTGGTGGTTACCATAGTAACCAGTAACTGACAACTCATTCCCTTTTTCTGTTACTGTGGTGTGTATTAGAATAAGCTCTGTGTTTTCTTTACAAATATTTTATATTTTACAATATATTTTGAATACATGTGATAGTGTACAGTGTTTCGTAAGTAAACTTACTATGTTTTGTGCGTATTTTTAAATGTTAGCATTGTTAATTTTAGCTTGCTTAATTGTACAAATGTTAACTGCTTCTAACTGCTATTGCTTTCTAGTTTGTTGAGGGTTATGTATTGCATTTTACTTAATGTATAGAGAGTATAAGTTGTTAGACTGGTGATAACCACCAACTTGTTGTTTTTCTCTTCTTACTTTGTAATGTTTCAGTTATTCAGTTATTATCTCTATTAGTGTTTGAATATTACATGCATGATTTTATTTTCTGTCCTAAAATATATAGTTATTGTTATTTATGTTAAAGATGAGATTAGCTATGTGGATTAATGATATGAATTCACCACTATACGATCACAGCCCCCTTTTTCTATTGATATCTATCACTATGGGGGCAGAAGCTAAAACCTTCAAAACAAAAACAGCAGATTTGGAAGGTAAAGGTATAAGGTAATTTTATTTATATAGCACATTTTCAGCAACAAGGCAATACAAAGTGCTTTACAAGAATCAAAAGGAAATACAAACAAAATAACAAACCAAAGGAAAGAGCAACAGAAGAAAAAGAATCTAATGTTGATCTAAAATAAATAAACTAGATACTCCTATTCTGGGTTGGTAGATAAGTAAGTATTCTCTGGTCTAATTCCTTATCTGGTTTGGAAGAATAAGAGTCTAAAACGTAGTTGCTAAGGTAGCTTTTCTGGACTCTCAGTTCGTTCTAATTCCTTTTCTGGGTTGCAATAATAGGAGTCTTCTTCCATCCGTTCTCTAGAGTCAGTCAGCAGAGCGATCCGTTTCTCTAGAGTCAGTCAGCAGAGCGATCCGTTTCTCTAGAGTCAGTCAGCAGACCGATCCGTTTCTCTAGAGTCAGTCAGCAAAGCAACCCGTTTCTCTAGAGCCAGTATCAGCAATGTAATAAGTTTTACCAGAACAACCAGATGGATTAGAAAATCCATGCTGGTATCCAGTACCTGAGTGTTTCTGCTTGGTACATTGTCCTACCTTTTTACTCAAGTTTCGGAGAAGTGAAGTTGGTCCCTAGCTCTCCTGGTTCTTCATCTCCTGATGCTCCTTATTCTACTGTTCTGTCAATTTTTCCTTAGCTGAACATTTTCAGACTGTAAAGCCATGTTTTGTCGGTTAAGGTACTTGATCTCTTCACAGTCTCTCTTGTAATGGCTCAGGAGTCCCCCTAACCCCTCTGAAAGACTCTCCAGGTCTTCAGAGCTCTTCTCTATAGACAGCTGTGTCTTTGACAAAGTCATCCGAAGCTTCTGGAGTCTTTGTTTCAGAGTCAGACGGGTCATTTCCAAGCAATGCACTTCAGCTCTCTTGTCCTTGTGTTTAAACTCTGTGTTCTCGTGCTCTGCTCTTTTCACCTGCAAGGATGTCATATTGTGTTTGCAGGTGTTGTTGTCTGGAACTCCTGCCAATTTTGGCAGATTGTCCTACGGAGATTTTCAACTGTCTGGCAGAGCTCTTCGTTTTCCTTCTCCAAATTTTCACGCGGTGTGTCCAGAGAGGTTCTGTCTGTAAGAAGGCTATCCAGATCAGGCAAACATCTGTTACAGCCACTGTTAGCCATCCTAACTGATGGCCTCAGGTTTGCAACCAGTTCCTGACTATGAGAAACCAGTAACCTCCTCCCAGTGTCAGAATGTCACTAAGAAAGAAACTCCATTAGGTTTTCTATCACTTTGATATTTCTGCTATAACTGATGGATATTTGCATATAAAATAAGTTGATAGAGTGTCATTTACAATTTTTACATCTTCATGTCGATGTGGTAGATCTCAGCCAGCTGGTGAGAGAAAAAGTAGCTCTTAGTCTCAAAACGTTTGGGCACCCCAGCTTTAAACACACACCCAACCACACATAACTTTTCATCACTCTGGAGGACATAACATTAAATGGAATAATTTCCTGAAGAGGTAAATCCATCAAATGTTTTGCATTAAAGAAGTTGATTTAGATTCCAGAAAGAAATATGCTCCTTAAAATGTCATTGTTGTAACAGAGTTGCATAATACAAAATATAATCCTTTGTAACGTATAGTATTTTTGACAATTGTCTATCATTGCTTCTTGGTTGTTTTCCATCTCGCTCCTCTGTCATCCTAAAATCATCCAGTGGATTTAAGGGGAACCTGTAGCAGAAACCTGGACACTGCAGACAAGTTGTGAGTGAGCCGCTGGATGAGGGTTGACAGGTGCTGAGCGCCTGGGGGGGCCACTGAAAGAATTACAGGCTATGTGAGGACAATTTGACCACAGGGCCCCTTTCTTTCTTTCTTTTTTTTTCTGCTCCCACCATCACCACTTCTGGCTTTTCCTGAGCACACTGAGAGAGAAAACACTGACTCTTTTGTATGACCTATGAAGACAGACCCCTCCTTCCTTCCCTCACCAGTTCTCCTCCACCGCTCTCCCTTTCTGCTCAGTGGGCCCTGTCTTTCTGTGCAGTGTGCACCTGCTCAGTCCGCAGAGCATCACACTCACAAAAACTCACACAAGTACTTTTTAAAAGAGCTAAGTGAAAGAAGTGAAGACAGAAGTGAAGCAAATGAATGCATTCCACAGTTTTCCACATTTGATTTTAAATGTCCAAAAATATATTGTATGTCTGCAAGATGGAGGAGGATACATCCTCTGTGTCGGTTTTGTGGTGACATTGCTTTCCTGCTCTAGTTAAATACACACCAATCTTTTCCTTCATCACTATCACTGGCAGATGCCCAAAATAACTAACATTGGCTGATGCTGCTGTTAATGCGGATAACAATAATGACATGATTCAAATCTGAATAGATATTTAGTTGTTCTGTACCAGGGCCAGTTTGTTACATAAAACATTCCTTGAATGCCATAAATAAGTAAGATGGAAAAGTCTCAAACAAGAGAACCCCAAAAGAGGTCCTTAGAAACAGGCCCAGACTCCTGCAGAGAGAAAGAGTTCTGCCTAGAAAGATAGACCCTCAAGGCTTAGCAATTCAACACACTGTAGAACTATTGTATTAATGTGTGTGTGTGCTTGAAAGAGGGAAAATTCTCCATAATTAATGCTTTGGTGTTATGCAGCAGCAGAGCAAAGACAGTGAAGTACAGGGTGGCAGGAGCTGCAGAAAATAGCTACTGTAAAAGGCCAAAGAGGGAAAGATTGACAGGATGAGAAACATGAAGAGACAAGGAGAGAAAACAGAAGGCATGGCAGAGGAGCAAATATCTCTCCTTCATTGAGAGCAAACAGCGATGGGTTGATTTAATCAAGATCACTTAATGCCACACACACACACAGTTCTGAATGTTTTAGTGTTTCACATTCATATACAACAGGGGTCTTCAACTCAAGTCCCTAAGGGTCAGAGTCCTTCAACATCCATCCATCCATCCATCCATCCATCCATCCATCCATCCATCCATCCATCCATCCATCCATCCATCCATCCATCCATCCATCCATCCATCCATCCAGCCAGCCAGCCAGCCAGCCAGCCAGCCAGCCAGCCAGCCAGCCAGCCAGCCAGCCAGCCAGCCAGCCAGCCAGCCAGCCAGCCAGCCAGCCAGCCAGCCAGCCAGCCATTTTCTGAACACACTTGTCCCTAGTGGGATCGGGAGGGATGCTGGTGCCTATCTCCAGTAAATGTTTCTTTGCGAGAGGCGGGGTCACCCTGGACAGGTCAACAGACCTGAATGAAGTGGCTTAATTACCTTCTCAGTGTGCAGTCAAGTTCTCCAGAGTCCTACTAATGACCTGACGATTCAACTCGGTGTGTTGAAGCACGTCTAAAAGCTGCAGGACACTGGCTTTTGAGGACCGGCATGTTAGGCTCCTGATGATCCAGTGCTATAAAATATTTCTCATAATCTTCAACATATACAGATTGTGTTTTTCTCATGTGTCAAGCATTTTTTTCTGAACACTAACAAGCAGATGAGAAAATTTAAGCCTTCATTTTAATTTATGGTCTCAGCCAGACACTTTGACAAATGGCTGTGCGTGAGGCTAAACTAGCAGTTGGATGATGATTACTCTGCATCATCACAGTGGAAAGAGAGCACGAGTGACTAATAGCAAGGGATCTAAACACATCCAAACACAGTATAATACCTGCTCTGTAAGCATAGCTTACACACAGATATCAATAAAGTGATATATGTGTAGAAACCTTATATGTGTTAATACAAGATCCTAAAATGGCTATAAGAAACTGTTAAACACTGTAATCAGTAGGTAAACAAAACTGTAAATCAGCCCTACTGTCCTAATTCAGACTAACAAAAATGTCAGCATGAAGCAAGACTGAACATACAAAAACATATTTTGATATTAACTACATTGTTTGAAAGGTGGAACGAAAGGAGAACAGATAAAATCCAAAACTGAATATTTTTTTATATTCATTTAAAGGATGAAAAATATGTATGTTAATATTGTTTTCATTTTCAGTGCTGGTGGTGCTGCAACTCAAACATAAAAAACTGAAAGAGAGAATGTTTGTCATTTTGTCTTGTTTCATTTTTTTCTCATCAAGATGATTTCCGTTAAAGAAAGAATATTTTCTGGTTGGTGTTGCACATAAACTCTCACACTTACCCCACTAATATTAACTCATAATCTCAGAACCATTTATTATTCATTGCGCTTCCCGCTGTGGCCCGCAGCCTAAACTCTGAATCTGAACGGAAGGAAGCGGGTCGTTCTGGGGTTTGGCATCTGAGGAAGACCCAGGAATGCAGAATGATTAAAGGGATCATCTCTGTGCACAAAACATCAGGACCTTAAAGTGCTTTCAGATAAAATCTGCAGTTGCTTAGTGATGAGACATCTTTTAGTAACCTTCACTCTTTGAAGTAGAATGAAAAGCAGCTTTCTCTTTGTGGTGTACATCACATAGGTTATTTTCTAAAAATAGAAACATGACATGCACAGTTTTTTTTTTTTTAAGTTTTCTTCTAAAGAACTAAACTGTGCCAGTTTCCTCTTCAGAAACCCCCCCCCCAGATATTCTGCTTTAAAGTGCATTTGTAGCCTCTGTAAGCTGTGCAGAAAGGGAATTCTTACTTGATACAATGAAAATATTTTATAGCAGAATGAGGGAGTGAGTGTGTGTTTGGGTGTGTGTGGGACAGCAAAAGAGGAGTTCCACTCAGGTCTTGCTTGAAGACCAAGTGATGTCGGCTTAACTGTTTCAACCCTATTTAAAGTATGTTTCGTTGTTAAAATGTTGGAATTCATCAATAAATTAAAATTAATGAGGAAAAAACAACAAATAAATAATTCTGTATTACTAAAGCAGATTGAATAGGTTTTTTTGTTTTTTTTAATGTTTAGTAGTTTGAAGCTTACTTTTCATAATTTGTTTGCGTGCTGTTTGCTTAAATAAGTCGTAAATCACTTCTGAAAATGGTAAATAAAGAATCAGCCTTAGTGTTCAGTTCATTTAGGGACAAGTATCAAACGCATTTGACAGAAAAGGTAAATAGAATCAAGAAGTGAGTGGAGGTATTTCTAAATACTGCAAACAAAATAAATAAAGTAGAATCCAACATCCATCTTGCAGAAATAATTTTTGCCTTATCGTCTGTCTGTCTGAACATCTGTGACCTTGAGGAGTCCCCCAGACTTACCCTGCTTCATCTTCCTCACCCAACTCCCCACCTAAGTGTAGCCACACAGAGAGTGCAGAGCACCATCCATGCTTGCACTTGCACTGAATTCGAATTGAGTTCATTTTTTCTAAGATTCTCAGAGTTATTGTAAGTATGCAACTGAACTTGCCTTTCAAGCTCCAAGACACACATTCCTGTGTTCACACAAAAACACGAAGCGTGAGTTGCGTGTATCTGCGTGTGCGTGTATGAGTGGAAGTGTGTTGTAGTACATCAAAACGCTTCCTATGACAAAATAAACATAATAAATATATACCATTATGTGATGCATGTGTTTGCACCACATCTTATTTAAAAATGATCCAAGTAGCCTATTTACAACTCAGCCAACTCAGAAACACCTCTCCTACACTCTCACTCTCTCTTAAATCTACCTGCATGTATAAACAGCCAAACAATAATCATCTGATCCCCCAAATAAACACACGGACTCATCCATGCCCTGTTCACTGATTTCTCCTCGTCCTCTCAACTTTCCAGACGTCAGGTACAGCCTGTAGACGACCAGTCGTTTCACACGGCACGATTCTGTTTCTGTCGAAATGTGATCAAACAACGAAAGCCCAAACATGCATCTGTTTTTGAACACTAGCGGACAGCTTACCGTCTCCATCCGGGACGTCGGGAGCACTCTAACGGCGAGTGTGAGGCTTCGGTCCTTCAAGCGGCAATCCACAGCGGCAAAACGCGTTGTCTCAGCGAGGCTTCGGATTCCCTCACAGGGCAGCGTTCACGGCTGGTCACCGCCGTAAGCACGGCAGAGGGCGCCATCGTGTGGCCGACTGGAGCACACTGCGCAACAAGTGGAAAGAAAATGTGTTTATCTCAATACGCATCAAATCAACATAATGTCTTTACATATTCTGCTTTCAAATAACCAATAAAATATCTTAAAGTTCTGCCCTTTCACACATTTTTTTTGTCTATTTACGCAAACCTCTTAATTAGAGTTAATTCATAATTTGAGAAAAGGAGAATCTCCTGAAATTAAATAGTCAGAGGTATTATGCAATATATAAATAAATAAATACATAAATAGTTGCACCCTGTCTAAAATATACATTTGATCCACTTTCCTCAGTTGCATTGAAAAAACATCAAAGGTAAAAAATTTTGGCTGGCATGAAATAAATCGTTTTACATCATAAGGATCATTTTCAGAGAACTGCAGTCAAGATCTTCACATATCTCAGCATACAAAACCAAGCAATACCTCTGTGACAAGAGTTTCTGACAGCTATGTGAATAAGAAATAGGAATTATAAAATATGGCTCCCTCCTTACAGATTTCAGAGGTCAAAGACTGAACTGCACAATGACTCAGTGACTCAGTAATGGGTGTTAAGAGTTAGACCATTTATGTGTTGTCCCAGCTGGAAAAGAGGTGGAAAAGTTTGATTGAAGAGGATGCATTTAGTGCACTTTTCCCTCTGGTTAGGATTGCAATGGAACTGATGATTTCAAACTAAACATCTCAAGAAACAGAGGGCAATTTATGTCTGTAATTAATATAAATGGAAGTTTTCAATTAATAGTTAAACACGCGGGGTGCTGAGTTTCTCCTTTACAGTAAAATGTTCAAGATCATACCATCTGTTCTGAAAAAAGCACAGCCGTGCCTCCTCCACACTCAGCTGCTCCTGCACGCAAACAACTTCCCTGCTGCCATTACTTTTCATAATAGCAGATGCTAAAAAGTGCCAAAATAAATGAACTAATTACTACACAGCACAGCGCTGAAAACAATGGGTAGCAATAGTAGAATGTTGCAAGAAATAAAAAGGCATATTGAAGAAAGGACAGGCAGTACAGGGAGACAGTTGTTGCCACTCATGTGTCATAAACTAAAATGAATGAATGAATGAATGAATGAATGAACAAATGACCCCGGAGGTCGTGCAACGGTGGACGCAAACACAGGTAGGAGGTAGGACACTGACTGAGATGACGCAAACATTTGAAAAATTTAACTTAAATAAAAGTACAATTCTGCAAACAAAATAAAAATCCAAAACAGCACTGGGACAAATACACAAACAAGAAATGGACTGGAAAAAGGCCACAGTGAGTAGCAGCTCGATCTGTCAAAAAGTTGACAATAAACTAGAAGGATAAACTGAGGAGAGTGATTACTGGAACAAGAAACAGGTGAACCTGAATACTGACACAGCTGTGATCGGAGCAAAGAGCAGAGACACTGAGAGAAGTAATGGGAGCAGAAAAATAATCAGAAGATGCTGTAAGGCACGGATTCCTAACCCTGGTCCTCAGGCCCCCTGACCATACATGATTTAGTTCTGTCTGTTCCTCCTCCGCATGCCATCTAGAGCTGCTGAAGCCTGTTTCCCATCCAACTAACAGGTGTGTAAGAACAATTAAAGCATGCACAGCAGGAGTGCTTGATGATCAGGGTTGGGACCCATTTCTATTCAGAAACATATGGATGATACAAAAGACAAACTAAGCAGAGCATAAAACAAAACATGTTGTTAAATATGAAAAACAGAAGCGGTCTTGCACAAAGTATGTCATCTAGTCTCTCCATAAACAATAGTTGCTCAACACCGGGCAATTGCCAATGAGTTCTCCCACGCCTTTCAACAGCCATCAACAGCCTTTCAACAGCCATGATGGGGCAACAGCCATGGTCCTTATCAAAAACCACCATGCAGTGCTGAGAATTGTCACTTTTCAGTGATATCTTCTCCAAGGTTCCCAAAAAGCTGCTCATTTTGCTGTTTAATGGGTCCAAACTGGGACCAGTATGAAGAGCAATAGTAAAGTTTATTTTTATAGCATGTGTCAAAATGAGAACCAGACATTGAAGACAATGGGACTGTTGTGCGGAAAAAGCATATTGGCTCCAAAGCAGCTTTTAGTCACTAAAGGGGACAATCTCTCTGGACTGCCGGTGCCAGATGAACTTCTGGGCCAAAAAATTGCTATGATGATTGTGAATTTAATTTGCATTGTGTTTGGAAATATTTTTAACATTTAGGTAAGAACATCTTCTTCAGTTTTTTTAGGCAAGAAAGATTCTAGGATATATTAAATGCAAATTTAAAATGTTGAAAACATTCAAAAATTAATTTTCTTGCTGTCTAATATCCAAAAATACCTACATGTAATTGGTAAATGTCCTCCAAATAATGCCTCACACAAAAAGTCATTGAAGCTTTGCACAGGCACAAGAATATTAGGCTCTCTATTGCTGTGTTGTTATGCACATTTTCTTGTTAGATTTAAGTACTGAAAGAATCTTTTTAAACTGTTATGTTGAAACACTTTAATTAGTCACAACATCAGAGAAATGTAATTTCTTGGCATCTTAGAAAGATGAGATATCTGGTAACTTGATAGTATTTTTAGTTAACCAAAGGATGTCAAATTTCCTACTGTTTGAATTAAATGAAATGCTGTCAGGGAAATTGTTTCATCCTTGATTACCTTTCTCCAGGGAATCTGTTGATAGTAATAAAAAAGATAAAATACAGCCAGCATAAGCCTTTGATCTTCTTGAAGTTTTCTGTTTACAGGGAAACACGATAAAAGCAGATGAATGTCAGTGAAACAGAAACCTGACATGAGGTTAAAACAATGCTAAAACACAATCATATTTCTTGACAAAAAAGCTTATCATGAATAGGTCTTCTGCAGTTTTGTTGTTTTTCACTTTAATGTGTAGACAGTTGTAGATCTAAATACATTCTATAATAGAGGTCTTTTTTTTTGACATCTTGACTATCTTTAGCACTATTTGAAAGAGTCAAATCTGCTTTAAAAAACAACTATTGATAGATTTTTATATCAATACTACTACATTTGTTTGGATGTTTTGGCATTAATACAGTTCGTAAATTAGATCTTTAAGCCAATTAACAGAAGTCTAGTTTTCTGTTTAATTAATTCTGATTGAACTCTGTGTTTATTATGAACCTTGCCTATGCCACCTTGTTTTTCATATCGAGGAAAAGCCGACCTTTGTGTGACACGGAGGAGCTGTCAGGATGGCAAGACATTGACTGATCATCACCATTTTCCAGTAACTCAACGGGAGATGGCTTAGTGTACAGTATAATCTGTTTCCATCAAATTGCCAGTTCCCAGAGGTCCCTGAACAGCCTTTGCAGAACTCAATCACTGCTGGAACATCGGAGGAAACAGGAGCTGTTTTGTTTGCGGTAAGAGCAGTTTTATATTGCACTTAAGGGAAAACTGCAAAATTAAAAAATTAAGTTCCTGTAATAAAAATTGATAATTTAAAGACATCTTTGTTATATATATATATATTGTGTCAGTGGCAGACAGTGAGATTTTTTATGGTAATCCACATTTTACTTAAAAGACTGAACACTGTTTTAACCTGAAGTTGTACAAGATGGAAAACGATGCATTAAACTCTTAGCAGTGACTTGTGGCTCCTCGGGTCGGGTTTTGATGGAGCTCTGAAGCGGCCAATGACGGCAAGCGTGAGGGCTGGAGTGGGGAAATCAGTGGCTATAGAGGAGGGACTTCCTCCGGAGCAGCAGTTGGATGGAAAGCTGCGTCTGGGCTGACACGTAACTACAATTAAAGGTACTTGAGAGGCCTCGACCTGGACGCCAATTTTTTCAACTTTAACTCAAGCTTGACAGAACTGCGTCGGAAACGTCTGACGGAGGAAGAGGAGAGCACAAAGCGGCCCTGAAGCGGGAAGCCCGAGACTTCTTGTTTTGCATTTCAGATCTGGACTTTTGACTTGAAGCGAAGCGAAGATTTGAGCGACTTGCTTTGAAGTGGAGTGGACTCGGCTAAAATAATGCACGCAACTTAAAGCGGTGCCGTTTCGTGAGTGGAAATGCTCGGGGAGTGACCCGGGAGGGGTGCAAAAAAAAAAAAAAAAAAAAAAGTTGAGTCGGAAGTTTCCACCAGCAGAGACGGGGCTTTCTCGCGCCGACGGCGGGGAGGGGTGCGGGTCCAACATGGGAAACGGGGTGTGCTCCCGCAGACAGCGGCGGATCTTCCAGTGCCTGCTGCTGGTCACCGTGGTCTGCGGGATGATGTACGGGGGACTGCTGTCCTATGAGATGCACACGCAGCTCAGGAGGACCGAGGCGACGGCACTCAAGTACCAACAGCACCAGGAGTCCCTGTCGGCACAGCTGCAAGGTAAACACTGAACTGATTGACAAAAAGGAGCGACCTCAACAGCAAAACAAAATCCTCTGTTATGCTCGATGACAAATGTTTTAGCACTTAAAATGATTCATTGCCAACCACGAAAGAGCGTCAAAACTTTTGATTCAAAAGTGCTCTTTCAAATCTTAGAGGAAGTTTAATAAGATCTCAGTAAATCCCATTTAACCTCCTGAGATATACAGTAAACAAATAAACATTTTAATTTGTTTTTTAACTTTGCACTCAACGATTGACTGAATAATATATGAAATCTGATTAATAATAAGTTGTGGTTACATCACCTTCAGTCATTGTCATTGAGAATCAGTTTTTATATTTAATTCCACATCCGCTATGCAAGAGGAATCTAAACTGTCACAGGAATCAATGGTATACTGTACTTACCCATCAGTTGAGGTCAGGGTTGTCTTAAATGCCAGCTCGAGTTGGAATTCAATTAAAAGCAATGCTGTTGTAAGAATAGTGTCTCAGTGTCGGCTGTTTAAAAGAGGCTGTTGTCAGTTTGGCCAAACTGGACCAGAACAGTCCTGTAACCTGCCTGTCTTTAACTTCGTTTAACTTTCTAATCTCGTGGGTTAATCTCCAGAATGCTTTGTGTGGTTGGACAATGTTGCTGTTTGTGCTGCTACTGTGAAAGTAACATCAAACCTCAGAGAACTCAAGCTTTTTTTTATTTATTTGGTGCTTCACAAACACCTGGTCGTCATCGTCATGTGGTCATCTGTCCCCCAGCTGTGTGTCCACCATATTGTGGCTGCCTCAGCTTTAGAGCAGGAAAGGGAAGTTCTGTTGCTGCACTTTTCATAACACTGGTGCAGCACAAGTTTCAGGACCACTGCATCTGGCTTCTGTCCAGCCAGCGAGCCACGCTGGGCACATCCTGTTAACTTTATAAACGCTAGCAAACAGTTTTATTAAGAAAATCATCAAAGTAAGTTTTGTTAGCTACATTACCCCATTAACAATGAACAGTTCTTGAGTCCAGACGCTGATACTGTGACATGCTGTGCATCCAAGAAGTGATCTGATTATGGATTTGTATGGATTTGTAAATGTTTTGTTTCAGAGTAGAAAGAATTGATCCAGTTAGGGTTGCACCGATGGCAGTTTTCTGGCTGATCACTGATTAAAGCCCAACCTGCCAACTCCCATTTTGGCTGATAGCAATTTTTTTTTGTCTGAAATGTTGCTAAATATAGCAAGAAAGCCACTGAGCTGGGAACGGTATAGTGAGTGTTAACTGCAAAATTGCGCACATGATCCAGTGGGCCGGCCTGTCAATCCTCTCTCACAGCAGGACAAAAGAGAACAATGGTTAATTATTGTTATTATTTCTTAGACCTTTGCTGAGGTAGATCAGATTGAGGGATAAAATCTGCTTCAGATGCAAGTATCGACCAATCAATGATCTTCCAAAATGAAGTAAATTGGCGTAGATAAATCGGTGGACCCCTACAAACGATCCTTTGCAAAAAGTCAGCAATGAGTCTAGTGATTTAATAGCTATATGGGTGTAGCCTTATTTGGTATGTGTGTGGAAGAAACACTGGTGCTGTTTGAAATACCATGTGTTTGAAAGCAGGAGCTTTTTGGCATAAGCATTATTTGGTTCAAAGTCCAGGGCGATACAGGGGTCTTGATGACATTTCAGTGAGATTAAATCTCAAACTCTGATGGAGTGGGGGTTCTGTAAATTTTTGCCATAGTCGAATGTTATGCAATATAATATATGTAAAATGTGATCTGGAAATCAATTAAAGGCTATTTATTGTTTTTTGCAAAAAAATTCCTTGCATTTGAAATTTTCTACATTTTGTCAGATCGTTAGTAAACAAGCCGTTTCACAAAGACCAAGAAACACAATGGTGAAGTCAGAGAGAACGTTGTAGAAAAGTTTAAAAAGTTGGTAAACAACATCCCAAGCTCTGGATAGTTCAGTCTATCATAGAAACGTTTAATAGAGTGTTACGCCACTACAAACCTACCAAGACAAACGAGGAGAGCATAACTCAGATAAGCATCAAAGAGTTTCGTGATAACTCTGGAGAAGCTGCTGGAATCCGCAAATCTGTTGACAACTGTTGCTCTCACACTCCACCAAAACAAATCCAAAAATGTGGCCTTCATGGACAAATGACCCAAAGAAAGCAATATATGAAAGAAAACCATAAGAAGTCCTATCAATACATACATCTGTGTTCATGTATGGAACACAGAAAACATGGAAAAAGGTGTTCCGGTCAACTGTGAACAAAATTTTCTCCTTTTAATCCGCGTGGAGAAAATCATGTGTTTGGAAAATAAACTGCACACTGAACACACCTTGACCTCAGTGGCAGCTTCACACTGCAAGGATGGTCAAAGTGGGCCTCATTCTCAGATGCAGAAAGGTAATTTAAAATTTTAAACATGCAACCAGAGCTACAATGAAAATGACTTGCGTCCAAATATGTCCCTGCGATACAGTGGCCTCGTCAAAGTACAGACTTAAATCCAATGAGGAATGTGTTGCAAGACTCGAAAGTTGGTATTCTCAGAGACTCTCCACCCAGTCTGACTGTACTTGCTGTTCTGTGAGGGAGAATTCACAAAATATTCAGTCTATAAGGATGCAAAGCTAGTGGAGATGTGCAACTGTAATTGCAGCAAAATGTAGTTCTTCCGAGTGCAAATTTAATTGTGTGGGGAAACGTGCACACCACACTTTGCAGATTTGTAATTGTATCATTGTGATTTCATTTCAACAGCGAATGTACTACTTTCTGCTGGTCTATTTCTATTTGTACTATAAAAAATGTGGAAAATATCAGAGATTAATACAATCCTATTGGTCAGTAATTAACCTTGTCAAACCATGCAACTTCAGGATCAGCATTAAATGTGATGTGATTTTATGAACTTTATAGGATGGAGAGGATTTGCTGATCACTGCTGTTCTTTGTTAGTGCGCTAACCTTTCTGGAAACCCGCATGTCGACAAAGGTTCAGCTATTTACGAGATCATAAACCGATAAAGGGGAAGAATCTGGCTGATTTTATTTTAAATGTAACATTTTAAATTAACTGAAAAGCAGTGCTATTTACAAGCTTTCAGCATTGTTATTCTGCTCTTAGCCATTGGAAATGGCTCAGACATAATTGGATTTAGATGAGGAACTGTTATTTGATTAATTATAAAGATTGGCTGTTCCAAGACACCCCTAATTTAGTTACTGTAAAGAAACTGCAATAAACGCAGACTAATGTACTTGAGGTTAGAATAATAGTGGCAGAGCTGTTTTTACTTCTCCTCCCCCTCCTCCATCATCGCAGTCGGGTCAACAGTAGTAAACCTCACTCATTTACTCCCTTCTTATAAACACACTCTGCTGTGCTGACACGGGCTGGGGTTTTGTTTCATTCCAACATCTTTTTATTTGGAATAACTTCCTGGGTGGAGAACTGTTTACCAAATAGCTTTGTAGAACGGGTTAAAGGCCCGTCTGCGTTTAGGTTTCTCACACAAACTTTGGGACCAGTCATCTCCAGTAGTCTTTAATCCATGTAACCAGAAATCATCTGTCTAAATTACCCACTGCTTTGTTCAGCAGGTTGTGTATGGAGTTAGCCTCAGGCTCTACCACACTATGTGAGACGATATACATGCTCATGAAAGGAGGGTTTTGTTTTAAGCTTACAGGAGATGGCAATAGTGCATTTTAGTGTATGTAAAGCAGCGGCTAAGTCACTTTTCCTAGATAATTGGCGATGATTAGGATCCAGCTGATATTAAACAGCAAAAGTAAAACAGATTTATCCACAAACAGAATGACAGTATTGTGACACTCTTCGAATGCAATGCTGTTGCTTCATTCCTTGTGGCTCAATTTTTGAACCGCACCCAGAACTTTCATTGTGAAAAGATGAGCCGCCAATCGCATTGCCCAGGGAATTCATGTCTTCTACCAAATGTTAAAGGTTGCTCCGTCCTATATTTAGAGGATGTGCATAGCTTGTGGGTTGTGAGGTAGCCATATTGATTTTCTGTTACCCTTTGCAACGCTGGGCTGGCAATTGTTGTTGATTTAAATGATTCAGCAAGCACTCTGAAAAAAATGTTTCACTTTGATTTCACATCCAATTGTTCATTTTTGAGCTTTAATTATGTCAGCAAATTAGATCACAAGTTTCTTTACATTTGCATTTCTCAGGTTTTTGCACACAAAGTATCAATAATTTCCAAATCCCTTTAATGTTCATATATGTACATATAGAAACATCTCAATCAATTATGCTATAATCGAGAAGTTACTTCATTCCAGTATGTCAGTTCAAATGTAGATTCATTACACGCACATTGATATTTAATGCATTTATGCTGTTTATATTTATTATGACTTACAGCCAATTAAAACTACAAAGTCAGTTTCTCTGCAAATCCTGAAATGATCTAAAACCAAGAAAAACATATAGCAGAATACGAAGTAATAGTCGACACAATGACGGAGAAAACTTCTCTGAAAGTTGTCCCATTCACAGTGCTGACAGTGTTGACAGAATGTTGTGTGGAAGGGAAAACTGCTCTCGGTAACAGCTGCACCAGCAACAGGGACAACTTCAGTCTTGGAATAATTATAAAGCAAAGCACATTAGAGAATATGTTGGAGATTCACTAGCCGTAGACTGAAGGCAGTGTTTTAAGAGTCAACAGACAAAGACGTATCCAGGACGTCGGTGAAACCCATCTCTTGTGAAAAGTTTCTCCTAGAGCAGCAAGAACATGAGAAGCAATTTGCCTGAGATAAAAAGAAAAGTTGGGAAACCAAACTTTTCACAAGTAGAAGGTCAGCACAGCTGTCTACCATAGCAGAGGTGCCTAACCTTTTTTTCCCCCCATGGACCGGTGGTGAGGCATAACAATAAACACAAGACGACCTCAGCCCGGCTGGGAGCTCGCTCTCCCACTCTCCACTCACTCCTTT
Source organism: Poeciliopsis retropinna (assembly GCA_010277075.1). NCBI lineage: Eukaryota > Metazoa > Chordata > Actinopteri > Cyprinodontiformes > Poeciliidae > Poeciliopsis > Poeciliopsis retropinna. Next base: position 15,913,876 of record VMRM01000002.1, on the reverse strand, counting down.
ATGTCAGCTGATCTACTGCTTTTCCTGCTTCCTTGTCACAGCTCACATTCCTACTTATCAGGCACACCGCTGAAAACAAACAGATGCTTAGGGGTTTAAAAAAAAAACTTTCTCACAGTCTAATAACCACAAATGACAAAACGTATCAATTTTCCACCCTGTGGATCGGTACCGATCCTGGTTTAGATGACTACATGCATCTCTTTGCTAGAGACGCTTGTTTGAGTTTACAGTTGCCCACGCATCCAAAAGCACCATCATCTGCTTTAAGGATGATGGAATCTTCAAGATCATGAAGATACTTTTCAGCTTCTTGACTTTTTCTTTCCTTCCTTCATTGGTCTTGTGTGTGTAATCTCATTTTCAGAAGAACTAAATTCAGGGTTTTAATTAGTCATAATAATTCAAATGAAATGCATATTTGAAATAAATCACTTGAATGAATGAGTTCGAATTTTCCTTTTTCTTCTTTGGACGTTCCTGTTTCTGGGTTCAGAGGGTTACAGAAATGCTGCATGTGTGGGTAACAGTCACCACCGCAGGGTTAAAATAAAGCACCCACAGTTGCCACAGGAACAGGAAATTCGAAACCGAGCTGCATCACATTTGTTTCGCGGAGATGTCTTTTAGTACTCATAGTTACTTAGTAAATATATTTGAGATAAAGTGCAGTAAGATGTTTTACAGCTTATTCTGTTTTATACAGATTTTACAGAAGAGATAAATCAATAATTTTAAACCAGACCATAAAAATGGTTAAATGTAACTTTAACTGGATTTAGGACCTATCCCTCTTGACAATGAGACCTTATGTCTCATTGAGATTTACCTGAACAAATGGAAGTGAAAGTAAATAAATGACCTCAGACACATAAGCCATAATAGCAAATCAGGATGTAATCAGAACAATCAAGCCGAGGGCTAGAAAGAGATTCTCTAATAACCTTGAGTAAAAATAACACATTGATGTAGTTTTACTATGTTCACACACCTACACACACACCCCCACACACACACACTGACACACGCACACACACACACCCCTATATGTTGTGTATTCTGACTGTTCGGCTACTTCCGGAAACCAGTAACATTAAATTTGTTTTCATTATTTTGTCAACACATAAAAATGTGATTTAATCACATTTTTAGACATGAATTATTATTGCAACCAAGAATGGAAAAACGGTAAAAGTAACAATTCCAAAAATATTTGTTTGGTTTTGAAAACAAAATTACACAGTTTGTCATTGGCTGAAAAATTAAAAATAATAAATAGCATTATTGCCCATGCCACTTTCTTGCCGGACAGAAAATTATTGATAAGGAACTGAGGGAACTTTCTGAAACATTTTCTGCAGTGTTTTCACCTCTGCCTCTGATGCAAACACAGTTTCTGTTTATACATTTTGAGACATTTTCTAAAGTGTAGAGTTTTTTTCTTAAAAGCTTTAAAAACAGCTGTAGACCTGCACAGTTGGCACCGTCTAGCAAAGCTTCAAACAGACAAAATAACCTGCATTTTGCGACAGCAGCAGAAAAAGATTGGCCTATTCATTTGTATTGGGGCATGTCTGAGACCACGGTGGATTTTTCATTATCTAGTCTATAAGAAAAGATTTTGTTCAGTCAAAATAAGTTTATCCTATTTATTTATGTTTTATTACGTTTATGAACACTTAGCTTGAATTAAGCTTAAAGATCCTTTTAGGCATGAGTGTGACAGTAAATAAGAAGTAGAAACATAAAACCCAGCAGGTCCCTTCCCAGATGGGGTTTATTGGATTGTTGGAGCTGCAGCTTTTAAACGCAGTCTATAAAAACCAGTTGAGCTCAAACGAGGTTGAATTAATTCATTTCCTTTTTTAAAAACACGTGTTATTCAGATTGCTTCAGAAGCTTTCAATATATAATAATGTGTTGAAACTAAAACTAAGATCAATTAAAAAAAAAAAAAAGCAATGTGTATGTTTAGAGAAGACTTTAAAATCTTATTCCATGAATAATAGATGTTTGGTTTAGAAAGCCATTAGGCAGCAGTTGTGTATTCAGTCTTAATGGTGATCTGCATGCGTGGGTGTGTGTGTGTGTGGAAAACCTACAGATTCACCAGATACTCAACCTCCCTTTCAACACTACGGGTCAAATACGATCAATACAATCTTTTCCACATCTAAAGCAGCAGGTCAGCAAAGGTCCACTGCTACAGAGAGTACTGTTGTTCTCACACTGCAGGTACACTGAAGCAGCAGTGTGAGGTGCAAGTTTCACTTGTCTAAGGGGAAAATATTCAGAGAATATAGACTGGATTAGTTTCATCGTCGGAGCTACATTAGATTCCTCAACCCTTCAGCACTGAAAGCAGAACCACATCAGAGAGGCGCAGTGTGAACTGTTCATTGAAACTGAATCTGATTAATTTATTGCACTGACTCACTGTATGGAATCGTAAAATGGTCTTGAAAAATCTGAGATGTTTATGCAATATACCTCTTTTTCCGTATCAGGATCTGCATACAGCTACATAACCTGAGTCAGCAAGTTTATGATTCCTCAGAGTCACTCTGCTTCTATTGAAAATAATATTAATTATCATTTATAAAGGAGATGGTTTTACTTCAGATGGTTTCTCTGTTCAAACATGTTCCTAATCTTTGTTTCAACTCCTGCTATTCTTTTCATAAATGTTGCAATTATCATTACCAGCACGATCTTTTTTTTTTTTTTTTTTTTAAACTTGGAAGCATTCCTCTATTAAACTCATCTTTTCTACTTATTCTATTTCTGTAGCTTATAACATCCCCCATTTTTGCAGTCATTTTTTATCAATGTTTTCCCAAGAACATATGGTTGTACTTCAGGCTTTGTTCAGAAAAAGTTAACATGTTTTCTAAGGAGGGGGAAATCCCCCATCATCTTCAAGTTGAGTTATTTGCAGGCACTCCTGATCTTCCCAACGATACAGGTGATCTGTCTTAAAAGTGTGGGTGGATAATTCTATATAAAAAGTTTTTCAAAATAAAGTTGACGTCTTTAATTCTGGATTGATACATACCTCTATTCCTGTGTTCTAATTAAACAGTAGTGGTTTTTGGAAAGATATAATTCTTTATGCGTTTGGTGTATTTCATTGTTGCCCAGGCAGGAGGTTCCCTTGTAATTTTTAAATTAAAGAGGTCACAACTACATAATTGTACTGTAATGATTAAACAATAAAACAAGTTTAATTGCATTTATTTAGAAAAACAAGTCATCCCTTTCCTTTGAAGAGTCTGTGAATTTAGACATGATTCATTTTCTACTCACTTCAGATTTATTCAAAGTGGATGACTAAATAAAACAAAAAGCTATACTGAAATACTAGGTTTATTTACTAAATAGCTCAGAGTTTCTTTCAGAAAATTGTCAGAGAATAACAGACTTTATGAAGCTTTTACTGTTGTGTAGATGCTGGCCCTCAGCTACAATGTAGTCCAGAATCTGCTCCTCTGAGACCGCTTCCTCCTCTGCAGTGAGCTGTCACTGCCTGGTTAAGTAAATATGACGGCTGGCTGTCATGTCACCCATAAAGCTCACACCCTGCCTCTGTCGGCCCCACTGAAACAAATGCTTGAGTGTGTTGGAGCCCATAGGTTTGTCACGGTGTTCAGATTTAGATTGTAGTTCTGTTTGATTTCTCTTCCACTTGGATTTTCCTTTCATGCTTTGTCTTAATATTGTTTTTATTTAATGCCTAGTGGTGTATGAGCATCGGTCAAGGTTGGAGAAGTCTCTTCAGAAGGAGAGGTTAGAGCACAAAAAGGCCAAAGAAGGTGAGATAGACATCTGCTTCTTTATAACTATTTTCAATGGAAGCAGTTTACATTAACTCATATTTTTTCCCCTTAGATTACCTTGTTTATAAACTTGAAGCGGAGCAATCTCTGAACAAAGAGAAGGTGGGTTTCTTTTCCTTCTCTCTTCAGACTGTTGTTTCTCATTCTCTGCTCTTCATTGCTGACATTTTGCACTGTAATGCTGTATGTGGGCAACAGAACATGTCGTAATCTTGCTTCTTGTGTTTTAAACAGCAGGATGCCAACAGCAGATTCAACTCCTTACAGGTGCAGCATCAGATGCTGAAGGTTAGAATGATCATGTAGATGCCCTCTGATTCACCCTGCTGGGTGTTTTCCTTTGTTTTCTTTCTGTTTTGAAACATTTGCATACTTTACCCAGACATTTTCCTGTTGTGCAAGTATGCAAATAGTCCTACATTTTTGTATCACTTGTCCCATCTCCTCTGATTTTTATGTACAATTGGTGCATTTGTAGCCTAGGAAAGTTGCACGGTGATGAAAGTCTTATTTCTGTCAGAATCAGCATGACGAGCTGAAGAAGCAGTACTACGAGCTAAACGAGGAGCACCAAGTGCAAGGCCAGGACCACAGCCGGCTGCTAGATGAACACAGAGATCGCTACAGTAAACTGCAGCAAGCCAAAGAGCTGGAGGTCTCCCAACTTAAAGGTAGTGATGGTTTCACGTGACTAGAAATACCACAGAGCAATGGTTTTTAATGCAAAAAAGTTTCAAACAAGAATCTGGAACATAATCTAACTGATTAAATTTGAAAAAACAACAATTACTTCAGTTAATTCTAGATTATCTTGGAGATATAATATCATATTAACATTTATTTAAAGTTATTTAAATTAATAAACTTAGGCCTGAACATAGAATAAACACAAACTACATGCTATAGTAGTTTTCAAATGACCATATTATGTTCTTTATTCAGTTGTTTAAAAAAAAAAAAAAAAACATTTATTTGGCATTTGTAGCAAGGTAAAATTTGCAAAGGGAAAGAGAAAAAAATTGTTCAATGCACAGCAGGTGAGTTTTACAAAGATAAATTAATTTTGCTCCCAATTAGTTTATTCCTAGTTATAGGACTTTTGTCTTCATGGAATCTAAAACAGTTTCTCATTGGACAATATAAAGTTAAGTAATGTGTGAATCTTTAGTTCCTGACTTTAGTGAGACTTCAGAAATTTTTTACACCAAAGCGTCACTTACATGATGGGACCAACTAAATATGGCACACTGTCAAATTTCTTTTCAAAAGCAGAGTGAGAGGTTTAACTTCAGGATTTTCACTTTAAAATCTTGCTATTACATTTTGCTTTAAATAACACCAGAAGTCATAGTAGAAGAGTCGGTCAAGTCAGTTTTGGAAGTTGAGAACGACAGTATCTTATATGACAACACTCATCCTTTATCACAGACACTCACATTTCCCAAACATGCCTCTAGTTTACGCCCAATTCATTGATATATGCAATAAGATGGACCAGAGATCTCTTTATGTTTATGTATAGAAAAGTAATGTGTACTGTTCCTCACAGAGCATGTTTATAACCTGAGAGAAGAAAATAAACAACTGAGGAAAGCCCACCATGACATTCACACCCAGCTACAGGACGCTCAGGTGAGAAGGACCTATTGGTTTATATTTAACATTGCTCTCTCTAATTACACAATAAGTAAATATGTGGCCTGGCTGTCAGCATTTTCTCTTGCACTAAAAATATGCTGACATGACTGCAGAGTCTGCTTGGCTCTAAATGCATTGGTTCTGCTCTGTGTTCAGGTCAAGCATCAGAACCTGAAGGCGGTCCACGACCAGCTTGCACTGACCCTAGAGGACCACAAGAGTGCGCTGGCTGCAGCTCAGGTGGGAAAGCTGTGATACAGTCCTGTTGTTTACCGCAGTCACATAACTCTAAGCAGACTAACACTGACGATATGTTCTTACCCATGTGTCCTGAAGGTACGCCATGTAAGCTCCAGGGAAAGGTTCTTATGATGACTTTAATTAATTTAGCTTCATCTAGTTCCACTAATATGTCCTTGAAGGTTTGTTTTTTTTTTTCTAGAAAACATACAAGGTACATGACACTGTATTATATTGGACCTGTAAGGATGGATATTCAAAAACTCTCCTCTTTTTTTTTTTCTCGCTGCTCTTCCTGCCTGTTAGGATTCGTTAATCGATTTTATGGCTCTCCATTAGTGCTTCTGGTTGAACACATCCTCTCCGCTGCAGGGGGTTTGGGTCAAAACAGTTAATCTAAAACGTGCTGAAGCCAGTCGGATGGAGATCTGTAATAAAACGGTGAGGGGAAATGAAACAATGGGGCAGAAATTAAGGAATTTAAGAAGGCTTTTTGGATTTAATCTCACTGTTCTGGTCAAGCAAATGCATGCGTGTTTTCAAAGGGAGCACACTCTATTTTGACTTCAAAATGATAGTGTTACCTTTTCCTAAAAGGAAGCTTTTAACAAAAAATATTTCATGGTGTTTTAGTGTTCATTATGCAAATGAAGTGGATATTGAGTTGGAGGCACATGCAATGTTTTTAGCTGCATAAAAATCACACAACTTGGCATTTCCTTGTGAATTCTGGGTAGTGATTTTGTTTAAAACTAAATACTACATGGAAAAAAAAGTTGTGCATGATTCTATATCATTTATGAAGAGAACAAAGTGAGAAGAATAAACTATGTTGCAAGAGTCGTTATTTAATTGACTAAAGGCAAAGTTCATATTTAGACATATTTATGTTGGACACTAATTACTGACCTATTTTTTTTTTTTTTTTTTATAGTTGCACAGTTTTCCACTATCTCAGCTTTCCTTCTATTAATGTTTTGTCTCTTTAGGCCCAGGTGGATGAATACAAGCAGCTCAAAGAGCCTTTGAACCAGGAACCAAACCGGATACAACCCGATCCAAACTCTATTGCTCAGCAGCTGCATGCAGCCACAGTAACAGCTGAGTCCCATGTTCACCAATCCCAGCAGGCTGCTAAAGAGACACGCGCTCAGGGAGAACAGCGCCCCCACTGGGACACCGAGTCAAGGGTAATGAGGGAATTCTCATTTGATGAATAAAGCTTGATAAAGCTGCTCTGAATATACAAATACTCTTCATTGTCTTCCTGATGTTTCCCTTTAAGTTGGATAATCAGGAAGAGAGGGAGGCCAACGCCCAATCTGAGGTCAATGCCCACGCTGCTGTGTCCCAGCCCGGCCTGTCTGAGAGGGATGAGGACAGAGAGGGAGAGGCTGAGAGGAAGAGGGAGCTGGCAGAGGAGGAGATGGCTCAAGCAGGACAGCCTCAGAAGCTGGAGGAGGACCTGGACCAGGCGCATGATGAGCAGATGGAGGAGGAGGAGAGGGAGGAAGAGCAGCCTGATGAGAACGCATTGGACAGACAGAGACGGCAGCCACAGCTGGTAGGAACCAGGTCACATTCAGCAGAGTTCACAGCTACTCACAATTAAAGGATTGGCCACATTTTTACTTTTCAAAGTTATTCATTTTAGAAATGATTAATGGGATTAATCGATTGTTGAAATAATCGTCAACTAATTTAGTAGTAAATTAATTGTTAATTGGAGTATGCAGACTCAAAACGAGGCCATTTGCTGAAGGAACAACATACTCAGAGCAGTAATTAAGGCAAAACTTAAGATGAAAATAAAATACATCTCTTCTAATCAGAACTCTTGATGTTGCCTAGTTTTATCTCTACCTGTTCTAAAATCTGGGGGGAAAAAAAACAGATTTTTTTTTTTTACAATCCAGATTGTAAAAAAACATTTTTTTTTTTACAATCCAGTAGTTAATCAATTAATCCAAATCTGAACTGACGTGAAGTCAAGCAGAAAAAGCTCGGCTTTTCACTTGTTCTCTTGAAAGAAATAGTATGTTATAGCATTTTTGACAATAAAAATTGTATTTTCCTGTTTAAAAAAGGAACTCAATTCTTTTCTTTTTTGAAATTTTGATGCATTACCAATATTGTATAAAAAGGCTTAAGTGCTTGCATAAAATCTGCAGAATGTGCTTTTGTGAAATCCAATAATCAGAATAATTAATTACTAAAGTAATCATTAGTTTCAGCCCTTGTATTGATATACCAACACAAAGCATTCTGTAATGTGGAGTGGAATAATTCAACAAACCAACACTATACATGACTGAATATAAGATCACCATGGGTGAAACATGGCAATGGCAATATCATGCTGTGGGATGCTGTTATTTATGACAGATAGAAAAAGGTACGACTTGTCACAGGCTTGAGACTGTAATAGAGGTTTCCTTCCAATTAGACAACAACCCTAAATCAAAAACATTTGTCACCTAAAATCTACCGGAAATACTTTGAAATATGTTATAAAATTAAAAAAAAACATAAAAAGTGCAACAGGTACATATGTACCTGTTGCACATAGAGTGTGATAAGTCACAAAAAAGGACAAAGTAATGTGTCCTTTATCCACTGAGGCATGTGTGCAATTCAGACAGATGGACGGTTCATGTCTGCTTTTCCGTTTCATTGTGGTTTCTCAGGACAACCACGTAGAGCTGCAGCCAGGGAGCAGCAGCAGCAGCAGCAGCAGCAGCAGCAGCAGCAGCAGCAGCAGGCACCAGCTCAGGTGTATCACCTGAAGTCAGCCTACGAGCAGCAGCAGGAGCAACGGCGCCTGGAGGCCCTCAGGGACAACGAGCGGAGGCAGATCCAGATGCGACAGGAAGCGCTCCAGGCGCAGCGAGAGAAGGTCCTGAAGGAGAGGGAGCAGCGGCTAAAGGAGGAGAAGGAGCGAGAGGAGCAGCAGAACAGGGAGGCTGACAGAAAAGAACAGCTGCTGAGAGAGGAGCACGAGAGGTCAGGTTCAATGTTGAGCCTTGAGGTTTCATAAAGAGGCACACAGGTTTTAAATTGTTTTACTCTCATCAAGAACAGTTCAAGACAGTAAACTGATAGTACAGCGAGTTATTATTCAGAGTCAGAGAAATGTGTTTTAAGACAAGGTGGGACACACATCCAGGCTGGATCTGTAAAAATCCAGCCTGGATGTGGAGAAGTATGGACATTGATGTAAGTATGTTCCTCAGCTCCAAAAGTTTGAAGAAAGAAAATAAGGATTTGAAAAATATTTGTAAATCCCAACTTTTACTTCCTGTCCCAATGTTTAATTGTTGTCCTTCCTCTCTTTCTTTTCCCTTCCACTCTCCCTTTCTTCCTTCCTTCTCCCCCTTCCTTTTCTTTCCTTCCTTATTTGTGTTATAATCTTCCACAAATCCACAGTGAACGTTCAGATTTTTGAAAACAGAATTTAAAGTTGAGTCTCAATCTGCAACTACAGTTATGATGTGACATTATAAATGGTTCAGTTTCTGTGTTTTATCCCCCTTTACCAAGTGTTTAGGGTTAACTTGGTAAAGGGGGATATCTTTTCTAAATGTCAATCATCGTTGCCATGTTAGGAAAAGAATGGAGTATGAGAACATGGATGAAGATGTTCCAAGAGAAGAGGACCGTCACACTGCTAATGAAGAAGGTGAGACAAGAAAAGCTTATACCCGGGACAAATCCAGTTTTCATCCCTATTATATTTATTTTGGGTATAGCTGTAATCTTATCATCGAGAACTCCACTGTATAATCCCTTAATAAATTAATATATTTGATGAACGTCTATGAGGCATTCATAACATTTTTCTTCTAAACTCAGTTTTGACTATCTTTAGTTATTGAAAATCAGAGATTCAGTTAACATAAATAAACTAGAGGCTCATGTTATTTATATGCCGTTTTTCATTAAATATCAGTGAGTGCCTCGGCTGTTGTTTCTGTGGTCTTCTCAGCTCCATGCAGCTTGTTGGAGCTTGTTATCTCTAGTGACCCTCTTTGCACCTGCATACCCAGCATGTCTGAAAGCTTCATTGCATAAGAACAAAGGCCATAACTCCAGTGTGAAAAGGAACCATACAGAGCAGATTTACAAAATAAGGATAAGTTGATACAGAGAAGAAGACTGGGGGTGGGTGCAGAGCTGAACAGCCAGTAAACAATCATAGACCCTAAAATATCTAATAAAAGAGAGTTAGAAATTGTTTTTATGCATGAATTGATTATTTTTATGAGAAATGATTATTAAACCACAGTACAAATCCAGAATGAAATGATTTCTGTGTTATGCCTTTGAAAGTACTTACAGCTTGTTTACACTCTGTTGGCAGAAAGAGACGTCCACATGTTACATGAAGAGGAACAGGACGAGAAGCAACCAGCTCATATAGCTCAGGTGACTGTCATATCTGTAGAAATCTAACCTCAGCCTTTAAGTCAATCACTTGCTTCTGCATCTTTTCTTTTCCCACCTCATAAAAACACAACTTTTGACATGCAGCATTTGTCTGATTTGTTTTTTAATTATTTCACTCCATATTTAAAACACTGAGTCTTTCCTATAACTGATTTGATTCTCCTTTGGAGGGCGGCGTGGACGGTGAGGTAGATCCTGAAGATGACCCCAACAACCAGGGAGAGGATGAGTTTGAGGAGGCAGAGGACGAGCGTCCGGCACACAGAGCTGCTGAGGAGGAAGAAGAGGGGGGTGAAGAGGAGCCAGCTCCTGGCCAGCGCACAGACTCTCATCCTGGCCGACCTGCCATGGAGGAGGAGCTGGTGGTGAGTACGGGAACATGGATGATGTGAGGAGGACAACAGATCCACGCCTGGGGAAAGGATTGGGATAGGAAGCAGTCCTACTGTTGTTGGGCAGGAGGATGCGCTTATGTTTTTATTTTGTGCTACCAGATGGCTGGAAACCCAGATCAACAGGAGGATGCACTGGATGATCAATACCAGGAAGAAGATGAGGTAACACAGGTTTACAACACAGCTTTACATTTGAATACATAAAAAAAAAAAAAATTGAAAACTTGACATGGTCTGTTTCAAACTAACCCTAACCATCATTTACAAGACTTTGGTCAAACTCAAAATATATTTCAAAGTATTTTCTTAACAAAAAATATTTAATAAGTAATTTTCGCTCAAGGCCCAGGAGGATGTAGCTGGTGGAGAGAAAAGGGAGGAAGAGGAAGTTGAAGGGGAAGATCCATATAATGAGAACCCGGAACAGGTGAGCTTTTTAGGGAAAGAGCTGAAAGCAGGTCTTTTATTCCCAAACAGCGCAGTGAGATACAATAATCCGCTGTAAAAAACAAGAAACAAAACTATATTTCTTGCTTGCTGCAAATGATAATGCATTATAATGTAACAGTGAGCTTTGGAGTTTCTTTATACCTCCATTGCCATCTTGCTAGAGTACTAACTATTGTGCCACCATTGCACCTTTGAATGCATTTGAACTACAGGTTGGACATTTCTACTTCTTTGCAGTGTTGAGGTCTCCTTGTGCAATACATGATTATTTTAAATGCTTTTTTTTTTACATACATTTATCAGGAGTGAACGTAAACCTGCCCTAGTTTGTATATAACAACAGCTGAAGAATTAGCTGGTGTTCAGCTTTGTGTGTACACGTCTTTGTTGTGTGACTGTAAGTTGAACCCAGGCCCTTGTGAGCTCTGGGAAATGAGGTCAGTCAGGTGCTGGGTTTGTCAGGGTGTCAGGTTTTCACCTGGTCTTGGATAGGCTGTTGGAAAAAAAACTAAGTGAATGGAGTTCTTGGTCAGATGTTGTCAGAAAATGTCATATCTGGAGTTTTTAGACTGCTTTTCATAACGTTGAAATGTCAGTGAAAAAGACATTTTTTCACTGACATGGATGAAATGGATGGAAAAAATGGATGAAATGGAAGTTCCTTGCAGAAGGAAACATTTGACTCCTTATCCTGGAGCTAAAGTAGCAACGTTTTATTCCATTGTTTGTGGCCATTACAATATGTACTGTCAGGTTTATGTTTCACTGTTAAATAGAACAATTTACACATAAGTAGCCTGACCCTGGAAATGTTTGGATTTCCGATGTCACTGGAGTTTTAATTCTCAGCTTCAAGTTAATTACCCTGAACCTTTAAAACAATCACTAATAAATCAAAAATACAATGTCTAAGTGACTCAGTCCTTTTGTCTGTGCTTCTTATGTGGACCAGAACAATGCAAAAAACCAGGATGGACCCAGAAAGAAACAGAACCACCAGAATGGAGCACACGAGGAAGAAAATTACGAGGAGGAGGAGGTGGAGGAGGATGCAGCCGGTCAAGATAAGGGAACCAATCGAAGAGCAGAAATGTAGGCTGAGCAGCTGCAGAGCAGTTTGTGCTGCTAGTACAGCCAGTCAGGAATTAAAACCAGCCATCCATTCAGAATTTTGCTTTGGAAAATCTGAAAATTGTGCCAGGAACATAGGAATCCAAACACTGAACACTGTGGAAATGGACACAACTTTTAACGCTAAATTGCATACATGATTGTGTATTTTTTATTTTATTTTATTTTTTTACCTTTATCTACTTTTCTGTTTCTTTGCTCCTCTGGATAAGAGAATGTATTTTTTTTTATCTGTATGCTGAGTTTGTGTTTCAGGAAAGAAACAAAAATGTAATTCTAATATTGTCAGGCCCCTTTTGTATGTTTTTTGCAGACAGTTATATTTTTGCAAAGCTTAGTTGTTCATTTACATCATACATTCCAATGAGTAATGACATTTTATTATTTATTGCTGGTAGTAACAACTCTGACAATCATTAAATGGTGCAACATTTTAAAGCATTCATCTTCTGCTGGAGGAAGATTGACATTTAGGCTTTAACCAGCTACCAGCAGGGTGACTCGCAGGGGCATTTTCTCTGGATATTCCTGTAAAATGCCACTCAAAGAGACATTTGTGGCAAAACCGCTAAGCACTGAGTGTCACACTGACATGTGCCTTTCCGTTCGTGGAATCCTCTCGTCTGTCCTAGTCGCTTAACATTTAGGAAATAATTTTAATATAAAAGAAGAAATGTGAGGACGCCATATGAGCTGAAGTTTATTTCCAGTCAGCTGCTGGTGTGAATAAAATTCACCATGTATAGAGAACCTTTTTGTAAATTTGTACACCTGTTATATTTGATACAAAGGGATTTTTTGATAGTTTTAACACCTTGTTTGTCATCTTGATGAAGTGTGGAATAAAGAGTTTAAAAGTTCTAAGTTTTGGGTAAGTCTCAAACACTTAAAATTTTAATCTTTCTGATTGTTTTTCATGCACAGATTTTTATTTTTAATTTGAAGCTGTAATGTAATTTTCTGTGCTAAACTAACAAAGCACTCAAATTACTATTCAGTTGTTAGGAATAATTGTAAAAACAAAATGTTTTTATTGCCTAATTAGTGCCTCCATTAACCAAGTAAATGGAATTTGTTTCACAGTATGAAAATGTTTGGGGCAAAATACGCGAGGTAGGCTTATAAAGGAGTGCAGCCAGCTCTCAGTTTAATTAGCATTTATACTTTTTATAAACATTTATCATCCACAAACCTTTTTAATCAATCAAATCACCTCTTCTCTGCCTCTTTGCCTGTGCCATCCCTACGGATCAATTTTTTCTCCACCGCACAGCTTCTTGTTTTGCTCTTTTCCCTTCCTACTGTCACCATCTCTCCGCAGCTATAAGACAGCTGATTTCTCTTTGCTCCCCAACGGGGACAGGAGGATGGAGGAGCAATGCGACGCCAACAGGTGTCTCATTACTGTGCTAATATCTAGCCAAGGGAACATGTACACACAAGTGTGTTTTTGACAGTGACAAGATATGGCAGAGACGGTGAGTCCTCCAACGTTCTTCACATTCCTGTTTCTCAGTTATTTCATGGCTGAATTACCAGGAGTGGCTAAATTGAACATGCTGATAGCCTGGAGCCAAACTATCTTGAGACCAATGCCCGCATGATTCTCACCGGTTATCAGAGCTAATGCAGCTACAAGGTTTACTGTAAAGCTGAAGCTTTGCAACCAGTGATGGGAAATGCCTCCCACTGTATCCTATGTCCACAGACCAGCTGCTCTGCTTGACTTGGATCCTGTTTGCAGCGTAAACATCCAGTGACCTCATTATCCCATCCCTCTGCAGCATCCCTCACTCATCAGCTGGAAACTTAGCTTGTTTCGCTGAACACCCAACTGCACAAACAATTTTTCGCACTTAAACAAGTCCTGATGAGCCATGAAACTACTACTTTGTGCAGGGCTGTATGCGCTTGTTAGTGTTATTTCTGCCTAAATTGTGTTTTTTTTGTTTTTTTGTTTTTTTTTCTGAATTAGGCCGAGAGCTGAGGACTCTCAGCTGTGTTAGTTTGAATGTGTGCTCATTTTGAATGTTTGTGGGTCATGGCAGCTATTCATATTCACACACTCTAATATTAGCCAAGTTTGAGGGAAAGGAACACCTTAAAAGTAAAACTATTATCAAAGCAAGGATTGCCGCTGTGTATAAAATGTCAATGGGAGCTGGGGAACATCGTCAATCTATTTTTTAATTTAATATATAAAGAAAGCTTAAAAATACACATAACATTTTCTTCTTCATTGTCTGACAGTCTGTTCTGGTTTTTGGGTAATTTGAATTACCATTCTACTTCTATTTGTTAAACATTGGAATCATCGGCAAGAGATCTTTTGGTTACAAATGTGTAAAATGAATAAATTTCTAATTTATATGTAGAGCGCACCTGTTAAGACAAATAGAAAAAGTTTCATGCAAAAAAAAATTCTTCCAACTATTTAAAAAACAATGTAAACTTTAAAATGGGTCAATTTGACCCGCAACATAACAGTAGGGTTAAGAAAGTAAAAGTGAACATCTATGTGTGCACATTTATTGTGCGACTATTATTGTGGTGCAGATTAGAGAGCTGAACTGTTGACCTTCACTGTAAATCTCCTGTTTCGGTTCAGTTGAGGAAGAGCGCCAGGCTGTGAGTTTATCCATATTTAACACCTTTGCTGGCCGGCCTTGCAGAGGAGTACCGGTACGTGGATGAACGTAATGGAAAAATAATGACTGTATTTCTTTTAAAGATACAGACTACTCCCTCTACCAGGGTCTTCTAAAAACTGGCAGTAGGTATGGGAGTTGACATTGAGCCCATCTACAACATGAATAGGTCCAACCAGCTGATCTTCAATAATACCAGTTCAGACCAGTGCCTCACCTCCACCTTCATGGACTCCAAGAAGAGCTTTGAGCCTGTTACTCATCCACCCACAGCACTTTGGGAGACTTTTGATAAATTCTGACTTTTCAAAGTCAGTTAAATCTCTTTTGACCCAATTTGCCTAAAGAAAAGCAGAAATCTCCATTTCAATATGTTCCAGGCAGCTCCATGCAGCTCTAACAGCATGCATTCACACACACAAGCACACGCTTTTAATCCTGGCAGATTGAAAGCAATGAAATCTTCCAAAGATTATTCTTTGCCTGTGTGTTGTGTGTGTCTTTATGCATGACGCTCATGGGTCATTACCCTGTCAGCAGCAGGACATGAAAGGCCATTATCCAAAGGAGTCTGAACTATAAATATTTGATAAGTCTCTGAAGAGGATGTCCTGTATTTCTCATTATGCACACCATGTGTCATCTCAGGATTTGGCTACCGTTTAAAATTATGAAAATATACAGTGGCTTGCTAACACATTTTCACCCCCTTTGAGCTTTCAGACATTTTCTCCCACTGTGACTACAAAATTGCAGTTATTTCATTAAATGTTTTTTTTGATGGACACATTTTGATGAAATGGAAGGAAAATGATATAAACTGTTTTCAAACAATTTTTACAGGTAAAAAGCCTAAATAGGCTGGTTTGTATTGGTACTTAACCTCACTGAATTTGTTGCCATCACAACTGCAATCTATTCTGCTCTGCCTCAAAGAAGTCAAGTCAGGTGGTGCAAGCGTTGGATCAGGATAAACTCCTGGAGTTCATCTTTCTGAGGTTTTTCCTGTAATAATCCCACTGGGAGGAGAGGCCCCTTTTATGCTCCCAGGTGTGCAAATACTTTGGGATCTTTGAAAAAGTTATGGAGGTAATGCTTAGGAGAGGGATGCCAAATGTTTTATTTTATTTTTGGCTTTACCTCTAAGACCCAAATTGAAATACACTGGATAAATAGATTAAAGCTTTTCGTTTGGAGAGTTTTTTTTTTTCTATTTATCAAAATCCATCCATCCATCCATTTTCTGTTCACCCTTCTCCCTAATGGGGTCGGGAGTTGCTGGTGCCTATCTCCAGCTGCGTTCTGGGCGAGAGGCGGGGTTCACCCTGGAGAGGTCTATTTATCAAAAATATTTTTATTATATACAAAATATCTGACTTACAAAATATAAGCAAAACTCAATATTAATACAGTTCAAGTTTGCATATTATTATCAAGTCTCTCACATGCAGCTTTTGACAATCTCAGTAAATGTAGAAAATGTTACCCAGCTGGTTTTCCTTCAAACTTAAGACGAGCCTCCTCGGTGTTGTTGATGTTGTTGTTTCGCAGGCTAAAGCGTCGCGGAAGTGAATACCAGAAATAAGTTTGTTTTCATCTGCCCTCAAAGAGAGTCATAAAATGATACACATCCTGCTGGATTCCGGTCCCTTCGCCCAGAGGGGCCGCGAGTCTCCTGGAAGCTTGGGGATGCCATCCAGGACCTCCAGGTTTGGCAAACTGGAGAAAACGCTGCAAGAGACAAGAAGAAGAAGAGACAGCAAATGAAGATGACCTCCTGGGAACGCACCTCATTTTAACCTCAGGCTACCCACTGTGCACGGTAATCCCGACTGAAGGTCACTGGGTTGCGGGTCAGGTTAAGGGAGCGCAGTGAGCTGCCCCCCAGAGCCCCCAGTCCCCGCAGGGAGCTGATGGCGTTCTCCGACAAACAGAGGTGCTCCACCACTGGGAGCTTTGGCAGCTGACGCAGACACACCAGGTGGTTACGATGCAGGTTTAGCATTTTGCACCTGCTTGGGCAGAAACCAATAGCACTTTTTGTTATTACTAAGACTTCATTATTATTCATAAAGGGGTCTTAAAATTACCTGGAAACAACATAGTTTTTGGAAGAATATGAAATGGGAACTCAGTTTCTGATGTGCAGAAACTGAGTTCCCATTTGATTCTACTCTTAAAGACAAGCAGGCAGGGATGAACAAAACCAAAGCAGAAAACTTGAGCAGTTATCATTTTTAATAAACAGCAAGACAAAAGAAAATACAGGCAGTCCTGGTAAATACACAGGACCGCTAATATGGATTCAGCTTTGATCTAGAAGCATGAAAAAGTTCCTCCTGAAGCTGTTTTCTTTAATTACACCTTCATTTAAACCACTTAAAGGAGTGCCAATTGAGTTTCACCAGCTGTCAGGAACACCATCTGGGGAACATTTGTATCACAGCTGAGCATATACACACAGATGCAACCTACAGCCTGAAGAAGGAGGAGAAGGAGCGGATGCACAGGTTGAGGCAGGTCGAGATTACCTCTTGAGAAAACGTTTATATTTTTCCATTTAAAGCACTGAGTGCATTCCATTCAGGAATTTAAAACCATAACATTGTCAAAAATCCTGATTTATTGGGAGACCAAATTAGGTGTTTCATATTTAGACAATGGATTATCACGCATTCTCACAAGTGAAGACTTTACCTTGGCAAACGTACTGAACTCAGGTCGGTGAGTGAGTTGTCGATCAGCTGTAGTATCTCCACGCGGATCAACCGTCGGAGGATGCGGAAAAAGTTCTCCCTCTGGTAGGGATCACCCAAGTTTTGGTAGGACAGATTTAGCTCCTATAGAAATAGCAGCTGTCAGGGCTTTGTCTTTTTCTTAGTTTTTTATCTGTAATTAACTTTTTCAGCAAGACAAAAACAACAGCAGATTTCTTTAAAACCAGGGTCTTTGTTTTTTGGGTTTTTTTTTTCTGTTTTATTACCACAGACAGTTCTGTTTTTGCTGTCAGCCTACACAGACAGCAAGGTCACCAAAATCACAGGCGTTTCTGCAGAGCAGGCTGAGCAGACTGTGTTTTTGAGTTTCTCAGCAAAACAAATATTCCAGTTGGTGTTGACATGAAACATTTGATGAATTTGTTGAAAATGACCTCATACTTTGGAAAACCTGAAGCGTTTCAATAAAGATTAGTCTTTTTTTTTTTTTTTTCCAGCGGGTCTTTCAACTTTGTCTTTCAACAGTGATCCAAAATACAGCAAAATTATAACAGAAAGGTCCCACCAGAAACAAAATGTACGTTTTCGAGGTCATCACAGTTTTTTTGCACAGAAGAGCACATGACTGAGGACATGAAACAGACATATTGTGGAAAGGGAAAAAGGTGAAGATTCCTCTATCCTCGTCCCAAAACAGAGTTTTACAAAGAAGAGATGATGATTATTGTGGTAGACTGATTTCCATGTTACATTATTTAATAATTTAAAAATTCTTAACCATGCAAAAAACATAAATACTTATGCTTCCATAAAGAATAAATTTATTGGTGTTTTACACGTTTTAATTAGGGGTGTCAATAACTGTGGTAAACTTTAAATAAATTCTTGAGGCTTACCAGACAGTTTTCCCAATTTTCTTGCAGTCTCTCCTCCCAGCTCTGCCCTTCCTCCTCTCTCCTCTTCCTCCTCCCTCTTTCCAAATAGAAATTTCTTCCTTCTCTGAAATGAAACTCCTCCTCTGATGGTCCTTGTTTTGAAGAAAAAATAACAGATTGTTTGTGACCACCATTGCAATATATATTAGAATATCACTTAGCTAAAATCTTGTAATGCCGTAAATGTGTTACGAAAAAGAACGTTCTTCTCCACAATCCATTGGTGAGTAAAAAAATGACAACAGCTGTTTTTTTTTTTTTTTTTATTTTAAACTGGTAGTCATCAAAGGAGATCACATGCCTTCTCTAACCCGGGGGCAGGTCAGCTGGTCGCCGGTGACCTCACACTGCTCCAGGCGGTGCCATGGCACAAACTGGAAGCGGCTTGAAGGAAGCTGACGAGGAGAAGAACAGAACAGGGAAATGTAAGTGAAAGCTCAGTCACAATGTAGTAATCCTTGTGAAGAACATTTTTCAAATCCATCCTGCATTTTGCAACAAGTCGCGATGCATAATCAGAATATAAAGTACGAAAGCCTAGGCACCATTCAGTGTAGCTTGATTTCAACAGAAAGTCAATGATTAGGTAATCAAAATTCAGCACAGAAAAAAAGAACATGTTTGTGTTTAATGTACCACAGCCTCCAATATACCAAACTCCACAATAACCAACAATTAATGTACCATTGTAAAGGTAATTACACATGTTATCAGACTAACAAGGGTTCAGATGGCCTCACAGGCTGACCATAACCACTAACTGCCTGCTTTTCTGATCTGGAAATAAAACTCTCCGTCTGTGTCTTACAATGTGCAGTTTGTTGTTTTCCCTTTGTATTAGTTCATGCATTTCTTCAACAGCTACAGTATTACAAACTTCACATCCCACTCTACAACTCAAATCAAAAAACTATTTACCACTTTCACTAAAACAGTAAAACTGCACTAAAAAGGCATCAAACTATCTATTCTGTTGAATCCACACTAATTTTTAAATATCTTATTGGATGGCCTAACAAATGCATATCAATCTGCAGTATAAATTACATTTTAGATTTGTACATATTTTTAATTTTATGTATCCAGCTGCGTACCATTTACCTCGGAAGTCAGAATGTGAAGTTGGGAATAACGTTTACTCCAGATTTAACAGCATTCCAGTTAACGTGGTCGGAGGAGTTGGAGTTCCAATAAGGCGACGCCAAAATAGCCATTGTTCGTAGCAATACTAACGAATATCATCTAAAGCTGAACTTTCCACATGCAAACACAATTTTTAATTTAGTCAATTGAGAGTTACTGGTGCTACCTACAGCATTCATGGTTCACTCTTCCAAAAACAATAACAAGCCGCATCCGCCGCAGCTTACTATTGTTGATGTGAGGAGCTGCCATGTTAGAAAAGTTCTCAGATTCTCCAAGCCAGAAGTCAGACTTTGTAAGGAAGGACTCCGGTGTATTTTTCCAACTTGGATGTCAAACTTTCCAAGTTGCAACTACAAATAGTTTGCAGCATTTATTCTCCATTTGCTTGACCCTTTCTTACCCCACAGACATATTCTTGTTCACCTCTGCTCTGTCTTTGTAACTTCACACTTGCATCTGTTAACACAAACAGTGCAGGAGTGACCCCGGTGCACTTGACCACCACACACCTGGCGGCACAGTGGACACTTGTAAAACAACCCTAAGACATCTGATCTTGTCATATAAAGCTAGTGAACAGTAACATATGATTATGTTAAGAACACACTTCAGGACATTACTTGGATATTTTATGTCATAGACTAACTCGAAATAGCACATAGCAATGATGTGGAAGAAAATGCTTCATGGTTTTCAAAATGTTTACCCCTAAAAAGATTTACCCTTTTGAGGTACATTAAACATTTTGTGTTTAATGTACCATTTACTGTGATATACCTAAACACAATCCAGCGTAAGCTTGATCAGGTGACAGATGTTAGCTGACAATTAAACAAATTCCACCTGAATACACCATCCACACAAGGTATATGCATTGATATACCTTGTCCTGATTTTTATTTTATAAAGAGTGTGCAAACCATTGTGTTCTTGACCTATCAGGCACTACCTTATGCTGGTGTACCTCACACAATTCTTGCAAAATACATTTAGGTTTGTGGTTGTAATGTGAGGAAATGTGAGAAACCCAAAGGGGAGAATGTGAATAATTTCGCAAAAAAGGTACAGTACATCAAAGCTCAGCTTTTAGCAAAGGGTTGTGTGTGTACAAAGTCTATATACTTTAGATCTGATAGATGTAGAGATCTCGATTTATATTAGAATGTAGAGGATGAAAAAGTTATTTCATTTGACAGCTGGAGGTGGGAGGCCAGAGACATGAGAGCAGAAGAAGAGAAGATGAAAAAATAAGACAGAACAAAAAGAGATGAGTGAAGAGAGAGGATTAAAGACAAGAGAGGGCTCTGAGGAGCAGATGTTAGTGCGTGTCACTCACAGGTGTGGATACCAGTCCAGAATCAGGACTGTGGTCCACTGAGAGAGGTGTACGTGTGACTCCGAGCTCAGAATACTGGGATGAGTGGGATTTAGGAAAACTTCCACTGAGCGTATTCACACCAGAAGAACTACGAGAGGAAAAATGGATAATGTTACAAGGAAAACCTGACATGGTGTGCATAGTACATTGACGCATTCACCTGCGTAAATAGGAGTTGTATGCTGCATTATTGTAATGTAAGCCCTGTGTGTGTGCTGACTGACACCCTGACCACTGGCAGAGTGGTTAGAGTTACAGTGAACTGGGCCTGACAATGCAGATTAGGACCCGTTGCCATGGCACCAGTGGACATCTGAGCAGGTGCTGCTTGTTTCTCATAGTGCCTGTCTGCAGGTGATAAGTGGACCCTGGTGTTTCTATTATTTATCCTACATGCTTTTTTCTGCTTAACATGAACAAGAGGGAATTTTTAATTTTTAAAAAAAAAGAACACAGATAAATGTATTGTGAATGGTACATACCTTTCTGACATGTCCCAATCGCCACGTGATGGATTCTCTTGTCCTTTGTTAACACATTATGAGCTGTTCGGTGAAGCGTTGTCGCCCGGCAGCTGTTACCCATGGAGCCGTTGGCTTTGTTAATATTCACTCAGAGAAAGTTACCCATCCTGGTTGCTCACCAACTCTGGCCAAGAGTCTGACACCGAAGCGGATCTCTGCTGCGCGTGAATGACAATACTGCCAGGAAGCTGTGTGAAACCGCCAAGCTGCTGGTTGCCTGGCAACACCATTCAGGGTCACTGTTTTTAAAGCCCCATATGAAAACTGGCTTTTTCTCTTTTTACTGTAAGGATAAGCAGCGTACATTTTTTTTATTTATTTGTTTGCTGGTTCATTGGTTTAACAGTGGCACCATTTTTTCCTTCTTTGAAACAATTTGGGGACAGAAATACAGGCAGAGAAACATTTTGTTGTCAGAGGGTTTTTTGTCTTTAAACGGGTAAAACTAACTCTAAAGAAAACTGAACAAAAATGCATTTTCTAAGACAGTTTCGTGGGTTTTTCCTACTGCCCCAACGAAGAAATGTTAGCATAATCTATTAAAGTACTGTAATTGTCAGACCCTCTCCCATCTCTTTTATATAAAGGATGTTCTCTTGGTTTTTACCATGATGACAAATTCAACATTTAAGCTAAATTTTGTGGATTGTAATTTCTACCAATTTAGTTTTCTGCTTTGGGTAGTCAAAATATATTTGAGTTGATTTAGAACCAAAATTTGTAATTAATTTTTATATTTGGAATTGTTAAGATCACGTAGTTAATTGTTAGACCCTCCCATTAATTAGAGGTAATTAAGAACACACCGGGTGCTTGATGGAGGTCTATTGTTTGGTAAATGTCTGGTGTGTTGACGAGAGGTTTAGTAAATAATTCTTTTGACCACTTTTTAGAGTTTCAAACATCAAATTGAGATAACTTTTCATTTTCAACTAAGTTGCAAGACATTTTAGTAATTATTTTGTCTCCACTTTTGCAAGAAATAAGTCATATGCATTTTTAAAAAAACAATCAAGTCGGAAGTGGGTGCAAATCAAACCACCTGTTAACACCTGCAGCCGTTGTTAGACATTTTGGTTTTTGGCAATAGATACGTTCTTTTTTTCTTCTGATAAACACAATTTACACACATTTCAATTGTTTCATTTTCCAATAGTTACACATTTTTTCCTCAATTTATTAATCTGGTTAATTTATTTTCCTTTGGAAACATCCACGGCCAGAGAGACTGTTGAAAGGACACTTGTGGCCCTCATGCCTGTGCCGACCAAAGGGTAGTCTAAGCCGTGAAAATTAATGCTGGTCATTTCAGTTTTTTTTCTATTTTTAATAGTTGTAGCTCTGATCTGACTTTTTTGTCTACAACATGGAGCTATCAGCCAAGCGGCACATTGGGATTGGGATAAAATCTGTTTTTTGATGCATCGTGATTCAGACATGGAAGATTCTGAATCAAATTCATTGATTAATTTATGAATTATTTTCTAGGCAGAAGGCATAAATTATGCATAAGTACAGCACCTTCACAGTTCATATTGAACAAATAAGGCTACATGCACTTAGTACCCTACCAAAGGGAAAATGACTTATACAAAAGTCCCACCATTGAGATCAACTAATACAGCAATGACAAAACTTCCTCCAACCTTAGAAAGCCTGATTTAGTTATAAAATTTATTGCAACTTTAATTGCAAAGGATCTGCAACCATTAAAGAAGAAAAAGCAATCTTTACATGTATTTGCTTCCCCACATGTTAAGAAATCCCTACATTCTATTCCAATAGAATCTTATGCCACTGAAACACATTTTGGGATGTGGGCAGCTTGTGAATTGTGTGCCGCATACAAGAGCAGTGAATGAGAACAGCAGAAATACAAAAGATTATTGCACAGAAATTGCAGATTGCTAAAAAAGTTCTTTTCAGTGACAAATTAAGTGAGAGATTTTAGTACTGGTAAGCTGTTTGGTTCTGAATATACAGAAGTTCACAAGCATTTGTTTTTGAGCTCTGGTGAAATTTTTAAATGTCTGCAGTAACTAATCTTAGGATTTCTTTGTCTATTATTTAAACTTGTTTGTCGATAATAAACAATCAAGTCACAAAAAGCTAAATCGAATAAAGAGATCTATTTGGTAATTTTCCATGTCTACATTCTGTATTTTGTATTGTCTTGGGCAAGAGGAAAAATATGCAGATGAAGAAGACATAAGGCACAAACATCATACCAGCTGGAACAAGATAAATAACCTCCTACACACAAGCCATAGATCCTCAACAAGATAGATGAAAAAACAAACATTGCACCCTCAAGATATTTATATCCACACAGCTTGCAGCCCGAAGATTTTATGAATTTTCTGTATTTAAAACTTCATGGTTATAGTACTGTACATGTTTGATTTAATCACAAGCATAATCTGTTTAATGGTTGTTAAGCTGTTTTAATGAGCTATGTGATGCAAAATTAACTTTACCCATGCTGGATACTGTGGTGCACATTTCATGAACAAATAAACTGTGCCAGTGTCTGAATTTACAAATGCTGAAGTATTTTTGTAAAGTAACATTTATTTTTTTCTTCTCCTAATTCAAATTTATGTTTAAATAGCCCAGCAGAAGCTTATACAGTGTGTTCTTGTCACAGTTATTCAAGTCATGTTGCTTAAAACCTAAAAAGTGTCCTTTAGTCATACAAAAACACAGTGATCACACGCAAACGATTATATGTCCATATATATATAGAGAGATATTTTAATGGAAACACATTCATGTTTGGTCAAATAAAAGAATCAATACAGCTGGTGTTACTGTTTCCTGCTAAATGTGCATCCACAAGAGTGCTGCAGATCTACCTTCATCCGCTGGTCCATCGCCATAGCAACCTGGCCTAGTTACACAATCCCCTCGGCTTACCTGTACGATGCCCAGCTCAGGCCCAATTAACCATTCACATATGATAAGGCATAATATTTCCTCAGGAGCTAAGCCATATGACTGCAGCAGACAGAAAATGTCTCAATACTAAGATACTTTGTAAGAACGCAATGCTTGGACAGTTTTTTCTGCAATAAATAGTAAGCAAATTTATGCATATAAAACACAACGCTAATCATACAGAAATATAACTGAAATGTTGCTCTTAAGTTGAGTACATTTTGAGTGTCGTATGTTTTGTAGCAGGTGATTAAGAAGCAGAAGCTCCTGAGCTGAACTTAAAGGGGCTGTGCATGGATTACATACAGTGTGTCCCTGTTGCTCATACAAACTGCACTTTACTAGTGAATATTTACATCTACCTGTCTGTGTGTCTGTATCCAAGAATTTAAAGCTTCCAGTATAAAAACACTGTCACATTATACTGTATGCTGTACGTCGTAGTTTCATCATATATCATATTGTACTAGGATAATATATATTCTTTGTAAAGAGTATAAAACACAGCTGAGGATGGCGATAGAGAATAGGTAGCATTTATGACGTCAGGATTTGATTGACAGAGCAGCCTTGCGTCTCGTCTAATGGAGTCGAAGTCGTGGTCGAAGGGCTCGACGACTTCAGGAGTCATGACTCTGCCCATGAAAAGAATGGAGCCTTAAAGAAAAAGACAGACGAAGGGAAGTTTCATTTATGTGAACAGCAGAAACCTGGTGTAGAGGTAGAATCATGCTTACAATATTCACAGACTGTCTGGACTTAACATT
The DNA here is from genome assembly GCA_010277075.1 of Poeciliopsis retropinna. Classification (NCBI taxonomy): domain Eukaryota; kingdom Metazoa; phylum Chordata; class Actinopteri; order Cyprinodontiformes; family Poeciliidae; genus Poeciliopsis; species Poeciliopsis retropinna. The sequence goes on along the minus strand of VMRM01000002.1, from coordinate 15,888,688 downwards.
TTTTGGACACAGTGTCTTGCAACAGTATATGCATACTAATATTTTGGTATTTGTTTTACAGTAAACTAACACAAAAGAGTGCATACGTGTAAATTGGGAGGAAAATCATGATAGATGTGATTTCATTTTTTTCAACACTCCTTGAAGGTTAGAATAAGAAAACTGTCACATCCTTCTTTTTCAGAAGTCAGATAGGATGGAAAGCTACTGAGAGCATCAACTTGGTGGAAATTATTTATTGGAGGTGTCCAAGTGTAGTCCTTGAGAGCTACCATTCTGCAACTTCGAGATGTATGCCTTCTCCATCACACCTGAATCAAATGAATTGCTTGTTAGCAGGTCTCCGTTGAGATGAATGGATCCTGCTGAGGGACCTCAGCTGTGTGACTTCGGTGTTTTGGAGTTGAGATGGCTCTAAAAGTGGCAAGATGGACGCTCTCAAGGATTGGACTTGGACAGCCCAAACCAACGGAGCTCATTTCTGCCAAACCTTCCATTTATTTAGCTACATCAAATTCCTAGCAACATACCTGCTAAAGAAAAGCAACCCCACAGCATGATGCTGCCAGCATTATGTTGGCAGTTTTATGTTTTTTTATGTTTTTTATGTTGGCAGTTTTATGTCATTATGTGTGCAGTTTTAGTTTTCTGACATAGATGTCATTTTGCACGCAAGCTAAAAAGTTACATATTGATTTCCACCTGTTTGACCTTTCCATGGTCCCTGCTTTCACCTGTTTTCAACTTCTCCACAACTCTATAGTCTGCAAAGCTATATTAATGTTGAGATTTTATGAAAAACAGGTGATGTTTGTTCACTTATTATGTTACATCTTAAGGCAGTTGGTTGACCTGGATTTTATTTATGGATAACTGAGTAAAAGGACCTGAAATTCAATCCAAACCCACACGTTTACTATTTTGAGCATCATGCATCCTTTTCCTTCCGCTTCACAGATATGCACTGCATTGTGGTTTCTCAACACATACAAATCCAGTAAAAAAAAAACTCTGGAGTTTGTTATTGTGACATGTCAAAAACACAAAAAAGTTCTACTCTTTTGGAATGTCCTCTGCACAAGACTCCTGTTATACTGCACATTGATATGCACACACACAAACACGCACATGAACACACCTGTTCTTCTGTTTCTGATGACAAAGAAGAATGGATGATCCGCCATGACCTGCTGGTTCAGCACCAGAGTCCTGGTCAAGGCAATCATTCCTGACAGAGAACAATGAGGGATCAGTTCAGTACCTTTTCTACTTATCCACAGTAATCAGTGTAGTTTAAATTAATTTCAGTGTATGGAAGTTATTCACACGAAAGTGAAATACCAAAAAAAAAAAAAAAGAAAACCTACCAGATCCAACAGCTCCTTCTGAACCTTCCTCCGTCACCTCCAGGTAAGCCTTTTGCACTGCCTTTCCAATGTACAGGTCCTTACCACCTGCACAAGACACAGACGTCACAACTGTCTTTTTAACACGCACATAGGAAGGCAATTAAGTTTTAATATAGACTATAAGTTGCATGTTTAGCTCAAGTATAAACACAAAATAGCCCTGAGTGTTTATTAAACCAGCACTGACAAGCAGTCAGATAGACAGCATCAGGGGGCATCTTGGTTAAGACATTAAGTCAGAGGATACAGCCTAATTATTTCCACAGAGACTGAAAGTGAGTTAAGTGGCCTTCTTCTTATCTGCCTGTCCTGTCCTCTATTCATGTGAAGCTGAAGCTGTTTGAATAGGGACGTGCACAAGTTGCTATTCTGGCTAAAGACTAGACTTTACAATGTAATCCCCTTTTTTCCACATTATGGAAGTTGGATGATTTCAACAGCATAATTATTGTTATCAAAGCATATTAAATTAAAGGTTTTACTCCATCATTTACTGTATATTGGGTTAAAAATCTGCTAACTTTGTGTATCTTTCTGGTGCAGATGTAAAATATCTCCATATAGATCCTATATTTCTTTGGCTGTGTGTATCTTGAGCTGCTCTCTGAGGATTTATTTTTACTGCTTGATGTGACAGCTCCGAACTGCCCACTCACTGACAATTACTGTGGTTACCTTAAAAAAGTACAGAACACTACCTCCTGCTGCCAATATGTAGACTGCTGTTCATTTACCAGCTTTTGTCAGCTGTTTGTATCCATGTGACTATTATGAAAATTCACTTGCCCTGTCTGAATTGTGTGTCATGCCTCACCTGACATGGCAGAGAGATCAGCATCATTGCTGAAGATTTTGGTAATTCCCAGGTCCTGCAGGGTGGTTCTCAGATCAATCTTCTGCTCCACCTTAAACCTGATGGGTGATGTCAGTTAGGCAATGTAAAAGAGAAACAAGATGAGAACTCATATAAGGGCCGTGGGAAAACTGATGATATAAATAGCATTAAACTGCAGCAATAAAAACACGATGTAGTTACAATGACTTTATTTAATGGACCTATAAAAAACTGTGAAGTAAGAGAAGAACACAGTGCTTTGAGAAACATTTGCCTTAGAGAGTCCTTCTGCTTTTGTTTTGTTGTCACACCATTTTGTTCCAGATCATCAAACAAATATACAAATATAACCTCACTCTGAGAAAATATAATTGCCGTCCTTGTAAATTCATAGATCCAGTTTTATTAACCACCTTTTCAAAAATGTATTTGTAAAACTAGTGGCATTTCACTTGCAGTTCATGGGAACTGAATCGGATTCGGCAACATGGAGCGTTAACAGTTATTTTTGTTCTCTAATGTTCTCCAACAAACATCAAAGAATTACACAATTAAATTACTTTGACTAATATTTGTTGCAATGAATGTTATTTAGAGATAAGAGAGTGAACTGGGCTTATTGCATGCCACACCTTTAAGAAAAAAAGACAACTGTTTTTCTTTCCACATTATGCTAATCTGTCACATTTAATTGAGCTGATAAAAATACACTTTATGATTTGTGAGTGTAATTAGAAAAACATGTACACCAGAGTATGTAAACATTTGAAAGAGTTCAGTAAAATGTTTGTGTTGTGTCTTAATGGATAATTTGATTAAAAAAAACAAAAAAACCCCCAAAAAACATAGCAATGTATAGAAAGCATTACCATATAATTAACATTAATCATTTCTTAAGTCATATTACATAGAGGTTATCAGAAGGGCAGTAATAGTTACTTTATGACAACTTGTTTTAGTATATTTTATCAAAACATCTTACTTTCCATACCAATAAAAGTTAAGTGTTCTATTTCCTGTGAAAATATTATATTAATTAATTTTATCTGCAGATAAAATGAGTAAAGAGTTGCTTTTAGATTATAAAATCTAAGCGTTACGCATAGGGTAGCCTTAATCCATAAACATGGTGTTTATTAAACTAATGCATGAAGGGCAGAATCATAACTTTCTGTCTTGCCTTGACGTGCATGTATATGTTGTTTCTCACCTAGGCAGGTACACCTCCACCTTCTGTCGTTTGACATTGTTTGCCCATTCCTCCAGCAGTGGTGCTTTAATGATGGGCTCCAGGGAAGCCAGAGGAACCTCCTGCCGGGGCAGTATGATCATCATGGACATGTCCTCTCCCTCATAGGGCATCTCCAGGACTTGGTACACACCGCCGGCCTCCTGGGAGCCATCACTGAATTCACCTGAGCAAGAAGAGACCAAATGACAAGCTGACATGTCACGACACAAGTCAATGCTCGAGCGTTGGGGTCGGACTTCAGTTGTGGAGAAACATCCACAAATTGAATCATGCTGACACATGCTGACTGATATTTTGTAAAGTCATTTCTGAAGCGTTTTAATCAAAATCTAGTCACTTGAAAATAAATGACTGACACGAAATAATTTGAATGAATACATTTTAGAAAGCATGGAAACGTTACAGATGCTTAGTACATTTCAGAAACAAAGAAAAACTTTACAAAGACATTTCCAACAAAAAGTACTAAACTTGCTATTTCCATTTAATCTGGAGAATATATAACATTTTGTTTTTAAATACTAAAAAATTTTAACGTTTTAGTATTAAAATTAAGAAAACCAGAGTATGTATCTATGATGACGTACTCCGGTATGTCATCATAGAGAAAGTATTGGTGTGGCCCCTGTAAGGCAGAGTTACATGCTGTAGCCTGTAAGCGACAAAGAATACGGTAAATTGCAAGTAAAAGAAAAAAAGTGTGTCAGTAAAAGTTGTACAGGCAACAGGGACACCTTTGGGTTAAGGTTAATAGGATTGTGAAGAACACAGGGTGGACTGCAGCTGGAGTAAAAACTTGAAAAGCCACCAGAGCCTGACGAACTCAGACTACATGATACTACCGATACGCAAGTTTTGGTGTGAATTGTGGAGTATTAACAACATTAGTACAATTAATTAACAATTAAAAAAAGGTTAGGATCTCAAAATTTAATCATTAGATATTTATTTGCAGCTCGCCATCTTGACAATTGCTACAGTCTTGTTGTGCATTTCAAGGCCAATCAACCAACACAGTTTGCTGCCAAAGAAATGGCTTCTATGCAATACCCAGCTGGATCTGGCTTGTACCGCCGCTGAGGTGGTTCCAAGAAACAGGAACTGCACAGGTGATTAGGGAAGGACGAGTTAAGGAGGTTAGCCACTATGACTGTTCTGCAAAATGAGACAGAAAAAATGTGGTCTTTTCCACAAGGACCTATCCCTGTTTACAGCTCTCACACACACACAGTTGACACATTCACACCCTCTGGACTCATCAGAGGAAATCACATGAGGGATCCCTCTCGTTCATGAGTGTGTATGCATGAATATGTATCTGCATGTATGTGTCAACGCTCTGCCCACACATGCAGATGTCACCAAAATAACTCAAATGCGCCAATTTTAGTTGCAGCTTAACAACATGATGCAACTGTTTTTGGCAGTACAGAAGGCACTAAGGAGAATAAAAGACTGAGAGGAAATACTGAAATATTTCATATTTTAGGAGAACAACAGTTACAAATTGGGCAAATTCACTGAGCCGAAAAAATGCCTTTGCACTCTGCTAACACTAAATATCAATATTTTAGACCTTAGATTAACATTTTAAATCACACTCAGAAGTAAGTGCAGTAAAGTAAAATTTCTAAATAAAGATACACTGGTCCAGTTCTGCACACACAGGCATGCAGACTCATGCCTACCGTAGTAAAAGTCTCCCTGCTGGTACATCATCAGGGTCTGGACCTCGGAGCCATCATCTCTACTGAAGGAAAAGGTTCTGGTGTTCTCTGGCCTGAACTGATTTTTCCAGGATCCTCTGAAATAGACGGCGTTCACCAGAGTGAGACGGGTGACGCTGCTGAAATCCTCGGCTGACACCAGTGAACGAATCTTACCTGCAGGGAATAAAATTTTGACTGAATTATGTTCTAAATCTGGATAATTTTCCTAAAGAAGGTTAATGCTGTACTGAAGTTTTGAAGTCATGACAAAGAATTATGAAGCATTAGTGCACTTAGGCTTTACACAGCTTGGTTTCTTCTAGTTAAAGTAAAAACTGTAAACATTATAAATGCTCCTCACCTGCTGTATAACCCCCCTTTTGACTATTTGTCTCACTTACTCTCTGTGTGATTCTCCACCCAGTTGTTGATCTGTTCCGCGACCACCGGAGATTCGCTGAAATCCACAGTTTTCACTTCGGCCTGAAAGTATTTCTTCATCAGGTGTAGAAAGTCTGGGTTAAAGCTGAAACCTTCCTGCAGGAAGAGGCTGTTTGCAAACCGGATCACGTACTGGGCGTCATCATCGGAGAGCGCCTCTGTCAAGTTCTGGAGCAAGGAGAACTCCACACCTACATGGATAACAGCAGACACACACACATTCATCCCGTCCCAGTGTGTGTGTATCCTGCACACACATGTAGTACATGTTTACACTCCTTTGCCATGTCAAAGTCATATGAGTTAAATCGAGGATTTGAGTAATATTTTGAAATATTAGCCAGATTTTTTTTTATCTAGTATTCAAAAATGTAATTTGCAGAAATTACATAAAAAGTTAAGTCTTTCAGAGCACAAATGATTATTGTACTCAGGTAGAGTCTTTCTTGTTTTTTCATGCTGTTGCTGTATTTGAAGCATCAGCTTTTGTTTTGTTTGTGGCATATTATGTGGTTTTGCTACTTAAATTTTACAGCATACTTTGTCATTTGTATCAAAGTAAAATAAAATGTTTACATTTACAGTGTTGCTATGATGTTCTTATCTTGCTGGTCATTCAAAATGACCACCTGATCATCTCAGTCTGAAAATTCAATGAGCATGGCCACCAAGTGGTTAATTATTCAACAGCTATATTAATCAGAAAATAGGCCCATCTCCCCTGTCATGCTGAGGTGAGTGAACCTTCATCAGTACAGAGAGAGCAGCTGAACACGAGATTAAAAACCATTAACACCAGTTCATTGCTTCAGCAGTTGCGTGAAGCAATATTATTTTGTAATCTGGCTTGGTAACGCAAAGCGTTCAGTGCAAAGTTTGGTTAAGTTAGATGACTGACAAGGTAAAATTCATCATGTGAAGACACTAAGAGCCTTTCAGCAGCAGGTGAAATATTTACTGATATGTTTTTCAAAAAGACTCATCAGAAAAGAAAAAGTTCTAAACTATCCATTTTATATTTTTAAGCAATTTGAAATTGTGATTTTTAAAATAAAGTTTTAAATGCGTACCAAATTTATTTTCTATACATTTCTACATAAAAAAAAACAAACAATTATCTTCCAGATTTGACACATGAGCTATTTATTAAGTGGACAATTTGAATCTGCTGGTACTGTAAACCACAGCACCTGATCTGACAACCATGCAGGACAATGGTGCATTATTCTCTCAGCCTGCTGAGTGTGATGCTTGGGAAGTTTATCTCACCAGGCAGTAAGTGACTGAATCCCACAGCCTCTCGTATCTCCTCCAGTGAAGCCCCCCGGGCTCCCAGCTCCACCATACCGAGGGCAACAGAAACACTCAGTGGAGAAAAAATGATGTTTTCCTGACCCCCTGCAGCCTGCAGCTGGTGGTACAGTCTGACCGAAAACTCCGATGTGGCGTCCTCTGGAACGTCCGCCGCCCAGCAACCGTAGCCCGGCAACAGGATGGAGAGCAGGAAGAGGAAGAGCGGAGTCGAAACCTCCACGACTGACATCTCAGCGCAGATCACAGAAGAGCTGGTCCAAAGGAGGAATAACTGAAAGGAAAGCAAAATAAGATGAACAATAATATAAGGAGAAGATGAAAGCTGTGGAGATGGATAGATAGATGAGTTAGAGAAAAAGAAGTGATACGAAGGAGATGTGCACCCAAAAAATGTGACAGGAAGGCAAGCAGATGAACATGCTGAGAGGAAATGATTTGTGGAGGGGACAGAGTGATGAGCAGAGAGAGGAGGATTGCAGGAAAGATAAAGAGGTGAAGGTATAGAGACAAGAGGATAGAAAAGAGGTGAAAAAGGAAAACCTCCCAAACCTTCTGACAGAGATGAAAAAGACATCAGGGATATAAAAAAAACACAAAGAATATCAAGGTCAAAAACGAAAAAAGAAATGTCTGTCAATTGTTCTGTCATTGTTCTGTCAAGGAAAAAGCAAAGTAAGTAAACAACTTTTATATTTAAAAAATACAAATTCTTATAATGGCACCATTAAATTCCATTAAACTGAGACAATGAACTTAGGAACGTTTTTAAAAAGGAAGGCATCCAGTTTGCAAATTGTCTTGGCTTTCAATTTTTTTTTTTTTAAATATTTGTGCTTCTGAGTAATAGTCACTGGATAGCTGTGGTACTGTAAAATGACGACGCAAACATTTTGGTTGAAGACTACGTTTTTTCACAAAGATATAATACCTCCATATCTGTGTGAGGTATTATAAGACAAATACTTTATGTTGTACCCAACATTTTCTAGAGATTTCAAAAAGTAGATTTTAATGTCAGTAATAATTTTGACCTCGTTAAAATTTGTCCATCTGTATCAACAATCTCTCCTGGTCCAGCTTGTAGCAGTCTTGACTTGTAGTCTCAATGTAGCACAAAATCAAGATGGCCACCAGGGCAGATGCTGGACACTCTTGCCTTTAAAGCAAGATATGCTGTCAGAGCTGCACTGCTAGTTTGTTGATGGCTAAGGGACGTAAACAGAGTAATAAAGGAGGCGTATCCTAATATATGAGCATATGTGGATTAGAGAAAAATATACAAGTTCAAACTTAAGCTCCGATTTATTGTTTTTAAAAATCTCAAATGTCATCAGCATTTTCTCAACTCACTCTCCTTGTCATTCTAGTTTTATCTGTCTACCCCAGCCTCTTGTCTCTCCACTTTTCTACCTTCTTTACCTCCCTATACTGAAAAGAGATTACAGATAGACACTGCGCTTTTTTTCTAGTACTGTTGTTGCCAAGCAACATTGTTTTTTGCTGACCAAATGGAGAAACAGAGAGTTAGGGGTATAAAGCCAAAACGTGCAGGAAGTTGGTGAATTTAGACAGTGATAAAGAGGTAACAGATTGTTTTGTTGTCGTTTTTTCTGCTTCGCCGCTGGCATCAGAGATGCCATTAGCAGTCCCAAGAATGGTTGGAATCTGCTGGCTAATGCTATGTGTGTGAGACGGCAGGTGACAGTGCTGTCAACAACAGAAACAATGGATATCGGCCAGAAAAATGGGCGCCCCATCCCGCTGTGTCCTGTTCTTTCTTCTGAGCCAGTCCATCTGACAGCAAAGCAGTATCCAGTTCTAGCATAGCTCTGTCCTTCTGGCGAGAAAAACCTTGAAATTCATTAACAAGCACTGTAGGATTAACTAAAGCCTGATATGGATTAATCTTCATCATAGACTTTGACTGTTCTCCAAAAACCCATCGGGTTTCATGCCACGGTTCGGGCTGATTATTATTTCGACTCCAGCCTGCAGTCATACTAGTGTTAATACTCGGGAGAGAGCACGTTATCTGTGGCCACCAGTAGTTTGAAACAACAATTACATTTTTTAGTCAGGATAGTTTCAGTAAAGACAAGTGTTGACTCTGAATGGTTAACGAGAGAAACAAGTTTTCTCATGGAATTTGTTGCTGCATATGAACAGAGTAGTCAAAAGCATGACAATACATTTTGCATTTTACAGTCTGCTGCCGTAGAACCCCCTTTCACTCTTTTCAGTGAACATATGCGTATGAAATTGTCTACTTGAATGGCCTAAAGGATCACAGCAAACTGGTTTTTATGAGGAAAAATCCAGCTGAGTTTACAGTTGCTGGAATCAACCAAAGCATGATTCTCCTTTACAAAATGAAATAGCCAAGCTACCATCTAAACACAACCAGACCACTTGTGGGTCTGATTGAGGGGTTTTGGGCAAGGTGCGTATTATGAAAAGATTTAAATAACATGATTTCTTTTACCATCATTGTTATAAGTCCAAATCACCATGAGATTGACTTCTCTTGAACAAAAGAACATTTTCGAACATCAAAATTGAAGTCAAAAGAGAACTTAATCCTAGAGAAAATTTAAGAAGCTCCAGAAAAGGTTAAAAGATCTCACAATCTGACAGATTTAGGCAAATCTTGTCTGACAAAAATGAAGGATGCTGAGAAGACTGAATAGTGAAATTAAATCATAAGGTTTAATAACTTTAATAACTTTAATAACTAATAAGCTATTAAAGTCATAGCTTATTAGTTTTGTGTGCACCGTAATAATGCAGATTTATGTTTATATTTCCCCCTATAATAGTTGGGTCAACTGTAGTATAAATGCCCAATTAAGCATTTAAGAACAATCTTTAAATTATTTCATGGCCTAATTTATTTGCATGACAAAAACCTTATACTGCTGCCACCGACGTCACACACTGCAGCTCTTATTTATACAGGAAACCATTCTCACCTAATCTTGTTCATCCCATGTTGCCCAGAAAAAGAAGCCGCCCCAGAGGGAAGGGGCAGCTGGCACACATGTAAATGCAGGTAATGTTTCTGACCTTCTGAGTTGTGGGAGCTGAACTTTTTAAAGACTGGCACTCCTATTTTTCTGTAAGAAAAGTCTGAGCAACAAAGCTCAGGCAGGGAGAGCAGTCACCATGTGTGGCGGTGTGAAAGCATGAGAGGATAACAACACCATGGCTGGCTGGCTTTTACTTGAAATGGTGACACCGTTTCGACCTTTGGAGTTGTGGCGCTCCATCTGTCAGCTGGTCCCACGCTATGCCAGCTTGGTCATTGATGAGCATGAGCACAACTTTAGTTTTGGTCTACTCGGGTGGTTTTCCCACAATACCTTAAAAGGGAAGCGCTAACAACAAGCCATAAATGCTCCCCCGCGACTAAAAGGACAGAATGTGTCAGGAGATCTCCCATGGTTTGAGTTACAGGAGTTTAATCCTGACAAGTTAATTCCATGCAATTAAACTCTCTGGCCTTTAAAAGCTGCCTTTAATCTCTCTGTGTAATCCTAATTCTCAGACTGAATAGTTCGGTGGTTGACATTTTTGCAATCAAAACATGATGTGTTCACGTACGTAATCCTTACTGCCATTTAAACTTGACACCTTTCGACGGCATGCCTGGAAGACCAGGGGAATTTACTAAACATCCCCTCTTCGTGATTCAGATCCACAAGCACACGGAAGCACACGCACGGCACCTCAGGTGCTTACGCAGAATTTCAAATCAAGATTGCCAAGGCAACTGCAAGTGATGGGCATTTTTCATTTCGCCAAGCTGATGGGGAGACATTTTTCTTTCACCCTTTGAATATATCTCACTCCTTCAAGGTAGGTAGATAAACCCCTTTCTCTTTTCATACTCCACTAAGCAATTTCTGTCACCAATAACATCTCTCTTTGAAAGATTTCTGCACATCAGTTCCAGTCACTTAATGTCCCCCTTCTGTAATACACACACACAAGATTAACAGTCATGACTGCACTGCAGTTTCAGGGAAAAAAAAAAAAAGACAAACCTGCCTGTGCCTTCTCCTTTCATCTCTCTGAAAATGAGTAGATGCAGCAGACTATTTTTTTCTTATTTATGAGGTTTAACGCTTTCAAAGTGCTGAGGCCTAGACAAATTCTGTGAAAATGCTAACATCCTTTTTCATCAAGGCCTATTCCTCTGGGAATAAGCTGCAGAGAGTGATGTCCATGATTATGTCTGGCACAGAAAAACCTTGAATTCCCGCAGTGTGTCTGTAGAAAATGGAAGGGTAATCTTGGCATGACTTCACTTTGAATATGTATAACTTATGAAGGGCTTCGCAGAACGGAGATAATGGATGCTGATTATCATTCATGAGTTTTCCTTAGAGGTGCCACTGGGGCAGCTTTCAATTTTAACTTGAACTACAGCAAATGCAGGAAGACACATGCATGTGCACACTAAAAGTGATTAAACTTACATTAAACCGACATCATTAATGTTAAATCACTCCTGCAGTGAAACGCTCTGGTTTCAGCTCTTTGTGCAGTGAAAATGTATTAAAAACTCTCTCAACTCCTTGCAACTGGGAAAGTTGCTGTACAATTTATGTCTTGAAATGGAGCTTCAACACCATGCTAATTTCTCAAAGTATTTCTTAAATTTGTAGTCAAATAAAGTTATTATTTCATAAAATTGTGTCAGTTAATTCTGGAGCAGAAGCTGAACCATCCCACTGAACAGCTTCGCTGACATGAAACCCGAACAGTTTAAAACTTTTAACTACTTTGCGGTCAGTAGGAGACAAAGCAGGACACTCCAGTGGTGGATGAAGACCCCAACAAGGAGGATCCAATCCGTCGGTCAAACTGTTTTTTGATATGACAGTATAACTCATTTTATGGAAGAAATTGAATTTTTACCTTTCAAATTCAGCAGTCAACACTTTGTACCTTTGACTTTTATTTTAACTGTGGGCCAAAAATGAAGAGAAGACGGTAAATATGATGAGATGTTCTCTGTACTATGGGCTGGTATGACAATATCAGCTGAAACAAGGTCAACAACAGGAACTCTAATAAATGTCTGGAACCATCTGTAGTCAGAAAATTGTTTTCTTGGTGACCGGACTGTACTTGATGGAAGAAGCTAGGCAAAAGTCTTCCATATTGTCTTTCTGCTCATGGAAATAACAATAACATTTAGATTAAAATAGACTCCTGATTGTTTAGTTGATGATGAATCTAAATAAATGCCAATTTATTGACTGATATAAACTCAAAATAATCCCACTGCAGAGCTCTATCTTTACATGTCTTTAGATTATACATCCTTATTTAGACTCAACTGGTCCTGAACTTTATATTGTTTGTTCTTATTGAGTTCTGTTACGTGAGATAGAAAAATCTTTGTCAAAATCATCTCCTTTAAATGTTTACAGTTAAATTCCTATATGCTAACCAAATCTTGATCGTGCATTTCCTGAGGAATCAGTTTGTAAACTATTCACTGTACTCTCCATACAGGGCGAAACTAATCACAGCTACATCTAAAAGAAGAAAGCTGAATGAGGAGTAAACTGAGCACACACAAAGAACAAATAAACCAGTTTAACCTCTTTGGGCATTTTGCAAAAGAAAAGACCTAAATAACAACATGTAGACAAGGGAGTAGGTGGAGCCGAAGAGCTGAAAATGAACATCTTCCTCACTGATACCTGTTTTTATTTAGCAACGATAATATCTAACGACCCAATTTCTTTGTCATGCACCAACACTCTACACCAAGGTAAACTTAGCAGCGCCCTTTTTCTGTCTTCCCACACGTTGTATCAGCAACGTACACACACAAACGCACCAGCAGCTCAGCTGCTCTGGGAGCAGAGTGAGAACCTCTGCGCTGTAATTATATGAGATTGTATTTAGGGTCAGTGTGAAAAGTAAAAAGACCAGAGGTTTTGTCACGCACAAAGAAGACTTTTTGCCTCCAGGGTGCAGGAAGGGGAATAGTCACTGAGTGCTGAGAGAAAACAATACATGTAGTATGTATTTGTATGAGCATTATTAAGAGGAAATATAGATAATGCAAGGTGGAGGATTCTGAATGAGATGCCAAGTGTGAAGAGAAGAGATCGCAAAAATCACAAAGATCGCAGTCTTGGACAAATAAACTGTAACAGTTTTAGCTTCTTTAGGCAATAAGGCATTTTAAGGAAGGGGGAGAAAATCCCCTTGTTCATATTTCTAGACAATGGGGCAGGAGAAATTTAGGCATAAACTATTTTAGCAGTATATTTTTAGCATCTATTGACTTACGTTATAGTGATGGAACTAACACATTTGTCATATTTTGCTCAAATTTTATTCACATTTTGAGAGAACAACATGAAGTAGTGCATAATTGTTAGGTGGAAGAAAAAAGCATAAATATATAATCTTTATTTGTATGCAGATTTAACAAGTGTGGTATACAGATTCAGATTTACTCTGATACTCCTGAATAAATAACAGTAAAATCAATAGATTTCAGAAATCCCACAATTATGAAAAAGGTCCTTTCTTGTGTAATTTAATCTCAGCATAAAACTCAAGAAGTCTGTTGGGAACAAACAAAAGAATGAAGAGGTCAAGGAACACAGCAGTGGAGATGTTTAAAGCAGAGTTAAGGTTATAAAACATCCCTTGTCTTGAACAATTCAAAGACCATTGTTCAACCAATGATCTGAGCATTTTACAAACAGATTTTACACAACAACGCTTCCAAGACATGACTGATAGGAGAGCGTAAATAAGGACCAGGAAGTTACCTTTTAGAGGTTGCAATTGTCCAGATCTAAAACTAATTAAAAAACTGAAAAGTGTTCACTTAAACTCTCCCAGTCTGATGGAGCTTGAACTTCTTTCCAAAGATTCTCAAGATGTGCAAAGCGAGAAGAAAAACACCCCCAACGATTTCCAACTTTAACTGCTGCAAAAGGTGACATCACTTTATATTGGCTCACAGAGTTCAAATACAGATACACACCACACTTTCCAAGTTTTTATTTATGACACTTATGTGACATTTTCTTTACACTACCAAAAAGTCCCAATATATTGTAACCAGTGGTTCTGATGTAAGAAAATGCAAAGAGGATCAAATAGATTTCATCTGTTCAATAACCTGTTCCGGCATTTTAAGAGTAGTAAGTATACATTGTTGCATAAAAGAATGATCTGTCCATTATTCCATGACCAATTTACTTTCAACATCCCATCTGTTTTTCACACAGAAATCTGTTTCTGTTCATTTCATCACCTCCACTCTGGATACAGCTGCCAGCTAAAACTCTATTAGTCACCATATTGATTTTAAGGAGCATTTCAGTGTGTGAACAAGTGTGTTCCATCCATCCATCCATCCATCCATCCATCCATCCATCCATCCATCCATCTCCATCCATCCATCCATCCATCCAATTTAAGGATTTTCCTACATTACAAAGCATATCTGCAACAAAAATTTTAAGATGAACAAACATAAAATTGATCTCTGTGTGACAGTATGCCAACCTGAGTCAATCAACATGTAATAATACACTGGGATATTTTAAGTATTCTCCTTCCCAGACTGTTTGCCTTCCACAAGATGTATTTCAATTGAAAAGGTAATCAATAACATTTAGGTGAAGCGCCTTGTTACTTACCAATATACTTCTTCAGTTTTAAACAATTTCACACTTGATTAAATCATTTCTATATTCTGATTTTATAACCATGTGAATCATTATCCAGTTGCTAAAACATTAGTGAACAAACAGCATAATGAAGACCAAGGGCTTGTGGAGTTGTTTAAAGCAAGGTTAGATTCTAACACATTATCCCCAGCTTTCAACATCTCCACTGTTCAATCCATGCAAATGGAAAGAGCAAAGCAAAACTGCACACTGACCAAGACATAGTTATTGTTTTCTTCATTTCTTTGTTGGTTTAAAATGTTATCCAACATTCAAATGTGTTTGAAAGCAACGTTTTAAATAATAGTAAGCCAAATTATGATTTTCTTGTTTGGTACTGTATTATAACAAATGCAAAATCAGTTCAATGAAAAAATAAATAAACATTTTTCTGTGCTCTGTTGGATTTAAGAATAGGAGAAAAGCACAGTAGGACTGGTTCTATCTCGAGGAAAGACACAATGTACAGTGTGGGATAAACAACTGCACTGCCTATTACAGGTTTCTGAGCAGAAAAACTAACAGAAACACATCAATAAACCCTGCAAACACACACGCATAATTCTGAAGGACGATCGCAGCTCCTGGATGTGAGGTAGGTTGCTTTTCCCTTCCCTGCCTGTTTGGTTTCACTTGGATGATTCGAAAGGCATTTAATTATTGAAATGCAATTAAGGCATTAATGCTCTGTGGGAATAGGCAGCACCAACACACACACACACACGAACACGCACACACACAAGGCAGGGAGGAACAGCAGGGATTAAGCAGAGATTCAGACGAATATGGTTTTAATTCGATGGGATCAGGATTTAAACAGATACTCTTTTTGTGTGCAATATGAACTAGACCTGAATTAGGACATTAGCTGAGATGACAGAGATAAAGAGATTAGAAGTGGATTGAGACCATGAGGCAGGACAGACATGAGTACTATGTTATTAACAGAAGACGCAAAATCATCTGAATTCAACTCAGACTATGTTAAAATTGAATAAATTTTTATTGAACGTCTTACTTTTCCAAATTATTACTTGGAATGTCTTTTCATCAACATCTATTAAATGCCCATCTCATTAAGAAGTAACATCTGTGGGATCAGTTCATAACCCATCAAGCCTGTTAGGGACATGAAATACCTGCATGAAAGGGGGGCAAAAACAAGAGTGTGAACTGGTGTGTGTATGTTTGGGTGGGGATAAGGTACATGACCAGGCTGCTGTGCAAGGCGTCTCGCTAAATTACACATATTTGCTCAATCCTCCTTTGGCTGCATTTCAAGGACAAGAACCCCACGGCATTCACTGAGATGATTTAAAACAACAGGAGGGGAAGCAGTGCATCGCGACAAACACCAAACAGTCCTGGGTGGTGGACACATGGTCAGTGTTCATCAGCCTTAGTGCGTCCCAGCTTTACCAAGCAGCCCACACATGTTGATTACGCCATTAGTCCCTTCACTCAATGCCATCAAATGCCGACACCTTCACAAAAAGTCAGCCTTGGGATAAACTCACATGATAGATATATATGTATATATTTTTTTTCATGTAGCAAAGCTCCAAAGCTGTGATACTGACTTGTCTCTTAAATAAATTGCCGGCGGCAGTCTGAATCGGAACCACCAGAATGTGAAGCATAAAGCGGCTCTTACCGTCAAAGGGCGTAAGGTAAAGCAGGACGGATGGATAAGTGAGGAATCTGCTGCTCTCATCCGCAGCTCACAGCTTGTTAATTTGCCGCAGACTCCGCCCCCTTGTCACCGATTGGTCCACAGCCTCTCAACCAAAGAGTACCGACGTGGAGCGAAATAAATCCCCGCTACATCTTTCCTGAATTGCAAATGCCGCCCTCACACTTTGGGTTTTATGTTTTAATTTGGAATCGATTAATAGTTTTGTTCATATATTTAGTCATATGATCCGCTTCTTTTTGGGCAAATGTTACACTAGTGTTGAGATCACGTGATTAATTATTATATTATATTATATTATATTATATTATATTATATTATATTATATTATATTATATTATATTATATTATATATATATATATATTATATTGTGTTTGAGTCTGTTTGGTTTTCCTTGCCTGGGAGTATTTTAATAAATAAATTAATTAATTAATTTATTAAAAAAACTTTCAAATTTACTTAGGACAAAAAATTGCTATTAGTTATAAAATGTATTAGTATTTACTTTCAATCCATAAATTCAAAAATTAAAGTAATATATTTTGAAAAAAATAAAGATCGTAAACTACTTTGTATTCGGAAGTATTAATATTATTATTATTAAATGCTATGTAATGCTAGTATTAAATGCTAGAAACGTGACTAAAAAGTTTACTACAGAATTTAGCGCTTTGTGTGAAATGTGTAACAGCTGTTTTAGATTTCAAAGGTTAGTGATATATTGCTGAGTATTCCACAAGGCAGTCCTGTTTCACAGTCTTTGCTTTTTTCTCCAAAATGGAACTTGAAAAGTTTAATGTTGAAAAGCACAATTAAACTGCATTCTTCAATTACGCATGCTGTTTAAAGGATAAGAACTGTATTCGTGGAAAATACAGAATAAGAACATTTCAGTTTTGTTTTAATATTGTCAGATCAGTGGTAGGGAAAGGCGTAGTGTTTCCTGGGGTGGTTTGAGAATCACTGGGCTATAAATAGTGGATCTCAAAAGTTTGCATGCATTTTCTTTTTTTTAGGGCAAAAAAATTGGTAAAAAAAAAAAAAATCTTAATATTAAACAATCTGCACTTTTTTGTACTTCTTTTTTGGCTTATCAATTCTCTGCCAAAATATATCACATTTTCTCTGGAGTATACATTTTTACTTTTAAGTGATGCAATAACCACAGACACAGGAAGGCTAACTTTACCTGTGTTGTAGTTTATTATATTGTGTTTGGCTGGTGTGAATTTAGAATGCCACACTCTGTCACTGTTGGTTGTAATTTAATAAAAAAGAAATAGTGAGGTGAGTGTGTGTCACTTCATAGACAAGAAAACACAACTTTTGAAGGATTGCTCTTTTGGCTGGAGAAAGTATGCAATTTACCCACAATCCATTGCATTGTAAACAATATGGCGAAGTCTGTGTGACAATATTTTATTAAAGTTTTTAAAAGAAGAGCGCAGCGGGAAAGAGCCAAACACAACTTTATTTTTATTATTTATCTTATTTATTACTTTAACTTTATTTTTACATCTAAGGTAAATATTTTAGATGTGAAAATACCGTCACAAATTGATTGCTAATCGTTTTATAAGATTCTGTTCTGTGTATAAATGCTGATTCATCGCTTGAGCTTGTGAGCCTTTTTGTGCCTTACTTCTTAGAGTTAAACTGTTACAATTAGGGATGCACAGTGGCACAGATTTTAGCACAAATTGAGACTTTCTACATTGACTTTACATGTTCTTCAGGTACATGCATGGGTTCTCCCAGCAAGTGACAGTTGTGGTGTAACTCTTATTAAAATCTGTTATAAATAACTATTTAAAATATTGCTTTTTGCCAAGACCTGTTCAAGTTTTTAACACAAATAGTTGATATAGCTTATGACATGATTGATTTTTTTGCATATTTATCTTTGGTTTGTTTTTAAAATTCTTCATCAACTTTTCTCTTTCACAATAGTGTTTTTTTTTGTTGTTGTTGTTCTTTTTATATTATTACGTTCACATCTTGTTTTTTTATCAACACCATATTTTCTGCTTTTGAATCAAAATCACAGGGCTGAATGTGGGAAACCTGGCATTAGTGAACAATCACTCCACAAGGGTCATTGATTAGAGCAGCATGACCAACAAAAACAGCGGAGAGGACTTGCATCAAAAGGCCAATACCAGTTTAAATTTGAAAAACATTGCTAACAAGCTAATTGAACAAAATTTATATCCTTTCAGGGCAACTGGTCAAAGTGTTTAGTAATAAAAACTGAAAAAGAAAATGTAATGAAACCTGTCAAGACAAATTGATAGAGCAAAATCTAATAGCCCTAACACCTGTCTCCTTCATATTTGATAGTTGTCAGGATGAGATAAGTTTTCAAGCCTGATTTAAGGTACTAAGGCACATATACTAAGAATACATTAAATTTCCCAAATATTTAATTGACCTTAACAGATGCCTCATTCTGATTGGCATTTCCCTCTTTGCAGTTGTGGACAGCTGTTTACACCCCATGCAATTTCTGGTGAGCATCTTAGTGTCAAACATTTAAAATCTCAACACGGTCTAGGCATTCAAGAAGCAATCAGTTTTCCAACAACAGAGAGCCTAGATCCTCTGTACACAGCAAAGTGTAATACAAGGGGGATGATTTTTATCAGGTTAGTGAAAAGGTGGAACTGGTAAGAAGAGATTGAAATGAATAACACATGTTTAACAGATCAGAGAAAATTTATTAGATTGAAAGACAGAAACTTTTAGATCATAGACTTAATACTAGAAAATTTCTTTGACCCACACAAGGATTATGATTGGATGGTTTATTTGCTCTGATATCTGTCTTAATTTAAAACCAGTTCATCCATGTACATAAAGTATGAACCCTGAACCACACAATATGATATAACAGATGGAAAGACCTGGCCTTATTAAAGAACACACAAACTTCTTTTGGTAATTTTCATCACACTGACACAGACAGAAACTACCTATGTGGTTTTTAAGGTCTTTAAGCTTTGATGAGACCCACTTGATATAATTTGACAGCAGAACCTGTAATTTATGTCCAAATGGTATATTCAAAGTTGTAGGCCTTTCCACAAAACTTTCAATAATTTTCTAGCAAACAAAATAAAAGCAAGCAAAAGTAACATCGAAGAAATTAAACATCAATCTAACAATTACATGGTGATGATGAAAAGAGCAAGATACATAGAAGCAAATGAGCTCATAAATAAGTTTGTTAATAATTTTTTTTGTTTGTTTTGTACTTTAAAGTAATTTCTCAGGTGGTAAATAACTAAAGGAAAACTACATGCACATACTAAGTCTGTTATTGGTGGGTATGGAGTTACGACATCGAGACCTTTCTCCTGGGTCTGATTGGCTGTTTTTGGTCGGGAGCGGTGCATTTCCTCAGACTGCAACAGGAGCTCAGGAAGGAGGTGGAGGACATCACTCTTTTGTCTCATAGCATATTCTCAAGACAAGGTGACAGTTCTAACAAATATGTAAAAAAACATATTCTTCATGAAAGTTACATACTGCAGCTTTATTTATAAGGTATTTGTATAAGGTATATAAGTGTACGTTATTAATATAAAGTTTATCATTGCTGATGTTAAGTAGTAGTGAAGGACTGCAAGCTGTGGTCATGGAGTTGTAAAAGACAGGTAGGATAATACCATTTGGAGTAGGAGTGAGGAGGAGGAGATGTAAGAGAAGCCGGAGAAGTATGAAAATGGAGCAGGAACCACTAAAAACCTGCCAGACGTGATGCATAGGAGTAGGTTGACATTATATCTTTCCTCTGTATTATATTAACTGGGGTTAAGCACAACCCACTTAGTCCTCAACCTGGCTGTCGCAGGTTCGCTTCTCGGCCTGCCGACCTTTGCAGCAAGTCTTTTCCCTTCTCTTATTCCCCACTTTCCTGTCAATTCACTGTGAAACAAAAGCCACTAGAGCCAATAAAACCTAGACAAAAAAAAAAGAATTTGGTCCAAACTTCTGATTTCTGACATCTGACACGCTAAAAAGTATTAATTTTCCTTCAAACATATTTAATTCTTTTTCCTGACAGATTTGTAAATTAATTTCATTCAGAGTGAGTCTTCCGCATACTTAGATGATGATAGCTGTTAATTTTAATCATGTCCACAACCGTGCACAAGGTACATTTAGGTGCAATTTACCTATTTGATCATAAATAAGAAGGCTTACTCCGAATAAAACTAATTTGCCAGATCTGTCAAGAACTGAGAACTTTGAAATAATAATACCAGCTGAACAGGATCAACCACAGTGCTTCTCACGTGGTTGAGAAGCACCATGTGAGTTTGAACTAACTCACGTTGAGTTAATTAAAATTAATTAGTCCGAATTAATGCTTAATTAATGCTTATAGTTTGTAAATGGTCTTGATAAACTACTATTTGAGATGCTCTTCTTTTTGTGTCTGCCAGCTTTGTGAGTCAATAAGTATTTGCTTGTATGCTAAAACAATTTTCGGTTAGATCACTTTAGAATTAAATTTACCTCTTTTATCAGCATGTTAGTTATATTTTGAACCATTTTGGGTGAAATAAAAACCAGGAATTTATAATTATTTGTCTTTTCAGTTTCTGAAGAACAGTATAAATATGAAGAAGTTACTTTTTCAGAGAGAATTTGAGGGATGTACGCATATATTCAGACTTTTTACTCTGATATCATCAAATAGATCCACTTGCTCAAGAAGGCATGAGAAAATAGAGTCCATCTGTGTGATTTAACATCGCTATGAGCAGTCAGGAAACAAACTGTTGAGAAATTCACAAGTTTGAGCCATAAATTAATAGGTCTATCCCAGGCATCTGGCATGTCACTCAGCACTATTCACTCTGTTACCTTCTAAGGAAGAAGTTATCCAATCTACTTAAAGTAGGCCAAATATGGCAAGTAGAAAAACCACCAGGAGGTTGTGGTGGAACTGCAGATTTCAAATGTGAGAATCTGTTGAAAGAGCAACTATCAGTTTTGGCCTGAACGTTTCCTCTTCAAAGAAAGCTCCTGATGAAAAAAGCCACAAGATGTTCAAGTTTGTTTGTCAAAAATTGTACGGTAATATGGGAAATGTGGAAGAAGATGTGCTTTAGGTTTGATAAGAGCAAAATGAAACTGATACTGGACATTGTGCAGAACACATGGTTCTATAAGTTCTATAAGTTCTTATAGAACCATGTGTTCTGCACTTTTTCTTTGAAGAGGAAAACTGGTCAGTGGGAAGATGGATGGTGCTAAAAACAAGGCAGTCCTAATTAAAGGCTGCTGCTGCTGCTGAACTAATCATCCAGGAAAGGATGTATTTGAATTTTGTAAGACAACTTAATTCATATGTTAGAAAAGTCCTGTCAAAGTCCAAACCTGAATCTAATGAATTTCTGAAAGGTATGATCACAGGCTCTGTTTAATCAGACTTACTGAATTGGAGCTATTTTGTACATCAAGATGGGAAAGAATTTTAATCTGTAGATCTGCAGATATAAAGCTTTGAGACACATTGCAAAAACAAAATGTAACTGCAATTGGACCAAAATGGGTCTCTGCAGTACACTCCAGCATGTCTCCTGAGCTGAATACAAATGCGTTTCACACTTTTCTCAAATTTCAAAATCATGTATCATTTTCCTTCTTCTTTACATTTACGATTGTAACAATTACAACTCTTCTTTGTGCTGGTATCCTCCTAAAATGGATTTAAGTTCATGATTGCAACGTGACATCACAAAATGCAAAAAAGGTTGAAGGTGTATGGATCGTTTCTGATATACTATAAACCTTTCTGATATACTATAAATACTATAAACCTGATATACTATAAACGTATAGTATATATAAATCATGTATCTTTTTTGACATATTTACAACTATTCATATATTTCCAATTTAATGTTAACTATTTACTTGGGAATATTTGTATTATTTTGAGTTTTATATTTATTTTATCTCTAGTTATAGTACATCAGAACCCCCCCAATGAAATGGATTTTTTACCATAATGTAAAACGTATTGCCAGCTGTTACAAGCGAGTGTCAGAATTGCTTCAGCTTTTGGATATGTAATTGATATAATATTATAATATTTATTGGACAGGATTAACAGTGAGCAAACAGCAGAATTTTAAAGCTGATCTCCAGAGGAGTTATGCATTACCAAAGTATCAGCTCAGAGGAATTCAATTTGACTTCTCTTGAAGTTTACAAAAGAAAAAAACAGGTGAAAGGACTTGACAGAGCTTTTCACAATTCAATACTTCAGTAATAAATCTTTGATGTGTTTCGATTTTTGGACTGCAAAACTAGTTCTTTTCTCTTTTTTTCCCATAGAGATCCAGGCCCTCAGTGTGAGCTAAGCTGTGTGTGTCATGTGTTGTGCTGGCGGCTTATCATTGTGATTCTGTGTATTACAGCTCACACCTGCAAAAGAATCAATTTATCTGCAACATGCACCTTGAGAGCCGCTGTTAGAAAGGCAAACTTTCTGTTTGTTGTTTGTCTACATTTCATGTCAACTTACATCTTTCCTGCGATATCTCTCCTGATGTCTTCTACTTTAGAAATGATCAGATGAAGCAGCTCAGTGGGTTGTGCCTTTGATAAGTGTTTCCAAAAACACCCAAGCTGACAGCGAATTCTCAGTATGGCATGTTTGTGTTTCTGTAGGCTGAAAAACACACCGCGAGTCTGATTTATAGCAACACTATGGAGTTATTGGAGATGGAAAGCTAAAAACGACCTATTGCGAGTCTACTCCACATAGCAATTGTATGCAGGCTAGGATGAGTGAGTGACACTGCAGAGTAAAAAAATAAGACCACATAGGATTATTATGCCATAGGAACTGTGGGGGAGGTGCAGTATAAGGATCTGCCTAGAAAGCTTTCAATCTGTTCTTACTTTGGTTTCTGAAACTCTGCTGTTACTCTGTCATGCAGTAATCCACTGGGAGGCACTGTTTCCCCACAAATTGACCATCTTCCCTTGTGTTCAGATTCTCCCTTGTTTCTGTCTGTAATTGAATTCCTTTTTGCCGACCACAGTGATTGATGGTAGTAATGAATTCACACACTCACATACACGCACACACACACGCACACACACCCCCACACACACACACCTACACACCCCCACACATATATATAAACGCATACACACACAGTTTGGTTGAATTTTTAATGTACCTCCAGCATGGCACATCCTCAGTTACACCCTAATCTCGTCTTCACTTCCCAAACTCTTGGTTTAATCTGCCTGCACGCCCGCCACTCGCACCCTCATACAAACCAATCCTCTGTGCACATTTCTCATTTGTGATGAAAACCTTTGCTTTTAACACACACCACTGGTATTAATTGCTTCTGCTTCGACATCCCACAGGGTGATTTGCATGTGTGTGGACGCTCTGATCACCGAGCAGTTTGAGATATGTATTTTTTCCTTTCCTCTTGGCATTTTCGGTGATTGACAGATGGAAGAACCGGAGTTCCAGGAGGTGAAGCAGAGGGTCTGATCTCTGGAAAACATCCTCAGCACAATACCAGATGAGATCAGTGGCAGAGGAGTCTCGCTACAAAATATAAGTTAGACCGTTCGTTGAGTCTGTTCCTTTCAGGCTAAACTCTGGATAATTGTTTCAGTATTTAGTTTATATATAAATAATGCTGTATTTTAAATTCCAGTACAATTATTCAAATTGAGAGTAATTGTCCTTCTTAATGGTTGAAAAAGTCCTTTTAGGAACAATGGACTACAAATTACAGTCTTTGGTTTCATGACCTTTGCCTTTAGTAGACCAGGCAGCCACAGACAACAATGAAAGCATCTGCCTTTTCAGGGCTGTCATCCATGTTGTGAAGCTGATCTTCCTTTCATTTTCAGCTGCTCTACAGATCCTTTGAAGTTGCCTCCAGAAACTGCTGATATTTCACAGAGACCGTTCTTTACTCTACCTGTACATTGTCTTTAATATGAAGACAACATTGTTCCATTAATGTTGATAGTTTGGAATGAAAACTTCAAATGTAATTCTGCACCCTACTGCTAATGCTAAACATGCCTTTAATAAATTGCTTTAACATTTTGCTTACTTTATTTAACAATAAACTAAGCAAACCAAGTCCTCTGACCGTCACAAACTTCCCTCTTGTCAAACTTCCCTCTTGTCACTCTTGACCATTTTTCTGCACACATTCAATTTTAGGATAAAGTGTGCCTTTGCTGCCTCACACAGTATATCTCCCCTACCAACAGGTGGCATGACGAACAAAAAAAAATCTGCTATTGACTTCACCCGTCACTGGTCATAATGTTCTGCACATCGTGGGTGCTAGTTGAAACCATGTAATCTTCCACACACTTAACTCTTCTCAGCACATCTGTCTGCTGCGCAAACCTCTGGAGGACGTGTCAAACGTAAAATCCCCATGAATGCGTCTGTAAGTACTGTTCAAGCCATCTGTCAGGTTGTGATGGCCCATAATGTTTAATACCAAAACATTTAAAACATGCACTGGAAACATGTAGTAATGGTGCCATGACATCTTTAATGAAATGTTAAACTAGTCTACACAGTGTAGTGATATATGTATTATGTCCTTTAACAGGACTCACATTCCCGGGATTACCAATATAGGTCATGTGTGCTCAGATTTACCCATATTCTAATAAAATTCAACGCTTTTAGTGAGTTACATCAGAGGTAGCATACTCAGCGGAGGGCTTAGGAGGAATTCAAAGGCGATGCTGAGAAATTAATGTTCCGAAACAGCAGATGTCATATACATTTGAGAAAAAAACCTCGCAAGCATGTCTCTGAGAAAGTGAGGTAAAAATGAACTAGATCAAAGGAGTGTAGTTTTAGGATATCAGTCCCTGATTAAAAAAAAATAGAGGACAAAATCAAGACAAAAAAGATTGACTGTTTTGAGGTCATTTGCTTACTTGCATCATCTTCAGAGAAGTGGACCCGGCCATAACAGACATGTTAGACATAGTTAATGATGTTTTCAGGAAAAAAAACGGTGTCACAACAGATGGATACAGTATGCATGAGTAAAACCTTGCGCTGAAAAACATGTAGAGCTGAAAGGCTGTCTGTGTTTGTTGGAGTTTGTGAAACATCCTCAAGACCTCCTGCAGGGATGCAGAGCATGATATTGGTCTTTAGGTTATTCTCTTTTATTTTCTATTTTTTCTTCTTCTTAGTGACTTGTTCAGTATCTTCCTCGTCTTGAGCACCCACACACTAACACATTTAGAGCTTGTGCACACATTCCAATACACACTTTTGTCACTGCCATGTAAATGGTGGCTGTTTGATCACAGTCCCACTGCTATCAAATCCACCATTGCTGAATAATTCCCTTGACCCACTTCCTGTGGATTCATGCCGACTTGTATTCTGTGTAGCCCGACATTCTCCATTCTAGGCAGATCAAAGTGTTTCCAGGATCAATCCTCATATTGTTGCCACAGTTCCTTTGCTGCGTGATTGACATGCATGTCCTCGTGTCTCAGTCATGGCTGTTTCCTGAGCGATAAACGTGTTTGTCAGCGCAATCCGGCTCAGATCACCAGATCAACAAGATATCGCAGGTTTTCAAGGCTGTCCAAAAGTAGGCACAAACTCACTTCTACACAAGAATGTGTTTTGCAGAGAATAGGTGAAAGGAGGTGTTGAGGTATTATTGGGTGTTCAAAGACATTTTCCAATTTTCTGTTTGCTAAGTCACAGCTTTAAAGAAAGATAAGTCTCGTGGAACTTCAAAGGAAGTAAAGTTGATGGTTCGTCTACATATTCAATACACTTGAATTTTAAGATTTCTCTTAAGACAATCTCTCAAGATCACACAGTTTTCTGGGTCTCATTTTGTCTTAGGTTGAGAAGGATTTTGGGCTTGGTAAATTGTTCTTTTCTTGAGTATTTGGCTGCATGTTTTAAGATGTTTTCAAGTTGCGAAACCCAAAAATGAACCATTTTTAGCTTACTGGTTTAGTCTAGCTTCACAATAGAGTAGTTAGTCGCACTGTTGTCTTGAAGCAGGAAGGTCTTGGGGTTTGAATGCTGGGCTCGGGTCTTTTCACATTGTAGTTTACAAGTTCCTTCTATGTTCCTTCCTTCAACAGCGAAAAAAACCTGACTATTGGGTTAATTGATTCTCTATTTGTCTTTAGCTGTGTGTATGTGTGTGTGTGCACAATGGTTTGTCTTGTGTATCTCTGTGTAGCCTTGCGATAGACTAGCAAGGTGTACCCTGCCTCTTACCCAATGACTGCTGGAGATAGGCACCAACCCTGCTGTGACCCTGCAAGGATAAACAGGTATAGAAGATGAATGAATGGACGGCGTTCTTTAAAAAGGCCATGTATTTCAAAATGTCATGCAGAACAACAGGCCCACAGATCATCCACCATACTTAAAAAGGATCATAAAGTGCCGTTTCACATCACCATTATTCAGAATACACATAATTTAATTTAAAGCCAATATAAAGTTTAGAAAGCTCAACTTATTTGTTTGTTCTGGGAGGAGACATTACAATACTCCCAAACAATTAGTTGGTAGGTTATTCACCTAATAGGAATTGCGGACCCCAAACCTTAAGATGCCTTACCTTCCTGCAAAGCTCTACGAGTCAGGTGTTGAAATATATTCCCATCTTCTTTATGCCCCTGCCTGCTGTGCATCGTGATAAGATAAACTTGTTTTCTTGTCCATTACATTGGCCATCGGAAAAAAGTGCTGCTTTGTCAGGTCATATTTCTAAGCCTGGGAAACCGAAAGTCATGCATTAGTAAAGAGATTTTCACAGCTAAAACAACATGAATAACAAATTCTTCAGTTTCATTTTAATTTTTATTTCACCGGTGACAATAAAAACAATTCTCCCATGCTGAAATTAACTCAATTTATAAATTTTATTTCTATAAATTTTCCTCTGTGAAGCTGTGATACATAAATCTAAGTCAAGGTTTTTTATGTATTTTTTTTGTGTTTGTTTTTCAAAATAGACATTTTTCAAGGGTGGCAGCATTGCAAAGACTGAAGCTTCTCCTGGAGCATTCTCAAATTTGCTCTTCAATCTGATCAAAATATTCATGGCATAAAGCAAACACTGCACAACCAAATTTTTAGAAATATGGGTTGAGATAAATCTTCACATAACCTGAAGCAAACTCGTTCGAACATGTCAAGAAACATTAGAAGGCACTATGGCTCATAAATATGGACTCTTGTAGTCCTTTTTAACCCCGTTCTGCACTGCTTCACCACACTGCAGTAAAAGCATTAACCACTCAGGGGAGCAGTAACTCATCGGCTTCACTGTCTTTTTTTCTTCACTTCTGCTTTAAAACCATAAGTCAAGCTCTAATTATTGCTGACATTTCTCTTCTCCTTCAGATTTCAAACATGGTTATTGCACCCATGTGCTTTTTTCATTTGAATTTTCAGAACCCCCTTTTCAGTCTGTTGATATCAAAGAGCTTCTGCTAGTTAAGAGTCCAGTTTGCTTCTCAGTCTCAAACAGGGAAGAAATTATAGACTCATTTTGATTTTTAAAACTTCACTAAGATTACAGATACAGTTTGGAAAAACCTCTTTGTGATGTTGAAACATTTTATTCCATGAAACAACTATCAGCAGACATTTGTTTGCATCACAGGAGGCTTAAGCTAAAGTAATTTTTTTTTTTTTATGGAACAATGAACACTTTTTATAATGTTTATGCTTTTTTTTCTTTATCCTATTCTAAGGTTTTCCCTTACTGTAGTCATTTAACAGAGTAATAGAGAGTGGCAGCTCTGTTCTTTCTTTTGTAAATTAAATAGTTCTGAAAAGGATTCCCAAAGTGGGTCTCCCTTTGGATTTGCATTGTGGACTGAAAGTACTTCGTTTTTGCTCAGTTACCCTTGCATTCTCTTTTCTTCGACTGCACTCCTTTTTTTTTTTCTTCTTCTTCTTTTTTCGCCCCATTCCAGCAACTTCATTCTTCTCCCTGTATAATAGTGGATTCTTCATGGTGGATTTGTGAGGGGCTATTTCGGGGTTCTGCACTGGCTCCTGCATGTGCCGCTATAATCCAATTGTGATAGTGTTAATTTTTAAAGCTTTATTATTGAAATCGCTGAGACCTAATTTTCTGATCCTGTCACTGTTGAAGGCCGCCATAATCATCCAATTCAAGTTATTCCAGACCATTAAGTCACAAGCAGGGATTGGTCATGGCTGCTGAGGTGCAAGAAGAATAGAGGAATGTGAGGATCTTTGTGTGCATTCTTGTTTGTTGTGATGCTGGCTATCTTTTTTGTTTGATTGTAATTAGTCTCTAATTTTTTCTTTTTTCCCCCTTCTTTTAGTGTGTATGCTGCTGTGAATGACCTACAGGATACTTTCTGAAAGGCGTGCGATTGGTGCTGGACAACCTTTGTTGTGCTTATTGGTTTGTATTTTTCAAATAAAGTTCAGGCTCAGTTCTTTCATGCTTTTATTGCATTTAAACTTAGATGTAAAGATAAATAAAAAATACTATGAATTATGTTGCTTCTGCTACTGAATGTGTGTAGGTTGATGTGGAGTTACTGTATTTCAAATAGATTATCTTCTCTTCTGTGCCTAATCTGTGAATAGAAGTAACGCCCACGCACACAGTCAGGCAGTGCCACATGTGGACAATAACACCCAGACTCACAAACACAACACTTTTTCTCTACTTGGTTGCCAGGAAACTTAGCCTGAGTCTTTAAGGGTGAGAGATAATAAAGAATTGTGCATGTTTGTGTGTCCTGCCTTGGTCGGGGCAACAGGGGGCAGTTAGTTAGCTGCCTGAGGGTGTCTGCATGCTGCAACCTGGGCTGTTGGAGATGATTATCTCTCAGTCATTGCTTTCGAGCATAAATCTCAGCCAACACAAAAAGCCTGTGCTGGATTTAGCAGATACTCCCTACGGACGAGGCCGTGACATTCCATCCAAAGGTTTGCCCGAGATAGAAGAAATTTGCGTTTTATAATCTGGTAACGTGGAAATTTGGAATGTTGAAATCGACCATTGTTGTGTGTTCAGATTTTCTTAAAGGGAGGTATTATGTAAAAACAACTTTTTTGAGCTTTGTGTCATGTCATAAGTTTACTCCCTCATAATAATCATACTTCTCAATTGAAAGCTCCTAAGAAAGGCTGTAAACGACCATTATCCATGTATGTGGCATTGAATTGTAGGCTTTATTGTAATCAATCCAAACTGCACAGGTTTTTTTGTCATGCCAAAGCATGAAAAAAAAAAACCTGTCTTGGTTGACCGTTCTTTCAACCAGAAGCTGGTGTTTAAGCCTTTTTGTGACCCTGTCATGGATTGCTCCATATGCCTGCTTATTGGCACTATGATGCCAGACAGCAGCTTACATGTTGTGGAGAGACAGGTTACTGGGTATTTCTGGGAGTCTTTCTTTATCAAGATGGTTTAGCCCTTAGTCAGCCAGTCTGGGAGTGACTCATCCTTCAGCATTTGGTTCAGTTATGCTGCCAGGCACTCATGGTAAGATGTCAACCTCTTGAGCCAGTAGGGTGAAGACTTGTGTTTCATATCCTGGACTTTGGTCATGTAAATTATTATGGTACACAAAGTTGAATTATTCCATCTTGGAAAGAGAATTAATGTCACTTATTATGACTTTGCATGTAAGCAAACTTCTCACTGGAACTAAACTGTGAAAATGGCAACCCAGCTTGGCAATATAAATGTTCTATATTGCAAACATAGAACATTTACAATATTTCTGTCTTTTACTCCAAAACCAGGCTGGATGGATCATCAGCTGTTTCATCTGAAGAGAGCTGCCCCCATGTGATTGAATCCAGACCGATATCCAGCAGCTGGCTCCAAAAACAAGTCAGGGTGAAGTTGATTAAACGCCATCATGATTATAAACAAAAGCGGAGTGAAGATTATCACCAGATTATCACCATTCTTTTTATTTATTGCAGCTGCAGAAGCACATCTGTTGCATCCTGCTTGTTTACGGGCATGGAAAGAAATGGTGGCTAAAGAATCAGATCAACATCAGATGGCACAGTAATGGCCTTGGCTTCACATTGATTTGCTCTTTTATATTTTTCTTTCTGCACAAAATGTCATCTGAATCTTGGATCAGTGTGATGCCTCATTCAATAAAATTTCAATTCGTGCTGCATCTGTGTTCTTTGGTCATGAAAAAATCATTTCTTTGTGATTTTCTTCAAATTTCCTTACAGGAAACACAGATGCACAATCCTCAGAAAAACATTACGCATCACCTTAAACATTTTTTCAATTCACATCATTATTAACTTCCCTATTTTTTTCCAGAAAAAGCCATTTTTTTCTCTTCACATATATTAGCGAATGTATTTAAACTCAAATTACATTAAAAATATATTTGCATTTCAGGAAACAGTAAAACCTGAAATTTTGAAGGCATTTCAACAAAGGTATTGAAAAAAGGATTCAGAAATCCTTTTGAATGGAAGCCATCGCCACAAAAATGCTGTAGTAAACTGCTCTACTTAGTTTAAAAAGATTTAATAAAAATAAAGAAAACAAAATTGCATCTTCCCTAAAATACACAAGATGAAAACTCACAAAACTATAATTAAAAAATATGAAAAGAATAAAAGGATCCAAAAATATTAACTCAGAGTTGAAAAGAAAATGTGTCATGCCAATTTTATTTCATCTGCTGTTACATGAGTTCTTAATTATACTGTAGTGCAGGCTTATTGAACAAATCTGTTCATTTGAAGCTTTAGTCTAATTTTTGTCTATGTGATGTCCTTCTGTTTGCTGTTAGCTGACATAATCAGAGGCTTGACTGATGTTCACAACCTGCTGAGACCCGATTCGGGGACCTTTTCACCCGTCTCCAAAAGCTATCCACCTGGGTGGGAATGAAAGACCTTTGCATGCTGTTCAACACAGGCCCATATGGATTAAGTGAAAGGACCCAGTGAAAAAAAAGCCTACTGCTGTGATCCTGCTTTACGACCATTATGACATGACAACCTGCTGTGAAATAGATTTCGAAGGTTACTAAAGGATTACTCAAGCTGGGGACATCCTGTTTTTGTCATGCAACTCTCACAAAGGCTGGGATGTATTATTTGACCGGGCATGACGCACAAATAGAACATAGGTTTTTACATCTCTGACCTTGTCTGCTGTGTTCGGGGGTGATTGATTGACAGGTCTGAGCGGTAACCATGGGAACAAAGACGGAGATGGCGCAGCTTGAAGACAGGATGAACTCTGAGGATTATAAAAAACATTACAAAGCCTCTTCCTTGTAAGTCTAATTTAGCCTGTCAGTTTATTAAAAGCACCGATTTATAGGAGGTTTCTTAAGAAATGCTGTACAGGCAAGATAACAAATGCAATACATTTCATGATGCTGTTTATCTTGCATGCAGGACTCCTCCAGTCCTTGTCCAGAACCGAGTTCCTTGATCTCGCCTCAGTGGCAGCTGGACACGGATCCAGGGAGGAATGTGGCCTACTGTTTGACGCCGCTGTTGTCTCCCACCAGACTGTAAGGCTCCTGGGCAAAAATGATGTGAAGGCATCTGGGCGTGTCAGCTGGAGAGGACCGAGCTCCTTTCTGCCGCTGAAGCTTTCTGATAAACTCAGGAACAACAGAGCAATTAGCACTCCCTGCTGGAAGGCATCACACACCTTGACTTGTCCTCATCTGGAAACCATTCAGAAGGTGAAAGGTCTCAGCATCTCATTAGAAGTGGAGTTTGTTACAATGGCCTGAACAATGAACATATGGTTCATTTTAAACTCATGGCCCACATGTTATGGGGGGGAAACATTCAGTGAGTTTAAAATGTTAAACTCTGCTGACTGGGGGGAAATTCACATTATTAAACATTGCGCCAGGAAAGTATTAGAGTCTTGCTCATCAAAATGGCACACCTTTTTTGAGATAAATGGCTCCAGACTGCTTTTACATCTATCAATTAATATGCAAATAGTGGAGCCAGTATAAAGTGCCTACTGCTGTGGATAAAGTGAAGGCTCACCACTTTAATCTTTCAATCCGCAGGATGTCAAAATGTCAAAATGTTGTGTCAGTTGTTTTCCACAAGCCTGGAAGGTTTTGAAACTCTAAAGAGGCAGGATTTCATTCCAGTCAAAATTTCTGACCTTTTTAGTAGAGGTGTAGGGACATAGATTAATTAAAAATGTTTTAAAACATGTATTAATCAAACCTAATGGCAAAATAAAACATATTTTTTTATCGCACTATTCTTAAGAAATTACACAGTGCTCTAGCAGAAAGGATTCTGTATCGATTTTAAAATCGATACAGAATCTTAAAGGGAGGCACACGTTGGGGTAATGCTTTTTTCTGCCACTGTGGCTCCAGTAATGAGTCCAGCGGCTGCATTTGCTGCTGGAAATAACTGAGTTCTCCCTAACATCTGCAACATGCGATGACCGGTGGTGGAGGCAGAAGGAGTATACAAGTGTGGTTTACAGCTCACAGCTTAAAGAAATTATCTTGTTTTGATATTGTCAGCTGGAACAAACAAGAACAATAACAGTTCTGACTTATGTTTCTAGCTGAGTGCATCTGTAATTATGGGCAGTAAAAGTCATATTGTATTAGTAAAATGCAATAAAACATTAAAGAATTAATACAGGGACAAGAATGAATAACTTTTGACTTATTCCCATTAAATATAAGGACCTTAGAGGACATCCAGGCTGTCACACTGAGTAGTGTGTGAAAAAGAAGCGACGTCACTCTGACTCAACTAAAAGCTGATTTATTGTCTTACAGTTGGTGGGTATATCATGATAGATTTGAAACACACAGTATTCTCTTCAGTTTTTACATGATAGATTAATCAGTTTTGTTTGAGATGTTCCCAGCTTGAGACATAGTTTTCTAACCTCACCCTGTTTTGAACATTTTCACATCTTTTCACAGTTTATCCATTACCTGTTTACTATGAGTTTTAGTCTTTGTTATGCTGTTTGTTCACCAGTGTTCACTATGAAAACAGAAAATAAATTAAGCACACTTGAACTCTGTATATGCTTCTGTGAAACATGAATGCAATTTACTGCATTGGGTTTTTATTTAGAAGTCATAGCGGGGATAGAATATAAATGCATAGAACATTTTCAGATAATGCATTTGTTAAAAAAAGAATCAATTCATGTATTGTTTTCTTTCCACTTCGTAACCATGCAGTATGCTGTGTTATTATGTCCCGTCAAAGCATATTGTTGTTTGTGGTTACAACATGACAAGTTGTGAAAAAGACCAAACTGTATAAATAATTTTGAACTGAAAGAAGAAATTGATTTGAATTGTCATAGTTTAATTAACTGCTGCTTTTGAACAAATGGACATCTTAACTATTAAATTTTACTTTGCAGACCTAAGTTTTTCTCTTGCACCTCAGCCAGTAAAATTCTGCAACTCATTAATTCAGATTTGTTTTATCGACTGCAGCTCAGAAAATGTGTGGCTCAATTTCTTTTTCCTGGACCGAAGAAGAGGAAGATTTAGAGAGGAGATCATGCTTAATAGGCTTATTCAAACATAATTCCTTTGTAATTGAGGATCTAGTAAGAGGAGAAAAACAGGATATACTAAATATTTAAAATTCAATTTTAAAAACCCACATTTTAACTAATTAACTTCCTTCTCTTGTTTAAAAAGACACATGGCTCTATTACAAGAGCCATGGAGGCTGCTGTTTTGTCACTGCGAGTTAAGAATAGTGTTTGCCTCAGCCACGCTGTTGTACTGCGATATCCGCTGGTCCCACCAGGTGTTGTACATTCTGTGCTGAGGTCAGTACCTCACTGTGAGCAAAGGAGGAACAGTGGTGCTGTGGGACAGAGAGGACATGTCCGTTCAACACATGCAACGTCTGCAGAACACAGTCACACCCAAAGGCACTCTGGGTGACAGACATGGTGCTCCAGCAGAGCATGCACAAGGTTATTTGATCTCGCTGTAAACATTGCATCTCAGTGCTGTAGTGCTCTGCAGTAGCGACACATTCCAGCTCGAAAAGCCAGTTCTTGTCCACAGAGATGATTCAATGAATTATTAAAAGATAAATAATCAGAATTACTGAGGCAGATACTGTAATTTACAAGGGCAGACAAATACTTCAGTCAGGTGATTAATTATTGATTTGTGGTCTGTGTAACAGTGTTGCAGACAAGAAGCTGTTGCATAATGTCCAGAAAGTAAACATTCATTTGTCTGGTGTAAGACCATCAATTATTTATAATTATTCCTAATGAGCAACTCTTTAATCTACAGATTTGTTTATGGCTTGCTGTATTCAGTTTCATGGAAAAAATATTTTCTGATTATTCCTGATTATCAGTCTGTGAAATTGTGAAATCATAGTGATAATGATAATTTCAGAATCTGAAGTGCTCTGTCAGTCTGTTCTTTGTTACTCTCCTTTTCTTTGATCAGCTGAAAATTTAAACCAAAGGTAACTATTGTGTACAACTGCACTTAAAATGATTCAAACTCCACAATAATTCATGTTTATTTGCTAAATTCAGCTGTTGAGGGGTTTGCACTAAGTAAATCACACATTACACGCCCAATGCTGCAAGGAACAACTTTACCTCTTATTCCAAATTCCTGGATACATTAGCTTCAAAATTATGTATTCCTCCAAATAAAATTTGCAAACCAGGTGTGATTTTTGTGACATTTGCAGCAACCACTCCAGGGTCACATGTCTGAGTGCATGTTAGAAATATGGCTAAGTCAAGAGAAATGACTGCTGTCAAATAAAATTATGGAAACAAATAGAAAAAGCTCTTAAGGTTCCTGGGGATACAGTGAGAAGTTTGTGAGGAAGACGAAGCATGAGCCCCAAACTTCAGAGTTGTCACCTGACTTGGGATTACATGTTTTCAACATATAGTCCTAAAATACTGAAACTGTGGTTTGTAAGTAGTGGGGTAAGATTTGTTCATTGCAAAGGGTTTAAAAACAATTTTAGGTGCAGCTATAAAATGTATCAACACGAGAGCTTTTCTTTCACAGTCAGGAAAGCTGTGAATATACATGCAGTATTCATGCATACTTTTAATAATAAATTCTTTAGGAATTAAGATTTACCCATGGCCTCTGAATCCGTCTCATTGCGATTAGGCTGTGGTGAGTACAGGAGACATTGGAGGACAGGAAGAGGACTAAGAAGACAGAGAAATGTAGCACCCTGTCATGGCTTCCCATTTTCTTGCATGATCTATTTGTGTCCATTGTTATGTTATCTATCATGTATACATCCCTGTGTTACCCCAGGTCAGTGCTCTGTATTTACATACCATACTGTCACGACATACTGACAGCTTCAACAAAGATATACATTTTTATTTTTTGTAAAAGTAAATAGAACAGCTTTAATTTACTAATGATGACAAACAGTGAGCACTCAATGTTGTCTATTACTGTAAATGTCCCTGTGGAGATATAGATGCAGCAAATCATATTTTTGTGATATGCTGCAAACAAAGAAAAGAGAAAAGAATAATAATAAAAATATATATATTTATCAGAAAAAAAAAAAAAAAAAGATATCACTCAAAGGCAGTAGTAGTTCTGCCTACTAAAAACAACACTCTGGGTGTCAGGGATGCTTATGGCACACCTCACACCTTTCACCTTCCTTGACACCTGGAATGAGCCATGAAGCAGCTTCAGTCACTTACTGTATTCACATTGAGTCACCTTCTTCACAGGCACATTTTTCACTGTTGAAGTAAAGTTGCAGGCAAGAGGTTTGGCCCAGTGAGATTACCCCTTTCAGATTGGTGTGTGCAGCAAAGAGGATGCTCGGTTTTATCTCAATTGCATCATTGGAATAAAGCTTCTCTGAAGAGTAATTGGGCTGTTTGATAATGATCCAGGCTTCGTTTTGAGACCAGCTTGGCTGAAATCTCGATAAAATAGGAAAAAAATAAATAGTGTGCACATACTGTAGATAGAACACAACAAATTGGGAGACAAAGGGGTAACAAATGACAGGGAAAACCAAGGAGACAAAACAAAGTCTGGGTTGAATGTAATCTCACAGACTGTGTGCATGTGCAATGGAAAGCATAAGCAAAGGGTATTTTGTGTGCGTGTGTGCGTGTCTGTGTGTGGCATTTGGAGTGTAAGTACAAAAAACTAGGTCCCAGTGAGAGTGTATCTATGTGTGCTACCATACCTCTGGGGTGCTGGTGCTATTCTTTTGAAGTTTCTGCCCTTCAGTATGAGTGGGCTGTGTACCATTAGACATGGCTGGTTATCCAGACTTCCAAACCTTGGGGCTCCCAGGACACAAGAGCAAGGAAGGGAGACATGGAGAGGCTGATGGAATCTGGGGGAAAATGAAAGGAAATTAGAAGGAAATTGGGATGGACACAAGGCTGCAAGGAGGAGCGCTGCAGGAAGCAGTCATGTGCGTAAGTGTGTGTGTTTGTATGATCCAAACAAATAGTCTTAAATGAACAGTAAAGATGAGCATCTAGGTAAGGATGCAAAACCAAAAGGACTCTCTTTGATGTAGATATCTGGTTCAGCTCCAATGTCAACTGAACTTAGCAGCTAAAGTGTGGGATTAGTTGCAACAGTGACTAAAGAAGGCAAATGTTATTAAGCAGTCTCTGTATTCCAGTTTGATTTGTGAATGTAAGTAAAGCAAAAAGTCTCATCACTGTCTCTGATATTTTGATGTATATGAGTGAGAAAAGTCCAGATGTATGAAGTCTAATCAGACATAATTATTTGCCCCAGCTATGCGACTGATCTTTGACATGAGACTGTCACATGTCGTCTCACAAGCAGCCTTTTTTTCACCCTCTTTGAAAGCTTAGCAGCTTCTGATAGAGACACGTTGGCATCCAATTTAACTCTTCTCAATCAACATGTTAATTGAGATAGATGGTGA
This sequence comes from Poeciliopsis retropinna, assembly GCA_010277075.1. Lineage (NCBI taxonomy): Eukaryota > Metazoa > Chordata > Actinopteri > Cyprinodontiformes > Poeciliidae > Poeciliopsis > Poeciliopsis retropinna. The sequence continues at coordinate 15,851,336 of VMRM01000002.1, read as the reverse complement.
CGCGAGATCCATTAAATTTTTTTGTAATGGCAGTGAGCAAATGAAAGCTGCCTAATTCTATGCTGTGCTGAGCGCTTGCAAATTGGTTCGTTTTTGCCCTACACCCGGGCTGCGGTCATTGCACATTGAAAACAGCTCTTCTATAAAGTGGCTGGCCCTCCTTTCTTTCACTTTTTTCATCAGGTGAAAGGTGTCTATTGAAGACATCAAAGAAAATTGAGCAGAGTTCATTTACATTCGACTGGTTAAAGCTGGAACCAGTCTAGCATTTCCTTGTTGTTTCCTCAGCTATAGTCTTACAATGAGCTTATAAATAAAACTGAAATGAGATCTTGATAATAAATGCATGGATTCAGTGTTTTCAAAGTTTTTTTCTATCACTACAGAGACCATATTTCACACCAATAAAACTGACACATGCTAAAATCAACCATAGAGAAAAAAACATCGCAATTCAGCAATTGTGTATTAAGAAATCTGTATCGATAGATTTACCCAATTCAGGTTTGACAAGTGCACACAGCAGCGTTTTTTAATGATTGTCTGATATCAGAGATTTTTTCCTAAAAGCCTAGGACAGAATTTGGACAAAGTTTATAAGGGTTGCTTTAATAACATATAAACATGGTAAACTGAAGCGGTAGAAAAACAAAAGAAATTTGTATGCATATTTCCATATAGAAAAATTACAATTTGATAACAATGTTTTTTAAGTATATTTGAGAAGCTTTGATACAAAAAGAGAAATTCAGGAGAGAATCTGAGACTAAAGTATTTCACCACACTAGTATTGATCCAATACTGATACTGACTTATTGTATTGATATTTTAGGTTGGTCAGACCACCTTGAGGCTTTGTGTCATTTTCTTTTGTACATTAAGATTTGCTCCTCTATGAAAATATAAGATGTGGGTTATACACAGTCAATAGTATGAGATTAAGGACAAACACCCAGCAATCAAAGTAACTCACAAAGCATTAGATCAAAGAAACTAGCTTAGCAATCAAGCCACCATAGTTGAAAGCTCAGACAGAAATAATTCTTTCTGAAAGGTAAATGAAAGTCTCTGCAGAGCAGCGGTTCTCAACCCTAATCCACCGTCCTTTATGTTTTGGTTGTGTCTCTGCCCCAGCAGGCCTGATTCAAAGAATATCATTACTAACTGCACAGTGCTACAGAAGCCTGTCTGAAAAGGCCTAAATTTATGTGTCAGTGGGATATTTTACATGTATATTAGTATGTTAATGCTTCACATATTAAGTATTTCAAAGAAGCAAAAGAAAACCTAAGCATTAATGCGGTTTATATGGCCCGTATAATGTAAATTCTGTAGATTACCTATTATTTCAGACCTAATCTGTCTTCTAAATGCAATATCTTGCTGTGTGTTACAAAAGATATTCTTGTTACACCAGTCCAGATCCTATTTTTGTCTCTGACTATGGCCTGCAGTGCGCTCCCTGGCCTCACTTAAAGTCTTTGTATCCTGCAGCACCAGACCAAACAGCAGCATGGTGATCGGCTGGAAGGAAAGGGATGGCAGGGGCCTGCGAGTCATTTCCTTTGCAACAAAACGTGATGTGTGGGACGTGGGTTATGGAGTTGGTATGAGGTAGAGGAAAAATGTATCCCAGACATGAAATAATACATATAGACGTCCTAACAAATATACAGAATTTATCTAAGTTTGACTTTTCACATTTTTAACTTAGAAAACTTAAACCTCAGTATTTTATTGAGATATTCTGTTATAGATTCATACATTGTACATTGTATCCATACACTGATCACAAAAGGTTAAGAAAATGACAAATGAATGTTGCATTTTTACAAAAACAACCTTTGAAATTAAATTTAAATATAATTTGGTGCAAGCAATCACCTTCAAAAATCAATATTAAAAATGCAGCTGTGAAAGCCTCAAAGGTTTTTATAGAATGTCAATGAAACAAACAGCATAACACAGATCAAACAACAGGAGACGGGCTGTCATGACTTTAAAGCATGACTTTAAAGCTGTGTTCAGTTGTAAATGGTATTCCAAGCTTTTCTGAAAATGGCACAACTGCAAACCATAGCTGGATATGTGGTCCAGGTATGCTGACTCTAGTTCAGGAAAAATTATAATCAAAGAAGCAGCTAAAAGTCCCAATGAAACCAAGAGGATCTACTTAGATCCCCAAATCCTCTGAGAGAATCTGTTGCATGACAACTTGCTAAACAAGTGGCAAGAAGAACATTGGTGTTGAAAGAAAACAATGAAAAACACTGGGTACAGTTTGTGACATATTATGTGGGGGACACAGAAAATATGTAGAAGAAGGTGCCTGGTCAGCTCAAAAATAATTTTCTTGCTTACTTTCTAATTGCTGTTTCGGAGAGTTACCACTGAACATCACTCTGAACTCAACCCCACGTCAATAGCAGCATTATCCGATGTAAATACAGAGAAATATTTAAGGAAAGCCTGTTAGATTCTTCAAAAAACTTGAGAATAGGGTGCCAACCAGCAGAACAGAGGGCCTAAACATTGACCAAGAGCTACTATGGTACAGTGTAGAAGAAAGGTTATAAATGTGTGAGAATGTCCCAGTAACATTGCAGTTCTAACTGAGACACTGATGCTGTGTGAATGTGGATTCCTGCATGTCTTGTCCTTCATTGTTTCCAGCTGTGTTCCCCTGATTATCTCCTCTTGTATTTATACTCACCTGCGTCTGTGTTTCCCCGTCGGATCCCTATTTTAGCTGTTGTACGTCGTGTCGTTGTCTTGTCAGGTTTTTCCAGTTGCTTCCAGTGTTTAAGCTTCTAGCGTTTTGGTCACCTGTGCCGCCTGGACCTTTGTACTCACTTGAGATTTTCATTAAATCTTCAGACTCAGATGCTGCCTCTCTCTCTCTGCGTTTGGGTCCATACCACAACTACCACAAATTATGATGCAATACTTCAGAACTATAATTTAAAATTGGAGACATACCCCAGAAGGCATATGTGTCACACATTTTATTAAGCCCATTTCATAAAAAAAAAATCCCAAAGATGCATTAAAATTTGTGTGTGTAATGTAACAGAATGTGGAAAAGTTCAGGGGGTATGAATGCTAGACGTTATGTCTGGATCAAACCAGTGAAAAGCTGTTGTACAGAATGTATTTTGAGTGACGTCCAGATTAGCTGTTAATGCACCAGTTGTACTGTTGTCATAATATTTTTGTCATGTATTGGCTTCATAAATCATGCATTTCCCATGGATCCAACATTTTGTTTTCTTCCAGCATTTTAGGGTATGAGTAAGAGGTCATTTTTTCTGAAGGACTTTACACAGGGTTATTTTTAGCTCATTTCTTAAATATGTTTACTCCCACTGATACTCTGTTGTTCTCTGTTAACAATTAAGCAAAAAGAAAAACATCAAGAGGTAAAATTCAAAGTTAAAAATTTCTAAATGGTATTTTGACTTTAAAAGTGTCATAATTGTTTACCTTTTTAGCACCTTGTTGTCACCATAGTTCTCAATCAATCTAAATTAAATGTACAGAGCTGTCAAATGCCTCATTGAGTACTAAATTGTTTGTTATGAGAAGGAAGGATGGGAGAGGTAATTTTCTTGTCATTTCCTGGTATTGGTCGCAGCTATGGCAGGTGTGGATCATCGGGTCTTACTGTGTAACCCCTGTGTGACCTCTAAGCCAGACAGAGTGCTTAGCCACTCAAGCCCTGTCACCGCAGTTAATTTTATGCAAAACAAACAGCTGATCATCAAGGTAGGAGTCATTTAAAGATGAGCAATCCTGGATTTCCAGTCCTGAATATTAGCTTATTCAGAGGACATTCTGGTTTCCTCAGTGCTGCCAAAGAAGGGAACCGAAATTCATTGTTCTGACTGATGTGGGGATGACATTAGTGCATGTGCTTCTCCTCCTCTTGCTGTAGGAGCAGTATGCATGCTTCCCTATTCTTTGGTTTCTCTGAAGAGAATGAATATTTTAGAGGCGATTTATGCTCCATCTACCCTTTCCTCAACCACCATCTGCTAAAGCAAGAAACCGAAGGCTTTACCTCGAATTTATGAGGGAAAAGTTCATGAAACAGCAGCAGTTTTCTTGTTTTGCACAATAAATAAAAATATGGCAAACAGAGTTCCTCTGACTAACATTCAGCATAGTAGGCAGCTGAAAACATAACTCTTAATGGCCATTAATGTATAGATGTGCAAATTATGTTATTGATACTGAAATTATTATGGTGTCAAATTATTTTTAATTGGACCATAAAAGTTTGACTGCATTTCTAACTTTTCTGCTCACACCAATAAAAACAGAGACATGAAGTTCCTTTTACATTATGCTTATCGGATATGTCTAGTCGGATGTATGTTCATCATCTAACTGGTGTCTTCCCTGACATGCACATACACACACACTCCTGTTTCTACAAGAGGAGCAAAATCAACTTCCCTTTACATTCAACAGGATTACAAACTCTGTTTCAAAGAAACTGTAATTAGTGTAGGATGCTGTAGTTCTACAAGTCTGACAAGTCTGCATAGTACATTTTATTTGTTTTACTTTAAAACATCCATAATGCTCCAGACACAGTATAGTTTACCTTGACTAAAAATAAAGAAACTCTATAAGCCATGCACGCCAATAACAACAGATGTGGATTCAAACAGTTCTGTGAATAGCAACAGATTTAAGCGATACAACAACTAGTTATCAAAGAATAGCATAATTTGAAAGTGACCTTTTCAAACCCAATAAAATGTTCCATCAAGATGTTTTATTTTATTCCATAGTTATTGTTTGAGTCACCCACAGAAAATAATTAAATCTATTTAGATAACATCAATATTTATTTTAGGACCAATTAAATCCAGCATTTTTCCTTTTAATTTTTGTGCAACTGCCATGAAACCTTGCTATTTATACAATGCAATCATGGCATGAGATCTTATTAGGATTCATACCTGAAAACAAACAAACAAAATGAAAATAGACAGCTTGCTACAGCAACTTTTGTTACACTTAATAGTAAACACATTGGATCCTGAGATTGAGGTTTGTTATTAACTTCAGTGTTTTCAAATCCCAGTTACAATTTTTCTGGCGTTTCTATTTCTAATATGCAACGTAACACTTACTGTTTTTAAATTTGTTTTCCCGGTCCTTCATTAATAATGTACAGCGCTTCTTGTTTATATTTGGAAGTGCTGATGACAGAATCATTAGATATCAGTAGGAATGTCTGTTTTAAAGCACATATGTATAAGAGTTAAAATCCTTTTTAAAAAGGCACAAACACATTAATATTGTACACTGAAAAAGGATTGTTTGTTGACAAATAAAAAAAACAGAAAAAAAAAAAACGCAATCCGGATGCTAAAGGCAGCTCTTCAGTCGTCATTGCTGATTTCTATGTTATCCTTTAGATTGCGGTCATCACTGTTACTTGGGACTTGTAACATACATATCTAGTTTCAACAGTAAATGTGATTTTTGTTCTAGTTTTCATTTCCCTTCTGCAGCAGGATTTGTTAGTATAATTAGCACTATTAAGATCTTTAATCTTAAATAAATGACATCAAACTCCTGATGTTTAATGCCAAGTTGCTCTTTGCTTACCTTTGCACATAGTCATCTGTGACTCTCTCCTCTGTGATCTGCTGGCAGGCTGGCACAGGCCAGAAAGTCTAATGGTTCAGCCGTTGCCATGACAATGCAGAGCTCTCCACCATGAGCTTGGACAGGACACAAACCCAGCTGTTTACTGCAGGCACTGATAGACAGGTCAAAGTAGGTGAACTCTCACCTGCACACGCATACACACACTGCTTTTGAACCAAAGCAGAAAACACAAATATGAATTGATAAAAGGGGAGAAAAATTAAAATCATTATAGCTATGGCAAAGAATGATTTTTTTTTTAACTTTTCCTCTTCATGATTATGACAATGGGCTGCATGGTGGGTCAGTTTTTGGCACTGAGGACCTGACAGAAAAAAAGCTGCTGTTTTTTTTCTGCATGGAGTTTGCATGTTCAGCCTGTGCATGGGTGGGTTCTCTGGCTTTCTCCCACTGTCCAAAAAGATGACAGGTGAATTGATTACTCTAAATTGCTCTTAGGCATGAGTGCATGCGTGTGTGGGGGTGTGCGTGTGTGTGTGTGTGTGTGTTCATGGTTGTTTGTCAAGGTTAGGGTATGGACTGGAGGCCGGAGCAGAGACAGTGCAGCCTTTTGTCCTACGACCTTTGGATGTAGGCGCTGTGACCCTGCAAGCACAAGTGGGGCAGTTTTGCTTTGTGAATGAAACATGGCACTGGCTGTAAACAAACAAAGCAAAAATAAATAAACAAAACTTATAATCTTCATTAAGACACAATTAACAGCAGACCATGCTAAGAGAAAATGAAAAACAACACCCTCTGCAGCTCATGGATTCTGGACAAGCAACCCATTAATGCACAAGGGTTTTCCAGATTCTGAAGATAAAATACAAAACAGAATCAATTTAAACATGTTGTGGTAAAAGAAATAGGTCTGTTCCAACCAGCTGGTTCTAAAAATAAAGTTTTAAAATCTTTTGTACCCTTGTTTAATAAACTAACCACTGTCTGTTTAAAGATCTGTATTCTGTTTCTTCAATTCAATTGATACTACAAATAGGCTCAAACGTGATAGCTCAGACAATAGAATTCATAAAATTCACACTTGGAGACAGTATATAAGTAGACGGTAAAAATAATTTTATAAAAGTAGGTAGTAAATAGTGTAGGGTGATTTGTGACTGTGGGCAGTGTGAAGTAATTTTGCAACATGAATCTTGAAAGGGGCTGGGAAGCAGTACGTTCTACCTGACATCACAAAGGCAGTAAAGAGAAGCTGCTTTTGATCAGCAAGAACACTCCTGGCTTTTTTAAGAGATGTTTGTCGATAGAGGTGTTTTCCATTGATGGGGCTAATATACCTTCTATTGTACTTTTGTGTGAACATGTGATTTCTTTGTGCAAAAATTACGTCTTGCAAATCATTTTTGTTCTTTGAACCTTCAATTTGTTTGGTACCAACGACAAGCGCTCTATTGTTTTACAAATTACAGCTCTGCAAAATGACTCCAGCCTTAACAAATAAATAGAATAATTATGCATTTTGTAATTAATCAATATAATCAACCACATCAGCTCTGACCCCATGAGCTCTCGTAAGAGCACCGACGTGTGCATTGAGCACATGTGCGTGCGGCGTCAGATACTCTCACGCTGCCATTTGAAACAGCTCCTTATGTCATTGTCTGCGAAAGAGCTGGCACCCCTTGGGCCAATTAGCAACAAAAAGCATCTTCTCTCCAATTTTCATCAACACCGAGCCCATGGTGTAGCTGTTAATGCAAGTCAGAATTCAAAATTCTGACCTTTTAATTGCAGTGTTCCCATTGAGCCAATCAGTGTTCCTTTGTCAAATGCCATAAACATGGGCACAAACTGCGTCATCATGCAAAGTTGTTGCAAGACAGTGAGAGACACCAACTGAGCTTTCAACCTGGATTAATATACTGAAGAATGATTTCACTAAACTTTCATCTATATTCATCACTCATTAAAAATCTGAGCAGCTGTTTCCTTCAACTGTAAATCAGAGATTAAATATACTGTAGTATGAGGTTGAGCTGCACTCAAGGTAATGAAAAACATTCCTTTTGGTTTTGAACAATACAGAAACTTTGTTTTTGATAGACTGTACAACATACAATCTTACAGATTTAGAAATAAGTTAATTTGTTTGAATGTGCTGTGGATAATTCCAGTCCACACAGGTAGAAGTATATACATGCAGCCACACTGATATTTGATTTAATGTTCTCTTGTGAGTTCAGAAGAAACAAACATTTTTTGCCATCAATGAGGTCTAAAAAAAATAATTGGTCACTCTTTTTTATCAGATATGGTAGAGTCTATTTTAAATTGCGGTATGTAACTTTTATAATAAACATGTTTTTCACGTATTGTTAAAGCTGTTGCTATGCAATGACAGTATATGTAACAGATAACCTGTAAAAAAAATTGTGCTCCTCTGCCTTTTCTCAAAGGTCAGATGGTATTTTTCCCATCTGCAAAAATACATGGCTTGGTAAACTGTGTATTTTTGGAGGACTATGTAAGTGCTGTGTACACTTGTGTACATGCTGTATAGGGCTGTTCAGACCTTCGCCCTTGCTCTCTACACTACAACTTCTTCCTGATAGCTCTTGTGAATGCTCAGACTAACTAGCATAAACACTGGTGGTGGCAGAAAAACAGTTTTCCCACAACAGTAAGTTGTTTCTCTGCCATTAGCACATTGAGTAGCACATCTACAACAACCCTTTGAAAATGTGTGAATAATATGAGCTACAACTTTTAACTTTTGATTTTAACCCAAGACTGCCAATAATAACCATGCAAACTTGTGGTGTCATGCTTATTGGCTAATTTTCTGTGAATGATGTTGTAAAACTGGGTGAGAGGATGTTAAGGAAGAAGTACCTTCAAATTCTTCAATTTCAATTAAAATAAGCAACTGCACTCTAAATACAATATTTGTGCTGTAGTTGATATTGGGGACTTATTGACACCATGTTCCAAACTATTATGCAAGTGATATTTTCTGATATATGGGCCCATGATGTCAGCCCATATGTTTGACATCATGGGCTAAACATGAGATTCAAAGATCTCGCAGTACCAACCAAAGTTCGAATGCCAGTAAACGTCTGACCTACACTGTAAGCATAAGTGTTCATAATGAAGCTCTTATTATGACAAGTTACTTATTTTATGCAAATTACCCACAAAACAATATGCTAACATGTTGGCAGATGTTCTTTTTTGCAAACTGGTTCTGAATTTTGGCTCATTTGGCTTTAAGCTACTGATCTGTCTGTCATGCAGTGACCGTTGGGACTTCAGGGCCCATTGCTCTCAAAGAATCAATACCAGGCTGGATTAACCTGTGAACATCATGCAGTTCTTGTTGCTGAGGAGGAAACTATTGGCAATGGGGTGGAAAGTACAGTGTATAGCTCTAGTTTTTTGTATCGAAAGATAGAAGATAAACACAATCTTTATGGTCCTTGAAAACTGTGTTTTCCAATGACCTAGGAGTCAAAGCTATACGTAAAAAGTTAGCACATTGGTGCAGGCATTGGAAAGGCAACCAGGTTAGAGTGTGTATTATTTTTAGTGGTAGCCTTTCAGTGATTGTCCTCACAGAAATAGAATAACAAAGGAGTGTGTGTGTGTTTCTGTCTGTCCTTTCCCGCTGTGTCTGCCTGCCAACAACTCAGAGCCAACTAGACATCTGGACCCTAACAAGTCAGAACGCTCCAGGGCTCTCACATTCACTTTACTATCGCTGCTATGGATTTGAGAGGATGTGTGTGCGCACTTCCTTTGTATATCCACATCACATCTGCTCTTCATCATCATCATCATTTCACACCCAGTGAGCTGGACTCAGCGGTGTGCTATCATCAAGTTATAAGACTTTCACTCTTTCTGTCTTTCCCTCCCGTCTCCACACATGCACATGCCAGCGCACACACCGCTGTATTTCCATGTCTTCGGAGGACATCGCAATGACTTACAGTGGGTTCGTTTTATGGAACGCACATGCCCGTTTCTAGCTTTAACCTTACACAAAATGTTTACTGTAAGCTCAAAAGATGTCTTTACCGTTATTTGAACTTGCCCTCCTGTCTCAAGAGGAAGCCAAATTTCTCGTAACATGATTGCATAAACAAATTTAGGCCCCCGCATCATGAGTAATCCCCACCGCCTCCTTACTCCCTCACTTGCAATTACATGCTCTCAGGGGTGTCACAGTGGTAAAAAGAGCAGAGGCGACAGATCAGCAGCAGTAAAAGAAAATAGTGTCATTATGACTTTCATCACTCATTTAATTTTCTGCTACTTCGCTTAAACCTGGCTCCCAGTTGGAGCCACGCAGCCGTGTCCTGCATGGCGTCTGATTTAAACTCCTTCTGCCCTTTGCTGCCCAAAAAGATCTCCTGTAGGTTGAAATATCCGCATCGCACAGGCAGATTCTCTTCGCAGTTTGAAGAAACAGTGCATCATCATATTTTTTTTTAATATATATACTACACCTTGCAGCAGCCATGGGCAGAAGTGCTGTGATGAGAAAAAAGCGTAAGGAAAAAAAAAAAAAATAGACAGCAAAAGATCTTTTCAGGTGCAGTGAATCCTCCAGAAAAGGTGAATAATATAGTGTTGCATGTGCATAACCCCTCATCTCAGTCATTTGTAGTAAAGAAGGAGCACTTTTACTCATTACAATTTTTTTGTCTTCCCATCACAAAAAAAAAAAAAAAAGGTAAACATGGTGCAGAGAAAGGAATGGACACAAATACGACATGATCTTTATTTGACTGAACCTCATTAAGGAATAAGAAAATATAACCTAGTTCCTTCAAGGTTAAATTTCCATCAGTATTTTTACCTGCACTATTACTGTTGCTTGTGTTTTATGACTGTATTTTTGTGTTTATGATGCACAGCACTTTGAACTGCCTTGTTGCTGAAATGTACTATTCAGATAAACTTGATTGATTGATTGATATTGTTCTTCTAACTAACCCATTTACAGCAGCTGCTAATTCTCCATTCCAACACATTGTTTCATTTCTTTATTCTTATTCATGGAAACAGATGTGCTACTAATTCAATCTATTAATCAATGTTTCTTTGTGGAGCACCCTTTATACTAAAAGCAGCTCAGAGTGCCATGCAGATTTATAAACAATAAAAGCACAAGATGACAAACATTGACAATAACCTGCATCATTTATGACTGCCAAGCTTTTATATTTTAGCAATAAAAAAAATCATAAAATCATATTTTATGATTGGGACACATTGTTGGCGTTTCCTCCCACCATTTTCTTTGTGTTTATCTCTACAGGATGTTAACAGATTTTCCTCCACCCTGCTAATGTTGAGTCCACTGAGTGGATGTCTGGTGTTCATAAAGGTGATGTCGTCTGTGTTTCAGTTCTGCACTCATTCTTGTCACAGGTGAGTGGTTTTGTGGTCATTAATTCTTTACCTCAAAAAGTAGCTTTATAAACTTACCTTGTGTTTTTTTTTATTTTCCACTTGCATTCAATCTAAAGTGCAGCGATTCATAACCAAACCCGTGCAAGCTTACATTTTTATGTGTTCCTTTTTTTTTTTTCGCTGCTCAGAAGAAAAGGGAGCAGAATGCTAGCTCAGTATAAGAGAGATGCATGGAATGAGAAAAATAAACAAAGGCAAGGAATTAAAGAGAATTTTTAAAAAGAAACTTCAGTGAGATGAAAAAATAACTTGGAGCAGTTATCTGCTGATTATACCAAGTGGTGTTGTTATCAAAGGAAACCGAGCACCGCACTTTTCTCTCAGCTTGAAATAGCTCTATGTTTTGAGTATCTGCCTACACATGTAGGCAGAAAGTGAAGAAATATTTTTCAGAAGACACATTTGAAAGAATAACTGCTTGCTCACTATACACCCCTAAAATGGTGTCTTAAAAATCATCTGAACATATGTGAAACATTTAGATATCCATGATCAGCAACATAAAACTAAGTCTTCAAAAAAGAATCTATTGACTTAATGAGATATTATGTCTCATCTCTGGTTTCACTTACCAAAAACAGTGACCAAGTTAAGTTATTTTCAGCTTTTTCATTCAAAATCAAATATACAAATAAACAATACTTGTTTATATTGTATTTTTTGATAAGTACTCCATCAAATAAACAAATATTTAAAAAATACAAGAATTTGTGTTTTTTAAAATGATTACAGACAAGAAAACATAACAACTAACAAAGGCAGATGGGCATTGATCTTCATAGGTCAGGATGTAGTTTAAAGAGTATTTTGATCCTAACTTGCTCATATCAATATAGCAAGAATTAAAAGAGGTGAAAACAGTTTATCTTGCTAATTGAGTTGGTATGAAAAAGAAGAAGAAGAAAAAAAAAAACTTTCCAACTGTTAGCAAACTTCAGGAAATGTTTCAGTGTCAGACGTGCTTCTGCAAAAAAGGGGGAGTTTCATTTGAAGTTATTTTACACTTCTGTATCAGGAGAGGCAGTAGTTTTGGGGGACATTATAGTTAACGGAACAAGAAATCAGTGTGAATCTCTGCGTGTTCTTTTTGTAGCAGAAATCTTACATAGGATATAAAAAATACCTAATAGAATTATAACACGGACAAAACTATCTGGTGTTACAATCACAAGGATCAGGCGACTGATAAGTGCTCGGATTCAATGGTATGAAATGGAAATGCTTGACACTTTTTTTTTTTTTTTTGGAAAATCAGAGAAGAGGACTAAGATCACAGCAGCACATATTAAAATGCAGACACACTGTGCCTCTGGCTAATGGCGCCAGCATGTCTCTTCCAATCACTCTGCTTTTTATTCAGCTTCTTTAAACTTATGTAGACTTTTTTTTAAAAATTCATATATCCAAAGTTTGTCTGTTTTATTGTAAAACTTTTTTCGTTTATATGGGTCTTGCAGAGGCTTTTTCACCCGTAGCAAATCGGGGCTGTCGAATATTATTGACCAGGAATCTAATGAATTCATGAAAATGAGTGTCCTGAAAACACATGTAAAATGTGGGGGACTTTTAAAGGCTTCTCCACATAAGGAGAGTGTACTCTAAAAATCCAGTAGACCCTCAGCACTCATTACTTTCTTAGATTTCCCAGGATCTGGTGGTACAACTGTCAATCTTCCAGTTACTGGTCCCCTTGTTTGTGCATTTGCATCACTTTGGTTTAAATACCAAAAACACTGATTCATTTCACAAGTCAGAGAGCAAAACAACTGCAGACCTTCTCTGGCTTTCCACAACAGATCAACCCCAGAAATAAGCACTGAAAGCAATAGAGTGAGAGATGAATGCAGCAAAGCAGATGAGAGCATTCTCAAAGCCAAAGTGAGGAAGTAACTCGGAAGGAAATGAATACGTGGTAGCTGGAACAAAAGCAGAGTTCAGGAGCTACTTTCAGAACTTGTAAACTTCTTGAAAAACTTTCTTGTCAGTGTCTTCAGCTCCTTTTTTCCAACATTTGATTCTTCTTCACCATAGTTCAGATTGGCACTCCTCTTCTACTTTTTCATTTTGCCATCCCAAAAGGTTAGCCTACTTTCATTTCCCCATCTGCACACATAGACTCATGTGCACATGCATCCTCTTCTCTCTCCAGTTTCATTCAAATGCCCAGTTTAAATCAAATTTACTAAACTTGTTAAAATAGGAAAAAATGAATAAGCATTTGCTTTTTTTTTTTTTCTTCCTGTGCATTTTGTTCAACTACATGGTAGGTTTGTGTATTTAAACTAAACATAAATTGTTGTTTATTTTATAATTGAACATCTGATTGAATGGGACTCATGTGTTGCAGTAGCTCTACTCCAGAAATGTCATTCAAATGGTTTTCTGAAACTGTTTTGTGCAACTTAAGAAATAAAAAAGGTTCTGTGTTGTGGCTCCCACAACACAGAACCAGAGGCAGGCAGATCATTATGAAGGTAAATTTAATGAATTTCAGTGTCAAAAAAAAGAAAAAGAAAAGAAAAGGAAAAAAAAAAGGTTGTGCATATAAACTGGAAACAATGCATACAACCTCAGGAGTAAGGTTGCTGGATGGAAAGGATTAGCTCCTTGCTAAATCCTGGTGAGGATCATTACTGGATGTAAATTGTGAGTCTGAACTGACTGTAGGGAAAACAGGGAGGTTGAGAAAAAAAAAGGTCTCAGCTGAGAAATGGTTTCAATTAATGCAATAGCGAACACATAGATAAGTGCAAAGCAAAAATTTGTGGAAATGCAAAATAGCATATGATAAGCAAACTCACAGTGAAAGCAACTAAGTGAACTCAAAATTCCTCATGGCAACTTAAATAACTAATTCTAAATTTTACCACGACCAGTAGTTCCCAAAGATTTTCTGGACCTCCCTATGGATTACAATAACATACCCCCCAAAAAAGGAAACAAAATGTGTAACTGTTTTTATTTTTTTATCCATACCACTTCCCATGCCCCCCATGCAGCGCCCCATGCAATGGCACAGCGCCCCGCTAGGGGGCGCGCCCCACACTTTGGGAGTGTGGAGCGCACACTCCCAAAGTGTGAAAGGTTTATAAAAACCAGCAACATTTTAATTAATGTCGCATTAAGCTATTTCATAATACTAAAGGAGAAAAACTGAATTGCATTACATGCTGTCTCTACTTTAGTATATTGTCAACAAACCTTTCTGTGACATCGTCATATTGTCCACATCTTTTTTTGTTTTCCAGCTGAATGAAAGTGAAGCTTCAGGATCAGATAATGCCATCCGTGGGCTCTTGAGTGCCACAGATGGCTCGACTTTTCTTCAAGGCCCCTTAAAGGTCAACCTGGATTAGAAGGATCTACTGCTGTGAAAGACCTATTTTCTCATTCAAGTAACTTTCCCCTCATCTGGCTCAAATGACTACAGCACATTTGCTCCAGCATTCTACATCAAGAAGGTCCTGGATGTAGAGTAATAGACTCTCCCAAGTAGGCAAATAAAGCATTTTAGAATCCACTGTTATCATAGTAGGCTGGACTGGTGGGATCATTTTATGTTTTCAGCACTTTATTAAACACAATTTGTGAATAAAAAAGTGAATGCCCCCAGCAATCCACAGAAAACTGACTATCTCAAACAATATTTAGCAGATTGCTCAGGAGCACAGGTACACAGTACTGCAGTTCCACAGTTTTTTTTTTTTTTCAACCTGTTCACACTTGTACAAGCGGCACCAAATAGGCACCAGTTACAATATTCCAACTGTAATTTAAAGCAATATCTTTTAAGTCAACTTAATTTGCATAGCACATCTTAAGAATAACACAGTTCAAAGTGTTTTACATAATAAAAGAAATGACACAATAAAGACAGACATTACATTACAGCGGAAAAATCAAAAGAGTTAATAGCAAGATTGTTCTCCAGACTAGAATTAATCCATTTTCCAGTTATTATTGATCAAAGGCAATTCTGAACAAAATAGTGAAGCAGAGGTCTTCAAATCCATGCCTCAAGGGCCGTGTGTTATTAATCTTTTAGATGTGCCTCTGCTTCAACACACCTAAATAAAATAATGAGGTCATTAGCGGGACTCTGGAGAACTTTATTGCATACTGAAGGGGGAAATTCAGTCATTTGAATCAAGTGTGTTGGACATGGGACAAAACTGAAATTTGCAGGACAAAACCTGGATTTGAGAACCCATAATAGAAAGGAAATAAGTGTTTCAGCAGTTTTGAAGTTTTCTGGAAATTTTCACCAGATCAGTGGAGCATAAAAACATAATGGTGCTGGGGATGCAGAGCAGACTTGAAACAAAGACGTAAGTGTCTAAAAAGTTGAAAGAACAGCAACAGACCTTTAAAGCAAATTTTGGTGCTACGACATTCAGTTATTATATCCTGACAAAAATATCTCAAAGTCTATTCCCTGAGCTATAGGGAGACAGTGTGAAGACTTTGGATCTGGGATGATGTACTCTAACTTCCTGGTCTTAGTGTGAACATGAGCAACTGTGTATTGCTGAATGTTCAATGTAAATATGTTGGACAGCTTCTTGACTTTTTTCACCTAATGATGAGCACAATAAACATCATCTATAGCTGAACTAGGGAATCGTCTTGTCATTTTTGGCCTAGTCATAATAAAGCCTGGCAGCACTTTGTACAAACATAACATGATTCCCTAAGCTCCTGAAAACAGATGACCTTGGACGGCAATGCAATTACTGAATCTGTGTGCTGACTCTTAATCATTCCTCTTCAGGTCCAAAAAGAATTATCTTAATTTTGTTTCTGTTCAGCTGAAGAAAGTGACGGTACATCCAAGTACTGATTTTTTTTTTGTTTTCTATGTATCTACTCTATTTCTTACCTCCCTTTTGTAAAGATCTACTTCATAACATCATGTATGTCTTTCATGTGTCTGATATTGATGGAGCATGTTTTTTTTTTTTCGTTTTGTTTTTTTTTTAAATACAAAATCCTTATCATCACTGCTTGAGTGTACCAAAGATCCAAGATTATCGGTTTTCAGGATCTTGCTTTTATCACTTCTGGTCCAAAAATAACAAAAAAGGTCATTTTTAGTGATAAATTCCTCTCAGCTCAAGATGTCTTTTTTGGATTTCATAGTAACATAAATCAATCTCATACACTTATTTTTTGCTCACACAACGTCCTTTGTTTTCCAGATGTTTTCCTCACAAATCCACCCAGCCTGACCAAAATAAAAGCAATAGTTCATTAGTTGGCTTTGGCACCATGTTTCTTCAGGGCTGCGTTGAGCAATGGTGTTTCCACATGAAAGCACATGTGGAAACACAGCATTAATGCGCAAAGTCATGCATTAATGCTGCCAAGCGACAACAGTGGTGGCATCATGGCCACTAGTGACAAAAGTCAATTTCAAGTTCTGTTTGGACTCTCCCTTGCTCAGAAAGTCTGTGCTCATGTGTCTGTGAGTGTGTATGTGCGTGTGCTCGCACAAACATGTGCAACTGTTTGTTGGTGTCTTGAGCTGCAGCAGAAACATTTGCTTTATTTGGGACCAAGCCTTCTCATTTATATTCAGAGTCTCTGCAGGGTTCTGCTTGACTTCCCACACACAGACACAATCTGGCGCACACATACACATCAGGGTACATGTACACAGGGGTACTGTGGACCTAGTTTAGTCACAACCCAGCTTTTACGCCTTTCCTCAGATCCCTTAATCCTTCGTGGCTGAATAACTTTGAAGCAAACAGGCACCACCTCATTTGAACTTTGACTGATGGCCAAAATGTTGCGCAAATGGTATGGCAAGTACAGAAATCCAAATACTTCGACAACAATTATCTCTGTTTGTAAGCAGTGAATGGGACCTTGGAGAGTATTTGGGCATGTATGAAAAGAGTTGAACAAAGTTTTTATCATTCCCAGATCGAGGTCCATGAAATCTAATAAATTACCCTGGGTAATTTTTCCTGAGATGGTGTCGGCTTACATCTGTTGGCCTCCGGGCTGTAGAAACTACTCTTGGCACAGCAAACTCATATCTCAGGCTAAACTCTTACTGGTTGATTTGCAATTGTGGGTAATGAACAAATCCAGGGGCCAAATGAATAAACAATGTATGCCTTCAAAAGCCTCAGAGATTGTATTTTTGCATGAAAACTGATATTCATGAGGAAAGATTTATGAGTTTAAAACAATTTAGAAATCCTATAGAGTGCCTGCACACATGCATTCCAGTGAAAATTTGAACTTAATATGATAACATAGAAATGTGACCAAATTAAAATGAAGCTAAAATCAGTGGGGCAGTTTGACAGTGATTGGTTACTGTCCACATTATGACCTACCTGGAGTCCGTTTCAATGTGCTCTATAGACCGTATGCAAAATATGTTTTGCCATTGCCTCTTTATTTGATGCTATAGCATTTGGTGTCAAGCTAAGATTAGACTGCCAGAGCTATAAATTTAACCTTTAAAAATTTACCAACCTGAATGTTGTTGCTTAGAGACACTACATTTGCAGTAGATACGCAACTTCAAAACAAACTGCTGCATCAACTGCAACGTCCTCTAAAAATTAACATGCAGACATACTTGTCAATCCAGCTGCACTAGTCCAACCTGAATGACATTAGATAGTTCAGCCAGTCTTGCAAAGACTGCTTTCAGGTGTGTTGGAGAATTGATGCATGCATCCAAACGTTGCAGGACGGTGGCACTAAAAGCCATCCTTCCACTTAACATCTGTTGACAGAAGTACAAGAAACTACCAGCATTGGCCATTTAAGAGGAGGGCAGTTATTTAGTTAGTTACAGCAAAGTAGAATCAGCTAATCTGTACCAGCAAATCATAATGTGCACGAGGCGATGGAAACACAGTACAACATTTACTTCTTATACAACTTGTGAAAATAGAAAAACTAATCAAATAGAAAAATTCTGACAGAAAGATAAAGATTTTCCACTTTTGATGGCATCCATCTAAATAAACAAAAAGCAGAATTAGGGTTATTTTTCTTCAGGCACTTTCCAAAGGCTTATTATTTTATGAAATCTTCTGGTGGAAATCCACACTTCATTATCCAGTTGTGTTATATAATCAATATACATAAAACAAATACACCACTGGATAGTACCATACTCACAAATCCTTGTTCAGTGGAGGTTTTTCACAAAGTCATGATTAAAACCATCCACAGAAAGCTAGTTTGGGTTTATGTGTATAATATCATGTTAATGATAATTGGAACCATTCAACTAACCCAATAATCCAAGATCCACATACATTTTTTTTGTCCCTGCTGGTTTTGCATAAACATGATTTCAAACATAAAACTACTCACAGTTTTATGCAGATGTCCCCAGGTTATGAGGGGAAGAAGCTGCTGAATAAAAAAAAGTCTATATCCTTGCCCGTAACACTTCAGCTTTGAGCTCCAACAGGATTTGCATATTTGTTGGATTGTGTAAATGATCCTCTGCACTTTAATATGCAAGATATATTTCTCGCTGCAATCGCCAGTGCTTTGTACATTAGGGCACTTTTGAGACTAAATGAGGCAAATTAAGCTTAACCTTGTGTAACTGCTGCGGATATTTACACTCTTATTCTCTATATCCATCACAGCATTGCAAATACACAGAGACACACATTCTCACACAACATGATAAAACTTGCCTGAAATACCGATACCGGCGCTGGGCTTCATGAATAATGTAGATGACCTACACCCTCTCATAAACTTTACACCCCCCCTTCCTCACACATAGCCTCAACACTTCTCATAAATCTTTTCTCTCACACAATTTGACTATCAGGACAACCGATGAGATTCTTCACTCACAAGCGCACACAGATGAGCTCACACAATCCTACAGATACAATGCAGATTATAGGAAAAGCCTTTTTCTACCTTGAGGTGTTTGTTAAAGGTTGAGTGCTGAAACGAATGCCAGCTGAGGAACACATGTTGATGTTTTAAAGTGGTTTAATGCTTGATCATAAAACAAAATGGGTGTGCCTCAAGTGAAAATGTTAATTATTTACTATAAATATAAGTGTATATTTGATTTTATGGTGATTTCGTAGCCTCTGAGGGGAAAGCAGCAATAAGGCAGCTTTTTCATGATTCAGAGTAAAACTTTATGCTGTTTCTGTGGAATGTTTTTGTTCAGGGGGCCAAAATGGGGATATGATAGTTTAAATGGACTGAACTTATATAGCACTTTTCCAGTCATTTTGACCACTCAAAGCACTTTACACTAGAGTCACATTCACCCATTTGCACTCACAAACCAGTAGGCAATTTGGGGTTAAGTGCCTTGCCCAGAGGCACATCAGCATGTAGCAGGAGGTAGCTGGAATCGAACCTACAACCTTCCGATAGCAAGATGACTACTCTGCCACACAGCCACAGGATAGTTTAGAACATCGCCACACAAGAGGCTTCAACAAAATGAACATATCAAGAAAAATTCTTCTAGGACAAATGTACCATATTAACTGTATTAGTTTAAGGGTGTTCACAATCTTGCAGTTGGGTTATTGCAGCTTTCTAAAATTCTTCCCACTGATGGAATGGTTTGTTTTTCAACTGAACAATATAAGACTACATGCTAAATTAAAGCCAGAAAAATCTCTGAAATTATACATTTTGCTCCAATTTGTTTTTACTTTAGTAAACTTCTGTGTTACCAGTTCTGTGCATTTTTTTTGTACTGTTTGTACAGTGAAATGCATTGTTTTGTTTGTTATTTGACTGGACTTTGCCTTAGTAAAATGAGACCAATCAGGAATAACAGTCTCTCAGTTTCAATTAGGTGGTGCGGATTTGGCTTCTTGCTGTGATTTGGGTTTGGTCAGACTCTGGGACAGTTCACAGCTCACAACAGAGATTTGGGATCCATTGTCAAGCCTGTCAGCACCTTTGGAAAGTATTTAGTGATACAAAAAGAACAATCAAGACGAGAAACATTGAGGTAAGTGTTTTTGTGAAACATGCACCGGAGCAGACAACATCATAGTTCACACTATAGCCGCAGCTTTTCTGAGTATTGGAGGAAGAGCAGCAAGAGCAAAGAAAGACAGTGATGGAGTTTGTGGAGTCAAGGGGAGTGACACAGATTGAGACAAGTAGTGTAATGAACAGTGAGGACAGAGTAGATTAGATCAGACATGTTGTTCACACTGGCTGTCATTCTAAGGCCTCAGCTGCTGAAGTGCAACTAGGGCAGTGAATCATTTAGAAAATCCACCCAGATTTATTAGCAGATGGAAGCAATTCACCAATCTTATTTAGACTTTCATTTCAATTTGAAATACTGAAAGAAGCAACATGTATTTTCTAAATGAAAACACAAAAATGTTCCAAAAGAAGCCAAAAGCTGAACAATTACGAAAGGTTTTAATGTATGTTTATTACTGCTAATATTACCTCCATCTGCTAGTAATCACTTTATCCACCTCACCTATATAAATTATTCATATTTAAATGATTCTGATAACCCAGAGAAAACTTTTGACTTTTTGACTTGGATTACTGAGACTCGGGGATCGTGCCATTGGTGTGAGGTGGAGCTGCATCACTGTCATGCTCATAATCGCAGTAAAAGAAGACCCTCTTGGGTATTATTGCCACAATATACCCAGCTCAGCTCCCTGTCACAGTTTATAAGAGGGGATGAATTCAGATGGCTATGTCTCATTTGGCTTCCAGTTTAATTTATGGAGATTTATGTATATATGTAGCAGAGTTGAAGAAGTTGGGGCGAACTCAGTGTGCTCTAGTAGAAATCCTGTCCTGTGGCAAGTGTGGAGCATGCTTTTGAATCGGATGGATGACTAACATAATTTTGCAGCGTATGGTTTTGCGTGCTCAGGCATAGCAGTTCTCAATTTAGACACAGGCTTTGACCCTTCAATTATGCATCTTATAGTTTGTGAAAACATAGAACTATTAGCACCCCCGTCACATTTATTTTCTGTTGGGTTATTTCTTTTCGCTGAAAGTATTAAAAAGAAGTGTAGCTGCAAAAGTTTCAATTAACCCTTTCTTGATTTTACAAGAGGAAATACACGATTAAACCAAGATTTCACACATGAAAGAAAAGAGTTAGCAGTACTTTGTAGGTCTTTGGAAGATACCATCTGGTCTTTATATTCTGATGGCAGTCAGGTTGGGACTGTCAGTAAAGTGTTAAGATAAGGAGTTTTAAGATGGTTTCTTTGCACCTTTTTCACCTTGTTTTTGTTTCCTGTCTGACTGAAAGTTCAGTTTTATGCCAGTGCAAACTTTGCCTGCAGGACTTCATACCGAATTTAGCTAAAACAAACAAGACGGTCTACACTTTCAGCACCTGTTGCTATAATCTGAAAATATTTTTGTAAACAAAATCCATCCATTTATTTTCTAATTTTGGCAGATAATACAATAATGTCACTATTGAGAGCTTTTTAGCTTGATGACCTCTTCAGGTAAAAAAGTGAAAGGTGTTCTCTTTTACTCATATACCCCTGCATCTAATCCAGAGCAACAAATTGTCTTCATATGCGAACAGATAGTAAATATTGTCCACCTGTGTGTAAATTAATCAGTATATTCAGCCGACAATAGCAGACACTTCAAATATGAAGCTGTGCAGAAGTTTAAAACACGGTTTTGTATGTGAAAAAGTTTGAGAATCATCACTGCATGCTTTTGTGCATGTGTTGTTTTTTCTGTCCCTTTGTTTTACTGTCTCCAGACAATCAATTAAAAAAGAAAACAAAGAATTCTCAAAACCACACCTTGATTATGCAACTCATTTGGATATATTCATGCACGGTGATTGACTGATGTCAAAAAACTCGGCCTCCGCTCCTCTCATCATCCTCTGACAGCAGTGAGGCTCAACCATCTCTCCTCCCTGGAGAGACAGTTGCCTTGTTTGGAGAAGTGAACAAATGCATCACATTTTGTTGCACCACAGTAGCTTAAATGACAAAATGTAACCCTAATGCTCCCAATGACTTGTTCTTTACTGAATCATGCTGCCAAAGTAGTGGCCTTAGATGCTTACAGTTCAGTAGTACAGTTGTGAATTTCAGCTTTGACAAAGACTGACCCTCCACTCTGCAGCATGTTGGTGGGTGGCAGCATCCTGTTAATGAAACAAGTGTGAAACCCAGCGTCAGGCCATGGTTAGAGGTTTGTGTGCTTGTCTCAAAGGGGGACCATATTAAGGTAGCCTGTGGCGGTGGCTGCTGAGTGTTCCTTTATTTCAGCTTGCCTTAGGCTCCCCCAAACACACAGTGAAACAAATTAATTCAAATTAGCTTACCACAGCCCAGAGAAGAGCATGGAGGAACTCCAGCATGGCATGTATGTGCAATACATTCCAACTGATTTTCTTTAAAGATTTTATGCCATGTTTAATTATTTCATTCTATCTCATTCTATGCTTTTGAATTACTCATGTTTGCCTAAACAGGAGATGTACTGCATGCACATCCAACAAACCAGGTCTTCAAATGTTAATTATTAAAGCAAGGACACCAACACAGACACTGTTGTTCACATTACAGAGCTTTCCACTGGTATTTAATTAGTGTAGTAATTACCATTGAGACTAAGCTGCTGCTTCATGTCTCCAAATCCACATAAACACTTAATCTGTGGGTTTCAGTAGGAACTTTAAGGGACTACAAGGTCATCTCTCTCATCAGCACTTAAATGTTGTTGTTTTTATTGCCGTTCACTTTCTTAGTCTGCAGAAGAACCAGTGGACTTTGGGAAGAATACATGTGGGATGGGAAACCGAGGGGAACATTAAAGAGAGAGAAGATTAGAGGAGATATGACACAAGAGACCAACATTGTGCACAATCCTGCAGCAGAGGAAGAGGAAGTTGAAATATAACCTTAAGATGAGGACAAGGTGCAGGAAAAAGAGATGCATCGGCTCAGAAAACTGTGTCTACATCAATTAATTGTTGTACAGTAAATGTAATTGTGTTCTACATTATTTTAATGCCTGTTTTTATATCCTAAAAACACTACTTTTTAATTAGGCAGCACTGTAGGTAGATGGCTTGCAGCAACTTTTTGAAACGGATCAACTGAAACATTAACCCTTACAGTGTTTATAGAAGTATTAACTTTTACAGCACCTTTTGTTGTGTTTATGCATCATTTTATTGTCTAGAGTCAGTGAGGAATTAAAATGTTGAAGTCAGTGTAAGAGCAGTTTGGAGCTCTGATCTGACGGCCTCTAGAGAGCAAAGAGGGTAAAAATAATAGCTGTTAAAATGTTAGTATTTGCAAGAATTGAACCAACTTTTCTGTCAAGGGCACAAAACAAAAAAGTGCAAATTTTATTTCTGTAACTTAAGAGAATGATGTAGCAGCTATTGTTCTCAAGTTTCCTTAGAGATTCAGAACGGTTCATAAGTTTTAACCGCCACTACTTTCCCTTACTTGTTCCCTTAAAGTGAGCTTGCCATATTACAACCACAAAACTTCATTGTATTTTATTGAGAATTTAGTAGTCAGAACAACACAAAGCAGTACATTGCTTTAAAGTGGAAGGCAACTGATGCATGGCTTTCAAACGTTGACGCAAATAAAAATATGGAAACTGTACTGTCTTGAAATTTGTGTTCTGAAAATGTAAAAAAAGGCAGAGAAAAACATTTTCCCAATGAATGTGCGGCTTTCTTTCTTTGGCCATGTACATTTGATGAATCCCGAAACTGTCATGATGACATGGGTCTTCTCATCGACCCATTGACTAACATGTAAATGTTCTGAAGGTGACAGTTAAAACTGCACAATAAATAAATTTTTTACATATGTGTAAATGTGTCAATATGTCATGACAGCGTAATATAAAACATAATCTATGAAAAGATCAAGCTCCTCCACCTCCCAGTAATACAATTGCTGTCTGAAGAAATGCACCTCTTCCATGTCTGAAACAACCTTTAAGAGCCCAGAGGAAGGTCTCAGCTTTGTCAATCATTCTTGACAACGCATACAATGAGTGTATGCACTCATAAAATGTGTTAATAGCACATTGGTGGCCATGCTAACTAGCTTGAGAATTCTTTGCTGACTCTGTTGTGGTGAATTAGCTGTCGTGTATGTTTTTCCTACAGATTACAGCAGGACCATAGAAGAAGGCAAAAGAGCTTGATTTTTTATTTATTTTTTTTTTTTGCATATTTTCTGTGACAATTTTAAGAAATATGCAAAAATTATAGTTGTTATAAAAGTTACATACTGCTTTTTGAGGCTAATTTGTAATTGGAATTGTACTTGAGGCAGGTTCTCGCCATAATCAGCACTTTTCTGTTGACAAATGAATTGGGCTTTGCCTTCTCTGTGACCCTGAAAAGGATGATTTAATTCAGGAATCATCATCCGTATTTCAACACTGACAATAGGCTATTAAAACACAATACCTCAGGTGCATTATAAAGCATTAGCAAGAGATGAGGGATAATGTTAAAATCTATTTAACTGGTAGTAGGTGGAAAGGTTGGGGTTGGAATAATAAATCCCTTAGAACAGTAGAAAAAATGGCTTTCTTCTCTCATGTCTAACAGTTAAGATTTTCATAATGTGACTGCAAAAATACAAGGAATGAGAGACAATGCAATAATACTCCAGAGGGGAACAGTTTTAGAATGATAATGAAAATGATAGATGTGGGAACGACAGGAAACTTAACTGTCACTGTAAACCTGTGGGCAAGTAAAACTACAAAGAACTCTGTGTTTTAAATCGGTGATCAGTTTTTGAAATGCATGGAAGGAAGGAACTGTGGGAAGTGGGACCACCGGGTCTCTGCAGGGGGGAATCAATACGGACTGTGTTAATCTCTTGCTATGTGTGAGTAAGAGTGTGTAAGCTGTAGTGAGCTTATCAGAAAAGAAAAAAAAAAATTCTGCGGCTGCTTTGGTGGAGCCGCCAATTGGCAAGTCTTGACTTGGCTGCTAGCCAGCTACTGGGCATGAGGTGAGGAGAGGGAATGGTTTCACTCCATCACCAGCTTAGTGTGTGTATGTGTGTGAATAGCCTCGATACATCAGAGCCGCAATTCACTCGTGAGTGAAAGTGTCAGCTTTTTCCGCGGTCTCCATCACAGTGCATGAGTGTGTGTTTGTGAAAAATGCAGGAGTTATGGATATTGATGGGTCTGGGTGCTCAGCCTAATCTCTGCTGCAACACAAAGTACCCTGGCACCAGCATGAGAAATCTTAAATGTGTACACACCCTTGTTAAAATGGAATGCTTTGTTATGTATAAAAGGAGACTTTGATAAATAATTTAAAACTTTTTCACCAAGTATGATGTGGCATATTTCCTGAAAAATTCAAGCAAAAAATAAATTTGTTGGAAAAGACAACTAAATGACATGGTGGTACATATGTGCATATATGAAACACTTTTTTGATTCAGTTGTAGCATTCAGACTCACACCAATTACAGAGAATCTGTCTGATTGTACTTAAGGTTAAAATGTTTTTGGAGGATTTTTCAGACATGTGCTCATTTGTGATGGATAATCACACACACAGTATGCATTTGTATCTTCACAAGGACTTTACATTGACTTCTATTCATTGTTTCATTCATTTCTACAGCCTAAGTCTGACCCTGACCCTAAAACTAACCATATTATGCTGTGAGGAGGAGAGGGTCCTCACATTGTAGTGTTTGTTGGAAAATGGACCTTTCAAGGTGAGAAATCCTAAAACACACATACACACACACACACGCAGAAGACAAGATTTACTCTTTGCACATTTTATCTGACTATAAAGATCACTTGAGATTGTAACAAACAAGATTTAAAGAGTGAAAGGGGTAAAGTGTCTAATAGGCAAAGCAATCTGTGAAATCTAAATGTCATTATATTTAGCACCGTCTTCACACACAGAGAATGCAGAGATGAAAAAGCAATTACAAGCAGGCAGGTTGATTTTGATTTTAATTGGAGCCCTCGCTGCGAGTTCCACCTGTTATTGTCGACAGCCAGCAAACATAAATGTGGGGCTGACAGTTCTGCAGAATGTCTTCACTCCGCTTAATCGAAATTCCTGTGGCCTAATCACCAGTTCTCCCCCTCCCAGCTCTGCTAATAAATTACATGAACAGCAATAGTGCAAGGTGCTTATAAGCAGTACTTAGTAAAAGTCATTAAGGCGTAAAAGGCACGTCATACAACACCTTTACTCTTAGGCGACAACGCTAGAAATAGAAATAGCCTTTATTGGCCCACAGAGGGGAAATTTAGGTGTAGCAGCAGCATCAAATATGTAGCTTCAATTATATATTTGTACTACTTGCTGTATATAAAGACATCGTGCGGTTGTGGATGTTAGCAGAAAAAATGGACCCAGTGTGCTTTGTGTGAAGGGAATTATTGCAGCTTTGTTTCTAGTTTTTTTGTGCCAGATCTCAGTTGGTATGTATGCAGTTCCAGCAACATGCATTGTTGCATTCCTGCAAAAGATGTGTGAAAAGCATTCACATTAATCCATCTTGTATTGCAGTTGAATAATGTGACACTGAAGATTTTTAGAAAAAACATGGATTTATTTTGAGCATAATTAGATTTATTTAGTGTAGGAAAAAAAAATCCCACTTAAAATAATCATTACAAACATAATTACAAATCGCATGCAGTCATTACTGGAACCAGGAAAAATCCCCTTAACATACATAAAACGTTATATCATACTTTTTGTTTTGTTTTGATTTTCTTATATATGTATTTATGTATATATAGCAAAGAACTATATACAAAGAAAAATATTTAGCACAAAACGAAGGAGACTACAGTGTGTGGAAAAAGCATGCCTACTGTGGTTTAGGGTCTGTGTTGTTGCAGGTTTGTTTGTCTTCAAAGAGTAAACCTTGTTGGAACAAACGGCATCAGAAGATCTTCAGATCTAGGAATACCGAGACACTATAAATTAAAATATTTTGCCCTCCAGAAGATAACTCAAAACAAGTAGGACACTGATTGAAAACTTGTGGTCACAAAGACCACATCCTTACTCTGTGACTGTACCTCTTTCCAGACTACCAAAAAAATGTGGTGTAAACTGAAGAGAAGAATGTGGTGTAAACTGAAGATGACCCAGAGTCTATATGAGTCTATATGACTCTGGGTCATCCAGACAGAATGTGCAAAGAGGGATGTTTGAACATCTCTCTCTCTGTATTCCAACCTAGAGAAATATCTAACAGGACAAGTGATTATAAATCTATAGGAACACTGCACAACTTTGACGACCTTTGCAGATTTTAGAAGAGATTGAAATTCACACTGACAGGTTTTCTGTAGAAGTTTGATTTATGACTGAAAGAAGTGTGTAGGATCATATAACAAGTGTTCCTGCTGAGGGATCGCAGACTACAGGATTGGTAAAAAAAAAAAAAACCCCGCTAAAGCTACTTGAAGCCATTAAACTCTTGACTGGTAAAAGATATTCATACTCATAGTGGTAAGGTTAAGTTAAAATTTGACTGAGATTGTGTTGAATGGGAGTTCAACACCATTTTGACCACTAGAGACAGGCACCAGCTCCCCTGATCACCCCTCATTGAATAAGCATGTATGATAATGGATGGACGAATGGAGTCCTGTTATTCATGTTGAGATTTTTTTAATCAACAAGTCTGCTCACTCTCCAATAGCAATGTAATAACACACTATTTAGTTTAAATTTCCATCAGTGTTATATATTTTGTTTGTTACATATATATAAAAAAACAATAACCTGCAATGAATGCTGTGTCCCAATACTTATTTTTCAAAGGTGTGGGCAATATATGTTTGTAGTTGGGTCAGTGATCAGTTCAAACTACCCAACTATGTCCAGAGTCAGCTCCAAAATTACAGACTGCATAACGGACTGCTACTGAGGCCAGGTCGGCTTTCTTCACGCACCTGCAGGCTCCGGTCTCCACACTCTCTCACCCTGATGGATTTTCCTGACAACTCACCCTACTGACTGTCTCCAACAAGTGCAGGCTGGTGCGAGCTTTATTGACCAGGAAACAACTGTAGAATCAGAAAAAAGTATTTGTGAGGTGAGGGCTGTATGACAAATAAGAGGTAACAATTGTTCCACCTTCGATTTTGTGTGTGTGTGAAAAACAGTTTTTAGTAGAAGACCATACTACTGCCATAATAAAAATATTAACTTTAAGACTTACTAAGGTGTCCAATAAATGTGACTGGCACTAGATGATGATGAATTCCAATGATGGATCACTTGTGTAAAGCACATAGGCATACATCCATTTTAAATATTCAGAAACAGAAAAAGGAACACGGCTACACATTTTGCATATGCATATGTTACATTTAGTCGTCCCCTCCTCTTTTCATCTGCAATGCAAAGTAAGTCCATCGTGCAAATGATGTGTGCCCAGAAATTCCCAATTAATTTTACTCACCGTGTGTAAAATATGGTAGAGGGCCACTACGCAGCGCCATGGTGTTGGAAGACTGGAGTTGAATTATGAGGACGTGGGCTGACGATGCCGGCCTGCCGCTGCATGCCCCTGAGCACACGGCCGTGTTAGCATTTCAAATTGAGTTACACACTAAACAAGCAGAGCGCCATGTGAATGCCAACTCATCTGTTTATTGCAGGGCCTGCCTTGTTTGTTCTTTCTAAAGTTTGTTTTCACAGGAAATCTGTGTATGTCTGTGAAATTTGCTTTAGATTCCTTGTCTTAAGAGTATAAAAACAAATGCTATTTCTGAATGTGCGTGCTTAGAAAGTATCTGAAGGTATGGTAGCAATGCGTGTACGGTTTCAGCTCTTCTTTCCCAGAACTTTTATCTATGGTGCTCAACTCTAATCATGTAAATCAGGCTACTATTTGCGGGGGAGCTGATTTTTTTTTCTTCTTGTTCCATATATGAAGATGAAAAAGAACCAAGCCTGTGATAAAGGAAAGAGGAGAGAAAATGAAATTAACGCTGTGATTAAAGTGCCCTGCTATATGGGTCTCTTAGCTCATAAAATGTGCATGCCATAGTTCATTTCAATTTTCGAGTTTCAGTCATTTGGCTCATTGTAAAAAATAATGTCCAATTCACATTTTCATATTGTATGAACTCAAACTTTGCATACATCTCTTTATTCTGTCCATAAATCCTTCTGAATGTGCTGCACAATACTTTGCACAAACTAAATTGTTTAATCAATAAAAGAAACTCTCCACTGTATCATTTCTCATGTATTGCCTCCAGAGAATTAATTTAACCTGCTGGTAATTTACACTCACAATTGAGGTTAAGGTTGCTGTAGACATTGCAGAATATTGTGTGCATGTGTATGGATGAGCATTTATGTAAGTACATGCAAATAGATAATAATGAAAATAATTAGCTTGGAGCACCCAAGCTTATGGAATTGCTTTATCTCTTTCAATTGTGTATTAATCTCTGTTTTTAATATACACATATACAGCACACATATTTTTTAAGATGACTTCATTTGTATGTATGAGTTTGGTGGCAGGTGAATTAGTCTGTATGCATGCTGCAGCCCAAGCTGCCTGATTGCAGCATAATTACCATAAATCAAATTTACATTTGTCACATAATTTAGTTCTCATCTTTGCATTGCCTGGTTAATTTTAGTGCCCACTGCATGCAAGATTTATTGTCATTTATATTAATAACACAAACACACATACACATGGGTTCCTCCTACACACGTCTCTGGGGGGTTGTCATCACACACACAACGTGTGTGCATATTTCACACTTTTGCTCTTGTGGTCACAGCTTTCTCTAGGCAGTTCTCCCCCTTGTAATCAACATCTAATGTATTACAAATGGCTTTGATAACAAAGTTGGGAGAACTGCTCAAGTGTATCCAAAGTATATATTTGCCTTGAAACATTTAGAATTAGATGAGCTGACTTTGATGTTTTAATGTTAATTGTGAGTTGCCCCATATGTATTACCTGATACACTGAGAGGACTTCAATGCATCGAGTAAAAGTAATCCAGAAAACATCTTAAATCCAATTTGGAAAAAAGAAAACTAGTTTATTGAGACATTCTTATAAAGCTGCACATGGAACAAAAAAGAAGAAGCGAAACTAAAAACAAAGCCAGCAAATGGGCAAAACACCAACTAAAAACCTCTAAATAACTTCAGCCTGACTGGAACGCTGAAGAAAGGTTGTGCACATTGATAATTTATTTCCCAGTTCTTGAAGAGCTTGAGCTAAGATACCTGTCAGCAATAGAAAGAAAACACTTCTTGCTGGTAGAGACCAGAGAGAAAGATTGAGACATTAAAGTGTTTGAGCTAAACTTAGATCTCTAACTGGATACCATAGTAAGATTTTAACATTACAGCTCTGAACTAAAGCCCTTGGGAAATAAACCCAGCCATTATTGTATATTTTGCAATATGAGTTTTAAATTAAAGTGCTGGAGCCGAGGATGAAAGAATGGGACAGATATACTGCTTTAAAGTCATCTGTGATCTGGAAAATGAGGAATTATTTACCAAAAACAGTAAGTGTAACTTGATGATGCAAAAAAGTATTACCTGATGTTGTTTTTGCATAATTTGCAAAAGTTGCACAAACATTCACACTCACAGACCTTCCCACATTTACAGCTGCAAATCTTCAATGTGTTTTATGTGGTAAACCAATTCAATGGGGTATAATTGTGAAGTGGAAGTAAAATTCCACATTTTGATCATCTTTAAACAAATGAGTCTGCAAAGTGTTGTCTGCATTTTCAATCAGTGTTAATGTACATTAACACATTACACACTGAAAATAGGTGAAATAAATCAAGTACACAATCCAGCAAGTTACCAGCTAGAGGAGGATATCTCCTGCAATCTAGTGGGCCTGCTTTTGATGTTGTGAGATCATTTGCCTTATTGGCAAATCCAAAAGAAACCCCTGGAGAGGGTGTGATGAATCGCTGACCATGTTCTGAATCTGAAACGACTGCAGGGTTTAGGCACTCCAGTAACCTTCTCAACAATCCTCACCCGTCCTGTGCAGGACCACACTGAGATTCACTACACTCAACACACTCTCAACCACAACTTTGCAGTCTTCTGAAGAAAGTTTGAAAGTTTTGTACGGGCAGCATAGAAACTGACAATCTAGCCTGTCATTCTTTACAAGGCTCAGTCAGTCAGTCAGATTGAAATAATAATAACTGTAACATCAATTTTAAAGTTTTGCACAGATTCTCACTTGGTTTTTATTCTGTACTTTGACTGGGTGGATCATTGTAACACATGAATGCTTTGATCTAAGCTACTATATTGTAGCTCTTGTTTATGAACCTTGCGCTGCTGGTAGGTGAACTTCTGCCCAAGTCTTTTTGAAACTTCTGTTATAGGGTTATTTTTACATGTAGTGCCTAGCTAATATCTACACTCACAGATTGCTTTTGCTTTATGGCTTTAAATAATAACAATAATAATAAAAAAAAGTCATCTGAATAAAATATTGGATGAATGAATGTATGCATAACATGTTTGTACTAAAGACCCAGTGCAGAAGTTTTTTTTAAAATTTATAATACAACTTTCTTCTTTTAGGGAAAAATGTAAGATGTGGAAGAGGCTGATGCAAATCCATTTTATAAAATGAGTTCTTACCCCCTTGCTAACTGATGGAAAGTCCCTTCGCACATTTAAGTGCTGAACATTTTGAAATAGTATAAACCTAAAGTAAATGCAAAGAATTCTGGGGTCTAAACATAAATTATGTATAAAAAAATCTAATAAAATATTTTGTTTCATATTTAATCCTTGCTGAGCCACTGAGAAACATCCAGCTGCATGCAGTACTTGACATTTGTTTTTTATATTGTAGAGCTGTAAACAAAACCATATTTAAAGTGGACAGTTAGTTTTTTTTTGTATTTATAAACTTGTTTTCATCCTTTTATCCTCACGTTTCCTTCTTAGCAGCCAGACACCAGGTGTTGTGCCTTCCTCACCTCATCTGTCATGAACATATACTGGTAAAACTGCAAGACACACAAACATATCGGCCTAATGTCTCGTAATGCTTTTGTTGTTTCAAATGTTTTTAATTGCCTTCAGAACTTGGGGAAATAATTAGCTGATCTAATCACATAAGCAAAGTACCTCCTAATGAAGCAGGCAATAAGGTGATTAAATCACACGTGCTAATGGAAGAAATCCAAGCTACAGATGCAAACTGACAACCTCTCAGCTATGAAATTATACAGTGACATAGAATGAAATACAAATGATCAAATCAATCCTAAATTCCTCTGTGGTTGAACATAGTATGCAAAGGTTACCTTTTTGGGGGGCTTATTAAAATAGTTCCATGTCAAAATAAAGGACTCTGTTTAGTTTTTTCTTCTGCTATTTCAGACCATTTTGAATTTTATTTTATTTTATTTTATTTTATTTATTAGAAACGTTCTTTAGTGAATGCATGGCATGCATTTCTGGATGGACGGACAGAAGGATAAAACTTCTTGACACTGAGACAGAAAAAAGATGTGGAAATACAAATGCTTTTTCCAGTTTCTATATTTTTTGCTACATATTTCTAGGAATGGAAAATGTCCGATTTTTTCAGAAAAGGAACCGTGTATTCTTTTGTATAGATTCAAATTAGCTTGTCCATATGCAAAATGTGAGCAATTCAAACTAACTGGTTCCTGTCTTTCCACGGCTGTGTTTTCCCACAGCATTCATCTAATGGGGATGCTGCCTCAATGCGTTTTTAATTGCATTATGATTACTGCTGCACTTGTAAACTTGGAAAATGGCTGTATATTACAACTTTTATGAGAGCAACAGAGTCAAGGGAGGACAGTGAATCTTTTACAATTTTACAGGCATTTCAACTCATCCTAGCAAGTTATATAGAGGAACTACAGCATAATGAAAGACCATTATTCAAATCAGGTCTTTGGGCTGCTCATTGTTCCCTCAAGAGGGGACAATAAGGCAGCAGATACGCCAGAAAAGAGTGGGTGGTGGTCAGCGCATCAGTCGATGCATCATTTTTACTGTGGCAAATTGGAGCAGAGCTGCAATCGAAAGATGGTGACACAAAACATACGACTGAGATCGAGCGTATTCATCTTTATGCAATAAAATTCAGCCTAAGGAAGCAGGATGCAAGTGCTTTCTGTCCATGCTTGTGTTCCTGTTTTTAATGGGTCTGGTATAAATCAGTCGGAAAACATTTGATTCTAAGCCGAAAGACGCATGCTATTAGAATGCTAAGCAGCCGTTTTAAAGAGTCTTAATGCTGGGAAGGTGTAGGTCAATAAATCCACTTTGACACTGTGTTCTGATTTCCTCTCTCTGTAGGTGCTTCTGATCAGAGGGTTCACATAAGAATACCCTCACAGCTCTGAGGGAAAAGATCAGGAAACATGGAGAGAAAATACTTTTTAAGAAGTAGAAGGAAACAAATAAAAAAAAAAAAAGCAAGAAGACAGGGGAAACAGAGGGCAAACAGGACGAGAACAGAGGGTGAGAGTGTGTGGAGGGTGGAGATGAAAAGAAGATAGAAGTTGAAGTCAGTAGATGAAGAGATGAAAATGGCAGGAGGTCAATGGTATATAGAAATGGAAGACATTCAGAGGTAAAGATGAGGTGACAGAGCGGAGGTGAGACAAAGATGAACAAAGAAGAAATTGCAGATAAACATCAAGACAGAGGAGAAAAGGTTTGAGGCAGTGAGATTCAGACTAGATATTTAGATTATTAATAAAACTCATGCCACTTATGGCGTTCTTAGCAGGAGTTGCTTGTTTCTAGGAACTATGAAGTCATTAAGCAAATGTGACATGTCAGATTTGCAAGTCGCCAACAGTCCACTCCCACAAGGAGTGAACTAAGATGCAAAGACACAGCAGCTTCATCAGTCACAACATGATTATTAGTAAAAACTGAAAGATTTGTCAATATTCTGAGACATATAATTAACCACTGCTGAGTTTGCCACCAATAATTGTACTTGTTTTTACTTTGAAAAATATTCCACATTGCCCTATTAATATTAGCAGAAGGAAGTGATTAATGCTTTCTAGTTATTTTAGATCCAGTTCTCGTGCTATGTTCGACTGCATGTTCTTCTTCACTGTAGTTCCCCCACAAGATAAGACAATGAAAAGTATGGAGTAGTGCATATCCGCAGCTCTGATGTTTTCTGTTCTTCAAAAAAAAACCTCCAAACATCTCTCCTACAATAAAGTCAAGGATATTCAGGTAAAAAAAAAAGTATAGACTGTGGTATTAAAATACATACAATGCTTCTGCTTTGAATTCATCCACTGCATATTTGTTAAGAGGTCACGAGTTCAGAAAAGTAAAATGACAATGTTCCTTAAAATATATTATAAAATTCTATATTTTCACAAGTCTTTTTGTCTGTGTGCAGCTTAAGTTGGCATTGTTTTAACTTAATGCTAATTTACTTTTGAGCTTTTTTAGAGTGGAAACCTATAGAATGATGTTGTTAAAAGAAGATAAAATTCTCAACCAATGTGGACACTGAAACTGCTGCCGGCTGATGGCTTAACTTGCCTCATGTGCTCCAGGCTGTGCCGACACAACCGCTCACTCTGTTTGCTCGGAACAGTGTGTGACAGTTTGGCTGCGTGGTTGTTTCTCCGTGCCTGATATCCCCTAATAATCTCTCTCAGTTTTCCATTCAACTGTTAACTGAAGCGTCAATGTCTTGTGATAGTATTGCATGTTTTTTTGTGAGTGTGTGCATCCATTCCTGTGTGTGTGTATGTATGTGTACCTGTTTAGCTACTGTTGTTAGGATAATTTCTGGCATATTTACTTTACTCTGAAGACCACAATCTATATGGGGACGTAAGCCCAGTCCTAATATGGCTGATCCCCTTGTTCAAGGTTGAAGGTTAGGTTCAGAGGTACGATGTGAATTAAGTTTTGGTTAAGATGAGGGTTAGGAATGGACTACTAATGGTCAGGATTATATAAAATGTCAGGGTTAGGCATAAATGCAGTTACTAAAATGAATTAAAAACAAAGCAAAGTCTTCCTATTGGTAGAAATCTAAATTTGTCTGTGTGCAGGTGTGTGTGCGTGTGTGTGCATGTGCGTCCTGATGGAGAAGAGAAAACAGATGATGCTCTGTTGCAGAACAGAGGGGCGATCAGAAATATGCAGTGTTAAAAGATTTTAGACGGAATCTGAATTTTATATTCAACTGACCGAAATATTGAAACCCTAATGCATGTATATTGCCTAATGCATGTATGTTTTCCAATCTTTCTGCTCCACCCCCTTTTTAATTTTTTTCCTAAGTAATCTGGAAAGTTCTAAATTTGTTCTTTATTTAATTCTCACTTTCTTTCTTTATCTTTCATCTCCTCTCCTCTGCTCCATGTCCTTTTACCCCCCCTGGCATCTCATCCAGTCAAAGCTGTCTTTCATCGCTTAAATAATCTCCCTCTTTACTTTGTCCCATTTCTTTCTTATCTTCCATCCATCAATTCAATCTGATCTCTTGGAGCAAATTGTTTCATTCTGTCTGTTTCTGTCAGTCTTTCACCTCTACCGTTTTCCCTCTTCCTGCCTGCACATCTGTTGCCTCCGCTAGTTCCCCCACTTTCTCTCCTCGTTGCTCTCTCTTTTGCAGTCTGTCTGTTCTTCCATGAAATTAAAGCGCTCTAAGCTGCTGTTTAATCAGGACTCTGTTTGGGGAACTGCTGCGATGACAGAAACTGCCCATCCCAAGTACTGTGTCAGTGTATGCATACATGCACTTTACAATGCATGTCTGGATGAGTCTGTGCATATTGTTCTCGATGATGAGTGTGGATAAAAGAGGAATGATGTACGTGTCTGGATTTTTCCAGGTGTTTGCTCGCATGTGTGGTTTTTGTTTAGATGCCCATTAATGCATAAATAATCAGTAACCAAGCGGTGTCATCTGATGCAAGGGATAAAATCAGGATTGTTTACTCTCTGTGTTGAGTAAATGAACACAGATTAACAAAGCTAATTAAACAGTGGACGATTTTACATCAGACTGCTGTAGTTAAGACTCCAGGGTTTGAAATGGAGAAGTTGAAAGAAGGAAGCTGGTGGAAAAATGGCTTTACTTATGCAGGTGCATCTCAATAAACTTATAAAGTTGAGAAGTTGATGTATTTTACTAATTCAGAAAAAAAAACTTGAACATTTTATAGACTGATTAAAAACAAAGTGACATATATTTATTTAGGGTAATTATGATGACTATGGCTCACAGCGAATGAAAACTCAAAAAGCAGTTCCTAAGAAAATTTTAATATTACAAGCAAACTGTAAATGAAGTATTCTTACTACAGAAATGTTGCCCTGCTGAAGAGTGTGTCTATCTGCTGTACAGCAAAAGAACACAGTACTTGTTCAGGGATCCTTTTGGATCAATTGTTGCTGCATCAGTGCAGTAAAATGCTTTATCTATATCCTTCAGGTAATCTGCATTTCTGGCTTTTGGTGTTTTTCATCCTTCTCCTGACGATACCACTTTTTAAAAAATTATTTATAGCTTTGTCTAACCAGGGAGTCTCATGGGGTTAAGAAATTTCTTTTACAAGGTAGACCTAGCCAAGATAGCAGCCACATAAATCAGAGCTCTATAAAACAAGTGTAACACTTGTTAGAACTGCAGTATTTGGTTAATTGTGTAAATGTGAGTGTACAGGTGAGTCTCCGTGATTGGTGGACCCAGAAGATGGACAAGAAAGGTTGAATAAATTACTTTAACAAGAGTCTGGTTGAGAAGAAATAAGAAATGTATTAGAGCCTTGCAAGGTGAGAACAGAAACACAGAGTCAAAGGAGTCTGTCAAGCCGACTCTGACTTTCAGTGGATCTCAGTTCCTTTTATTGGTTCTGGTCAGAGAAGAGAGATTTGATTGGATTGTTGTTGTGAATCCCTGATTGTTATGCACCAGGGATTCTGTGGAGCCCAACACAGATGGTCTTACCATTTGTCTATTGTTAAGGAAAGGGGGTTGTTCTCTGATGCTAAAGAGGGCAGATACTTTCTAGGTCGGGGAAGTAACACTGAGATAGTCTCCAGGACCTCGGCGTGTAGGTCCGAGGACCTACTCCCCGGAGGTCCTACTCCGGGGAGTAGGACCTCTCCCCGGCTGTTATATGACACTGCAGAGGTCTTGAGAGCAGCTTGACCAATCTCATAATAAGACTATGCAGATAACCTAAAGCAGAAGAGGGGTGAGGAGAATATTATAAAATTTCTTTTGTTGTCTCTCTTTGAAAGTACCCTTTTTCCCTTGTCATGTCGAATACATAGACCCCAGTGAATGGCTTCCTCATTCTTTGTGTTTGTTGGGCAAGTCTCCCTGAGATTACTGTCTTGAATCTCCTCACAAATCCCTTGATGGCCCTCCTGGAACCTGCTGCCCAGAATCCTTACCATTGTGTTCTTCTCACTCACCTCCATGTCCACCCACCAACATGTCACCATATCTCCATGCTGTCTTGATAGAGAAAGAAAAGGAAAACAATAAACACTAATCACCTGCCAACCACAGCCTCTGTGTTTATACTCACCTTCTGCTGCTGCTCTATTTTCTTCTTCACCAGTGAGCTTTTTGTCCAACTCCTTGTTAGATCATTATTTCACTCCACCCAATTATCAAAGTATAACCACTTACCTTCCCCCGTAGTCCCTCTGTGGAATGCAGTTCTACAACCAAGAAAAACCTATCACTGCACATGTTTTCCAAATAAACTTAAAGCATCTTGCATTGTGTGTAATTGTTGCTTGGTTTAGTGTCAATGTATATTCTTCCACAGCCATGATGCATGGTAGGAAAAAGCTGTTTTGCCTAAATCTATCAAAGCCCTTGGACAAGTTCCTTTCAGGACCTTGATTTTATACATATTCATCCAGTGAAACTCCTCTTTCTCATGTTGAAGGTGAAAGTAGGTTAGTGTGGTGCATTATGAGATTAATAGTTCCCGTAACAGACTCCTGCAGTCAGTCCTTCATGGCTGGAGGCTGCTCATTCTTCCAAATTTATCCTGCCTTGTTTCTGAACACTAATTCCCTTAATCTTTCATTTGCTTGCTCACAATGGAAATTATAAAACCAATATTCCATTGGGACTCGTGCCTGACCTCATTTGTCAACTTGTCCATCACCACTGCAGACATGAAGGAGCTCACATCAGATTTTTGATGTGAATCCACCTCCACTTTGAACCCATTTTCACACACATCATCACTGCTGCCTTTATAAGCATAAAGAAGCACTTGCACTGTTTTACACCTTCTCTGTAGAACTCTACTAATATTTTCAAAACAGAATTTCATCTTTACCTATCTGTTGTAAGAAAACATATGGCTGGTTCACTTTTCTAAATAAGCAATATTATCTATGTGTTAATGTTGCATGTTATATGTTTTATCAGTTGTGTTTTTCTGCAATTCCTTCAAATCACTTTTGTTCTTGGTATCAGTACAATTCTTCTCCACTTCTTAGACATTTTCAGACCCTTTCAGTAGTTCTTGAAAAGGCCATTTCCTTCTCTCCTTGACATCTCCACAACCCGACACGTACATCTTGACCAACTACTACTCTACAGCTTCTGTTATTGGCCTAATTATTTCTTACAAATTTTCTGCACATTCTGATTCAATAACTTGCTTTTATCTGCTCCCTTTACTCCAACAATCTTCTCATTCAATTATGCTCGAAAGTGTACCTTCTTTTTTTGTTACGTTCTTAAGACCTAACCTGCTGCCAACATCCTAAGTTTATTTTACTGTTGCAACTTTTTACCTTTTCTCCTGTCCGACCTTACATCCAGCTCACTATAAAACGTAACCTGTGCATTTTATAGCTCTTTTTTTCCACACAACAGGCCTAGCAGTAGTATATCTATCTGCCTGTTCTGCTACTTCTCTGTATTTGCCTTCACTTTAGCTTTCCTTCACCAAGTCAGATTGTCTTTTATAATCTCCCCAAAGGACAAATTATACAGCTTCATGGAAGTTCCCCTCATGATTCCTACTGAACTTTTTCAGTTATCTAGTAGCTTTTATTTATATTCAAGAGCCATCACAACCTAAATTATAGATATCCATCTCCTTCCTTCAGTTTTCACCACAAGTGTGTACAGCATTACATACCATCATGCAATGCTATCAACTATATTCTCCCTAAGAAATCCTGCCTTGTTTAGAATCCTCTTCTGCACAGGATGTAGTCTACCTGTGTGCCCTTTTCGCCACTTTTTTTGCATCACCCCAGTATTCTTTTTCATTTAAGTATGTACCTTTTCCTGCCACTTACATCCCTGTGGCGAAATCCAACAACATCTGTCCTTTCACATTTCTGTCCTAAGCACCGTGCCTATCTAACGCTTGCTCATGACTTCTGTGCCTTTCAACATGTCCAATAAAGTTTACCTCAATCACTCTGCCCCCTGAGAATATCACTAACATTTTCTCCAGCTCACTGCAGTATTTCTCATCCTCTTCTGAGTTCTAACCTATTGGTCAGACATACTGACAACATTTAGATAATTTTACTTTTCAGCTTCAAACTCATGATTTTCAGACACTTATGATTATCTATATTGCATTCACTCTGGACCAGCCAAAATTTAAAAGGCTTAAGAAAGCGACTCAGAGGTGAATAGTTTGCAGTTCTTGTTGATTATTTCATAAATGCATTTAAGTGTCTGCATAAGGTTATCAAAAGATTTCAAGACTGCAGTAGAGAAGTTAGAACTGAGGGAGTAAAATCACTCATGTCCTTATAATCAGTAATGGGGATGTGTTCAGCCACAAGAACAATTATGGATTTTTTCCCCACAGAGTAGACAGACCCTTGGCAGCTCTTAAAATGTTTTTAAAATAAAAAATAGAGAGTTGGTCTCCAAGATATTTTAGGAGATATACAGAAATGTAGCCCAAACAAGGACTCTACTTGCCACGTATCTTGTACCTGATCAATAAAAACAAAATCAGACCCTGGTGAGGGAGATGTATTGTCCTGTGATGGACTGAAAGCATGTCGTAGGTGTACCTCACTTCAATAACTGCTAGACCTATGAAGTTGTAAATGTTTCCTATCTATCTTCTATATCCACTTATTCTTTGCAGAGTTGAGGGAGGCTGGTGCCTATCTCCACTAAAAAGTGTGTTGGAAGGAATCTATGCCTTGCCATCACAGATCAAAACCCATACAAATAGGACGACATTCTAACAATTAATTCTGTTTTTAAAATTTTTGTGTGTATATCTATATATCTATATATGTATATATAGATATATATAAACTTTACTTGGGGAAAAAAGGCATTATGTACAGACTTGTTAGCTTCAGAGGCACCTGCTAATGGATTTTGGAAGTCTGACGCTAGCTGGGTAATCCTTTTTCTCCCGCTTTCAGTCTTTATATTAAACGTCACACTATAAGCTAAAGCCTTTCGAGCCTTCTGGGTTCAAATTTGGGTTATGGACTCCTCCATGGTTACTTGTGTTACATTTTTCTGTGTGTTCAACAGCATTTACAATACAAAATGTGCATCGTTATGAGGCGTTTGACAAAACACCAAAAATGCTACTGAAGACTAATCTATTTTAGCCACATGTACATAAACAAACCAGCCACAAACACAACAGAGTTGGTCAAAGGCTGTCAGTTATGCATGAAAAGTTTGTAGTCTTACTAAAATTTTGTTAAAGTACCATATCAAACACATACATGCAAATATTGAGTAAATGGTAAAATACCTGCATTTGAATAGCACTAGTTCAAGAATTTCAAAATGCTTTACACTCCATTTAGTCTTTGACCCATTCAAACACACATTCACACTGATGACTTGAGGAATCTCCACTTTGCCTGATGTAATGAGTCGATGTCTTAGCTTGATTATAAAGTAAATCGACTGCTGTTGGTGTTTTCTTAAACATAATTTGTTTTAAATGCATGCTTGTTCTCCATACCATCTTAAACATCCATGTAGAAAATCACAAGTGCAAGGTGTTGGATTTATGGCTCTGAT
This sequence comes from Poeciliopsis retropinna, assembly GCA_010277075.1. Lineage (NCBI taxonomy): Eukaryota > Metazoa > Chordata > Actinopteri > Cyprinodontiformes > Poeciliidae > Poeciliopsis > Poeciliopsis retropinna. Next base: position 15,810,156 of record VMRM01000002.1, on the reverse strand, counting down.
CTCTTTTCTGGCTCTGTACTCACAACCTCCAGATGGCAGTGGAGGAACAGTTCAACATTGGGTATGAGCTTTCAAGACGGCGCATGTATAGGTTTATGTGTTTGTGTCTCTGTATAGAACTGGCTGTGTGAACAGAGAGATGAAAATGGTTAGTAATATATAAGGTAATGTGGACTAATTCTAGCTGTGCTATCTCTGAAAATTGTTTCAGCAGTAGAAAAATGGTAAATCTTGTTCCTGCCATTATTTTTCTCGGTAATCTATGACAAAACAATAAGAGGATGTGATCAAACAGTACCAGCTTGTTCCCTGGTTTTTAAATGTCATGTCTGACCCAGATTTCAGCAGCATTTACTGTCACAATCATGTTTTCCTAGAGTTTTATATTGTAAAACTGAGCTTAGAAAAGGAATAACATGATTTTGTTTTGATTCAGTCTAACTAGGTTTTGTTGCTGTCAGATGCTGCTTTGAAGCCTGAATTAGCAAATAATCCTTTTCCACTTTTGGACTGTGGTTTACTCCACATTTGCTTTCTTGTTTTTCTAACAACCTTCCTCTCTTCTTGGCAGTTGTGTTCCTGACACCTAAACGCTTTTGATCTTTTTACTATAACTTTCTCTTCTTTCAGAATAGATCACACTTTTTCTTTTACAATACCCCTTATTTCTTTTCTGTCTTTTCTCTCTTTCATCACTTCCCTCTGTTTCCTTTGTTGCATCATGTGATCGTCAGAATCCGTGCTTGCGACCAGTGAAATTTAATCCTCCCGTTAGCTGTCATCAGATCCTCATCTGAGCTTTGCCTGATGTGTAATCTCGAGGTACGCATCTTTTCTTTTTGCTCGCAGCTGCGTGAGAACCCGTCTGGGGCGTGACACAGAGTCATTGGCTCAAGCTACTCCACATGATGGAGAGGCCCTCCCGTGCACTCCACCATGCTCCTCACCCATCTGCACTGTCGTCGTCTCTCCCAGCCATCCGTCTCTCCCACCCTTCCACACTCAACCTCTCAATTTCTCACTTGGCCTTTGCGTCCAGCCCTCTGGCCTCTCTCCGCTCCACCACAGCTCTCATTACCTCTCTGTCTCTTTTCTCAATGACACGCAATGACCAGCCATCAGCTCCTGACACCTTGATATCCTCCCCGCTTCTTCACTACCTTTCTTTCTTTCCACTCACACTGCAAATCTTTCCCTCTTGTTCTCTGTTCTTCTCCCTGACGACTTTCTGTCTAATTTCCTGTCTTCCCTCCTGCTGTCATTTCATCACTGTCGGTTGGTTAGACTTTTGAAAAAAAAAAAGTTTTCACCTTAATATTTTTTGCTTCCCCACTGGTCTCTTGATACTATTTAAGGTTCATATGTACAATGCCCAGGTCTGCATGGTGCACAGTAGCACTAATGTCTTGTAGCACAAGGTCCTGCTTTTGAACTCCAGACTCTTGTGTGTTTATATGTTGCCTTGCAATTAACTGGCAGCCTGTCCAGGGTGTACTCCACCTATGACCAACGACAACAACAGTTAGACCAAACCACCCAGGCAGTGAATGAATGTATAATGTCATACAAACATTTATGTATTTTATTGAAATTACTTTCACAAAGTGAAAACATTTAGAAAAAAGGTGCAAGTAGCCTGACTGAAATCTCTATTCAGTCCCCCTAAATCAATGCATTGTTGAATCACCTTTCTCTACAATTACTCATGTATTTGGGGCATCCCTTCATACTTTGTACATCCCCCAATTTTTCATTGTTATTATGATCATTTTTATTTTTATTTTTTTTTTTTTGCAAAATAGCTTATTCTCAGTCATATTGGATGTAGGCCCTCTGTGAAGTTTATAGCTCTTGTCAAACTTTCTAAATTGGAATCAAGTCTGGACTGTGTGATTCAAACACATGCTTTGATTTTCAAGATAGTAAGGGTTCTGCTTTTGTATTCTTGTCTCAGTGTCTTACAGTCTTTTGCAGACACTAACAGGTTAGAGCTCCATCCATCTTTCCATCAAGTTTGACAAGTGTTCCTGTCTATATTAAAGGAAAGCACTGTCATCCCTTGATGCTATCAGTGCATTGTTTCAACTTGTGAAGGATCTATTTAAGTTGATGCAAAGTTGGTTTTCCACTACTCATTGTGTTTTAGATGAAGCTCAAAATAAGTTCTGTTTTGAACTCTGAACAAGACACCTCCTTTGACATGTTTGTTGTGACCAAACGTAGGAAAACTGAAAATGTGACTTCTTATAGTTTTTTTTCTGCTTCTCTTCCATAAAGACAGATATATAGAGTACTGAATTGAAAGCTGTCTTGTAAATTAATTATTTTTGCCTGACCTGCAGATATCTGTAACTCTTCCAATGTTACTATCAACCTCTTGTCTTCTTTTCTTATTAATTATGCCTGACCTGTCAGAATAGGTGTACAGCCATGCTTTGGAAGGTTTGTGGTATTTGTTTTTGGATGTTTGATCATACAGTGCTCCTTGTAATTTTCCGGAGCTTGGGTATTTATTTATAATCGAACCCTGTCTTAAACGTCTTGATGACTTAATCCCTAATCTCTCTGCTGTGTTCCTTGGTCTCCATGATTCTGTTTGTTCACTAATGTTCTATAACAAATCTCTGAGGACTCACCTCATATATTTAAACTGAAATGAAATAACAGCGATTTGGACCCTATTTACTAAATGGACCCTGTTTAGGCACCTTGGGAAGAAAACTTTCTATCAGAGAAAAGGGACTTTATTCTAATACATATTTTTAATATTTTAATATTTTAATTGTAATATATTTAAAAATCTATACGATTTTCCAACCACTTTTCTTCATTGATATATGCTACTTTCAAAATTCCAATAAAGTAATCAGAGGTTCATAGCTGTACAAATGCTGTCGCAAGGCACTGTACATTTCTTGTCACATATTTTACCATATTCCACTTTATGAGTCAGTTTACACCACTTATTGTCCCTCTATCTATCCATTATCCAAATACGTTTATCCTTTCATGGTCCCAAGAGGGTCTGGTGCCTATCTCCCACAGTCTCACTTATTTTCTTAAATATATTTTTGCCTCCTATCATTGTGTCATGCTTGTGTGTATCCCAGTGCATACTGTACTAACTGCCCCATTCACAAAATCTCTGTGGCATACTGCACTGAACTAAAAGGAGTGTGGGGACATCATTAGGAGAGTTACTGTAGTGGACGCTTCTCATTGTGTCAAGGACCTGGACAAGTATCCCTGTCCATGTTTCTCATCCCACTGTGGCATTGATGGTACCAAAACTCTTTACATTTGCTTCTCTGACTTCTCATCATCTATCTACACCGGCATCTTCATAACTATGTCTCCTCATAGTCATGGTCTAAGAGTGTTTGTTTTTTTTTCCAGGCAAAACAAATTGAACAATTATTTTTATCATTTTAAAGGCATTAAACCCACTGCAATGGTAGCCTGTTTTGTGATAAAGAAATATAATTTCAGTCATTAAAATTGCATTTTACAATCAAGTCACTCAGGATCCTATGTGTGTGAAACAAAATATTTTTGTATTTCCTTTTAATTCCTGTAAAGCACTTTGTATTGTCTTGTTGCTGAAAATGTGCTATCTAAATAAAATTACCTTTACCTTACCTTTACCAATTTAGCATAGAAATCAACATACTGATCATGACAAATGTTTGAATGTAAAAACAAAGTCTGGAGTATTTACATGGTTTACCAAAATTGTGTATTAACCTAGTGTGCAATCTTAAAAAAAAGTATTTGTATGGACATTTGCTGTTGAGCTGTTGTACAATACACATGTACAAACAAAATGTCCGTAATTAACTAAGAACAATGTTTTACTAAAACATTAATTAGAGACTGGAACCAACTAGAAAAAAGCTGTTAAAAATGTCCTTAAAATCCACTTCAAAATTCTGTGTTTTATTTTATTTTTTTTGCTTGCTTCTTGTATCTTTAGATTAGTCTTTATTCAGGCTTTAATGTGTTTGTTTTAACAAAATAAATACTACAATGCATTTTTTTTTCTGATTTCCAAAGTTGACCTTTGTCACTGATCATATTTGTTGTGTTCATGAAACTCAAAGCTTGTTGTAAAAAGCATAAGTTCTGCTTTTCCAACATTCATAAGATCAAATTCTTAATTTACAAAATCCAGTTTCTGAAAAGATCAAAGAAACTTTAAGCAAATCCTTAGTACTTTTTCTTATGATCTTCATGGTTGCTGCAAAATAAGTAATCAAGATCTTTAAGATAAAAAAATAAAAAAAACCTGACTGTTGTGTGAAACTCAAACTCATTAATATATTTCCACAAAGGCATTTCTCTGTGTATGTGTCAGTAAATAATTTTGGCTGAACTGCATCAGCCTAAGTTGATGCAGTTCTTATAGCTTTAGGTTTTTTACCCTCAAGCACTACAGTTATGCCTTTGAGCCACAAACATCTAAGTGAGATTTAATTACAGGAACCATTTATGAAAATCTTGTGTAAAAGACCATTCATACAGTGCAAAGGAAGCTATCTTAGAATCTCATTATTGCTCCTAATTTTCAGAAGTTTTTTTTAGCTTAATTAGTTGGGCATCCTGATGGGGGGCACACTAAACCATAATGGTGTCAGCTTTCTTGTTTGACAAGAGAGTTTTGCAGTATAAAAACTATAAATAAGACAAATCTACTTAAAGTTGTTACTTAATAAGAAGTTTCTGAGTTTCCTAGGGGCTCCTACTCACGGGTGGGTTATTGTATTAAGGTATAGGATTTTATAAGGCTTTAATTTTAAAACCACCAAAAAAAACCCTGTTATACTATCCCTGTGCTATGAAGTACTTTTTTGTGATGCCAGAGAAAGCACTGACGGACAGAATGTTCTTTGACTTTATTTGAATAACACATTGCTGCCCATCGACAATGTCTCATATTAATTGGCTGACAGAATGATCCTCTTCTATTTTTTCTAACTTAAAAAATGTATCTGTTGGAAATATGTTTTCTTAAGACACTGCAACAAAGATGGTCATAATTTGGTAACTTAAGAAGTGGCACCCATCATTTCCATTAATGTACAGTTATTTTAAAATAACAGTTGGCAGGTTAAAGTTCAAGCCAGCATGTTTAATGCCTGAGCTGATTAACCAAGGCAACATCAGCATTTCAGACCCCTGTACTAATTTATGAAGTGCAAAACTTAAACTAATTAAACAATTGAAAACTGCTACTAAACTTAGTTTATTCTATTCACTTTTTAATCAACGCATCAAAACTACAATAAGACTAGATATGGTATAGATACTGGCATTGCACTCACAGTAGTTGATTTGCTAGATTAGTTCAACAACAATGGAAATAGTGGTTGTTTTCCCATTTGAAATATAGGTACTTATGCTTTAAATTTTCATCTCAATGTCTAAATTTTTAACCAATCCAGTTTTCCATAAACATCCCGTGATGTTGGACTTCAGAATGGTTAAATTCATCAAAGATTGTAAATAAAAGTAAAGCCTCATTATATGCAGGCTAAACTTGAACTCTATTTGTAACATAACTTCAAGCACTTCTAAAAAGCTGTTAAAATTCAATATTTTCAGAGCTATGTGACTACAAAGAGTTTCAAAAAACAATAATAGAAACTCTTAAAAGCAGAAAAGAGTTGTTTTTCTTCATATTCTTCCCTTAACCTAAGGTAATTTGAAAAGATATCTGTTTATTTCAGCCTACATTATTTCTGTTGATCTATGCAGTTCAGTTTAATTTGATTTGACAGGTTCATAAAAACATGCCATTAGCATTCAGGGAAAGCTCCCTTTAGTCTTCCTTTCACAACAAATAAATTACTCCTGGACTATCAAAGTCAAAGTAGAAGAAGCCTAAAGAAAGCATTTACATGAAATAAAGAAAAACTGAGAATTCTGATGTAGATGAACCATCGGCTTCAGACAAATTTGAGTTCCATTTTTTTAAATGCTAAAACATTTTCATCCGGCATATTTTTCTGCTCAGGTCCAGCTTGAATGAGTCCATTTGGCATCCAAAAAAGTATAATCAATCAAAAAAAGATCACAAAATAGGAAGGAAATCACAGCTGCCTGAGTAAATACATCTGCCTGACACTGAATGTCAGTATAGACAGCTGGTGTTCTTTCTCCGATTAACAGTTTGTAAGTGCAGCAAACGAATGCATGAAAAAGTCCAAATTTTCCGTATTAGTTTCCAATTTTTTTTGTTAAAATGCTACCATTATCTACTGGGAGGGTTGTTAAATTATTGATTACTGCTGGGTGATTACTTCCTTTCACATTTTGGTGCTAGGACTGTGTCTTCTTTAAAATGTTTACAATCATTTTAAAACAGTTTCTATACAGTGTACCCAGCATTTGGATTGTTTAAAAAATATTTAACCCAACGGATGACATTCTGTGCAGCACCATGATCATTGCCTCCTAATGAATTCAATAGCCCTGACATTTCACAGTACACTGGTTGTCCTTTTCCTGCAACTGCTCAGCTGTTGCATCCCTCCCTTTCATGCATTATGTTGCTCCTTTGTTCTTTTTCTCGTGTCACTCTTTCATGTGCTTTTGGCCCCTTACAAAGCCCCCCCCCCCCGTCAGCACCCACACCTCACAGCCCCTTGAACCATTCTTCTACCATCCTTCCCTCTTCTCCGCTCAGTCTTTCACTCATCAGTATGCCACTACACGCCAGGCTGTCTGTTCAAGCAGATTTGACAGAAAACAGGAGAAGGAGGGAGTAACTGTTTAGGAGCACAGACAGAATCCAGCTGGAGGGTCACAACCCTAAATGACCATGCACACTCACAATCTCACAGGCACACTCAATAAGTCATATACCCACACTTCCCTGATGGCAGGAGCAATAGGTCAAATGCCAACAATGTTGGAAGAGGGAGAGCTAGACAAAGGGGAATGCAGAGAAAGCCGGATTCAGGAACGAGGCTGTCATGTGCTTGGTGGACCATTATTGTGCTCTGTTGAGAAAGAATTGCGATAAAACTGCAAGGCTGAAAGATGATGTTAAGCTTGGGGCACAATTTGACAATGTTTTCGGAATTGTCTGAGTATATTCTGTGTCCTAGAAGGCAAATAAAGCCAAAACCACATATGTGCATCACTGCATGCAAGAGACAAGGCCAAAACCTGAATCATAAGTAGATTCCAAATCCAACTCCTGGAATGAAATTAAAAAGTCTCAGAATACTTTTAACAATACTGTAATACATATGTTGAATACTGCAGCAACAAATGACTGAAACTACACTGGGAGAGAGGGAGGAAGAAAAGAAGGAAGAACATGAACTCAGTGTTCTGTTTTGGTATTAAACCTCCTGACAAAAAGTGTCCTGTAGTCTAATAAAAATTAGATATATTTTTCACTCTTGAAAATTTTATTCAAATAGTCAACCAGAAAATCAATATTCTGAAATTGGACAGTACAAGATGATGTTCCAATCAAATCCAATGTTATTCTGGCATCCTTTCTCCAAATCTAACACTGGATTTACACGGTTAGATTGTTGTTGAGATTCAAGGCTTGATCCCTTTTCTTTAATATTGGACAATTAATTTGATTTTACTGTGAGAGCTATAGTTTATTAATTTATGAAATAGATTGTCTAATGAATGTGCTACATTATAAATATTGCTATGAAGGCATGAAGCAATTAGTCCAGCTTTTGTTGCTTATTGAACTTATTTTTGGTTGCAGTGCACCACAACAAAGGGAAAATAATGCCACATAGGGGAAGAATAACTCAAAACCACTTGTATTCTTCTTTTTACTCTCTTGCTATCTTCCTCCACACACATGTTTTTGTGGCAACCAATTGACAGACAGCTCCACAAGCTGACAGAGCAGAGATTATGTCTAGCTGTATCAGGATCAACACCAAAAAGAACAAAAAAACAATAAAACATGCAAACATTTCCCACACACGGAACATAACATAAAAACCCCAAACAGAACATCCACTGATGATTAGATAGCGTGGGTGTGTAAGTCTATGCATTCTTGTGTTAATCAAACCTAAACATGCCAAGTTGTGTAGGACCTTACAGAAACAAAACAATTGCTGTGATTATTTTTTATGTTGTTGGGTCTTAAATTTGAACACATTTTGCTGAGTTACTTTTTAAAGAAACATTTTGAATCTCACAATTAAAATGTCAAAATATTTGAGAATAACACTTATGAACAACTATTAAAATATCTGAAGAAAAATGATGAAATTCATTCCAAACCCCTTTCTTTTGCCACAACAAAATTATTCATGTGACATTCATTATTTATAAGAAGCTTTTACAATTTTACTAATTATTTGTAATGTGTATATAAAAAAGGTGCTAGTGGTGCGGTGGTGTCAGCAATGGCAGTATTGGCATCCTTAAATCGTAATGTAAAACAAACTGTTTCTTTGCTGATTAACTTGTTCCTTTTGTGTTTTTTTTTGCTTTTTTTTTTTACAAACTGTAGGACAAACAGGGTCAACATTTAAATCTTTTATGGTAAACAAAAATGTTACATGAAACACAAGTACAGGAATAGTACCTATTTTAAATTTGATGATATATATATATATATATATATATATATATATATAGTTGTATTGTTTCCCTACAGACAAATCCTCAAATCCACACGCACATACACATCTATGGATTTCACTTTGATCTTTTCAAATAAATTCCATTTACATTTTTGGACTTTTGGGAAATTCTCTTTTCTTTAAAGGTTGTCAACACGAACTGTCTAGAAATGTTAATTTTCAATGAGTTAAGTTGCTCCCCCCAAAAACAGAAAAAATGCTGAAAGAAAAAAGTGAGGTTGAAAGCTTTAGTCAGTGCCTAAAATGTATCTTGATACTCACAGAAAACATCATTTACAAGGAATTCCCACAAGTCTACTCATGATTATTTAGGGAACAGGGGGATAAATGCTTTTGAACTGTGTGCTTATTTATGTAACAAAGAAAGTCACGCAGTAGTAATCTGTCTGAAGTTGAGGATTAGTCATCAAACACCCGCAGGGAGGTGGAAGCTGATATCGACGCGCACACGGAGCGATAATATATTCAATTCAAATTAACTTCCGGCTTCGGTTGCCATAGCGACTCCGTCCCAACAGACACGTCTTTCTTGTAGGCAGCGGTTGTTAGCGAAAATCTTACTCAAATACGGTAAACCTATAATGAATATAGGGAACTAACTAACACCGAGACATGTTTTGAAAAAAAGACATTTACACTCGGGTTCATGGTAAGTTTAAGCTTCTCTACGTTGTGTTTGCTTACTTTAAGCGGCGTGACGCAGTGCCAAAGTTTCTTATTAGCTTCGGTTTGAACAGAGCAGCTGTTTTAGCATGTGGTTTTAGCAGTTGTTAGAAAAAAGGTAAAAACACAGGTGGAATTAATAAAGCTGATTATATGGTGGACGAGTCACAACAGAGACTGAACACAATTCTGGAGAAACTACTCCCTTTTTATTATTACAAGTTGTAGTGCCCTTTTGATGCCTTTTAAATGTTTAAAAAAATAGTTAATGGTCATTTTCCAATGTATCAAACATTAACGTCTCTTTGGTGAATTTAGTTTATTTAATTTTACGGCTCTTGTTTAAAAAAAAAAAATTATATGGTTTTACCCAGAAGGTGTATAGCAGCCTGCAGATGGTTCTCGGTGTGTTTAGTCACTATGTACAAATAATACTGAATATAAGATGGGCTGTTATGATGACAAGTGAACAGATAGAGTGTGGTAAAGACTTGGAACTTCTTAAAGAGACAGAGGTCAATTTCAGCATGTCTATCAGGGATCTGTGTGCAGGCTGGCAACCCAAGCAGATAGCATTGATCGGACTGTTTATTTAGCTAATATAAGCTTGTTAAGAGCAAAATGGCAATAACGTATATTTTGTGTAGTAAGCGCTTCAGCACTGGTACCAAGTGTAGCTGGTGTTTACTTTACATGTTGCTACATATTACTAGCAGGTGTGCCTGTGTTGCTGATATATTACAGTATTTGCAAATTTACTTTCAATTTAAATACATAGAAAATGTCCATATCTATCATACTTCTTTTTTTTTGGCAAAGAACTGAAATAATTTATTTTTTTTCATTAAATATTTTGGTTTATTTATAGTAGAGTGTTATTTTGTGAGAAATACATGATTGTAAATTTAATGGCATCTCTGTATTGCTGCAGAAGAGTTTCTTTTCAAAAGCGTGGTAGGAGACCTTGGTGAAATACCGCAGTCCCTGGAAATAAGAAGCATGAATTTAAATAATTATGTGGTTCCTAACAACAAGACCAGATCTGTCAAGCTCAATGCCAGGTAAGATGAGATCAATAATGCGATTTAGGGCATTCACTAGAAGCCTATTAGAGTCCCTTGACTACAGTGCTATGCATCTGCTGGTCATCTATAGGCATTCAAATTTTATCATGAATAAAATGGACTTCTGGCCAATCTATAGCCCTTCTTAATTCTGCAGTTTTCTGTGTAGCATCTCTTTTACTTGATTAAAGATATGTTGTCCAATTTTTGTGAGCACAGTACAAAATTCAGTTGTATCCCTCGCTACAGTTTCTAACATGCCTACAGATAATTGACTGGGTTGATGCCTTGTTTTTCAGTACACTAATCCAGTAACTAATTGATTGAAGTATTGATTTAGTCATGGGAACAGGCATCTGCTAACGCTGAAGATGAATTGACCATATATTGATGAAAGATTGCCATCCAATCTGACATAACCGGTCATTTGTGTGATTGATTGTTGATACCTGTTTGCTGTATGTGCATGTGATTTTGTTGCTATAGGAACCTGCACAAACTGCAACTGGACACCGCAACTCTGGCCAGTGAGAGCAAGAATATGGAGGAGAAACTTAAACAGTTGAAAGAAAACATGAGAAAAGAGAAGGAGGAAAGAAGGTGAGTTTTGGTTATATTCTTTCTAAAGAAAGCCAAGAGCAGTGCTGGGAAAGGATAACCAAAAGGGATAAGCCAAAATGTAAGTAAAGCAATAACATTAAATGAAATTGTGCTGTTGAATAGACATGCCCAGAAAAATTCAGGATAGAAAAAGATGATCATAGGATTTGATAGTTATTAAATGGAAGATACACTACAAAGAACAAAAAACAACATTAGGAAGTTTATAAAAGTAAAATCTTGCTTAAATAAAAGGAGATGGTCTTAATGCACTTGAAGTATTGTGTTAAACATTACAACATTTATCTTAATAGTATGAAAAGGAAAACTATGTTCTCTGAACAGTTTTTATATTTGTTTTCCAAAATTATTATTGCAGAAAGGCTTGGTACTCACTGCAGATTATAATTTTTATCATATCCTGCACATATTGATTTAAAATGGTCGCTGGTTTTGAGTGGATGACACAGTTGAAACCTGCTTATATCAGTGGAATGGTATACCAAATAGCCTGAGTGATGTTCTGTTGAAAGAGCTGTCCAGTCTTGGCTTGGGAAGAATTAGGCCTCCACATATTAATGAAGATATTGGATGAAAAGTAGTTGGGTTATAACTATTAGTGTTTAAAAGGGCATGCATAAGGCCGAGATGCAATTGGGGACGCGGAACTGAAACTACAGAAAGTTGGAAAAGTGCGCAGCAACCTTAAGACAGTTGCAAACAACATGGAAAAGACAACGAGTAATAGAGACAGAAAGACTATGACTCCAGTCTAAAGTGCAGAGACATGAGGGATTCTTCCACCTGTAAAGGTCAAACAAAAAATCCACTTTGGAAGGAAGAGATGAGAAAACTGAAACACCTTTTAAAATGAGGTAGGCTAATACCCATATAGTCATCTATAGTAAAGGTCAAAGGAGCAGAAATGTGGGTGCAGGTTTACATCTTATTCTACCTGTCATTTTATTTGTGAAGACATTACTCTTCTGGTAATTGTGAGTACATTGACAAAGAATTTCATTGGTTTGATCTGTAGAGGTATAATTAATTTTTATATACATACAAAATCTTACCATATTCTAATCAAAAATCTACATTGGTGGTTGTTTGAATACAGGTGCATCTTAAAATTTTATTGTTCATTAATTTCAATAACTAAATTCAACAAATTAAACTTATGTTGATTAATAACACGCAGACTGATCTTTTCATCCATTTGTTCTGTTAATTATGATAATTTCTCAATTACAAAAAAAACACATTTAATTTCTTAAAATAAATTAAATATTGAATTTATGTAGTCAGCGATTACATAAATCATCGCTGACAAGTTCCCTTATGGAACCTAAGCTAAATGTTTTAGTCATTACTATTTAGAACTATTTGTTTTCTCATACATACATGCGTAAGTGAGGGTAGTATATTGTGTGTCTGTTTGGATTAGATGATTTGATTTTCATTAATGCAGTCCATACATAAACCCAAATAGGCATGCACACTGAGGGGGCCCTTGAGGGGACACCCTGTCATCCTGCACTGACAGGGGTGTGCTTCAACTGTCTCTTCTAGCGACAGTCCAGTTGCCGTGATGATGCTGGTACGATGATTACCTGACGCCTTCCCTCAGTGTCAGTACAGCAAAGCAACAACATCAGGTTTCTGGATTCTCTCACCATTCCATACACACATATTCAGATTCAAAGTCTGACTTCCTGAGCCTTGACAGGCTGCCAGCTCAATCTAAAATAAACTTTTTCCAAAGAGAGCCTAGCATCACAATAGAATAAATATCATAAATAATTCAGCAACATGAGAATGAACAATATTTCCACCACACTTCTCTCATCCACTTTTGGAAACTTAAATTTCTGTGCAGGGTTTGCACATATGCATTTCACTGGGCATTGGTGCATTACTGATATCAATATATACCAAGTTTTCAAAAGAGGTTATTGCTTCTCTGGAAGTATAAACCAAAAACCTAAAGTAGCTACCTCTCACCCACCAGGTGCTACACACAGTGCTTTCAGCTTTCTGAAAGGCAAAGGAAGGGAAATTTATTTGTATAGCACATTTTGTGTATAAGTGGTTTACAGAAAAATGTAAAGAGTTTAAATAGAGTTGAAAATTACAGGTATAAATTAAACATGATTAAAAAAATTGTCTAATTAAATTAGGAAAAAATAGTAGATCAAATCCTTCCCTCTGTCATATGCACGGCTAAAAATAACTATTTTTAGCTTGGATTTAAACATTGTCAGACTCCAGTCCCGGCTCACTTCTCCAGAAAGACTGTTTCAGATTTTAGGGGCATAAAACTGCAATGCAGTGTTGTTGTGCTTATTTCTGACTCTGGCCTACCATCAGGATACCATTACTTGATGTTCTCAGTGTCTGAGCTGGTTCAAAAGAAAGCTTCAAAACTTTTCTGCTCTCAAGAACTATAAATTGAGATGTTTTGAAAGTATTTCCAATAATAAAATATGAACAGTTATGTCTTGGAAGGAAATTAGTTCCTAAAGTAATTATTTAAATATACAGTTGAAAAGCTACAAACATCACCTGAGCAGATAGGGCAGGTAAATATCCATTTATTATCAGTTTGTTTGGCTTGTGTTACTCTGCTAAGAGCAGAATGGCAAAAAAGGCTTAGTATTCTGCATAATAAGCACAGTGTTTACTGTACTAAATTTACCAGTTATAAAAAAAAATGTACCAATGTTTATATATCAATCAAGATATACAGTATATGTTACAGATAACATGATTTTAACTAATCAATATGATATACTAGTTATTGTTGGGATAGTTGTTGCTTCTCTGTTTTTAACTGAATGCAATTAGATAATTTAATATATTTGTTTTAAAATACCATATTGTGTTATTGTTGTGATATTATAGTTTGTACTCCAAAATGTCACACTACACTGCCAATAGTAAGAGATTTGTATTTTTACAAATTCATTTTCATTGAAAAGTGTGTATTTTTGTATTGTTTATAATATGTTTTGTTTTTGTTGGGAAAACATTTGTTCTTTAGAGCTCACATCTAAACCTGAAATGCCTACTACTTATTGAAAAAAGTCTCCAAAATGCTAACATTACCGCACGTATTTTGACTTGCGATACCTACTCTTGTGACTACAGTTTAAGAAATCCCACATTATTCCACCCTTTTCTAAATTTGCAATAAAAACAAAAAGCTATTCATCAAAAATGAATCTGTTTTTTCAGTCTTTAAGACTCCAAATTATGTATTATATGTACATTCCACCTATCCTGAGAAATGAAATCAGTAATAATCTCTTGCAGTTAAAACCTTGAAAATTGTAATATTCCAGTGAGTTTCATTCATATTACTAGTGCTTATAATACGCAGATGACTGTTTTTCTTCTACATAAAATGGTACAATAAATTAGTTTAAAAACACTAACAGCTGTTGCAGTGACTACTGATATAAGCTTGACAAAAGCACTGAGAGTTGTCTGAATCATCTGAAAATGCTGCTTTGTCAGATGTCATAGTCAGTGCTGTGACAAAGGACTCATGCTGGCATCTTCAACTCCACAGAGTTCTTCACTGTCTAGTTAGTGGGTTTAGGGAAACATCTCACTAAATCAGACTGGTTTGCCTTAGTGATACAAATTTCTTGTTGTATGACCTCATTGGCATGAATGACAGAATGAGTACTTCTTCTGGAAAACTGGACTTTTGCATAACAATTACAATCAATTATTCATTTAATCATCTTTCCTTCATCTGTGACATTTGTCTTTGTTGGTCTCTTTCTTTAGGCATTATAGAGACTTAAAGTGGAAATTTGGACAATGTATTTCATCCATCAGTAATCCTCAACCAAACAGCTTCAAGAAGACCAATGACAACAAAGTCCAAAAAGTAAATAAAAGACAAACTCTGCATCCTATGCCTTTGTTATTTTATGGAACTTTATACAGTCACTCTGAGCTTCATTTATTTTTATTATCAATCCTAAACATTTAATGCCACATAAAAGATACAGGAGTTGGTATACTGTTATTATTAAAACAAACATACACATTTTTTTACCAGGCTTTTTGTAAACTAAAGTATAAAACATTTTCCACTTTTACATGACTTATATATTATGTTCACAGCTTCTAGCAGGGAAAATAAAGATCAGAGTTTTGAAGGATGAGCCACTGCCAGGTGAGTTAATTAGTACAAGAAAAAATAATTTACTAATTAAATTAATCAATTAGTCAATAGTTGATTAATTAGTAATCATTCCTATTCCTATAGCACATTGATTTAGGAAGATCCAACATGCAATATAAATATACAATATTTATCTAATTAATTTGTTCTTTTTGTCTTTTCCTGCTGGTTTCATAATGATAAATCCATATGTTGATAATAGTAATTAATAAAATCCCCCTGCTCGGTGTTAACATCTGCATGTTTACTCTTTCAGCCCCACCGCAGTCATCATCTTCATCTTCAATCCCTAATGCTGGTATTGGAATGACAAAAAGAACCAGAAAATGTGAAGTCAAGTCAACTAAACTGGTAAGAAAACATTTGATATTTACTCTGAAGTCTTTTGAGATAGTCATTTCTTAAGGATTGTGAGAAGGCAAAGCAGCATTGTATTACTTGTTTAAGCTACTTACTTTACTTTGTAAGCTTGAAATACAAATATGCTTTCAGTTATGCAAGCCCCTCTTGCCTCATTCCAGTGGCTTAAAATGCAAGCAATTATTAGATCAGAAAGTAGGTAATGTAGTTTCCCAGTACTCAAGATCTACTACTAAGGGAAAAATACTCCACTACAGAGGCATACGGGAAGTAGCAAACTTTTTCAGGGGACAACTGACAGACGTATATATTTTTTTCTACTTCTTTGGTCTCCCACTCCTTGTGGTGCCCCAGGCACCTGCATATATAGATGAGGTGATGAGGTGACAGCCAGTTGGCCTCATCTAACCAAGTGAAGGGTGTAATTTGTGCATGTGAAATTTCAAGCTTGTACACATAGATGTGCACATGTGACGCAACGCAAGAAACTTGAAAATGTTCGACTTTTGTTGCCGTCTGCTGTCGCAGACAACTTTCACGCTCCCAGCGTATCAAGTCCATTTCATGTTGCTGTGAACTAGGTGACCATAGTTAATGCATTATAATTTTCAGATTAATCACATACATTAATGTAATTAATCTGAAATTAAATTGTTTTTTGTTTACAGCCAAAACACAAACACTTACATTCAGTTGGAAAACTAAGCTGGTAATAATCTCAGTTGTGGGATGTACTTTACAACAGAAGTGAATTTACATTTTTCTTCACCTACTCTTTTTCCATTTCTTTTTCAACCTGGCTGTCACTCTCTATTTGTCCAGCAGTTGATTTCATTTAAACTTATCTTTTCATTGTTCTATTTTATTCCTCTTGATATATTTCTGTTCTTTGTCTCTCCTCTACATCAGCTCCTTGCTTCTGCTGTCATTCAGATACCCATTATCTCCTATTTTTTTCCTCTTGGTCATTTGGTTTATCCGTCTTTAGTTCCCTCCACACACTTTATCTTCTCACTCCTTTCCCTCACTTCCATCTGCTTTATTACAAAGTTGTCTTCACTGTGTCTTGTTTACCTGTTTTTCTTTATCTTCTCTTCTCCTTTACGATGCCTCATCTGTCCTATCCAACAGTCGATCTGAGTGTTTGTGTTTGCACTGATAACTGTTTAGTTGGATCCATTCATCGATATGGAAGACCCCTAAGGGCACCATTGTTTATTTGTTTCTCACTCATCTTCCTACAGCTCAGGAGGTGGGACAGCTACTCCCAAATGTTTGTGTGAATAAAAAGTGTGAGTGTAAAATGAGCAGCTTGGTTGCTATCTATCCTTTCTTTTTTCTAATTTTGCTTTGAATTTAGCTGATATTAGGGTCAAGCTTATGCTTTCAAGACACAGAGACAGAAAATGTAGGGTGGTGGGTGTGAGAGCCAGGCAGACTGACAGAGGAAATTAAGGAGGAGGAGGGGTTGAATTGGCTGAGTTGACATCCTGCCCTTTATGTTGTGGAATAGGTTATTCAAATCCAGCACACAAAATGCATTCAAATCTGTTGTGGTAATTTGTTTGAAAGTGCATGCGCTGATGATGGCACTGAACTGTCTATTAAAGTGCCCAGTGCCCCCAGTCTTGTATAGTGATGGGTTTAACGTCAGCACTTAGAGTAGTCTGGGCAGACACATAGCCTAAATGCAAGCACAAATATACACAATGCCCTAATGGACACATTTTAGATTGCTCTTGTACCATATAACGATTGTGATAAAGAAAAGCTTTACACTGTCTGGACACCTCTGTCTGAAAATGCACTCATGCACACAGTTGCTCTCCTAAACCTGCAAATGTAAACTTCCAAAGATAAATCCGTTTAACTTTGTCTGAAGTTTTGACTGAAACTTGGACATTATTTAGTATCCTACAGGCACATAACTCTGCACTATCTATTCAATGTCATCTAGACAAAAAATGAAGCAAAAAGTGGCAAAAGCTGCTCCTTATTTTCTGTGTAGTTGCATAACGTGTCGTGATATGCTGTTTGGAACCCGATAGGGAAGTCTCATCCCCAGGTTGTGGCTGTAATTTATCCTCAGGCCTGAGGAAAATGAGGCTGTGTTTTATGGTATACTATCAAACATTCAGATGCACATACACATTTTCTGACACGAAGCTGCACGTTAGAAGAAATAAGTGCCCCTGAATTACACATATTATTATTATTTCTTGGAAATTATCAAGTTTTTTAAAAGAGAAACATGAAATAAAGGAGTGTGAAAGGGAGCAAGATTTATTGATGATTTCCAAACTGGTTCTGAAAATTCACCAGGTATTCAACAGCATTAATTTTGTTGACTTATGGATTTATGGCTATGTTGTTCCTAATTGTCTTTTAGAATTGGCCAGGAAAAAAGATGTACAACAAAAATTAACCATAATTATACAATTTGCCAATAAATTGACTTTGGAAAGAAGAATTCAGTTTTGCCACTATATAGCTATATATTATTTTTTTCAGAGCAACTGTCACATATAAAAGTAAACTTGTGGACAAAGAAGAATCATTATTCATCGGTTTAGATGAAGGCCCTTATATTGATTTAACATTGCCTTTTCTGTCAGGCAATTACTGACTCAATACATGTTTCACAGAGGAAGATTCCTTATGGCTTAACCCATCCTTTCTATAAAAATAATTGCCCAATGTAAACATACTGGTCACGTACATTTCCCCAAAGTTATTAAAACTGAAGCTGTTTTAATAAGGTAGAAGTTCACTTAAGTCTTCACTTATACTAGCCACTAGCATTTGTCTGCAAGACCAACAAATCTGGAATCCTTATTTTTGGCAATGTTGTGTCCTCAATTTCTCGCAAGTTGTCAAATTTTACATTTAAGTAGTTTGTTTAGTCTAATTTTGAAGTGAGCTGTACAATTGGATTGCAGAGTTGATAGTTGCATACTGTCGACTTGATAGTTTATCTGTACCAACACAACCACACAAACACACGCATATGTATGTATGTGTATATATATATATATATATATATATATATATATATATATATATATATATATATATATTATATATATATATATATATATATATATATATATATACCACAGACTTTTGGATAAAACCAAAGTAGTATGTTGTAGTATATTGCAATGATAAATTATCCTTCCACCAAAGCATAACCATTTTATAGTTACTATTTTTAAATTACGTTTGAAGCAAAATTACCTCTTTTAAATGCTCCTGAATATAAGTTTGGAAAATATAGATATTTGGTTTGAGACTTCAAAAGTCAATGAAAAACATTACAAATAAAAGCATTACAAACAATGGGAACAAATTTTTATTGTTTTGTTTAAAAACAAGGTTGTATGGCCATATCATCATTCCTTTATTGTGTTAGTATTCACCCTGGCATTGCCTGTGTGGTCTGTCCAGCTAGTCCATGCATATCTTCCAGACCTGCTGACACAAGGGTTTTTATCTCTTCTACAAAGACTTTGATACTTTGAGATACTTTGAGGTAGCAGTGGTAATGACCTCCCTTAAGATGCTTTCAAACACCCACACATGCATATGCAGTACCACTGCACTGTTGGTGCAGTGACATGAGGTACATATATAGTACAAAAAGGCACCGCTATCTTTATCTCAAACCTACCCAAAAGGTAATTTCAATATTCGTTCTGTAAAAGTCTGCCTTGTGTGTTGAAAATGAGTGTTTAAGACTGTGAGATTCTTGTTACTAAAGTTAAACTGGTTTTTACAGGTTGTTTCTGCAGGAATTTAAAGGAGCATGAACATTTGCATGCTCCTTTTAAAACATTTTTGGATCATGTAATTACACAAAGGTTTACTTTTTCTCTGGTGTAGCTTCCCTGTCTCTCAGTCATACCTCATGCACACAAACTAAAGCGATTCTTGGTCTTGAAATATACACTTATAACTACTCATAAGGTGTTTTGACAGACTTTAACAGAAGGGGGCACTGAAACTCCATAACAGGATCTTCATTCATAGAAGCAATATCACATGTGCAACACGCCTGTTTCCTCTCTATGGTCAATCTCGGTGTTTCTCGTCTTTACTTTTCCACTTCTGTTCTCCTTTGGTTTTGCTCATTCTCTGACTGTTTCTGGCTTAAGTTGCAGTCAATTATCAAAACCTATGTCTACAATAAAGAAATCTGTATCTGTGAGTTGGCATGCATTAACAATCTTCAGGTTCACCTATACCTACTTTTTTGAGAGTTGGCTTTTTAGTCAGCAGCTAACAGTTCAATTATGAAATACTGCAGTAAAGTAATGAAATTAGTTCTAAACTGGATAAAAACAGTATGAGTAAGGGTTATTATCAATCAGTGTCACATTGAAAGGGTTGTACAGAAGAAGAAGCTGCTACAAATTCAGTGTAAAATGTTTGGACCCTCTGGTGATATTAAGCATACACTGTAAGAAAGAAAAACACAATTTTATTGTATTTAAATTCTGGCAACAACACAGATTTGGTGTTGTCAAACTTTTATGCGTTAACATTTTGGCAACTGCAGCTGCAAATATTTTATCTTAAATTGGAGATGTTTTTTTTTTTTTTTTTGTTACAGTGTGCAATAGTACTGAGTAAAGTAATTTCTAGAATAGTAAACTAAACCGTGTCACAAAATTAAACTAGATTTATTTTATTTTAATGAACTACCGTAAACATTGTTTAATGAAATGACACTTGGTTGTGATATTTATAGTAATGTTGGACAAATTATAATCTGGATATTTATGCGGCTCTGCTGTCTAAATTAGTTCATAACGAACCTTCAAACAAAAGTCTGGTTAGAAAATCTTGGATTTTATTTGGACAACAAAGTCTTTATGGAACTTGACTACTGACTAAATTTGACTTCTAAATCCATGACTTATTGGTGTGAATGTATTATTAAATAATACATCTTTTAAAAGTACTGTTAAAGCATAACTATATATATACATATAAGCTAATGTTTCCCATATTTATCTTGATGTTTTAACATTAGCTAGCATGTTGTTACCGTAGTACAACTGTTTATCACAGCATAATAAAATAAGTTATGCTACCAAATTAACATTATTGAATGGATAAATAACAAGAGAAAATGGCCCAAATTTTAGTGGCCAGCTGTCGTTACTTAGTAGCAATATTTAAGCAATTTGTTCACGGTAAGGTCATCAGCTCTCAATGAAATAGGTCCCTCTGAATAACATATCCATGGTAAGCAAGAACACCTTTAAGAGGGTTTTCCTAAAGTATAAGTTTTCATTAAAAATAAAAATAAAAAACCCAACAAAAAAGCAGAATTTATATTCCACCTGCAAAGGACAAGTAAAATACAATCATTTATTTCTATTTTGGTCACAATGAGTGGGGAAATTAAGACGTGGCTGTAACAGGTTACACTGGGGATAGTGCGAGGTACAGAGACACTGTGCTAAAAATAAAACTTGTGACATCTACACATGCCTCAAAGCAGCGGGTGTGAGTTACGTCTGGCAAAGAGAGGGAATCTGCGCTGGTGGCGAGTTGTAAATTTTATTAGTCTAATTGTAAATAGTTTAAATAGTTAGAATAATGTATTTGTTCCTGCCTTCTGCAGGCAACATGCGCAGTAGAGTGGCTGCTGATGCAATGTGACACCGATTGATATTCCCTCTATAGGTTTTTCCTTCCAGCGTTTGTAAAAGTTTCCATAACAGTTAGACGCATTCAGTTAACTTAATGAATCCTGTGGTCTGTGATCTCTCAACACTTCAAGGTGTTTAATTTGTGATCCTCAATCTTTTAGTCATGAAACAAGTCCCCTGAAATCAGTTTATTTTTAAGTCCTTTCAAAGTCGCTGAAGACTGAAAAGCATTTAGTGTTTCCCCAGCTTGACATAGGAAGTGAGACAAACAAAACCCTAAATACAAAGACCACCAAGACTACCATGAAGCTAGAACAGAAAATAACTAATATTTTGAAAATAAAACAAAAACAAACTGCTCATATTAAAAATGATGCAATATTATAATTAAAAGGCATGATAAAAATTTAAGGATAAAAGTTCAAAGAAATTTCTGATCCAAAACAAAACACACAAACCATGAACATAATAATACTTTGACAATGTATGCTGGCGGCTTCAGTGTGTGTGCTGAGCTGAATGGGAGAACCATAAAAAACTGCATTAACTTTTTCTGAGTAAGATATTCTTTTTGTGTTTAAACTTTGCTTTGGTAATGTATACTATTCAGCTTTTATAAATGCCGAAGCACATAGTTTACTATATGTTCAATACTTCCACACAGGTCAGATTAACACATTAATGTGTCTTTGGGATGCAGCATGGATTAAATAAACTATGCACATATATGTTTGTTTAATCAAACCACAAGAGACCTTAAGAGACAATTGTCATTTTCATGTAGATTTTCACTGTTCGTTTGGGCTCTATCCTCACTTTAGCCAGCAGTAATGCAAAACTGTGTATTTTGGCAGAATATAAAGACTGAGGATTATGCCCATGCAGCTGACGCAGGCATATCTCTCTTCCCCTATACTAATCCTGTTTGATTTTCTTTGGAAAAAAATTATGCCTTGCCCCACTGATGAGGGATGAGGCAAAATGAGGTGCGAAAAGAAAGAACAAATCATCAATATGATAAGTTTAATTTCTTTTTTTTCTTTTTTTTACCTCATCAGATATGTCTTGCCTTTCACACACAGAGACCTGGATCAATAATGATGAATTCATTAATCATTACTTGTAGTTCATTAAGGCAGAACCACATGAAGAGGGTGTGGTAAGCTGCGGTGTAGCAAAAATATTGTCAGGTAATTTCAAAGAGCACTGTATAAACAAAGCATGTTTAATTGATCTAATTTATGTCATAATGTTGTATTTCTCATTTTGTCTCTGAGATCATTCCCACCCACTTTCTATTCTTTGGTTGTGGTTCAAAAGAAAACATTCTTCAACGCAATTTGTTTTCAGTAGGACATATTTCTGTAAACATCCCACTTTTTGCTCCCACAGTTACACAATCTATTAGAGCATAAACAGAAAAATGGAACTGCACACATTTACTTTGAAGTGCTTATTGTGAGACAAAGATTTATGAATGAGAAGCACAATGACTTGTTGGTTGCAAAAAGGGGCTTTTAATTTTTTCTCCATCTTAAAATGTAAATAAAAGATGCTGGTTACCATTCTGGAACCAGAATGGTTCCTAACCTATTTAGGAAAAAAAATGGCCAGTTACTGTTCTGCCTGGAATTTGTTTGTATCTTCAACTGTAAGAAAATATTTTTGATGTATGTATATATGCATTTTGATGGAACAATATTTCTGTTGAACAATATCTTTATTTTTATCAGTTCTATCAATACTACCCACTTTTAAACTATGGTTAAAAATACATATATTTATTCATTTGATAAATTTTAAACTCATTAAACATCACTTCAATTGAGGAAGAAATGATACTCAGCCAACTTTAAATTAAGATTTTTCATACCAGTCATGTAGTTAAGTTCCCTAAGACTGTGTTAGTCAAACAAATTTATCTTTTAAAATCAGAATTTGAACTCATGTCGTGTGTTATCAGCCATTGTGAGAGCTCTACTTTTACTCTATCTGATCCAAACTTTGGTCTAACACAGGAGAGTTTAGTTTCTGTTTAAGAAATGTGTTTAAACAGAAATTATCAGTCTTTCCTTGATTATCTGTTCACTTGCATGTAATACAAATGCTTTGCAAATACACTGATATGTTAGGTGGTGTATGTAGGTGGTGTAAAATGGGAGTCATGAGTTTGAATTTCAAAGCCATATTTGTAAAAACCTTTACATGTAGCTATTGTGTTTTCATTGAATGTTTGTAAGTTGGACCCATTGCACTACAATTACACTATCACAAAAAGAGTATCAGTTTCAGATGCTGATCTGACAAGTCCTTTGTTTCAGGTGCACTTAGACATTCAGACTCTATCTAAGTGCACCTGTGAACAGAGCTGGAAAGTGGTCAGAAAAACGAAAAAGAGTAGCTTTAACAACCTTCTGTTTGTTCTCACTGTTTTTGATTTGCTATTGAGGGATCTTGAAAAGAGTGTGTTTTGGCCCAACACATGTAAGAACTTTACACAGCATTTGAACACTAAGCTCAAAGATTTGATACTTGAAGATTTTATTTCCTTCCTCTTAGATTCTAAATTCAACACAAAGACAGAATACACCTAACAGGCTCATTTTGCTTTCTTGTATGTAATGGCAGATTTTAGACTAAAAAAACTAATTTGCTTTACCAAACATTATTATAGTACTAAACACATAATTTAATCCCTGTAGAGTTTTGTTTATTGTTTGTATTGTTTGATATACCAGGACTGCATGTATTTATTAAATAAAACCAAGGCTTCGGTAAGTAAATTTTATGAAGAAAATGTTTCATTGGTAACTTGTGAAAATGTCAAGCTCCTCTGCCTTCTCTGTGGTCCTACAACCATCTGCCGAAATACAAGGCTTGGTCAGAAACAATCAGTCAGAAGAAGGAAGGTCTCAGTTCTGTGTACACGCTGGTCACATGCTTCTCAGCTGCATCTTACACACCTTCTTGCTCTTTCCCTTCACCAGAGCATGCTAAGAATGTTCAGACTCGTTAGGATGATGGCAGATAAGTGTTTATCCTATGACAAACTGTAAGTTGTTTCTCCGTCATTTGCACTGCTGCAGCGCGCACACGAGTGTGATTGACAGTGCCGAGACCTTCCTTCTAACTCTCATTGGTTATTTTTGATGGAAAACAATTTATTTTGCAAGTGGCAGTAGAACCAGGCTGACCATTGCCTTCTTGTGCAATTCCAAGCGAAAAAATATTTGCTTGCTTCCAGCACAGTCTGGCCTTTTCTCCTCTAGACTCGGACTGTCTCCGATCAATTTTTCACTGGGCCAATCAGCAAACAGTTTAAGAATTGTAGGCAGCCTGAAGTTTTAGCAGTGACAGCGGTGGAAGTGAAGGAAGCCATTCAGTCAGTGTTGGTCTCGCTTCCAAATATTGAATTAACATTAACAGTCTTCTTGTTCGGATCGGTGCTTCTCTCTTCACAGTGGAGAATGGTTGTTTACAGCGCAGGCTGTGAGCCCAGACCCTCTGTACAAAGCAAATAGCGTAGGACAAGAGGCTGGTTTTTACCAGGCTGCAGTAGAACCATAGGAAGATGGCAGAGGAGTTCACTTTTTTCACAGCTTATCTGTCTCATGTTATGCTGTCACATCATAATGACAGATTTAAGAAATATGCAAAAAACATATTTTTGTAAAAGTTACCTACTGCAGCTTTCATGCAAAGGTCACCCGATTCTCTTTCTTTCTTGCTCGGTTTATTTGATTGGACTCGATAGATAGCTTTAGGCATGATGTATTTCTGTGAAGCTGCTACATGTCCAATTTTAGGTGTTTCAGAACTAGTCATTATAACACACTGCAGGGCTTCAAACTGGTTCCAAGCTGCCTGGATGACTGTCAGGCTGAAGAAGATGCTGTTTTATGAGATGGCTGAACTTATCAGTGACTAGCTAAACTTTATAAGAGCTACTGAATTATGCCACTTACTACTTATAATAATGTCATTACTGATGAAAAGCATCGTCAGCAGGTGTGTGGACATACAATAGAAGGTTATGTGGGATAGCGTAGAACTATGCAACAGTAAGAGGTAATGGGTGTGTAAATCTTTTTGTATGACATTTATGAAGTTATTATTTGATTCACATATTGATGTACATAATTTGGTGTAAATTATATATATATATATATATATATATATATATATATATATATATTTGGTGTAAATTATATATATATATATATATATATATATATATATATATATATATATATATATATATAATCAAAATGGACTTTTCTGTGTTGGGTTTCAAGGATAGACCAGGGATGTAAGTGTGAGCACTTAAAATGATTAGGAGTTACCCTCTGAATGGGGTCAAGAGAGCTGTCTGGCATCATCCCTTTTGCTTTATGCCATCAGTGTACTTTAAATAGGGCTTGCTTGGTATTTACTACTTCAATTTGAGTAAAAGTTGTGAGTGCTAAATCTCTAGTCTAAAATTGAACAAAAAGAACAGTTGCAGGCGTTTGGCACATCATTTTGCAGTAGTTATGCTTCATGGCAAAAAAGTATATATTCCCCCTTTGATCTCACTTAATATGTTTTAAGAGGTGACCTTTAACCTGTCAGTGAGGGGACAGGCTAAGGGTCCCCTCACTGACAAGTCAAAAATCACCTGTCAAAATGTATTAAGTTTGATTGAAAGGTATATACCTTTTTCATTGCACTACCTTAGCTTGTAGCATTATAATTGGTAATCTGTCACGATTGTTTAAACACAATTACTTGTTTTAAAGTTGCGCCAGGTTCATGTAAATATATACCAGCCTCTTTGCTAAGAACATATTTGCAGTTTCTTTTTCAACGCAAATAGCAAAGCAGTCAATTGCCTGGCGTTTTGTGTATTCAGGCATTTCAATATGTTTAAGACAACTTGCTGAAGTTCAAACTAATCACCAAAATCAGGAAGGAAGGAAAATTAAGTTACCTTTATAGTGACATAGGTCTTATGTCTTATATCCTATGGATAACATAAATTAGAGTTTCTGTGAAATAATCAGGATGGGGATTTCTACATGTTTATTCATGTAGAAAATTGTTCCTTAGTGAGCTGTGTCTGCTGACAGATCCAAAATTATCCATACACCTGGATTTGGATATAAAGTTACATTTTAACTCAACCAAGCTAACAGATTCAGTGTAGTAAGGGGTCTCTCCTGCATTCCTCTCTTCTATCATAGTTTTCTTACTCATTTATTACTGCTTGATGGTCTGAAGCGGGCTTCATTTGGTAATATAAACTTTAAATAAGTGCGTGAGCTTATCATAATGATGTTTCAATAGAATTTAGATAAGCGCAGTAATTCCAGCCTCTTAAACAAAGCAATACTGATCTGGTGTCATAACCTATGATCTTCTGTTGCAGACAGACACACAGGCTCAAATGATCAGCCAAGACGTCAGCTGCTTCCAGAGAAAGATTAACCCTGGCTCTTTTCCCAGTATCTATAATCCTGATTCCAGTAGAAGCCCTGATTCCAATCACAACCTCACATTCAATGCAATAACCACAAGTGAAGATGAGTGGCCAAAGAATGGAACAAAGGTGAAGCAAAAACAGATAGATGTTTTTCATAATTGCAGCCAGGTATGTGCTGTGCAAGTGATCAGAAGCTGACTTTAAAGTATAAAATATAAGTAAATAGAGGACAACTTTATGCTCATTTCTTTTCCAACATTATGAATCATAACTATGTGTACACGGCACAATCTGTTTATGACATTTAGATTTCTCTAAAAATAAATATTTGAGAAAGTTTTACTTGATGTTGTTACATTATCATATGTAAATTCTTTCATTTTAAATTGCACTGTTTAAAAAGATTCACTATTTCAGCAATCTTGCTTTATTTCACTTATTGATATTTTGTTCCAATAAAATATGAAGCCTCTATCCATGAATGGATACAGCATAAAAAATAAATTTGCCAGCGGGTAAAATTACACTCCATTTGCAGTTCACATGATGTGACAATTCACTAAAAAGATATCAGACAAGCCTCTACATGGTGTGAGTTCTACCTCTGCACCATGTGAGTCAATTGAAAGAACTTCAAACAAACCCTAATTGACGCCAAATCCACAGGCTGTATCTAAAGGCAGACTTGTGAACTGCATGTACCTTTGGACTGAAAGGAGCCCTCCAGCAGTGTGGGTCTGGCAGGAACAGTTAGATTGACATTTCATACTCTTTACACCATAGAGCGCAGTTGACCTCATTCTGACAGTAGCCTTTTCAAACAACTGAGGTCACAAGGTAAAGAAAAAAAATTAGCTCCATGTCCAGCTGGTGTACATCTTGCAAATTTGTATTTAGTTACCAGTTTAAAAACAAACTAAATAAAATAATTTGCGTGTGTTTGACAATGTTTGGATTATGCAGCTATTAATACGATTGATGATTTATTATTAATAAAATTATTAACAGAGTTGAAGTTTCTTTTGGAAAGAGTTGGGGCTCCACCAGAGTATCCAGAATAGTCAGTCAAACATATTTGGTCTCATAAAATAATGAACTCAACGCTACAGGAAACAAGACACACTTCACACATAATAGTGGAATAATCACAAAACTTTTTTAAATAAAGTTTGAGAATTTATTAACTAAATAGCTCAACCTTAATATTCAGCCAGCAAGCTTCTATGCTAAACTACATAATAATAGAAAAGAAAAATCAGCAGAAGTAATTACGCAATAAAACATTAGAAAAATAAAAATACATAAATCTCAGAGATGTGAATATACCTACACCAGAACATGCAATACTGGAGGAGGAGTTTTTCTTGTTAGCCAAAGCTACTAAGGCGCCAGCTACCAGGGAACCAGCTAGCTTAGCTATGAAGCTAAGCTACCTAGCTGGCCATGTGGGAAACTGATGCCAAATAAGAACAAAGAAACAATGACCAAAACTAACTTTAGGATCCAGACAAAGCAGAAAATGGACTTTAGTGGTTCCTCAAGATTTACACTCGCCACATATCACTTTTCCAAGAATTGGAACTGAAACATGAAAGGAAAAAGAAAAAGGAACTGAAACATGTAGTATACATTGTACTGACATAAGAATCTGTATTCATTACATCAGAAGAGCAGATTTGGAGGTGCAGTATTTGATAATTAGTAGTGGTCACCGTTAGTAATAAGAATATGTGTGGGAACTTACATCACCTTTTGACCATCGCATAAAAGCTCATGAGATATTCTTTATGTTCTAGGTGCTGTTTATAAACCATGGACAGGAGAAAGCAGTGGGAGTAATTGAAGATGATAAAAGTGAATTGGACAACTCCATTTTTACAGGGCAGTATAGTGAGGAGGAGTCTGCAAGATCTTTTCAGGAGGTTCTGATACAGTGGAGGAAAGAAAGGAGTGAAGGAAACCTTGTTACAATCGATGGACTGGAGACACCCACCACACCAGGTGAAATATATAGAAATGGTTGTTAGGCATACGCACTCATTATTTTTTAAAAAGGACAAATGAATTGTTGAGGGTAGCAATTGTAGCAGTTCTGAATACAAAGTGTTTTCTTTTTTGTTTGATATAACTACACCCGGATGTTCAGCATTGAGGCTATATTATTTCCATGAGCTAGGCTGCCTCAAATGTGCAAATACTTCTTTGAAAAAAGATTTTGATTTTGGTGCACCACAAGATTCTTCAAATCCTGTATAC
This sequence comes from Poeciliopsis retropinna, assembly GCA_010277075.1. Classification (NCBI taxonomy): domain Eukaryota; kingdom Metazoa; phylum Chordata; class Actinopteri; order Cyprinodontiformes; family Poeciliidae; genus Poeciliopsis; species Poeciliopsis retropinna. Next base: position 15,781,258 of record VMRM01000002.1, on the reverse strand, counting down.
AAAGAAACCTCCTTTTTTATGTGAAAAATTACACCAAAAGAAACTGCTCTCTCTCTTATATCTTGACTTTCTGTGTTGTAAGTCATAGGACCAACGACAGAAAATTACTTATTGTATATCAAAAGGTTCTAGTCAACAAGTAAAGTGAGAAATTAAAAAAAAATCTTCACTTTGTTTGAAGTATCAAGAAGACAAATACAAATCCAGCTAAAAACAAAACATTTCACTTTTAAAATGTGACTTCACCACACACCGAATAAGTGTGCTGAAATTAAATGTTGTCTTTTTTCTAAATTTATCGTTGTAAGATTTTGTCTGTATCTTATTTTAAGGCTTTTTACATATCTTAATGGGTCAATAAATTACATTTGTGTGGAACAACCAGTATATCAAATGGTTCTGAAAGTTACTCATTACATGTGCTGTAGTTCACCTACATCCAAACTCAGCTAAAGTACACTGCTCAAAAAAAATAAAGGGAACACTCAAATAACACATCCTAGATGGACAGTTTGATTTCACAGAAGTTTGATTTACTTGGAGTTATATTGTGTTGTTTAAGAGTTCCCTTTATTTTTTTGAGCAGTATATTTGAACTGTGTTACCAAAATGAATGTTCTATCTCCTCTCAAGGCTCAGGGACATGGTATCCATTATTTAAAAAAATGCATTTCATATTTTGATTCAGCTGGCCACAGGGCAGTTTTCCACTTTGCCTCAGTCCATCTTTAATGAGCTCAGTCCCACAGGCTACACTGTTTCCTGATATTTTCTGATAAAATTTGAATGGGTAGGTATGCTTGGGTGTAGGTGTATCTTTGTAAGAATGCTGAACTTTTTGCTTTTGTAATTGTAGAGTCTGTATTGAATGGTTTTTATTCTTGTTTCTGAACTGATGCAGAAACTTCCTCCTCAGAACAATTTGTTTTTAATTCTGAATAAACTGGCTTTTTCAAATGGAGGCACATCAAAAAAATGTGAAAAAAGTTTGTTGCACACTCACTTTTTTATACATTCCACATTATTTATTAATGTGTTGGCCTACTGGCCATATGAATGCTCTTAAAAATGCTCTGGTCTAAAACGTCAATAAGTAAAATGGGATTTAAATGAAGATCAACTGTGCACAACAATTTTGAAAAAGCGAGTGTTAATGCTGTAACAAGTGCAATATATTGACAATTAAATACATACATCGGATATAAAAAAATTTTTTTTTTTAAATCATCCATCTATCGCAGCCATTTCTCTCTCCTTATCTTGTTTTCTTTTCAGCATTCCCTGCTTTCTTTCTGTTCATAGTCTGATTAGTTAATTAAGTAAAGTCTTCATTATTATTGGAAGATCCAGGGCTGAATATGGTGCTAGTGGGCTATAGCTGTTACCTCATGTAGTAATAAACATGGGATTGCAAGGACAGGGCTGCACCTTAACACAGCACAGCATTTCCTGAGACCATGGATAAAACTATATTAGCTCATTTTTGTTACTTTTCATCAAAACTGTATCTACATTTGTTTTAATTCATTTTGTGTGTTTAAGGTTTAAATAAGGTGTGTTATTATATTCTGGATTGTTGTTTGTGTGTGCATCTGACCAGATGTTTGTGTTCATCATCAAGCCTACTTTTTCTGCTCTACTGCTTGGACGAACTCAGGTTCTGTCTATTCATTCTGCTCTGAAAATTGCGGCGAGTCCCTCTGGTGCTAATCATTTCTGCAAGGCCAATGGACCCAAGCCCCAATTTAAAGCTGACACTGTGTGAACTCCCAGTGCAAAACTATCAACAAATTTCCTTTACTTCTGTATTTTGTTTTCTCATGTATGATCACTATGTTTCTGTGTTATTGTTTGAAACTTTATTCTTGCTCTGATGTGGTTAGCTTTTGTCTTTCATTGCTTTGGCACTTTTGGATTGGCAGGAGAGTGTGTTTTCACTATTTTCTTATAGAAAGGTGTGTTCAAAAGGCTGCTCAAAATACTATCCTGCCTTATTCTCTGATTTTGATTCACTTTTCTGTTACTTTATGCTGTGTATCTCCTCTCTTATTTTATTGTATTATGCCATGTCCCCCTCCCCATATTTTCTCAGTATTGGTGTCAGCTATGTCGACCCAGACTGACATCCCTCCAGGCAGAGAAGCTGATGGACTAAAAAGAGAAGGAGCAGAAGGGAAGCTAAGTGTGAAGTTTTCTGAAAACAGCCTTACCTACATGGATAGGTTGCTTCTAAAGAAACACCGCAGGTACAAATAACAATACAAATGCAAATCACAACAACTGTTTTCAAATAGGTCCTAACAATCCAAAATATTCTAAACTCAGTTTTCAAACTGTAATAGAAATACCACTGTATTTAATGGTACCATAATTTGGCAAGTTAAATACAAGTTAATTAACTTTGATAAAAGTAAGTTGGATGTTGATATTTGATGCTTTAGGAAGTTTTCAAATAAGAAGTACAATGTAAACTATTTTTAGAACTCCCTGTATCAGAAGCAGCTACTTTTGTGTCTTCTTTAAGTCAGATAAGTCGTGTGTACTTTCAAAGCCATAACCAAGTTCTAAGTTTCAGAACTTGGATATGGAGTTTACCAACCAGTAGGATTTAATTTATATAGTCAGTAATCAGACTATTACTAATAATGCACATGCTGTGTATTTCCCATCGGAGGATATATGGTATTTTGTATTTAAAAGAGTTAAAGAGGGAATATTATGTAGAATCAATTTTTTTTAGCTTTACATCATGGCATAGTATCAACTTGTTGAGGGCAGCACAGCAGTAGTTAACATAATGTAACACATATGCAACTTTCAGGAACGCACACATTCTCTTTCCTTCCATATAAATTAATTATGCAGCTCCTTATATGCACTAAAACACATACTTACTATATGAAAACATTTTACTGTCACAGATTTTTTGTTGCCATAGCATATGCCTCACCTGCATCTCCATAGTCAGCTCTTATAAGGCACTACTGAACAAAGCAATTTCTTTGTACTTATTGTGCAGTTCATTGCCTCCAGGTTGGGCTTCTGCAGGTCCCGTTATTATAACCTTTATTTAAGCAGTTTTTTTGGTCTTAGTATTCAGCTTGAGAGCAGGTCAGCAGGAAAGAGAGCTGAGTGGAGTTTTGGGCATTCTCTTTGCTGGAGCAGGAATGCTCTACATCCCAAACTGTAGCAGCCTTTAACTGTGGAATAGACCAGTGAGCCAATCTGGAGTGCAATAACCCTGAAGCAGCGATGGTAGGAGAGCTTAATGGAGAGACAGAGAGTCTTACCGGCTGGAGGGAAGAAAGAAGGAGAGGTTGAATTTTAACAAGCTTTAATAATAATGGGAAAAGGAGGGGGTAGAGAGCAGCAGAGAGCTTTAAAGAATCAGCTAAAAGTGCTCAGCTATATTAGAGTCGTAAAGTCTATCACCCTAGTAGATTTGTGTGCGGCCTGCAGGTTATAGAAAGCGAGCTTTTGACCGCGCTGACTGAGCTATGTTGCAGGGGTAAGTGAGTGCTCATCCGTCCTCTGAGAGCCAGACTTTTAACAGGTCCTGAAAACTAAAGTATTAAAAACCTGCATGCTGATAGTCCTCTACTAGACAGATCCACTTCTAGAAAATATTTGATTAACATTCCTTTACCTCTACAAGTTTTTGTTATGGAGCATGAAAAAGGCAAATGTGTGATATCTGTGTCAGCTTGAAATATTGTTCATGACTTTTACCAATAAGGTTTACTAGCATCTATAACAACACATAACACAAAGTTAACACAAAGTTAATCTGACATTAAATAATACATGCCCATGATATGTCTAAAATATTGCTGGTGTTTTTTGTAGCAATTTGTAGCTCATTTGCTTCTGCATTTTTATTTAATTTTTTACATGTGAAGTATTATTTTCCAAAATCTTAGAGAAAAAAAAAAATCAATATTTGGAAGATTTTGTTGAGTTCATGTTGGTTGATACAATACTTCAAATGTTGAGCAAATGAAGTTTTTTTACTTGGTGCACTGCCATATTGTTTTTCATAAATTATGAGAGACAGTTGTCAACTACTGTGTTCTGATTGTTCTCAGTTGTAGAGGCTTGCAGTATTGTCTCCAACTGGTCTGAAATATATATTTTTTTCTTGCTGTGTGATGTTTTATTTTTTTGTGACATCATAATATTGAGATCCATGACCTCAGATGGTATGATACAGTGAGTATGGAAAGTATTTAGACCTCTTTAAATCTTTCACTCTTTGTTTCATAGCAGCCGTTTTCTAAAATAAAATAATAATAGCAATATTAAGTCTCATTAATGTACATTCAGGATTGTATCTTGAATGTACAAGATTCAAGATCTTGTACATTCTCCATTTCTGTAGAAATTTCTACAGAAATTTCTGTATTTCATTTAAATGCATAAATTATTTTTGTAATTTTTTTTATGTGGATTTTATTTTGTATGCCTGCTATTTTGAACATCATTTTAAAGGCGCAGCTCGAACAAAAATGTCTCATAATTTCTACATCCTCATCCTTTCTACAGAAATGTAGAAATATTTTTACATTTTTGAATGCTTTCTGCTGTATGTCAACACCCAGGACTCTCTACCAGGATATGAAAACTGTCTGTTTGTCCATCTTTCCATCCATCCATCCATCCAAAGGCATTACATAGTACAAAGTACATATTATCTGCTTACATATATTGTTATGTTTTAATTCAAAGTTGACTTTCTGTTTTCAGAACACCAGTTGAAAGTCCCCCATCACCGGCATTTGGCATGGGTTTAAAATCACCACCTACCACGGACACAGAGGAAGAAATGGCCAATATCCTAACTGGTAACACAAGCACATCCACACATCTATTCTTCTCTGTGTGATATACATCTTTTGACACAGAAAATTAGACCTATACCGTGAGATCTTGATACTTTTGCTGTACACCTAACCTTTCTGATACACACAGTCAGAAAAGGCTCTCAAACTAACCTAACCCCTCTTCAGAAAAGTAGATTGACAGATGACTTACCCAAGCACACATCCACACATATCACATTCAGATATACAAACACACAATTGGAAAATCTCTTTCTCTCAGTGGGTCAGACATATCCTGGTCCTTGCCCATTCATCCATAGCATTGTGACAGGTAATCACTGGCTGTGATTGTACGGGTAGAGTGCTGTTATAGATGGCTCAAGCTTGTGTAACAAGCTTGAGCCATCAAGCCCTTGAATGGTGCATTTAAGGGGAGGTAGGGTACAGCCAGTCATCTGCAGCTCACTGTCTGTATCAGTCAATGTAGTGTTTTCATTTTCTAACTACAACCAAGGGTTAAAAGGAGATGATAGACCAGCATCTCAATACCTTTAGATCCGAGGGCATTAAACAGCTTCTTGTTGCAATAAAGGGCCGTCTCTTTGTTAGTTTTTTAAGTGTTATAGGTCAGAAATACTTCCTAGGTCACATTGTCCATCCATCCATTTTCTGTTCACCCTTGTCCCTAATGGGGTCGGGAGTTGCTGGTGCCTGGCTCCAGCTGTGTTCTGAGCAAGCAAAAAAAAAAACAAGACAAACAACCATGCACTCACACCCAGGGAGAATTTGGAAAGACCAATTAACTTGACAGTCATGTTTTTGGACTGTGGGAGGAAGCCAGAGAACCCACGTATGCACAGGGAGAACATGCAAACTCCGTGCAGAAAGACCCCGGGCCGGGAATCGAACCCAGGACCTTCTTGCTGCAAGGCAACAGTGCTACCAACTGCGCCACTGTGCAGCTGTTTTCGGTTAAATAGTCTTAACAAATTGGGAATAATTTTAGATTGAGCTGACCTAAGGATAACATTAATTGCATTTACTTAAGGGTTGAATATAAAAATTAACTCCTGACCAATTTTAGGTCTGTGAGTTTTAGTCAGTGTAAGTATATTTTACACATTCAAATGGACAGTGCTTTTGAGAAAGTTGGTTTTGTCCCTGTTCTCCATGTAACAAAAACCCTCCATCATAGTCCACCACAACACCTATTTGGTTAGCTTCAAAATTTCAGGAGATTGGCAGTTTCTGAAGTACTCAGAAAAGGCTGTCTGACACCAACAAGTATGCTATCTTCAAAATTCTGATGATGATGAACTTCAACAAGTTAAATGTCCTTTTCTATTTGACCAACTAATTTAATATTTGTTTTAACAAGCAAAAACAGGTGAATCTAATAACGTGGCCTGTGAAGGTAAATTCCCCTATTGAGGCTAAACACAAACATGTTAGCAGTATCTTTTTTTTTCCTTACTTGTGACCTTTGACAATAACTTGACAGGAAAAGGGCGGGGAGAGGTGGAGGAAGACATGTACCAAAGAAACTATGGACAGGGAGGGTGCCTGCTCTAACCACTGAGCCATGCGACGCACAAACTTTCTTGCACTCACAAACTGCTGTCACTCCACCACGTTGGTCTGTCAGCATAAGAAAATGAAAATTTTAGATGAAGGGTTTCTTCCTACATGTAGGAAGTAAACAGCTTCTATTATTCATTGACATACTCATTTCTGCCCCTTTTATATTTAAAGATTGATGAGGGGGAGAGGCTCTGCAACCTGTTGTAACGAGGATGAATTAGAATAAAGGTTTGAAGCAGGTGGTAGGAATAGGTTATCAACCTCTGTACATCTCTACATTTCCAAAAGACACTTCTGTTTTTGTCTTATCTGCATACAGTTACAAGAAAGAATAATCTATTATTTAATTCTCAGTCGTCAAATCAAAGTTATGGAGTGCACTTTTTTAAAATAAGTTGCTGAAGAAATTTTGAGCACAGTGTACACTTGAATGTGGATGGTTCACCTACTTAGATAGCAGTTTAAAATCCTTAATTTAATTGTAAAATGTGACCCTTTTGTGGGTAAGACTTACAGTCTCTGGTGGAATTGAACACTGAAGGAGAGGCATGGAGCCAGGTAAGTGTTTTGGGGGCTCCACAGCCACACTGGAGGCAGAGTCCAGGGTCAGGTTAGGTGTGGAGCAGTCATGGGACAACATGAATGCAATTCTACGTATGGCAAGACAAGGTGTGATTCTACTTGACCTGAAAAAGAATAAAACATGGACGAGTCTAGGTCGACCTTTAACATATCAGTAGCATTTGCTTTGCGGAGCTCAACAACATGGCATGAAATTGATGCAAAATAATACTAGCAAGTGGGTCCAAGAAGCGATGAGTGACTGCTCAGCAGCTTCTTAAGACTCCAACGGCTAATTACTGGAATCAGTAATCAGTCAGACTCTTTCACAATGATCTTCTCTGTGAGGAGAGCACTCATACAAACACAGAAACTAAATCCTTCCATCCTGCCTTTTTGATCATTTTGGATTTCTGAACATTTTGTAAATATTTAAACTTTATACTCTAAATCATTTCAACTTAATTCCCAAAATGTTAATTTTATTCTGCTAAATCAAAAAGAATGCTACATAAGTATGCCTCATACCTTATTTTCTCAAATCTAATTTGTGTTTTTATATTTTTAGATGAAGAGGAAGATTTTCGGGAGTACTGTTTATCACTGCTCAAAGTTCCTGTCAGGAAGAACAGCACTGAGTCACAAGTCTCCACACCTGAAATATATCTTGTCATAGAAATCTTGGATGAGGTAAATAGAAAAATTACCTCTTTTATCCAAAAGGTTTTTTTTTTAATAGTTATCATGTCATATCAAGACATTACAACTTACAAGTGTACTTAGAGGCTCACAGTATGAACATATTGCCTATTAACATTTATGTCTCTCGTCCTCATGCATTTCGTTTTTCACCACAGGAATCCAAAGATATGAAGATGGTGCCTTTGACTGAGCAAACGTTGGATAGCAACACAGTGTAAGGCTTTGTTAAAACATTTATTAGCATGGCTTATAATATAGTAGCCAGGTTTAGATTATTTCTAATAAAAAATGCACATGTTTTTACCAGTGAGCAAAATCTGTCATTCTCAATAACAAAAAGGGAGCAGAAATGTAAAATTTTAAAGAGCCACTCATGAAAAATTCTTAGTCGCTGGTAAATAGATGTAGAGCAGATATTCTCTTGATTGAAAGTATGCGTTGTTTCTTTAAGACAATAGAGAAAAAGGTCATTATTGTCTGTTCACCCTCAGTGCTGATGTGTACATCTAGATGAATAAGCTGCATTGTTGTTAACTACTGAGTGAGTAGTTAAGTAAGTTGAGATTAATTGCTTTACTTTCAAGACTTATTCCAATTGGTTACATTGAGAAAAAAAGGGGTTACAATGAAATAGAATGTATTTATTGCCCCATTTATTGTCAACAGGCAGATGAATTGAGAAGGTGCTTTATTTTTCACTCAGAGTTTCAGCTGTTCAACTATCTCAAACAGCCTCATTTGCTTACAGGAATTCTAAAGCTGTTCTCTCCTCTACCCATTCAACTCAACCATCCAGACCATCTAAAGCATCAGTTCAACAAAAAGTCAAGAAGCCACATTGTCTTCACGATCAGATTTCAAAAAATGACTCAGAGAAAGGTAAGCTGTGTTTTACTAGAAAACCTGAATAAGGCTTGCGATTAAGTCAATTCTAATATTTTTTTCTTCATGCTTCTAAATTAGTCTTTGAAGGAGATCTATTATGTAAAATTCACTTTTTGCACATATTTGTACCTCTGTATGGGTCTCTACTTTCTTCTGAAATAGTCCAAGTGCTTAAAAAAAACACCCCTCCTTTCCAGGCAACAAGTTAAGATTTTTTGGGTCAAAAACTCATAATTATTAAGTAACAATCAGTGGGCTCTGCCCTGTTTCCTAGCATCCCTCGCCAAACCCACTCCTTCACTTTGCTCGAGCACATTTGGTCAGCTGGTTTTACTGCTGTCCAATAGTTGCTGGAAAAGATAAATGTTTTGTTTGTTATAAACTGCCGCTGCATCTTTGGTGGTTTTGCAGGCTGCTCCACTTCCTCTGCATCAGGGGCAAAAATGTACCGTTGCATCTGTTTTTCATTGTCAAGTGTATTAGTGCAAGTGTAAATGTTGAGTTGGAGGGTGTGCTCAGCAGCTTATTTCAATTTAAAGTGACAAAAGTTTCTGCAACAGCTAACTCTGAAAAGAGCTAAAAATTGGCTGAACTGACCAGGTGAAATCGTATCATCTGAGAATAATTTTGTGCAAATTATTGCAACAAAATAATTTGTGCAATAAATTATTTTGTTGCACAAAATAATTGTAATGAAGAAGTTTTTGTAACCTACATAGATCTTTTGTAACCTGTTCAAGGAAGCATAGTAGGACCCTTCTAAAACTGTTCTTGTACAACTAAACATAAATTTATCTTATTTCTGTCTGTGGATTATTTGTTTAGCATAACCTTCAGAATGTAGGGCATCCACTCGTTCTTCTGTCAGAACATCTAAGAAATAAGCTAAAACACCAACTTCAAAACACTTAATCAAGAACCATTAACTCTCCTACAATAAGTAAATCAAAACTAACTTCTAACTTCAAAACTAATACCACAATGCTTCCCTTCCTTACCAGAATCAAAATTTAAAACTCACAAACCCTTCCAGTCTCCTGTTTTATTTTTAACTGATGTTTCGTTTTTGGATGGTGCGACGTCAGTTATCCCAGAGGAGTTTCTTTCCCCTTCTTCATCAACATTTTTCCCCTGAGGTTTATGATCAGCGTCTCTCCATCAGCCTCTACTCAGTGCGTCTTATTGCCAAAGGTTTACCACTCAACCCCACAACAAAATGGTACAGAAAAAGCCCGATCTTGCCAATTATTTGCAGACGCAATCTCATCTCTGAACCCTTATGAAACACCAAGAGGCAATCTAATCTCCCCACAGCAATTCCAGCTTCCCAGCAGTGACCCAGATTGTCTTCTATTAGACAATCAACTCACACACTCTTTATCACCTGGTACTATAACACCACAGCTAACGTCTAAGGCCTTGGGAACGATTATTTCAATAGCCAAGTCTGTGCCAAACAATTGTCCTCCGTTATGAAGATGCTCCGATTTTAATGTTATTAGTATGTGGTGACCACAAATTAACACCATCATATAAAAAGGCATATTGTATCCCATCATATCTTGTCTCAAATGACACTGATAATCCTGTGGACATGATTACTTTTTTGCGATTGAGCAAAAAGTCTAATGTAGATCGACTTTTTGGGAAATAGCTTAATTTTGCAGATAATGTTTGATACAGTCAGAATGATATATGATTTAGATGCCTATCTGCAATAACATTCCTGTCATTTTATTGGATTAATACACTTTACTTTCACATTGAATAATTCTATTCTTTATTTAAGGATGACAAATTAAAATTCTTTAAAGAAACTCCAAGAAAACAACTATTTAATACACAGCTTAAACACAGTTAGTAGTAAATGGCTTATAAATATCACAACAACAGTTTATTTTATTATCTTGGGCTATCAAAACTAATTTAGATCCAACTATTAAGCATGCTCTATTTTTCTTTTTGTTAAAACTGATTAGTTGATTTCTAATTGCACATCATACTGAAACATGTAACAAGCAGAGAGGTAAATGAATGTACTAATGGCTATAAGCACATTTATTGCTGCATCACCATGGCAACATTACATATGTGAATCTGTGGCCTCTCGCTCTAACCTTATCACAACGGAATACCCCAAATCAAACCTTAATCCTCTGACCACTTTCTTATTTAAAATCTTTAAAATTTAAAGGCAGACATGTTTACAAGAGGTGTTGCTAGTTATGTTTAAAATTAAATCATGGCACAAAAACTATCACATGCAAACACAGAGAGTATTTCTTTTAGCAGTTAAATTCAGTAAAAAAGTTAGCATGTTGTCTGGATGTATATTGTAAAGTCACTCTTGATTGGGCCCATGTTTTAACATGTATAAGAACTGATAAGTGGATGGTAAAACTGTAGACAAGGGAAAAGCAGTTAATATTAAGCAAATTTAATGCATTCAGATGAATGGGACCTGATTTGGCTATTCACCACTTACATTAGAAAAAGAGAAGTCTGCTACAGTGACAGCTAAAAGGGTCTATTCTTCCACAACTTTCTCAAACCTTTTTTACTTTAACTTTCCTTCCCTTGCTTCACATGTCTACAAATATTTCTGTGTTCATCCATAATCTCTGTGTTCTCCTTCATCTTTTTCATCCTTTATTTCCACTACTTACTTCAGCTCTTTGACCAAGGAGACATTGAATGCCAGCTTTATCAGCTTATTAGAGCTTTAAAGTGTCAAGGACACTTATATCACACATTATCATTTTACTGAAATATTGAATGTAAAAATGTTTTCTCCATCAGTTGAAAACATTACAAACAAGGATAGTCTGTTTTAACTGTTCACCTTGACATTTTACCATGTTCTAAATCACATAAAGACAATTGTTTTATGTTTATTAATACTCTTGGAAAATAAGTGTTGTTCTTTTTAGCTACAGCTATCTATATTTGCAACTTTAATTTTAATGTTGGGTGTTTATATGTTTTGTAAAGACAGTGGGGATATAATGGCCAGTGACAGTCTTTACAAGACTCCAACAGGAGAAGACTCCTGTGCAGAGATAGCAAGAATACATGGACAATTACCAAGGGAGAAATCAAGAGAAATGGCTAATAATCTGGAAATGTCTTATCGAGAGGACTTGAGACCTGCGAAGAAGAAAACGGAGAAAAATTTGCAAATTGAAGGCACAAGACAGCGGCCAGAAACACACATGGTAATATATAGTATTTACTTAAAGTTATGCTGAAAAGGATATCTCTTTGTTTTATACAAATGTTTTCCATGTTGTTATTAAACAGTTCCCCTTCCCTCCCTGCAATCCACTTGGAGATGGATGGATGGATGGATGAATGGATTTAAATGACATAGTGAAATATGTAGTTTTGTAAAAAGTTAGGGGTAGTTTTAGACAAGTTTAGAACCTAAACCTTCAATGCCTAAAATTGAACAGTTGGGTAAACTATCCCAAAATTGTATTTTAATAAGAATAGTGGTACTTCAGCATATGTTTACTAATTAAAAGTAAGAATTTACTCAAAAAAGAGTAAAAAAACAACTATTTGATAAAAAGACAACTCAAGTACTGAGTAACTGATCAGAACATCTGATTTAATATTTACAAAAATCTTCAGATAAACGAAAAGTAGAAAGCTATATGTACGTTTAGTATTTCAAAGACAAATAAAAAATCACACAAATAAATAGCAATTACAAAATAACAAATTAAGGCAGAAGAAACTAAGTTCAATCTAAAACCTATTAAACAGAATGTAATGAATATGTATGTTAGAACAGGGTAAAGTATTTCCAGTGTCACTATAAATATGTGTCACATTATGGTGTACTGTATTTTTTTTACCATCAAATGACTCAGGAGATGGAAACGCTCATGAAAAGTGTAGGCATGTGGCTGTATCTTGGGCATTGGTTAAAACGTGTTTTTTGTTCATCTAGTGAAGTTACTCACAGTGGGTAAAGAATCAAGAAATTTTATTATAGTAAGAGTTGTGATACTTCATAGAAATATCACTCAAAAAAAATATCAAAAGGATGATGCAGTAAGGCTACTCCTAAAGGTACATCTTTTCCAAAATATTATTCAAGAAAATGTAGATATTTACTACTCTTCTCTGGAACCGACAGGAGGAATGCTCTCTTTTTATCAGGACGAGGAGTTAGATCAGTGCTTCTCAATTCCAGTCCTCAGGACCCCCTGCTCTGCATGTTTTAGATGTGCCCCTATTTCAGAACAGCTGATCCAAATAATTGCATTACCTCTTCTGAAGGCATCAAGTACAGCAGAAGCCTGTAAATCACTCATAGATTCAATCCAGGTGTGTGGCAGCAGGGAAACTCCTAAAACATGCTGGGCAGGGGGGCCTGAGGACCAGAATTGAGAAGCAATGAGTAAGATCAACATCAGCTCCCATCCTGTAAAGTGTTTGTGATTGCCACAGTCACATATCAATTGTAAGTGTCCGCATCAGTGGCAATCTTAAAAAATACAAACTGGGAGCAAAATTTTTTTAAATTCTGTGAAATTATCTCACTGTCATAGCTAAGCAATCAGTGCAGACCATTTCTTTCTATACACACATTTCTAAACACATGCCACAGTGTTAAGTGTTATCACTGTTATTATGAATTTCTTGCCCAGCTTTGTGACCTCTTTGCTGGAATTGTTGTAAGCTTCAGTTTTCATCCTATGGCATAAAGGGCTAATTGACGAGCAGGTCCATTATGCACTTACTGCATAAAGCATAATTTGCTAAATGTTCTATAAAAAAATTGTGGTGCTGTTTGTCAGTAGCAGTTGTTAAAGGTGAAACTGTAAAAGCAACATACAACAGTGACATGAGAATAAGCCTTGGTAATATGCACAGCACAATTCAGAATTAAGGAGGCAGTGCTTTTGTCAAATTGACACAGTTAACACTGGTATTTTTAATGGAATGTATTTATATTACTCTAAGGTTTTTGTGGCCTTTATTAGAAAAATTTTTGGATGGTAAACTCAGCAGAAAGAGAAAGAAAAGACGTGGAACGGCCAAGGTCACTTGCTGTTGGAGTTGTGGTTTTTAAAATGCCATTGGTTTTGGTTTGTTGTGATTAGTTGATGTCATGTGTATAAATGCATCTTAAATATTTGTATCCTTGTGTCACAGGAGACATAAGCTTTATTTAGACATTTATAATGTTTGATATATTCACTGATTAAAATAAAGGAACTTCAGTGACCCATAGCTAACGAGTTAGTTTTTATAGCTGCTTCCCTGTTCTGTTAGACAATGTCAGTATCAATGTAATTAGATTTTATGATTTATCTATAACTTAGAGATATACAATGCGTGGTATTAAAAGTGAAATTTCTTGACAAAAGAAAGCAGAAACAGAGTGGATCAAAAAAAAAGACCTATCTGAATGGTCTCAAATGAGTAATCTAACAGTTAATGACATGAATCCCTAGTACCGTGGCAAAGGAATGAAAAGAAAAAAAGAGGAGCAGCCAACGCTTTATTAAAAAGCTTGAATAAAAGGATGTTCATGATTGTAAAGATGGTGGTTATCTGGACTCTCTGGACCTAAATCAAACTGCTCCTGGAATGATTAGATAGTATTTTCTTTTTTTAATTTTCTCTCTCTCTTTTTGCACAAGACTTTTTCTGGTCTCTTTTCCTGTTAATTTATTTTACTCTCACTCCCTTTTATGTCTCTTTATCAATCTTTTTATTAATTTTCCATAGGTTTCTTCTTCTAGTTCTGTATTTTTTTCTTACCTTTACACTGTACATGAAGCAGCTAGTCATTATTAGAACATATTCTGCATTAAGAAGTATCATTCCTTGCAGGTTTCAGTATCACTGTTTGGTCTCTTGCCATTTCATTGTTTATCTTTTAGCCTGACTTCCTCCTTTCTTTCCTCATCCCTGCTCCTTTCTCGCTCTGAGCATTGCTATTCCCACTTGCCTTTCTCCCTACATTCTCCCAGCCCATCTGCAGTGTCATGCAAGGCTAGCATGCTAATGTATCAGATCTAATCTTAACTAAACATAGCTTGCTCACTTTACTCCTATCTCACAGGAGGACACTTGCATGGGAGGAACGGCAAACATACCACACAATTGTGAGATGTTGTTGCCAGCTCCAGGGGTTAATTAAAAATCTATTCATCAAGTGGAAACAAAGGAAACAGGGAGAGCGGGGAATAATCTTCATTAAAAGACTTTGTCTTATTAATATGTATTTACATGCTCGACATTGAAAAATACAAATTCAGTTACTTGGGTTCATAAAAGTTACAATGAGGGTAGATTTTACTTTAGCTCAACTATGCTGGTTTATGTGCTATATTTTCATGGTTTGTTTTATTATTGTTGTGTCATCCCTCCTTTTAATAAGCTCCAGTATATTTACTTGTTTTGTGTGTGTGTGTTGTCTTGCTCTCCTTCTTTGTGTGCCATCTCTTTTTCTCATTCAACACAAAATGTTTGAATCTATTTCTGTCCCTCATTCTCCTCTGTCTTCCCATCTGTTTTCATATCCCCCTTAGGTGATGCAAAACCAGACTGCTGGGTTTGGATCAGAGCAGTTCTGTGATCTGGATGGGTTTTTGCCTTTAGGTTTGGACACGGATTCCGGTCACCCAGACTCACCAGAGCAGACACACTGTGACAGACTTCACACATGCCAATTTTCAGTGCGTGCCTCAGACCCAACAGGTTGGTTAAAAAGGGGAAAGTGTTTTGATATGCATAAGGGTTGTTTTTGAATATTAATGCATCACTTTCAGAGGGTTTCATCAATCTGGATCATGTTTTTTTTTCTGTGAGCTGCATCAGGAAGTGTCACTGCTGTTTTTGTACTTCAAGAGATTAGATTGTAAAGATTACCTCAGTGTCCAACTTTTGCTTGAAGATACTTTCCAATTTGCAAGCATTATTCATATCACAAAGGCCTCATAATGGGGTTTTCAACAAATATGTAAAATTTGTGGAGCTTACAAGAGAGATGAAAATGAGTTTTAAACCCAAAGGAGTTCTGGCTGCTTGGCGAAACAAGAAAGATGGGTGGGGGAGCAAGAGACAATTTACTTCTTGCTGGTCCAAAGGGAGGTTTTCTCAGATGTGCTTTTTATTATGTATGTGAATGTGTGTATGCCAATGCTTCTGAGCCAGTGTGCTTTTTTCTTTTCTTTTACCTATGTTTAGTTCTTCAGTTCTTCGTGAAACAGGCACACAGACCTCGACATAGGTCGTGTGGTTTAACCATCACTTCTATCCCCCCACTGACACTGAATATCACAACAACTCCTAGTTATGACATATCTTCCCACTCTTGTTTCTCTTTTAGTTAGGAAGTAGATAATAAAAATGCTGTTCTTAATTTGGATCAAAAACAATCTGTAAATAATTTTTTTTCTAGGCACAGTTTATCTAATCATTGTCCTGTTTTATTTTTTTTTCTTTTCATTTTAGTTTTTTAAATCTATAGCAAAAACGCTTGTGCTAACAAAATTGCTAATATACAACTGTTATTGCTTGGTCATATGGTCAAAAAAAACAACTAACATCTGTTTTTGCACTCTTACAATTGCTTTCTTATTTCTTCATCTTCTGTTTCTGGATTATTCAGTTGAATGCTGCAGTGGAACTTTTAGATGGATATTTTGTTGACATTCTGTTGCATTTGTGAGCCATGGACAAAATCTGTTTTGCAAGGTTATCATGAACTCTGACCAATACCTTTGTGCAGTTTCATTCAAGTGGACATTTGTACGATGCTTAATAAATATCCTGCGGGTATTTATTGAATTTTGCATTCATGGCATTGCACTATGTAAGCAAACAGATTGACGAACAACCTGAGAAGAGTGTGTCTAGACATTTAAAGCTGTTGCAGTGCTGTAGTTTTGTTTTCGGAAGTGGCTATACTGTACCCTTCACCCCTTATTCTCAAGTTGCAACAGTTACTTCTATCATATATTTGCAGTCATACATTGCATATTCAAAATATGGTCTTGAGACCGGGACTGCTATAGTGTACTGCAACACTAGGAGTTTGTTCTGTGGGTTGCCAAATCTACTCCAATGTCTGTCTCAGTCGTTGTGTTCTCAGGCAAGACACTTCTCATGCCTTCTGGTGGTGTACGGCAGTCTCGCTTCTGTCATACTGTAAGTGTGAGTTGCTGAATATAGGGAGTTTGGAGTCCTTTAGATAACACTACAAGTCATTTACCATTGGTCAGTTATATTAGCGTGATGGTCAATGGTCAAATTAATATAACTGACCAATATTCAAGTCTCACTTTTGGAATTTGACATTGCCATATATTGGGATGGGCCTATGTTTATTTATTTCTCAAAGTAATTTTATTTAATCTAGCCTCATAGTTTATTTTTTCTCTTCTGGTGTCTCTTTTTAGAGTCGAATTTGGTTTTATCTAAATAGCAGGTAATTTTGCAGCTGGATCATTGTCTATATGTTTAGTAATCATTCATATTAAATGTTTCTTCTTTTGTATGAATCTGTCAATTTTTAAAATATATTTAAATATGTTTATATTATTTTAATTCTTAGACTGAAGGAGATGTTTATTTGTTTGTTTGTTTGTGTGTTTGTTTGTTTGGATTAATTCCCCTGTCCAGAAATGACAAAGGACAATTTGGTAATATGAAATAAATGTCTTTTTTAAGAAGACTTTCTACAGGAGAAGTCCTACCTTTCTTGCACAGTGCAGCCAACTACTGATCAAATCTTATACTGTCTCTGCCACCATTGTTAAAGCTCCAAAGATAATGGAACAGAAAAGTAACAGGAGAGCAGTATCACCTTGACAACACTTTACGAGTCTTTATAGCCCTCCATCTGTTTTCTTTATTTCTTTTTATTTACTGAGATTTAACACATGTCATGTCTCCACCTGTACCTTTTCTACATTCCTTCTTCCTTTGGGCTCTGGGCTGTCATTGGTTTGGACACAACATCGTCAGTATGCAGTTTCTTGTTGCATTTAGATCTAGTAAAACAAGAACTAGAGCGAGACAGAAACATAGCACAGAAAAAAAATAAAGGTCTCAGAAAAAGCCTTATAAAATAAATAAATAAAATAAAAATATTTATAAGACCATATACACTTTGTGGTCTATATCGTCTTATATACACCAGAAATGTGTATATAATTGTAATGTGTAATGTGTAATGCACATTACACATATGCTAAATACTAAAACATGAGATGACAAAATTTCCAGTAAGATATGTACAGGTACAGGAAAAAATGCTAGATGTACAAAAAGAAAACCCTTAGCTGACCAGAAATGAC
This sequence comes from Poeciliopsis retropinna, assembly GCA_010277075.1. NCBI lineage: Eukaryota > Metazoa > Chordata > Actinopteri > Cyprinodontiformes > Poeciliidae > Poeciliopsis > Poeciliopsis retropinna. Next base: position 15,763,386 of record VMRM01000002.1, on the reverse strand, counting down.
TGTCTTCTTATATTTTGCTGATTTAGACTCGTTAGAAGCTTCTCGGTGCAGTCAATAACATTAATTAATTGGCTGACCACTGGAGAGAAAGAAGGAAAAAGCAGTAATTGCTTTGCAGCTATCGTGATTGGCTGAAAAGTCTTGTTGAGCATTACTGCCTTGGTCCTAATACTGCTGAATGCTGAAATATAATGAACAAATAGCTAAATTCACCTGAATGTTTCTATGTAATTATTGACGGTATCCTGATCTATTTTAATAAAACTGGAAACTATTGGTGCAGTGGAGGATTTGATAATTGATCTTTGTTACTCCTGTTTGCTGTTTTAGTTGGTCGATGCTCTGTCAGCCTGAATGAGTGCCTAATACTGTAGAAATCATAGGGGAGCTTTGCTTCTTTTAGTGGTTCAACCGTTTTACCCTAAAGCCTTGTTTTATTGATTTGTTGTCAACCCCAGCAAGTAACTACTGGAATTATCATATTGGCTGATAAAGGAAACCTTAAATATTATGATCTGAAAACAATTTTGGTTAAAATTACTTTGGGATGATTAGTATCCCCAAAGCATTGCGAGACTCACTTCTGGGTTTTTATTTATGTTTTCTTTATGCCATTTATGTGTTATTGACTTTTGCAGCGGTATGGCAAAGTAAAGGGATTGCTACTTGCAATAATATTCTAAAACAATACATACCGTAAATTTGTCAGATATTTGTCATTTAATTATATTTAATCTTGTCAAAGCAATAGCAATCAAAATAAGCATATCTCATTCCAGAAACCGGTGGATGCCTCAGATTTGATACAAATAATATTATATAGCCTGACTATATAAGCGATTGTAGTAATTTCAGTAGACTGTATCTGGGGAGAAAAAACTCTGAAATACTAGGAATAACTAACTGAGGTTGTAGATTTGTATAGATGAAGATGTTTATGCTTGTTAAAGATAAAGGCATAAACATTAACCAAATGACTTAAAAGTGGCAAAAAACGTGTGTTGTAAGTTCTTTATGATAAGTTTGATTATATTAATCATCAAAAAGGTGAATGCATGTTACACGACAAGAACGAAAACATCTTAATGTTATGTTATTCAAAGCTGCGTATTTCAGTCTAAATAATTAACATTGAAGCTTTCGAGGTATTTGTTAGCTGATCTTTCATTTGCATAATAAGGTTAATATTTGTCTTGGTCGGATTTGTCCTTGCCTCTTTCTTACTTTTTCTATTCATTTTTGTAACTTCAGTGCATCGTTCACACAGCAGCCTTGGACGTCACTCTGAGGAATACCTGCTTGGCGAAGTAATGAAGGACAGATATGCAGAGCCAACGGGAATTCAAATGCATTCCACCCAGAGAGAAGAAATGTCAGCAAATGAACTCAGAACATCTGGTAAACATCTGCACACATTCTTCTAACACTCTTCTGTGTACTTTTATGTGTGTCCTTGAACAGTTTAAGGAAGCTGGGTGCCACCTGTAACTGCTCTGTATTCCTTTACACTGAATTCAATTCTGTACGCAATTAATCCACCATATTCCTCTTATAGCCAAACGTTCGTGACAGTGGCCATGGAAATTTTTTAAACAAATTAAACCTTATCACACAAAATGGCACACCAGCCATGGTTATGCTGCAAGTACTGTTTGAAAATATATCCATGTCTGGGCATTAATCCAACAAAGTATTTTATCACATGCAAGTCAGGTCTGTCCTTATTAAACACCGATATATTCTATCTACCTACATGAATCTACTGTGGCTGTAATAAGTGACTGAATTTACAATCTCTTTTTTTTCCAAAGTGCCTTGAGATTGTATTTGTTGCAAATCGGAGCTAGTAAAGATACTGAATGGAACAGAAAAATTTACAAAAATTTTTGTCGAATACAAAAGCTACAATAGTTAGGCTGGGCTCAACACATGGGAGGTGATGTTGCTCTCTTCTTCCTTCATTTTCTGTGGAACTTGTTTGATAAGGTGAAAAGTGCTTGCCTTCCTCCAGCTAAGTGACCCATGAAATTGGTGCATGTAAAATTTTGAGCTCATATATGTGGATGTGCACATGGACCATATATGCAAGCTAACACAACGCAACACAAGTAAGTTGAAAAATGTTCAACTTTTGCTGCTGTCACGTCCCGTGTTGGATTCACCTGTGGGGGCTTTCGCTGCCATATGTCGCTCGTAATGTGTTGAGCCCACACATGTGCAGATATTTAAAGATTTATTTGTTTTAAAGTACCTTCTGACAAAGCTTCCGCATTCAGTTATCTTGAGAGCGTACTTATCATCAGTTATACTGGATCTGATTAACCTAAAATAAATTTAAACTTTCTTATCAGTTTCCCTGACACTGCTTATTTGCATTCTTAAGTTAACATCATAGTTTGCAGAGAGGCAAACACAAATTAAAAAGTGATAGTTTTACCAAGAAATCGGTTAACAAAAATTCAGCATTGTTGAATGCAATCAGCAACAATCTGAGAAAATGTAAGACAAAAGGGACTAAGACTGAATTTTTACAAAATTGATCAGGTATGGAACTTCCAAAAGACCCACAGCAACACTGACATTTCTGACAAGTATTTGATGTGTTCTACGGGATGTCAATCGGTATTTTTTATATAACCTGATGAAGGACAGGTGCCTGCTCTCCCTGCTGTTAGACTCCTACCAAAGAAGACTAAAACCTGAAATAAAGTCAAAACGTGCTTGAACAAACAATGCACACTTGTTCATAATGTGCTATTGCACATTATTGTCACATTTCAGCTAAATTCTGCAGGATAATTATACATTTTTAAATTGTCATTCTCTAATTTTTATATTTCAAAACACTTGACATTTTAACAGGGAAGTTTACAGGTTTGTTGTGGTTTAATACTTTGTATTATATTCTAACATTTGGAAATAAACCTCATAAATTTCATAGATGTATTTTAAAATCTCTATAATCTTTTTACCCGCAAAATAGTTTGTGATGATAAAATTGCATATTTCCTACAAGGTAACCATAGTCGTCTTCTAGTTGAATCATTTCAAGTCAGTGAAGCTTCTTAGAAATCACCCATTCTGTGCTTCTAATTGAGGCTTAATAGAGAAGTAAATTCAGCAGCTACACTCTCATTAACACTTCACTGAGGTATTGACAAAATCCTTGCAATAAAGCCAGTAGGTTATTGAAAGAGCTAGCATATGGCATGAAAGAGGTTTTTGTAATTTAGTTCATTAAGATTTTCAATTTTGACTTTGCAATTAACTGCATTCTCTTTGATCACTTATTATAGTTACTATTAAAACAGAGAGGGTAAAACTTCTAAAAAACAGTATTTCTTTCTGTTTCAATTACATTCTACACAATGTTCATCAAGATTTAATTCCCATACACCAATGCAGATTTACTGGCCAAAATAACCTTAGCAGCAAAATGTATCAAATTCACACTTATGTTTTCAGTCTTTTGTCAATAAACTTAATATGTACAAAATTTTTAAAGCTTCACCCAAGCTAGATATATTAGAATACTTTGCCATTATGTCGTATCTCTTAAACACTCAGTTTATTAGATGAAATTGTCAATTTCACAGAAGCCCTTAACATGTTTTTCAAGATCCTTCACTTGCGCTAACAAAACTAAGCATAGGTGTATCATTCTCCTGTCTTCCCAGTGACTAAGTGCATTGTTTTTTTATGTAGGAGATTCACACAAAAAAACATCTCTGCTAATAATCACCTGTGCCATGAATTACTATATTAAACATTTCTTGAACTATTTTCAAATGGGGAACTTGTAGATATTTTCATTTTTTGGTTTACCAATTTTTGAGTCTCTCCTTTTTTGTATGTCGTTGACACTAATGTTATACCAACATATAAGTTTATGACAAGAAAAAATATTGCAATAGAATATGACTCAAAAATATAGATATGTACAACTATACTTTTAGGAGGGTATAATTATTGCATTGACTTTATTTGCCATGTAAGTTTTCAGTACAAAATAAACTTGGTGCAGACTTGCACTACCTTGCAATATTCACGGAAAGTCTGCCACATTGCAAATATGACTTGCTAAAAAGGTCAGATTTGTAGATTGCGTGACTTTTAGGTATTTCTGTTCACTAATGTTATCTAACAAACTTCTAAGGTTAGAGGTTAAATTACATACAGCTTGACATTTTTGCACTAATTAGGTGATTTCTGAATGCAAGTGGTTCCACTGGACTTTATTTTATGGGTGTTTAAATAAGTGCTGAAGGCAAATGCAATGCCGCTTCTCTTGCCGCTTAAAAATCATCCACTATTTTGAGGTTTTTTATCAAACAACATGAACTAAAAATCATTCTAGTTTGTGTCGTATCATAACAAAAACGTTGAGAAATGTGGGAAAGTTTAATGGGCGTAACACTATCAACAGCAGGAAACTGAACCTTTACTCTAAATTGAATTGAATTTACTCCAGAAGTATCTATGTTCAAATGTGTTTTCAGCTCTTCGTTTTGTGCATCTTTCCTCCCGTGCCATTTACTCTGACAGTGCAGGCGGCAGTGATGCTTTAAGTGGAGGTTCTAAGCTAGCCTGAAGACAGGAACAACAGCAGAGAGGGAGGAGAAAAGGTGGGGTGAGGAGACAATAGAAGATTGAAAGAGTGAAATCTTTAACACAAGAGCTGAAACTGGTTAGACAGCAAGCAGCATGAGGAATCAGTGCGCTACAGACATACACATGCTCAGCCACACCATCATAGCTTCTCAGTGGGGGCCTCAATGTAATTTACAGTGAGCAGGTGGGGATGGATGTTCAATCTGATTCAATTTGATGTGGCTCGCAGTGGAGTGGGATGAGACACCACTCATTCCACTAACTGTTGTGATCATTTTTGTATCTCTCACTCTTTCTTTGTAGCCAGAGCTGCATTCCTTTTACCGTTGTCTTTCTTCTAGTATGCCTCCCCTTATCTCTGTCTAACACTCACTCCCTCTGTAGGTATTTTCAAAGAATTTCTTTTGCCACATTCTTACGTCTGTCATTGCATCCGTCAATCAACAGAACATCTACCAAAACAAGAGCTGAAACTCTGAGTGATCAGAAAAACACTATTTACAATTCATATCAAATCTTTTCTTAAAAGAAAGTTCCCTCGACAGCAGTATACTATAAGTTATTAAGGCACTTTTGGAATATATGCACTCTTTTCCATCCAATGATTTAGGAAAAAAACTCTTTACCTATTTCTATAGCATATTTTCAAGCCCCTGCAGTTTTGCTTCTTTGAACTTGCTGTGCTTGAGTAGATACTATTACTCATCTTTGTAGATCGTTAAATATAATACCTGTTGTTTATTCCTTCATTGATATGGACCACAAAAACTCCCATGCCCACTTGCTCAAGAAAAAAAAGGTTAAGACTACATCTTAACTCTTTGAAGAACCTTGAATTAATCCCACAGAAAAATTAAATATTAGTCGAAGTTCTTCAAAGAGTTGTTGTAGATGCTGGTGGCTTTGGGCAGAAAGATCCCCTGCAGCAGTGTGTGTTACAGCAGTTCTGAAGAAGCCTCTGACTAAAACCTCTGTTGTTTTAGTGCAGTCTCATAAAGAGGATGCTCAGGATTGTTCATAATTTTCTGGATTGTCTGAAGAATTCTTCATTGCATTGTCATTGCCAAAGGCGATTTCCATAACAGAACCAGCGTTCTTCACCAGATCGTTTAGCCTTTTTAAGGCTCAGGCTTTGCTTCTACCCCAGCAAATAGTGACAGAAAATATTACACTCTCCACAACAGATTTATAGAAGATATGTAGCATTTTGCGGTTTATACTTTGTCCTTTCTGTAAACTGCTTCACTGTTGCATTTCCTCTTCAGCCTATTGTCCAGATGAACACCAAGGTTTTTTTTATTCTCCTCAGTCACTTCCACTACATTTTCTCTCCTCTATAAAAAGCCTTGCTGTATTTTAGATGATTTAAGGTTATTTGAATCTTCAGTAATGGGGAAGAGAGCTCCAGTAAACAACATGGAGTCAAAAACAAGCAGTATTCTGGCACAAGATAGTTTTGGATTTTAATATATGGTCCGGTGATACTGCCCAAGATGTGGTGTGTGGAGGAGGGAACTAACATATGAGCGGCGGGTGCGTCGCCATAATATGGGATATTTACAGGAAAATACTAATACAGGAGCATTATCGGGAAAGGGGGTAAAAAAAAAACAAAGCAACACCCCCCCCCCCCAAAAAAAAACGGTAGTTTCCCGGCCAAAACGGGAGATTTGACAGGTCTGCTCCTGTGAAAGAGGTTTGACTGATAGACTGGCCCACCAGGTCATGTCTGCACAGTTGCAGTTAACAATAGTCACCCCACTGTTGCCATCTCAGCAACATTTTTGCTCTATTTAGCAACATTTCAGACAAAAATAATTGGTATCAACCAAAATCTGAACCGGCAGGTCAGACTTTTTTAAAGGTAATCGGCCAACAGGCAGAAAAATGCAGTCAATGCACCCTTAGCTTCCACCTGTGTCTTCTGGAGTTTTTGACAAAACTCAGCAACTAAGGCTGAGTTGCGTTAAATGTGTTGGAGAAATCAAACAACATGAACCTGTCAGTGCTGCCTTGTTTGTCCAGAGATGTTTTTCTTAAATGATAAACCAGAGCTCTCAATCCAAGAGAATTTGAATTAGTAGGGAAACATTGGTCACTATTCTGGAGCAAATTAAGATTTTACTGTACATGTTCTTTCCTTTTTCAAAGATTCAAAATCATTAACCAGAAAGCTATAAATATTTATAATGTTTCAGTTGTTGACTAGGAAGACTCTGTCATAACTAAATCATTACCATCCCTTTTACAAACACAATGACTGGTTCAGCCAGGAAAAAGCAAACTGAAAAGTGAAGTAATGTAACAGATAAAATTTGATTTCATACAGTTTAGAAGGTGAGTGTTGTTCTTACAGTATGTGTGCAGCAGTCACCGTCCTGTGTGGTTCTTTTGTGAGGCAGTGAATGACTAAAGTCAGTTAAGTAAATGGGGCAATCAGATTTCTTTCAATTTAGTTTTAATTGAGAAGCCCGCAGCCACCTGATGCCAGTGATTAAGACTGATCCGGTACATTAACTTATTATGGTGAACAAGCAGTTTCCTTGAAAATATTAAGTAGCTGTCCTTTATTAGGAAATAATAAACGCTCTGTAGACAGTCAGAGCTGAGTGTTAACAAAGATTTTGCTGCCTTTTCTGAGTAAAATAGGCTCAGAAAAGGCCTATGTACATTTTAAGCCATATCATTTTATTTTTGTGTGTACTGTATGTGTGTGTTATTGTTTGCTGTTTTTTTATTTGCAGTTGAAATATTTGAGTGCGAAATTTGTGGTAGTTATGTGGACCAGAACTCTGAAGCAGAAAATATGTATTTCAATGAACATTCAAGGTTGAATTAAATGAAGTAATAGACATTGCAAGGTGATGCAGGGCTTCATTTCTGCCTTCCAATACTTAAAAATGTCCAGATTCTCTTCATATTTCAGTGAAGTTATATATGTAAGTTGATAATTAGCAAACGATTGTGTTAGTTATTTCATGAAACTATAAAGGAAAAGAAGTAGGTGCAGTGCAATGAAAATAAAAAAAACCCTAATAATTATAATTGAAGCATACATATTTCTATCTCAAACTTAAAGATGCAATGGTTTTTCTGAACATTTTATGAATTTATTTTTAAAGAAAGTTTTTATCATGATGTAAAACTCATCATGCTTTCTTCTTTCCCTCACCTCTTCTTCCCATCTTGTCTTTTAAAATTTGTCCTGGCAGGTTGTCAACTTTCTCAAGCTGCACAAGTGATTATGGAGATCTGTGGTTTGGACCAGACTGGCTGTGAAGACCCTGATTTGGACACTGACATGACCGCACGAATGCTGCACATTCTGGAGCAGGAACTACAGCTTGTGGCAAATACACAGTGCATACGTAAATAAATCTACAAATAAATAAATAACTCATATATGACCAGCATGTTACCTTATTACAAAATTGACTTGTAAAAATGTAATAATCTTCTTTAATATCTGTTTTTTAAAAAGCGATCCAAGTTTTCAGTTTGGAATCAGAAGACAGTGGAGGGGAAAACGAAGACAAGAGTCAACATTTGAAATGGTGCATAACATTCAGCTGGTTAATTTTACTGCATAAGCAGCATACGCATCCTTGTTTTTACAATTATTATGTGTATCAGCATGTAACAGTGCAGAGAGATTTGTTATCACAACATTATGCTTCCTTAAACTCAACCATTCTGATTCCAAACCACATTGACTGAAAATTATCTGAGATTGATTACCAGTGAATATTAGTCTGTTATGTTTAAACATTAATGAAAATATGATCAAAGCCTCAAAATCAGAGTTTTGTGACCCAGAAGCATTCTTATTTTTCTGGAATGCCGAACATCTTCAGCCAAATTCAACCACAGTACTAAAATTCTTGTCACAATCTTAGTCATGAACTGTAACAATTGATGAAAAAATTGTTTCATCCTAAAGAGTTAATGAATTGAAGAAGGTATGTGTGTTTAAATCCAGAAAGGAAAGTTTTTGTCTCTGCCCTGACAATTTGTGGCCCAACATGTATGTGTATTTTTGCTTTTCCAACCTTAAATCTTTCTACTCTTCCTGGTTCTCCCTCCTTGTGGTGCTTGTCAGTCTCCCTGTCTGATATGTGAAATGTGTAATGGATCATTAGCCAGCACAACGACTTTAGCTCTGACATCCTGTTAGGTACTAAGTCCTAATGTGCTGTTCAGTGTTTAAATGTCTGAAAAAAAGAGTGAGAGGGTCTGTGTGTGTCAGCATGTTTCCTTGTATTTTTAAAATAATTTTAAGGGTCTGTGCCCTTTAGATACTTAAGTATATTGTGGGCATTTTCTGCTCTAGAGGAACAGTAATTCATAAAAAGTTGTATGAAATCAGTGGTGTTTCTTGATCAGCAATATATCTTCTCTAGTATGTTTTCAGGCTCTTCAGTAACTGGTTGAGGACGTTTCCACCACTTTCAGTACAGTGTTTGTTTTTGAGCAGAGATTTCCCATATCCTCCCAGTATGTCACTGTAAACACTGCTTTGTTTTCTGGCAGGAAAATCCTAAATCCCAGAAACTCTTGTATGCACCATTGGATTCAAAGAGATTGCTATGCGGCCAATAAACCACACAAAAACAGGTGTCTCCTAATTGCAAGTTTACATGGTGCATGTGTGCCTGCAGTGGTAAATGATTAGTAGAAAAACAAAAGGTTGCTTGATTCAGGCAAATTTTGAAACTGAAACTCTGTTTAGGCACTTCATTGTTCATGGTATTCAATGTTTCATTTTCCTTTCCTTAAAAAATTTAGTCCCTTCAAATTAATCTCGGAATAAGAAAATTTCCCAGTGAAATTGGATTAAAAACAATGTCAGTATTAATTTGTGGGTTTGGTCTTTTAGGGATGGCCCCAGCAGGGAACAACACCAAGAGGAGAATACTACAGAGAGAGACCGACAAAGTGTCCTCTTACTGCCATGAGTCATGAACTGACAGAGACAAGCAAATGGAATTTACAGTTTGTTCAAATTGTGTTTATGTGTTGTGCAGATGCGTTTTACCCGCATGTATATAAATGTAGCAGTTATAATAAATGCTGTTTTGATTTGTCTTCTTTTATCTGTGACTCTGGTTACTGTGCACCATATTTAAATTAGTCACATGGGAGGACTGTGCCTTACTGTGAGATGCATGCTTGTGGAAGGATTAACTGAAGAAATAAAACAATTTGACATGCAGGGGACAGCAATGGGACAGGAGGTGACGGGAAGACAAATGGTGTCTTTTCCTTTATTCTCAGCAAGAGCCTGCTTGGAACCCTTTGCGTGTGTGTTTGTCAGAATGTGTACGTGTGTCTTTGAGATATGAGTTAAAGGACAGGCATTGAGGGACAGTTGCTGTTGGTGCCAGTTTTCGTTTTTTTTTTCCTACAGGGGTTAGGAAGAACATATTTTTCCTCTGTCACCATTTTGTTCTTTAATAAGGTTAAGATGGCACTAGATTAGGTCAGGCTGTCTACACATACACGTGCATGCACTGAGTAAGCTCCTGTAGGTGATAAATTATGTTTGTGAGGGAAGGAAAAGGAAACTGTGCCAGTGATTGCTGCTTCTGCCATCTCTCTGTACGCTTCTGCAGGAGTGGAGGAAGATAAACACCAGGCACGGAAACAAGTTTGTCGTCTCTGAGGCGAATGTGCAGATGCTCTAGTGCTGTGTTGCTAGCGTGTATGTTCCTCACTTCTGTTGTTTTCCATTATTCCCTGCAGCCAGTCCTAATCTATCATGGCCGCCACTGTCTTCTGCTGAGATCACTACCCCACATCCACCACTTTATCTCCAGCTGATATGCGTTTGAGAATCAAACAACGACAAACAGGTGGAAAATCACGCTTGCATTACAAAGCCAAACACACACTGAATCTGGAATTCAATAGATGCTAACTTTGTTATGGAATTTCAGATTAGTTTCTGAACTGTTGATTGTGTGTGGTGAATGTGAACACACATTGCCCCGCTCTTTACTCAGTAACTGTGGAGGTATATAAGGGGCTTTTTTTTTTTGCCTGACGTTAATCGCTAGAAGCAGACAGCAAAAGCCCCGTAATCCAACAGCAATTACCACAAGGCTGATTGATAGTGCAGGGACAGAAGGAGACAGACAGAGCGACCAAGAGATAGACAAGGAGAGAGAGGTGAAAAGGTAGATCTTTGTTATTGTGTCCTTCACTGAGTTTATCACTTAATGTTTAGGAGAGGAAAATAACAGAGACATAAATCTGATGGATATCGAACCAGTAGCCTGAGCCTAAACAACTCTGAGATCTATGCAGTCCATTTCTCTCTTCTTTTTTTTTTTTTTTTCTGTCTCTTCACAAACAGAATCACACACAGACCTGCAACTGCATGCATAGAAACATGAAACAAGATCAGTGAAGAAGAGACCTTTGTTAGATTTGGAGCTGTCTGCTAAGCTGTTGATGCTGTCAGATTGAGAGTGAAACTGCATAAGTTGACATGCAAGTCTACTGTATTAACTGACCCTTTCACTGGACTAAAGCCAAGACTGATTGTGTCATAAAAACACAGAATTATCCAAGACACAAAGCCTGCTTCAAGCTTTTTTTCATACTCCTGAATAAATTTAGAAAACTGCTTATTTTCAGACTAAATTTTAGTAAACCTTGCAAGATTGAACAGAACAATATCGCAGCTGGAACTGATGGTAAACGTATTGTTGAATTTCTTTTTCTGCTGTCGTATCCTCAAGAATTGCTGTGATGACTTGATGGATGGGATTTGTTTTCCTTTCCTTCTGAACTGTTTCTCTTTCCTGATCAAAAAGTGAAGAACTTCACCATTGTCACCATTTAACTTTCTGTTTTTTCTTTAGTTTACTTGAAACTATTCTATTTGTCACCAATAATTAATGGTGGGCAACAATTAGTAGGTGAATATTTACAACCAAGCCTTTCACTCACAATTTCAATATAGACCAAATACTTTCATTTAGATCTGAAACTCAAGAATGGCGGTGGCCAAAATGTGAGTTTTTAACACTTTTTCTTATATTTTCTAAAAATATTCTATATATGTTGTCAAAATAATTCACCAAAATACCGGTAATATATTCAGTACTATTGAATATAAAATTACTGCTTGATCATTTCATAATCTGCTTGTCTTCTATGTATATAATGGCAATATTTATTGTAAATCAAATGACACTGAGGTGCTATGATTTCTGCAAGCATAACCAAAACAACTCTCATTAAGGTGATCATTTTTTTTCTTTGTATCTGTAACTCTGCAGTACCTGCCTCTCTTGAGTGTACAGTATGTTTTATGACTCAGTGGTGAATCGACAGCAGTTGCTTGGCATGCTATACCCAAGATCATTTAACGCGCAGTTTCTGGATTACTTTTGTAAAAGGCGGATTGTGAAAAAGTTTTGTAAACATTATGCAGCTCCGATCTGATGTGTATTTTTCAATTTAGAAAAAAAAAAAAAAACAATAAAAGAGATTATACACCTACTGAAAAAGGTTTTTTACTCAGACATGTAACACACCACTTATATCATGAGAGTATGATTAGACCATGGTAGCTTTCACTTCAATTTATTCTATCACTGTTTGCATGGTTGGTAATGCAGGAAATGATCAATTAAAGCATCCCCACGCCCAGCCCCAATGGTGCGCAAACACTGTAGCATATACCATCAGTCTTTTGAAATTTCACTCATAAATCTCTTCAAGTATGCAAACTACATCATCCCAGTATGGATAAGTGGCTCTTTTTCTTTTTGGCTTTCAGGTTGGAGGCATATTTGCTGCAAGTGCAGCCATCTAATCATGTCCCATGTTGTCTGTTTCAGCCTTGCTGCCTCATTATAGAAAAAGGAAGCAATGCCTTGTCTGTCTTTGTGAAATATAAAAAAAAGCCTCATATCTACTTAGTTTGTGGTAGCTGCTTTCTGCGGGTCTAGCTTATTATTCCCAGGTTGTGAATAGACATAGCGGCATAGTGCAACACAGGTGTGGGGTAATGGGCAATCTTGTTTTGAACATGCAGGATGAACACCAGAATGATTTGCAGGTATCTTAGAGAATGCACAGCCAGGCATTAGGTTTCCTCTATTCACGAAGCACAAATCCATGGTTCATGTGCTGCATTTTTATTTATTTATTTTTTCTTTGCTGCATCATCCCTACTGTGTTTTCTCATGTTGCAACCTGCCCAGCTTTAACTTAGTTGTCAGTAACTTTCAAGGTTACAGCCTCATCTATGCCTAAATGATCCCCTATATGGTAGAGAGGGGAGTGCTTTATGTCCTGGACAGAAAATTCAGGCAGACCAAGTTATAATAGAGGGAGGGGAGAAGGAGAGTGAGTGAGAAAATATAAAGAACAGCGAGGTTGTGGAGGTAGACGGGAGAAATTAAAGAAAGGTCAACAGAGGACAAGAGAGAAATGGAGTGACATTAAGGGAGGGAGAATGCTAGTTTGATAAGGAAAGGTATTTTCCCCTCTACTCTCCCTACCTGCGTTTTACAGGTCTACATTTATCTCTGCTCTGCTCCTGATGTTGTCCTTTTACACCTATTCAATCACTCCGCCTAAATCCATTCTTTCCTTACCACTCTTCCTCAGTACTCCCCACCTTCACACCGTCTCCATGGTTTCCTCTGCTCGCCAATGCTCGTGTCCTTTTCCCCTGTGCATATCTTTCTGTCTTTTCCTATAGCATCCCTCTCCTTTCTGGATCCCTGCATTCCCTTCAGCCCTGTAGCAGTCTAGGTGCTATTGTCGAATCGCCAGGACCAGCTGACAAATCGATACATCACTGTAATTGATTTTGTCAGGTCTCAAAGTGTTTAATAAGAGCGAGCATCCTCCTCCCCCACCCCTCCCCTACCTCCTCCCTAAGGCACGTGGGCTTTATCGAAGTCCAGTTTAACGGTTAATGGAGGCATCCATGTGCAACGAAGTGCTAAAAGTGGTGGGTGAGTAAAGAGAGCTGGGGGGATGAGACAGGTGAGGTGAGGCAGTGGTAGTGGAGGGGTGGGGGTGTGTTGAGGGTTAATTAGAGGATTTCTCAAGGTGATGGATTGGTTCAGCTGGTTAATTAGGACAGGTAAAGGCTACAGAGGCTCTAAATGTGTGTGGCCTTGGGAGAGTAGCACTTTGTGGGAAGGAAGTGTGTTTAAATTTATGTGTGCTTGGAATGGTATTTCCTTGTGGCTTTAATGCTTATAATTGCTTAGAGCCTTTCTAAATCAATATGTGTTCAGGATAGCCAGTCATTCATAAAGTCTTTGCATACTTTGCTTTGGTAATTTTGACAATTGAGGTTTATAATAAATGAAAAGCCATAATAAATTCAGTCTACTATCATCTGAAGAACCAGGATTAAAGAACTAATGTATCCGCAAGATCAAGAGAAATTCATACAAAAGTTTATCTTTAGTCACATTGATTACTGTAATAATGTCTTCTCGGGTCTGCCTTAAAAATCAGACAGCTGCAGCTGATCCAAAAAGCTGCTGCTCATGTTCTCACTAAAACCAGGAAGAGGGAGCACATTACCACACTTCTCAAGTCATTACATTGGCTCTCTGTGGCTCAGAGAATAAATTTAAATTGCATCTTTAATCCATCACTGAACGGCCTAGCACCAAAACATATTCACAACCTGCTGTTGATTTATCGACCCTCTAGACCACTCGGGTTTTCTGGTTCTACTATGCATCTCCAAAACCAGACATGGAGAAGTAGCATTCAGCTCATATGCATCACAAATCTGGAAAACATTTGGAAAACTGCAAAACAAAGTAGACAGATTCCTTTAAATCAATGCTTAAACCCCACCTTGATTTTGACCCATGACTAGGCCTGTCGCGATAAATAATAAATCAATTAATCGCACAATAAATGAAAATTATCCTTCTCATTTCAATTTATCGGCTTTATCGATTCTTCCTGCCTTTTTCTTATTCTACTGATGACACTGAATGAAAAAAGGCTCAACTCTGGTGCTCTCCACTGACCCCTCCTTTCCTCATTTCCTTAGTGTAATGCTCATGATTATGAAATAATCATGTAGTGTGAATGGGCAGCTGATCGTCTGCCCATTTTCAAAACCTAAGAGACCCTAACCGACGAAAAATCGTAAGTATAATGGGTTTGATGGGTTCGATTGTGCCGTATGTGGTGTCCAGCCACACGACAAGAGCAGGGGAATCCGTGCTTTCTGATTGGCTACTGGTCACATTCAACAGGCTGCATTGTCACTCCCAGTCAGAGAAAACCCCACAGGCTGCAATAATCGGGCCAAGACCGACTGGACATGACCAGTCGTTATACACTACAGGATGATCGGTTACATTGGACATTCTAAGATTGTCGCAAGGGGGAAGATTGGGGCAACAAACTGTGTAGTGTGAACTGGACTTAAGGGAGGAGTGAACTATTGGATCAGGTTGTCGAATATGCCAGTCTTCTCAATCTCAATCTAATTATTATTGAAGGGCTGTATAGAATACAGACTTCATAATCTATACTCCATAGTCCATTTTATTTTTGTTTTTGGTTGTTTTATTTTGTTTACCAGTTCTAGTGTTAAATGTTCTTTTGAAAATAAAGAGTATCTATTTTTGGCAGGATGTTGCTTGCATTATTATGTCATTACCATTTCATCAGTTTAAAATGGTCTTCAAACAATATTATCGTTTATCACAATAATTTTTGAGACAATCGCTCAGCAAAATTTGTTATGGTGACAGGCCATAACAATGACCACTGGAACATTGATGTGTATTGACACGTTTGATGATGGTTTGACAAAGTTCCGTATTTGTTACTATTTTCACAATTGGTGGTTGCATGATGAGCTCATGATTTCTTTTGCTTTTAATGTAAGAGCACGTTGAACTGAATTGTTGCGGAAATGTGCTATACACATAAACTTGATTGATTGATTATTCCTTTATAATTCCAAAAAACGTCAATTAACTTTATTATGTACTTTTTCACTCTTTCTCCAAACACCTATTGATTTATAAATTAAATTTTACAATTTGCTTAATGTGAAAAGAGTGAATTGGTCCACTGAGTAACAGTCCAGGTAAGCTGACTTTGATCATATCTCTTATTTAGCATGACTTGTACTTAGTACAAGTAATGCAACAGTTGCAGCTCATTTTTTGAAAGTCTGTGTCCACGAAATTGAGCAGTGCAGATCAATCTACGACTTATTCCAGAATTGGTAACAAGGGCTCCAGTAAACAAATCTGAATTAAAGAACCAAGATGGATGGTGACATTTATAACAAAAAAAGACTAACAAAACAAACAAAAAACACACGGTAAACACGAAAGGAAGCAAAGACGCCTTTCAGTCTTAAAAAGCACAGTAGTAGAGGAGAACGCAGGCACTGATGATAAAGTGTGCATGTCAGCCTCAGCTTGTTTTGCTTGTGCGCATTTTTTACATGTTGAGGATGGAGAACCTCACGGACAGTGAATCATTAATATCAGCAGCCTGTTAGACACTAATGAATAACAGGAATGTATTGCTGCTCTGCTCTCTACTCGTCACACACTCTTCCTTTCCTCTCTGCACTAGATTTGTTCCCTCTGACTTTAATGAGAAACACCTGTTGGAGCTCCTCGTTAGGACCAAGCCTTCCCCCCCAAACACACACGCACACACACACACACACACACACACCTCCATCATGTTTAGGACGATTAAACCCTAGCTCCTCTGTGTCTGTTTTTGTGCATGAATGATTGCTTATCTGTTTATATAGAAATATGTACACTTCAACATTTTGAAAATAGCCTCCAATGCCTCCCATTATATATTTGCTTTCGGTGCCTTGCAAAAGTATTCATACCTCTAGCAAATTTTCACATTTAAAAGCATGTTTAAAAGCATAGCCTGCAATGTAAACTCCCCCGCTACCCCCAGAAAAGAAAGAAAAATAAAAAATCGGGTGATGTGTATGCATTTAGCTTTCTCCAAGAGATCCTATGCAGGCAGTTTCCATCATTCATACACAGTATCAGTAGGAACCTTGAGTTTAGTGTCATGCTCAGTGGCACTTGAACATACGGTGGTACAGGGGATAAAATGGAGCTCATAACCTCCCAAGTGCTAGACAACATCTCTTACAGCTGATTGAAACTTACCATTTAGCTCTGATTTTGCTTTCAAATTAATAGCTAATTATAGAAGCTCACAGTCTCTGGATTGCAGCTTTTATGCACTGACAGAAGGTCTCAGTTAGAAATATACCAATATAATCTCACTTTTGCAGCACTTCTAAACTCTCCCTGGAAGGGAAATATGTGCTGTGTGTTGTTTCGCTGGACACTCATACACCCACATGATTTACGCATCAATGAAGGGCAACTGAAATTTCTGTTTCTTCATCTGCTTTCTTTGTTTGAGCAGCTTCCTTCTTTACTTTGAGCTTGGGATAGCTTTAATAGCTCTGACTTGCTGTGACAATTTTGTAATCCTGATTACTTCTATATTTTGTTAATCTGGATATCTAGGTAGCTTGGAAGTGACCTGTATTTGGAAAATTGATTGCTATTTGGCTTTTGCACTGCTATTAGCTTATAGGGTTTTTTTATTTATTAGCCTTAGCCTTTTAATCAAGTTTTGTTTGGTATTAAGAGAGCTGGGTTATAATTTGATTGAAAGACCTGAATTTAATTTTGTGATTTTTGGTTTATTCAGTGTTTTGGTTTTTCAGATTCTGTTTGACTTGATTATAAATTTTTACTTTTGATTAAAAAAAATAAAGAAAGAAAAAAAAAAAATAAACCACTCAACTTTTAAACTTTTAAAATCTGTTTTTTAATGTTCCTTCCCTTTCCTCTGGTTGAGCCAGGGCATGCGCAGGAAGCTGCAACTGCACCTGCACTTAAACAAAATAGGAAAAGAAAAATAGACAAGACTACTGGCTGCAACATCATGACTACAACTGTGAAAAAATCTGAAGCTCACTGCAGTATTTTGACATCTCCCAATATCTTTTCCTACAACATGCATTTCT
Organism: Poeciliopsis retropinna; assembly: GCA_010277075.1. Taxonomy (NCBI): domain Eukaryota; kingdom Metazoa; phylum Chordata; class Actinopteri; order Cyprinodontiformes; family Poeciliidae; genus Poeciliopsis; species Poeciliopsis retropinna. The sequence goes on along the minus strand of VMRM01000002.1, from coordinate 15,745,733 downwards.
ACACCAAACATGGAAAACTCAACAAGTCCAAACAGAAAAGTGTGGGCCAGCCTGTTTGAACCATTTCTTGCTGCACGGCAGGGGTGTTAAGCACTGACCCACCATGCCAACAACTTCAAAACAGAGCAGTCAAAATGCACCCAGAGGCAGTGGTGTAGCTGAATATTAAGCAGAGATGTCTTTTTAGTTTACCGATTGCAGTGTAGTTGAACATTAAATGGTTTTGTGTGTGTGTTTAACTGAGAAGGTGTGTACACCAGCTGGATTGAGCTCTGTAATAATCTGTGCATCTATGATGTGTGCATCCACATATATTTAGTACCGCGCTGTGTTAAGGCTAAACACACTTAAGGCCGAGCAATCAGCGAATATAGTTTCCCCATTGCCGTCATTAAAGCTCCACATAAAAGCTTAAGCTGCTTTTATCCTTTCAAGGAATAAAGGGAAAATGTCAGCGCATAATTAAATTAGATGAAAGGAGGGGAATTAGAGGCTTCCTCCTCTTTAAACACAAACGACTTAATCAGAACCTTGGGCTAAATGAAAGACAGACGGCTACATGATCACACGGAGGATAAACATTTTTCTCCCTGCTTCTACGATTTTCTCTCTCACTTTTATACATTTCTGTACTAGCTCTCCTACAGTCAAAAAAAAGTCCAAAACACTCAAATAGTTGAACCTCCAGTCATGAAGGACTAAATACAGGATTCTGGTATAACTATTTGATTCAACAATCACTGCATTAACCTACACCCAGTTTCATCAGGAAGAGGAGGAGTTGTGATGTGATGGGAACCTTTGTAACCCAAGACTAGGAGAACACCTGCACTCTTCATGTTGTGCTGCTACTTTGGAAATGAAAAAGTGTGCGAACTGAAACCTTCCTTTACTGACGAGGGAAGGCTGCTCCATGTCCCCACACAACGGAAAATGAAAAACAAAATGGTACCAGAACCTTGAATTCACCATCTACTTCACAATTAGTTTCACCAGTTTCACATCGAAGGTGTTGAAAGTAATGATTTTGTATTTCAATGATTGGGAATAGGAATTCCGTCATCTCTGACATTGATTTGTTTGTCACATTAACCCTCAGTGCATGGCAGTTTATTTTTGTAAGGTTCATTTTGAAGGAGGATGTGAAAAAGTAAGAACAGAAAGAATGTTGCTAATTCTTCAATGCTTAGGAAGGAATTGATTTTGAATCAGTTCTACCAAAATAGCCTAATGAATACCAAAGACTTTATTAGTTTAATGATTTTATCTGAAACATGAAAAGCATCCACAAATACAGTTTATGTGATATTAAAAAACAAATACAGTTTATGTGATATTAAAAAACAAATACAGTTTATGTGATATTAAAAAAAAAAAAAAAGTTATTTTTTTATTCATGTGATGTGCATTTCAAAAAATACTATTTAAAATTTTTACAGTGTGATTTCCATACTAATAATATTGTGTCTGCAAAAATTAAAATTAATTTTGATTGCTACAAAAAACCTTTGTGTTAAGGAACAATATTTTCTGCCAGTAACTGAAGTAGAACTGAAGTAGGGAAACAGAAACATTTTGAAATAATTCCTCAGTCTCCTCCTAGTGCATGAATAACTTCGAAAGGGAGTCACATCCTGGCCTAGATTTAAAGGAACTCTTTGTTTTGGCTATTTTGCAGTTTTATGGAAGTTTGTTTCAGATTAGTGGAGCATAAAAATTGAATTCTGCTTCTCAAAGCTTTGTTTTGATTCTGGGGATACAAAGTAGACCAGAACCAGAAGATCTAAGAGGTCTGGAAGGTAGATAACACCACAGAAGGTCTTTAATGTATTGTGTTGTAAATCCATTCACTGATTTATAAAGTAACAGAAGTATTTTAAAGTCTATTCTCTGAACTACAGAGAGTCAGTGTAAGGACATTAGACCTCGGGTGATGTGCTCTATTTTCCTAGTTTCAGCTGACGCTTCTTGATGTGGTGAAGCAGCAGATCCTCTTTGCACAACTGGGCTCAGACCCAGCAAGCCTAATGAGGAAGATTATGTCAGCGGCTTGTACAAAGGATATTATGCTTTAAGTCACGATCCAATTCTAATGAGAACAGGTGAGGGTCAGAACAGAGACGGGTTGGTAAATCGACACCTTCCTTTTTGGCTCAAATCTTTTTTTCTTCACCACGACGGATCGAAGCTGTGCTCATATTACTGCAGTCAATGATTCAATCTCTTCTCTTCATCTAATGTAGTCTTCTCTGTAAGAGCGTGTAAAAACACTGAAGCCCAAGTCTCCTGATATAGCAATATTGTTATCTGTCCATAACTATTTTTAGCCTCTTTAATTTACTGATCAAAGTCTGTTTAACGGTGCCATATTCCAATAAATATTTCTGTTTGATTTTGCTAATTCGAGTGAAATATGAGATAGAATATAGATGCATTCAAATTATGTGTTTGTATTTTCTGTGTGAACGTTAATTCTGTATGAAAGTCTGTTTTTCTATCAACTTCACTGCTAACCGTAGGGAAGGCATGAGAGTGCTAATTAGCAGCACAGGGGGAAGCAACCCCAGCGGCGAATCCAATGCTTTTGAAACTGGTCCCCCTTGAGATGCCATGGACACAGGGTGGCTGAGTAACCAAGGCAATGAAAGATGATGTCATTTAGTTTGAAGTGTTTGGAAACAGTTTTTTTTTTTAATAAGAAGAAAGACATTGTTTTTGTTTGTAAATGTTGCAACATTTGTATCCTCACAGTTATTGACAGCTATAGCTGGAAATCTTTCAAAGGGGAAACGTTAAGTGAGCAACTCAAGCATGGAGACAGGTTTATGTTGGGGGCCACATTATAGATGAACTCCTTCAATTTGATGTGATTCAAGAAAGATGCCAACAAAGATGAAACAAGTCTCTTGATTTAGAGAGTTATGTGTGAATGTTTAAATACACCCTTTTTAAACAGTTTTCTTGCTCAGGGTTGCAAAGATTGCACAGCTTGATTCTTAACAGAGAGGACAAAAAAATAATTCATAACAGATCTTTAAAAAAAAAAAAAAAAAAAAAAAAAAAAAACATTTCTGAAAAATTAGGAGTTATACATAAAAAGGTAGAAATAAATTGACTTATTTTGTTATCTCAATGGTGCTGAAACCCTGACATTTTCTTGAACTCTACAAGGCCTCACAGTTTGCAGTGATTTGGATTGACAGCAGTTGATAACCTCCTTGTACCTTGTAAAAGGGTTTTGCCAGACAGCAATCATTCAATTGAACAAGATGCTATAGTGTAAGTCAGTCAAGAGAGTTCATTAGAGAGATCAGAAAAGCAGATTGATCTCTTAGCAAATTGAGCTTCAGAGACCAACTACACTACTGATGGAAAGAGTTATAAAGCATTGGGAACATGGTTGGGAAAATGGGTTACTTAGGTGAGATTGAAACCAAAATCGGTTCTTGACGTCGGCTGGCTTCTTTCACCTGAGGCCGTTGGTTTTAATGAGTGAGAATGTTTTCCTAAGACCAGAGAATGCCCTAAACTATGCACTGTAAAAAAGTGAGAAACTTAATAATTCAGTATTTATCTTTCCTAATTGTCCCTATAGGAATGTATGTTACTTCCCACAATGTTGAACTGTTGCAAAACTCTTCACTTTGCCATGAATCACAAAACGCAGACTTTTAACCTGGACAATCCCTTAAGCGGATTCTTATACCTACTGAGGTATTTGGAAAGAAAAAGTACCTGACATTTACTGTCAAACTGAAACTTACTTTTCAGTATTTGACCTTCTGACGAATGATGGATGTAACAGGTAAATTGAAGTGTTTGTAGACATATGCACTGTAAGCTGTGAAATGAGTTAAACTTGCAAAACATCTTATAAATTTTTGGTGGGCTGTACAACAGACTTCCCAAATTAAAATTGTCTTTTAATTACAAAAGTAGCTTCAATACCCACAATTTCCAGATATATTTTTGGACTATCTTTTACAGGTCTTTGCTTTCAAAAACATAATGTTTGAATCATCAAAATGGCACATTTACCAATATCTAATCTTTTTTCTGAGACTTTCACACAAGGTATTCTTTTGTTGTTTTTCGACAATAGAATCAAATCATTGCTGATTAATACATACTGAAAAAGTTGCACAAGTACATCAGCCACACACATATAAACCATTGAAAATCTGAAAACTTGCATACTACCTCAAATCTTCTGTATATATATTTTTTTTATCACACTCTGAAAAAAGAAGTTATAAAGTTTGTAGAAAGCCCTATGTTGTCACAACATTAACAGCAATAAAGACCCAGAGTAAACCTCTTTCCACTTATGCTTCTTTATAGCACAGAAAGGATGTGTTAGTGGTTGGGATTTTTCACACTAGTGAACAGGTATATGACTGTACAACCCACCTGGGAACCATGGCAGCAAGCAATACAGTGTTACATCTTCCTTCTGGGAATGATATTGTAACAGAAAACAAACTGGAATATAGAACTGAATGTAGTGAGAATAAGAGGACAGTGGGGACACAGTAGTAATACAACACAAGATTCCTTCAACTTCTCCATCTTATTTTCCTCATCAAATGCTATGTTAACATTTGTAAATAAGAATTTAAATACGTAATCCCTGCATATATGTTCAGTTGCGACACAAATAATCAAGGAAGTTGCTCGTGCTCTATTATTCGCCCACGCTGCTAAGCAGTGAGTTTTCTTGAAACAGTTTGTTGCCAAATAATCAACTCATACAGACAAGAAGCCGATGCAATAGGAAATATTTACAAGGTTTTCCACCTATCAGTGCTTTGTCAATGTCTTTATGTCATCAGAAATCTCTCCTTGAGCTCCATCTGTTTCAGAAATTTTCTAAATCATTTTTAGTGATACTAATCCAAAGCCCTACACAAGTGGTAAACCTTTTCACATGGTAAATTTTAATTAATGTAAAATATGTTTAACAAGGTGAGTTAATTTATAAGAGTGCCACATTCCTTATTGTCTCTTACAATCAGGAATTGCAAAATTCCTTATTGTCTTTTACAATAAGGAGTTGCAAAATTCCTTATTTTCCCCGTGAGTCCTCAATATATCTGAGAACTCATGGGGAGAAATCCATATTTAATAACTGCAAGAGGGGAAGAAATGTAAACAAATTTTAAAGACTTATTGGGTCTTGAGTTTTTAACATTTATCTGTCTATCCCAGGGGAACAAGAACAAATTATTTTGGGTTATTGTATGGAATTATTCCCATATTTCAACAGTTGCCTGTTTCTTTATGTTGTTTTCTTTCGCTCATTTCTGGGCTGAAATTACTGCAGTTAAAAATAATTGAAGCTTTTCCAGAGAGAGCCTGATGACTGGACTCATTCATCTGGTAAACAGAGACCAATTTAGAGAAAGCAGCGTAATGAGCTCACAAGATGAGATCATAAATGATACTGGGTTCACATAGATGAGATTTTTGAATATTTTTAAGAGAAAAGAACACTTTGATTTTGTGTGTCAATTTACAAAATGTAAAAACTGCTCTAATTAGTGGGGGCGTGAGGAGATTATACGAAAACAACATTTTCAGCTTTATATCATAATGTTGTTCCTTTATCAAACACACACAGTGTTGCTTTGACTCATTTGTGCATATTTGAGAGTCTGTTGAAAGTCCAGTGGGCGCTTTAATGTCTGTTCATAGAATGTGCTGCTTATTTACCCAAAGCTCTGCCTTAGTGTTTCAGTCCCCAGCTGAGCATCCACCCCACAGAGCACCCCTCCCCAGCACTCCCACACACAGCTCCACCAGACTAGCAGCAGCAATTAGCAAACACCTGGTGGAACTGCATGTCTAAACTACAATACTGAAAGAACAATGAAAGAACAGTCAACAACGAACAATTGTAAAGCCATTAATGGACAGTATGGAGAAGCTGTGACGCTGTCACTATTTCTCCCAAAATAAAAATTCCTAATAGTGCATTTTAACTGAGTTGCTCTCTTTATAGTAGTCTGCTGTGCTTTAATTAAATTTTTGAAACAACACAATATGCACATATATCTCCTGGCATGTTGTGTGCCTTTGTATATCTTATAAATAATCGTCGGCCTCGATGGGCAAAAATGCCAGGTCCATTTTTTTGGTTCCATTCCATCCCTGGTGAAGACTGGCTGAAGACCTTGATGTGTGGTGTTGCATGTGTTAGGGAGAAGACGATGGTGCCAAGACACCAACACAAATCCCCCTGGGGGCCAGCTACCTCACTGGCCCCTGCTTTCCCACCCATACGATTTTTAAAAATAATTTTCTGCTCCTTTCCAGAAGAACTGAATTTGGGTTTAGAAATAATTAGAATCATACTTAGTGTCTCTTTTTGAGTTAAATTATTTGAATAAATAAACATTTTGATAAAATCTGATTATATGGAGGCCCTCCGGTGCCTACATGTTGTGTGTAAGGTAACAGAGACGTTGAGTTATCATGGATGCAAATGATCCAAATCCACCACTTTCTTACTGCTGTCACCAAGAAAAAATGAAATGATCCCACAAAGTAGACTGAATTGATGCAGATGCTGGGATTCTTGAACTATGTTTCTTCTTTGTTCTTATAGCTTGCTATTTTTGTCTGACCTGGTTGCCTTGCTTCACTATTGCTGCAGTTCTCTTTTGTGCAAACACTGAACTGAACTGAGTGTTATACCAAAGTTCCAGACCAAGTCATACTTATATATATAATCAATCCATATTTTGTACATATCTGCTAAGTGATTCTCTAAGTATCTCAACATTTGTTGCAAACATTTGTAAAATTAATTTTCCTTGAATAGATATATTGTAGGTTAATTGGTCTCTCTAAATTCTCCCTAGGTGTCAGTGTGTGTGCCCATGGTTGTTTGTCCTGTCTGTCTCTGTGTTGCCTTGTGACAGACTGGCAACCTATCCAGGGTGACCCTGCCTCTCGCCCGGAACGTTAGCTGGAGATAGGCACCAGCACCTCCCGACCTCACTAGGGACAAGGGTGTTCAAAAATGGATGGATGGATGGATAAATTCCTACTCAATGGAATTGTAACCTGAACCTGACTGCATTTTTTATATCTGGGATTAATTTTGATATTTTTTTTATATTGGAACTGGTTACAGTGGAAGTAACTGCTATTGTTGTTATATTTTTATATTGAATAGCATTTCCTGAGATTTTCATCTTAGGTTATATGTCTAGAAAGTTGGATATTTGTGAAAAGAAAATTGCTCCAAATTTATTCACATTTATTTACGTCTCCTAGGTTGCTGATATTTTCGTTTATGACATTCTTGTCATAAACAATGCTCTGTGTGGTTTCTTTTAATGTGACATCAGTACAGAATGGCTGCCAGTGAGAAATTATACTTCCTCTAGCCAATGCTAATTCAATTTGGGGTATTATTGTCCCAGCAATCTAATAAGTGAAAGAGCATTAACCTGAAAGCATATCTTTACTGACTCCACTAAGACATAAATAGGGCACAGGTGTCTGTGTAACATTGTTATTGTCTCTATATGCATCTGTCATATTTGACATAACTACATCATCTTCCAATTTGACAATGGATGCTGCTTCTGGACAATTTATGGTATAACAGCATTGAATGCCAAGGTTCAGATATTGATTAGCAGTCACGATTCAATGTTTGTGGTGCAGTGACAATAGTATTCAGTGAGTTCAGAGTAATAGATAATATTAGTTTAGCACCTGTAGTGTTTTGCATGTAAATATGTTTTCATCATAAACACTTTGAATCGCCGTGTTGCTCAAATGTGCTGTTCAAACAAATTTACTTTGCCATTTGTAGACAATATAGAGTTTAATGTTCTTAAATGTGGAGAAACTCTTAATTGTTTTCAAAATTATGACTAAAAACAATGTTGTTTATTAGGGTTTTCTCACAAAGACCAAAGCTTGCTTTATCATGCCTGTTAAATTTAAGCTTTTACTTGTTTAATTTTTATTTTAATGTGTCCTATTTCATGTCAGTGTTACAAATTTGAAACGCTCTCATGAGTGTATTTTATCTATGTGTTCCCCTGCTTTTTATGTAAGTCACTATGAAATACCTTATGTATAAATACAAATAAACTTGCCATTCCTTCTACATTTTTGCTGTGTCGCCATCATGACTTGTGGCAGAAAGCAAATGAGATCTATAATGGCTTTCATTCAACAATGGCTTTCAGTCTACTGCTTCCCCATAATAACCAGATTTGTGGTATGCAACTGATACTTGTGCTGTCAACAGATTTTCCCACATAAACTGAGGATTTGTGCATCTTCTTGTTTACAGTTGTGTAGACGTTTCATTTTTTTATTTATTTATTTTTTAATTTTATTTATTGTTTTGCATTGTTCCACGAAACGTTCAATGCTTGGGATTTTGTTTACAAAGCTCTAAACATTTGTTTGCTAATGTTCTCTAGCAAATCTCTGATGCTTTCACAGAGCAGCAGCTTTTTGTACTAAGATGAAATTACACAGAAGTGTAACATATTATGTGAATTTTGAAGACAATTGGCTGAACTAAATTTAACTGGCTGTTGTAAAAAAAAATACAGAGGACTGAATACAAGATTAAAAATTTCTATTTGTTAAACTCGTTGACAACCATGTATTATTTTCTTTCCGGTCTACAATTATGTGCTGCATTGTATTGGTCAGTCACATAAAACTACAGTAAAGTTTATATGTACATTAATGCGGCAGTAACTTGACAAAATATGAGAAAGTTTCTTGGATATGCGTATTTGTGTGAGGGTCTGTATTATAAACAGACAGATAACATATGCCAGGTATTGCAAGCTCTTTGTTTTGTTTAGGAATTAATATACATCAGTTTTGTGGTATTTGTCAGATGGCATTTCATAAAAAACAGATAACTGGCAGCTCAAAAACAGCCATCTCAGACAACTTTTAACATTATTGATATAATAGTATTCTCACTATTGTATTACGTTCAAACCACTGAACACATTTTATTTTAACATTGTTTACCCTTCCTCTTGAAAAATGAAAAAATGTCTTTTTTCAAGAGGAAATATTCCTGGCAGAATTTATTCCGAAATCCATCTTGCCAGATCGCAGCTGATTGTCTGTTAGTTCTGCCCCGCTTTAATTTTCCACACGCGTTCTCCATTACTGTTGTTTGAATGTCTCTCAGCCTGTTGTAGGGTTTCGCTCCAGACTTACAGCCATTATCAAAGATGCTCCACATAATGGTCCCCTCCTGCGAATGAATATGTCTCCCTGAGTATGCGTTAAGCAGTGGAGTTGAGGCAGTGTTTGATGTTTTGATGCATCTGTCTCAAACTCTAACCGAATGGTTCAAACATTTCTACACAAGAAGCTTAGTCTGACTAGTAAAGGCTTTTTTACTAAATAGCAAGTAAATGCTGTGTTCAAGCAAAGGTTTAGTGAATTCTAGGGTTTGTATTTCTTTATCATTCATTCAGGAAACACAAATGGTTGTGCAGCATTACAACTTTACAGTAGTTTCAAAATATTACAATGAGGTCTGAGTCACAGCCTTTTTGTAATTAATCACTGTACTTCTATGTGATGCTAACAATACTAATTTATGACACCTATATTTATAGATTACTGTATCAATGTGGAATCACCACTTAACATTCTTGATAAATAAGAAAATTACATAAATTAAGCAATTATTTTTAAACTATTACAATAGAAGTTACCTTGTTGTCTAATGAAGCTGGACGTGATTTTCTGCAGGTATTGTTTTATTCTGCCATCGACAGAAAGTTTTAACCTTGGTGGTTTTTTGGGTTTTTTTTTCATTCAGGTGGTTTTCAGCAGGCATATCTGATATATGATTCTGTATACATTAGCCAAAGTGGTTTATGTAATTATGATCTTTGCAGTAACACAGAGAGAGTTGTTATTTACCTTGAGGCATCAACACCATAAAAATGACACCTTACAAATGCACTCGCAAATAACCACAGCACAACTTTTTAAAGAAAAAGTTGTGCTGCGGTTCTCTTTAAATATCCTGCATGTTCTAGTTCTGCATCGTCCAACTCACCACAATTTAGTTATAACAATAAATAAAGCTCATATGTACCAAACGTATCACTGAGCAGCCTCTCCAAAAAGTAAGCTATGCTACTTCAGTCACAACATGGTCAATTAACATTCAGTCAGATGTGAATAAAATGTGCCTGTGTGTGGGAGAGAGGGAGAGAGGTAGAGAGGGAGAGAGGGGTTATAAATATTTGATGTTATGAGTCTCAATACATGTTCCTCTTTTGGCTCATGACAAGTTGGGACCAGATATAATCTAAATAAATCATGAGGCCAGTTGCTTATCAAATCAAACCGCTTACCACTTATTCAACTTCTTGTCTTTTCCAGATTTTTTTTCTTGGCTGTAGTTTATTTTTTTCTGATTTTAATCTAACACTGAATCTATAAAATTTTACATCTGCCTTATTTACCAGTGAAGCAAAAGAAAGATAAAAATATAAATAGTGAAGTAGACAGGTATTTGCCTCCTGACAGATTTCCTATGTTTTTTTTTTTCACGTTACGCTGTCAGATAACATATACTGGCAACATAAAGTAGTCTGAATGATGCTGAAACGCAAACCCTTTTGATTTTTTCTGCAACAGAAAAAGTGATAAGAACAAAGTCCCTGTAATGTATCAGTCTAGAAGGAGTCATACAAAGCCATTTTCAAGGCTTTGAGACTCCAGCAAATCACAGCGGAAGAATCATCTGCAAACGGAGAAAACATAGAACAGGACTGATCCTTTCCAGATGTAGCCAGCCAACCAAAAGGCTGCATTGAGAACAGGTTCAGGATTTCACAGCAGACTGCAGGCCTCTCTTGCCTCATTTAGGAATTACACTTGTGAAAGCTGGTGTGTTTATACAGCTCAGTTCAGCAAGACAATTCAAATTGCTTTACCAGATGAAAACATTAAGATTACACTGCAGTGACATAATAAGGTGAAGTGAAGTTTTACTAAAGCCTAAAATAAATGGTATTTCAGTTAGTGCTATAAATTGAACAGTCAAAGGCAACTCTAAACCTTGATTTGACACAACTTTGTGTTTCATCATTTTGTAGTTTTCTATATTTGTGTTCCAGGTTAGAAGAGAAAAACAAATGAATGTTGTTTCTCCCAGGTTCTGATTCAGGAAATACACAGGACACAATAGATCTGGAAGATTGATACAACAACAACAACAACAACAACAACAACAGGCTTTTAATGGATTTAATTTATTTCTGTGCTAGACCTTCCAGAGATTGTATGTTAATAAAAGTATCTTGAAATCTATGTTTTCTGACATACACAGAGCTTAAATAAGGACTTTAGAATGGGATGATGTCGTCCGCTTTCTTACTTTTAATGAGGATTTGAGAAGCACTGTTCTGGATCAGCTGCAGCTATCTGATTGATTTTTTTTAGCCAGTAAGAAAGAAACTGAGCAAGAAAGTTGAAATGTACCAACAACCGGTGCTGAGCAAAAATAACACAAAGGCTCGCCTCACATTCTCTAAAAAACAGCAACAGCAACTTGGTAATCACTAAAATATCTGGAAAATATGCATAATATAATGAGAGAATTATTCTGCTGAACATTTTTATTTTTAGTTGATATTCCTTGGCAAGGCCTCAAGCGGTCCACTCTTACTTGGAAACCACTGTGGCCGAATTAAAACAATTTTGTGAAGAACTGTGAGCCACAATATTCCACAGAAACGTAAAAGAGTCATTGTCAGAAGAGTGACAATGAGAAATAGCTATTAAGTTTAAGGGACACTTCTTTTTTCACAACAGATTTGTTCATTTATTTATTTATTTTTTGTCTGGTATTAAAATCCATTTTCATAGTCTAAAACAAAAATAAGCAACAACAGAAGCGATCTAACTCTAGGTAAAGGTTTACCTTCATCAAGCTCTGCTGATACAAATGCTGTCTTTTTAAAGTATTTATGAAATTAACAGCATAGAAAAAAAGCACATAAAACCTTTGGATAAACTGTATGTAGACGCATTTTTCATTAAAATGACATTCCCCAAAGCCATGATCACTTGTTACAGAGAGAACAACAAGCAGAAGCAGTGCACTGAAACAAAATTCGTACAAACTTGAGCACAGATAGAAATGTGTCACACAGAGAGCAACAAGGCAGATTAAAAAGTCAGGCACCCCTATTGGGATGTTCAAAGTGTTGCACAGTTGCATTTTATCGTAGGGGACACACAAAACCTCAGCTCTGGTGACCTTTGACTTTTTAAGCTGCTTCGGAGTACGAGAAAAATCCAGCTTTTCGACTTTCAACAATAACTGATGTGCTTAGACTGAGCAAACACAAAGTTTCCAGGTTATTCTCATGTTCAGCTTGTGCACTTTGGAGCATTCAACCTGTTCACCGAACAGCAAATACAAACATCTGATGTTTCACCTTTCATCTTTAAGAGGACTCCAAAGAGCTTCTCCACACATTCATGCTCACATTCACCCACTGACCCTATGAATTACCTTAATTTATTATCTAAATAATCTAGTTTGATCAATATTTGAAGATTTACTTGTGTTGACATCAAGTCTGTTCAACTGGTCCAAAACTAAGTCCGTCTCTTTTACTGAACCTTCGAACATCCAAGGTCTAACAGAGAGGTGGAAGACTGCTCACAATATTTCCTGTCAACTTTCACCACAAGCAGTAAAAGGTTTTTGTAAAAAAAAAAAAAAAAAAAAAAAAAAAAAAATCAGAAGGAATTTGATAGTGACTCGCTTTTGTGATTTTAAGCAAAAGAAAAACTGAGGGCAAGTCACCCAAATTGCCTCAGTTCAAGTACAGAGTGTCTGCACCCTCATTAGCATAAGCATCATAGACTTATTGCAGGCAGTGATTATGGCTTACAGCTCATGAAACCCAAAATTCAGTTCCTCAGAAAATAGATACTTGCATAAGATCAACAAAAAGTTTTTTTTTTTTAAATATCGAAAAAATATTGCATGGCTAGATGAAAAAAAGGCAATTGCTACAGAAGCCGGTTGTTTACAGATTGTTATTTTTAAAGTTTCTATTTATAAAAAGTTTAGTTCAAGGAAAAAATGTGTGGTAAAAGGAAAAACATAATCAATTGGAGTGACTGAAGCAGTGGGAAGATTATGAAACAAAATCATTTTAAATGTTTGGAAAAAAATGGAAATTCAGAAGGTGTGGACTGAAGCCAAACTTTCAAAAACCCCCACACATGGGACTTTAGCTCCAGCTGTTGCCTTACTTGTATTAAGGATGTCCAAAGACATCATAATCACCGAAGTTGAGAAAATGGGAAGAAATGACTTGACTGATGCTTAGTGATCCAAATTCCTCTTTTCAACTGAAATTAAAACGTTTCATTTGAAACTCTGCATTGCAGAACCTGAGAAGAAGTGAAGACATACCGAGTCCAAGTTGCTTGAGGTCCCCTGCAAAGTTTCTATAGATAGTTATGTTTTTAGGAAGCTGGTGTTTCTCTATGTTAGACACTATCCATTCCAATAGTGACAATCAAAACAAGACACTGCCAACATCCACCCAGCACAAAGTTTAAGGCTCCATTGAAATAAACGGGGATTTAACAGGATTTGGCAGAAACTCTACATTACCCAAACTGTAAATACCTTGCTCAATGACCATAAGATCACTGTGCAAAAAGACAACTAAATATATAAGTAAAGAATATTTCTCTGATTCTGTATAAAATATTTTCAGTTTTTGAATTAAATTTATTCTTAATTTTTATTTAAAAGGCGCCTGTAAGGGCATAGCATATGTTAGCATGATTTGTTCCTCAAATAGTACATTTCGAGCTATGATGTGAATGAGTTAAGTTTGAAATGAAAACAGTTGTGAATGTGTGTGAATGGTTTTAACTTAACCACCTGCCTCTGTGGCCACAGTTTTGCATTGAAGGGTGAAAGGGTGAAAGGGATTGCTGATTTGTCATTGAAATACAGTTACAGAAGTGAGAATTATGCCTGTAATTTTTCCATTTCATGCCTAGTCCTTGTAGCCTTCCCACCTCCGACCCACAAAGAAAGCGGTTCAATAGACGGCAAAACAAACAATTTCACAGAGTCAAGAAACTAAAACAGAAGCCTGAAAGAAGTGGATATTTGAAATTATGTGTGTGTTTTCTTGTTTGCGTGGGAAGCAGACTTGTGGCAAAGACATCCAGCAGAGAGCCAGAGATGACTTTGTGAAGGCATTCTGACTTTTTCCTCACCACATATTGCTCCAAACAACTGGCGAGACTCAAGCTGTGCAACAGTGTGAGGATGCTGAGGGAAGGAAAAAGGAGGAAAGCATGAGGGAGACACAGAACAAGAGAAAATGATGGTGGGAGGGAAATTGGGGGGCATCAAACACAATATTATAACTGTCTCTAATTAAGACCAGGTGGAATAGGGGAGTTATTAGCTGTCATAAGCAAGTTTATCACACAGAGAATGAGGAGATACAGGGGTGCTTGTGTTTGTATGTGTTACAGTCTAAGGCAGAGGAAAACAGCTCGGATGGTTAGTTAATGCACTCCTAATGCGTGTCGACGAATGTGTGTAAGCTAGATGTAGAGACAGAGAAGAAATTATGCCAGTACTCGGCCTCTTGTGCCCACGTTCACACAAGCAAGCTGTAATAGCCGAACAGTGGTATTTCCCCCAAACACCACAGATGTTATTAATATGCATGCAGCTGAGAAAGGAATATGTCCTAGCTCATCAAAAGTCACTCACAAACGCATCATTATCAATCCCCATTAAACCACCCCTCACACTCAGATACAGAAGGAGAAACTCAGACATCTATCAGCAAACACATGATAAGAAATTTACATTTTAGTTCTTTTCCATTAAGACTGGGCTCTTTAACACATTGCAGGACTTCTATATGGGTGGGAGCGCAGACATCCACAGGGGGTTGGAACATCAGTAAAACTGTGTTTGTTTCTGTCAAAGAAAAAATTAACATGTCAAACAAAAGTAGTTTTTTTTTTTCTTTTTTATCTTTCTCTATGTCTTGGCATGCTGATTTATCGCTCCTGTATGAGTCATGCAGTGTTTGGACAAAGTATTTGTTTTCTACACTGTAAATGCAAACATATTATTCAATTGAAAGTACAGTAGTTACACCAAAAAGTGAGTTTTTACCAGATTGCACTCAATTTTAGTGAGTAACTTTGCTGTTGAAAAGTCTCTGGCTCACTCTGCTTGAACTGGATTAATTTATAAAAAGTAAGTTATTGATAATTATGTTTTGTTTTTTTTTCTGTGTTGGAAAGTAGTTTGACTCAATACTGCTTTACTTGAGTGATTTTCTTCTTTTCTGAAGCCAGCAATGTCTCTCTGACTTTATGTATATTTACATAAATGATATATTTATAGATAATTGACATAATTTCTAAGAAATACATGTGTGTGTAAACACACAATCGCACACCTCATTATTTTTTCCTCTATATCTTCTGCAAATAAACTCAGCACATTTTAATATCCCATGATGTTTTTCTTCTTTGATTTCCTTTCTGTTTTCTTTTCTTAATTGTCAATTTTCCCCTTATTGGAGCCAATTTCCCTGCACTGCTTTTCTTAACACTCACAGGGGGTTTAAACAGGCTCACCGAGGAAGCAAGCTAACACAAGAATTTGCCTACACTGATAAATGACATTGTACGTTTCCTCCATCACACCTAATTATTTTACACTCCTTCCTTTTTCGCCTACCACCATGGATTCATATTACTTCATTTCATGTTTCAAGCTTTCTCTTTAATTCAGTTAATGCAATTTTAATCCAGTAATATTTCTTTTCACGTTTTCCCACCTCTTTCATCTCTCTTGGCTGGCGTTCACATCTTTTTGTGTTTGTTTTCGCTCTCACCACTCAGCCGTCCCCTCTGCCTCTCCCTTGACCATGCATTCCATTACAGTGCAGCCTGCATTGATTTGCTCTCTGGTTGAAGTGCTATTGATTACAATACATGCTCCACTGCTACTGAGCTCAGGCAGTACCACTGGGCAAAAACTGTACATATACACACACACAAGCGCACACGTCAATCTCACACATACAATTCCTCTTTCCTTCAGCTTTTTGCCTTATTCTCGATATCGACGTTAGAACATCCTGCAGTCTGCTGGATCACTGCTTTATGCTCTTCTGTAGTCGATCTAAAATTTCAGTTGGCATTATTGGCTTATTGTGTACATGCTTCAAAAACAAGTATTTCTGAGTGCAATTCTTCAACGACTGTTTTTGTTTTTAGTGCTGTACGGAAAAATACCTAGAATTTGTAGTGATGGGAAGTTCGTCTTTTTTTCAGAGTCAGTTGTTATGGCGTGGCTCCCAAAGAGGAGCCAATTCGTCCGGCTTCCCAAATGATTCTGTTCATTTATTTTCATCTGTAGCTTTATATTTTAGTTTTACTTAGAAAAAGTGAATGTTTTGCATAATAAATGCTTTTACTTTCAGTATTTTTATGAGAAACTTCATACTTCATTAATTTTGTGACAAGAATCGCAGGAACAAATTACTAGAGCAGAAATGGATAAAAAAAAAAAGATCAAAGCTACTAATTTCTAAGAAAATTGTGATTTTATTTTTAGTTTTTTTGCAAAATTGTGAAACTACCACATGCTTTAAATAGTAGTGTAGGAGATTTGTGTTTGAATTCAACTAGCTTAACAACTGTATTGAAGTCAAGTTTAAAGTCCAAGCTGTTTTGGAGTGTGGGGTAACTAACAGCTTTTTAATATGGCTTAACTATACTGGCTATTCACTTTTGTTACTGGTTTTGGAAGTTGCATGTCTGAAGTAAACACACGGCTCATTTACGTCGCCAACAGTTTACTCTCAACCCACTCTGGTCATTGGGGAAAAAAGATTCAGACGTCAGAGACGATTTTGAGTGAGATGGCTTTATACCTGGACACAGGGCTGTGATAAAGTCATCAACCTGACTTTACTGTTTGTAATAAGCAGAAAAAAATCAATTGCTGTAGCCACCCTCCAACCCAAAGAGGGCAGCACTAAGACAGTTTAAGGCCAAATATTGCGGGATTAAACAAGCTTACAAAAAATGTGATCAATAACAACAGATGAAGCCCAATTTATCTAACTTATCTACAAAGAAACATTTATTTGGGGCTTAGTTAGTCTTTATTTTTCTGTTATCTGTTTTGTTTAACCAATTGATTTTAATAGCTTTGCCACCCTGATTGTCCAAGTTTTGAGGTTTGTGTTTATTTGACAGAGATAAAGTCAGTCTTCAGAAAATGTATTCATCCACAGATGTCATTTGAAGCGTTCTCCTTCAGTTTGACAATGTGTAATATATACATTGTCTTTTAAACTCAATTTGGCATTAACAAATTATATTTTCCCAGCTATAGTTTCTCAAGTTAAGTACAACAAACTGTTGCTCTGCAGCACAGAAAAGACGGAAACCATTTTGACAGTTTTTTAATAAGTGTCTGGAAATTTGAATCGCTAACCTTTTTAACAATAGGCAATCAATAACTTGTAAATGAACTGCAGTCTCCAGTGCATAAAATCCGTCTTATATAGTAATCTGCATGCAGGGCTGTATGATTAATAGCTTTCACTTTATGTTATTTTCAGTGATTACTGGCCTTTCAAACAGCTGACTGATCAGTCAGATGAGATTATTGGGCATGAAGTCCCTATCATCATGTCTGGCTTTTGGTTGATTTTCATATCTGTCAGACAATTAATTCAGGAGAGTGAAGTAGATTGAGGGGCAGCTATCAGATTTGAGCATTGCATAAATGATGTAGAACCATCTTATTATATTTTTAAAATGCATTTTGTGTAAAATATTTATTGGGTCCTGTTTGGGCAGGGAGATTTCTTAGCAGAAAGCATAACATGTAATTTATTTCCCAATTAGCTGTTGAGATGTATATTGCATCATATAGGTTTCACTTCATTTCCAAAATAAACATGTGTGAATCAGTTAAGTGCAAACACTAAAAATGTGACTAATATTAAATTGCAGTCATTTTGAATTTATGAATATAATGAGATGGAAATATTTAATATGACTTCCCAGCAACAGCACAATAAATTTTAATATTTGGATTGGATGAATGATGTAAAATAAACTTTTGTTTCACTGAAAAGTGATTCCAACCTGACATATTGGAAAACAAATGCATCTATAAGTGAGGGGCAGTGAGCCCCAAACATCAAATTTAGAAATATATTAATTTTCTAATACGGCGCAATTTTGTTTGCTTCAGTTTCACTAAAGTTTCGTTTAGACAGTATATAATACTGTACTGTAAAGATAATAATCTTTAACATTGTTTCTTGTTTCACCCATCAGTTTCTGCCTTGGTTTAAGTTCCTCTCTCCTGCACATCTGGTCCTGTTTTATGATTTTTCCCACCTGCATCACTAGAATCATTATCTTCCTCAGTATAAATAGTACCTAATGTTCCTTAGTTCCATGACTCCATATTATCTTTTTTTGTTCACAGGACACCTGGCTTTTGCATTATGTTTTGTTTTGCTTCACAAATGATAGTTATGTCATCACCTGACTACAAGCCTACATTTATCATGTCTTTCTGTATGATTCAGTGTGACACGGGTAACTAGGCTTTTGAGAGAAAAGTGCTGAAAAGTAAAAAAAAAAAAAAAAACAGCCCTATTTGTACTAGTGGGTGATTTAGGTCATCTGTCGTGAGTTCTTTCTGCTTCTTAAAACGGAGAGTATGCTGACCATTCTTTTCTGCAGCTAATGGCCTCCTCTCCAGACCGTGAGACAATAAACAACCAGCCATACTGTGGATGTTCTCTGCATGGCTTCAAAGCGCTATTCTGCGCGTCTACGTATTGTGCTCCCTCTTACATGTCAAGAAATTTAAAAGCTCCCCTACTGTTTTGAGTAGGGAGAAAAGATTGTGATGCTTCATCGTTGTGGTGGGATCATTTCTGGGTCACTATAGCTGGACGGAGGAGCCTGGTAACAGCATTACGCTTGCATTACTTTGTCATTAGAGAATTCAAGAGTGGCTCTAGGTTGACCTTATACCAAGGTTACAAACTCATCACACTCACATGTATCTTACGGCGCTCTAAGTAGCCTAATTTATTGTTACTTTTAGACCTGCAGTTGCTATGTGCAAGCGGCTATTACACAACGGAAATGAGCAATTCAGTCCATCAAAAATAAAGATATTTTTAGCTATGTTCAAATCCAGATTGATAAATACCTCGCTCTCTGTGGATAGGGAGAAGACAGCGCACCTACAAATTGTACACCCAGTGGTTACCAGGAAAGTTATAAGTTCTCCAAACTACAGTTTAAGTGCAAATGCATTTTTCATGCTGCCAGAGAAATCCTTGGATTGTATTTTCCAGTATGGAGGGGCATGCAGTGGAAGTGATTTATTATATAATTTTACAATAATCACAGTTTAACACTTAAGAGTCTCTGTGTGATCAAGTTTGGGTGATCAATGGGGAAAAAAAAGACACTTAGAAATGTCCTTTAATAGGAAAACTCCTGAGATTGGGAATAAACATTTTAGTACAGATGTGATACTTGTAGTCTAAGAAAGAAGGCTAAAGGGAAATGCCATTGTGCTGATTACTATGAGTAGTAGCATGCTTCCCTTAATATTAAAATTAGGTTTTATAAATTCGCCACAAGGGTTAAACAGCTTATGGGACCCTAGAGGCAGTGGGGCACTTTTATTGCTTTATGAAATATACCCTAAGATACTGACTACTCACACCTACTTCATGTAATCTCTTAAACCTCTTACCATTTCAACCTGTATTTAAACCATACTTCAATCTAGAAGAAATTGCTTCATCCAGGCCACCTGAAGAACGAATCACATCAAACTCACACAGGAAAATAATGAAGAAATGACTCACAAAAATCTAACAACTGTTGACTCAGCTAAACTAGATTAAAAAATGCAACTTATTCACTGCAGATTTTCCACCTTGGGACTTCATTTTTTTTTCATCTTTTTTAAGTTTGGATAAATAATTATTGTGCCTCTGAAGTGAAATGAGGCTTTTCCCAAAGCATCACAGTCTCTCACTGATTCCAAAAAGATGTAGGCAGCATCACACACACTGACACGCACGCACACACACAGCAGACATACAAAATGCACACTTATCGCAGGGCAATCAATAGGAGTGCTGATGGATAACGCATACTGATGTACGAGCTGCCCTCTGACCCGTAATTGAATGTGCAGGTTTCAGACACTTTATCATGATAGGGCCTTTCACTCCACAGCACATCAGCTGCTAAATGGTTGATAAGCCTGCACACTCTGTCTCTGCTGCTCATATGTCTGCTGTCAAAGCATTGGGTTTGTTCAGTGATTTTCAGAAAGTGCTGAAAAGCCTGAGTTTGTACTTCAGAAAAAGTGAAGCCGTGTAAAGCACCGCACATGTGTGTAAGTGTACATGTCCCGTGTCACAGACATTTACAAAGGCTGATTTTCTTTGTTATTTTTCAATGAAAACATCTGTGATACAAAAACGAAGAATGAAATATAACATCATTGTGATATCAAATCCTTGAACCAATTTATGACCCATGAGTTCATAAAACCAGCACATTACCGAGGTTTTATTTTCTTGAAGACATCTTCTGCTCTGCTTTAGCAAAAAGTTACTTGCACAAAAGTTGTACAAGTTCTTACACAAACTATAATCTTTTTAAATTGTTTGTATCCCACGAATGTATTCAACGTGGGATACAAATTATGAACATAAAACGCAGCGGAATTAAACTCATTAAAGTTTGATCTAATGTTTCAGTCACATTTTCCAGCCTTGGTTGAGAAATTCTATTCAGCAAACTCACATTTCTGCCATAAAGAGGGTAATTGGTAATATCTCTCTGCATTAGGAGCATTTCAACTAATCAGCTCAAAATCACTCAGTGAGAAGATGAGACAATGCAAACAGTAGGTGCTATTAAACAGGTAAATTAAAAAAAGAAATTAGAAAATAAGAATGAAAATAAACATATAGTCATGAGCCCTTTCCCACTTATGTTTGCATCAGTGATTGAAAGATGTGGCTTTGATTATTGGAGTTAGCATTTCTCTTTCAACATCTTTCTCAGCTTTTAATGGAGAAAGCAATATTAATTTATTACAGGTACATCTCAATAAATTAGGATATAATCAACAAAGCTACTCATTCAATTTAAAATGTGAAGCTAATAATTTTTGTTAAGGGCTATAGTAACTTTATATAAACTCCTTACATAGTCATGAATTGCAACCTTTTCTTTCTGTTAACACAGATAATTTACTTACAGCTCATAGAAGCTGAAAATTCAGTTTCTTGGAACATGGATATTAAATAGGACCAATAAAATAAGGCTTATTAACAATGCGTTTGATCTTCTCAGTAAAAACACAAAGTATTTTAGGTTTAATTTCTTGTAAAATATATATTTGTACACTTGAAATAAGTACAAGTCACTTTACAGCAAGACAGTAGAGCCTGTTTTAAGTCAATAATTCCTGAATATTGATGAAAAAAGTGATGGTTTCACTTTTAACAAGACATTTTTACCATCTAATGAGTGAAATAATATGCTAGTTAAACTAGTGCTTTTTCTAAATCATGTGTTCATTTTTGGTGGTTTGG
Organism: Poeciliopsis retropinna; assembly: GCA_010277075.1. Taxonomy (NCBI): domain Eukaryota; kingdom Metazoa; phylum Chordata; class Actinopteri; order Cyprinodontiformes; family Poeciliidae; genus Poeciliopsis; species Poeciliopsis retropinna. Next base: position 15,724,020 of record VMRM01000002.1, on the reverse strand, counting down.
GCACCTTGATAAGCCTAAAGCTTGGCAGTTCCATTCACATGAAAGTGCCAAGTCCTGTGGACCGTAACATTTCAGAACCAACTTGAACCTCTTCTACTGGATCAGACTTCCTGGACAAGCCTTTGTTTCTGACTTGAATCAATGAGCCTTGGCTGCAGATAACACCGTCTCTTGACTCATCAAAGTTACTTTTTTGGACTGCTGCTTCTGATAGGTACAGACCATCGCAGGCTGGGAAAACCCCACAAACCCTGCAACTCTGGAGATGCACTCCAGAGTCCCTGTTGTCTAGTCATCCTAATCTGGCTGTAGTTAATCGTTAATATCCTCACCCTTCCCCGTTTTTCCTGCTCCCAAACCCATCAACTCTATAAAGCATTAGTGTTTACCTGCTTCCTGTTATACCTCACTATGTTATTTACCTTACTTGGATGTGGGAATAATGATATAACTGTGTGTTTGTGTCATAAAATTCCAGAACACAAGAATGTCTGGGATGGCGGCATGGCTCTATACCAGCACCATTCCAATCAATATCAAAACACTTTTCTGCCAACTGACAGATCCACTCAGAAAGTCCTTCCCTGATGCGATTCCAGACAGGTTGCTCCTTGCGGACTGCTTTCTCCTCTGTCAGGCTTAAAAGGGCTGAATTCAGCATTAAATCACTGCTTCTGTTTGTCTGCCAACAGTGTCATTATCTTTTAAGTAAATCACTCTTTTTCTTGAGGACTCTAAGTGATGCAAGTTCATTGAAAGACAGCAAAAATAAATAAAATATACAACTTAACGTTGCATTAGCAGATCTAATTTACATTTTTAATTTAGCAAGCAGTATGGTGAGATTTCTTATCAATAGATTACCAGAGGTAACAAGGGCTAGTACTGAGCTCCCAATCAGATTCTCAGCATGAGAACAAATTTATAAAATTAGCATTTTTAAGTCACCGCCCTGATGTATTCATGTCCCTTCCATCATACTGATTGCTTGTTTCAACTTGTCTGCAAGGCAAGCCAGCTTGAATTTTTGGATATTATGATTAGTTTCACTGTACCACACAAGATCAATTAATCAAAAGAAACTTAACACAGCAAAAAGAGCCAATCTTTTTAGACAGTCGTCTAATTTACAATGTCTTCAAGAGATTTTAGCTAGCATAATTTAATATTAATGTTCCTTTCAAAAAGTTGGGAACTTGACAATTGGAAATAGGTTCTGGATTTGACTCAGCATGATATCAACAGAAAAAGAGTAAAAGATGGAAAAAAAACACGATTCTTAATGCATTATTCTAAAACAAAATGAAAAATCAGTCTTGGCCTTGAATGAGGCTGCCTGTCCTTGGTTTTATATTTACAGAGGAAACAGCCTGTAGAGATCATATTAATCATGTTATGGTTTCCCCACCCTGCGTATGTTTGCTTGTATTTTTGTGTTAGTCTAAATGTTGTGCAGCCCTGGGTAGCATGGCCTTCGCTGTGTTCTGACGCATTACAGACCAACACAAACACACACTCATAGGATTTAGCAGGACATTTGGAGGGGAGTAAACAGAGAATATTTCATCAGCTGTGTAAGTTGGCAACATTTGGGCCTGCGGTAACACTGTTGCAGTCTATTTGTTCGAGGCAGTGAGTGTATGTGAGCTGGAATGTGTGTGTACATTAGTGGTGCCAAAGCCCATGGTGGTGTGGGACGCAGACTCACCTTAGCTGGTTTGTTTTGAATAATAAGCCTGCATATACCCTTTCTAATGCTCAAAAATACACAGTAGATGCAAGAAAAATTCCCATACAGGAATGTCTGTTCACAGTGAAGGTATAATAAATTCAGGTGAAAACTATAATGGGTTTTTCCAGCATGCTGTTTGCATCATACACACAACTTTTTGAAGCTGTCCTGTAACTAAAGGCTATTTCAAATAAGTTGGATTCATCTACCGAGATAGTGATGATGTGCTAATGGGGACATAGGTGTTTCTTTTGGCAATATCTACGTAAAAATGCTGCTGTTCTTTTGCGTGTCTTATTTTTTATGATTGAGATAAAAAGGTGCAGAATAAGCATCAGAATAAGCAGATTAAATTGATCAAAATAGGCATATTACATTTATTCCTACATACATTTCAGTATAAGAATACATTTCAACTTTTCTCCTCACAGTCAAAAGTAAATCAAACTAAACTTTCATTATTAATGTCATTCAGATTTGCCAAAATTAGTTCTGGTAATTTTGCTGTATTACTTTCTAAAAATACAGCGATGGGTATTTTTTAAAATCTTTTTCGAAGCCAGATATTTAGAGACATTTACTTAGCATTAAGTAGAATTACCTTTTAAACGCTACGCCTTTAGTCAAATGTTTTGTATATCCTTCCACAAGTCTCTCCTCATAGTCTCCTAAAAAAAATGAATAATTTCTTCTTCCAGAACTGAATCAGGTTTATAGCCTGGGATAATGGTTTGGTATCCAGCAGCACAATATAAACATAACGTTATAACATAATATAGAATGAGATATGCCTCACTCTAAGGGGTTACATTTTGGTTATTCTGAGTTATCTCTGTTGCTATAGGCTGAGGCTGATAGAGACAAAACCAAACACTTTTCAACACTCTTATTTTGTAATTTGCATTATTTATTGTGTTTTTAACCTCTAACTTTATGTTTTCTCTCAGTTTTTTCCCTCTCTGTAGCAGCTACATCTGGTCTGGCATTATGTCTGATGCCTTCCTGGAGAGGAGCATCAACTGAGATATTGCTGCCAACAACTAAATGTTCTCCCTCTCTGGCTATTAAATTTTTACTTTTCACTAACACAGAAAGTACCCCTGCATCATTTCTTTTTGTGTATCTGCCCTGTCTTCTCAAACCCCAAGCTGATTGTGGCAGGTGCTGCCTGTTTGTGCTGAGCCAGGTTCTGCTGGAGGTTTCTTCCTTCCGGGACACAACCATTGCTTCATGTGATGTATGTGGATGCGTGGCTCACGTCTTTCAAATTGAGCCACATAACATTCAAAGAAAAGTCTTTGAATGAATTGTGGCTCAATTCAATATTTGAATGAATTACCAAAAACAGGAAGTTGATCACATACTCAAATCACCGGGAGGTGTTTTGAAAATCAAAATTCTCTGCAAAGCCTTAATGCTCATACATTTTTGCGAGGTGTTTTCTCTCTTCTCCTTACCAAATGGGTCACATGGCATATACAATTAAATAAAATAAACATTGCTTTATTTTGGAGGCCTGCTCTGAAGGATTTGAATTTAGGTCAATGAGAAATCCCTAAAATGGGCCAAAGTGGAGTTTTATGTAGAGATAGATTATTGTTTAAGTTATAGATTTGTCATTTCAAACTACCAAAGACAAGTAAAACTGTGTTCAAATTAGACATTGTGGACTGTTTGCAACACTCATAACATAAAATATTTAGCAATAATCAAACCTGATTATGTTTTAACTGACCACATAAGAGATACACTTCGCTGTTTATGACAAAACAGTTGATTTGGAAGGGGTCATTGTCTGACGAAGTTAAAAAAACGCCAATTCTGGTTGGTTAACTAAACATGGAAGGAATCCATGAAAACAACGAACCAAACATTACTTAAAACAGCAAAGATTGCTTGCGGAGTGATGCACCAGTAGTTTTGCACTTTACTTACATCTACATTTTGCTTTATTATTGAAAGTAAGTCCATCTTTTAGGCTGTTTGTGGTAGTTTGAGCTAATACACTACAAAATGTGTTGTGTAAAGACATGCATCCTGTTATGACTGGTCAACTAGAAAGTAATAAATACCACATTTTCTGAGTAGCATTTTCTTTGTATCCATTCTTTGAGTCTTTGATTGCCTTTCTCCTTCACCTCAGTTATATACCACGTTAGATTTCAGTTTTGTTTGTAATTAGTTCCCCTGACACTATCCTCGCTGTCCAGCTTTTAGCGTATGCATGTGTCCTTGTGACATTAATAAGAAACCTGTGCTCCATTTATCATATCAGAAGGAGACTTCCCTTTTGAATTAAAGTTTTTAATGTGTCCTATTTTTTTTGTTTTGTTTTGTTTTTATTGTGGTTGAGAATGTGAGTTTGTGTTTTGAGGTTTTTAATGATGATGATGATTCCTCACTGTAGTTTATTTTTGTTTCATTTTTCACATCCGTACTCTAGGGCAGATGTCGTTCAGAAATGTCATCTTGAAAGAAGAGCGGTACACTTTAAAAAGTTAATCCATCACAGCTAGCAAAGAGAAATAATAGGCTTTTAACTATAACAAGCATACATGGATACAATTAGCGCAATAATTTGCAATTCCCAATTAACGAAAAATGTATAATATTTCAGTTCCGTTTTCAGTCGATAGCACAAACTTTGTGTCATTTGGGTGACTTTATTCATTAGAACTAGACTTATATGGACATATAGTAACTTACCAGGAAGGTGAGAGACAGAGGTTGGGCACCAAAGATGTTAAATCTGAGTTGCAAGTTTCCAGATAAACATTAACTCAAAGAAAACTGTTGCAGCAAAACACACAAATCATAAGTGTTTTGTGAAATGCCAAATATTTCAACCATGTAATATGCTTTAGTCAGTGGGAATATAGTACAAAATAAGTTAACATGCTGGGAATTACCAGACAACTTCAAAAGATTTTAAAATAGTATTTTTAGCGCATTTGTTTTTAGCTTGGAGAGACAAAGCAAGCGGCACACTCCGCTGCTGGGGTGACGCAATGTCACAGCTTGAGTGGATCACGTATGGATTGTGCTGGAAGAGGTTCTGTTCTGCATGAATTAACTGTGTGGTCTGGTGAACAGATCTTGTGAATGGATCATTTTAAATGAATAACCCAAATGACTCAAATTGACTGTTATTCCCATTGCTAATGGTGCGTTACATCACAGCAAATACAGTTTCTCAAAACCATTATTTGGCATAAAAATACAGATGGAAAATAGTTTTAAAAGAATAAAATGTGTAAGGCTTAACATATCTAAGAAACAGTGCAAACCTTTCAGTTTTATTTGGCATGGGGGGACCTCCTGATTTCAAACAACAAATAAATAAGAGGAGGAGGAAACAGATGAGGAAAGTTTACATCTCAGACTGAGATCTTGTCTGTCTAGTCAGAGCTAAGAAAACTATCTTAATTGTTTTTCCATTAAACTATTTTGACAGAGAAACTTTGAGCTCTCTCAATAAAATGTACTGTCACAAAACAATGAGCAAACAGCATAACAATAATCACATAAATTAGGACATATCAGGCTAAGACTTATTGAGGCATTTGTTGACCAACTGCAAGAACAAATATCAATATTTATTCAGTAATTTGAGTGTCTCTTAGGATCTATTTCAGCAGTTTCAAATATCAGACATGAAAGGAAGTAATAACAACCAATAAAACCATTATTTACAATAAAACTACAGATTATTTTCCTTCTCAAATTGGTTTTCTAAACCAAAAATAAGAATAGAATTGCTGTAAGGTTTCCTTACTCTCTGTTTAATTTTACCCTGAACTAAGTCCTGTATCAAAAGTTCCTCTAAGGCACTCCCATAATATCTTATATTGATTCATGTGAGCATACATGACATATAAAATAACATATTGTCATGGTCTACCCTAAACTAATTAAGCAAACAGACATAGTCCCCCCAAAAACTTGAAAATGTTTTCCTTTCAGCTCGTCATGCTTCTCTCATCAGTAAGAGACCAGATCAGACAAAACACCGTGTCCACCCAGCTCTCAGTGATGGATCTTCATTCGATGATGGAGGAATCGGAGTGTGGCCTTGAGGCAAAGCGATCCACTCCTCCTCACTGCCCCTAACCCTCTTTTGAATTCGGTACAGACTTCAGTGTCTCTTAGTGGATACCTCAAAATTGCCAGCAGCATCCCTCTGGGTACGGTGTTGTTTTATTTACTTATTTATTTTTTTACTTTATTTGTTGTGTGTTTGACAGCTTTTGAAGCAAAGTCTTGTGGATGGCCACATTTTTTTTTTTTTTTTTTTTACTCACATCAGTGGGCTTAGATCAGTAGTCCTGTTAGGTGGACTTGTTATGAGCAACTACTGCTGACATTTGCGCTGGGAATAAGATTAGGTACACTGTAGGTCCAGTAGGAAAGCAGTGAGTCAGAGAAGGCAAGCAGAGAGAAATAAATTAAAACGTCTCATGATCCCTGCACAACTGCATGTTGTCCTATTTATCATCATTATCATTAAAGGAACTGAGCAGCAGTAGACGCAGAGTCTTGGCAGCCTCATTGATCCCGCATTACTGTGAAGGGTGAGCTTTGAAAATGTCTTAAGATACAACTGTCCCTTTTTTCTGCTGCTTCTTTGAGATAAAATGGACAACACAGAGAATTAGATGACAACGTATGCATATGTTTTTATGTGTCACTCCTAAAACTTACAAACTGCACATGCACATGTCAAATCAGCAAAAGAAAAAAAAATAAAAATAAAAAATAAATTCTGAATTGGAGCCTGGAAACGTACACTTATGAAATCCCAGCTCCAGTGTAAATTATATAGTAAAACAAAAGAAATATACTGATTCCCTTATACACTAAATGTTAGTGTATCTGCACTGACTGGCGTAGATGGAGGATATGGATTTATAAGACTCTCAGATGTTAAAAGAATAATGTATCATATTTAATAATTAATATTTGGAGATTAGAGAATACTGTTTCATAGAATAAAAACCATCAAGTACTGTTCCCACCAGTGGTGTTTAGTTTCATTGCACTTTAAAATGTTCTTTTAACATCACAAGCTACTTAATTATGGTTGAATATTAAAATTTTAATAGCTAAGGTTTAGCAATGAATTATTAATCTGGACTTTTAGACTAAAAACGGCCTAGTAATAAGGTAAAAGTCAAGCACATCCTAAAATAATTTGCTGAAGAACCTTTTGATTAAACGTCAGTCATTTTGAGTGAGCATCTCACACTTGATTTGGTAACAATTAATCATTCTTCATCCTTAAAATCAAGACACGTAGGTGGACCTTATTTTCTAGATTTAGTTTTGTTCTTGTTGTGCTTCCTTAAGCCATTTTTGAACCTCTATGGATTTGTTGTAGGACACACTATCCTGCTGAAAATTGCCACAGCGATCAAGGAAAATAGTTTTCATCACAGTGCGTACATGGAGCATACCTTTGGATGGCAAATGTTTTGCTAAAACCATTGCCGGCTCGCCTTCATGTTACTCACTAGTTCAACTGGTAAGTACTACATGTGCAGCTATGTTGTAACGGAAAACATGATTTGAAAGGCCAATATTACCCTCTTCCATTGGTCTATGATCCATTTTTGATGCCATCATTGTTGCTTTATGGTGGTGGAGAGAGGTGAGCATTGGGGCTACGACTGGTCTGTGGGCATCCCCTTGGGCAACAAACTATAACGCAGTGAGGCTTTGCTATCAAGACGATGACGACCAAAAATGTAGTCTATTTGTGATAAAAGAGAATATGTTCAATACTTTCACTGTTGACGAATACTGACCACAGCAGACTGGGCACACCCCACACAAGCAGTTCTGACCCAATTATTTAGCCATCACAGTTTATGTAAAGAGCTCCAGCTGATCTGTATGAGCTGCACACCAGGAGGTTCTTTTAACAAAGAGGAGGGAGGAAGTTGATTTTAATGTTTTCTGTCAGTTAATTCATTGATGTTCATTGGTGAACTGGCTAACAAATGTTAGGACAAATTGTTTTCATAATTGCATTTATTGTCAAATAAACATCATATATTTTTATACCTTGTTTGCGTGCTGTATGCCCATCAAAGTCATGTGAAAGTCACTTGAAGTGTATTTGGCCCATGAGCCTTTCCACACTGTGAGAGGCACTTCACCTCAGACCTGAACCTTTCAACTGTCTGTTTGGCAGCTGATAGGTCACTCCATGGCACACCCGCTCCTCACCATGTGACTGTCTTTAACCAGGCTGCCTATGTCCAATAAGGTATGTGGATCAACATGCAAGAAAAATATCCAAATAACAATAAGCTCATGAAAATAAAATCTAAACTGGACATAAAAAATTCCAATAAATAAACAAAGCAGTACAAATATCCAATGTGACATTTACATTTGCTCATTTTATTTTTGCTATGGACACAAAAACCTGGAGTCAAAACATTCATGTATTGCCAAATGTAATCCTTGGCGATGCTGTGATGAAGAAATAATCAATCTCACTCACTTTAGTTGTCAATGGTCATAATATTATGCCTGATCAGTGTGCAGATAATTTGTTTGCTTTGGCAGCTGTGATGCACTAATCTAATAGGCAGCTATCTTCTTAGTGATAAAGTAATATGGCATTACATGAAAATGTAAATTTCTATGATTAAAATGTGATGGTTTAAATAGGTGGAACAAATCCAAAAATCTACAATAGGTGGTTTGTTAAACAAACACAACAAAGGAGATGGAGAAACAAAAGCAGGAAAAAATGCCTCCATAGTATTTTGGGTGTGCCACCATATTATTCTTTGTACCTCATGGGAGACAACCTTTGTGATTGCTTCATTGCTCTCATAAATCCCCTCGATTTAAGTGTCTGCATTTCAAAAGCTTCTCTCTGAAGCACACTGATTCTGCAAGCCCAATAGCCTAGGGGCTAGAACTATTGCGCTCTAACTGGGGATTATAGGCGAGTATTTGCCATTTACTCCTTGTTATGGGTCTTCAGTGAAAGGCTCCATTTTCTATGTATAATAGCCTTCCAACTATAAGGAACTCAGCTAGATTATTTTTATGCAGTGATGCAACAAGAAACATGGTAAACAACTGATTGGTTTTGATGCAAGATGATGAATGTGATAATGATGACGATGATACGATTTTGCAGTTTGCAGGGCTATCACGGGGAGAGATGCCCTCGTTTTGACACAGACAGAGACAGAGACACAGAGGATAAAGATGAGGAAGTGAGAAATCTGGTACATCTATCAGTAAGAAAACAATAGCAAATACTTCCAACAGAGGGTGGGAGAAAAAAAAAAAGTGGAAGAAACTGTCAAAAAGGCTAAAAGAGAGATAAAGGGAAACACAATACAAACAGAAAAAAACACAGTGGAGGGAATAAATGTCTTTCAGTCCAGCCCTACCTGTGTTCACTAACTGGGAACTCAGTCAATATTTCGATGATGTAACCTGTCCTAGGCCGATGTTGTACCACCACAACAATCACTTTTGTTAGCTTTTATGGTCAAGCTCTCTTTTTGCAAATGAAGTAAAGCAAAGAAGTCTCTAAAGTTCCTACATAAAAGTATCCTCTAGTTGTGATAGTTTTAGGTAGCCTCAGTATAATCCCATAGCCTGATAAATCCTGCATTATAGTCGTGCTTTTGAGAGTTTGCATTGAACACATGCAAGCCCAGACAGCGGTCAGGCAGCCACATCACCTTTGTTAGTTTTGTTGAACGATATGGAGCTTTGTAGGGGTGTGATAGGTAGGTAAGTTGGTGGTAAGTTGGTGTTAAGTGGTTTGTCTGTTTTTTTGTTAAGTCAAATTTGTTCCTTTGGTTTGTTGTTTTGACATTACAGTTCATCCTGAAGATCATCTTCTGCTCCGCTGGTAGTGATTTGTAATGTTACATCTTTTTTCTTTACAATGAATTACCAGATAAAATAGTATCTATTGTGTCTTGTGTAGACAGATCGCAGCATGAACTAGAGGCTGGTCCGACCCTTTTCTCATGGTTTTGGTAGGTGATTAATTCTGGATGGCAAAAAGAGAGCAAGTGTTTATAAAGCACATTGGCTATACAGCTGAGGAAAAACACAGTTACAACCTCATCCAAATAACTAACTTTCCCAAGTGCAGCTGGCAATAATGCATTTAATAATGCAGCAGGAAATTCAAGAGAAAGTGTTTTAAAATGTTAAAAACACTAATTTAGTACGTACCATAACATTGTTTCTACAAGTAATTAAAAAAGAAAATATACAGTAAATCTCAAAATACTCAAATAAAATAAATAAAAAGAACAATAATGTTGCAATTTTATGATGGCTTTAAATTCAATCATTGCTCTGACAAAATACGTAACGTGTATAGGCAGCATTTGATTCTGGAAGACAACAGTTTCATTTTAGGGCAGCAGACTTCCAGTCTTAGCCTTCAATGTCCACTTTGGCTTTATTTGTCTAACATGGAGTTCTCCAAACTCCTAATAGATCTCCCTACTCTGGGAAAATCTGAGTCGCATGGACTTTTGTCTTCGACCTGCTTCTCCTGAGGCTTTGTACTATAAAATGTGGGATATTTAGTTGTAGGAAACTGGAAATATGGTTGACACATTTAATGAGTTATTACATTTATTACATTGATATCCAGAATCTGAACAGTGACTTGCTGTTCAGAATATCTTATATAAAGCATGAAATATGACCCAAACCATGTCAATATGTTTATCATCAAAGTATATAACAATAAGAAACATTGTTAATGAAGGGGAAAATTAAAAGACAAACAGAGCTATCATAAAGATCATCCCATTACCTCTAATATGAGCTACGCAGTCATATTCAGTAAATTGGAATGTTAAAAGTTCTTTTGTTTTAGAAACTTAATTCATTAAGTGAAACACATAGAATAGGTGATGATCATTATGATTATTGTTGAGTTTATGGCTAATGAAAACAGGACATTTAGCTCTAGAATATTACCAATAAAAAGTTAGAAAGGAAGTGTTTTCCTTCTTTTTTGCCCTGCTCTGTTTGTCTTTTATACATGTAGTGCTCTTCAGGCTGAATAAAAACCTTTGCCAGAAAAGAACTGAACAGCCACTTTTAAATTGCTTGGTTGCATTTTGTGTACTTGGTAGAAAAAAACTATCAAAAATTTGACAGCACACAAAACTATTAGCTGCTAACTATGCCAAAGTAGGTGAAAGAGTCCATCACTCTATAAGAAAAGGTTATTTTAACTCTAAAATGGTAACAATTTTATTGAGATAGTTTTGTAATCATTCCTGTGTAGAACAACAATTAAAATGCTTGAAATAAAACAGGCTGGACTATTCTACCCTGAACACAGTCTAGTTAAAACAATGTTAGAAATTAATAAGAAATGTAATTTACTTGTGAAAGCCGAAAAGAGAAAATTGTTAATGCTATAAAACCTGACTGAATTAGTGTACATTGACAGCAAATTCTGTTAAAAATAGTTTTGTGTGTAAAAGGGTTACTCATATGAGCAAAGAATGTGATTTTGTTTCCCCACAAAATACTGCTATAATCTTGTTTTTTTCTCCTTGAAAACTGAATATTTTCTATTGTCTCATGAGCGATGCGCATCGCTGAGGAAGATTCACTCAGCTTGTCCATCCAAGTGCTTGAAATGGTTGTCATGATAAGAAACCCATTTGTATGTTTGGACTTAAAAATATATATTTGATCACTTCTCATTGCCTCATAAGCTTAAAACTACAGAAAAATACTTTGAATGCATCCAACAATTCCTCTTCACTGTCAGTTTAGACTGTGCCTTGTGGCCCTTTGCAATAATCTGCCTTAATTCATATTGAGGTCAGATACCACATCTTAGTAATTTGGGTAGCTATATATTGTCAGTTTTGTAAATTCCTCTCAGTAAGGCTATGAAACTGAAACCCCCCTTCAGGCTGTCTCTAATTAAACCACAAGCCATATTTTTCAACTAAAGAGAACATGTCAGCATGTGCAGGAGTATGATTCATTGATCTGTTTTTAATAGTTTTTGGAAAGTACAGTGTTCTGGCACAAATGACTAAACTAAATCAGGTGGGGTACAATCTGTCTGTTTTTTTTTTTTGTTTTTTTTATGGGGATTTTTAGGATGTGTTGACCATAAAAAATATAGAAGATCAGAAGCCATAATTTTTATACAAAAATCAATCCAGACCAACCACCGTATTTTTCTTGCTGCACTTGCTCCGCATTCAGGCAGACTTCTGAAATGTGAGTGAGATTTTAAATATTTATCTTTTCATTCTAAAAAGATTGCTTGCAAGAAATCAGCAAGAAAGCTAGAGGACACAATCCTCACACACAGCAACACTATGCTGACTCACATATCTCCCCCCTACCTCACATGAAGTATGAATGTGGCCACTAATCGTAGAAGCTGACCTTTGCTGCCATACAGCACCTCTGGCTTTTATTGTGTACCAGATTTTCTGTTTATGTGCATGACTCTTCAAACATCCTTTTTGCAGATGTAACTCACATGATCCACATGTGCATGTGCAGGTAGAAGTTATAATGAATTGTAGCATACCTGGAAGCTTTGATTAACTGCCTCTGAGGTTGGATTGCAGTGGTCAGGCCATGACCAAAAAGTGCTCAGGCTTTTATAAATTATAACACTGCCTCACATGTTTACTCAAGGGAAAAGTTGTTTTCTCCAATGCTGGATTGTGTAACAGGTTTTTATTAATTTTTTATACATTTTACACCAGTGTTAATACTTGCATCTTAGATGTGAAGTTAGATTTTCAAATCAAAATCAAATCAAATTTTATTTGTATAGCACATTTTAGCAGCAAGGCACTTCAAAGTGCTTTACATCATAACAAACACAAAAACACAAAGTCATGCAACATAGAATAAACAAGTAATTAAATTTTTTGATTGATTGCGTTTCAAATCCAACTCTAAACAGTTGGGGTTTTAGTCGAGATTTAAAGAAACTCAGTGTTTCAGCTGTTTTACAGTTTTCTGGAAGTTTGTTCCAAATATATAGACAAGAATAAAGTTATTCAAATGTGTACAATGTACGTCCTTGAATTCTACAGTATATTAATTTAACATTTGGTGGGGGTCCCTTTGCATAAATTGCTGTATCAATCTGGCTTAGTGTTATCAGACTTCTCTTCATTGCCGAGTCTCGGGTCACTCATCTGTCTCTTGATAATACTCCATGGGTTTAGGTCAGAGACAGAGATAGAATGCTCATCAACACCTGACTCACTGCTAAGTCTCCATTTTGGTTGTTACTATAAATATGCATGAAATAAAAATGTATATAAATTTTCTTTTCGCTAAAATTAGGACTTTGGACCAGTGGGGCATCAGTCCAGCTCCTCTCTTGTGTACGTCTGATGATGTCTGTGGTTCAGGATGGGCTTAACAACGAATGCAGTGGTTGATGTTCATGTTCTGACACGGCTGTGTTGTGGCTCTTGAAGCAATGACATTAGCCTGTATAGCCTTCTGAAACTTCTTGAATTGGCTTTAGTTCATAATCCTCTCAAAGCTGCTGTTATGTCTGTTGCTTGTGGACCTTTTTCTGTCACATTTTTTCTTTAATGTCAACTCCCCAGTAACATGCTCGGAAGCAGCACTCTGTGAACAGAAGGTATCTTTAGCAATCACTCTTTCTGGCTTAGCATCAATGTTGGGGAGTCAATGACAGTTTGGCAGGAAACTGTCAGTAGTTTTATCTATATCTGATTAGGTTGTGTGTCATAACATGTCATTTTTTAATTTAAAAAACCTTTTATTGATTGTATTTATAAGTCAAGATTGTGATTTACTATGCTGTCTGTAAAAAATCTTCTTGAAATTAACTTTTTGAATTGATTAATTAAAATAAATGTACATTTTGGATCTGATTAAATTAATTGAGTTGCACTTGTAAACATGTTTTTGATTTAGAATTGATTTTATCATATAAAAAAAAGTAAAATTATGTTTTTAATTTAAAGGTTATTTTAATGGAACTAGCATTTCTGAAAATCAAAGATAACGTTGATATGTGTAAATTAAAAGTCAATGAGGCTGGTTTAAAAATGAGGTGGAAACATTTTCACAGTATGTGGTTGGTAAAGAAAAATATCATAAGGTGATACTAAAAGAAAGTTGGGAGAATTAAGAGCATGAAGATTAAAAAAATGTTTACTCCTGAGTTTTCTGACTGTACAATGGAAAGGGAAAACATGGCTCTTTATCCACATGTAAATTGCACACCTGAGTAAATTTACAGCAATTGTCATTGTACCTGTCCATCAAGACTTCAACAATACCTTCTAATATGCAACTTAAGAAAAGAATAGAATCCGCATAGCAGGAGCAGCTATTATGAAAATTGAATACAGCCCATTTTGACTTGCATTACCTGCTGCTACTACAGCATGAGTCACACATTGCTTACATGAGAGATACACGTAAAGTATATTTCTAGACAGAAACAGTCTGGTTAAGAATCCACTTGTGTAATCAGTAATCAAAGATCAAAAATAAAACCTTGTCAATGTCTTACATTATTATCTCTTATGCGTTCATGTCTCACTGAGCCGCTGATGTAATTTCAACCACATTTCATCCTTATTTAGGCCTAATAAAACCAGTTAGGAATTTGGCAGTGAATGAAAACAGTTGAATCATCGTGATTTGAGTATCTAAGTCATGCTTTTCATTTGGCTTTTAGAAACCAGGAAAGTGTTTACAATCTTTGGTTGTCTAATGATTGGCTAGCAGATGAAAATGTTAAAAAAATAAAGTTTCTTAGCTCATTTGTTATCCTGGAAAAGGTGTGTAAAAAGCTATAAATAAATGAATCTTTTAAGTTTTCAGTTAATGTAGGTAGTAACAAATGTTCACATAAGAGGGGATCGTTTTCCTGGGTTAAGAAATTTCCTTGACAACATTCCAGCATTGTATTTATGACTTACCAACTATATGTTGCACAGCACAGAAAATGGCAAGGGAGGTAAGAAATAAACATCTCCAAAGTTCCCTAACAGAGAACTGCAGCAAGTCGTGGCATTTCAGGGTCACCAAGTCTCCTTAACAACCATTAGAGCTATTTCTGTCCTAACATCATAAAACTCGATTTTTACTGCCAAATAATAACGAAATGTATATTTTTGAATTTGACTAAAGTATTTTGCTTCTTGCCCACCGAATGCTGGTTTAAACCAGGTGTCTCACTGTTAGACCATGTTATCAACCATTGTGATCACAACTCAGGCATCCGACATGGAGCATATTAGCTGCAATGTTGCATTTTCTTCATTTATATATATTTTAGAGTGTCTGCACCAAAAATAAACAGGCACACATTTTGGTTTTTTTTTTATATACTTTGTGCTCTTATTAGTTTTTTCCTCTTGGTATTTTCCTTCATATTGTATTTGTCAAACTCAACTAAATTATGTTCAGTTGCAATTCCATCCATTGTTTTGTACATTTATTAGTTTATCAGTTTGTCTTATCCTTTTCTGCCTTCTGTCAACCTAGCATCAGTTGCTCAAAATGATTTGCTTTGGGTCTAAATGTGTCTGTTTGAGGTCAGTTCATACCGGTTTACTCTCACAGACATGCAGGACTGTTTAACTGCCCGTAGGTGTGAATGTCAGCCTTAATTGTCATCTGTCCCTCTGTGTTAGCACTGGTGACGTGTTCATTGAGTAGCAAGATATTTGGTCCCAGGAACCTGCTTTGTTTTCTGTCTCCCACTTCATGTTGAGTAGTATTTTATCCCTGCGGAGCTAAAGGATTTTGTAAGTAATGTTCAATGTTCCTTAATTTGATTAGTTAGATAAATTATTTATTGTTTAAGATAAATACTAATTCAGCAACTGTGTGTTAAATGCATAGTAAATAGTCCAAAATAAGAAGAAGAAACTCTCAAAGGTTAGATGTAAGAAATGTGAACAAATATTAAGTTGCCACGTTCTCGTTGCTTTCTTGTCACTCTCCCACTGCTTTGTAACCACTTTGTCTAGTCACATTTCCACATCTTATTACCACAGTGGAATGTTTTGATTGTAATTTCCGTATGATTTACCAGAACATTCATTCTTCTCTTCTGTGCTTTCCTTTCAACTGTGGTGCCTGCCTTGGCCATCACACATAAAGCCCAGCAGCTCAGTATGTAGCTTAAGAAAGAGTCTCAGAAGAGCCTGGGGCTCCCTAGAGCCTTGAGTTTTCAGTGGATAAATCAACATACATGTTGTTTTTTTTGTTCTTGTCCATTCTTTTTCATGCCACATCTGCAATGTCTCTTTACAGCTTACAGCAAGAACATTTATTTGGCAACACTCAATACTTTGAAAAGTGGATTTTAAAATTGCTGACAGTTCTCTCTGCGCTACAAAATACTGCGTTTTATAATGTTTGCAGTCTTTACATTGTCTGACAAAACCCACATAACAAAACAAACTAAAAAGGAAGGTAATACATTGAAATTCACCACTGAGAATTTTTGTTATGTGGAATTTACATTTTACAATGCTCCTTCTTGGGTTTTATTCAGAACCTGCAGATATTTGATCTTTGTAATTAAGCAAATTAATATCTTTGAATCACAAAAATATTTGAACTTGATGGTTAATTGAGGAATTTTTGATACATCCATGATGCATTCTTTTTAAAATGACTCATATTTCAGTCCAACTATCTTAATGGCGGATTTACTTTTCGTGACAGTTTTGCCAGCTTGTCCTTTTTAAGGAATGTGTACAATGTTGCATTTTAAAATTTTGAACTAGAGTTACTCTACTCTCTAAAAGTATTTAATCTCCCGTTCACTGAGAGAGGTTGTTGCCACATGTACAGATTACACAGAAACCTCAACAAACTGAGTTGTTGTTTATGGAAAAAAGCAGCAAAAAAACCCCAAATCAAACTCCTTAATCAACAACTTTGTCCTAAGATGATGTTATAGTGTAGATATGATTGCCCCAAACAAGATTTTCCTCTACACTCAATAATAGTTTTTTGGTTTGTACACCCTCGTTCAATTCCAGATTTTTAAATAGGGACATGTTGAAAATTAAGTTAAGTTACTACTGTTAAACTCTATTTTGTTAAATGAACAAAACACTTCAAGATTCAACACAGTGATTAATAGAGCGGATTATTTAAACAGATCAAACAACAGCTGCGTGTGAAAGACTAAAAACACTGTTGCTGCCTCGACAGGATTTAAAGACAGAAAGTAACAGCCAAACAAATGCACTTGTTTAATTTATCAGCAGGTGTAAACACTTCTCATCAGACTGATTCTGCAAGTTTAATGTCAATATAGGTGTGTGTTACACCTAGATAAAATATGAAGGACATTTAATTTTAGCATTCAAGTCATTTTACGTGGATGTTGATCCTTTTAATTGGACGTTTTAATTTGTTTGTTTAATTTGAACATGTCATTGCATGTTGTGTTTTGACCGTCCTGAGATCTTTAGGACAATTTGGGAAATGTTAAACTGAATAGTAAAATATAGTAACTTAAAAATATTACCAAACTACATGTGGTGTTATAAATAAAGTTTTTATTATCTCAGCTACTGTAAATTTAATTTAACTACTGCATCCTAAATGCACCAAAGTGCAATATTGTAGATCACTCCTCCCGCCAGCTGTCAGACTTCATAAACAGCTTTTGAATTGTCATAGGTACTCTAGTTAACCCTTTCTAACCAAACTTAGGTCATTTTTAATCTAGTATATATTAGATTAAATGATGCTGCTTTATATGCAGCATACATGCTGCAATATAAAGCGATACTAAGCAGTAACCTATGTTTGTATGGCAATTTGTTAAAGAATAAAATAAATCTTTGTCTCCATCTGTAATTACTTCAGCCACACATTGCCCCATAGTTTTCTGTAATTATAGGCTTTTAATAAAAGTTGCACAATTGAGTCAGAACAATAGAAGCAAAGCCATGGAAGTGTTTAATGCATAGTGTGTCAGATCCCTGACAGAGAGTGTGTTAATATGCTTTTTAAAGTGACTGGCTTGAGCTGTGCTTTGGTCAAACATGACTGATATTTTCCTGTCGTTCAAAGCGTTTTCGGCACTTAAACCTCAGTTCATGAATCAGGCAGGTTCCTCCTCTGCATGTTGAATGCTAATTTGGGGTGTATGCACAGTGGAGAACAAAGGTGAGAGGGTCGCATCTGCTCAGGTAATCCTTTTGGTATCAAACAGGCTCTACGTTTATTTTTGGAAGCCAAGAGGAAATGGGGGGGTAGGGCGAGACACCACCAGCAAGGATGGAAAGACAAATATCTCATCAGCTTTTTTGTTAGAGAGACATGGAAGAACAGGCTGAACTAGTTAGAACTAATGTTCAAAAATATAAAATTCTTTGTAACAGAAAATATGGTATTATTTGTGCAAGTGTGGCTGTCGAGGGACATATGTGGGGGACGACTGAAAATTTTAAGATATACAACAAAGCCAAAGTATACAATTAAAAATGGGAAATAAGTGAAGAACCAGAGAATGTATCGGTTATTAGATTCATTTACATCTACTGGTCAGCACAGAAAGATCCAATTCATATTTCTAACATCAGCTACATTAATTAGAAGCAGTATCTGTTCCCTGTTCTATTGTGCCCTTCCCCAGTGTCATTCAACCTTCATTACAGCCACTTTGATACTGAAATGAAACAGCCTTCAGTCGAATTGTGGCCATTATACTGCACAGGCTTCCTGCTATTCAGTTGCAATTACATAGTCAAGCTCCTTTTGCGTTTAGCTTGTCTGTCTGGCTTGTTAATTTGTTATTATGAATGTGTGTCTTTGTGTCTTTCGGTGCATTTGTGCATGAGGATCTGTGTTTTGCATGCTGGAGCTTAGTAGTAGATTTGTTTACATTTTTGTGTGTTCATGTAGATTTGATGATGTGGTCGGTAGTGGCTAAAATGCATACATGTAAATGAGATAGTGTTTGTTTTGGCTCATTTAATTGTTTTTCTCGTTTGTTGTTGAAGTAGGTCAGGGGTGCTCAAGTCTAGTCCTCGAGAGCTACCATCCTGCAACTTTCAGATGCTTCCCCGCTCCAACACACCTCAATCAGATGAACTGTTCGTTACCAGGCCTGTTCAGCGCTGATCCCAGTCTGTCGGAGTGAGCACCTCTCCAGTAATATGAAATAATGTCAGGTGTTTGGGTTCACATTTGCATTATTTGATCACTATTAAATAACTGTAACATTAAGAAAATCCTTGTGAAAATGTTCCTTGTAACCTGAATCCAATAATATTCTTACATTTGGTAAAAAAATAAAAAATAAATTCAAAGGCACTTCATGTCAGCTGATTAAATATTCCTCCCTCCACGAAATTGTGACTTTATAAATGCAGGTGGCATTTGTAACAATATTGGTCATTATTAGATTATGTGTTGTTTCTGGAAAGATAATGTGGCATTATGTAGTCTGACAGCAGCTTTTGTTTACAAGAACTTGAAAGTATTTTTTGAAAATACAGTATAATCAACATAAAGTGGCTCAATTGCTGCTGATTTTTGTTGCTTATTCCATCACCCACAGAATCATTTCTCCTCTAGCTTTTAGGGGTTTTTTTTCTCTTGACATTTTATGTGAATGAATTTAGTTATACAGGAGCTCTTGGGTGAAAAAAGTTCTATCAGGCCTCCTAAGTGTTTTTCGAATACTGGATGGTGAATAATGGCGAGAGATCAGTGGCAATTTTGCTTTTGTTTTATAGATATTCATCGTGCTGAGCTGTGAAACTATTATGCGCTCCTTTTGAATAGGAGTCATAACATTGTAACTTAGTGCCACTGCTGAGTATGAATAATTCACTGAAAGAGGAAAATCCACCAATATGATGAAATGGCGCATTTAAAAAATGGGAAGTTATTTGGCATAACTTTGATTAAATTTGTTTGGAAACAATTCCTGGTAACTATCAGAACTAAGAATACAATCTATTTAATATGTCAAAGACTCTCTCTCTCGACACATTTAGTCTATTAGTATTTTCTTACTGAATGTGTTCCAAGGGAGGACACTGTTAATCCACTTTTATTCAAATGCTACACTTCATCTTCCCTGTTTCATTGTCTTTTATGCTCCTGTTCAATTTGTGAACATCCCTGATCCTTAAAGAAATCACTTCATTTCAGACTCACTACTTAAGCTCACCATCTTTAAGTGCTGTAGTTTCATATATATAGCCTTGAGGTTTGTTTTAACAAGACACAATCTCTCAAGGAAGGTTACATTCTTTACACAATTACTCATTTGAAACTATATATATATATATATATATATATATATATATATATATATATATATATATATATATATATATATATATATATATATATTATCTTTAATACATTGTATGAAAGAAAAAAGTATTTTCTCCAGTGAAAGGAAAAAGTATTTTATCCTTCAGAAATTTGATTTTGACTTTTTAGTTATGCTTAATGTATTAGAACCATATTTGCTTTGAACACACAATTTATTTTAGAATGACCATCAATCATCAAATGGACATACAAATGGAGGCATGTGATGGTACACTAAAGATAAGCAATTGTAATAAAATAATTTCACTGTTGAATCAAATGTGAAATGTCTTAAATTGCTGAATTGTCCTCTGCATGAAGGCTTAGCTATAATCAAAGGTAAAATATTGTCATGTTGTAATAAATCATTCTTTCTACTCTTTTCCTCTAATAAATGTTGTCAAAGTGTCAAAAGTGATCTTTTATATCTAATTTCTTTTCTTACCATCAGATTAGAGTGTGAAATTTTAGTATTGTGACAACCCTACTCCAGTCAGAAATATTTTAATAGTTTTGACTAAAAAGAACTATATATTTTGCTTAAAGAGACTGATATTACTTTAACACATAACTGTTGCTGTTAATGCATTGGGTGTGAGGTTAAATAGTAAGATATTTATCCAACTGTCTCCACTTCACACTATTTTACCATTGATAGCACAAATGTTACTGCAGAGCAATCTAGGTCTATTGCAAGTGATGAGTGAACCCTCTGCAGACCCGAAAATGTCTACACTTTAGCTTTGTTGTTTTTTTCCCCCCAATGGGCTTCTAATGAATTTTTTTTTTACTGTATGTTAATGCTAGTGTGAAAATAGATGGGTAGACTTTCTGTGATTAGTGACTGCTTACTGTGACAATTTAGTTTACTTGAGGGAACAAAAACAAAAAGAAAGCTAATTTTGGATTCCTCGCCTCCTCTGTAAATGAGTAGCGAGTTGCTTGGACCAGAGGCAAGTGGCAAATTAAAATTCAAATGATTCACTAACATGGCAATCCTCACAAATTCTTTAGAGGAACAAAAGTCATTATTGACCATGAAGCCTTTCTTTTTTTTTTTTAAATTACTTATGAAACAAACAAATGCAATAACTCAGTTTGTTAGTAAATATGCCCTTACTTATACTTTATCAGTTTCTAACATCAACTAATGCATCTAGAGATGTAAAACCCCCACAGTCATTGCTACTATTACAGTTTAAAATGATCTGTTGTAGTAATGTATTAGTTGTGGTAGTATTACTAACATTTTCAGAATTTTGTTCAATAGAGATTTTGTCTATATTACACTACATGCATTTTTAAGCATGCATTTATTTTAAAAATAAAACCTATGTTTTTCAGTGGTATAACCTGTGCAAATAATTGTGAAATCATTAAAAAAAGACTGCAATATCTGTAAAATTTGCAAATTTGTACTCTATACAGTGATAACTCCAGTGGCAAAAATATTGGAAAACCAGAAAAGATTTTCAGTCAATGTATTTGGTTGTCTTTTTTAGTGACAGTCATTTAGCTTTTGTCATTCTGCACATTATTTTCTCTAAGATTTTGTCCAACTTAAAGATCTTTGACAAAAACTATAGGAAATTCAACAATATTAACACCAATTGTGAAACGCATTAGAACCTAAACATAACTTGAAATCTCTCCACACATCAACACATCATTTTACAGAATTTTTGTCTTTTTCCTCCTTCATAATCCACTGCTGCTGGAGTGAGCCTGTCCGTCCTCTCCCATGCTCTTGCATGTAACCCCTCCTCTCTCCGTGTACTGATTGTCAGGTCCGCACAGTGCGACAACCTGACATCGCTTATACACAGCTATCCAAGCAGAGAAAATCCTATTGCCTCCTCAAGCGTTTGTCCCATTGCACTCCATACTGTAGATAGCAGCAAACAGAGATAGCAGCAATCTGCTGAAAGCTCCCTCCACTTCTCTAATCCGCAATCTGTCAATAACAGGATGATGCCTGACAAGATGCGGCAGAGAGAAACAGGAAGCCCATATAAATGTTACTAAGGTTTGATGTGTGATGTCAGGTAGTCCCCCTCCTTAAACATGACACCCTTTTCAAGCTCGGACTGCTGAGCAGAGAAATGCAATCTCTTATCTTGTCACTCTTATTGCAGCTTGGCTGTGCGGTGGAGAGGTTGGCCGAGGCTAGAAAACTGTAAACGAAAAGGGGTTGACGGAGGAGGCATGCAATGCAACAAGAGGTGTGCAATGAGGAAAAATTATTTTAAGAGGAGAAAAGTAGGTTAGCAGAAAAATGTGGAAAATGTTTTTTTCAGTAAACCTGACAACAGCCATGATGCTGTGCAACAATTCAGTGTGATCATCCTCGAGTCCTGGAGCAGGAAGAGAAGGAGGGAGGCAGCGATGATACATAATGCAGAGGTGTGAGGGGTAAGAGAGGGAGGTGGACTGTAACTTAGAGAAATAGAGGGAGAGAAAGCAGAAGCTTGACATGTAAACAAGTTTTTCTTTTTCTCACCTGGTTTGTTTCAAATGTGTCACATCACAGCCAGTACAGATCTTGGGGCATGTCAAAAAAGATAACACGGTGGTGGGGGCAGGGTGCTGTGGTACTATACTGGTGGTGCAGGTGTTAAGCACAAACATAGTCCTCGACGCGACCATCGCAGGTTTGATTCCCGGCCTGGTGACCTTTGCCACATGTCTACCCTCTCTCTCATTACCCTTCTTTTCTGTCATAGCTCTTTCAAATAAAGACCACTGGAGCAAATAAAACCTAAAAAATTAAATTAAATTAAATTAAAATAACTCCCATCCTTAACCACGCTGTATATGGTTAAGGATGGGATTGTTCATAATGCACCAGATGCCCAGAGCTGGAGTTGCCTCAGATTAATGTTGGTGAAACATGTAGAAACAAAATGTGGCAAATTTAAATAATATAAAAAATCTTATTACCAGCTTTCTCCTGTCAGTTGTATTACGCAGAGGGCCTGAAACTGAACATGCCAAGCAAACACACCATGTTACCTCCTGCTCTGTTTCCTCAAAGTCAAGCTGAGCAGCAGCATGAACGTAAAGCGTTTGGCAGGCAGCTGCAAATGATATAGTGCCTTGTAATGAATTTGATTTCATCCCGCCATCTCAGGCAATAAACATACAGGCTTAAGATGCATAGGGTTGTAAATTTTAGGCAAGACGCTTGTTTCAGCTGGCGGTGGGAAGATTGTTTTGTGAGGCGTGTGACAAGGCAGGACAACAGACTTTGCGTGTGCGTGTTTGTTTGGTGAATGTTTCTACAAACACACTTCCTTTAAGCATAAACAGTGCTGTGAAAAAGCTTTGCCCATACAAATTTCGTCTGTTACTCTTATTGGCTTTAAGTCATCTAATAAATGTTTATATGAGAAAAAGACTCTATGAGTCAATGCAAAGCAAGTTTTAAAATCCCAATTTTGTTTAATAAGGAAAAAGGTGGGCTGCACAGCTACACTACCATTATCAGTTTCACTTTGCTGCAAGAACTTTTTGAGTTTGTGTGTGGCTGTTTATTATGTGCATTGAACTGTGATGGACCCTGTAAGGATAAACTGGTGCAAAGGAAGGGTGAATGGGGAAAAAGCTATCCTGTAAGCTATTTGTATGTGTAAAAAGTAATTGGATTCTTCTTAAATTTCTTTATTTTTGCCCAGACTTAGGGATAAAGGAATCACTTATTCCTTATCCCATAAAAAGTAAAGAATATTCTTTATAGATTATATCTCAAGACCACATGAGAAAAGCTAATTCGTGCAACAAAGCAAAACACCATGCCCTAATATAAATAAAATTCAAGAACAGATGGGAAACAAAGTCAGTGACCTTTATCTCTTTGGAAAGGGATACAAACACATTTCTATTTTTTTGGAACTGCAGAGAAACACACTGGGAGCTACTATTCATAAATGCCAAAAACAAAGAACAGTGGAAAACCCGGCAGATCAAAATTAATTCAAAAGGACAACGACAACTGACCTCCAGGAGGTCATGATAGAGTTCATGTTCATGATTCAACACTTCGAAAGACACTGGAAATAAATGACATTCACCTGAGACTTGCTGACCACAAAGAGTAAAAAGGGCCATCTCACAAAATCACTAGAAAGACCTCCAAAACACTTAAGAAAATATTGTTTTGACTGTTAAGTCATATGAGCAGGTTATCTTTGTCTTATATGAAGTTTTGTTTGATGATCCAAAGTCTTCAAGAACCTAATATCACATTTTACTTTGATGGCCAGTGTTTCTTACATAATTGTTAAGCTAAAATAAACTGGTACCACTTTTTTTTTTTTTTTTTTGTGGCTGAGGACATAAAAAGTTCAATTTAGACAAGACCAAAATCTTCTGGGTAAGGAAATAAAGAAGTAGACAGTAAATCTTGTGGAAGGAAAGTGAGACAGTAGAACTAGCATAAAGGTTTGAAACATTCTGTTTATCAGGAGTCATGAGGGAAGGGATTAGAAGCAGATTTTCATCTATAAAATGTGGATGTCAGCAGAATATTGTGAACAGTAAAAGCGATTTGTTTCAGCAAATTTTGGGGAGCTCTTATAGATCTTTGTTTAGCTTTGTGGATGAGATCTGCAGAACATTTTTTTAACATGAAATCTTGTATTTCATATATTTTCGTTGGCAAATGGTTTCTCCTGTTTCTTATCTGCCCGTATTTTCTCATTCAGCTATTCAAAACGTAAGTAATTCATGTCAAGACTCAGGGCTAGACCTAATTTTAACCTCAAAATATCCTTGCATAAGTACTTTGACTGCCGGTATCCCCAAGAGATAAGAGTAACCCATCAAAGCGCATCAGAGTTAAAATGCTTCAAATGTCCAAACTGTTTAATATCCAGGCTGGAGATAAGTAGGCTTGCCAATGGTGCCACTTAGTCAGAGACAGAATGGTAGACATCTGAGATGCATCATCACTGCAGTTGGACAAAGTGATTGAATTCTGAAGGCAAAGTGGTGACATCGTAAAAAGAGATTGGACATTGGACATCAGTCACAGTGCTTATGACAGAATGGGCTGAGGGATATTTTTGGGAAACGGCATTGGTGAAGAAAATAAGACCCTAATAGACACAGCACCCTTACTGCTCTCTTTAAGCCTCAAGTCTTTCCACTGTGTTTATGCGGAAAACAACTTCCAGAAACTGTTTTTTCAGCCAAAGAGCAGGATGAATAGTTTTGAGGAGCAATTGTCCAAGCCTCTGAGGAAGTATTTACTGTTGGACCAAAGCACTGAAGTCCCCCTACTCTGTTCTGGTCCGATGCAGTGGGCGAACGTTCCACCAACACCGTCTGCTCTATTGTTTGACTTCTGATAACATGGAAATTAAAATAAAATCTTGCAGCTCGTCAATCATCTCTTCTTTCTCACTTGAAGTTGTGAACTTGTAATAGTCTTCCTTCCTTACTATGATCACTGTGTTTTCTATGCTGTTGTAAAGCACACATATGACAAAACACCATGACGTTAGACTGCAATGGGAGGGGTTTCACAGGACCTCAGCTTGGTGTCTTGTGGACATTGAAGGATGTGTGGGAAAACAAACGTCCCACAAACAATTCAACTTCTGCCATACCGCTCTGAGCCTCTTAAAGTTTCTGCTCCCCATTTAAAGAGCACCACTCACCTGTGCTTCCCCCACAGCTCCACCATAAAAGTGGCAGAGGAAAACACCTGAGCTTACCGTACAAACTACAGTACATGTAAGAATGGATGTAAAAAACTGAGAGTCCAGTTTTTGAGTGTGTGTGATGGTTTCTCCTATGTGTCTTTGTGTAGCTCTTGAGTGGTGATCTGTCAAGGATGTACCGCAACACTCGACTTTTGAAGATAGGCATCAGGCAAAATGTAATCCTTAAAGAACGAGATGGCGAGATTCATATCCCCATTGGACATGTCCCTTTTAGTCAAGAAAATCATTTTTTTATACCACTGAGAATGACAGACTTCAAAGAACAGCATCATTTGTATATTCTATATTAAAGGGTATGACTCAAAAGTCTCTTTTTGAATTAGAAAAGTGCATTTTAAATGTATTTATGCACTTTGATAAAACATGGGATGGCCAATCGTAATTTATTTATGTTCTCATGGACAGATGGATTTTATAGACTTTAAAGTTTTCTGGGCCTAAACTATGAGAGTATTGGTCAAGAAGTGTAGAATATGCTGCTTCGGACAGTAAGAAAACCAGCAGTCAAAAACGAGATAACGAATGTAAAGTGTGGCTGTGCTGGATGAAACATAGAAACAACCAGCAGAACGTCGTTCTATTTCCAGTTAAGAAAAATGTAAGACATGTAATATTTATACACTAAGGCCATCTCAGAACTGATGTGGAAACAATGAGCGGTTTTAATGTTCTTTAATTTATTAATTTTTTTGCCATGATGGGAATACTACTAAAAATCGGTTTATGCCTGCCTATTCTCTCGTGCTATAAAGTCAAATTTTACTTCACCTTTTCTTTATTCTCTGCAAAACATTTATGATCAGACTATTCCACACAGGTTTGCAGTCAATGTTTTATGAAGTTTTATGTTGGGAGGCACAAACTATTAGAAACCTAGGGTCAGTGACTGGATATGACAGAAATTGAAAAGAGTAATGTATCACTTCTTTGGGTGAATATGGTGGTGAAATGTTAAAGATACACATTATGCCAAATCCTTATTTCAGTCAATATGAGCACCTCTCAAAACAGGCATTTTTCTGAGAAATTGTTTTTGTATCTTGTCTTCTGTGCTCATTTTGCTTAGTTGTTTGGATAGCTGGGGATCCAAACAATCCAAACGACGATCTACACAGACAACATTGTGACCAAAGTGCACTGCAGTTGTGTTTGTCTTGGAACAGGGACTTTAGATCACAGATGACAGCTGAATCATTTAGGATTTAAATCTATTTCCATGGGGCAGCTTTCCTCAACAAGTCTCTGTATGACTCCATGTTACGACACACTTTACCCCCAAGCTGAGAGGAATGATGCCACAGAGGCTGAAGAGAAGCAGAACTTACCCAAGACTGCTGCACACAATAAAATACAAGTGAACATATTTCAGAGCTCGGTGTAGCAGGTTCTGGTGCTGCTAAGGGAAAAGGAAACCAGTCCAGATTACTTTAACACACTCAATGCTGTGCACACCGCTGTGACACACTGAGTAGCAAGTTCAAGGACTTCAACTATGAAGAGATTTTCCAGCAACAAAACAGAACAAAGGTGAAAAAAATCAGAAACAGGGACACTTTTGAGAAAGTTTGAATTAATATTTATTAACTTGCATTAGACCCTCTGTTTTTGACACTTCAGTGAGTTTTAACTTTATTAAATGTTTGAAGGTATTAGTGCGTGGATACTGATGTCTATTTAAAATGTCTCCTTAAGGCTGCAGGATCTTTTAAAGAGGAATTAATGGGGCCCAGTGATAATATTGGGGTCTCAAATAAAATCCCAATCAGGAAGCAGAGGCTCAATACAAAGTTAATGACATATCAAATTCATAAGATTATGGGGTATATAACACTGCTCCCTTCAGAAGCTGTAACTAACAGCAGCATCACCAGTTATCCTTTAGCTCTGCAGAGGCCTGATAACAAGCCATTCATTTGAATCAGCAGGTTTGGACCATGGATGCATCCAAGACTTGTTGGATGCACGTTCTTCAAGACTGGGCTTGGGCAAGCCTTCTTTCGGGTCTTCTGGATGAAATAAAGCGCTATAAAAGTATAGGCCATTTAATGATTTCCAGGGATATTAAATTGCTGCTGTCTACTTTCAGAAGGTTCAAATCTATAAATAAAAAAAAAAAGTAGACAGTCACTGTTCATTGAGGCCTGCTTCAAATCCCTGCTGTGTCTTGTGTGGAGGTGCCAAGTGTCTAATTTAGCAAAATATCTGTGAAGAGAGCTCCCATAACTCACAACCCCGGTGACCACGAGTGTGTACAACTTATATCCTCTCATCACTGAAACATTTAAATAAGGTGTTTCTTGAATGTCAGTCTGAAGTTCCCCTGAGTTTGTTGTCATTGTGAATGATGCTCTCTGCAGTTAATCTCTCAAAGGCACTGTATTGTTCTTTGGACATCTGGACTGGCTTTAAGTGTCTGTGGTGTCCTGTACTGCACAAAAGATCAAAACATTAAGTCCCATGTACCTTGTGGCTTTTCTGTCTGCTCACATTATGCACATTCAGATTCCATGTAATAAAAACACATCCAGTGCTTAAAACCACAATTAGAAATGCAGGAGAGTAGACTGATCCAAAGTTTTGCACTGTCTATAAAGTTTTAGATTCAACACAAGAAACTTCAGATCAGAACAAGAAAACCTAAATATGATAATTCTGTCA
This sequence comes from Poeciliopsis retropinna, assembly GCA_010277075.1. Classification (NCBI taxonomy): domain Eukaryota; kingdom Metazoa; phylum Chordata; class Actinopteri; order Cyprinodontiformes; family Poeciliidae; genus Poeciliopsis; species Poeciliopsis retropinna. Next base: position 15,695,553 of record VMRM01000002.1, on the reverse strand, counting down.
TCGGTCATTTCTGTATGTTTCCACTTTTGTGTTGTAAACCTTTCAATAAATATACTGCTCAAAAAAATAAAGGGAACACTTACACAACACAATATAACTCCAAGTAAATCAAACTTCTGTGAAATCAAACTGTCCATCTAGGATGTGTTATTTGAGTGTTCCCTTTATTTTTTTGAGCAGTGTATATTGAGCCAAAAAGAATGAAATAAAATTATACTTTTTAAAATTCTAGGAATAAGTGAATAAGTCCTTGAGGAGCACAGTATATTTTTATTATAAACGATTAAGAATAAATGTGTGTCCACACAACAGGATGCAGCACCACTGAAAAGTATGCAGCAGGTATGCCAGACTGCTAGACGGAGCTGTAACCCTGCGAATGAGACAAAGAACAACTAAGGTTGTGAGAGTGAGGCACATGCAGGCTAGAAAGACAGAGCTTTGACGTCATCGTTCAAAAATAAAGACCCTTCTCGCATGGCCACATGGCCTTGTACCATGTTTAATGTTTTCTCATCAAAAGCCTAACTGGAGTGGTTCCTTCTAGCATGTTTGAGGAATCCTTGAATTTCCCATGGCAGCCATTCGAGGGACACCTAAATGCTTGCTTATGTGCTAATTTACACAAAGCTACTCCTTGGCGCTGTAGTCCCACGACGAGCTTCCACTTCACACAGCTCCCCTCCCCGTTACTTTCCCCGCACATCTCCTCCAGTCTAGCAGCAGTAGCAATTAGCAAACACCTGACAGGCCTGTTCGTCTGCTGAGCTTATCATAGGAATTACTTCTCAGTCCAACGTTCCTAAGTATGGTGGTAAACAGCATAATGGAACGGCATTGCAGTGCTGAAGTACTGAAGGCGGAGTGCCTGAAAGTGGAGGAGATTCTTAAAGAGACAGATGCCAATTTCAAGGTGTCAAATTGCATAGTTACGTTTCTTTTAAATCGTGTTTAACATTTACAACATTTTCATAACAACTGAAGGTCATTTGCTATACAATGGCAGTCTGTTGATACATCACCAATAAACCTTTGCCTCCTGAAATCCTATTTGTATTGGAGATGTTGCCATCACTACTATTACAGCGTAGCTGTTGTGTCACACAGTAATGTCCAAGTTAATTTTTTAGTATGCAACGTCCCTCTTTTTCAGTTTTTAGCTGCCTTCTCTGTTGTTTTGATTGTAGTTTATTTTTAATACTTTTTCAGAAAAGTTGTAGAAGTTATTGAGGACAAAAAAACGTGTAACACAACAGTAGCTTGAGTAACAATCAGGTGCGGGGAGAAAGAAAGCAAACTTTCTGTCTGAAAAACAGAGCACAAATAACGTGTACATGCTGAGAATATTTTTTTTCTTTGGCTTTTCCAGACCTTTTTATTTTGTTTATCCATTGCAAATAAAGTAAATCATCTAATTTTTTTTTTTTTTCTAATTTCACATTTCCAACAGATCTTGTGTTAATGCTGAATTTTAATAACCTTTGAAAATCCCTGTATCCCCCCCCAAGTGAATCATTTGGAGGATTTCCTGCTTTTTCTAAGACCATAGAAGAAAAACATCCACATGAGACATATGTCAGGAATGACCAGAAGCTGTTGATTTAAAAATATCTTGAAGCTGCAGTACATGTGGCATGACTCACACTCGGCTGTATTTAATTGACAGCAAATATCAGCAATGGCCTCCACATCCCGCTGACTTTAACAGATGGCTTAAAACATGGTGTTTCACTGTGTGTGTGCGAGGCATGCTCCTTCTCAGCTGCTCTTTTTCCTCTCTGAACCTTTGCAAGGATGCACCACAGGCCTGTCACCTTCAGCGTGACATGCTGGGACATGGAAAGGAAGAGCTTATGAAGCAACATGGCCTAAGTCTAATCAGTTTTGTGGTCATGTTCACAAGCTTCACAGTTAAAGATTATAGGCTTACAGCATTGGGGTCGTAATGTGGCAGGTCATGTTGTGCTACATATGAAATTTCCATCCTTATAAATGTACAGGACATAGCTTGTGTGCATTTGTGCCCACTGTGCATCAATTATTTTTCAAGCGTAGTTAAAATCTTTAGTGGGGACATTTCCCTCAGCAGGAACATACAAATATATCAATCTAATTTTTAAAAATAATTGTCTAGGGACAGCCTTAATTTGCATTTGGTTGCATGACTGAGTGTGTTTTCATAAACGATGAGGTAAACAATCAGGAAAAACTTGAGGTCTTGACTTTGTCGTAAATCATTTTGAAACCCTGTTGTCACTCACACGTACACAAACACACACACACTAATCAAGTTCTCCCTGTATCAAGCAGGGGCAGGCTATGTATGAGAGCCCAAATAAGTAATGATGGAAGTGGCATCACCTTTTAAAATTAAGTTGTTGCTGGATGGGAAGATCGTTGTAAGTTTTTAAAGTGCACTTTTCCTCTGAGTGCAGAAAGTTTTAACATTCTGTCCTGTTGTAACCACAAACGTCAACATATTGGGATTTTATGTGACAGACCAACCAAACGTAATATATTACTATAAAGTGAAAGGAAAATTATAACATTTTTCAAATGTTCTTTAAATAAAAAAAATAAAAATAAAAAAAAAAGAAAATGGCAATCTGCTTTTGCTTTCAGTATCTTTTACTCTTTGGGCTAGAAATAAAATCCAGCGCAACCAACTGCATTCAAATCACTTAGATGTTACAAATAGTGCGCCTTCATGTAGTATAATCTCAGTGTTAATTCAACCGAAATGATGGTGGCAGCATCATGCTGTGGGGATGATTTTCTGCAGCTGGTCAGTGATAGGAAGAAAGATTAAACAAAATTCGGGGCAAACATGCAAGAAAAGCCAAAAGCTGTGGCTAAGATCCATATTTCAAAGGAACAACCAAACTTGCATCCAGAACAACTAATTTCACGTTTCCAACAAATCTTTACTCAATCTGTTCATGGGTTAGAAAGGCTGAGAACCAAATTCATTTGGAAATGTTTTGGCAGACTTGAATATTTCATTATAGCTGTATTCTGTCAAATTTAACAGAAATGAAACATTTTTTAAACTGTGTATTATTTTCCTTTACGTTTATACTTTACATTACTCAGTTAAAATGTATAGTACAAAAAAAAGAAAAGTCACAGTAAAATGTGCTAAAGCTTGTTGTAATATTGTAAAGTTTGACAATTCTAGGAGTATCAGTGCTATTGGAAATATCTGTAGCTATTACCACAGTATAAGATTTGCATGTGCACCGAGATATGCGAGATCATTTTAATGTAGAACCAAGAAAAGTAGAAAAAAGCAAATAAGTCAAATAAATGGAGAAGAAGCTCAGTAGCTTTTCTTCACAATTTGTTTCATCTCTCATCAATCTATGTTAGTCTTTTCCTCACCTCACAGTCAGGATGCATAAAGAAATATGGCTTCTGACTGCAGTTTGAGCTGTTCTCAAGGACATGGCAATCTGTTTTTTTTTTTTTTCTTTGACAGTATTTCCAAATTGGACAAACGTTCAAGATAAATGATAAGTAGGTCATAGAAATAACGTTTCTAACACCACTTTTTGACAGAACACATGCAGTTTTAAGTCTTTCAGCACATGCATGGAGCTTGGCTTTATACCAAACTTGAAAAGGTAAAACAAAAATGAGTGATGAAACACAAGGGCAAGAGTGAACTGAAAGCATGGAGGAAAGGGCAGGGACTGGGAGAGGTCAAAAAAAGGAAAACATTACAGAAAGAAATGTATGAATAATGCAGCAATAACAGCAAAGCTAATTGTACTCAGTTTTACTAATCATGTTTATTTAAAAACTAATAGAAACAATGCTAAATGTTAATTCAGATTCCATACAAGTCACTTTTGAGACATTCCAACTGACACAGTCAACTGCACAGCTTAAATACCACAATGCTGTTTCTCAAGGTCTTTGAAATCACAAAGGAAGAAGTTACCTGAAAGTCACCGATCTACTGATGAAGGAGGTTCTCATTTAATATTAATGGTAACACAGAGCTGTTTTCTCTACCTTTGGGGTTACTGAAGCTAAAGGCAAGCTCAGTTACAGAGTTCAGCTGCAGTTCAAGCAGGTTTGACTTCTCTCTCTGAGGGAAATCCACGAACAAAAGAGCAGAAGCTTTCCTCAGGAAGTTCAAACAAGACCTGTGCTGCTAAAACCTCAGTACTTTTTAAAACTTACCTTCTCATCTCCTTCTTTCTCATCTTTTTTTCTCCCTCTCTGATACAGTTAGCACTAAAAGAGTCATTGAATCATAGCTGTATCGTAGCCTTTTTCAAAGGAGTGTGTGTTTTTACGATGCATGCAGTCTTGCACTATTCTTATCTGTGACACTCTCTACTGAAAAGTGAGTTTAATTTGTATTATGTAATCACACTGACCAAATATAAGATGATGTGCATATTCTAGTGCTAAAACAAAAACTGGGTAAAAAAAACAAAAAAGTATATTAAGACAAGATAAATTTAGGCTGAAGAAATAGACATTTTCATATCTCAGTTTTTTACAATGCAAAATCTTTTGAAATCAATACTGACAGAAGGTTAAGCATCCATGTTTGTTTCTTCTGTTATCTCAGTTATTTTCATCTGATCAGTCTTGTCATGTTTTAGTCTGCTCTCAGTTTTATTCTTTGTAATAGTTAAGGTAGAGTTATTTCCCGGTTCCCTTATTTGTCCTCCCCTGCTGCCTTGCGTCAGTCTGCCATTTACTACTCATTCCCAGCTGCTAGTCATTTACCTCATTAAGCTTCACTCGCTCCCTTCCTCGCGGTAGTCGGTTTCCCTATTGGTTCCTCTCTCCCTCCTCAGTCCAAGGCTCCGGTCTTGTCTCACACCTGTAACCTGTTAGCTAATCAGCCCAGGTCTTTTGTTCCAGCATTCACCCTCACAGTATTTAGACCTTATCCTGCTCACACTCCTTTCTGGTTCTTCCTGTTAAATCCTACTTAGTCCTATTCCTTTCCTGTTGTTCTGCTCTGGCTCCCTGCATTCTCCATGTTTTTTTGTTGTAAGTTTTTGTTTATTCATCCATTGTTTAATCTTCAAAATCAATTACAAGTCTCAGAATACTGCATTTGTTTCCAACACCAACACACATCATGACAGGCATGGCAAGGAAAGAGGACTGGCAATTTGGAGCCCCAAAAGTAAGGTAGAAATGTGTTTAGAGTATGAATATGAATGTAGATGAGGTAATGCAGTTAGATAATTGGCTGAATAAGAAATGCTTTAAAGGGGAAAGTGAAACCACAGAGTGAAATAATGTATTCTTTGAAGAATGGGGTGAGGGCAAATGGAAACATAACGCAAGACTGGTTAGAATGGTCTGTGCAGGATGCTCTGTCTTCAGGCAAAGCAGTACATAAATCAACTTATGTGTCAGTCAGGCCGCCCACATTTCTCATCAATAGATGAGAAACATGAAACGCAGCATCTGTGTGTGAACTTCCTGGAAGGCATGAGCATGTTTTAGGTGAAGGTGAATCAGCTGAGTAATAACAAAAATCCTGAATTGTATGCGTGTGTGTGTGTGTACTTGTATATGCCACATATAGAGGACCACTTTCACCATATTTACCTTCAAAGGGGAGTCATTTGTGGAAATTGAGGTTTCCAGGTCCCCACTAGTTTGTAGTACTACTGTTTTCGATTTGTTAGATTTTGAGGTATTGTGTAAATTTGGACAAGAAATGGGGAAGTGAGAAAGAGAAGACATCCAGCAAATGGACTGGGAATCAAACCCAGGACAACTGCACTGAATACTACAGACTGTACATGATGTGCATGTGCACCAACTGAGACACAAAGGCCCCCCTCTCTCTCTCCATTGTACAATTTTGAGCTCCAGCACATTATTCTATCACAGTTAAAGTGATACTGTAGTTGTGCATAGTGCCTAGCCAAAACAGTTAATGAAGCATTCATGGAAGGATGTCTGTACAGAAACCTGGCTATCAAGTTAGCTGGCAAGCTTCTTGTCCTTGTTAGGCTGTAATTTTAAACTAGATGATTATGGTGGAATTTAGAAACTGGATCGAGGGGAAAAAATGAGTGTTCGTTTGCGTCTCTGCAGAAGTTCAACAGACACACTATGATTAGGCTCCAGTTTCTGTTCACTGTTTATCCACATTACCACAGCCAAGGAGCTTACCAGCTAATTTAGGCAAATCATGGTCCCCTAAACAAATTACTTGCTCTATTTGAGGAGAGAAATCAAATTAAGAAATTAACACACATACAGCAATGTACTACAACTGCTAATACCAACGGCTCTTCGTACATTTTCTTTCTTCCTCAAAAAACTTTGTTTACTAAGCAGTAAAAAATGTGTACTTTAACTGCCCTATTTGTGCTTAAACATACTAATAGAAACTTGTTCTAAAATAAAACCACACTTTAATTTATAACTTTGATTTTAAGTCTCTTAGTCCTGTTAGCAGGCTACAAAATAATGCCTAACTATATGTTGAATGTCAGTGAACAATTGAATAGACTGTTTTAATATCCTCCACTGAAAATGTGTTTACACTATTTGCACAGGGATTATTTTCAGGTCCCACAGGGATGCTTTCAATTCTGACATTTTGGTTTTTTGGACAGTTACAATGCTTTTTTTTTTTTTTTTAAAGAAAAAATAAGAGTGTTGCAGCCTATTCAGGCGTAAAGGATTCAGGCAGTAAGTAAAGGAAGGCCTACAATGCAGCCTATGTGAAGAAAAAGGAAAACAATAAAATGAAACACTTATCTGTTTGGCCATAATAAAAGTATGGCACAACATGGTGTGGCGATCACAAGGATAACTGGTCCAGGAAGGGAACCTTGAGTTTTCCTTCCCTAGCAACCCATTCTACTTCCAATTGTCTCTAAAACTAAACTGTGTTGGTGTGAATTTAATTTGATTTGGTAAATAAACACGGTCATTGAAGTTTAAAAGACTGAATTGCATCAAGGTAACGGAAACTTGCTCATTCTGTCAAAGGTTTGACAATGTTGTCGACTCAGTGGTACAGATCAAACAAACACACAAATACAGACACTTGAAAATTACGATGTAGCACCGACATAGCTATTAAAAACAACTATTCCCTGATGTAGTGGAGTATAAACTTGCACAAAAGGCACTGCAGACAACAGCAAAGCTCAAAGCGCTCAACAAATTGTTTAAGAGGACTTGCCAAAGCAGAGATGGATGCCATACATCATGAAGGTCTTTCCACAAGTCTTCGAAACTATTTACAAGCGTTGGAGAAGAAGGTGTAACAGAAAAGGAGCTGAATTAAATGAAACAACTGGATAACACTGAAAAAAAGCGAGAGGGCGATTCAGAAGAAATCAACAACCATACGTCACCTGCTTCCCTCCCTTCCCTTCTTTTTTCTTTACTGACTTACTTTCAAGCGACCATTCCTGGCCATCTCCCCTCTCCCTGTTGCCCTCCCTGTTGCTCCCATTGCACTCTCACCTGAGCAAGATTAATCGTTCCAGTCGAATCACATTACCTCCGAGCCCAACTCCATACGCTCTGCTCCCTCGTGCGTGCACACACACAAGCGTACATGGATATCGAGGGAGGGGGGGAGAGGACAGAGGCGAGAGACACAGGGAGATGGAGGGTGGAGGGTATTGAGGGACTTAAATGCATGGATGGTCTGCTCATTTAACTCATCACATTATTTTAGCCCTGTACTTTATTACACTTAACTGGGACACTAGGCACTCAGTCAAACACACATACACATTCACATATATCCCTACCCACACATCCATCCAGAGCTGCAGCTTTGCCATAATGTGTTTATGACGTTACATGTTTAATTTGGGGAAGAGGATGATTCATGGCCCCTGATAACAATGCTTCATCATCCCAGAGCACCTATGGCATAAAGGGAGGCTGAGCAGGGCAGGAAAACTCTTGTTAATGGGATGCTAATCATCTCATAACCCGGGAAATGGGCTAACAGACACGAACCCCTCATGCAAATGCATTTAGATGTGCCTGTTTGTTGATGTTTATGTGCATTCCCTTCACTGTGTAGCTGTGTGCAGGTGTGGTCTCTACGTTTTAGTGCTTGCGTGGTGTGTATGTGTGCATGAGGGTGAATATTGATCTATTACTATGTGCTCTATCACCCTGACAAGCCTAATACGGAAAAATGGGACACTAAGCAGGTGCTATCCTCCTGCTGATTTATAAAACATATGCACAGCAGTAAACACCTCAATCACTCTAGGGGGCAAGACTTTGGGGATTAATAACATTTACATGCTGCGAGGGTACCGGATTCATAATTTTTATGGCTGTGACCTCTTTAGTTATTTAAAATACAGTAATTTTCAATCTCAAGGTTCACTTATTACATTCAGGAATAATCTCTTCAAGGAGAGAAAAAAAAAATCAATTAGAGGTCAAAATGGCCAAGAGTGAACTTGGTTAAACTTTGATATGAATGAGTCAGTCAGTGCTCTGCATTTGGGGATACGTTTATGCTATTGTTCAAAAATCTTGAGTCATCCCTCCTTTTTTCTGCTTTCCCTCTAAGAAGCCAGACTTTTCTGTATTTTTTAAAGTGACGTTGAGCCATATTTCTTCAGGCTTCCTAAAAGTCTTTCAAACATTCTTTATGTGTCTTTTTGCTATGCTGCTTAATTCTGGCCTATGAAGCATTCAGGATGAAACTTTGTTGTGTTCACACAACAACAAATTTGACCTTTAGCGCCTGCTACTTGTACCTTGCCACAATCACTCTCTGTTCTGTTAAGTCTTAAAATATATATCGAAGATAAGACGGACTGCAAGGCCAGAGTCAACGTATGACTCTGGCCTTGAGGACTGGAGTCATGCAACTTTTAGATGTGTCCCTTGTCCTACACGCGAATCAAATAGTGAAACTGCTTCACGAGCGTGCAGTCAAGCTCTGCTAAAGAGCTAATATTGACGTCAGGTGTACTAAAGCAGAGATATATCTAAACACTGCAGGACACAGGCTCTTCCAGACTGCAGTTTCAGACTACTGATCTAAATGCTTCTCTAAGCTCTGATAAAGGAGTACTTCAACACATCTTACTATGCTTATGACATACAGTTTTATGAGTCATAGTCTTCATGACCCCAAATCCTTTCAGTCACTAAGGATGTGCGCCCATGATGTCATTGAGTATAATTGGTTAAAATATCCTTCAGTACAATGCAAAAAAGACAGAAGTAATTGTTTTTGGTCCCAAAATGCAAGGTGTACAGATAAATATTCCTTTAAACTAAAAACCAAGGAGCATCCTGGTACACAAGCTGTTTCTAACTAAAACTAAAATCTACATTTGAATAGTTACAAACCTAAAAATAAAACATTTCCAGTAACAGAACAGGGAAAAATTCTCATGCTTTTATTTTTAATTGGTTAGATTATTGTCTGTGTGTTGTATCTGTAAGAAAGATCAACCGGAAGCTGCAGCTCGTCTAAAATTATGTTCCCAGTAATATGATCCATTTCAAATTTCTGACCAAACATCAAAACTTTTGAAATGGATCGTAGCACTCATTTTATCAATGGACTACAAAGCATTTTACAAAGCTTTGACAAAACCACAGGTCTTAAAATTGTGTTATTGGTCCATAAGAAATTGAATGTTTGCGTAATCACATAAGGGTCACATAACGCAAACAAACAAACAAAAAACACAAACAGTTTGCTGTGCTCCTCTGATTTGGAACGAACTGACTGGAAACCTCAAATGTTCAGAAACGTTTGCCTCCTTTAAATAAGTCTGAAAATATCCCTATGTACTGTAGCATTACTATACAAATCAGACATTGAAATGTTAGTTTATTTGCATTCTTTGGTTGTGTAAAATTTGTATATGTAATGCCTACAGTTTACCATTGTTTTTTTTTAAAGTATTTCTTGTTATTAATGTAATTTTCTTTACCTTCGCTCCTTTATTTTGCTGTAATGCTCGAAATACATGGCCTTCTAAGCATTTCAGCCTAATACTCAAACTAACATGGAGTTATTTAAGCTCTAATGTCTACTGTCCTCTTTGTGGCCTTCACTTCTCTGTTATTATCTCAGTTGCAAACCTTAAACAAACACCTTCATCTTTCTTACTGTGCCTCTGTCCAAGCCGTTTTATCTCTTGCCTCTGTTTTGTCATTCCTGCCTTTGGTTTCCAACCCAGGCTTTTTTTTTCTCCCTGTGCCATGTGTCAGCCTTCATTTTCAATTTTCTCCTTTACAGCTGCCATTGCTTTTGTTTACTTCACTTCTGTCATCACTTTTTTTGCCTTTCCCCTCTCTCTGCATCAGAAACATGCATCACTCAACTTCTCTGTCTCTTCTCTCTCTTGTGTTCCACCTCTGACATTGCTGTCCATCTCTGCTGTGAGAGTTGAAAACCTGTCAACCAATCAAAATGAACACAGTTTTATTTGACATGTGTCTTTGTGGCCTTTCATAGATAGGGCTACACCCACCACAGGCACTTTGTAAAATGAGCTAGCCCTTCAGGACAGAAATAGTTAATAAAGTATAGTATGACATGCCACCGTTGGCAAATACAAACAATTTTGCAGATGCTGAAATTCTACAAAAGGATTTGTTTTAGAAATTTTATTCTGTCTGAAAAGCATCAGTTGAATGTGGTATTTATGTCAGGTAAATATTTTTGTATCAAAGCATCACTGTGTAGGCATTACCTGTGAGTATCAGCAATAATATTGGTTTGTTTATTTGTGTCAATGATAACTCCTTGAGATATAGCATCTAATTTTCTAGGGGTTTCTTAAACAATATCATATAAACAACAATGATGATGAACACTTCAGTAGAGGGTGCGTATGTAGGAAACTCTACACCAAACTAATGCAATAAATGGTAATTATGAAAGACAGGAGATAGTTCCTTTTGCCTTTTTAAGCAGCTGAGCACAGAGTTTGGGTTTCCAGAGACAGAAGGAGAAAAGGTGTGGTGATTTTACAACCACAGTGGTCACAAAATAGCTGACCACTTTTTAATTTTTCTATACCCTTTATCCGATCTTACTTTTTCACCCTCCCATGTAGAATCACCGAAGTTTATGTTCTGTTAAAATACATGTAGACACTCAGATGTAGGCAGTTCAAGCATATTGGTGCTTTCAAATGTGTGAAATACTGAATCTGTCTGTCTGTCGTTTTCTCTTCCTACACCTGGCCCTCCACACTTTGCCATGCCTGACAGCAGTATCAGATGTACCATGATGTAATTCATAAACAGTGCTGGGTTTCATACTCATACCAAACTGTGACCTTTACACCCTGACAGTCAAGCCAAATGTAGCAGCTGTGAAACTGTTAGCACCAAATTCCTGCAAAAACAACCTGAACTTAAATAAATTATTCAAGAGGCTGTTTGCCAGAACATGCATGGTAAATATAACAACAGTTTATTTCAGTTTGACAAACAACTGCATTCTGTTATAGCATTTAAGAAAATTACTGTTTGTTTCTACAAAATTTCCCTGTTTTAATGTCAGAAATTCACATTTTACCTCTGGAAATGCACAACATGTTTCTTTGAGATTCTTTTTTTTTCTATTTGAAAAACAATTTAATCTGTTCAGAATTTTTATTGTTATTATTATTATTAAGTTATTTACAAAATTAATGTATTTAGAAAAGCAATGAAAATTCCTCTGAGTTTAATGTAAGTCAGAACCTGCATATGCACATCATCCTTGGATTATTATTACAGTGCAATAGCTACCTCCTGCTCATCCACCTGCAAAGTCCAGTTCACGGTCTCTTTAACGTGTGGTTCATGGGAACAAGCTGCTGAATTATTCATATCATTGACTTAATGTAAACTAGTTTCCAAACTGTTTGCTTTATGTGAGTCCAGACTATCATGTCTTTGCACAAGCTCATTGCTGTTTGTTTTGATAGGACATCTAAATCAACTAGACTATAATTGCAAAGTTTATTTATTTCAAAGAAGCTTCAGTAGGTAACTTTTATGCAAATGTTTTTTTTGGGGTTTTTTCTGTATTTTTTAAAAATGCTACTGTATTGTGACAATATTATAAGAGGCAGATAATCTGAAAAATTGAGCTCATCTACCTCCTGCCTGTGATCCTACTGTGATCAGCAGAATCACACCACCAACATCAGAGCCAGGAAGGTCTTAGCTCTGTCAGTCATGCTTCATGCTTTAAAAAAACATTTTTATACAGAAATATGAAAACAAATGAATAAATGTGTCCTACTAAGAAGTACGTTAATTTACTACAGTATAGCTCCAGGTATCTTTGCATAGATTACTGTTCCGTTTTGGGGTGGCATGGAGGCGGCCGGCCTGTGGCACTGCTGAGGTGTTAAGGAAGCCTAGGTTGCTTTATTAGCAACAAATCACTGATTATCAAATATTCACTCGTGACCACAAGATTCTCTCCTGTCTTCCTCCAGACACTGATACAGGTTTAGACCTGTTTTTCCAAATGAAATGCAAGATTTACTTTGATCTAAAAAGAGGACTTTGGGCACTGATCTTCATTGCAGTCTTTTTTTCCCCTTCTTTTTAGCCAACATAAGACATTGTGACAAGATGCTTAGTGTCGCTGTTAAGGCTCCTATATACGAGGAGGCGGACTCCAGCACAAACAGTTGAGATTTCATAGTCAAGTGTACCGATTTCACATGGCAAGTTGAATGCTGGAATAATGGACCGGGACTGATTAAGCAACAAGTTTGCAGGTGTGAGGGGAGGGAGAGAAAGGCAGACTGCAGAGAGAGAGTGAGAGACAGAGAATACAACACAAGGGAGTGAGGAGGAGTAAACAAACATGGGAGCTGGGAAATTAAATCTAACCAATAAAAAAAAAAAAACTGAACACAAATAAATAGATATTATTAAGCATAATCTAACTAAAGTAACTGAGACCAGACTGAACTAGTCCGACGTAATCAAAATAAGAATAACTAAGGAGACCAAATAAGTCAGTCAAACTCAGAACCCAGACAAACAAACCTCAGAACAACTCAAGACTGTCAGAGGAGTGATTATTATAAATAAATACTGTGAATCGAATGGACATTTTCATTGTAATCCTCAATCTTTGTGTTCCTTCTGCACCTTTTCACTGCCACAGATTTACCTTCTGTTCAACGTTCTGTCATTATACCCGGATATAGTATTCTGAACAGTTCATGTTTGCTGCAATTTTCTGTATTTTCCTCCTCATTGAGGTTGTCGGTAACTGTTGGAAAATTGCCAAGGTAGTAGCCTTCCTCGTGATTGTGAAGACCATAACATAAAAATATGCATTAACAACCCCGGGTAACATTACATTTTGGGGGTTTCCATTAGAAGTAATCCATAATCATAACAATTAACAGGTATTAAATGTTTGAAATGTATGCCACCATACTCGGGTTTCACTTTAATTTGAAAAAGCAAAATAAATTATGCCATCAGTGATATTCTAATTTATTCGGATGCATCTGGAATTAAATTATTGTCTATAATAGATTATTGTCTATATACAATCTGTTAAAATTGTCATTTAGGTCTGACCTCAAGTAATGGTGTTTGACAGCCAGAGGCTAAGACAGTAATTACAAATACACATCCAGCATGCATCAAAGCTCCCTGACCAGAATAAAAAATCTGGGTAGAAGTGTTGTTAACAAAGCTGCCTCCACACCATACCTGACAAGGGCACGAAAAACAAAATAAATCTGTTAAGGTTCAGATTTTCTCATTTAAGCTGACTTTAAAGCACTAAGTTGATTAAATGTGTCCTTAATTTAAATAATGAAGAGAGTCATCCACTACCTCTGCTCCCCCTTTCTCCTCTTTCTCCTCCATTTGCACGTTCTTCTCCTTTACTTCCACTTCTCCCTCTTCTCTCTCAGTAGATGTCACTGCAGTTCCACCACGTGCCCGTGACACAGACGGATTGCAATGCATCGTGGGACTTAGACACCCTCAGGTGACGATAGCAGTGACGAAAGTGACCGAAGGGGAGGGTGAAGGTGGGGAAACGATATAACGAGGGAAGAAAGAAGACAGATAAAAAGAGAGGGAAAGGCAGGGACGATGGAGACGCTTTAACTCGGGCTTTACAGGTAGGCCCTGGCAGCAGCTGTCAGTGTTGCTCATTCCGTCCTTCGCTCTTCTTCCTCTAGAAAAAAAAAAAAAATACACAAACTGTGAAAAAAAAACAAATCGTTCAGAATCACATGCCCAAACTGTTAGCGGTGATGACATATTCACACACATTCCCACAAACATCCTGGTGATGCAATTAACTGTCATGGCCCGATCTCCTATCAGTTGGTAATGAACAGATAAACTGTTGTGGCATCAGGGGAAATGTGAGGGAAGATAGAGGTGTTGTTGACTTGCCTCTGTCAAACAGATGGTAATCTGTCAGCTCTCCAGTTTTCCAGCTCTTCCGCTGATTGGAGCTCACTGTAATTACGTTATTCAGTATGGGAAATGGAAAATATCACCCCCATCAAGTGACATTTCAAGCAATATTTCATTTTGTTCTCAAGGGGGAACTTTACTGTTGTTGTTCAGCAGACTGAATGCTAGGCTGAAAACCGGCACTATCTTGATTGTTTGTTCTTAGAATTGTAACTCGCTCATCTTTGCTTGAAATACAAAATACATAACCTGCTAGAGAAGCTGTAAACATTGATAGGTTTTCAGAATTGAACAGTTCGAAGTATAGAGACAGAGTAAAGTGTTCAAATGGCTGCTCTTACTTTGTTGCTTGCCTCTTCTCAGTCATTGCCAGGTTGTGTTTGGCACTTTTTAGAGAGAGTCTGTGCATTTTCACAGTAGTTTTGTATTACTCAAAGAAAATTCTGTCTATTTTTACCTCAAAGCTTGACTTTCAATGGAAATTAGACTAACCTCCATTGAAGGATGTTTCAGAGGTAATAGGTTGGTTCTTATTTGGGAGACCAAACTTTTTTTCTTTATTTCTTTGGATAAAGCTCATAGCTTGAAACAAACAAAAAACAAAACAAAACAATGTTTCGTTGAACAAGTGGACAAAAAAGTGACTGAGATAATTCTGCCAGTAACTAAATGTTCTCCCTCTCCCGCCAAATAAGAACAGGTTGGGTTCTTATTTGGATTCAGATTTCTGAATCAGAAGAAATCTCATTCAGATTTTTTATGAGGAATTGCTGTAAAGTCAGTGACAGAATGCAATCTGCTGGGTTTCATTAGATAGAAGCCAATATTAAACTTACTTGAATAATGTACCAAAATTCTTGCACTGCTTGATATAGGATCATTTTTAATGTACATGTGATTGAATTGATATGACTTGTTTGCAAAGTGCCTTGAGACACAATTTGTTTTGAATTGGAATGAAATGAACTGAATTGAATAATACTAACAACAATAATTTGTCAGGCAAGTTATCCTGATGCTTGGGTAAGTATCAAAAGATGTGCAGGTGCTGTTCCCCTTATGAATGCTTTTTGATTTCATCTATTTGAAGGAAAGAACCTCTTCACTGAAATCACCCAGACAAGAGAAACAAAATTTGCTTTCAGTTTGTCTTTTTTATTATAGATATTAAATGAACTTCATCCTTCTACCAGCTTTATGGAATTGGGGATCAGCTAAATAACCCCTTTAGCCCCAGACAAAACACAAACAACAACAATATGGTTCAGAAAATTAAAGAATGAAATAATGTTTATATTCTGCGTTACTTGATAGAAAACAGTAACCTATAGAGCAAATAATTGTAAGGTGGGACTTTAGTAGGGACAACTAACAACAGAAGCTGCCTCCCTTATAGCAACATTTCACTCTAAACCAAGGCAAATCAGGACATTTTCATGTGAGTTCTGCTATGAAAACCTGTTGCCTAAGAATCACCGTTCTCTCATTTTGGGCAGACGAGTGAAAACAAAACACGTGTTTAAGGATATTTGCCGTTATCCACCTGTGAATAATTTATAACTCAGCTGTAAACCAGTAAGGCAGGAAGCTTTATGTGGGCAGGCAAAAACAAAAGTGACTTCCACTGGGGAGATTTCCATGACAAATTTAAAAATTGGCCTGTCACTTTGCATTCCTTTTAACCCTCCTACTGTTCTTGGGTCAAAATGAACCGCTCCTGTGTTAAACCCCCCCCCAAAAATCCACTAAATGTTATTTTTTTAACTTGAGATTTTAAGACTTTTCCTAGATTGGCCAAAACAATAGAAAAAGTTAAATGTTGCTTTTATTCACATTTCCATGTAAGCTGTACAAAAAAATTTACAAAAATGGTCTTTGGGTCAAAATGACTCGTGAGGCAAATAGAGTTGAAATTAAGGTCACAGTTATTCACAAACCACAGAATGTTACAAAGTTTTAGGTGTGTCTCAGACCAATCAGTAGCAAACGTAAACAAGGCAAATCAGGGGGTGTTCTCACAGACTTCAAAAGACCACCTGTTATTTCCAGAGGTTATAAAGCTCCTGCATAACAGGACCCCGAATTGTGTCTGTGCTGAAGCCATGAGTGTGCGTTACAACACTGAAGAGGCTTTAGAGGCGATTTTCTCACATGTCCAGCAAGACAACTCTGATTCAGAAGAGGAAGTAGAGGATGCATCCGAAGAAGAAGATGGAGATTGTTATTTGGAGAGAGATCGACCCAACCTGGATGTCTCGTAAGCACAACAAGAGGAGGGTGTTCCTGGAGCAGCTGGGAAAGGCACTTGTAACTCCACTCATTGAAAGAAGGAAGCATGTCCCTCGCACAGAAGCCTCAGCAGCAGTTGTGAAAGCTATTCAGAGTGCAGCAGCTCCTGATCAACCTGAGGATCCATCTACCACAGCCACTTCCCCAGCGAGGGCAAGTAAGAGGAAGAGATGTCAGTTCTGCCCTAAAAAGAAGGACTGTAAAACACATACTGTGTGCTGCAGGTGTAAGAAATATATCTGCAGAGGCTGTGCACTTGCATACTGCCCTACATGTGCTAATTAGTTGAATGCGTTATGTTATTTTTCATATTTTTGTATTGTACATTCTCTTAAATTGTTCACTGGAGAAAAGTAAAAGAAAATGAGTCATTGAGATGAATAAAAATGCATTCGAAACTCCTTTTTACACATTTTTTTCTTTTCTTAAGCTATAGAAATTTAAGTGGAGAGGGAAAACTCAAGTATTCACACATTTTGTGGTGAATTACAATATACAAGATGAAATTTGGTGTTTAAAATTCAATTAAGCTGCTTATATTGGGGGTTTAGTGAAGACGGATTATGTTGACCCGGAGCACACAGGTTGTATATAGAAAATGAGGACAAGAGGAGGGTGTTCTTTTCCCATGTGTGCATATGAACGCTCAGATTCGCACAACATAAAATTAGACTGTTCCTCCTTTAACATTTACAAATGTTGCCCTTGGAGAAATGTAGGATTGTATTCGGTTTTCTTGTTTATTATTTGGAGTTTGTCTGTGGGGTAAATGCTTTGTCATCTTGGTTCGTGGTTTCATTTACCAAATACTATTAAATCCTCTTCAAGTAAAAGTTCTTCCAGGGAGGAAAAACCTATCTGGAAGCAGCGTAGCTGTGAAAGGTATAGTGGGTTTTGGACGGTTTTTGCTTTGCGTGTGTGTAAACAAATATGAGTTGTTTTTCCCAGCAATCTGAGTGTGTGCGCGCATTTAAGTACTCTTGTGTCACAGTTCAAAAGCAGACAAGTGAAGAGGAGCATTAAACGCCCTCTTCCTCCACTAATCAGGGATTAGACAGTGTTTAAGAGCACAAGAGAAAACCATAAAACAAATGAGGGTATAAAAGACATGGCTAAACACGCCTTGGAGGAAATAAAAGAATGCCTTTCTGCTGTTTTGGTGTTTGACTTGTCTCAGAGGGTCCAAGCCACTTTGCATTAAATTTCCAAGAACTTCTCTGTCATTCACAGTTTCATTTGGTACCACTTTTTGGGATTTGATCGGTGCTGGACTCAGTAATTTTATGCAGCAGAAAGAGAGCTTATGTTTTAAAGTTAACATTAATAGTATAATGTTTGCTGTAAGTATTGGAGTTAACTTTTATGTTGATGACTTAAATTAAATTACTTATTTGGCTGTATCTATCAAGGACATGCGGTGGGGGTTGAACCCATGATGTCCACATCAAGGACTAGGGCCTCCAAGTGTGGGGCATGCTAACCCCCTGCGCCACCACAGCACGCCCCAGGCATAAACTTCTTTGACAGAGTCCTGTTAAAATGTTTTTTTGTGACAAATGGAATTTCAAGTTTATTTTTACCAACTGAGTCACACACTTCAAGATGGCATTGCCACACAACTATCCATACTGAGTCATTGTTTTGTTTTAGTGGGTTTCAGGAGTACTCAACTCCTGAACTTAAATGTTATGTATCATAGTTTCAAGAATATATGTATTATTTATGTATTTATGTAGCTCTAAGATACAATACTTGAACTTTAACAAAGAAAAATCAATAAGTTCTTGTTTATTTCAGTTATATATAGTTTGACATAGTTTAAAGTTGTGAAATTCTTGTTTTATGAAGATGACTGGCCTTTCCTGTAACCTGTGAAAGCAATCCTACTGTGTGCTTAAATAAACCAACAGTACTAAAATGTTCATAAAATTTCCTGAGGCAATATGTACCCAGCGAAGTTGCTACTTGTGTGTTTTTTTAAGCGTCTTACCTTTTTGGTCTGATTGCCCTCCAAGAGGTTTTCTATAACATGCCTCACTTAGAATAAATTAATCTGCCATTCATTGTACCATTCCAGTGCTGCTGTTACAGCTTAACATTTCAGGTAGCATGTTAACACAGCACAACTGGAAGGGGGTTGATTAGTTTTGTAACATATAAATAGATTTTTTTTCAGAGTTGTTTCTTATAAGAAAAGAAAGGGAGACACAAAGATATAGAGAATGTAAAGGAGAAAAAGACATACAGAAGGAAGGAAGACAGTCTTCCTTGGGATGTAGGAATGATTAATGTGAAGCTGTCAGAAGGGTGGAGAGGGGAACCCACAGCGATGGGGGAAGAGTCATGGCCAGGTGCAGAGAAAAGGATATGCCAGAGAGAGGGGGTGGGGGGAAGCAGAGATGATGGCATAACAGCATGAAAAGGTTCCATGACCGACTGCTGACAGTGAGAAGCAGCGATTGTGCAGAGTTTCAACTGTGGAAGCATGAAAGAGATTTTGGGAAATATTGCTTATAGAGAATGTGAAAAACGAAGGAAAAAAAAAAAAAAAAGGAACAGAGTGAGTCGGACAAGATGAAGATGTAACAGAGAGCAAAGGGAGCAGAGAGTTCTAGAAAACAGAAAGGAAAAGAAAAATGAAACCCTAAAAACAACCCTGAAGACAAAAAAGATCTAAAGCAGGTTGCTTGTAAAAAAGACTCTTGGTCGTTTCTGTATTCCAACCAGAAGAGTCTGTCTGTCTGTATGAAGAATTAAGAAGGAAAGAACTCAACAATGTGGTTAAAATTAGAATGTTTCTTACTGCAATTGCCAGATGTGACACTTTGCCATAATTTTTACTTCTGTGTGAACTAGTATGAGCGATGGTCTGTGTCTGCACTTATTGTTTTGCTTTACCTCTAACCTCGCTCTACTTTATTGCCCCATTCTATCTAATGCACCTTCCATTGTGTAGCTCTCCTGGTAGTGGTGTGTGTGTAAGCTGCAATATACAGTAAGAAAACAATAAATTGATGTCAGAAGGGTAGTAATAAAGCCAATCGAGGCATCTTGGCTTGTTTAATGTAAATTCAGCAGCTGATGGATTTTCTGTAAGAAGAGATGAATCCATTTATGTGAAATCTCAAGTGATTCCAGACAGATTAACTGTTGCCTGTGTGGCTGTGGATACATTTGTCCATAACAGTACAGAAACGACTTAGAATTCAGTCACTTAATCTTTGCAGGTCAGTTTAATTTTCTTTCTTTTAAAATGTTTTCCTAAATTACATTCTTTTCAAATATCAATGCATATTTGAACTGTTGTTTAGTGAAAACTTATATTGCATAAAATGTTTATAAATGACTGATAACTGACCTTTGGTTAGTCTGGTCATTCATACCAGTTCTACATAGCTTCAGTTTGCCCCTTTCTACTTTTATGTTATACCTGTAAACAAAGTATTTTATATGTATTTAAAAATGGTAATTATTATTTTTTATTGTAGTTTAGTTTTTGTTTATTGTGGTGGTAAACTGAAAAAAAAAAAAAAAAACCTCATATCATATAATTTAATTATTGTTAAATAACTTTCTATTACAATCTTTTGCAATTTATTTCAGTTCTGATCACCTGATGGCCCACTGACTGTTAAATTAGTCCATTCAAAACAACTCCCAACAGCCTCCTGCTGGTAGATATAAAATCCCATTTCCTTACTCAAGACTATGAATGTCATTGATTTTAACTTAAGTCATCATTGGTTGAAGAGTGTGTGAACATCAGATGCGATACAAACTGACACGTAGTCGGTGTGAAGCATCTCGAAATAGACAGTTTATTTTCACACCAACCAGGTAAAAGATTAACAAAAATGCAAAGGTATGAACTGAGGAGTATCACTGACAAGCTATTGCTACTTTGGTGCAATGTTTCATTATTTTTGAGGAATTTTGCAAGCATACTGGCATTGTAATGCTGTTTTTCATGTAAAAAGTAGCTTTTAATTTTAATGATTCCCTTTCAGCTGCAAGGCATCATGTCCTTATTTTACCCATTAGAGCACAGTGAAGGAGTAAATCAAAATATATCAATCCAGCACCAATCTTTTTCTGTTGTCTACAATACAACTGAATTTTTTAAGGAGAAATACTACTTGAAAAGTGTTAGCTGTTATAGATGTATTTTGAGAATCACAGTGTGTACTCCCATTGTGCCGATAGGCAATCCAGGTTCTGAGCTCAATTTCAACTGATAGTGTGAAACTCTTATTGAGGAAGTGTTTTGGTCAGTTTTCTGCCTCGTTCCTTTAAGAACAAAACTTTTCTGGTCACAGCGAAAAGATAAGGAAGTGTTTGGACCACAAGATTATTTAAACATCTTATAGGAAAACGCTTTTCCCTTTTTGAAAAGAAAAATAATGCAAATATAAGGCTCATCTATATTCTAAAGGTTCTGTTTTCCACAAACTTTTAAAGCACAGCAAATAATGCACACTGGGACAGAATATTGACAGAGACAGCCACTTTCACAAAACTGAGTAAGATGCTTTCTTACTCAGTTTGAGTGAAATTACATTAAAGGGAAGCTAGAACAACAAGATGAAGCCCAGTGAGACAAGGGTGAGGTATCATTAGAATACCTCACCCTTGTGAATGTAGCAGGTAGATGAGTGACTGAGCACATATTATTGGAGAAAACATGGATACAGATAGAGGAAAACACAGGAATATAAACACTAAAAATACACAACAATAAACATTAACACACAAGAACAACTCAAAACATTGGAACCAGAGCACAAATTCACCTCATAGTCCTACAGATCATGAAATCCAACATGATTGCTTACATTTGCTTAAAAATGATGAAAAGTAAATTGTAACTTTTTTCATTTGCTGTGCTCCTGAACTACCAACATTACTTTGAAACATTGTGGTGATTTTTGAGACATGTTAAAAGATACTTTAAAAGATGACGAAATTTACAAAATGAAATCCAATTCTTTTGTGTCCCCTTTGCTAATGCTCCCGTCATGTGAGATGGCCACATCGATCACAACAGCCTTCTGCGCTCATGGATGATCACAGTGTCTGTTTTGATTGGTTATTCTCCAATCACCTAGGGGTCTCCAGAGGACTATATACATATGTATCCAGCAAAAAATAGCAAAGTTGACACTGTGGCGCACTTACACTTCCTGATCTCCCTGATGGGAACAGCATCCCATCTTTTCACATGACCTAGGAGCAAAATATTATCTCCCTCATCAAGGAGGCTGGACAGAGAGTGCATTTCCTGCCGCAGGTTGGTTGGTTTTACCTGCCAGAAACAATGATGGTTTGCTTCTACGGTGCCATCATTGAGTCCATCCTCACTTCGTCCATCACCATCTGTGTGCTGCTGCCACTGCAAAGGACAAAGGCAGACTGCAGCATATCATTCGCTCTGCAGAGAAGGTAATTGGTTCCAATCTGCCATCACTCCAGAATCTGTTCACTTCTAGGACAGTGAAGTGTGCCGAAAAGATTTCAGCTGACCCATCTCACACTAGTTATGAACTATTTCAGACTCTATTTTATGGCAAGAGAGAAGTACCAGCTGTCAAAAATGGTACTACAAAAGCCAGCAGCAAACTTCATTAAAGGGGGATATTATGTAAAGTTGACTTTTATTGAGCTTGATATCATTTGTTGCATATGCTTAAATGTTAAATGTAGGTAAGATAATGCTGCTTTCTTACTTTCGTTTTTAGCCCATCTTTGGCTACATTTGCTTATTCTTGCAGAGTCATAGGGCGGTGATACTTATCTCCAGCGGTCATTGTGCAAGAGGCAGTGCACACTCTGGACAAGTCACCAGTCCACCACAGGCCAGCACAGAGACACAGAACAAACAACCACACATGCATGTGCACATTGACACCTAGAGAGCACAGGGACAACATGCAAACTCCAGGCCGGGATCCAAACCGAGGACCTTCTTTCCACAAGGCAGCAGTGCTACCAACTGGACTATGCCATTACAAGCAAAGACAAAGACAAAAGATAAAATTTATATTGTGCAACCTGAAGTATCTGCTTGGAAGAATGGGTATTAAAACTTGTATTTTTGTCACAAGTCATTCTTGTGAAAGTCTAAGTGAAGTCGAAATTTTACGATATTCTTAAACAGTTTAAAATCACCAAATTTCTGACTTTTTTAAGTGACATTTCTCAAATCCATACCTTTGCTTGTTTGTAGACCACATAAATGTATCATTTTATATCCATGCTTAGATCACTTCCATACCAAGAAAATATATAGCTCTAAATCACAGTTACAAAAATATGTATCATTAACTCTTCTAAACGAAATCAAAGTTTGGCTTTAACACTGAAATTAGGTCAGTTGTTCCCTGGGACGTCTGCCATGTATTTAAATAATGGAAACTGAGTAGAGTTGATAAATAGCTTAGACCTGGAATGTTTAAATTTTATATGTGCAACAACCATAATGCATTCTTAAACTGCAGGTTTCTTACCGACCTTTCACTTTCCTTGTCAGCATTCTGACCTGAGGTGAAGTTTCTGTTTTATTTTCATCTAAAGCCTGACTGAGCAGAAAGAGAATGTGCCAAAACTTCTTCCATAAAAGAATCAGGGCTTCATATCAATTAGTTATTTTCGTCAATAATCTTCAGATATTCACTCCACCTGAACAAACCACACACTATGTTTTCAGAAATGCCCACTTTGGATTGACAATTTTTTAAATATTTTTTTTCCTAAATTTTACTGAGGTGGTAACACTTTGCTAAGTATATGTCTCGGTCTGGACAGAGCCTTTGTCATTTCCTTTAAATATAAGGAAAAGTATTCAAAGCCTTTTAATTTATTTTCATGAAGACTTGTATTATTATATAATTTTATTCCATCTTTATTTATCAAAGCTTGAAGTGTTTATTTGGGAATTAAATATCAGCCAGAAAGGTTCCAGTAAAGACCAGGAGCTGCATAAATTATTGATGTAAGGGCCTCGGACAACTATTTAAAGTGAGTTTGAATGCATGTGGTACTCTTTGTTGAAGCCTTGTGGTTGTCTGAAATGTCCAAAAAAGAAGTTACTAAATTTGATTAGTATCTACATCGGCTTGCTTTGCTGAATCATCACGTCCACTTTTATTCTTCCCTGTCTAACACTGATGACTCCTGAAGTTATACGATACAGTGCTGGACGTGAGAATTTTTGACAGTCCGACCATGCTGATTTAGCATGCATGGCTTGAGGAACAATACGTTTCGATTAAATCCAGTTTTGGTGGAAAGGGAATGACATTGATTGGTCGAGGGAATGGGGATTGACATTGATTGGTCCCGTCTTGTTTGTGAGGGTCAGAAATGTTTTGCATAATGTGGGCATTTGCAGTCTGCTGAGATTCTTTGTGGTATACTAGGCCAGAATAGAAAATGTGGACAGCAGGGAAACACTGAAATAGATGCTCTGCTTATCTTTTACATTCACATTTTCCTGTTTTACACTGCTTTATATTTTGAAGTTTGGGAAATCTAAAAAAAATATGATTTCGAAATGTGTTAAAAGTTATATATTTGCCTCCAAAGCCATTAAAACATATGGAATAAAACTATTGAGACAATGGGTGACTTAAGTAAAAAAGAAAAATCTCGAGAGACTAAAGAACGGGTGGGAAAAAAAGGAAAAATGTCTAGAAAGAAATAAGAAATATATCTCGGGAACTCAAGAAAAGATAAAAGAAAGTTAGAAAAGATGACAAGGATGAAAGGAGAGCGGATATAAGAGAGAACAAGGAGGCTCCTGTGTCTCCAACTCATCTTTGTTTATGGTGACAGGGACAGGTGGAGCCTGACAGCAGGACCTTTACAGGGAGCCAGTTAAAAAAAGGATGGGATGGAGAGATGGAAATGAGCTAAAAGAGAGGTAGAAAAGAAGATGGGACACTTCAATATTAAATGCCAGTCCCCAAATGGCTGCCAAGCCTTCTGTTGTCTTTCTGCTCTTGAGTTGTAGCATCATGTGGTCAAAAACAGCATGGATGCTAAAAATGGTCAGGCTGTCCCTTTTGTTTATTTTTATCCCTTTATGATTATAATGCTATTGCAAGAGCAGAGCTAATCTAATGGTTTTTTACATAACCAATAAGAAGCAAATACAATAATTTTATTTCTCTCTTACAGCCACACTTTAATTATATACATGGCTTGTCAATTTGTTACCTTTAAATGTAAAGATAATAAATTTATTCTTTTATTTTTGAAGGAGTCTTGTCTCGTCCTCATATTTGCATGTAAATAGTTGTTGGTACCAATATTAACCAATTTGAATAGTTTTTAGCGAAACATTTAGGATAGGAACATTTGTAGTTAGAACATTGCATATGCTATAATTTTTATTACATAAAACACACCATTAGGTATTCTGATGCAATGTTTGTACATATTGTCAGCTGTTGGCATAGACCAACAATTATTGTGCATATTACACATCAGCATGACCCTTTCATGCTTATATTTACATTCTTGTTAGATGCAGATCTGCTAAAGATCGGTGGTGTGTGTGTGCCCTCCACCCACAGGATTCTGTGGGTGGAGGGCACTGGAGGGGCGCGACTGAGAAAACCAATAGACTCTCACAGTTTGAGCCTGCTCTATATTTTCCCAGCTGCAGTGAATGCATCCTTCCCTCCTGCCTCATTCTCCTAATTACCTGCACCTGTGCATGACTATTTAATTCCCCCGTTTTCATCAGACTCTAGCCAGATTGTCTGTTGCTGTCTTGTCAGTGTTCAAGTCTGCATTTTTCTGAGCCTTTTTTGTCTTCTGCATTTTTCATCTGGCTTCCCCTCCCTAGACAGTCCAAAGAACTTCCAGAGAAGTTCTTTGGACTGTTAAGCCAACATAATCTTTGGAATTGGGTTTACAGATCATATAGCACATATGTAGTCTCTTGGTGTTTGTAAACATTTCACACATCCCTTTAAGTGGAAAGATGAGTGAAAGGCGTAAAATCTCTTGGTTACACATACTTCCTGAGAGGGAACTTTTGAACCAAGTCATGATATTGAAGGATTGTCTCACGGTAATTACAGAAAATCTGAGGAAAAAATAATCAACTGCATGGAAAAAAAAGAAACAATGGATGCGCATTTCATGTTATGTGCATACAGAGAACACAAAATACAACCCCAAACTCACTCGTCAAAGCAGGAAATCCGGCTACTTTGACAGGCATAATCCTGGAACGAGAGGGGGTAAATTTAGGAAGAGACGAACCCAAACCCGGAAAAGCCGATTAGAGGCTGAGGGAACAAAACCCAGGCGGAGAGAGAAGGAAGAGTAGAAAAACGTATCAAAAGCACCAAAGCCAAGCCGACCCTGACACAACAGGCTGGTTATTTCTCGTAGACGGGGAGAACACATAAAGGAGGGGGAGTAAAGATGGAGCACAAGAACAGAGATCTGCAGGGATTCATGAAGGTAAAGCTGAGATGCGATCAGAGGTGAGCAGCAAATATAGGTTCTAGATGGCCACACTATTTTACAAAAATTGTAATTAAAAGATAACCACACACATATTTATATATTATATTATATTCATTATTCCCTTCTCACCCAATGCGGGTGGTTCTTATCCTCTGAGCTCGGGTCCTCCACCAGAGGCCTGGGAGCTTGAGGGTTCTGCGCAGTATCTTTGCTGTGCCTAGAACTGCACATTTCTGGACTGAGATGTCTGATGTTGTTCCTGGGATCTCTTGTAGCCACTGCTCCAGTTTGGGGGTGACTGCCCTGAGGGCCCCGATGACCACAGGCACCACTGTGGTCTTCACCTTCCAGGCCCTCTCCAGTATTTCTCCAGTTTCTCGTGCTCCTTTTTCCTGATGTTGCAGTCACTCGGTATTGCTACAATACCGAGATCTACAATACCGAGTGACTGGGCGAGTTTTCACCTCTCGCCCATTTCCGTCTTGTTCCAGTAGCCCATTTATCGTCAAGGTGCTCTGGTTCCCCAACACCTGACGCAAACCTTGTTTGGCCGGGCGACGTCTGACACACACGGTTTTCTCTCTTACTTAGGTGCACTTCAATACAATAGTATGCAAGTCTCCAGCCGAGTTTCTGCCACATAGAGCAGCCATCCCGCCACCTGCACCACTCAGCTTCACCCAACCAGCAGCAATTAGCAAACACCTGGTACTGAGAGTCTGCTGAGGTTATCATGCAAACTACTTATCAGTCCAAAGCTCCTAAGTTGTAAACACCAACATGTTGTAGTGATGTAATGAATGCAGTGTGTCAAAAAGAACAGGAGCTTCTTAAAGACACAGAGGCCAATTTCAAGGCTTCAAGTTCCTTTTAATTTATTTTTGACATGTACAGCATTTTTTATTGCAGTATTTTTATGCGTGAAGGCAACATAGTTACTTTGTTGTACTAAAAAATGGCACTATGAGTGTGAAAAATACATTTTACTACCCCTTTAAGACACATATTTGACATGTTATTGTACAACATTTTTTCCTAATTGAGATGACCATCAGTTGAAAAGCAACTTATATTAAAATACTTTAACACTTTCAATTTACATTTGATACTAATTCATACACAACCAAAGATACTTTGTGTCTTGCGGACTGGTGATGTGTCTTTAGACAGAGTGCTCTTACCATAGATGTCACAAGAGCTCATTTTACAGGTGTCTGGTGAATCTGGAGGACAGGTGAACACCTGTGACTCTCCTCTGAGTTATTCCAGAGTTGCCTTAATCGAGTCTACTCCTGTCCTGCTGAGGGAAAGCAGCTCCTGCTGGTGAGTGTTATTCCCGTTTGAAGGGTGCGATTCATCTTGCACAGCGTTTAGCTGGACTGCCAGCGCTGACGTAATGGCCACGGGAATGCCAGGACGTATGTTTGTCCCTGCAGCACAATAAGCTGCGACAAATCGTTACTCACTTTAACCGTCATTGGCTATAAAGATATGGATGATTGGTGTATATAACAAATTTATAACAAGAAGAGGGCTTTACAAGACAGGGTTTCATTATGTCCTCAGATCTGTCCAAGGACTTTACAAGAGTGTACTATACTCATGAGGTGACAAATAAAAGTTAATGATAGTGGGAAAAGAGAGAAAAAAAGAACAAAGGAGAATAAAAAATGTTGTTTTTTTGTCTCTGCATCTCATGTTTTTTCATAACTCTTCTTTCATACAATTTGAGCTCCACTGCTTCTTGTTGCTTTCTTTTCCTCCTCCTCTGTCTTTTGCACCACAGCACCACCATTTCTTTGTCGACGTCTAGCTCTCTATTAATCCGGGGGCTTTAGGGGTTGTAGAGTTGGTATTTTTACCCAGTGATAAGGGCCTTTATAAAATGAGTCTGACACAGAAGGGGTTGTAATGTGGTGGAAGCAATAAAACGCACTTGCACCAACACAGTCACACATAGGCACACACAAAGACACGACTTTATTCTATCTCAGTATGATAAAATGGTTCGTCCCAGCAATGATGGATGATGGAGGAGACTGATAACTCCTGAAAACATATACCAAGACACAGAAAAGAAACATGGCAAAGTCTGGATTATGTTGTCCACTATTTCCAACACTGTGGACTTAGCTGATCTATGGACAGACAGCAGTTGGGGTTTGTATAATATTCGCATTTAGATTGCATGGCTAAAGGTAACAACAATCTGAGTGAAAGTGCTTGCTTGGCTCAGAAAAATGCTTTGGCCCAACTGCAACCACTTCCAAAAGAAATTTCTAAATATATCACAGCTGCAAAAAAACAGGATTTTATAGTGCATTTAAAGCTGTCTCTTCCTGATGTCCTGTGTAATTGGAGGATAAATACAGCAATCAAAAACACTGAGAGAAGAGTGTTGTTGGCTGTTATAGGGAGATGTGCATGTCTGGAACATCTGTGGGAGACACACTTACTCATATTAAGCATGTCTCTCCTTTTAATGACTGAAATTTTAACTTGCCCAAAATGGAGAAATTATTAAAGTAAAACTAAAAGAATAGAATTATAAAGTGTATTTTGTTTTTGCTGCGGCACTGTAGCAAAAACAAGAGTGACCCATTGTGATCCAGTGCTTATTTCTTTATATTTTTGCTTCTAAGAGGTTTTCTGTTCTGTCATTCTGATGATTTTGCTTTTTCAAGTCTCAATTTAAGCTCTGTTCCCAATGAATAGAATCACAACCCATGTGGGTTCAGTTCTGTGGCTTTTTAGTGGATGAACCAAGTGCATAGGTGCCATTATACATTTCTTTCTTCTGAAAATATTCCTTGTCCTGGGTTTTGATTTTTTGTGGAGATCTTAGCACAAATACAAAACAGCTGCTGTAGCAATGGCATAAGCAGAAATGTCAAGAGCTAAAAAGAGTGAAGAGAAAACTAGAAGAAAACATTTCCTGCACATTCGTTTTTAGAAAATCAGATGGCAGTTATCCTTTTTATTCTGACCGTGAAAGGTTGAAAGGTTAACATATTCCAGCTCCTTTAATTGAAACCCTAATGGGGAGTTAATAGTAATTTTCTGGCATCGCTCCTGAAGCCGCGCAATATTTTTGCAGCTCTGCGCTCGTCAGTTTTCTACACTTGTATATTTTTTCTCTATTTGCTCCCATTTGTAGTCTAATATTTAGACAACAAATAGATTAACACAGTTATTACTACAGAATGAAATCAAATGCACCAGTTCAACCAAAGGTTAAAATGCGCTAAACCAGATTTTATAGTTTTTCTGTCATTTATTTTTAAAAAAAACAAAAAAAAAACGATCTAATAGCACACCGCTCCGAACAAAGATAAAGATTTACTTACGGTTTTATGAGATCTAATTTCATTCATCGTAACATTGTAATTCACAAGTCACCACCATAAAGCTTTTGACTCTCCGGAGATCCTGCCAGAACAAAATAATGTTTGGTGCCGGTAACATGCTGCTCCGCCTTTTAGGCATATAATCCAACAAGGAACATAACAGCTCACTGTTAGCTAACCACCTTCCATATTTTAACTAGTGTCTCCAAACAGAGGAGCTAATGTCGCTAACTCTACAATGAAACCATCCAGACTGAGTTCTGATTGGTCAGAGCTTTGCATAAACCTCATAAAAGCATACCCACTTAGAGGAGGAGCTAGGCAGACTATGAAAGCCATAGTCTGCCTAGCAACAAATATATAAAAGTATATTCACACACATATATCTGTGTGTGAATATTTATTCTTTTAGAAGAATCAATATTCTTATATATATTTAAGAACATTTAATTATTCTTATAAATAAATAATATATATATCTATATGTATATAGATATATAGATCTATATATATATATATATATATATGTATAGATCGATATACATATCTATAGATATCTATATATATATATATATATATAGATATCTATAGATATATATCTATAGATATATATCTATAGATATATAGATATCTATATATCTATAGATATCTATATATATAGATATATATTCTTATTCATTTATTTTGATAATTTATTCACAAATCTCTTCTGTCTTTATGCCTAAGCAGAATTTAGAGACCAATTAACTAAACAGTCGTGATTTTAGACTGTGGCAGGAAGCCGGAGTTCCCGGAGAGAAACCTGCTAAAAGGAAACTACTTTTTGATACTTCTGAAATCTAATTACAAAAATGTATTTTTTTACATTTGCTTAAAGCAAAAGAAAACTGAGAAAACATAGGGCAAAGGTCAACTAGTCATCTTTTTGGACAATGGCAGGAAGCCGGAGTTCCCGGAGAGAAACTTGCCAAATCTTTTTACCCTTTTATCCCATAAATTGAAGTAAGTTAAGTTCTTCTCAACTTCTTTAAGTTGGAACTTTTTGATTTTTCTATGGCTTGTCCGTAATGTTTCCGATTGTCACTTGTGCACATCCTGAATCTGATGACCTGATTGCACTTCGCATTTCACAGTCAAATACCGGCTCTGATTCATGAAGCTCTTCCACGGAAGAGAAAATGTCAAAGAAAACGGTGACCTTACCTTCCAGAGGAGTTGTTCCAACGGTTCCGTTTTTCTCTGAGTTACAAAGTTCCCCAGCCGGGGAACTTTGTAACTCAAAGAAAGTTGTAACTACGCCTTTCAAAGAATTATTCTCTTTCAAAACCAGATGGGGAGCCGCTGACGCCAAAGCATTTGCTGTCAGTTCAGCAAATGTTTTCGCCACAAGGTCAGCCTCAGATAAATCCTCCCCAGCAGGGGTAGATTCTTCTGATCTTGGTATCGAGATCTTCGGTTGACGTGGAACAAACTTCCCCAGCCGGGTTGGTTTGTTCCTTGGGATCCGATGAAAAATCTTTCCAAAACAGATCACTCTCATCGTTCAAGGAGACCCGAGAGACGCCTCTGTCCATATCCTCCCCAGGAAGGTAATGATCTATTATCATCTTTATGTCGGTGGTCGCCAGGTATCCAAGTCCCCAACCGAGGGGAGAAACAAGGGAACGAACGATTCCGCAAAGCTAAACATTATTCCCTGCACAATTCTCAATCTGCAAGAAGCGTCTGATGCTTGGGAGATTTAAGCTTTTGAACTTCTTTGATCTACTGTGATGTATGTGATGGCATCTATGACCTCATCAGTGAGCTCACTGGACTTCTGGTGCAATCTCTATCTTCTGATCGTTGCTATGGAAATGATCGGATCAGTTCTGCATGAGTCAAGCCGAAATAATGACTAAATACTTAAATAATAAGAAATATATTTATTTAACACAAAGAGATTAACAATAGATTTCTATACAAGAAAATTCCTGAAGAAATTTAACTGGGGCCTGCCAAAGTGGGCCCGTCGGTTTGGACCCAGCGTTCTACAAATTAGGATCAATGCTAAGCTTGGCTAAAAAGTTACGAAGTATCATGTGGAGAACCACAAGAATGTTCACTAACATGGACTTGCACCATTCAGTATGTTAAAATGAGTGTAAAAGCTAAAATTAGCCAAAATGCAAATGTTAGTGTGAATACTGTCAGAAAACCGTAAGGCCTAGCAAAATTTTGAAAACATTTTACCGGAGCAGGCACTCGTATCGATGTCATGACTAGTTTGATATCGATAGGGCGATATTTGTGGGTGTGACGGCGATTTCAAAATTTATTTGGGGTCAAAATTGCACTCCTTCCCACACTCTAA
Organism: Poeciliopsis retropinna; assembly: GCA_010277075.1. NCBI lineage: Eukaryota > Metazoa > Chordata > Actinopteri > Cyprinodontiformes > Poeciliidae > Poeciliopsis > Poeciliopsis retropinna. Next base: position 15,663,675 of record VMRM01000002.1, on the reverse strand, counting down.
CGAAACGTCAGTTACGCTCTAGTTTCAGCAGTTTGTAACTTTTTCGCTTTTTACGTACCCCTCCCGTCATCGAGCCGCACGTTTTGATACCACTTTCATGGGGGGGGGCACGCAGCAGTACGAGCCGTGTTAACGGTGATGGAATAAAAAGAAAGAAAGAAAGAGACATTCTGTTAGATGAAGAACAATAGGTGCCTGCCATACAATGCAAAGCAAGTCAGTCACTGCTCTCCTCATGCATTGCTATGGGCAGGCCCCAATAATCAATTAAATAAATTGACATTAGAATAAATTATATATTGAGTTTCACTAAATGTGTACCAAATTAGATTCTAATTAATTTAATATGAACTGGATCTGTGTCTTGTAAAGTGCATTGAGAGGGTGCCAGGAAAAAAAATATTTACCCCTTTTAGATATTTTTTTTGTCTCCACCCAACCAAATGTTTGAAGAAAAAAAAAACTAAAGAAACTTTTTTAAATTAGATTACTAAAAAGATACTGTAAGGGTTGCAAAAGTTGAATCAGTCTGATTCAATTTGTAATGCAAGTCCCGGTTGTCACGTTTTTGCTGCTAATGACATTAAGGCAATTTTCTAAAACAAGGATATACAAAGAAGACAATCTTTGGGAGAAAAATTGACACCTACTATCAAAGTTAAACTTTCATTTGTGACCTATGAAATAATAGAACAATGCAAAGTCTTTAAACTTTATTTTATTTTTCTAAGTTATATGCTAAGTTTGCAAATGGGCTAGAATTAATTTCCATGTATGAGAGCACGATGTGTGTAAGAATATATCTGTATGTCATTTTGTCTGTACACATATATATTCTTTATTTCAAACGTGCAGGTGTCCATTTTTGATTTTTGTTTCCAAGATAGAATTTTCCAGATCGTGGCCAGTCTGGCAGGCGGCACAGATTGAGGCAGCAGCCAGTATGACACCAGTTAAGAAGCAGGATCGCGTGAGTGGGAAAAGCAAATTGAAGTGTCATAAAGATATTAATGGAAACAAGATGTGGCCACCAAAAAAAGCCATCAGCAAATTGGCTAGCAGTAAAAATACAAAGCCAGCCAAGCCAAAAGGAGCTTTTCCAGTGGAAATGTCTGTGCTGAATAGATTGTGCATATCCCTAGGAATTTATTTCATCTATCTTGCAGAAAGCCAATGCAGACAGAATTTTCTCAATAAACACAATGAAAAAAAATACTATATAAAATATAGTACAATATAAAAATACTATTTGCATTTATGTTTATGCATTAAAAAATGTGTAGGACAGAAAAATATAGATTTTACAAAGTTTATGGTCATATACAGTAAGATACAAAGAACAACTTTGATGTCAATAGCTGAATACAATTTGAGTGACACAAGAGTTCTTAGAAAAAAACTTTTTAAAAAGTCTAGTAAGAAAAAGATATAAATACTTGGAAACTATTAAAGCAGAACATATAAGTCTTGATAGAGAGGAATTTAACCTGGAAGGATAGAGAGCTTAAAAAAATTAGAATTAGAGAGCTGGGTAAAAGAGTATTAATATCTCCAGCATAAACACTTATAAAATAATATACCTAGATAGTTGAAGCACAAGATTTATCAGAAAGGCAGATATATGAAAGAAAACACACCTCTATGGTATCCTTAATAGGGTGGAAGAGGCTCAGATAAATGGTGAGAAAGGAAGAGTGTGAAGGCTCTCTCTACTTTTAATGCAATATTATGCGAGTAAAAATGGCGAATTTGAACAGCGTCTGTTATCTTCTATGGCTTGTTGGCTTTTCTTCTTTTTATGGCGCTTTTCAAAAAAAAAAAAACTGAAAGTGTACAATACCGCCACCATCTGGTCTGGAGTATGAACTGGAGCTAATTCTTTTCACTAACAGATCGTACATCATGCGTCTGAAAATGGATCGGGTAAAGACAGCTTCTGTGTTTTAGTGAACAAAAAAAAAAAAAAAAAACTGAACTAAGACTACTTTATTAGCCTAAATATACACTAAGATGTAATTAAAAACATACCGAAATTAATAATATGAAGTAAGCTTTGAATAAATTATAAGTGAATTTAAAAAAAAATCTATTTTGAGCATATAATTTAAAATTTACACAAAATATATTTGATAGATATTTTTAAGATATTTTAAATATCTTTGAAATATACACTTCAGCAAGTGTGTATTTACTCTTGAGCAAATACATATTTTGTTCACTTAAAGTATACTTTTATTTAATATATTTCTTAAAAGTGTATTTTGGTACAATATACGCCAAAATACACTTTTGGTGTATTTTGGTTTATATAAAGTGTGTGTAAACACACTTTATATTTAAGTGTGTTCAAAGTTAAGTTTTACTTATAATGTACTTACACAAATGTAAGTATATTTGAAATATACTAAAGTATATTTTTTTCACTAAGGAAGACTAATACTTTGGATGTATTTTACATGAGAATCAAAATTAATCAAAATTAATTTGAAGTTTTCTCTTTGTGCTGAAATGAACTGACTGAATGAACTAAGAGGTCATTTTTGTATTAGAAAGGGGACAGAAGGAGGCAGAAGAGGATTTTTTCAATTAGTGGATGAACTGATAACCAGGCAGATGAATGACAACTGCCGATTAAAAGGTGGGGATTCCTGAAAATTGATGTCGGGAGAAGACAAAGTATTGTTATGATATGTGGTCAAACGAAGAGGAGAAAACTGCATAAGTAGGCAGATACTCCTGATTCAATTTATGTAGGAATATACTAAATCAGTGGTGTCTACTTCAAGAGGCGACTTGCAGAACACGAACAAATATTTCAAGCAGATAGAAACTTCCAATCTTTTCCTCGGCATAGAGCTCAAATACAGGCCTGCCACCATATAAAACCCTTCGGAAATGGCAGGTTGCGTTTTTTGGGAGGAAAAATTTTTTTTTATTATTTTGCTGTATGAAGTGATAACATGTAATCACTTGACAGATAACCATGCTTTGCGGGGATTCTTACAATTCTTTAACTTTGCTGTCTTTACTAACAATATCAAACCACTAAGGCTCAGATTTAAATCTTCCTCATTCCTACTTATTTAAGTTAAAGTGTAGTTGTAGGTAAAGGTGACAATCATGTATTTTTACAGGCTTTTGTCAGTTCTTTTTAAATTTTAGCAAGGCTCTTTTATATGTGGTCCTCTCATGTTCCTTGTGGATGCGTTTGCACACAGTTATGCCTAAGGTTAATTTTGAATCATAACCCTAAATCCATGTTATTTCTTGGTGCAACTGCTCATTTTCGCAAGGCTATTCAGCTTATTACTTGCTCCAAAACCAAGCATTTTGAAATGAGTAAGTTACTTTGAAGTGCTTGTTGACAGTGGTAGAGCCAGGAGTTTTTCATAGAGGTGACCAGGCTAGACCTGTTGCTAATAACTGCATCCAGAGCCTCTTCTATGCACAACATCAATATTTTACTAATAATTCACTAAAGAAAACATTTTCTTGAACCAAATAAATATATGCCTGTGTTAATAGATTTATGCTATCTAGGCATATATCACTCCTGCCACCAACTTGTTTGGAGGGGAACTGCTTGTTCCAGAAGTGCTATTAAGTTGCCTCCCTGTTGGAACAACAACTTGGCAGGAAATGCCATAGGGGTGGCCAGTGATTGGTCCCTTGGCTCCTCTGCTGGTTTTTGATAACCATTACTCTTGTCTGTTTTTGTGCTGGTGTTATGACCAGCATTAGAGTCAAGTTACTACCTCCCAAATTGAACAGTGCTCGGTCATAAGACTTTAGTCATATCAGTCTTTGAGTGCACAGTGAAAATACTGAGCAATTTGGAATATTTTAAATAATCAGATGGTTCAGCCTGCATTTATTTCTGAGACATTTTGCACATGGAGCAATTAGGTTTCATTGTAGACTGCTTCAGAAAAAGAGTGAGTTTCTCCCTCTTTGTGAAAACTCAGAGTTCTCTACAAATCTGAGGGATGTTTTACACTTGTCCTCAGGAGTAGAGAAAGTGTTGCTGTCCTGTTTTCAAGGTTCTTTCAAAAATCCTTAAGAGGGAAATATGTCATGTTACGGTACACTGTAGATTCAAATTTATGGTTGGGTCTGAGGCTATGGTGATTTCCAAATAACTAATCCAACACAGTAGCAGAATTGAGTTACAGCAGCAATTAATAGTTTTACATAGGATCATATGTAAAACTAAAACTGAATGTATCAATGGGCTCTCTGTGTATCAAATACAAACATGCAATTGTAAATTGTTTTGTGGGTATTTAAGGTTTGAACCCTTTTCTAACACTAATATTGTCAACTACTTGGCCTACTTCCAACTGGGTAAGAAATGTGTTTGTGGTTGAATCAAAGCAAAATGTGACTAGCTGTACCAGCTCTCCAGCTTGCTTTTACAGTGATGTTGGACTATCTTCAACCTAACCTGTCTAAAACACTTAAGCTCCACCAGACTAAGAGCAGCCTTAATTAACAAACGCCAGGTAAAACTGTCTGCTGACCTAATCCTTCAAACTACCAATACTACTAAATGCAGTCCAACATTCCTAAGAATAGTTCTTAGGAGTTCTTAGTCTTAGTAGGAGTTCTGTCTTCTGCACATCAGTAATGTGATGTGCAGAAGACAGTTGGAAAGAGTAGAAACTTTTTAAAGAGACATAGAGCAATTTCATGGTGTCAAATTGCAAAGCGAATTTTTTTTAAAGTTATGTTTCATACTAAACAATTCAAGGTAACATAGTTACTTGATTGTGCAGTAAAATGGCACTATGAACCTGGAAAATACATACCCATCTTTAAGTGTTTGGACACTTAAAGGTCCACACACTTAGGTGTGGTCAGCTCATACCTCTCCAACACACCTACATACACATACAGGGAAGAAATATGTGCATGCACTTGTACAGAACCTAATCATATCCAAAATATATACAGAAATAAAGCTTGTGCTATAATATGCTCAAGCACACATACAGTAATGTGGGTGCACAGAAGCAGACACAGACCCAGAAAAACCCAGACTGTCAAGTACTCTTTTTATGGTGTCACCTGAGTTTGGCCTTAAGTACATATTTCATGCTACATTACCCCCTATGGCAGAAGATGAGGGGAAGAAGCAGGGAGACTAAGGGAGGCTGAGAGATGAAGCGAGGCAGTAAAATTAAGGTTTCTTTCTCTCTCGACTGCCTGCCTAAACATCCTTTCTACATCTTCTGTTCTTTCTGTTCCTCCTCCCCCTCTTATCTTTATCCCCCTGTTTCTTCTAGTTTAATATTTTTTAATGGTCACTAACCAGAACGGGTCACAGACATGCTCCTGCTGGATGCCCACATGACAAGAGTAGTGATATGTTTTAATGAGGCTGGGACTTAGGGCACAAGTGGAAATTTCTCATTTGGGTCTTCCATTGGAGAAAACTACATCTACCTCAAGCTGTTTCACTCAATCCTCTGCCACACTTCTAATGTTTTGTTATTTCCTTCATTTCATCCTCTCCGTCTTGCTCTTTTTATTTTCCAGTTATCACATTGTTTCATTATATTTTTTATTAAACTGGTTTCTCACACATGTTCCACCAATCTCTTCCAGGTTTACACATGTGAACAGACTTCTTTTCCAGGGCTCCTCGCAGAACCCCATTTTTCTTTTCACTTGTTAACATTTAACATGCTCTTTTGTGGGGTTTAGCCAGCAGAAGTCCTGCTGAGAAAATATCCTCAAAACCATAACTCCACTAGATCTCCTTACAGTGTGAAAAGACAGCTAAGAGCTTTACAACTGACAACGTTTGGTCAGCACCCCATGTGCTTATTTGCCTGCAGAGAAATCTAATCTGATCATATGGGTTATTTCAGTAAACTCCCTCCTTCGTGTTTTAGACCCATTTGATGTTTTTAAAGTTTTGCAAATATATGGTGTGAATAAAGTCTCTATCTTGCGCACTAAATTGGTAAATGTCCTTTCAAAATAACAGAGAGCATAGTCACACTTACTGTGATTTGGAGCACAGCATAATAAATCAGACAGTGGTCTTACTTGATGGTTTCAGAAATCAAAGAAAGCAAAACATACTGAGCCCAAGTCTATGGCTTATAATATTGATAAATACATTGTACTTGTAAGGGGAATTTGCCAGTCTGTTTGCTCCATGACTCTCCTACCACTCCCACCAGAGGGTACCAAGTTGAACCAGCTGCAGGACCTAGGGCTGATTCTCTGCAGGTATTGTGGTAAACTTGCTGGGTATTCACGTTTATCCTTTGCATACCCAGCAGCCTCATTACACTCTGGATGTAAGGAGCTGGTGGCCAGTCACTCTTTGGCTGAGTGCTAACCCATGTGGTAATGTCAAGCCCTCCTTGTGAACTTCTGTGTATTTTCCCCATGAACTGTTTGAGCCCCAGTGTAGCTTCTTGTATTTCTCCTGTTCTACTGTCTCCCTGAACACCTCCTGGGACCAACTTGTGGAACCTCTTTAACCCTCAAAATCAGGCCAGAACCAGCTATGACTCTCACTTTAGGTTCTCATGACTAGTAACGTCAAGATCCACCACCATCATTGTTAGACTACCTGTCTGCCCTCCAACAGTCCTGCAGCATTTTCCATCAGGTTCTCCAGCCCTCTGTTTACCTCCATCTTGCAGTTTCACCTCAAAACCAACACCCTACAGAACCCATTCACTAGTGAGCATCTCAGCTTTGTATCTGTGATTTATTTGCATTGTGGACATGGAATGGAATGGGTCTTTTTGCACTGACAGCAAGTTGCAGGACAGACAACTTTGTAAGACTGCAGTGCTTATGAAGCAGGAGAGGTCACGACAGCACACTTGCTCAGGACTGCGCAGCAGAGTTGTGATTGCCGCTTTCACTTGTCACCATAAATTCTTTAGTAACACAAAAAAAGTCACTAGATTCATTGTTGGTGCACTTTTGAAAGAAAAAAAAGTTTCTACAACGGTCAAAAAATCACTAAACATAGCGACAAAGGGGCAATTTTACAACAATATTTATTTTGACCTGACCACAGCCCCACCTCACCCCCTACACTCAGCTCCAGTTGTAGCCCCTCAATGTATTATGTCTGCATTCACTTCGTTGGTGTTTTCTAAAAAATTGTTATAGGCAGGGTTTTCAATTCAGAGAGTTTAATTATGCTTTAATTTGCATAAGCTTAGTCAACTAAATGCTGCCTCTTAAAACAGTTATAAATACCTATTTAGTTGACACCCCAAATATTCCCCATGCACTAACATACACAGTGGAAACCAACTTAGCACTATGGTAAATGCAAGTATCTACAAGTCTTACTTGTTTCCAGTCTAATAGGTACAGCCAATCAGCACCAATAAAAATAAATGCAGCTCCTGGATTGGCTGCTTTGCAAATTCTATCCAATAGCATGTCAAGCAACATTGAGTCTATATATCTTAGCTTCCTAAGCTGCATTTTTTCAATTATGTTGCATATGTTCTATTAAAAAAAAGCAAATATGTGGATTTTCCATGAATAACTTGGAGTTGTGTTGTACACAAAACCACATGAATACTTTTTTATGGGGCCAGATGTCCTACATGTGCCAATCCTACAGGAGATATTAAAACTGATTTAGCTTACGTTACAAACTCTAGGGGATGACATAATCAACATGCTATGATTAATGACACGCTAACTTGTTTTTTGGTGCATGTATGTAAAATAAAATAAATAAATTGCCAACACCATCTTTGGATGCAGTATACCAGAATGCCAAAATAAACTGTTATCAAAAAGAGAAAGTGGTAGCAAATCTAAAGACTTTTGGTGTGACTGAGTGAGCAATCAGCATGTACAGACAGATCATTGCTGACTGGCGACTCTACTAAAGGTAATTGGTTCTGTGATTCAAGGTGAGGGACAAGTAGGTGTAAAATCTGTGGCATGTTGTAGAAATGGCAATTATTTCCATTCAAAGCAAGAAATGTTGGGATGGTGGAGACAGGGTCGCTAACACCTCCTGACAGCTTTGCAGAAGATTTTACTAGAGGGAGAGTTACATCTAAGTAAAGAGATTTGACCTAGAAAACCACTTAAAAATAAATGAAAAGAATCAGAAGTTAAGAGCACTTTACAGTCAAAAAATGCACCGCCAGAACCGCGTTAGAAACCACACAAATAATAGAAGGTAGACTTTTTTTTTTACCTTTATCTTAAAGGGTCTAATTTAAGTAATCATTTCTGGGTTGTTACCTGGAGGGAGATTTGAAATAACCCTGATGCAATATAAATGTACTTAACTATGTATAGCAGAACATACACTAATGACACAATCACAATCCCATCTGTATTTTTGAACCTATAGACTGTACAGCTGTGCAGGCAGCTTAAAAGACCTGTGTGTATGCCATGGTAAAAATATGTCTGCCTTATAAAAGATAATCAAGATGCAAAAAGGTTATATGATGAACTATACATTTTTGCCAAACATGATTGACAGTTATGCAGCTCATAGTCACTGACATCATTCACAAGGATTGTAAGCCATAAACAGTAATTGCTAAAGAAGGTGTCTATTCACATACTGCTGTATACAACATTTTTAGCAGATTTTTTTTTCATTTGCCACATTAAGTTTTCACTTTCTTTTTACTTTTCACAGTAAACCTATAATTTTCCCTTTTTTCAAACTATAAATGAAAAATATTATATTCATGACCTACTTGTCTATCAATTCACAGAAGAGACTCACTACAATTTAGCAATGAATACTCTCAATCATCACTTCTTTAGAAATTACTGTAATTTCTTTTACAGGTTGAAAAGCTGATGGTAGAAGAAAATACACTTTTAATGTGATTGCAGTTACTCTGTTTAATCTTCTTATAGATGCTGTGTCTTGCACTATGGCTCTTTTTATTATTATTTTAAAACATTTTATTATTCTTGCTAATCCATGTTGCACATGTCCAGTCCTGACTGTGAGATGGAATTGAACAGATCTGTACTTCTCTTGTACCATTCTTTTCATGCCATTTGAAAAAGCTAAATTGGCTTTTCCCTGTAGCAGGAATGAGTCTGGCTTTGTCCTTTCAGGCTCTCTTTCTGCTGTCAAATAACCCTCTTTGCTTCTCAGTTGTGATATGATTACGTTCCTTTACAGCTGGATTTACCACAAAGTCATAGCGTGCCGCTCTGGTAATACTGTGAAGGGAATTCTGGAAAAGCGACTGTCAATTTTTTATTCAATTTGAAACAATGAAAGGATAGAAAAAGACAGGTCAAATCAAATAAAGAACCATAAATGACAACCACTGTGTCATGCACTAAAGAGTAACAGAAATGAAATTACTAAATAAATAGAGGAGAACATGTATTCTACCTTCTGTGGGACTGCAAAGCAGTTCTGCATCTTCTCCACCCATCTTCTTACGTTTTAGACTTGCATTGCAGTCTAAAAACCTCAGACAATAAAAGTAAAACAACTGTATACACAAAATAAAATCTAAAAACTGAGACCTTTGCACATCCCAGATTAAAATGAACAGCTGACCTTATTCACAGGTAAAAACTGAGTCCAAGACCTCTCACCTTATCTGTAACTAAAACGTAATTCTTCCTAGCAATTCACAATTTCTTCAATATCTTCTGTTGGCTCTTTTATGTTTGCACTTGACCGGTTCTTAGTTTTGGAACACAGCACGCAAGCTGCTGCACATCAAAAAATGCACAGTTTAGCGTGATATGAGACGCTGATATGATGTGAAGAGTGAGAGTCATTTACTATCTCACAATTGGGTTCAGATATCTGGGATATGATTCAGAATTGATTTTTTATTCTTAACGATTATTCATAATGATTTTTGCTTTAATCAACAGGTGTGCAAAGAATTGGACTAGACTGCTGGAGACATTGAAGTGTCTTTTTGATTCTAACTATAACTAAGTTATAGTTAGAACTATAACTTCTAAGTTATAGTTAGAAGTGTACGAGTTTCGCCAGCAGAGGGCGCTCAGCGCCATATGATTGACGCTCTGGCCAGCAGAGGGCGCTCAGCGTCATATGATTGACTCTCTGGCCGGGAGAAGAAGTTGACCATTGCTGAGGAAGCAGCTCATATCCGACATTATGAGCTTTAACCCGTTCTGTTTCTGCTTTACAGGTAATCTAAATGATAAATAATATATGGACATTAACGGTAGTAATCCCTGATAAGTACTGCGTGGCATAAAGGCACAAGGTTTTGGGACCAGTTGGACCGAACTGCCGAGTCGAATGCGGAGCCGGAGTTAGGAGCAGGCTAAGCTAATGATTTGAGTGGTTCGCGCTCTTGTGTAGGCTCGGTTGGTTGGCTGTAGTTGTGGCCTGTGTTTTCCTCGCAACTATTTTTGAGTTAAAGTTGGACTATATTTGCTATTTGAGTTCAGCTAATGAAAGTTTAATGCACAGGAGTATTCAGACAGTGATGCCAATGGTAATGATGAGAACTGTAAACTGCTATGCTCCTCTGATAATTGTGTTGCACGGTGAAAACGTTTTGTGCTCTTGTTAAAGAGGAAGTTAGCCATTGCTGAGGAAGCAGCTTAGAGCAGACATTATGAGCAGCTGATATAACCTGCTGTGCTGTCTGTTTTAGAGAGTTTGTTCTAACTAAATGTGTTACACTGGAAGTGACCCGACCCATCATTCTCCACTGCGTATCACATGCTTAGATGGAATTACTCTTCGGAGTCTCTCATCACTCCCAGATGGGAGAAACCAGCTCAGGGTTCCCACTCGCCATTATTGAGAGTTAAAATTTTCATGAAAGTAAAATGTTCGTTTTTGTGGCGCATCTGTATCTTACTTTGAAGGGATGTGTAAACATCACTATAGCGACCAGAGCGTTAGGGCAGTGGTAGAGACAAGATAACTTGTAAGTTTTAGGTCTGGTTCACATGGCACGATGACCCAACCTGATAAAAGTCCAACAGGTTTGGTCCGATTCCACTCACAAACATCCCGATTCCTGAAGAAAATCCAGTAAAACCCCCTAACATACCAAACATGAATTTAGAATAATCAAACACAATGACGATGTAGAAGCAGCAGTGATAGTTTGTGGACTCATTTTAAGTGATAAAAGATGTAACAAAAAGAAAAGGTGTTTGATAAAAGGAAGCAGCCGCTTTATTTTCTGCACTATGATTTGGAGGTGAGTTATGTTTGTTCGTAGTTAACATTTTTAACTGAATAGACATAACCACATATAATAAACGTATATAAAAATTACCTTCACATATAGTAAGAAACATGTCCACATATCATCTCCGATGTCCACCGGACTCTCAGTTGCCATGTCAACTGTTTCGGGTTCCCTCTGTTCTCACTGCGCTTGCTGGTTGGCTACCTGATCTAAAATCAGGCATATTTACTGACACACCACACACTGCAGGACATTGTAGGATTGTTGTAAAGGAAAATCTGGGCAAAAAAAAAAGGCTTATATGACCCCCTCACCCCCTCCACACACACACACAGCAAAATTTCCAAGTCTTGACCGGTCCGTGGTAATAAACATGTTGGGGACCACTGCTCTACAGCGTCATTGAATTGCTTCACTCAAGGGACATTCTTTGGAGAGACTTTAAAAGTAAGGTTGAGGTTATGAGCAACTCAATGAACATAATGGGCAAGGGGCTTGGTCTCTGTTATTCTTGCCTGTACGCCTGAATACCCACCACTCATGGTGGTGGCTGCATCAGAGCTCTGTCCACGGTATTTTGATAGATGTAGATAGAGTGCAGGATTTGGTTTTCAAGCTCTGATGCTGATGAGCCTACAGTCGCTTCAAAACCCAAACACACTTAATTGATCTGCATATCTGTTGCAATATCCATGTCATTCTTAACAACAGTTACGTAACGGTGCACTGGCTCAGCTGGTCTGTCTTTGGGGCATCTTGCATACTCTATGATAATGGAATAACACTCGGGCTTTGTTTATTTTATTAATTATTGCAGTTTTCATACATAGTATGTAAATAATCTCATCTTAAATCTGGTGACTTAATTATTTCATTGACCCCTCAGTTCAGTTAGTTTGTTAAATAAGTGTCCAGTTTTGGTAACTTGACTTTTCTTTGCTCTCTTTTTCTTTTTGCTTTCATGCTCCACGTTTGTGCATATATGAAGAGCCACTTGTGTTTTTGCCTGCAAAAATGCCCCACCTTGTTTATAATCTGTTGTTGTGAAAATATCTTTATATTCTTTTTGGGTTATATTTTTCTCTCTGTTAAGTTTTCTCTACTACGTTTGATTGTGTATTTTGTCATTGCATTTGCTGTGAAACTTCTAAACAAGGCTTCTTACAAGTTTTGTGAATCAGACATTTTTTTTCTTCGTAGTAGTTTTGTAGTCCATGCTCAGCTATGCCAAAATTGTAGGTAAACAAGTCAAAATGTTTGGTTCTAGTGTGTATTAACCCACAAGATTCTTTATGTCATCCCCCGGCACCAGATTCTTTTCAAAATGCCTGGTTATTTATTTATTTATTTTTTGTCTCTGTAATGTGCCCACGTCAGTGGGGAAAGTCCATTTGCATAGCACTTATGGATATGTGCCTCAGCAATTTTCCTGAAATACTTTGTCTGATCAAGGTGTCAGCTCCTTCTCTCTATAGAAACAATGGACTTGGCAAAGCAGTTAGCTGCTGATAACACTAAAATGACAAGAAAAGTTCTACACATGAACTTTGTTTTGTCTGTTGACAATGAAGTCTTGGCCTCTGGTTTGATAGTGACGGTGCCTTCTGCTTTTTTTAGCAGTGTGCTAGCTTTTAGTTGACTCAGAGAATATAACTGTATTGCATGTTTTGGATATAATTATTTGGCTTATTTTTGCCGTTTAGTCTTGTGAACACATGATCCAAATGCATTCAGTGACGTTCTCAACACTCATTTTAGAGAACGCCTTAAATATGTCATAGAATTAATATTGTAAAATGCATCTGACATGCATGGACACTATCGTTAAACTGTGCTCCATATCGTAGGTTGCTGTTATGGATGAGGAAGATGTAAAAGTTACACCATTGTAACGCATTAGTTTGAATGCGTAATTCTGCAGATTCGTCTTCATTCTCCTGCTCTGGCTCAGACTCTGGTTCGAACATGTACGGATGTTGGATGGTTTTTGACATCTTTATTAAACTTTGGAATAAAAAGTTTCTCTGTCGGTAGATAATCAAACCACAAAAATGGCCGATCAGGGTGGAGTGAAACGCTTAGCGACTCGGAGGGGTACGGGGCTTGGCTGTCATTCACATTTAAAAAGACCGCATCAAAACGAGTTGTTCTAAAACGCGCCACAGAAAAGGGGTAAACAAGGGACCTGTGGAGCTACAATAACAAAGAATTCACACCAAAGCATTGTAGTTCTGTTTTAAATATGATTTACATGTGAAAAGGAAGGATTTAAATGCCTGATTTGTCCATGTTAACTTATTACTTTTACAGCATAAATTAATTCCCCTTTGGATAAAGCATTTTTTAAGCTAAGTGGAATGGATGTCAAATACTAGCATGCATATGTATGAGCATAACAACTTACAAAAACTAAAGTTTTCTTTGAACTAGTTCTCTGACAGTGTGCAGTTTAGACTGCAGCTGCAAAGGCTCGAGCAGATGAGCTCCATGTTTGTGTTTTGGGTCGTGTGTAGATTTGTATGCTGGCATGCAGTGGCATATGTTTTCGTGCAGATGTGGCTCCACCATCAAAGACCTGCATGTATTTGATGCCGATAAAACACAGGTTTTAGATTTTTGTAGGCAGATCCCGAGTTGCCTCAGAAAAAGCTCCCCGTTGAGCCTGTTGACAGCACAGCTTATGTCCTATTTTTTGCTTGCTGCATCAATGTGATGCATAAACAGATGCCTGAATGTGGTCAAAACCACACACAGACCTCTGCAGCTGTGTTTATGCTCAACTTGGAAGGGCTGCAATATACTGCATGACCTCTAAATGCATCAAAAGTTGGTCATTTTCCAGCGAACATAGTTTTATCTGCATGACTGCACTGACTTCCCACAATCTCTCTTGCTTATTTTTGAACATAATTTTTGTTTTTCATAACCAGTTGCAGCTATAGTTTTGCTTTGTCCTCTTACCATTCTACTTTCATCTTATTTGTCTGTATTACCATCATCAGACAGAAGTAGTCAGCTATTTGATTGATTTAGGATGTTTCTGCACATTGCTGCATTAATTTTTATCCTAATTTGTTTCCCAGTTCCTGCTGCCACCACCATGCTTCACTGTAGGAGTGGTATTGGCCTGGTGATGATCGGTGCCTGGTTTCATTCAAACATGCCACCTGGCATTCACACCAATGAGTTCAATCTTTGTCACATCAGACCTTGGTTCTCATGAACTGAGCGTCCTTCAGGTGTCTTGGCAAACTTCAGACAGTCAAGCATCTTTTATTAAGAAGTGGATTTGGTCTGGAAACTACCACCCAGGCCTGATTGGTGGATTCCATGGAGAAATGATGGAGCTCTGACAGAGTGATGATTGGTTTCCCCAGTCGCTCAGCTTAGACAGCCAACGGTTTGGTGATTCTAAACGTCATCCATTTATGAATGATGGAGGTCACTGAGCTCATTGGGACCTTCAAAGCAGCTCCTTCTGTATCCTTCCCCAGGTTTGTCCTTCAAGACAATTCTCGTTTTTCATGCTGTCCTCTGCCCAGCTAAATTTTGAGTTCCTGTAAAAAATTTTTAAAGAAATGAAAGCCATTTTAAGTCCATTTTTAAAAATCAAATGGACACCAGGATCCTTCTAAATAAATATTTAAAGTAAAAAGGTAACTTGTTTGAGCTACTTTCTTCAAAATAATAATAAAAACGTTTGGATGATAACCACTGACTAAGTCTAAATATTTATATATACTATTAAGAATAGAAATTGTTGTTTAAACTTTGATGTCATGATGATTAAAATACATTTTTAATCCAGCAGTCCTTCGGTTTCCACCTGTCAGTTCTTCTGCTTGTGAACTTCACTTTCATCTCGTCTCCCTCATGTCGTTTATATTAAGGACGGCACTTTTCTGCTTCCTCTTTTGGTGCAGGGTTAACTGAGAGATCTTGTATTTTGTTTAATCTTTTCTTGGTCCCTCCATACTTTGGTAGCCCCAAATCCCAGATGTCTCTGTGCGTCTGTCCATTCTTCTCTTGTCCAGACTTACTCTTTGACCCCAGACTCCATCTTTGAAAAGTTGTTTGAAGTTTCAACTCTCCACTTTCTTGTCTTGTCAAAGAGAAGGACTCAGTGTAATTTACTCTTAATCTTTATATCCCTTCTTTTCGGTAGAAGAGCTCTGTTACTGGCAGATGAAGGGAGGGAAGAAAAGGAAAAGGGAGAAATATAAAGAAGACGACAGGCAAAGGGACAGGCTGGAAAGTGACCTGTGACTGCCCCTAATCAGGATTTTCTTCCCCACTGTCTTTATGCTCTTTCACATCCCTTGTTCTTTTTCTCCATCTTTTTTATTGTTAACTTGCTCACTGAACTTAAAAATGTTTCTTAATGTCCTACATAAAGTGCAGAGGAATTGAATCCCAGATTATCTAAATTTAAACGACACAAAACGTTTGTTTATTAAAAAAAATATTTGAAAGAAGAGTGTGAAGTTCTGAAAAGATATAGCTTCACCTTATTAATTACATGTCAAACTGGCTTTCTGCTTTTTACATTTTGCTCCAACCACCAGTGAGTGTGATGTAGTGAGAAGAGGGGGAGTGGATGTGATGGACATTAGCTAAAGAAACCTGGCCTTTCAGTAATTGTGCTTGCAGCAGAGCAGAGGTCAAAGGTAAATGCCAAATGTGGATGTGTCCTACAATAATGAGTGAGCAAAATTAATCCACATTCCTACATCCTCACATTTGTGGATTCACAATTATGCATGTCATTGGACACACACATCATGATAGTTATGGGTATTAACAAGTTAATTATAAACGGATGCAGCGACATTTTCCCATACGTTTGTAGATTTATGAACATTTTCATGCTCACTCATACAGAATAAGCTCTCATATGAAAACAGTGATTAATTTCCTCTGTCAGCACTACTATAAGATATCTCTGAAAATACACACATTTTTTGTTTTTTGAATGAGATAAAATTTACTTACGATAATATTAAGACTAAAGTTAATTATTAAAGACATGTCTTTAGATATGTCTCAAAGCTTTACTGGACTTTAATTAGGGATGCAAGTTATTGATTGAGTGATGATTAATTGGTAAGCGGACCATTTTCTAAAATTTTGCTTTTGTATGAAGAGACCATCTTTCCATCACATGAAGACGTAAAGTTTTGATAAGCTGAATTAAAAAAAAAAAGCACTTCATTATGTTGTAACAATTTTTGTGTCAACGGTATTAAATACAAACCAATTAACAGAAAATTGTACTGTTCTCTCATTAAAATTTGACATATTTACAAAATATAACAAAATAGGAACCTATTAGGTTACTAATCAGAAAAATGAAAATGATTAAATTTGAAACACTTTATCCCCCTCATACACAGTTTCTGATGAGGACTGGATCTTTGTCATTGAAGTGGACAGAAACTGTGATGAAGCGTTCTGTAGTCTACAAATAGGTGAGTGACACTTTGTGCTGTTGGTTGTGCTTCTAACTCAGCTACCTTCGTCTCTAACCAGGTGGTTATTTTTGCTCTTCAACAAATGTTAAAACCTGGCTTTATGAAGTTCCTTTATTCACAAGAATAATCAAAATTCGTATTAATTTCATAAGTGTTGTACTTTTAAATGTAAATGTTTGCATAAGATTATCTCATGGACAACGTCTGCCATTATTCACTGTAAAGGAGGGCCACCAGTTCATTTTTTTTAATCTGTGGAGAGTATGTTCAATGATTAGCAGTTTGTGCTTTGTTTCTCTTCTGTGCCTGTCTATACTTGCCTTGTTGATATTACCAGCTGAAGAAATTTGGTCATCATTAAGGTTTGTGATATTTATATGAATTTGTCCTGGATGTTAGTCAAAGTGTTGAGCCAAGCGAACCCGACTCATCCCATAAAGCATGGTCACATAGACACAGACACCATGTCATTACAGACTGTGGTTACAGCAGCAATTATCACCTCGCCATAATTTTTTACTGTTGTAATAATCATGTACCACCAACTGTTCTCTGACCTACATAGACTTCAACTTAGTTACTGTCAGATGCAAAATGAGAGCTGTTAAATGAAGGTCAGCTAACATGAGGACAAGTGCATGAGTGCTCTCTCACTCACAGACCGTATAAAACATTTTTTTTTTAAGGAAACCAGTTTCATTTTGTAAAAATATAATACTGGAAGTCCAACATATTGGTTAACAAGCATTTTGCCACGTATGGAAGAAATTACAGGACAATACTGGAATTAAACCTGCTAAACTGAGTACAAATGTGCTGTTTGAAATGCATGTATCAATTTCCTTTAGCTTCAAAATTATGCCGCACTTTGTGGTGCACTATAACATAAAACTAATAATTTTAGTAATCAACTATTGTAATCATCTCCATTCTGCAGATCTGTCATTTAACCACTTAAACCTTTTTATACAGTAATGTAAATACATTAAAATATGTAAATAAACAATTCAGTTCATTTTCTAGGTCATAAAATTGTGTTTTCAGCCTAAAATACAATAACAGCATTTCTTTGGTGAGTGGTTTATCATTTGTTGCAAAGGATGCAGCTGAAGCTAAAAGAAATAATTCTAGGATCAAGATGTGAAAAGCTCTACTTTCTACTCAACTTAACATCAGTAAAGTAAAGGGCTAATCTGTTCTGTTTTTTTGTTTTTTTTTGGATTAACCATTTAATAATTGGATAGAAAAAGGTGCTTAATAGGATATTTCTTATACATAATTTAGACTATGTAAAACTAAAACTCACTCGAGGAGCTCTTGGTTAAAAAAAAAAACAACAAATTTTAAATATATCTAATTGCAAGTTGTATAGTTTTGGCTTACTTGTTAATTCTGACATATTTCATCAAATTAGTCTGTGTAGTTGTAACATGGTAAAATTTGAAATGCATGTATTTCAAATTATTCATATAGAGGCTATATGAATAATCCTTTTTGCAAGGCATTCAGAAAGTAGTGTAGTTTTTGCCGTCAGTTTTTTAGCATATCACTGAGGACAAACTCAGTTCTCCAGCAAGAATGATAAAATTGCTTTCTGCAATTATCAGCGTGACCTATTACCACTCAGAATTTCTCTACATGTTTCTTTTGTTCTGATTTAGAAAATTAGATCACTCTACTAAAAGAATTGTGGCTTTGCATGGGTCTAAGTAGGCTGTTTCATAACTGCATGTTCTCGATGAGCCAAGAAGAATGTTTTCAAAAGTAGAACAAGGTTTTTAATGGCCTATTAGATACCACACTGCTGCACAGCCATTAAAAAATATGAACAAGATTTTATAACAGTGTCCTTATCATTGCTGCAGTCTTTTCCAGATACTAAGTAATAGATACAGGAGTCACATTTTGAATATATTGTAAATGATGGGCCTGTTTGATTGCATTTTACCTTAGAATTGCAATTTGTGTCAGCATGGTTTCTGTGCAAGGGCCTGTATTTTATGTCAGAGAATAATCTTTTTGTGAAACTTTGACCTCTCTAGTGTCTGAAATAATGAGAGTGCTACCTAACGTATTTATGTTTCTATGTATTCCCTTAGGAAAACCAAATAAGTGTGAATCACTTCTTTGCTCAATGTGAAAATAATTTTGCTGTTTGATGAAATAAATGCTGTCTGACAATTCTTTTTAGATGTTGCTAAAAATAAATCCTTTAGGTAAAAACTGCTTCTCCCACATGCTGTTAGTATCAGCAGCTCCAGCTGCCTTCTTCCTCGTGTTCTTCACATCACCATATGAATACATTTGAATGAGCAATAGTAAAGGGGTGAGTGCCAATTCATAAATTCCTGCATTCAGAGTAAACAAAACATGCAACAACAAAAAAAAGCAAAACAGTAGTATGTGACGAAACCACTTACAGGCATCCCCAGGCAAAAGTGTCTTGGCACAAGCAAAAATAAGCACAGAGTAATGGATTTTAAATTTGTGAAATTGAAGTTTGCAATGTCAAAACGGCCCACACAAAAGGTCTCACAATGGCACGCATGAAACAGCTTTAAGCAAACAAGCTCTACTGCAACGGAAACTGAAGAAGGGTTGAAAGAAGTCCTTTCATGCATAACTCATCAAGCCAACAGTACTGTTCTCTTATCATTACTCAGCTACCTAATGTTTTGTGATGTCATTCATAATGCAGCAAGAGCAAAGAGAATGCCATGAGCCTGCATTTATTAATATTTATGTGTCTCATAACCTTGAGAGATGCTGAGATATCACTAGCCAGGACTTTTACCTAAACATGACATAGGCATAGTGATATTTGTAAAAAAGTCTTCAATGTTATCATTTGCGCATCAAATGTTTGGGCTTCAATCATGTTTCTCTGTACATTTTTTTAATAACTTGACAAATGACTGCATTATTAACAGTCATTTCTAGAGGTTTCTATTTGAAATTATTTACTTAGAAATTTTTAATTTGATTACTTCTATATTTGAAGCCATCTTGATTAAGAAAGCATACATAAAACATGCCACACATCAATGACAAGAAAATATTAAAAATAAAATTAAAAAAATATTATATGCTGAGCATTCCATCAATACAAATGTAGGGAATACACATTAAGGAATGAAGGAAAAAGTGATTAAATAGCAGCAGGTAAAAAGCCTTTAGTGTTGATTACTGTGCAGACAGTCGTTGGGCAGCAGCATGGAGATGGAACGATTTAATGATAATAAAAATCTACAAGCAAGACACAATAACAAGACAAGAAACGGGTCAGGATTCAATCAAAGAATCAGACAAGGAACATCGAAAACCGATCAGGTTAAATACGGAGCAGGTTTGATTAGTACATGAAAACGAAGTCAGTCTAGTTAGGGGAAGTCTGAACAACTGAGGAAAAGTAATGAGCAGGGAAAGACTAAAGGTGTGTTCGCACCGGGCATATTTAGTGCGCTTTAAACAGACCAAAATTTGTCTCCCCTGTCGGTCCACACCTTTTGTAGAGTTGTGAATACTCAAGCTAATCCTGGTGCGGACCAAACATCCGGACTGAGACCCACTTTTTGAGGTGGTCTCAGTCTGCTTCTATGCCAACTCTGGTGCAGTTCACTTCTGGTGTGAACACAAACCAACATTAATCCAAACCGACTAGAGAAAATATAAGTCATTTTGGCTTCATAAGCCATCTTTGCTGGACATTACGATCAAAATTAGACCTTCAGTGTTGCTAACGCTACCATCACATGTTCTGATTGAACTCTTTTGACTGAACTGAAAAAACAGTCCTAGAGGTTTGGAAGAGAGAACATCATGGTGTGCTGTTGTTTTTCTGCATACAGTGCTGGGTCCACATAGTTCTGTCATACAACTTAATAAGTTGAGAACTCTATTGAGACACTCTTATTAAAACACAAAAGTACACAACATTTTTTTCAGCAAAACAAAAATCTCAAAGAGATAGAGGAAATTCCATATTGATTTCAGAAGAGGAAGAAATAAAGGTACTTGAATAGCCCAGTCTAATGGTTGATTCAAACTGAAAGAAATACTGTAGATGAGTTTGTAGAAGAAAGTTGTTTCACTTTGCTACATTTAGCTTAATGTACAGACTAATTTGTTTTCATTTTTGCTTATGTGGATTACTTGAGATGTTATTGTTAATGAAAATGTTGCTAAAACCATTTTTGAACAAAGTTTGACTTCTATGCATGGAGAATATGTGTTATCCATTCATATAGCTATTCTATAATAATAATAACTACTGCATGTGTGCTTTTAAAAACACATACATGCTTTGGACTGTGTTTATGAATGTGTTTGTATATTATCTGCTCATGTGTGGTGCAGCTCCCTGCTGTTTTGTAATTAAAACTGAAGTCTAGTCTAATTCTCCTTACTTTGCAGTTCTGGAGGTTAATTGCAAAAACTATGTTGCCCCTGGCAATCTCTCTACCATTTTAGTACTTTACTATGCAAACTACCGGGAAGATTGTTTGGAGTAAATGAGAGGATGTGGAGATGCAGTAATAACAACACCATTATCCTCCTGGTACATGAAGAGAACAGGGTGAGATAGGGTAACTAGTTAGCCTCCATGCAAATATTAGTGAGGGCATAAGAAATGCTAATGGTAAAAAAAAGATGCTTACACATAGTTTTATTGATTAATTTGCTGTGCCTGTTTGCAAGTCTGTGTGCAGTTATCTGGAAAAAAATGGGTCTTGCACTGTAGGTGAGAGGAAATTAAAGTAAAAGATAGATGTTCAGTACTGTACAAAAACCCCTAAAGGGTTTTCTCTTCTTATACCAGCAGGAAGGTGGGTCATCAAAAAAATCATAAGCCACAAAAAACTCAAATGGATATCAGTTCACTGTATTTTAATTTTATTGGATCATTTTTTCAAAGCAACAAAAATGCCTAATCCTTTCAAAGCACTGTAGAAGTTGTTCTCAGACAGAAGGCTCAATGATTCTTATTAGCAATGACTTTGCATTCGATACAAGAATTGCCTACCCTGGCATGTGTTCACAGTACGCAGTTAAAGCAGTTGCTCTGCAATGTGTCCACTAAAATTCTTGCCATGCAACTCTGTGATTGACATCTCCACAGTGAGAAAGTGGGCGGCAGAAAGACCAGATATTACTGTGGAGGTCAGGGTTGAGCAGAGTGAGCAATCACTTCTATCTGTGTATGAGTGTGTTTAGGTGTGTGCTTCTGGCCTTTTTTGGGAGATTCCGTATCTACCTTCCCCTTGCAATTTCCTCTTTGCAATGATACACATTTTGGCAAACGATACCACTTGCTATTGAATTGTAAAGATAATATTTAATACTGTTTGATGCATTGTGTTTTCAGCATCATTTAAGAAAAGGAAACGGTTAAAGAAACTGATGTAAACAGACAGGATAGATTGGTGCATGAAGCTAATTTGCACCATCATTTTCATGGAGGTTTTTCACATTAAATTAGGATTTTAGAATATGAGTTTGTTCTTCTATTACCTCCTTTTTGTGTACATAGATCAAATTTGACCATTTTTTCTAAATCTATGATTAGTCAAGTACATTAAAATGGGAGGCAAAATGTTTTAAACAGACAAGTGTTGGGGAAAGGTTTCATATTTCATTATAAAACCCAAGATTGCAAAAAAATTGGACAAAAGATTATTTACAAAAAAACAGAAAATCACCAAATACATGCCTTCTCTTTGGCTGCTGGCCTGCCTCTCAAGTGGACCACCATGGCACCGTAAAAGAAAAAAACCAAAAACATTTCTTCAAATGAATTATCCACATGTACAATTAATTAACAGCGCATGAACCACAATAGACAGAGTGGACTATTTATATATCTCTGGCAAATGTTGCATGTGAGGATCTAGTAATTTAGAGTTGTAAGACACTTCATTTGTGCCCGAGATTCAACCTCTGTTATTTTTCTTTTGGTTGACTGTTACATGCTCATGAATAAGTCCATTTATTTATTTATTTATTTTCTTTGCCAATGAAAGTAGATTCATAATTAACAGACACTGCAGTGCATGATCAGTTTTCTTTGAGTTAAAAAGTGGGTGAGGATACTGTTCAGGCACCTGGGAGGAAGAGATTTTTCATCATGTTATTAATAAAACAGATATTAATATCATCTTCTTCGTTGTCAGTATAGGAAAACTGTAGGTCCAAAGAATGGTGTAAAAAATTAGTTACAGACTATCTTTGGTCTTATAACTAAGCAGGGATCTGCAAACGGGACTTTTTATGTGGGACTAATTCATTTGTGTTGAATACTGAAACCAAGGTAGCTATCGTATCATAAAGATTAAAAAAGAAAGTTGGGTTCTTTTTCTCGCTTTTGTACAATCTAGTAGACTCATCATCAATTTTCAAAACATCATCTAATTAGTCAAAGTCCTTCAGTAAATGCATGTTGCTGTGTGACTGGCACAGAGGAGCAGAATATCTTGACATCCCTCATAAATGCTAACATCGATTGATTGTGCAAGTAAATAGTAAAAGGAAGAAAGGATTTGTGAAAAAACAGACAGAGCATTCCGTATTGCTGCCATTATTCTTAAACACCTTTAACTGCCTCCTCTAATTGGACTTTCATCTAAGCCCACCTTAGTCTGTTCCCATGATTAGCACAAGTCAAACATGCCATTAATGTGTGTGTGTGTTAGAGGGAGGGAGCTGATAGAGACGTGCGAATTGTCAAGTGGTTTGAGCAAAGCTTTTTGCTGCTAGCTCATTTGTCTTTATCATCAGCAATCAGAATGCCCCCCCCAAAGGAGACAGTTTTAAACGTTTAGTTGGACCAACTAATAAATCCATATATGCTCCCATCACACATATCAAAGTCAAAAACTGAATTTTGAAGCTTGATTACCTATGACAATCATAAAAATGGCTCAATGAATCTCCAACTGATAGGAGCACATACACATAGTTATGTACAGAAATGTTTCCAACTCAAATGTGTTGCTACACAACAATGAATTATTTCTAGCTGTTGACAGTCAGCGTGATAACCCTGCTGCATAATTTATCAGTACTAATAGCTACCTGCCTGTGCTTTTAGCTATTCTCAGAAATAAAGTGTGGACTTAGAAAACCAGTTTTTACTGTATGTATAAATGTTGAGAAACGGAATGAAAAATCAAAATTAAATTAATGAAACTGGGCAATATGCTTTTCCCTTATGACTTTGTAAAACAATATGGATAATGCATGCAAGACTAGGACTGCATCAGACTGCAGTTCATATAGGTCCGCAATTGCCCTAGTTTGGGTGATCAGCAAAACTTTAGAATGATTGTCCAAACGACTAATGAAAAAGTTTAGAGGGAAGAGGAATGACCAGGAGTCAACTGGATCATTGGCCACCGTGGATGCCAGGAAATTTGAAGCCTCTGTAGGCTCTGCCTCCCCCTCTTGAGGCTACCATCAGGTGAATTAGTTCAGGCTGGTCCTGATAACTCACCAATACGTCATGAGGAAGTTAAGCTGGGTGTTATTCAGTAGGTCAGCAGTTACCTGGTAATCAGGTAAGCAAATCAAATATTGCCCTGAGTATTTACATACCGTATTTTTCTAACTACTGTTTGTTTGCCAAATTATGTTTTTTTATAATTTGGCTGGTCTTGTGACTTTTTTTTCCTTCTTCATGACACATTTTTTGACTGATGCATTAAATTAAACATACTAGGCTGAGTCTGACAGAAATAATAACCAACAATACACAATATATCTGCATCTGCAGACTGAAGAGGTGCATCTTTAGTTTGTTTTTAAAAACATCCTCTCTGTTGCTCTTTGGTCCTCAGGAGGGATGTTCCACAGCTAAAGGCCATGGTAAGAAAAATATGCCTCACCCTGTGTTTTGGTTGTCACTTTAAGTATAAACAAAACATGATCTCCAGAAGACCTAAGGGGTCTTGAAGGCTTAAGGACAAAAACAAATCTGACAAATAGAGCAGGCTAAGACCATCATGAACTATGGATACAATAAAATCAATTCTAACACTTAAATTTAATTGAAAGAATACTATGGGTCTTAATTGTGCCGCTTGAAATATTTCACTGCTAGAAAATCAGTGCATTGGTTTAGAAATTTTCCCTTGGACTTTTTGTAATCCAGGAATCATTTGAGGAAGCATTTCAGCTCAAACATTCAGTCGGCTGTTATTTACCAAGGTTAATGGTTAGGTCCTTACCATTAACGTGGCTTATTATAATGTAAAATTATAAAAACGAGACATTGCAGACACAACTCAGAAATTGTAGTGGTAAAATTATGATCCGTCAGATGACTTCCCGTCACTGTATTAAGACTAAACAGGGTTTGTTTTATCATTTCTTAAGCACTTTACCTATTAAATCTTTGACCCTCTTTACATTTCATCCAGTTCTTTAACAGCGAGGCGTCTTTATCTTTCCATGGACTGTGTATCTGTAAAATCCGGATTTCTGACATACATGCTAAGCCTGAGGAGAAAATAAATGGATCTGAACTTACTGGCTTTAAAGTTAATGCAAGCCAGCAAGATCTGCTTTGAATGTTCAAACAGTCCTACATAATTCAGATAGCTTGACTTTGCTTCTCACCACATCATTTAAAGAACAGTCTACAAAGAACTCACTTGGCTTGCTTCAAGTTTTGCTGAAGAAGGAAAACTATTTGTGCCTGAAAGAATTGTAGTAGAAGTTATTGGCAGCAGTAAAATGGTGAAAAGTGTAAAAGGCCCAGTGTTGGAGGAAAGCACAGAATGTGTTAGTTACATGGCAACTTGAATTTGAGTGGTCTTCATCCGGGAAATCAGGGTGGCACATTGGTGTAATGAAGAGCTGGCCTATGCTACATAGTGAATTGAATTATAATTGTCCTGGGATTGAAATTCAGGGAAGCATTTCTTGGGGTTTAGCTTAGGCAAAAGGGTAATCAGTCAAAACAGCTGTTCACCAAAAGTTATAGAGAAAAAAATTGAATCTGACCAAACAGGATCTGCACACTGTGAAAGTTCAGGAACACCAATGAAACTTCTCAGGTTGTCATTGAAAATGCTTTCTATTAGGTATGCATTTTCACTGCAGAACTACGCTCCCTCGATTTAAAATGGGAAAGTGGAAAAAGTAATTTAATTTTGCTATGGGTTATCAAGATTATTGAAAGGGAAAGTAATTAAATGAAGACCTGGGACTAAGTTTTTTTTTTTTTTTTTTTTTTTTTTTCCCCAAAACCATTTCTGAGTCTGCTACAATTTACCTGCACTGTCAAGTTAGTTTAACATCTAGCTTTGACTTGGGGAGAGCTGGTGTGTGAGCATGTTTCAAAATGTGGCCAATTTTAAAAAGAAACAACTAAACATTACTCTGACATGTCCTTCTAAAACACATTACAAATGCCTTTTGTTCAGTGTCCTTCAAATGTGAGTGTACAAACTTGAATTAGGAGTGACATTAATAATTTAAGAATTAATTACACAATGTAAAGTGATGTTTCATAAACCCTTTGACTTGTCCTTAGAGATTTGGACATCTCTGATATATTATTTACAAGAGGTTCGCTGACTTTTTTTTCTCTCTTACAGATACCAGTTCGGAGCTCAATCCATGTTAAATATTCATTACTCTAAAGATATGGATAAGCCAAGAGTAATGACATCTTAACTGTCACACATACTTTGTAAACGGATCACCACACAGAGCTGACCACCGAAATGGAGTGGCATGTTTTTGCAAAGATTAATTAAAAACCTTAACATAAATATGTAGACTATTTATAAAGCAAATATTTTTGCTTCTTTGTCAGTCTGCTATTGGTGGTAGTTTGAACAACAAACATTATTTTGTTTGCTATAAATTAAGTTTTAGATTACATAAATAAACTAAAACTTGCAACTAAAATACAACATTTCTATTTCATATTTTCCAGTTAACCAACTCATTTGGGGAACCAGAGAGAACTTCAACATGTTAGGAAATAACACTTAGCACCCTCCACACTTACTGGCATAACTAGTAAATGTGTGGAAAAATTCAGTTTCAGGGTCATATCACACTTTGCAATTGTAAATAATTTGTAGCACATTGACTTAGGTCTCAATAAATGTCTATTGTATTGTTGGCTGGTCATAATTGTAAGCTACACTGCTGCCACAGTTACCGGCAACTCAATAATTTTTATAAGGTGAATGCAACTGAAGCATTTTAAAAATTCCCATTTGTACAGAATAGAGAACTTTGGAACAAGACATTCAATGATGGCAACAAAAACAGCAAATCATAATCTTATTCAATAAATTATATGAACCACTAAAACATATATGCAATGATAGGTTTGGTTTGGGCTATAAATACCTATAAATAGTTGCTTAGGGCCATTATTATCTAGTAATTTAAGTCAAAATTACTTAAATTACCGACAGGCACCACCTGATATCTATAAAGTAATAAGTAGTTCACTCTCTGTTATAATCTATAAATAGCTGCATGTCTTAGGTATTGAAATGCCAGTTGATGAAGGGATTATTTCAACGCTGGAAATTCTTCAACAGCAATGCACTATTCATGTATGGAATACATGATATAAGGGAAAAGAACCTCAATATGCAAACAAAAATTATTCAATCTTGTTAAATATTTCAATCAATAAACTCACTAAGTTTGTAACACTCAACAAAACTACTGAGTAAAAGATGAAAGAATAACAAAAACAAATAAACTGCTAAAAGTAAAAATATGCAAGGGTTGACACAATATAAATTGATTGAGAATATATGCTTTATGCATAATTATGCAATCAAAGGTGGTTTGTCATTCCTTTGCCAGGTGACAGGTCCGTTATCCTGATTCTTAAGTCTGACTCTGTGACATCCTTAAGCCTTTATGCCTTTGCTTCTGCTGCATAGTAATGATATTTACAGGGGACATCTGGACCTTGGGTCACCTCTTGTCACTTTGGTCAACAACAACAATACAACTGGAACTAATCTGGACTGAATTTAAGAACAGTCAGTAAGTGAATACTGAGAGCCACACAGACACAGCATAAGTGTACTGATGAACTGTATAAACATAATAGTTTAGTCAAAATTATATTTTGTGTGGAAACCAAGCATCCACGCACAAAATATTTAATGCTGAAACCTCACAATTATTTTCGTTAACATAGCATCACAGTTGATAAAGCTGACACCTTGACAGTTTTTGATAAGTGATTAAAAGGTAAAAAAAAATTTTTTTTTTTCAAAGAGCATTAAGAGTGAACAGAACATTTACAATGCGTCTGTTTATAGAATAGGTCTAGCTTGTAACGCAAGCAAATCAGTAAATTAATTATTTAGACCACACTTTATCATTGTTTCATACATATGATTATAGCAGCTTTTGATACTTTCCAAAATTGAATCCAGCTTTTAAAATAACATTTAGAGCTACTCACCAGGATATTGTAAAAAAGTGAAATCTGTGTTTGCCCATGCATTACAATTTCACCAGTCATCTTGGCAGAAGAACCTCATCACAAACTAAAACTCAAATGTAAACATGCTGAGTGCTTCAATGTATTCCAATACTCCAGCGAGATACTTGCTCATTATGCTGTATATGCTGGCTGCCTACATTCTTAAACTGAGGCCAGTGCTGTGAGCCCACAAGAGGATTTAGTACCGGCTCCCTCATTGCTTCTTATTTCTCCAACTCAGCCAGGGATTGACTGCTTCTGATGGCAGTCTGGCCACCTCATCTTGGAGCTGAAAAATCAAACACATCACCATGTTTTATGCATAAATACATAAACAGTCACACAAGCAGGAGGAAAACACACATACAGCTGCCTGTTAACCCCCTAAACACACAGACATCAACTAATACTCAGTCGTATGAATTATGAAGATGCAGACTGGAGCAATTAGGTAAAAGAAATTAGATGACTCGGCACTGCCATGAGCCACTCTTATGGCTGGAGCTACACGCACACAGAAAATTAAACCTACACACATATAAACACACAGTTTTGGCTCAGATATGTAACAAGATGGCACCTCTTGTTGAATTGATATCAATAATTGGCCGAAGAGTTATTTACACTCCCCTTTAATCAGAGGGAACAGATGGCTCTAAGGTTTGTGAACTGTGTCCATCGTTTTAACCAAGTACCAAGTCCTGGCATTGGGAGAGGGGAAGCTTTCTACTGGACAGCTGGGGAAGTTAAGTGAAGGGAACAATACACAATAGCTGCAGTCCATTGTTTTAGCTCATTTTTTACGACATTTTAGTAAACTAATGGCTTATATTTATTGAAAAGCAAAGCTAATATAAATTTAAACTCATTGGTTAGCACAATAACAAGAAATTCATCAATTTTATTTGTCTATTTCTGTTAGAACAAGTTAATTAAAAAAAAAAAGTTAAATTAAAAGCAGTGATAAGGTATGGAAGCGGTATCACTAGTAAGTGCTGACTTGTAGAAAAGAAAATGGAAAACGTATATATTTTAACACACAACCTTTTTGCCAGCAACTTCTGGCCTAATGCCTCAGCCAAGTTATTTTCTCATAAAAGCAATTTTGTAGTATTATTTTGTATTATTAGTTTTGGCTATGAAGGGAACTATAAAAATACTGAAGCAGGTAACTTGTCTGGGTCATCATAAAATCTCACTGAGTTAACTTTTCTTTTTTTTTTCTTTTTTTACTATGGCATTTTAGAATGTCGTTTTCATTCACAATTTATTGAAATTGAATTGCCACCGCCAGCAAGAGTATGCACCAGCGTTACTACTCGTACTTTGATCTGTGTTTTACTTTGACCAAAATAATTATAGTGCAAACAGATATTATCTGAGAACTGTCTAGAAAAGCTTAACAAACAAAACAGGAGGGGGGGAAGATAAACAGAAAGTGTTTTTGTAAGAAGGACACAACCGTCAAAGTATTTTTCTGAATTATCCACATGCCCGGATGCACAAACTGAGTTTTGGTTTTCTTTCTGCAAACAAAATATCTGCTTAGAAGAATCATTTTGGACATGGCTATGACACTTGTAAGTTCTGAAATAAGAATTCAACTTATGTCACATTTCCTACAGTCAACATTGTATGCTTTAATTTTTTTATTTATTTATTTTTTTTATGTCATGTTGTGTCTTTGTTGTTTCTTTCTCCCTTATGGCACACTCTTCATACCTTGTCATTTTCATTCATGTCATGTTTTTTTTTTCTTCAAAAATGACATGAAATTAAAATGTATCCATACTTTCATGTTTTAATCCTTGGATGACTTCACATTCGCCCTCTATGTGTTTGTATCATTTGGCCCCAGGAGTTACACTTAGAGAACGAATTTCATGTTTCCAATCTCTTTTTAAGCATCCTCTCACAGTAACGGTTGACAGTTGCTTTGAGGTATTTTCCCTTTTCACACTTTCACACAAACCAGCCCCCACCAATTTTACAGACCTCATGCACAAACACAAATACACGCAAATAAATACCAGCACTCTAATCCTGAGCTGAGAGTTGGAATTGCAGTAATACATTTCTATAGAACTGCTCTAGACAGCAAATTGCATAAATGCAACTTGGGGAAAATAAAAACCTTTATATTGTTTGGGGGATTAAATCTTCCTTCTAAGCCCAGATCAAATTTTCGATTGTTCCTGCTGCTGCTTCGAAGTGAAGCAAATACACACCGATTCACACACAGTTTGATTATATGGATTAATCCAGCTGACTTTTTTTGTCAACTACCCCACATTCTCAACTTTTATTACAATATATATGGCGTTTGGCCATATATTTATGAATATTTCAGCATAATCTGAAAACTCTTAAGTTTTCTATTCCATGCTGGAACCCTATTCCATGCTGTTGCATGAGATTCCCATGTCCACTAGTACATATTTTTAAATACTTTCTCTACCACCTTAATTTCCGGTGGATTAGCTATAGTCTATTTATCAGTCTGGATCCAGAATCCCTAATCATAACTGTATCATCCCTTAAATACCAGTGTCGGTGGTGGCCGTCCCTTTGACTGTGGGACTTGCATACTCAGCATAGATGTTCCTGCACCCTATTCCAACCAATTGACTACAAAGCTATGTATGCTTCTCCTGCCAGCATTCCACATCCAGTTACCACTGTATATTATGGACTGCTTCAGGGTCATCTCTGCATGGACTACATCTTAAGCTGTGTCTAATGGTACATCTCATGTCTTTCCATACTGGTCCTGGTTCTCTTGTCACACTGGGTGTTTGCTGTCTGAGACATTCACTTCAGTTTCAGTTTTTTAAGATCCTTTTTTTAGCATGAGTGACCCTTTTGAGAGTTACCGGATATGTGCAGAGAGATAAAATATTTAATTGAAGCTGAAATGTTCACTTCAGTAGATTCACTCACTATTGTAAGTAGGCACAGAATTATAAGAAAGTGATGTGCTTAAAGCTGACATGTTTGTTTTTTGTTTGCTGTTAGCCTTAATCATCCAATGAAATGGCAAAGCCAGCTTTTCACCCTCCTACACAATTCTTGTTTAAAAGTCCAAGACACAATTTCAAACATAAATCATAAATGTCTATTTTGTCCACTACATATCCCCAAAATAGCTACTAAATACAAGAACATGGATGAATGTTGAGTAAGGGCTTCTCAGTGTAGTTTCCCAGTCATCAGAAGTTCGGCTCTGTGGCATTTGGTCATCTCCCCTTCTTTACCAAAGCCCTGCTGTAAGCTCTTTGAGTGCTGTAAAGGCTCTGTGCTCTTCTTTATACAACTTCTCTACACTTGCAAGTTGCTTTGGATGAAAGTGTTTGCTAAATCAATGTGGTAAGCACACATGCACACAAAAATTGTATCTGTACACTGCTCAAATGCTACAACCATGGTGTGATGATAAACAGCTAATGCCGCTCATGTCAGAAGGGGACCGTCTGCCTGCAGTGGAAAAAGCTAAATAAAAGGATTTAGTCCCCAGATCAGAAATGTTTAGAACAGCAGGGTAATGATAAATGTTTTCAGAATTGTTTCATGTTTTTCCATATCAATTCAAGCATTGTAGACATTAGAGCCAGTGCCTTACAGTAGGGTTCAAATTCTTTGAACTTTAGCATTTTGCCATATGCGAAGCAAAAACCTAATGGCATTTAGATTAGATTTTATGTTATATACCAGCAAAAGGTGTGAATTAAGAAGGGTAATTAAGAGCCACATTGTTAAAATTTTCTTACAATTAAAAATCTAAAAAGCAACAAATGGTGGACTTTTGTAGCTTCAGATATTTTGGGGCACACATTTCTAGAAACATTTTTGTCCAGACACAGTGAGATTGGATAGAAACATGTTTACATATAATTTTCAAGTTTGCCACAGATTCTCAAAAAGATGTAGGCCTGGACTTTACCAGGGCCATTTTGACACGTAAATATGCTTCCTTGTACCAATGGAAGAAATCCCATGGCATCATACTTCCATCTCTGTATTTCTAAATATAATATGGGGATAGTGTGTTCTGTATATATTTGTATAAGCTTTCTGCCTACACATTTTGAATGTAAACCAGAAAGATCCATTTGGTGCATCTTTTTGTGTATGCTCTCTCAGAGTGTGTGTAACTCTATGTGGCCTGTCTGTTTAGGTGGACATCTTTACCTTTAGGTTTGCAGCTCTCTCATACATTTTATATTTTTGAATGGCACTATGAATTCAGTAACCTTTTGAAAAGGCTGCACTGGATTGATTACACGTTTTAGATTTTCAGTTGTAAGAAATCTTAAATCGCATAAGCACGTCTTATAATCCTACTTAAATGCACTAACATTAGGAGCTGTTATTATATTTCAAAGGCAAGCATACATGTGTTTTGTGATTATTTTGTGAATTTCATTTTATTGGGATAGCTCACATTACTTGTTTAGAAAAAGAAAAACACGTTTAAATATTGTGTGGATGTATTTTGTGTGCTTGGTCACGTGAAGAAAGCGATACAACCGATTTCAAAGCGTGGTTTGCTTTGAGGTTTGAGCTTAGAATGCATCTGATTCTCACTGGTCCAAAAATTAAGGCTAACATAAATGAAACCTGAACAGGACAATTAATGATATGGTGACCAAGACCTCAGACTGAATTAACGAAACTTTTATTGTATCTGTGAAAACACAAAATTGAGTATTTCAATGAGTTTTTTGATCCCCATATAATTAGAAAAGGATTAAAATGTCACTAAATGGACTGATAAAACCTGTACTGAATTATTGTTCACTGGTTACGTATTTTTAGAACAAAGTTTATGTGTGAAGCTTTTTATTTCTGGAAGTAACAATGGGCTTTACTAGCTTCAGCTAACTTGCTTTTAAAATCGTTCTTCTCATTCTTGTTAATCCAATATTGTGCATAGTCTCATTTTGGAAGATGAATGCATTTTCACACCCCTACAATTTGACCTCAGAATGTAGACTCACTGAATACGATTAACCTTTCTTTCAAATTCAAACCTTTGAGACTTTATTTCTCTGCAGTTACTTTCATCTCTTTTCCCATGTGGAAAATTGAGCTTTGAACACAAATAACTAAAGTAGCTAAAGTTTCATATGAAGGAGGACATATTTTCAGGGTAATGGAAAATGAAAATGTTTCATTTTTTATTTCTTCTCAAGAAAAGGAAAACAGAACAAGAATGAAGGCCTAATACAATTAATTGTTGGGTTAATTGTGATGAATTGAAACAATGATCAGCTAATTTATTAATCAGTAATTAGCAGGAGTACACCTAAAAAGACTAAATGGACATGTGCTGAAAGAACAACATACTCATGGTGGCAGTTAAGCCAAAGCTACTTAAAAAACCTGTACATTTTGCAATTAGGATGAAAAATATTTGTCTCTAAATTTGTTCTACCCAAAACTCAAGTGTAATAGCTTTTGCTTCACATTGTTCAAACTCTGTAAGAAAAAAAAAAGAATAAGTAAATCTCCTATTAAGCACAATTTACTATCCATAAATCGGTTGATTGAAAAAAAAAATTGAAAAAAAAAAATATCTACAGATTAGCACACTGTACTGATATTAAGTCAAGCAAAGGGCTGAGCTTTTCACATGCTTAAGTTAACTTTTTAGCTGTGGATGCATCCTTTATGTGCACTAAAGAAATGCTGTTGTTGTACTTTAGACAATATGTTATTTTATTTAAAAAAGGAGTCAAATTTGTTTATTTGCATTTTAGTGTATTACTAAAATATTTGTCAGGTGCAACCGTATAAAATTGATTCAAACAAACCATTGTTTATTGACCAAAATTGAAAAGACAGTCGCCCTGTCTGAGGACTCAGTGTGACTGGTGTGTTTTCAAATGTTTAGCTGAATGACGGGGGTCCTTATTTAGTAATTCAGGGAAAAGAAGAACATAATTCCTGTGTGCTTAGACCAAAGAAATTACAGTTATTTTTCTTGGTGGTGGGATAACGAAGACGTTTCTCCATAGTGCTGGCCAGGCTATTTTGTGGTAGTGCAAAGGTCTTCCTGTTAAACATCTTCAAAGAGCAGAAGGACGGGATTTATTAATGTGTCGAAAGGGTTTCAGTGGGACTGTTTGTTGTGGCGCTGAATAACTTTCTGAATAAATGGAAGTACGTTTGCCCTTTATCAATGTGCACAGTCACAGAAGACCACTTTTTGCTTCATTACAGTCAGAGGTTGAGGCTTATCTTAGTGAATTCTTTACCAACATAAAACAAACATTATGACAAACGGGTGTTACCTGTCATATTTCTAATTGGCTATAAGTTTGTCTAATTTTTATATTTGTCTACGCATTCACTGGAATGAAGATCAGGAATTACAAAATATACAAAATTATACAATTTGAAGTAACCTGGCTGTGAAGATCTTCTTTGTAAAATGGCTATCAAAGAAGGGTACACAAAAAAAAGAAAAAAATTAAATACTAAAAAGCTGTGACCTGCAGGAAAGCTCTGCTTTGTCCTCTTATTGAATTTATGGACCAAATTTACATAAGAAATATTTGGGTTCCACAAATAATTTGTGAAGCCTATAAAATGCAGAGTGAGTGGGAACAGCAAGCCAACCCCATCCAATACAACAGAGCCTTCTTCCCAATAAGGCATCATTAGCATGAATGAGTTGGTATGAGGGTCCCTCACTGCTGAAAAACTTTCTTGGTCTTTCTTTGGATCTTTGCTGAATGTTGCTATACCAAATCCACAGGCACACACCAATAAATAATTGCAAAGAACATTTATTTCAGGAATTTATTTGAAAAGTGAAATTCGCATATTAGATTCATGACACACTCATATGTGTATTTTGAAATATTTCCCTTTCTGTTAATATCAATGACGATGGCATGCAGTGAATTCACTTAAAAAACCAGAAATTCACTTAATCAGAAAATTAGAATGTAGTATGAAAGCAACAAAGCAATAACTTAAAAAAGAGTTATGTCATTGCTCAACAACTTAAGAGTTGTTGAGCATTAGTTATTACAAGGATATGCCACAAAACGTCATTGCCAAAAGAAACTTGCTATTCACAAAATGGAGCATTCAATTTGGTGATGTCAGTTTGAAAGGATATAATGAGGAAGAAAAGGGTGCAGAAGAGATGAGAATAGTCACAACCTTGAGAGAAATGTGACGCAAAGCTCATTGAAGAGTTTAAGAAGATTCATAAGATGTAAACTGTTAGAATCAGTGCTTGCAGAATCAGGAAACATATCTTTGATTGGAGCTATTGATACCATATTTCTTGAAAAAAAAAAAAAAAAATAGTCCTAATTCGGAAACATCTGAAGCACTTCTGAATCTAAATGCAGCACATTTCAGAAGAATATTAGTTAGAAAGAAGTCATTATCCAAAATCAGTCTAATAGTCTCACTGGTATTTATATTCAGTTCAAAACAGTTTATATGTTTCCAAATCACAATGTGTGTTTTATCAATGGACTTGAGAACAAAAAGTCAATTCAATCATAAAGATAGATTCAATGTCAAAAACATACATTCTAAGTGATGCTAGTTATTAAATTATCCAGTCAAGTTTATTTAACATTTAGTTTGAAAAAAGCTTGTCTGAACAGAGTTTTTTTCTCCTGAACCGCAAACGGAAAGACAGACGAATTTAAGTCTTCCAAAGAAACTACTGTAACTATCTGTAAATCAAATGTTCCACTAAGCTCTGACAACAAGGCGATCCAAAGTGCTTTATATCATAAAAACATAAAACGGTAAAACAAAAAGCATTTCATTGCAGTGGCAAAATAGAGTAGTAATGCAGACCAGAAAATGTTCCACTTATTAATTAAAGAGAATCAGGAAGACAGTAATAATGTCAAAAATGAAATTTGTTTGTACATATTTATCAAATCCTTGACATTTTAAACTTTTATGATTTCAGTAGTTTGAGGTTCAAAATTGCTTGTTAAATTTTGAAGGCATTTAAGTGACTCGGGTCACCAAAGGCTGCTCATATGCTGAGGCTGTATGTCCACAGTGGAAGAACAACTGGTCATAGGCTTTATTATTTCTAGTAAAGTACGGTTCATAAACTTGTTGTTAGCCATGTTCCCATAAAACCCAGTTTTGCTCTCGACATAGAAATGACAGCACCGTTACACAAAGACACGTCTACGGTCAGTCATCAATTCACTCTGATGTCTCCCTCTGTCATTCTTTTTGTAAGGTCATATACGTATCCTTGTAAGCAATGAATTTATGTTAGGAGGGAAAATACGCACACGCATACACACATTACCTGACATCAGACAACTGACATCGGACTCTGACCTAAAAGGCCAATAACTCATTTTAATTGTAAGTAGTAAATATTTCTGGAGTTATAGGAGGTGATGGAAAGAGCTAACAGCCCTCTTTGAGATGCCAGTTGTATTTATAGGAGTTATTAATGGAGGCATTAACTATTTTTTTCTAACTTGTTTCTGTGGATTAATTGCTGTAATTCCAATCTTCTTAATCAGTTTTGTTAATATACATTACATACAAATATGTTTTTTTTCCCATATGTACCAACAGTTTAGAAATTACTTTTCTATAACTTTTGAAACAGCAGGGAGTGCATATAATTGCAAACTTTCTGGCTGCCTACTGCTTTGGGCAATTTAGGTTATTTTTAGGCTATTAGCCATTCTTAGGGAAATGTGTTCCCCAATTTTGATTTAGAAATAGAAACATCCTTTAAGCTCCCTGGTTTTTGGTTCCTTATATCACCAGAATAATTTATGTTAAGAAAAAGAGACGTTGTCTAAAAATTCTGAAAGAACATTGTGCAGATTGGTCTTCTGAAGAGTCATTCATGTTGAAAAGTGCTAAAGAGTATAAAGAGAAAAGAGAATAAGGGCACATGATGTTTGTCATGAGTCACGATTTAAGCAACACAAAGTGAAAGGAAATAGCCACTGTTTTTGTTTTTTAGATATGTCTCTTTTGAAGACTTTATTCAATGCAAAACATTTACATTTTTCAATCTTGCCTTGTATCATCTGGGCACTTAACCCCAACCTTTGTCTCCTGAGGTTATTTTTATTATTGTTTATTAAATGTGATTCTGTCTGTCAGAAGAAGTTATATTCCTCCCCTCATTTGTCTTCCAGCAATTTTTTTTTATTGCAAAAGAAATGCAAAAAAGCCAGATTGGCATTTGCAAGTACACTCATTACCAAATGTCCTCATATTTGAATACATATTTGATGAAACTAAGATGGAACTGTTTGGGCATATTGACCATCGTTACATTTGGTGGCAAAAGAGGGGTGCTTATAAGTCTGATAACCCAATCAGACTTATAAGTCTGATTATATACTATATTTCATAGTATATCCGGATATACTATGAAATATTGGGATGGCAGCATCGTGTTTTGGGTCTGTTTTGTTGTCAGAGGAACTGCTACACTTGATAAAACAGATGGCAGCACAAGGAAATAATGTTATGTTGAAATATTGAATAAATGGAGCTTAATAATTAACTTTAAGTAGATAAAAATATCCTAATACATATTTTTGTTTTAAAAAAAAAACCCCAAAAAGTAGCAACAAATATAATGCATTAAAACAAAACGACAGCATTGCAAACACACAAACAGACCAATATTACTTGATGTGAACACCACCATCTCTTATCCAAAATGGACAATTTCACACACACACACACACGCACACACACACACACACACGCACACACACACCCCCCCACACACACACACAGAAACATTTGATGAAGGAGTGGCCTGGAGCCGTCATGGGAGAATGAGCTGTCGTTTTGAGAGGAGCCAGGGGATCAGAGGGAAGGATGGAACAGCATAGAGAGAGAAAGCAAAGTGACAGTAGGGGCCAAGCAAAAGAGACAAGAAAAAAAAACAAACAGTCAGAGAGAAAAATGCAGATTGCACTTGTTTTTTCTCTTTGTTGCAAAACAAATTGATAACAATTTATTAAACAAACTACTGGAACTTAAAAAAATATAGAATTTTAAGGATCTTAGGTGCTGTGTCATTCTCATGGTTTTTATGCACTGAAGTCAGCTGGGTCCCACACTTTCTATATAAGTATTCTTTGTTGTATAGTATAGGATGTCTTAAAATATAGTTTGTGTCTAGTATGCTGTGAAATGAAGCAGCTTAGTTTAATCCAAATCACTTGAAAACAGCCTTAAGAGAAATCAACAACAGACATGAGCCACACTTCTCTTGCCAAAACAATTACACTGTAAATTCGTTTGAGGAATGTTTCTTTGTAGCCATTGTCAGAGTAATTATACTCTAAAGTTAACTGAGGATAAGCTGTATCTAGTTTCTGAGCAAAGAGAACGCTGCCAAGAACAGCTTGCTGATAAAACTATTAAAGTTTAAAAGTAGGGGTGAGTAAGGTAAAAAGTGCAACCCTCGTATGAAGACTTCGTCCTTGAAGTGGCCGTCGCACGTTTGAGTCCCAGTCTGATGGCCTTTCCCGTATGTCTTCCCTCTCACTTATAACCCACTTTCACGTCAGACACCTGCTAAATAAGGGCCACCTGAGCTTACAAAACGGTTTTAAAAAGTTGAAAGGTAATTCCGAAAAGACACAAACTATAAGAAATAACAAATTTTTTAAAGACTTTATGTATTTTACATTTAGGTAAAGATATCTTTTATTTTTACAGGTGTTTAAGTTCCAGTGGACCCCTTATTTCTCCACAAAGCTGTAGTCTTCCAAATTAAAACTGCTGGCACCAAATCCTCTGGCGTCTACTAAGTAACCTCTAAAAAGTATTGTCCGTCTTTAGATTAATGAGCTGGGATGGAGCAGATCAGGAGGTGGGCATTAGGGAACTTTCTGAAATGGGTTTAAGGACTTGCTTCAGTTTCACAGTGACAGGGTTAATAACATTGGATATGAAATTTCCCTTCAAAAGTCAGAAACAACTCAAAGGAACGTACCGAGCCGGAAGTCGCACTCTCTCTTTAATTATAATCTAGAGTTACAAAGCTAGGCCTGTTGGCCACTTGTTTTAGTTTGGCTATTTTCTTCAGCAAAGCTCAGCTCATTGTTGTAGTTCTCGAGACCGGTCTTGGTCTTGAGACCATTTTTTGATGGTCTGATCTCGGACTCGACCACATTTGGTCTCGGTCTTGGGCACTGAGGACTTAGAATTTTATTTCAAGACCGTAACTGTGGAAATCACTAAACTTAGAGCATAACGCACCAATTGAAATCTAAGCAATAACACAGAAATGAAATGTTTCTGTTACTCCTCCCCAACCTTTTGCTCGAAGACATGCGTAGTGGTTTTGTTTGAGCAATTGTTTTCGTTCAAAGTGGCCTGGCTTTCGTTCAAAGTGGTGTGCTGCCTGGCTTCGTGCAGTGGGAGAGAGGGTGAGAACAGTCGTGGTGAGCGCCTTGTGCTTGGTTACTTCTTGCTTATTGCTCTTTGGTCAGTGTTCATAGTTGAGCGTTCTTTACCGTCAGGACATTGCCTCAATTGCTATGTTTAATGGTGCAGACAGTGATGATTTCTGACATGCATGATATGGGCAAATGCCCAGGGCATTTTTTTTTTAAGAACAAAGGGTTTGCTCTGTTTTTAATATTGGTTAAATTTGTTTCAGCTCTAAGTATTTAATATCTGGGTGTTTTTATGGGAATGTGAATCTTTCAGATCAATTTGATTCGCAATTTTGATCATTTTTCACATTTTATTGTGTCATGTAGCACAGGGCGCTGGTCTTGCCTTGGTCTTGGATAAGGTGGTCTTGACTACAACACTGGCTCAGCTTTCAATTGAGAGTCTTCGGTTTATTTGGAGAGGCATTGATAATCGAGGGTTATTTATTCTTAATACATTTGAGGTGCCTAAGAGACGATGCTGCATCGTCAAGCTGCATAATTCCATCTCCTCTTGCTGGATGAGTTGCTTCTTGAAAGGACACCCTTGTATGAGGCTGACAATGGCTGGATAGCAACTGTCTTTCCCAAATGACATGAGACATACTGGCAGAGGCAGAAGGGAACAGCATCATCTTGTAGTCAGTCAGAAGAAAACAAACAACAACAAAAATCCTAAATCTGAAGGAAGCATTCCTATAGTAAATTAGCAGTCGTACCAATGGCAAATTTACCTCCCCTAAAAAGAGAAACAAAAGACCTGTTTCCTATAGTTACTCGTGTTAAATCTGAGACATGGGACATACACTTTTTATTCTTGACCACAAGCTGAGATGAAATAACACAGTGTAATCATCTTTCCCATTGAGCTGTTGACTCAGAAAAGCAGTCTATCACTACATGTTCTAGATTCCAGAGGTTGACTCTAAAGGGGCAAATCAAATTTTTAAGCATCAACAAGATTCAATGGATTAACATAAAAGATAAAGTCCCTTGGGACAGAATTAGTGATGGAGCGAGGC
This sequence comes from Poeciliopsis retropinna, assembly GCA_010277075.1. Taxonomy (NCBI): domain Eukaryota; kingdom Metazoa; phylum Chordata; class Actinopteri; order Cyprinodontiformes; family Poeciliidae; genus Poeciliopsis; species Poeciliopsis retropinna. Next base: position 15,623,103 of record VMRM01000002.1, on the reverse strand, counting down.
TGAGGTTAGAACAGATTCAGGACAAATGAAGGAAGGAATAAAGCGATGACTGTGCAGGACTCACTAGGTCCCTTTACTTTATTAGATGATTACTGAACTGTAGCAGTACTCTTGGCCAGAATTTCTTCTGGCTTGGGTAATCAGATTTCTGGGCTTAAACTAGTCTAAAATGACTTTAATACTCATAATCAAAAACTCTTTCCTTTAAAACAATGTCGAAAGAAACTTGGCAGAGCCCACACATGCAGTAATGCGGTGAAAAATATCCAAACAAATGCAAATGGGCAAACCTCTGTTCCACTCTTCTGCTGCCCATGTTTCTCCTCTGCCTGAGACAGGAAACCACATGTGCTACTTTGTATCCCTCTGTTGGACAGGTGGAGACCAGAAACCTGAACTGAAGACAACATTGTGCGAGAAAAGGCCAGCAGTTGCCTGAAAGGCCAGAAAATGCTCAGGTTTTGACAGATGAATTGAGCCTGAAGAGAGCACACAGCGGTGGAGAAAGTCAGAGGTGAGTAAAGCCTCAACGGTCTGATTTCTGACTTGACACTTTTGCATTTGATCAGCCGAAGAAGCACAATTGTTCACAAAACGGAAAACCATCTAACAGTCCTGTCTTTCCACCATCTTTTTGATATCATTTGAAAGACAAATAGTTTGTTTTTGTGGTTTGTTTTTGAGTTATTTCAAGTCACTATGCAATAAATAAATATCAATAAAAAGGAAAATCTGATTTTCAAAAATTCTGGGTGAGATCAATGCTCTCTTGTACCTCTGCTGCTGACGTTCCAAGCTTTTACAGCACTTCTTACAAGACTAAAGTGTGTAACAGTGTGGAGTGGGCATCTCTTGAAGTTAAAAATGGTTCAACTTCAGGGTATTCAGCTTCTCTGTGACAAATTTCACTGCCATATATGTTGAAACCACCAGTTATCCTTGATCTAATTTGATGTCTTACCTCTTGGAGAGTACTAAGCTGTGCCTTTGTCAAAGCCACGACATTCAACCATGAAAGTGGACATCAATTTTAAGGACTAGAGAGAGTTCATACTGCCAAGCACGACGCTTTGTTCTGACACCAAGTGAGATCACGAGATCAAAGAGATAAATATGTATGTATTTCTGTATTTGTGCCAGTGCGCATTTATTTGTTTTGCTTGTTTGGTGATGGTGGATGTGTTAAGAATTATTTTTTTGTGTTTTGTGCTGAGATCAAAAATTGAAATGCAGTCATTTGTCAACACAAATGTGTATCTTTATATTCATAGACGAGGGCCTCAATTCACTCTTGTTACACACCACATGTCAGTATATTTCATAAGATCTGTTTAGGCTTTCTCCTTGTTTTGTGTTTCAATTTTTTATGTCGTTGTAGATTCTGAGTCCACTAGTCTTTTCCCATGAAATCTTTGTGCAAAGTTAGAATAACAATTATTCAACAAATACAGACAAATCTATCCTTGCCATGATGAAATACAACAGTTAGATTACAGTGACTGGGAAGGGGACATCAAAGACAAGATAAAAGAGATATTACTGCCTGTCTGAGTAGAACAGATCCCTGTTTGAGATGTGCAGGTCAGGAACAATACCGTCTTTTCTGACTTGGTGGTTTATATCCAAATTAATGTACAAAACAATGTGTTCTCTAACTTTGTTTTTGTTTAAATGCAAGAACATATTGTACCCATCATTGTTTTTCTTTGACATTTGGCATAATTTCAATGTTTTTGAAGGCGTTGCATCAGTATTTTTAAATTATGTATAATTTCAGACTCAGAATGAGCTTTATAAACCGAGTTTGTGCACACAAACAAGGAATTTGAGTCCAGCTGAGTCAACGTTGCTCTCAATAAAGAAATAGTCAAAATAAATTTGTAAAAGGGGAAGTAAAAAAAGATGTGTTTTATGAATATGCATATTTTTTAAAAAGAAAACAAAATTGAGTTAGTGAAAACATGCATTGTATCGATGTGGGATCTGTGACTGTCAAGTGCTCATCAAAGAAAAGGAACTGTCTCTGTGGTGTCTAATTTTTGCAAATACTGCTTAATAGCACTTACCTGAAGGTAAAATTTGTAAACAGGCTGTGTCCAGGATGTGTGTAATCTGCAGAAGTCTTAGCTGCCCCTTTACCTGACTCTAAATATTTACAAGTCCTGAATAAAGGGAAGGTCAGACTTGTTGATTTTCTCTGCAGACCCAATTTGTCTGTTGTAGTTTAGACCTGTCCTGATTAGTAGTTGTACAAGGTGATGGACAAACACAAGTCTGTCAGAAAAATGTCAGAGTAGAAGATGACCAGCAGTCTCTGTGGAAGGTTCTGCAGTGTCTGGACCATCATCTGCACATTGTCAATGTAAGAATCCTCTCAGTTCCAGAGAAATAAAATGAAATAAGATCAGACTTATGTAGCACTTTTCTGGGCATTTTTTTGGACAAACCATGTTCATTATCTTTTCTTTTTTCTTTTTTTTTTTCCGCAAAATTGTCAGAGATTTCACTTGCTCAGTTCTCACCCCAACTCAACTTTACACTTTATACTTGTAAAAGAATAAAGTGTAAAGTACATGTACGATTCTACAACTGTATATCTATGACCCTGAGTCAGTACTGGAGCCTCCTGCACAACCATCAAAGATGCAGCATGTGGTTTCTAAGTGGCAAGTCAACAACAAAACACTTGTTTTTTCCAGCAGCCACGGTACAACGCATACAGCGGTAAAACCAGCTGACCGTATTCCACCCTAGTCCTGCAATCAACAACGCTTTGACTGAATTATGTATTCAAATATCATAACAGAATCTTACAAATAAACTGTCCCTTACAGAGAATAGACAGATAAGAAGAAATGGAAGCATCGACATTACTCCTTAAAAGGGATAATGTAAATTCATCTTTAAAAGATTTGCAGGAATACTTAAAGAAATGCCTTCATATTATCTTTGCTTGCATATTAAGCTGAAAATTCATTGCTGCATATGGAGAAGTTATGAACAACATAAAAGCTTTCAAGCACATTATTACTTACGCTGTCTTGAAGTGTAATGATGTTTTGAAGCAGGTTGTGTACCTTGAAGCAGATGTAACATGGACAAAGTGGGGGGTTCAAACTGGCAACCTACCAGTTGCAGGAAAAAACACCCTGTCTCCTGAGCCACTGTCAGTTTCCCTTTGTAGGTTAAGAATGCAGTCTGGGATTGAAATACTAGTGTTTTGTTGCATGTTACTGAAGCCTAAAATCATATCTAATCTGGTCTCAGCAGGACTGCAAATCCTTTGCAGAAGCTGATGTTTCAAAATGAGAAAAAAGTTTTCCTCCATGGGTTTGCTGCCGGGAAACATACACACATTTTGTTTGCTGTAAATTTTTATTATTGAGCCACATTCATCTTAATTCATCCACTGTTGGTCATGAAAAGGAACCAGTGCTTGCAAGAACAATTTTGTCATTTTGGGTTTGTGTTCAGCAAACACTTGCTGGAGAAACAACTTCAATTTTGTTATTAGCAACAACTTAAAGTTAGCGTTATTAGCACATGTGGAATGTGAATGATGAATCCGTCCCTCCAACTTTGTAGCTGTTTAATGGCATTGTAGAAGTAAGGAGAAACAGGATTTAGGATTTTTAGTCAATATGGTTTCAGTTCATTTTATAAAAAAATTGATTCATGGACATTGATCAAATATGCACAAACAAGTCTCAGTGAATATCCTGATCCATCATTTGTGTATCCATTTCACCTTCCCATTGATTAAATCTGCTCCGATTCACTATTCATTGGTGTTTAAAAAATAAAAAAGGACAACGAAACAAAATATTTAACAGTGACCTAAAAACGGTGCAACTGCAAAACAGTTCAAGGCTTCAATATAGTCTAGCTTTTAACTGCGGCAGAAGGAACATTTGTCATTTGCAAGTGATTGAAGTGATAATTTAGGGTCAACAGTGGTGCAGCTCAAATATAAGCAGAGGATTTATTTGGTCAAATGAGACCTTATTACTCATAAAATGGGAATCTTGATGAAGCAGACAGCTGTGTCAATACAGTATTGTGGCAGAAATGATGACAAGAAGAGACAGAAGGAGATGGGGGATGAGAGAACAACAAAGGAGAGGAGAGAAGCAATAGTGAAGGATTAAAGACCTGTGAAGGTTAGCTAATGTGACACAGCTGCAGGAGAAGGAAAGCTTGACTGAATAATGAAGTGAGTGAGTGGAAAGAGAAGAAGAAGATAAACAAAAGGGGTCAAAATGAAAAACAGACAAAAAGGGAACAACAAAAGAAGTAGAGTGTCTTTGACAAGAAAAATGGATTGTATTCAAGTAGGAGCGCCACCTGACCAGTAATTTCTGACGTCTTTCCGTATTCAATCTTCTCTTTTCAGTTTCTTCTCTTCTGATTATGCCAGCTTCCTCTCCTTTGTCATCAGCAGTTCTTGTTTTCTGTTGCCTCAATTGTCCTCTTCTTGCTGTTCTCTTGTCCTCATCTATCCTAAATGGTTTCAAAATTTCATTACGGATACTTATTCACTGTTGCCATCTTTCAGTGAACTTCTCACATATCCTGTAGCAGACAGAGGACACAGACAGAGCGACACATGTCATTCAAATGGCTCAAAATATATAAGGGCAAATAGAACCAAAAGTAAACACACCAGGGCAGAAAAAACTAGCAAAAGAAACAACATAATATACGTGGTGAGAAAAACGGCTCTTGTAAATATAGGATGAATTCTCTATATCTATTCACTCCATCATTAATCCTAGAAAATCTTTGAACAGATTTTTTAGCTTCTCAATCCTTGTATTTATTATTATATTACACCAGCTTGCACAGAGGACATGCCTGGTTAAAGCATGTGTTGCTTTCTTTATTGCTCCAAAAATGTTGGCTTTTTTGGAGCAATAGTTTTTCTGTTGACAAATTATCCAATTCCACTAATGCTCTTCTGGTTTAGCTTAGGTGGATTTCCATGCCTTGATTGGTCATTTGTACCACCACAATGGGATGAAGGGAAAATTGATAAACTAATCTCTGATATTGTTTTTTCATTGATGGTCTCAATCTAATTTCTGATGCCTTCTGTGTAACTGCTGTATGTACTGCATAATGAGATTAAATTATACATGTGTGAAATCAGAGGCTTCTGCAGAAAGTTCATTACAGCAAACCTTATTTTGCCATGTTGTAGTAAACATTTTAAGTTTTTTTTTTTTTTCAAGATTTGGAATACTGTTTCAATTTAGAATAATATGCCATTAGTGATTTTTATAAGCAGATCTGGTAGCTGTTAGATTTTTGGCTCATCTTAAGATGTGAAAATGTTCAAGTTCAGATACAAACAATAGAAGACCAAAAAGTTATTACTTTTTTCCAGTGAAAAAGTAATAACTTCTCCTAACTTCATGTCCTCGAGAGCAACCTTAAAGCATCACATCCCTCTGCAAGCAGCAACAGCACCATCCATTCATTTGTTGTAAAAGGAAGACCTTAATAGAAATTTGTCCTCCAAGAAGCACTTTGGTTTTGTTAAACGTTAATCCAACCAATCACAAGAAATGAGTCTAAATGAATATATATATTTTCGCTTTGCTTTTTACTAATTTTGCCTTGTGAACTGACAAAGGGATGAAGAGACTATTTGGTGTGTTCTATAAATCACTCATAAGCATGTAGTTCTTGACAGTCATCTGACAGAGACTCAACAATGAATGTGTTATGGTATTCCGGCTCTTATCCCTCGGTGGAATGCATTAATAACGCACACAAGCTGGCATTCTGACTTCATCCCTGGGCACAGCACATAAATCTTTCCTAATAACAGCAGTGGCATTTCACCAACAATAGGGATTACACACAACCTTTGTCGTGTGGTCTAACAGCTAGAACACACACAGATCCACGCAGTCGCTTGCACACAAACACACACACACACTAAAGGTGATGCAGGATCCTTAAGTTTAGCGATGGAGAAGGAGAAAAAACAGAAGATAAAAATACGTCTTGGATTTGGTCTTCCATTTTTTATATTTTAAAACTGACATCCCAGAACTATAAAATGGCAATTATGATACTATACCTTGTCAGGTTTTGTTGTATTCAAAATGTGAAGTACATAAATTGTTGAAACGCTGTTGATCGAGTACTGAGTATTGAGAAACATGCCTAGTACAAAAAATATATATTTTTTAACAAAAGACAACGTTAAAGCATTTAGTTAAAGCAATCTAAACTATGACACATATAATTGGTAGAGAGTAGATACGACTCCTTGAAGGCTTTTTTTCCTCATATTTCTTTTAAGTTCGTATCTGCACCGTTTTAAAAGGCACATACATTTCAGAGCAAGAAAACGGGGTAAATTTAAACTGGAAGATTTTCTTCAGCCTCCCCTCCATCATCCAGTCGCAGCATCAGGCGCTTCTACAGCAACCTATCAGCAGCGGACCACGTCTCATCACAGCCAGTCATCAAGCAAGCCTCCATTTATGAGGCTCGATCTGCTCACCAGCAGAGCTTCAACCCACCTCTACCACTTCGCTACCCTTGTTCTTCCGGCTACTTCAGGCTTCCATCCTCTCTTCACCCTCCACCGGCAGTTTCCAGGCCCCAGGGGAAGACGTCTCTAATCCTCATCCTAAGCTGCTCATCCGAAGCTTATTGCAGTTCACAGCGCCCACACTTTCTGATTTCGGCTTTTCCTTTGTGAAAGTATCTTCAGGTTGAAATCGGTATCATTTGGCCTTTTCATTAGTTTTCTAAATAATTCTAAAACTCATTTTCAAACAAAAACATAATTTTCAGTTTTCACTTTCTGAAAAATGAAGGCAGTACCGCATAGTGGTGTGTGATAATAATTATATATTTAACTGTTACAGTCTTAGGCTGTACACCCTTTACATAAATGTTTCGTTTTGTAAAAGAAAAAGGAAAAAAAACTTAACAATAGCTTCAGTGGTTGTGTGACTATTGAGCACACAGAGAAATACTGTAGCAAGCATATCTGCTTGCTTCAGATGAAGTTTCTCCTCAACTTCCAAAATGTTTCTTTAATGCTTTAAATGCTTTGGTTACAGGAATATTTATACACTACCAGAATGAGGGTGGAGGGCACAACAACATTGTTCATGCCAGGGTTACAGCTAACAGCTCAGCCAGGGAATCAACAGCTGAACCAAAAGGTGACTCAAGCTGTCATTTGTGAGCATAAAGTTTTTGAGATAAGAAAATGCTGTCATTGATAGTAAGTTGCATAGCATTTTATTTTATGTTTTTCTCTCTCTCTCTGAGCCAAATTAAGGAGAAATGTTTAACTGCAGATACTATATAAATATTTTACCTTACCTTGCAACCACAATGTGTAGCTTAACAGGAATTTGCTCAACTAAAAAACGGAGACTTGCAAATTCACTTCATGGAGAGTTGGTATAAATTATTTACCGTTTCCCGTTGGTATCAAAGTAACAAACACTGGTCAGAACCAGGGTTTTATCTTAGGCACTGTAATGACTTATGTCGATGCTGACAAACAGTTTTTATCACAAGTTGTCTTTTTCCCCCAGTGGTGAATTACAGGCGGATGGGGCTCACCACAGGGAACTGTTAACTCTCCCCACAGGGTTGCATTTTGTTGAGTCTCAAAGCTACTGCACTCAGACTGCGGTTTTCTTGAGCTCCTCGCTCAGTAAATTACTATGTAAATTTTGACTTGATATAAACTCAAATTCAAACCAGAGACTTTGCAATCACTACATTGATCTTTTATGCTCCCCCCCCACACATTTCTTGAGTTTGATTATAGAAATACGGTGAATATTTTTGTATAGTTATTGTAATCTACACAATAACCATACAGAAAATTAAGTTGTAAAATTGATAATGACTCATGTACCTGTTCAATGTACACTTTGAACAGGTTTAGAGCAGCAGACTGATGTGAAAGGGGACAAAAATAACTGTTTTAATCTCTCCTCAGTTCTTATTAAAGTACTGAGCTAATGTGCACTGGATTTGGTGTTGAAAATTAACTTTTAAAGTATTATACATCAAATTTATTATAAACATGTACTTAAAAATGTTTAGCAAATGTATAAACTGTAAAACAGAAAATACACCATATATTTGTGGTGCATTACTTCAACACTTAAGCCGAAAATGCAAATTTATATAAAAAAAATATATATAGCAGTCTTCAGATATTACATGTATGGGTTACTAGAGTTTGGGTTAGACTCCACAATGAATGGATATGCTGTAGCATAGTGAATCCTAATACAATGCAATGTGCTGTGTGTATCTGTATGTGACTCCTTTAAAATCCTCAGACATCATGATTTATCAGCAGACTTGGAACTTTTACTTCCACATTATTTTGCTTGTGGGCAGTGGCACTCCATTGAATGGAAAAAAGCAGATCAAAATGTGTCTTTGATAAGAGTTACCGGTATATTTCAGCTTAAGTATTAGGATGTATTCCGCCAAGAAAACTCCTTTGCTCTGCTTGTTTTCTCCAGACCAAGAACATATTTTAAGGGCACTCTACGAAGATTTCAAATGCAATACATAGATTGTTATTGCAACTGATTGCAGGCGCAAAGTTACCACAGTCCTAAATGATGCAATGTCACCAAAAGCTTGAATTTTTGTTGATGTTAAAGGGGCGGGGTCAGGCCTTGAATTTGGCCTTTTGGACAAAAATTGCAAAACGCTGTTAGCATAGAAACATCAAACTCCATGAGTCCTCCATGCCTGAATCCCAACCATACTTTGTGGTCGTGTGCTAATATCAACAAAACACCATCCCCTGACAACAGGAAGTAACTTTTCTGTTGGAAACTCCATCTTCTATTTTAACATACAATAACAGACAACTTAATTTCTTGCTTTGATGTCCTGCAAATAATATTGCCATGATATTTGGATTAGAAAAGAGTAGCGATATCAATCAGAATCTCATGTAAATTCTTATGAATGTATGCATATATGCCTAGCATTTATGCATAAATATATGCTTGGCATATATGTATGCAAAGAAGGTGAACTGTGCTACTGACAGACCAAGATAACTTGGAGCACAATACAGTTCATGTCAATAAGAGTCAGTGACCTGCGCTTAGAAAGCAACCGTCACTCAGCCATGCATTCAGCGCTCCTCTGCTATCCATCCTGTAACAAGCATCGACTTCCAAATGGGACACGCACTGACTTCACAGAGGGCTATCTCTGAAAGCTGCAGCCTTCGAGGGGGACGAGAATCAACTTCAAAGCACACATGCTTTGAAACGCATTAGATCCAAATGGGTGCATTCAAAGCAGTGTTAGCTTCAAATGAGTCATCCTTCATAGTTTACTAACTTCAAACAGAGACATGAAGGTGAACAACTCTACATTCATACCCTCAGCCCTCTGAGAGCCGAGGGACACTGTCGCTACTGACAGACCTAAAATGTAGATGCTTTGTTCTAATCTTACGGCTTTGCATTCTGTCTCAAGTACATCGTCAACTTTAAAATTATATGATTTTGCCTGCAGAGTGAAAAATCTTTTTTTTTTGGATTCATGAGGATTAAGATTCTTAGGATCTTGATTTGATTTTCATATCCAATGAATTTAACAGCATTGATTTGGTCTTCACTGACAACCAACTAACTGTAAAAAAAATAAATGTATTATCAAGATGAGATTCAGCTAAAATTTTTATGTCAGCCTCAGTTTACACAGTTTCTCAGTAAAAAAAAAAAAAATCTGTCTAAAATTATATCTAAATTGTGTCAGGCATAATATCTGATAATTAACATTTTGTTGTTAAACACAATTAAATCACAATCGCTTGACAGTATTTCTCTCCTTGCCTCACTGTGTATTTGAGCCATCTGGGTTGTTTCCCAGGCAGCGTTGATCTGCCATGTCTCTTGCGTGGGTGTGCTCTGGATTTAGTCTGTTCTCTTATGAATACAAAAAATAAAACAGAATATTGTTTGATTTACTTTTGTGTTACATTAGAAAACTGTGAGTGTAGAGGAGTTTTTCTGCTGGTACCGACTCCTGTGTTAATCATTGCTGTCAACATAAAAGCTTTGTTCGATCCGCCTTACTTTGCTGTGACTTTAAATCCAAAATGTTCATCCAGTGCATTTTATTTATATTGTGGAGTCCTCAACTGGTAGTTTGTCTGTGTTTTCTATGCTGATTAACCTTGTCATCTTCTAAAAGTTTTGTGGTGTATCGCAGAGTTGGGCACTGAACATCGACAGGTCCATACTAAAAATATAGGCACTATTTCTCCCCTGTCGCTTTCATCTTTTATTTAATTACATCATTATACCATCTTGGACTCCTGTGAAAATATTCAAAGTTTTAAAAACTGAAGCGACCATAAATAAGAAGGAACCAAAAAACAAGAACAAGAAATATGACCCCTCATTGTTTTGTTTTAAAAGAGGCTGCAACTTTCAAACTTACCAAAAGTCTCCCTGCTCAAATACACACGAGCTGTGAGGAATGTGTTTATAAGTTGAGTCTGGTCTGTCTAGGGGCTTTGTTTTCTTTCTTTCTAGCTCATTGCTTCAAATACGAAATGACAGTTGCAGGGTCATTGCCTTCGTTTACAACAGACAACAAAAAGAGAAAGTAAAATTCATCATGCAATTACTATCCCTTCATGGCTGACTTAGCCATCCAGTGACCAAAGACTAGCCTCAGGTAGCCCTAAAAACAATGACACTGTGCTGACGTTGAGTTTGTATGAGGCCAAGAAGTATGTGTGTATATGCGTGTGTTTTCTTTTTGTAATATGTAGGTTGAAACCATGCCAAAAGGATGCAAAGATTGAAAGGGTGAATTTATAAGGAATTACTCTAGAGATTTTGTACAGACATTGAAAAACTGCTCTGTCCATATCAAGTGGAAAATGTTAATTTATATGTGCAAACATTCATACGAGTTGTGTGTGTTCATCACTGGTTTAAAAAAATATTTAACGAGAAGGAAGAGGGTATTTTTAGGCAATTAGTCTGACCCCTCAGTATTGGATCTTTATTTCCCTTGGTAGCCAAACATATTAGACCATCATTGGAGCCTTGAGCTCTACACACACACACCTTCGACCTCACAAATCCATGGTCGAACATGAAGGCAAGCTCAAAAACATACAGGTGGCAGGTCTGAGAAATAGAGGGGAGATAAATAAAAGTCAGATTCATTTTAAATAGGATTCTTGAGGTTATCAGCTTGCCGGGTAACTCATCTGCAAAGTCGTAAGTCCTTGAATTCTAATGCTCATCACTCTACCATGGAAATCCAGCTTTTTAATCCCAGATCCGCTAAATCCAGCCATCTGGAACAAATAGAATGTGAAGACTGACAAGAGGACAGGGAAAATCCATAGAAATTGTATGTGCTAGTGGCAAGACCTGATGCGGAGTGCCAGTCGGCATGAATCAAGTAGCATAATGCAAACGTTCTATAGGCATGATTGGTACGTACTTTAAGAAAAATACACAGTGTGAAAGGGTGGGGTATTTTTACCCATCCAAAGTAGTTTAAAAATAAAGAAGGTACTCAGAGGTTCTATGAGGTCCTATAAGCTTAATTTGTCTCCTTGAGGCTCACCTATTCGCTAATGCTGAAATTTATCTAGCAGCTACCGAGAAGGGGTATAGAGGATAATATTAGCAGTGCTAGAGCTAAGGGTTTTATCTTAAGGTCATGTTTTACATATCACATCCACACACACACTCACCAGAATTATGCAAACAGATTTGTTGAGTCAAGCACATACATTGTGGATGTGTAGAAAGTTGCTTGAAATGCTAAAGTTTTTATGTCATTCTCATAGACATGGATGCATGTCGCTCACACATCCATACTAAGAGTTTGTTATAGCGCCTATCTGCCACCCACAGTAAGTGACCTGGGTTAAAAATGTAATGACTGCTTGTCCCACACTCAGGATTAATGGCCTGTGGAGCCAGGAGATAAAGGCACATCATTAACATTCACAGACACAGAATTTATAGATACATGAAAGTAAAAAGAAGAAAAAAATAAACCTGGTATTTTAAGTGATTCACATTTAGGATACACTTAACCATTCATTATATTTTATTACGTTACACAACAACACAATGACAGTTAAAGTGGCGTAATGAACAGCAAAAAGATTCTGTATTACTAATTCTTATCTCATACCAAGATATCACACATTTCCAACACTCGTAAATGTAACTCCCACATAACATGCTTTTTCAGACAGGAGAAAAAAAATCAAAAACTTCAGTCCACACATTTCTACCAACAATTTTTCAGCAAAAATAAATAAATTCATAACATAAAATGAACTAGGATGGTGTGTACTGTAGTGGTTTCTGATGGGGGTAATGAGGGCCGGCTTCTCTGTAGGGCACCATAAACTCCCAGAACTGAACCCCACCCTGCCTTTTACAAATGCTTACATACACGCCTCTGTCAATATGAAGGTTGTGTTAGCCTGTTATTACTCTCATTGCATCAGGCTGTTTCTAACTGGATAAACGTTCCTCAAAAGCATTTTTGTCTTTTGTGGATGCAAAAGCCGGAACGTGAAAGCAAACTCGTTGAAGAGAAATGTCAACATTGTTCTTTAAGCATATTTCTGAATAAAACACGACAACAAAAGACACACTTTTCACCACGCACCTATATTAATGCCAATCGATTTCAGCAATTTGAATAAAGTATGCTCGAGCCGTTAGCAAACACTACAATCTAGTCTCATCATTGTGTCATTGCAAAGGTTCCTTGAATGTCAGGAATGCGAAATGATGATTGGCAGGATTTGTTTATTCATTTCAGATTTTGAAGTTACTTTGTTTATTGATTCCTATTGGGAGTCTAAATTGAAATAATAAATATATTTTTTTCTCATTCTACATATTTCAGGATTTTAAGATATTCTATCAGATTTTTTTTTTAATAAACTCATGTGGGCCAGACTAAAGCCACCGGCACATGTTGGATAACCTTGGTTCAAAGGTTCATAAAATAGTGTTGGTATAAAATGATGTGACAGATATTGGAGTTGTTTTAAGAGAGTAAAATGTCTCCTTTTGTCCTTTATATTTTCAGCTTTTCAGAACCTACTTACTATATGAATTTTTTTCTAAAGAAAGATAACAGTTAGCCATTGCAGCTAAGACCTTACTTCTTTAACAGAACCATTGTTAAAAATGTTTAACTATTTATCTAAATGTGAAATTATACCAAGCATAGATAAAGACATCAGGACATTTACCACAAAAATAAACTGTGAATGCATGATCACCCACTTTACAGTCCTGCAGTAGACAAAGTGCTGACTGGAAAGCTGCATTCAGCCAGTATTTTTATTGATCCATTTGAGAAATTAATTTTCAAATGTGAAAACTGAATCAACTTCAAGGCATACAGTGTATCTGTGTATGTTACACACACAACCTCAAAGTGAAGTTTGTGACAGACACACAATAATCTCATGATTTTTACATCCAGGCAGTAGCATATATGCATAAAAAACTTATTTTTTCATATTCTAAATGGTCTTACCCTTTCCATTACATTTTAGACTCTTACATGATGATTCTTTTATTCACTCATGCTATAATCTCTAGACAAAGGTGAAAAGGTAGCTTATGGATACAGCATAGAGGTATGACATGTTTTCACAACTACTCCCAGTGGAAATGGAAAAAAAAATAGAAAATAAAACCTGTGGTTTTAAGACATTTCTATTACACATGTTAGATTTATAAGACTGTTTTGTGAATGATTTCTTCATAGTTTTTGCTTTTTAATATTACACTACCAAGTTAGTTTTGAATACAGCCAAGAAATTACAGCCAATAGACGTTGCATGGAACGATGAAGACACATTTTCTTTCGAGCCTACTTGTACAGTTGCCTTATCACTTTAAAATTAGATATTACCATGTTTTGTTGACTTTAAATTAAAACAAACCAAATTGAAACGTATCAAAATAGTCATTTTGTGGATTACTGAGAACACTTATGGACCCTGTACGTATGATCTTAGACATTTTTAAGTAGATGCTTCAAACACTTGGTAGACTAGTTAAGGAGTGCCCGTTTTTCAGGGAGTGAAATGTGGGCCACTATGACCATTTGTCTGGTGATAAGGCAGTCTGGAGAAGGATGCACATGCCAGGAGGGAGGTCAAGCCACCAACTCATTCCTCTTTCTAGACACTTTCATTTATCAGGCCCGACTGCATGCATCACACACCCAAAGTTAGGGGGATGTGTGCATGCGTGTCCATTTGTACGTGTACGTTTACAGGATAAGGAAATTAAAGAGTGATAAAGATACAGACACATGGACAGACTTAACAGAGCATTTTGAAATGTACGTGATTGGTGTGGAAGTACAGAGCAAAATATAAATTCTGCTAAAGGTTTGGTTTCTGATTTATGCTGTTTTAAATGATAAAAATCAGATGATTGAGGAAAAAAAGGCTAAAGTCATGCACATAGTGGAGGGGCTATGCACATTTATATGTATGCATGCCATACATACAATGTATGTAAATACGTGTAAAACTGTGGATACCATTCTACATTTTAAGTTTGGCTGCTTATTCCAGTTTTTCCTACAAAAATCCAACACAAGAACACTACCAACTTTCCTGTCTTACTTTTACATTGATGTATATTTCATAAAAAACATAAGGCAATGTAAAAATGCTAAAGTAGCATTAAGTCCAGTTTGTGTCTTTTTGGATGCATTGCAGACATAACCTTTGCTTTGCATGACAGGATGGCTGATAAAAGATTGTTCATCTAGCTTTATTCTGCTCTATTAGGAAATTGGGGACAAGCTCTTACAGAATGACAGAATTGTTTGCTCAGCATTGTGAAATATTAGTCAAACGACCTTTTGTACATTAAAGAGTTTCTTTTCCTACATACCTGATAGCCTTGCTAATCAATATTAGATCAGTGCATTTTTCCATAAGGCCTTAAAGAAGACATATTATGCGACTTCTTACAACTTTAGACTTTCGCTGAGGCATAAAACAACATTTTATACTTTATTTAACCATTTAATTGTGATGCAGATAACAGTGTCCTCATTGATCCATTGACTAACATACACGTTAGTTTTTTTAGGGTGACAGTTAAGGGAATTAAATCACAGCAGTATTTCAGCAGCATAGTGTAATATCTTAGAAACATTACTAAAAGACATGTCAAAATACATTACCGCACAAACTATTTCAACAATATAAAACATAAATTATAAACGAAGATAAATAAAAACAAACGGTAACAGGCTTTGAATATAAATTTTACCATTTCATTAATTTGTTGTCTATTATAGATTTTTTTAGGCTCCTTTTTAAATTTTACATAATCAGCTATCAATGTCTGTGCAGAACGCAACACATTCCAGAAATAAATTGCTCTGTGTAAAGCTGTTTTTTTGAGCGTATATAAAAATCATAATAGAGATTCATCTAGTATAAAAAGCATGTCTATTGTAGTATTATCTGTAGACTAAAATTATCTTAAACCTTTCAAAGAGCAGTAAATAGATATAGTTCTAATAAATCATCATTGGTGATGAAGACATATAACTTGTTGGTTAGTGTTACAATCTGAACACTCTAAAAACAAGATATTCAGACTTGTCTTCCAAATATCTGATGGTTTTATTGGCAAATGTATTCTCAGAACTTCTGACACCTCACTCCTGACAACTGCTACAACACCACACACACAAATGTAACACATGAATAATTATATCCTCAACATGAAACATCTTGAGGTGTCTTTCACACTTGCTTACATTCCAGTAATTGAACTTGCACATCTAGGAAACATATCTGGAAGTACATCAGATGTGTTCAGAGACGCCAGCTTTGTTTCTTTTTTTTTTTTTTCTAGGTGGTTTGTGTATGCCGCGTGGAGCCGCCAGACCTGAACCTGTGACAGCCGCATGGCTCGTTGAGCACCTCATGCTGCCAAGCTATCAGTTTGATGTCTGAATTATAGTCTACACACTTCTTTATTAGCCAAGTTGCAGTTTAACATGTGTGTCTATTGATCTCTGCAATTAGCTCAAAATATTAAACTTGTAAAATTATTACTACTTACTTGACTTTTACTCGTGCTTTTTGTTCTTTTTATTACAGAAGCAGTTTTTCATGTATCCCTGTAACAGGTATTTACATTTAATACAAAGAGCATAACTGGTGACAATTTTGACTAATCACCTGATCACATTAGGCAGTTTGAGAAAGCATAGATAAAGGAAAAGGAGTGAGTAGTGGACAGTTCTATTTTCATAACATTTCCACTTTAAAACCAGTTCCATCCATCCATCCATCCATCCATCCATCCATCCATCCATCCATCCATCCATCCATCCATCCATCCATCCATCCATCCATCCATTCATTCATTCATTCATTCTTCCATGAAGCCATCCATCTAGCATCATGTAACCATCCATGGTATAGAAAACTATCTAGGTACCTCTTTTGCTGCACAGTACCACATCTCAGTTGTCACCAGACAGGAATAGGCTCTGTCTTTTTAGTCATCCATGGAACTTACCGAGACTGGCAACACTGACAGTCAATGAACAGTAAAATGTACTTGCGTGCATGATACTTAGTAATCATTTCACCAGGTTCCCTGTGTTTAGAAAATATAATCATATTTCAGCTCTATTCAGAATTGCAACTGTCTCTATTCAGAACTACGTGATAATTCACATATACACATCTATCTGCCTGTCTTGAGGGTTGGTATTTTGAATACCAAATGTTTCCCAAATGTTGTTGGGGAACCTTTTCTGACCAGGTAAAGGGTTTGTATGTCTGGTAAGCATAAATGTGTGTGTTTGCACAAATATGTGCATCTTTTTGTATTTCTTGGTTGTTTGCACTGGGTATATAAACTGAGATTATGCAATCCCCAACCAGCACTGATGCAACATAAGCACACACAGAGTCTTTTCTGCTTGGGTCTCGTTGAATCCTGAGGGCACAATCACCAGCACTCCCAAACACCTGATAACATTAATTTGTGCTTAGCATACCAACTAGCGATCAACACCCTTCCCACTACCACTCAAGTTATGTGCATCTATTTTTCTCACATTTACTCTTCTGTTATTTTTCTGTCCCTCTGTTTTTGGTAGGCCAAACACACCTAGGGCAGAATTATCATCTAGTTACTCTCAGCCAAGTCACAGACCCAACAGAGGTATTAGACTGATAGGATCTGTGGTCCTCCATCACACACTGACAAAAACACATATTGCTGCTTGCATGTAGGCCTGCATGGGCCCACATCCACACACAAACACACACAAAAGTTGTTGTGTACGGTCATACAAAGACTGATTGTTTTTCTGTTATCTGATGTTTAACCCCATGGTTTCTTTCCATTCTGCAACAAGGGGGGAATTGACTCCTGAATGGTTGTAGTGAGAAAACTTATTCTTATGATCTGGGTCAGATTACAGACAATATCACCCAGGGACAATTCAGGATCAGAACGACAACATAACATGAAACAGATAGAAAAATGGAGCGCCACATATGATTATAAAAAGTTGCTAATGAACAAATTATTTTCTGGGTCCATGAGAATACAAAAAACAAAACTGTCTCTATTCAACACCATAAAACATGTAAAGCATTGTGCTTGTACATTCCCATTTCTTTTTTTACTATACAGCACCATAAATTGTGCTGGGCCTTTCGTAAATCCACGGAACAACACTCAAAGGGAAATTGTTTCTCCTTTCTTTGCAAGTCGTTGGCTTTTGAGGAAATAGGCTTGCAAACAAATAAATGCATCAAAACCACCTGGTTATTTGTTCCAAGTCTGAGAAATTTGTGTTTGTTTTTTATCATGCCCCTGAATCTCAGGACAACTTTGCCAAGTATCAATTATATTATTAAAGCAGTGATTCTTTAGAAGTGGGACAAAATGGACTTTAACCATGGACTTTAACCCCCCCACCTCCCCATGCCAGTTTAGCCAGATATTTGAAAAAATTATATTTTGTGTAGATTTTATTCAAATTTTGTGCTTTATCCATTCTCAAGAAGTATATTTCAGAGACTTCCGTATTATTTGACGTTTGATGTGACGCCACTGAAAATACACTGAAAACAAAGAGGCTGATCAAAACTCATTACACACAAAGTGAATCTCATTGTCAAACATGCTAACGAAAAACTTTAGTCTTCAAACCTTTCATGATTCATGCTGTACTTCTGAAAAGAAGTGTTTTCAGTATTTTGATGTTGCAATCTGTTTAACATTGACAAGTACATGTCTATTATTTGTTGAAAATAGTGAAGATGTGAGTAAATATTTATTTACAATATATTTTCTTTATTAAACAGTGATTAAGTGAGTGAACACAGGTATAATCTTTAAAAGCAATCAGATGAAGAGATAGTTTATTCATCTTAAATGAAGATGCGCTGTTATTGATTTAATCCAAATCAAAAGTATTTTACTGAGCCCAGAGGGAAATTAGATGCTGCATTAACTCATAGCAAATGGGTTCTAATGGAGACAAAAATACTTCTGCTTTTCATTATTTACAAAGTCCATTGTTTGCATCTCTTACTGATTTAGAAATTCAATTCCAACATAATTTGTCCAGTCAGTCAAATAATGCTTTTTTCCTGACTGGACCAGTACATACAGTACAAGAAAATTCTTGGAATTAGAGTTCTCTGTTAATCAAATACTAGAAAAACAAGTTTTTTTCTGGTTTTGTACATGTGTAGCTGTAAAAATGCAACCTGATACAAAATAGATGCAAATTGCTTGAGTTGATGGGCAAGATTGCTGTAACATGTGTTGAGTGTTATCTGATTTGTGACTCTGATTCAAAAATGAAGCAGCTTCAAAATATGGAACCAGTTGCATTGCTTTGTGATGTTTCTCCTGGTTAAAGTTAATTTGAAAATGTACACAGTTTTGTGACAAATTTAGAGATTTGCGTCTCCCTCTGCTTAAAAAAAAAAGTTAATTAATTAATAATGATGTTCCATGGCAAAATTCTAACTTTGTTAATTAAAGGAGTATTTTATTTTGGTTTGTTAGATTGCATTACCAACCTTAAATTTGAAGGAACTTATACATTTTATGTAATGTATGTGTAATGTATTATTTTCTTTCCTTTCGATAAACATGTAAATGGTAGGGATAAATACCCCATTTTTAAAAGTACAGGCCTTTTCCTAGGATGGTTTGTAGTGTAAAACATTCACAACACATTTGATAATTTGCATACTAGGGCATAAAAGCAGCCTTTACTGGTAGTGTGATTCTCCTAATTAGAAGCTCTCTCTATCATTGGGGGATGGCTAATGAGAGTTTGAACTCTACGTCAAGACCTTGGTTTGTTTCGATGTTCAAATTTAAAACATTTAAAATAAAAACCACGCAAGGACATAATCTCTTAAAAAAGAGAGAGAGACCAACACAAATACTTACATTTGGAGATTTGTATTTCTATACTTAGTAAATCCTTTTCAGGGTAAGATGGAGTGGTGTGGATGCTAGGCAAGTACTTATCCTCGTTGATCAAGGTTTGTATTAAAATAATATGAAGTATATTATGACTGGTGTCAGAGAAAGCAACTTTTAAGTTTTAGAATATGTATTTCTCTTGTTTCATAATCTTTAAAATTGTAGTCATAGCTGCATTGTGTGCAGCAGATGGGTTTTGCAAAGAGCTGCATGGTGGCACAATCTTAGCATTGTTGCCTTGTCGCAGGAAGGTCCTGGGTTTGAACTCTGCATGGAGTTTGCCCGTATCTATACATATTGACTGTCTGGGTTCTTCCGCTTTTACTTATAGGGGTCTGCCACTCTAATCCTCAAGGGCCAGTGGTGTGCAACTGTTAGATGTATCTTTGCTTCAACATACCTGAGTCAAATGATCAGGTCATTAGCAGGACTCTGGAGAAATTAACTGCATGCTGAGGAGATAATTCAGCCTTTTGATTCAACTGAATCAAAAGGCTGAATACTGGCTCCTGAGGACTGGAGCTGAAGACTGCTGGTCTGAGAAAGTACATGTTGGGTTAATTAGTCTCTCTAAATGCTCTTTGAAGTGAGTGTGTAAGTGGATGATTATCTTCTATGTCTCTGTGTTACCCTGTGATGGACTGGTGACATGTCCAGAGTGTACCTTGCCATCTCCTGACTGCATTTGGAACATTGGGCACAGGCAATGTTCCAAAGTGGGGAAATTGGTTTATATAATATTAATCATTAGTGTGAAGCACACATTGATGCTGATGCACAATTTTAAGTTAATATATGCCATATATTCCAACTGTATGTGGTCACCCATATAAATCAATCAGTTCGTCCAATCACTTCCTATACCACAACATGGAAACTGCTTCAACAAACATTTCTGAAGGAGTGAGTTAGACAAACGAGTTCTATGAAATCAAGTGTGGGATCATAGGATGCCACTTGTGAAATTCATCTAGTCTGGAAATTTCCACAGTCAACTATTAGTGGTATTATAACAAATTAGGGGCAAATTGGAATGACTGCAATTAGGCCACAAAGTGGTAGGGTTCATATAATTACAGAGCAAGGACAGCCAATACTGAATGTATACTGCACAGACAGTCTGGAGAATCAAAAGCTAAAGACCTTCAAACTTTACGTATCCTTCAGATTACCTCAAAAACTGAGTTTCATAAAATTAAATGTTATAGTTGAGCAGCGGTGAAAAAGCTTACATCACTAACTGCAATGTAAATTGCAGCATGTGGTGTTGTAAAACATGCCCTCGCTGGTCTGCATAGTTTCCTGACCTCAATTTTTTAATAATTGCCTTTGGCACTTATTAATAGTTATTCATAGCCAAACAAAACCTATTACATAAGTGCCTGACCTCATAAATGCTACGGTTGGAATGGCTTAAATTCCCACAAACATACTTTTAAACTTGTAGAAATCCTTCCAAGAAGTCACCAACATATTCATATGCAATATGGTGTATTTTCTAAGTCTATTCTAAAATAAATGTCATGTGTTGAATATTTTTGGTTGGAAGAATGTGTAGGTTTTTTATGCCCATACCCATATACTGACATATAAATGCGGTTTAAATGCTTTTCCTTCTTCAGAAAAGCTTTTTGCCCGTTATCTTTAAATGTGATTACAAAGGTATTCCAATTAGTTCAGTTCATAGATGCTCTCTCTGTGTAAGGTTTAAAACCAAACATTCACTACCACTCTCTGGTCCAGGGATGGGGAATCCTGGTCCTCGAGGGCCGGTGTCCTGCAACTCTTAGATGTCTCCCTGGTCCAGCACACTTGAATCCAATAGCTGAATCACCTCCTAAGTGCAGTCAAGTTCTCCAGAGTCCTGCTAATGACCTCATTATTTGACTCAGGTGTGTTGAAGTAGAGATACATATAAAAGTTGCAGGAGACTGGTCCTGCACAAAACAAAACAAAAGAAAAAAACAAACTACCAAACAATTATTTCTAACTCAAGCAAACTCTTATCAAAGTTTACAAAATAAATAAAATAAACATTGAAAATAAGAAACATTTAATGAAATGTTTCTTATGGAACATTGGGCACAGGCAATGTTCCAAAGTGGAACATTGGCCTGGAGTTACCCACCCCTGCTCTAGTCCCTATATTTTGGGCTCACTCATTAACATTTTGTTACAAAGATGTTTTAAATTTTTTCCGGTTTGTTTAGTTCTTGAAGTATAGCTATTAATTATGGAAACTTGTCGTCTTACCTATCACTGCAGCCCTCTGGGGCTTCTGCACTGTGGCTGCTGATTGGTTTCCCAGGGCCTCACCTCTGTTTTTCTCTGGATTGGGTTATT
This sequence comes from Poeciliopsis retropinna, assembly GCA_010277075.1. Taxonomy (NCBI): domain Eukaryota; kingdom Metazoa; phylum Chordata; class Actinopteri; order Cyprinodontiformes; family Poeciliidae; genus Poeciliopsis; species Poeciliopsis retropinna. The sequence goes on along the minus strand of VMRM01000002.1, from coordinate 15,601,213 downwards.
TGTGTTTGGGTCTCTGGGTCGTCCTGGGCTCCTCCTGGGGTCACATGTTCTGAAGTTGCTTGATGTCTGCCTCGCGTCCAGAGGGGCAACTCAGTGACCCCTCACATCTGCTATTGAACCATCATATGAAGAAACCTTATATACACAAGCTCGCTCAGACACATGTATATTTGGCTGTGGTTGTCACTACATACAGCTTGTATGTAGTGGCATACAAGCTGTATGTCAAAACATAGCTGTTTTACATATATGACTGTTTTTTGGCTGTTGTTTTTTTTTCTCACTCTTTCCACAAGTGTAAAAGCAGACTTCTTGGGTGTTTTCTTGTATTTTCTTTACAAGACAAGTGTGGACAATTTAAGCCATTCTTACTTTCTTCTTTCCCTTTCATTTTTTTTTTCATATGTAGTGGAGCATAATAACAAAAGCAATAATCTCCCACTGGTGAAAATGAAGCTCTATATTCAATACATTATTGCACCTTGTACAGGAAAAGGTGGACTTTGGTTGTTTTGTTTATGCCATTATAAAATAAACATTTATTTTTAAAACTTCCACTGAAACCATTGCATCTAATTTGCATTTGCATAAATATTTTGTGGAAGCCCTATGGAAATGCTCTTCTTCTTCTTAAATAATAACAGAAACCATCCAATCGTAAAACACAAGCTTAGACGATTCTCACTAAAACCTCAGGACAGCAGTGAAGTCACAGAGCTGGACTCTACACCACTATACATAAAAGATTTCATGGCATTACTGTTTGATGGAAGCCAGTCAATTTACAATACTTAATCTTAGTCTTTTACTTCTGTTAAATGATTGCTTATTAATATACTGGGTCACTTGCGTAGTTGTTATGCACTTATCTTGTCCCACATCCCTAATAACCAAACTCTACACTGTTCCCATCAGATGGACATGTTGGCTCACATTATAAGTATTAGGGAATTCCACGTGAAGGACTGATGGGGGCTAGTGGCAGCAGGTTTCAAGTTATGCAAATTTTCTATATTGAGAGTCACATAAGCATGAAAAATGGAGGAGACGAGAAACAAAGGGAAGGCAATGCACATATTGAATCATTTCATGCTCCAATGATGCTGTATTCACTAACTGAACCTGACATTTGATACTGGATTTTCATTCTATAAAAAGACAGAAGTCAGTCATGTTCTAAATATTTGTTTCAACATGCATAAAGTAATATAAACATTACTTTGTTTATCAATTTAGCCAAACTTATTACCTTAAAATAGAACCTTTAAATTCTTCACCAAGTTTAGTTTTAAACCTGCTGACAACTAAATGTCTCTCTTTCTCCTGGAGAGATATTGTTTTTACATAATGTTCTTTCCTGATTATGCAATTTTTTTAACATTGTTTTTTAATTTTGTTTGGTTGTTTGTTGTACAAATTTGCACAGAAAAATGTAAATCTTTTTTACACCACCGATCTTCTTTCCTGTTCCCATTCAGTTTATTGATCTACACAGATAAAGTACATAGTGCATTCTGAAAAATGGATGAGTCATATTTGTGGATGTCCATATATCTCTTTGCTGTAAAACAGGAGTTTGGTTTTGGCTATGAATAATTACAAATCCATACTTATTAGTAAAATTAGCTATTTTGATGAAAGTTATTAAGTTGGGGCACCACTTAGTTATTGAAGAAATAGCCAAAAAGTTCAGTCACAAATGTTATTTATAGACACCTGACTGATGAGGCATAGATTTTAAAATGATAGATGAAAGTTTAAGTGAAATATTGGCATTATCTGAAAAGCATATTACCCGACTATGAATTAAGCACCGTCAAATACGCAGGAGTTTATTAACAAAAAAAAAAAATCTTTACTGTTTAATCAACAAACTCACTGAGCCACAGCACAAGACCTGAAAAATATGAAATGATGGCAAAACTTAAACTATTTAAGGTAAATCAGCAAAATATAATAACAGAACCAATAAAATGATGGAATATTAACAATAAAGTTGTGAACATTGCCAACTAGATTTATTCCATATGGAATTTGGAGTGTGTTACTTAATCTTAAGTACTTAAGATTAGTTTTTTTTTTTTTTTTTTTTTTCCAGGATGTGTTTTGAATTGCTCACACAGCAATGCCAGAAATATGTAACAAATAAAACTTGAAATAACACATAGAATGATCAAATAATGTCACACTCCTGTATGGATGTGTATACTTGAAGAGCAACGTTTGTATTGAAAAGTTTTGTCAGTAAGGCAAGTGGTTCTGAATTAATTTAATAATTACCATAGACAAATTAATAAATTTATTAAAACAAGAAGACAATAATGGAACAGCTTTAGCTAATTAGAAAACTTTGAATTTTGTTGATAAATTTACTGATGTTTAGTACATTCTGCTTGTGCATGTGATTATTGTCAGACTTTTCAGAGTGCGTGTGTGCGTGTGTGTGTGTCTGTGAACTTTGCCATCATTTTCACTGTTAGCACAGCTGTCCAATTCAAAGAGACATATGGGATGGGACACAGGTGTCACATCAACAGCAAACCACATTCATAATTACTGGACTGTGTTTACTTCATTGGAAGTGGCTGTATCGCCTGATTATCTGGCAATATTGGAGTTTGCGCTCATGAATTCATTTGCATATCCGTTTCCATAGAAACAAGAGAGAACAACTGCAAGCAAATAAAATTTGGTCAGGTCATTGTACCCTCACCTGCCTAAGTGTGGACAGAGTCAATAGTCTGTAGCAGCTTAAACATATTTAACTTTATCTGCATTTATTATAATAGAGAATGATGTGTCAGCTATAATAATTAAAAAGAAAGTAGGAATCTACTGCCATCAGAGGAGTATTAGTTTTAAATTGGGTCCAAAATGAATTAATTACCAAGTAATAGTTTAAGTTAAATTACTTCTGATGTTGAATGATTTTGCATCTTTTATTGGAAGAAATGATGAAATTAACAACTTGAAATACAAGATGAAGAAAACAAATATCTTTTTTTCAGAGATAGTCTTAAAACTCATCCAAAGATTCAAATACATGGACATGGTATAGAAAAAACAAACAAAAACATATTTCTTGCCGTAATCAGAGATTTCTGCAAAGCATAAATATATAGAACAGAATGGAATAGAATAGAAAGGATATAACCTTTATTGTCCCTCAGTGGGGAGATGCAAAATGAAGGATGTAGATTCACACAAATGCGATCTCCGTAACCTGTATGTGTTCACTGTATAAGACACATCTATGCTGCTGCTCCTGCCTGTCACATCTACTAAATCTAGGAAACTGGTCTCTCTGAATTGCCTTTTGGAGTTTGTGTGTGTGTGTGTAAATGGTAGTTTGGTGTAACTTTATGATGGACTGAAGACCTGTCCCAGGTGTAACCCGCCCACTAACCACTGGATGACTGTAATGATCGAACTGGACAATGAGTAGATGAATGGAAAAATGATGCAGCACATAAATATTCTTTTGATAAAAAATAAAAAATACATATTTATGAATCTGGTGTTTTCAATATAATTTAATTTTTTTTTTTATGAGATGTCAACCTGGGAATTCTGAAGAAATGCTTAATATTGATAATGCCATGTTGCATAAGCCAGATCTCCATCAAAGGGACATACAGCTCTCTTGGGTAATATGCAGAGTCATTTTGCGCTTGAGTAGAAATTGAATGCCTGACAGAATTCTCTATGGACAATTCCCAGTATAATCATCAGAGTTGATAAAAAGAAAATTCAAAGGAAAAACCATCTTGCTGTAATCATTTGTATCACTTTTGTTGGAGAGATAAATTGGCAATGTCCTACTTATCCTGAAACTAGATGAGGCAACTGATTACTGGTCCCCAGGAGGTTCAGAGGTCCTGTCCTGATAGAAACATAATTACTTATTGGGGTAAAAGCATCTTACAGCCACTAATACCAGGGCCTTATTTATTAGTGCTGCTCCAGACTCTGACTTTATCTCCAGAGGGTAATTAGGAGCTAAGGTTTGTCACAAAAGGATGGTCCTTTGGGCAGACTGTGTCTACTGTGTTATCATTGTTATAGTCCGTTCTGCTTGGGTTTTTATGAATATGTGTCTCAAGAGGCCTTTAATGAAGCATAAAGGTGGTAAAAAACAGAAAAAAAATTGCAAGGTATGTCTGTAAATCAGAAGTAAATGATCATGTAAAATACTGCATATTATTGTTAGGTTGCAGCAGCTGTTATCTGTCCCTTGTGTCCCACACATGGTGAATTGGGAAACGTCAGTCGGTTTTATCTAAATCGTCACAGAGTGGGTGTTATTGGTTTAATGCGGTGCATATTTGAGTGTATATAACACGACACTGTAGTTTCTTACTTTAGATTTATTTCAGAAAAAAAACCAAAAACAAAACAAAAAAAAAAAACTCCAGTGTGTTATGAAACATGACCTGCGGTTTCAGGTGCACTTTTGTTAGAACTCATTCTGTTTTCATAATTAAGTTGATCCACTGATATGTTAAATTTTGTCTCCACAGCCATGCCTGTTGGGCAAATTTTCATCAAGTGAAATCACACTGTCAGATTTTTGCTCTTTCTTTCATGGTAAATTTGCTTTTCCAAGCTACCTTAAGCCACTTTTTACACACCCATTAAAGCTGATGTGCTGCCCTACCTCTGGTCCTTTGACTGTGCTAGATTTGCTTTGGCAGGTACTTGGTGACCTCATCATGACCACAGATGTTCAGATGTTTCCCTTTCTGCTTGCAATCAGAAAGCAAGCAGAAAGGGAAACTCTTTTCTCCGTCCTCATTGTGCAATACTCTGAGACTCAATTCAACAGGTGTCACATCAGAATGAAGTGTGGAAATTCTTGTTGAGATATTTCTGGGAATGCAATGGAGGGACAGTGACAGAGTAATGGATGCCCAGAAGGGGCTAAAGTGTTTGTGTGTGTGGAGTGGGCTGTGCATTTAGTTTTATTTGTAGCACCTTGCATATGTAATTTCTCTGCATTTTTTTATATTAAAGTGGAAAACCTCAATGTATTTTATAGGGGTTTCTTGTGTAGAGGCATAAATGGTACGCTGCCACTTTAAGACCAATTCCGGCTGCTGCATATAAGCAGGTCTCCACCTGCCATGAGGCAGCTAGCGTCGTGACGTCAATTTGCCTGTTTCCTTTGTTCGCTGGATGGTGTTGGGTAAGCGTGGTTGTTTGTCAGCTTTAATTGTTTGTTAGCTTTAACTGTAGCCATTAACACAAAATGGTTTGATCTGTTAAGCCTCCGTTGCTGTTATCCTCCAATATCTGGACTGATCTGTCCTGTTTGTTTGTTGGCTGGAAGGTAAGGGCGAATGTAGCTAGGTAATATTTATTCTGTATAAACTAATTTTGTTACAGCTGTCCTGCATGGGCGGAATGTTGGATCTGTCTGGCAGTGTGGTAATTCACCAGGTTACAGGTGAGCAGCTATCGCATGTTATAGCCATTATCATCAGCAGCTGTATTAATAATCTGCTCTATTTGTTTTAGCGTTTGGCTGAATCTCTGATCAGCATTACTCCGGAATAGACACTTGCTGCTGTTTTGCCTATAAGAAAATGTTCTAAAAGGTCTACATGAACTCTCCTCCTGCTGTCGGGAGCATCAATGGCACTGTTGATGGGATAAAGTGCAATATTGTAGTGCTGTTGAATCACTGTTTTACTCATATTGTTTCATTCCTGTTTTTCTTTTAGGGACTGAGGTTTCTGTGGTGGCGATCCCAGGTGGTGGTGTCGTCTTGTCGTGTGTCTTGTTGGAGCACCTTTTGTTTTCTTTTTTTCATTTACTGTGCCTTTGTTGTGTTCAGGGTGATCCCTTTTTCCTCACTGGATGTTGCCCCTTCCCTCGCTACCTTCCCCCCATTGGTAAGCCTCAGTCTCCTTCAAAATTTAAACATTTTATTATAATCAAATTCATTAAAGGCATTCACTGTTTTAACCATTTAATTTCAGGTTATTGCTAATGTTTTTAAAAACAGAAACACATTGAAGCTTAATAAATTTTTGTACAACTGTTTGAATCTTGTCTCATTTCTGGCAGAACTTACCTGTGTCCTCATTATACTTATACATTTTTTCCTGGAGTTATTCCAGGTGGCGTTGTCGGTAAATTTAACATCTTACATTTGGGTATCATAAGAAAAATTCACCCCCAGGTTGCCACACTTGTAAAAGACCAGCAAAAAGTAAGGTATAACTATGAGGTTAAGGGGAAATGATACTTGTTTTTGAATATATTTGAAGAATAATTTTCTTCAGCATTGACATTGAAGTTGTTCCTCATTCATAAAAAATATATCGGGAGGAATTACATACATTGAAGTGCTACGAAAAAAAGTTTGCAACAAGATTGTTGTGGCAACTTTCCAGGAGGACAATGACTATAAAAAGCCAAAAGTATAATTTAGCAGTTTAGATTCAACCATATATAGTACATGTGTTAGAACTGCCCAATCTAATCAAGAACTTGTAACAAGGTTTTCAAAGTGATGCTCACAGATCTGCTCCATCCAATCTGACTGGCTCCTAAAAAGACTTCGTACGGGAAAACAAATTAGCACACCTTTCAGATTTTTTTAACATTAAAAACCAGGTATTGCTTTTCTTTTGGTTCACAATTATATATATATATATATATATATATATAACTGAGTTTACTTATAAAGTCCAAAATAGTGCATTTGGAGTTGTAGCTGTGACATGAGAAAAAGATACATTTTAAAGAATATAAATATTTTTCCAAAATTATATTTTGGAAAAATTTATTATATAATAAAATGCAAGTGCTTTGTTGACACATGAGAATTTTTGTGAACTTAAAGGTTTTTTTTTTTATGTGATATTTATTCAGAGCTCTGCTTTGACAAGTGGTAAACCAACCCTTCAAACAATGATTTTTTATTTTTTTTAATTTTTAAATTTTTTGTTTCCATTCGCTTGCTTTCATTCTATCTAGCCATGGCTAACAAGGCAATTGACAGGGGGATATGAGCACCATTTTCAGTGTGGCATTTCCTAATGTTAAACACTAGAGTAATCAACAACCTGCCTGCTTTCCTGCCCGCATCCTTCGCTTGCTCCCCTCCCCTCTACACCACTCTCTCCATCTCTGTTCACGTTCATTTAGCAAATCCGTATTGGATTTCCTGATACCCACAGCCAACCAAGTGATGTGTGCGACTCACATTTGGACCACTTTTGTTCCAAAAAGGCCAATTATGCGTGTATATGCCTGCACATCTGCCAATGTAGGAGAAGTGGGACTGTGTGTGCATGCCAAGGTGTATCATTGCTTTTGTGTAACATGGACAGGGTATGCTTGAGTCAAAAGACTGATAAACTATATAGCTATTTCTTTGTTCTTTTTCCAGTGGCTTGGGAAAATATTTTGAACTTTGTAACATTTTCTTATGGAACAACCACAAACCAAGTAACACATAACTGCAAAACAGAAGAAAAATACAAACTTTTAGAACATATTTTTATAAATAAAATGTGGTGGAAAATTGGTGTAAATACACTTTTAGCCCCCATGGTCAATATTTAGTGCAACCACTCCTTTCTCCAATCACAGCAGTATTAGTATGCCTCCAATAGTCTTGCCCATTATTCACAAAATGGATTAAGTACAGTCAGAGAGTCTATTTTAAAATAGATCATTTTTAAAATCTTGCAACAGCTTCTCGGTTGGATTCAGATCTGCAGTTTGAATCTTTCTAACACACAAGTATGATTTGATCTAAATCGAACAGTTTGAAGTCTTTAGCAGAACCTGTTAGAGTTCCCTGAAAAACCGCCCTGTGTCCTGCCATCAACTCTGGAATTTGCCTATGAAGAAGTCGATGAACAAGAATTTGCAAAACACCAGGGGAACAACAATGAAAAACTGGGGGAAAAAAGTGGGTTGAATATATGCGTTTGCCATTTCCCAAATATATGCACTACTTTTTTGGTTGATCACATGATGGGTTGGGCACGACAGAGTTTGCCCTACAATTAGGGAATCGCTGGTTTGATTCTCGGCTCGTTTACCATTGTGGTATGTGTCCCTGCCTGAATGTGTTGGTCAGAAAGGCCAATGGCTTAAAATGGCAGCCTTGCATCTGTGAGACTGCTCCAAGGCAGCTGTGGGTACAATCTAGCAGCTTGCCATCATCAGTGTGTAAATATGTCCTTTGAGATCTCAATTTGATATATAAAGGGTATTATGAATAAAATGTATTATTATTATATCTCAATAAAATTCACTGGAGTTTTTGATGGTAATGATAAAATATGTGAGAAAGTTCATAGGCTATTTATCCTCTTGCAAGACACTGCAGATGTTAGATTAGGAGACACAGGCAAGGAGATGGAAAGAAAAAAAAAGGAGGTCCTTAAAGCTAACAAAGATGTGAAGAGTTGAGGTCATTGTATTTAGGCAAAAAAGACCACCATAAAACAATACTAAATTTATGTTCTAAATAAACTATGTGTTTTTGTTGTTGTATAAATTACCCAAAAGCATTTAATGTTGCATCAGTCATTTAAAGAAATGATTTCCCTCTAAAAGTCAGGGTTCCCATTTTCCCCAAATCCTTCACAAAAAAACTTGACTTTCTTCAGTGATTACATTGGTTATCACAACACAGTTTGTTTATTCCCCAGTTAGTTAGTTAGTTGTTTTTTTTTTTGGTTTCTTTTTTGCAGATTGTCAGTCCACCTTACATTTGACACTTGCAAAAAGAAGCCATCATCTTTATATGCTTCCTACAAGACTCTGAAAATCCAAAATGGAAAATTCTGCTCTTTTTAGATGATTTGTAGATTAGGAGTTGAATATGTTATTAGTGCGATTACAGCCAGCAATCGCTAAACGGATTATGATTTAATACAGCTTAATTTTCATATGGTATCCAGTTCTGCACCTTTATCTCTTTTTGTCTTTGACTTTGTTTCTTCTCACTATGGTCTAACTCTATTTGGAAACAGTGTCTCATGCTGCGTGCTATTATTTGAGTTCTGGAAAAGACATGAGTTGACAGCACACGCCAGTGGACACAAACACAATTCTAGACATTGTAACTTTGCTGATTTGTTACAAGAAGTATTCAAATATATCTGCTGGAGTGGGAAAACTTGTGTTTTGAGGCCCCACAGAGTTAAAAGAACCACTAATTGTTTCCAGCCAGCATATAAGTCTGAATTTTGCTAAATAGCTCCTTTGAGATGGGAAACTATAGGAGGTGAACAAGTGTGGAAGGACAGACAAGATTGTTTCAAACAGCTTTTGTAGTTTGTAGAAAAGGAGAAATAGGGGGAACAAATATGAAAGGCAGCAATAGAAAAAGACAAAATGACAGAGACTGTGAAAGAAGTTTTAAGAGAAAAACCCTGACAACTGGAGTGGAAGCTAAATCAAAGTGTGACTGTAGCAACCTGCTTTCTTTCCTCCGCTGGGAAAACCCATTTTTTTCTCACTGATCATTGCATTTTATCCTTCTCTCCGATTAACTACAACCACGCCACTTTCCAGATGCATGTATCCTCTTTGGGGTGTTTCTCTAATTTTTCACCCCTCTCCACTGCATTAGGAAGGATTATAGTGTTGCTTTAGGGAAACAAAAGGACTAACATGAGGCTTAAGTGGCCAGAACCAAACCAAATCAAACATTGCACTAACAGGGTGTGCAGTAGTAATCCCGCCATTCAGCGTTCTTTGTTCCTGTCATTTTGCCCTTCTCATTGCCTTTTTCTGTTGGTTTTTCAGTGGAGGGAAGACTATCATTTTGCAAGACGTTGTATATAAAGCAGACCTTTGCTCTTCGGGAGAATGCTGAATTGGTGCTAAAACACTAATAAGTGGATTGTTTGACAAATACTGAGGATGAAACGAATGAGCTCAATGCCAAGCATTCACGGTTTTAAGGACATAGTAACAGGAACAACTTAGCAGCCCGAACAAGCGGAGGGTTAAGCCAAACTGCCTACCTACTGACCATTTCTGAGGGGAGCTGGAGAGTTTAAAAAATCAGGTGGGGCAACTATGTCAATCTCACAGCTTGGTTCTGCTTGCAGTTCATCACATAGTACAGGACAGAGCAAACATGGTAATAGAGCGGTCTTGTTAGTTCTGTTCAGTGTACAACTGAAGTTTTGCAAAAACGCCAAGCACTCTCACTGCACATATCCTAAAGGTACACGTGTTGGAAAACATGTTTCCCTTGTTACAAGTGGTGGAGCATCAACCCTTTTCTCTACTGGATCTCGAAAGTGTCACTCAGGGCATTTAGTGGAAAAGACCATAAAAGTAAGAATTGAAAACAAAATCTACCAAATATAGAGCCATGTAGCATATCACAAAAATTCAACTCTACAGAGCTAACAACGTCTTTATTCCCATGTTTGCTTTGTCCCAAACATGCTATGTGATTAACTGCAAGCAGAACCTACTGACAGGGTTGTCCCAAAGTGTCACTTTGGACATTTGGTAGATTTGCAATTCTTAAGTTTATGGTATGTTCCACTTAACCTTGACATTGGTATGAATAACATAAGAATACCCAAAAGTCAACCTGACTGTGAGTTCATGTGATTTAATTAAATCTCACACAAGGTCTTCAGCAACACATTTTTCTTCTTTTGCTGAAGAAAAATACAAAGTCTTTTGCCAGATTTTGTATTTTATTTATTTAATACGTCTTACATCCTTTTCCATCGTACTAATCACCAGAATTTAAAACACAGATTGGTTTGATTATTTATGCAAATATAATGCATTGTGTTGCAAAATTATGTGAAAATAACAAAAGAGGGATTTATGCATCGCTGCAAAATACAATTAATTTTGTTCTAGATTGTCTTTATCAATGACCGATGTGAGAAATCAAATAAATGGAAACAGAGTTCAATTATTTAATTCTTGGCAGAGAGACACAAACACATTTTGATGCAAACATCAAAATGAGTTCATTGCCAAGAGCAAAGTAAAAATGCTTTTTTATGTGGAGCAACTGCATCCTCCTATGTGGGGTTCTCCTACTGGGCAGACAAGTGGTATGAGTTTTTAACTCACACAGACTCTGAAGAAACACAATACATGGAAATTCACTTTTCTCCTTATCTGTGGGCAGATGGAAAACATGTTGCGAACTGCAATTGTGGTTAACTACAAAGACTCGGGTGCTTCCATTTTCAAAAATATGCAAACACTGCTAACACTTTGTCACCCCTAAAAATGAGACAACAGAGAGTGAAAGAAGAAAACACTGAGCAACATCCACAAGAAAATATTCAAGTTACACACACAAGAGCAATTCTTAGTCCTATTATGTTTTCACTGACTCACAGAAAATGGAATGGTGCAGTTTCCTCTTCCAGTCAGAGATGTTTACAAATCATTTTTAGACTAAAATGTGACAGGAAAATAAAGCACACAGTTACACATCAAAAATAAGCATGGACATCAACATTGACTAAAACTGTACAAAATTGTACTTTAAACAGAGTTTTAGCAAATTTCTAAAGAAAGTAGTTCTAGAAAAAAGGTGTTAGAAGACAAAGGGCATGTTAATTTCGTACATTCTCTGCTGCATAGCTGCAAACCAATAAAGGTGACCCCTGTTCACAGGTGAAATGACTGAAATGGATGTAAAGATCAGAAGTAGACTGCTGTTCCAGAACCAGACAATCATGGAAGAAGGTGGTTTTATTTGTGGCATCACGTTAATACGTTAAGGTACATGGCACACATCTAGCATCAGGATAAACTGTGGAGTAAGAAGGCAGGCCAGTGCAGGTATATTGATACTTTGGGCAATGGAAGCTGTATTACCTGATAGTTGCAGGATAGTGTTGCTTGAGAATTGGTTTGAGGTTTTCTTTTGGCATTACCCAGTCCAATAACTGTGGAACATAATGGACAAAAAAACTCTGATTCATGGAGACATTATGTTTCAGGAATTAAAAGATCTGCAACTAAACTCTTGGTACCAGATACCACTACACACCTCTAGGGATCTCTACTGGAGTCCAAGCCTCCAGGGCAGCAAGAGGGGCATCATCACACAATTAGGGCAGGTGGTCATACCATCTCTGGTTTCCTTGTGTGTTGCTTTAATTAAGCAGGTCATGATGTTTATTATATTGATGCAACGGGTTTCAGATATTTGCATTCTTTAAAATTGCGAGCACCTGCAACAATAAAGGTTTCCACATGTGCCTGAAAAACTAAGTAAAGGGAGTGTAAAACAAAAATTCAAGGGGAAAGAAAAACAAGCAGTGGAATGCCCTCAGGCCACAGCATGAAGGCTAAAAGTCTACCTTGTTACTGGGAGTGTGAAAACCATATCACTGCTACCTACTTTCTCTGCATTCTCTCTGTCCCAGCAATCTCTTCACAGGTAAGAGATGTCATGTGGAGAAGATGCTATAGCTGCTCTGCATATGCTATGATAACAAGGTATCAAAATTCCCTCAGGGTGTAAGTGTGTTTGCACTCCTGGAGATTTGGTGACACATTGGATAACATTATCAGATAAGAAAAATATGACTGAAGGACCAAGAGACAAAAAAGGAACAGACATAAGAAAGGTGTCATAAACATACTCTCAAATTAAATAGTAATTAATGTAAGGCAAATTAAACTGCACTGAAGTAAATGCAATGTTTTATATAATAAAAACAGATGAATTAGCAAAGATGTGTGATGGTTTCATTTAGAATATCTTTTTTGTTTACTTTGTATAAATTATTCAGATTTTTTTTCTTTTCATTATAATAATAGAGATGGTCATAAAGATTGTAGCTTATTTTAAATTGCATTTTATTTATATTTTCCAGTTGTACTGGTTGGCTACAGAGGAGGGAATGTTAGAATTCAAAGTGGGTATTTCTGTGAATCTGTAAAAAAAAAAAGCTGTGGATTATAGACCTAATCACAGAGACTTTGAGGATTTTAATTAGCTCATTAGAATTTCCGATGAAGCTTATACTGCAAAACTTTTCTGTTGCCTTTTGGATACTGCTGATACTGGAAGACATGTCTGGTGTTTGTACTAGATTTTTAGAGATTCAACTCCTAAATCCACCCTGCTGCTGTTCCTTTCTAAAATTTGCCCTGACAGCAAAGGTAAAACCTAGGTCAAGTATAAAGTAGTTAGACTCAACACTGACCACAATCTCTTCTGGAATTAAAAGAAAGTATTTCAAAGTAATTCATATGCATAAAAAAATACATTCAGCTCACACGTGTGCATCCAGAAAATCCTGGAGTCGACAATCAGGAGTCTACACTATATCCCTCACAACAGCTGGAAACAATAGAGCAATATGCTTTTGGGAAGGGCCAATGCAGATTTCTCCTTCCACTGTGTATTACTGACAGGAAAATGTCAACTGTGCTATTCAATCTTCCAGCCAGCAATCATTTAGTAATCATTCCTCTTCAATGCCTGGTAGAGGTAAAAAAAAAAAAAAAGGATGAGACAAGGCAACAAAAGGGAGAGTAAAAGAGAGAGACTGTGTCACTAAAGCAATAAATGGAGAGATAGCGAGAAGAAAAGAAGACATAAGGGGCGTGAGCAACAGCCTGCCATTGGTAGTTGAAGCGTGTATGGCTTTGACAGGAGACAATAAGCCCAGATGGCAACTCTTAGTTCGTTAACTTTGATGGATATTTTACATTCAGCATCAAGGCTGAGAAAATTACTGTATCACCTCCAGAATATTGTTAGCCATCATTTACTGCATTGTTCTGCTCTGAATGCCCAAGAAGAGTGTTTATTGTTAAATATCATGCTTATGGTCGCACAAGATTGTAAGTAACTATAAGTGAAGGGAACCACCCACTTGAAATAAAGATACTTTATTTAAGTAACGTAGTGAGCAAATATCCTTCATTTTTAATGGATAGTGTTGAGTTGTGAATAATAGAAAAGAGATAATGCAATGACTCTGATCTGTCCAATAGAAACTGTTGTCAATATTTTTGTTCAACGCTGCATGTCTGTTTTACACTACCATAAAAATTACGTGCGCCCAATTGTTGACCATATTATTTATGCAGTTTTACAGGTTCACTTTTGTTTAAATTACTGTCAAATTAAGGTAATGTTGACTTGTAAATGGTTTATTAACAATCTAATAAAGTTATTTATTTAGCCTACAATAAATGTAGGGTCAATAAATGTACAATAAATGTAGGGTCATTTATTTAGCTGACAGGGTAACATTCAGCGTAATCAGGGTAATCATGTTGATGGATGGATGGATGGATATAAAAACACAGTATGTAACACCTACATGAATATGTGTAATACTCAAATCCATGGATACTATCCATGTGTTTACTGCATGACTCATTTTACTGAACAGGTTTTGCATTGCAACAGACTGACTTTTAACACTTTGAACAACTCTACAGAGTATTGGACCATTGTCTATATGAGCGCAAACACACACATGCACACGCACTATACACATTCCTGCACCTCAGCAGAAATATACTGATTGGTCCTAGTGCAGTGCCACTGAGAGGATAAGTTGAAAAAAAAAAAGTCCAGCATGGAGCAAGTTGGGAGACTTGCTCTTTCCCATAAAAGACCAGATTTATTGGTACACTTTTTATGATTTTATGTCTTTTTGACTGATTCTTTTGTTATGCTCATATTGGTTAGTGCCCTTACTTTTTTTTATTAGTATGGGCAATCTTCTGACAAGCTTAGGACCCCCTTAGGATAATTCATCACACTAACCACTCATACTAATGGCTATGGATCTTCACACATTTGCTAAGTTAGTCAGTATTTTTGAGAAAATGCAGAACTGCTAATCATCTTGAGTTGCTCTTACAACTATTGCTTGAATTTAACACCTTCACTTCTGAGGTTCTGAAGAAATTAAAAATGTTAAATGATCCGTAGCACTTAATCAAATCCAAAGGACCCCAAAGTGCTTCACACTACATTCAGTCATCCACACATTCACACACAATGTGAAAGAATAAAAAAAAATCTGTGATAGTGATACAGTGATAGGATCCCGACCACATATGGATGATATATGATATAAATAAATACACAAGAAAGTATTTAACAACAAATATTGTTGTTAATCTGTTTTCTGGTAATGAAGGGCTATGAAGTAAACGTTTGATTTTTACTTTTTTACATTAACATTAGCCCACAATAGCAGTAGCTTTTTCCCTAAAACAAGCTTTTTAGCTATTTTTTTTACCAATGACAAAATAAATTTGACCATTTTGACTCCTTTTAACTTATGCACAAATTTTAGCATACTGAATGGAGTAAATCCATGTTGCACAACATGCTTGTGACTCTCCACATGCTATTCAGTACATTGTAGCTTACTTTAGCTTTGATGCTAATTTATAGCATCAGATTACTGGGTTCCAACCAATGGGCACACTTTTGCAGGCCCCGTTTTAATTTCTTCAGGAATGTTCCGAAGAAATAGTTGTAGTTTCCTATAATTTACTAAGGTCTTTCAGAGTCAAAACTAAGAAACTATTTATTCTAACACCATACTGTACTAGAATAAACAACCTCCCTGTTTCTTATACAGTTTTGTTTGCATGCCATACAAAACTGTGATATACTGTAGGACTGGGGTAATAGTTCTTTGTTCCACAGATCTATTTTCTGGAAATAGCTAGATATTTTTCATCCTTTACAATGGCATTCACTGTGAAGCAGACATCTTTATTCTCCCTGTTCTGTGCTGTGAAAACAAATGCCTAAACTGTTAAGAAGGTTGAGCTGTACAGGGTATAGTTTTCTCAGAGGAAGCACAAACTTTGCTTTGAGAAAACAAGCTCTATTCAGCTAACATTGAAGATGTTGCTAATAGACACAAAATGCGCAGGATGACAAGACAATACCTGTATAACGGGTCAACTCAGACATGTCATGAGACACAAACAATAAACCTAATTTTAGACAGCATATTGTTAGGACACTATGGTAGCTTTCTTAATCCATGTAAACTCCTGGAGGAACAGTGTAATGGAAATTAAAAATCGATAGCCATCAAGAAAAATAAGGACAGAAACCGACTGCCGCGCCTACACTTAAACAGTGAGTAAGTTGAGCAGGACACATTTGTGGATAATAACATAGATAAAAAGCAGTTTTGTTTTTATTGTGAAGCAGAAAACTACTTAACATTTAAGCATATATCCATGTTAGTCCTTTGTTAACTTTAATTTAACATTAGATCAGAACCCAGCTCCGGGAAATGTCAGATCTTAAATAACTGTGATTGGGACAAAAAATCCTTGATTGAGTCATTCCAAATAAAGAACTCTAGCACCAGTATTTGCTCTAAAATGTCCTCTTTATCTCTTTAAATGCATGAAGTAGAGTTTGCTAATTCAACAAAGACATTATGAATGCTGTGCTGTAATGAAGGTGACTTTGACTGTAGACTGCTAATGTTTAAGGATGTCGGCACCACATCCTGCCTTCTGTGTTATCTCATTTCTCTTACTCTCATGCCGCTGTCTTTATTCTCCTCGATTCTGTTATTGCCATCATTATACAGAGTATAATCTCAGGCCTACAACTCTGCGTATTGATTACTTGTGAATCCAATTCAGCCACATGGGGTTTCAAGGGTACATGCGAGCAAAAAAAGTACAACTATCTCCTAGAAATTAGAACTTTTCTGCAAAATACAATTAGCAAAAAACTTTTTTTGATAAGAGAAAAAATGCCAAAACAATTTAATCTTAGATTAATTTAGATCACAAATGAATACAAATTAGTGACAAGTTCAAATTTGAATGATAAAAAAAATAAAACAATACATTGTCCGAAGGTATGTCTGATTTAAAAACCTGTTTTGACAAACCAAAATCAGGTTTCTTAAGAGGATGTTTCTTCTATATGTGGTTTAACTATAAACATAAAAGCAAAATCATTAGGACTTTGATACTGGCAAACTGGTGTAGCATGAAGTATTATCTATGATATCTTTATATTCCATTCTTGTGGCTCTCCAGATAGTTAGCCTGCATGGTGTACTGCTGCTGTTTGAAATACACTTTCAGTACGCCTTTGATCAGCTTGAATGCAATACTCCCCAGTATGGTGCACTGCATGTTGGAGGTAACCCGTCGGAACAGCAGCCATCCCATCAGACTGGCGATGGAGGGAAAGATAAGCACCCCACACAGAGTCCTGGATACAGACACGTGGTCTCCAGCGCCGAGCCTGTAGGTATGCAGACGAGGCAGATAACCGCCACTACCCGATGAAGGCTGTGTAGATACTCCTGTGTTTATCGGAGTACCTGTGCCACAGCCTGACTAAGTAATCCTCCCAGCAAATCATCTTCCCCAGGAGAAGATAACCAGTAGTACTGGGATGGCCCACGAGCAGGAACAGAGGGTCAGCCCGCTCCATCACAAACAGACCCTTCTCATGCCCCACCACCTGCATGACAGTCACGGCTCCGTAAGTGACTGCTGACCAGTACAGTGTCCCAACAACCTCTACGCCTGCTGCAGGAAGTACACTAGCGGGCCCATCTTGGGGTAAATGATGCAGTACTGAAAGCCACCTGCAGGGGGTCACCCACTCTGCTCCACCATGGTCCCACTCAGTGGCGTAGCACACCCAGGAGTGTTTCTCAGACTGCTCCTCTGTGCGTTACATGACGTTACTGAAGAGGCTCTGATGGACCCTAAGAACTCCACCAAGAACCTTTCATACAGAAAACCTTGAAACCTGCATAACGTGATTTGGTGCTCCTCTGGTTTCACCTTTTTACACCCCAAGATTATAGCAGAAACCATTCGCTCCTGATCCAAGGCGTCCTCCAGCTCTGAATCTACTCCAGGTTCAGGTCTCTCCTTGCAGCACCTCAAAGTTGTGGCAGGATCCACTCGTTTCTGGTCCCCGGTGTCATCTATCTCTGGATCAGCTCCCAACCAGTGGGTAGCACCGACCCCGAATGAGCCCCCAAGAATCTGTTACATACACCAGGACTGGTGTCAGTATAACAGATGCTGATTTTCCTGTAAACAGTATAGAGCAGGAGTGTTGAGGCAGATTGTGCATCACAATCAGAATCTGTTCTGATTTATTAAACATTTACAAACAGCACCACATCTTATCTTTCTTCAAAATAATTATTGTGTGAGTGTTATTTTCTTAGTCATTCTAGACAATATACTTATTTATGTAATAAACTGTTTTAATCCTTTGATATAAAGGCACAGCTCATTCCTCACAGTTCATCCTCATAGGAACTCCCATTTGCTACCCAGTATGGTACTGCATAAACGATATATAATTTATTTGTATTGTTTTTCTGCACATAAACATGCTCTCAGAAAGACATATGGCTAAACAAATCCGACTCAGGTAACGTGTTTGAAATATCTAAACATTTACATATTACCTTCCAACAATATTCAGAGCCGTTCTATTTCAGAACTGATAACTGATGGTAAATTAAGCAAAACAGATTGCATCCCTTCCTCTACAGCAGTTTCATACTCAGCTATCTTGGACCAGAGTCGCTCGTTGCTATGACCGGTAAATAAAACACAGCAGTGGAGAAAGTACTCGAGCTAATCAAATCAATTCAAACTCTTTGTTCAGCTTTGCTTCCATCTCTGTTCTTGTTTTATTTCTTCGCCAATAAAATATATTTTAATGAAACATATATTACTACAGTAGCTAATACTAATAGCTACTGTAGCGTACCCAGAGCATTAGAATAAAAAATGGATCTCAGTGAGGCTTCAGTCCTATTGGTCGTAGTAAAGAGCTGTCCAGAGGAATCAGATCGTTTGTGAACGAACAAAAAGCAACAAGCAAGAAGTCACCAAGCACAAGGAGCACAGTTTCTGTTCTCATCCTCTCTCCACCTACAGTGCAGACTTTGGTCACAGTTTTGTCCTATGTATGCGACACGTCAGTCAACACCTCCCCACAATAATTGACTGCAGTGAGTGACAACTTTTTGCTCCCTTAACTCCTGGTCTGATGAATACAGCTTCAACCCTGCGTATGCTGATTAATAGTGATGTGCTGCATTTTATTGTCAGTAATGGTATTGGTATTATGGTATAATAACGATGGAAAAAGTTATTCATTACCCCACTTGCTTATTGATACAATAAGCAAGTGCTTATTATTGATACAATAAGCAAGTGCTTATTATTGATACAATAAGCAAGTGCTTATTATTGATACAATAAGCAAGTACTTGCTTATTGTAGCTGTACATTAAACTCACGACTTTAGTGTACAGGGAACCAAAACAGCTGTCTGTCTCTTGTAAAAATTAAAGTAAATCTATAAAAACAACCCGCCTGAAGGTTACATTTTAAGCCTTGATTATACTATTGATACTGAGTACGCTAGTTTCTCACAACCGGACCTCTCTTTAATATTTCTGTTTTGTTTTACTCGGCTCACAAGTTTCATTCTACACGATGGCATTTTTCTAGTGTCTGTCATGTCACTTGATACTCATCTGTCCACACATCTTCAGTGACATATCTTCTAAAAACACTTTATAGAGTATAAATCTAGTCTCGCGGCTGACTGTTCTTTCCACTTCGTTCCACTGCAACTCTCTTACCTATTTATCTTACTCTCTGCTACCTCTACCTTCAGAGATGGCATGTTCAGCCACTGTATATCACCCCATTCATTTTTTAAGCTGTTTTCCTTTGACCTTTGGTTGTTAATGCTCTGTTACATAAAAAGAGAATTCATTACTTTTGACAGAAAAAACTACTTTGAATAAGGTATCACTTTCATTTGTGTAATTTTCAGGTTGGGTCTTCATGGAGATGGTTTTCTAGAACAATTTCAGTTTCAGCATTTGGTAAATATAAGTTTCATAGTGCTACTAGATATATAATCAAAACCTGTTGAAAAGGGCTTGCAGATGAAAGAATCTAAATTCCACCAGGTTAACTAACACAATCACAGGGACCAATAAATGAAGATTTCTAAGACAGAAATGTTGCCCTATTGAAAGGAGTGCCCTTGTGCTGTACAATATTCGTTTTCAGTATGTGGTTGGAGCTTCTTAAAGTGTAAAGAGGCCATCAACATTGTCCACTGCTCAAATATTAAGGAAGCACAGAATTGTTAATAGCAACCTCCAGGTCACATACAGTGTTGGCTGCTTGTTTGTCAAATCAGGTACTGCTGTATGTCAATTTTCACGCAAAGGTTGTGATGTATAAAGCACAAAGTTCACTGCAAAATGTAAGGTCTCAATTTGGGTCATGTTGGTCCAAATGACACAGATGTTACGATTGGGAATTTATCCCATTTATTTACAGGTGGTGGCTGGCTTCTTGATGAGTCGATGAGACCATAATTTGTCAAATCCTAATTGTACTGATGCACTATTCTGCTATAACCTGCAGGGGACAGTGACTACCCCTTCAGGCTGGCTGCTAACCCCGTTTCCAAGTCCCCAGGTGCATTTAATAATACTCACACCCACTGGCGCTCAACTGTGGCGTGTGCCATCAGCCTTCTAAAACGCTGCTGGTGGTGTGTAAACTTTATTTCACATCACTGTGCCTACCAAATATTAAATGTTTTAAACTCTCTGCCTCAGTCATTGCTTTCTGCTTCAGTGAAATTGCTTTTCCCCTTTGGTTGCCATTGTTATTTATGAAATAACATAATTTAAATAAACACAGACATTCTTGAGCTACTTTGCATTGACCATTTATCTTTGAATGTGGATGGGTTTCTACTTTTCAAATTTTCAGAAAAAACTTGATTTGTGGTTTTCATTACCTGCAGATGTGTGTCATCAAGTATAACAGACATAAATACTGAAAAAGTGCCACTCAGAATGAATCTGTATATTAGTACTTATGAGATTTACCTTTTGAACTGAAGATTTTTACAACATTCTAGTTGATTTGCATTTATATTTTGTGTTTTAGCCATTTCACAGACTCTTTTCAGTGTAGGTAGCAGGTTAAAAAATTTCTTGTGTGTTTTTATTTTTGTGTATGTGTGGACATGGAAGTTGCTTGTCCTAAATAGGGGCACTTGACAAATGGGCAGGGAGTACCTGATGTTGGTCCATCAATCATCCAGACCTTGGTCTATAGCAAGCAAATAAAATAAAACGTCCCAGTTGCATAGGCAGGTGAAATATGGAATGGAACGAAGTGACAATGACTGAGGCCTCCAGGTATGAGGGATGGAATTTAACTGAAACACACTGGTGCATGCAAACTCAAAAACAATCTCATGATCAAACATTTGCACTTTTATCGCAAATGTTTTTCACAGACATTGTGTTTGCAGGCAATTCTCAAAAAAAGACTTTTATTTCTGTATCAGAAACTCTGTTAGCTCTGGTTGTGTTATTTTGTGGTGAATTCATTTTTTTTTTTTGTATATTATACTTTTACAATATTAGGAATGTAGTGTTGCAGGCTTGTGTTAATTTGATACTCAGGTTGGTGTATTGTTTTCTGAGAATACCATTTGACATTTTGCTAATTAAGGCTTTAACATACATCACATGGCACCCAGAATATTTTCCAAAATGTATCCCTGCACACACGGTTTCTGAATATCATTCACTGTGCATATCAGAGCCATATATTACCAAGCTGAATTTGCATAATAACAATGAGTGGCATGCTAAACTTTCTTGTCAGATCAAACATGTATCACTCTAACAGTCAATTAACTTCAGCAGAAATTTGAAATTTGCATTTAACTTTTTTTTTCTTTTTTTTTTTGCTCTCATCTATAGCCAATGAACTGATGCACACTGATGAATGCTTAGCTGACTTTATTCTCTAGGCACCAAAACAAGACATTAAAGGTCAAAGTTAATATGCTACTCTGCACAATGGTTAAAATGTAGTAGTAAACACCACAAATATGCTTAAAGATGTTTTAAGATGCAGCTATGCAGCTTATTAAATTATGAGATGTAAAAATTTCACCCGTATGTGTAAAATATTTCAATGTTTAGGTACTGATATTAATTATTTGAAGAGCAAATTGCCTCTTCTGTCATCTATTTAAAGTTAAGAAAGTCAACTGAGGACCCAGCTTTATGAAATTTTATAAGCAATAGCTATGATCGAAACATCCAGCCGTAATTAATCTGAACAGATGGTAATAATAAGCTTCTATTGACTGTAATGAATATAAATGAGATCTGTGAATAATAATTTTTGAAAGTGCTTGAATTTTAGCTCTAAATACCTGTCACCTGATCAAGACAACCAAATAAAATACATTTGAGTCAGTATATAGCTTTACTTCTGACATACAGTTCAGTGCAGCATACATTATTACATTTGGCAAAATGGTTCAACCTTGCAAATATGTTGTTGTTGTTGTTGTCCTAATACCTGATATTTCCCTAAAATATGCTTGGGTTGTTGGAGTGAAATGGTGGCGGCGTCTCTGGACCAGTAATGAATAGGAGTCCCACTGGTATCCTGATTTTCATTAGTATTATTCCGCAGCATTATTGTTGGCAAACGAAATGGACTGGTGGGTCATGTGCCCAGCTTGTGCAATTGCCTGAAATCCAGTCTCTATTATTTGTCAGTTCCTGGTAGATTTCTGCGCTGCCTACAGTCAATTTGAGTCATTCACTTAAATGTCAAGTCTATTTTTGTTATAGTTAAATGACAGTAATTCCAATTTTCACATGTAGAGCTGGAAAGTCTAGCTGATCAACTGGCTTTATATTGGAACTGAGAACATTTCCTTATACAATTGTAACATGCTAACTTTAAATAATTTTCTACTTGTACATAAGTCACATACATGAACAGAGAGATGTAAGTTTAGAGCTATAACTTTAGACTTAATTAAGGATGTTATTTGCATATTGTGATGCCTTTAATTTTTGGCATTGGGACCAACACTGGGTCTAAAACCTAATTTATGCAGGGTTTATAGATCACACATTTAAGAATTTCATGTAGTCAATGGGATTGTCGGTTTTGTTAACTGATATTTTAGAGTTTTAACTGGAATTGATAGATCAAAAAGTAAAATTTACAAAGTCATTTCATGCTGATACGTTTCAAACTTTTATTCCTGTTTAAATTGTATGCTATGTTTTACATATGGTCTTCCTGATGTTTGTTAGGTGTACAAACACCAGGAAGACCACTGCTGACAGTTGTCCAGGAGAGTTTAAGAAACAAAACGTTAATGATCAAGAAGGCAGCTTTTCACAGAGTGCTTTCTCATGGAACAATAATTGATCTTTGAACGGAAGGAAAATGTGCAGGGGAGAAAGATTCCAAGTAATATGTATAGCAACATTTATAATGCGATATAAATTTTATTCAATAATTTAAGATTAATAGTGAATGAACTGTAGCTGTTGTCAGTGCTTAAAAAGTCACTAAACAAACTTACAGAGGATAAGGGAATCAACTTTCACACTCCTTGTGTAAGCCACCTCTGAACCAGTATGGTGTACATTAGGGTTAAACAAACACGGAATGAAGCAGCAAAACTCATGGGATCACTATTTGTATAGTTAATGTAAATCTCCCAGGTAATTTTGTATTGTGTTCAGGGTTACATCTATATGTTCAGATCCTGTGACCTTGAATCCTCTTCTGTTGATAACACTTACAGTCAATCCAGACCCTTCTTCCGTCTTCACCCACCCATTCATCCGCACACACCCCCTACCATGACCCAGCCTCTTCATCCTCACTACCCCAACACACACACAGTATGTTTTTCTATCTTGAACTTGAATTAACTTCCATTCAATTTTAATTCATTTCTATATCCTAATTCTGACTCTTACACTAAACCCAACTGTTACCAGTACAAGTAGTAGTTTTAAATCTAACTCACAACCCAAAAGCACAATTTTTTTTTATGAAGCCTGGGCTTTGGACCCCATAAAGAGCAGTTGGTCCCCAAAATGTAGTGTGTGTGTTAGGAAAACACACACATTTTAAAAAGCAGACTGAAGACAATGCTGCAGGCACATCATGTACCTCACTGAATCACCCACAGAATATATTCGTCAACTTTCTATTGGCTTTTTATTTGAAAGAAAATTAAAAACATTGAAGTGTAGCTTGCAGAAAAGATATGGGAGTTAGAAAGGCTGTGCAGTTATTTCTTTTTAATGGAGGCAAAAATGTAATATTGGTCAGAAAAGGCCGAGAAACGCAGGTTAGCAAGGGGAAAAAAGCTGCTGACTTTTTTTCCTTCCCCTTTCTCTGTAAGAAGCAGATTTTTCTTTATCCATTTACTCACTCACAGACACGCACACACACACACACACACACACCCCCACACACACACACACACACACACACACACACACACACTCACTGCCACTCAAATAGACTCGGTGTGATATCAAGCCAGTGTCATATATAGCAATTAGCTGTTAAATTATGGGTGACTAGTTCACCAATGTTAAATAACCAACATTAAATAAGTCTCAGACTCTATACATGTTTTCTGTACTCTGCATAGAATAGAATAGAATAAAATATTATTTATTATTCCTCTGTGGGGAAATTGAAGACTACTAGTAGGAATGTTACAAGCAAATGGTGGCATTCCCATTTATACAAGTGAACACATCACTAAAAAGCACATGGATCAAGAGCCAACCTCTAATTTCCTTCATTAGTGCAGACGAGGATCCAATCAATCATTTGAGACAGAGACTGCCCCATCAAGAATGCTTCTTCTCCTACCAAATGTGGGGAACAGTCAAAGCACTGTAAGGCTGGTACATAACCTTACCAGTGGTGAAGTGATAACTGAAATCAAAAATAAAATAAAACTTATGTATAGGTAACCACAAACAACAAGTGACAAAAGATTAAATTTCTCTGAGAGTTTTGCATGTGGATTTTGTGTTTTTTAACAAGAGACTTCTTTTGAAATCTAAACCACAATGTTTCTACTTTGGCTGGAACTGGAGGTTGATTTCAGGAGAGAAGTGTGCCATGTCTATATTCTAGTGTACTAGAACCGTTAATATTATGAAGCTCAGGGTGAGAATTTTCTATATTTGTTCATGGTGACGCACTTTTCTATGTTACCTTTGAATACCTTTTGGATACCAAACAAATGTCAACCTGTTTTTTATACTCTACATGGAAGTTGGAAATATCAATATATATATATATATATATATATATATATATATATATATATATATATATATATATATATATATATATATATAGTATCTCCACTATGTAGAGTTTTCTTTGTTTTTAATATAAATTTGCATAACTTCTGATGATGTATGTAAGTGGTGGGTTACTGTGTTCTTTACAAGAAGTTACAGTTTTAAAGAAATATAGTTCCTTAACAGAATCAATCATTTAAAGAAAGTAATGCACATAATTAATTTTAATTAGTTTCAGCTTACTTTTCAACACACTTTGATCCTACACAGGAGGATGAGACTTTAAATTTAAGCCAAAAGATTTAAGGATTTGTGAAGAGAGCTAAATCTTTTTTTTTTTTTTTTTTTTTTTTTTTACCCATTTCTGCTAAAGAGAAGCTCAAAACACTTTTCTATATTTTAGTTTTTACTTTTAACCACTCATCCTGGAGTACCAGGATGAGTGGACCATTAAATACACGATATAATTACTGGGAAAATATGGATAACCTGCTGACCTGGACATAAATGACATGTTTCTGGGAAAGCTTCCAATTTGCTTGTATATTTTTTCAGTAAAAATAAAAAATGGCGGTATCAGACGCTGTGGCTTTATTGCCTCAAAGATATAATTTAGTCATTAAAGTCTTTTAATTTAAGTAGTATAGTAACTTTGCATCCTGATCATAAAATGAATATGTTCCTAACATGTATAGTATTCCAGTACGTGTGCTATAATATTATCATAAACAAGGCAGACAAACGGAAGGTGCTACTTCTGGAAATAATTACTTCCAGGTTGTGATGATATGCAGAAATGCCCACTTGTTTTCAGCTGGTTACTATATCAGTTTGTTTCATTGCACCATAGCTAATCAAGTAACACTGTTGGTAAATGATACTGCCATCAGCAATTCACCATGCTTCTTGCACACTGCCACAGTTACAAAAGTGGGCGTGAGTATGTAGTATTCTCTGATGCATTTATTTTCACTCGCAAATCTCACATTTGCCCCTTTGAGCACTGATCTACAGCAAATAACGCATTTAAATTTAAAATATTGTAAATTAAACAAATTGCTTTGCTTTTTCACCTAAGAGTAGTTTAAACTGTAATTTGTTAAATCAGTCAGGCTTCAGCAAATTACAGTTACTTATATTTTGCAATTAAAGTACATAATGCCAGTGCATATAGCTAGTTACTCCCTGACCCTGGTTGCTTATTATGGAGGAGGAGCTGCATGACCACCTGCTGAGGAGGAAGCCAGATAAACTAGCAGACAAGTGAAGACACAGAATGCAAATGTAGGCTTGGAAGTAGAGTATTTGACTGGGCAGGGCAACGACTGCTTTCTCCTGCTAATGTGAATCCATTAGAAAACACCATCCCTTTTAGTGGGCTAACATAATTCTGCCCAGGCAACAAAGTTGTGCATCTGCCATGAAACCCAAATTCTGAGACTTAGGTGCATCAAGTATAATAGGCGCATGCTTGATCTTGTAGCGTTAAAAAGGATGATACTATATTGGACAGAGGGAAACACAAATCTGTTTCAGTATACATTCTCTCTCTCTCTCTCTATATATATATATATATATATATATATATAATATATATATATATATATATATATATATATATATATATATATATATATATATATATGTTCAAATAGAACCTTCTCAACCTTTAGATGAATGAGTGACTATCTGCTGCTCTCTGCAATCACTTTCATTCAATTCTATAAAAATGTCACAAGATAAAGGTTGAAAAGATGTGTCAAACAGCTGCTGCATTTGCATTACACAATATCAAAGCTTTTCATGCAGAAGATTCTTAGGATGATAGTTGAAGTTAGAGGCAGTATATCTGACTTTTGGTGTCTAAAGAGATTCTTAACTTGGGGCTCTCTTTGTTACAATCTAGGATGAAAGAATTTTAGCCCAGCACTAACTGTGAATATGATTCTCTTCAGGCAACATGTCAGTAAGAGTAGAAGTATTTAATATTTAAATATTTTAAAAAAAACAGCTGCAACACTTTCAAATCTTCACAGTATGAAATTCGAGAGGTGTTGAGCTTAAATGATTTATTGTCATCTATTTGTTTTGTGAATGGATCTAGTGGCAGGATTTGGGACTAGAAATAATAAAACAGGAAAAGGCGCTGACAGACATCTGAGTGTTGTCAAGCTGAGAACAAACAGAGAACATTCAAAATCATTCAAAATGACCCAAGTTCATAACTGAGTTTGAGAATAAAGAAAACTGAAAAAAAAAAGTTGAACATGTTGCTCCATCTTGGGAGTTCTTGAGAGATCAGAAAATCTCAGAAATGACAAAAGAAGAAACAAACAAAAAAAAAAACATGCAGCTGTGGGTTCTTTGAACAATATTCTTCTTTGGGACACACAAAAAAAACAGTGTGCTTCTCATATTTGATTATGAGATTTGCTTAAGTCAGCAATGACCTTCTGCATCATTTAAAACCTTTTGCAAAATTAAAACAAAGTGGAAAAACAAAAACAAGTTTCCTCCTGAGCAACATTTTACAGTAGTTACTTCAAGGCATTTTACAAGATAAACTAGATTACATATGCCGGCTTTCTGTCTGCAGACTGTCAGTAATGCAATACACTGAAAATACAAAAGCAGTAAACACAGATTTGATCTGACTCAATTAACTTTATAACTAATTCATTCAAATTCACTATGTTTGGAAACAAAAAAAGAAAATAAGATCTAAAAAATTGGTGTGTCAGAGGTTTTTTGTGTGTGTGAATATGCAGAATGTGCCTGTTTACTTTTTCCTAACTTGCAGGTCTTCCACCCGGCTTTAGCAGAGCTCTCCAGATACACCTGACTGCAATCTTCTCATCACCCTGAAGAGAAATAAAGAACTGCTTGATGATGACTTGAAACCTGATACTCAAACCATTACCGGATGATCCTGCCTAGTCTTTTACTTGACCTAAACTTTATAATTGCTCTTAAATTGAAGACATAGGCTTATTGATGTTCAGTGGGGGGAAAAAAACAAAACACTACTCCTTTTACAGCAGCAAAATTAACTTAGCTGTGTAGAGAATTAAAAAAGAAATTAAAATAATCCCCCCAAAAACTGGAACTGGAGCGTGTTTCGTTGTTTTGCTTCTGCTTCCCTTGATACTTAATTAGCACAAACTTTTACATAGACTCACTGGATACGGTTTAATCTTGAATTTAAGGTTTGAGGATTTAATTGGGTTAGAGAATGTAAAGTCAGTTAACATTCATTCACTTTATCTTCCTATTTTCCTCTCACTGTCTACATGCTGCCAAGGTTGGAGACAGACTTTTTCAGTCTATCCACAAGATTTACCAGCCATGCTGATTGTATGCACCACTAACAAGCACACATTTATACACACACATGCAAATAAAATCACACACACAGACTTACTAAGAGAGATGTGTACATGCAGACAGACATGTTTGTGTGGCTCCATGACATCCAGTATCTCTTCCCAGTCTGATTGGCCTCAGTGCAGGGGCACTGTGGTCAGCACAAAAGAAACTGCTTACTCAATACTTTGAAGAGGTTTCTTTTTGTTTGGTGCAGAAATGACTGACAGGAGATTTAGCTAAGGATCCCATGGGTCACAGACACTGCAACAGTGAAAAGCTATAGTTTTTGCAGATTGTGTTTGTGTACATTATATTCTGTATTTAGAATTGTGTTGGATTTTTAACTAATAAATGTGAGACTGCAATTTGTTAGTATTTTGGTTTTTGTGTGAGAGAACACATTTGCTTTTTTATGGACTTTCTATTTTATTTCAGACCCCATTTCATTCATGGCTGCCAGGATAGTAATGATTAAGGATTTGGATTTCAGTGCACATCGCCTGATGCTCAATAGCTGTCCTGCTTTTGAAAAAAGCCTCTCAGCCGACACTGAGGTTGCAACAACCCCAAGATGCCTTTTTGGTCAGGGGAATGTTGGTGGATTGTTTTTCCACCAAATTAGTGGAACCTCTTCCTTTGGAATAGGCCTTTCTTCTGACCATCGGAGAGCATCAGTGACCAACTCTCCGATGGTGCTGAGACAAAGGGACTTCCAAGTCAAATTCTGCCCAAATCCCACCTTTTGTTAGAGATGTAGAAGTTACAGGAGCTGGTGGCAGAAGAAGGAGGTGCTGAAGTCTGACTAATTGACTGCATCTCTGATACAAGTCAAACCTTTACAGGCTCATCATTCATTGAGTCACAGAACCCCATGTTTTGGAACCTGATGTCCAAGTAAGTCCTGATAACAAGACTATACAATCTTTCTATAGTGGTGACTTTGAGCCACCAGCTCTGCAGCTAGCTTGCTGCCTTCTCGCTCAGATGCAGATAGGGTATTTTGAAGCAGTGCCACCAGGGGTATGAGTTTTGAAATGGAAACATTTTTTTCAGCCAATGTTTCCCTGGCTGCTTAGACACGTGACAGTACAACAATAAAACACAGAGAGAGTCGGTGCTCTGTGCTGTGTGACACAGTGCAGTGCTACTCTTAGACTTATTAGACTTCAGTGAATTCCCTTGCTCAGCAGTCAGCGCCTTCATGCACAGGAAAAAAAAGCTTGAGTATCGATCTTTTTTACACGCGTATCCTTTAATATCAATACTAGCTTCTGCTAGAAGAACTCTCACACCTATCTTCAAGTTGCCAACCGATCTGCGTATCAGTTTATGAATGTGTGCGCGAACGGATGAACGTGACTCTTGTGGTCAAAATAATTGGAAACATGCTATATAAGTTCAGTCCATTTACCATTCTGTCAGAGTTCCCCAGGGCGGTTGAGGTTACAGTGAAGTAGCTCGTCACCTTCAGTGTGTGAATGTGCACATGAATGGGAATGACTGATTTCATTGTGTCCAGGAAACAATGTCTAATGTCATTTCATTATTTGAGAATGATTCTGTGCAAAAAAAAGGAATATGTTTTGCATGGTCCTAGACAAACTGTAATTTGTTTGAGGTCCCGTTTAACATTTCCATACAAACTACACTTGGCCAATAAACCAATAAATTATCTTTGTTTTGTAACAAGCTGATCCTCAACTTATTCTATTCTTTAATACTACATTTTCATTCACAAATTTCCTCCTCGGCATCATTTTCAAAAGCTTTTTCTCTTCTTTTTCTCTCTTGTGATAAGGAACCACACTGGCAAATCTATATTTATTGTATCCCACTCCTTATTTCCTGCTGAGATGGAAAATGAGAAAATAAGTACTGGTTCCTGTGAGACAGAAGGTAAAATATGAGAGCAGGTGATGTGGGTGTTAATATTTTGCACTAATTTTGGATCCCTGGTTGAAAATGGGACAGGAGCAGAAATAGAAAGTTCACTTTCACAAAAACACAAACGCACTAAAGCCTACCTACACACACATTAACAACAGGTCTCTTACGCATGCTGTTCATGCTCATATGATCCTGTAACACTACCATTGAAAATGTGTTTTTAAATTATCTTTATAGACAATGTGCCAAGACCAATGAACCGTACAAGAGTTAATGTTTCCCATTTTTAAACACAATGTAAACTCTATTCTTAGACTATACTCAAAAGCATTTATTGAAGGGTGCTGTGGTGGCACAGGGGTTAAGTACAACCCACATATGGAGGCCTTAGTCCTTGACGTGGCTGTTGCAGGTTTGATTCCCAGCCTGGGGACCCTTGCCGCATGTCTTCCCCCTTCTCTCATTGCCCACTTTCCTGTCAATTCACTATCAAATAAAGACCACTACAGTCAATAAAACCTTTTTTTTTTTTTTTCTTTTTTTTACAAAAATCATTTATTGGTGTTCAAGGCAACAGAGACACACAACACAGGAAAAATGAACATAATGCGTATCAGATGTATTTACATCAGGCTCAGGCAGCTTGTTCGGTACTCATCATGTCTTTCACAGCTCTTGCATATTTTATGTCAGCTGAAGTACGTTTCTACTCATTTAGATCCATGTAATCGCCTCAAAAGTTAAAATATTCATCAGACTCATGAAAACATTACCATTTTTCTGCAGGGAGAGGATCAGCCATGCAGAGGCCTTCTGCTGCCCCTCCACCACTCCCCCCACAAAATATTACATCTTTAATTGGGGATAACACTCTTGGTGAAACTTAGTGGCTTTTCATGTATTTGGGAAAATCGTCACATCATGTTGCCTAATTCTCCTAGTAACCAAAGTGCAGTTTGCAAATTATAGGAGAAACAGAGTGAAAATGGCAGACATGGCCACAGGAAATGTTTCTTGGAAGGGGGTTGTTTTTTAACAGAATGGTTCCTGCTGACTGCTGGCTTTTCAGTGTTTAGTTTAAGTATGTTTTTGAAAATCAAATATTCCATCTCCAAAATCTAAAATTTAAGTAAGATTAAGCATCCCGTATTAATGTTTACTATTTAATTAAAATAAATTGCTGTTTACTTGCATTAAGTTCATGATTGGAAGGGGTTTACATGGGAAAAATGTCACCCGATCACATTTATGAAAATGGTGATACCTCTAATCACAAACACTGCTACAGAGTGTAGCAGTGTTTGTAATAGTGGCTGCTGTAATAGTGGCAGAGATCATGAGGACACGTGGCACCATAAAGTTAAACTACTGCAGTTACTGCCAAGCATCACTCATAATCTAATGAGTATGTCTGTTCTAATGCTACTTAACCTCTCCATGAAGTAAGGGCAGCTGCATATATGTGTGTGTCCATATGGTTGTTCATGAATATTGAGGTTATAATTCACTCTATTTTTTTCCACTCTGTGCTGTTTATTTTGCTTTTTTACCTATATATTCATGATCAAAAATTAGAGTATGCTTTAGGACTTGCAAGGTTAAGAGATTCAGAGCAGATGGGAAAACCACAGTGGTTCCCTTCAGGGACCTCATTCCTCTACCACATCCTGATTGTTTATCTTTAATTTAGCCCTCTAATGAAACATGAATATTTTTTACAAATTAAACCTTTTTCACTTAACATTATTTCATATGCTTACATTTGGACACCACCAATAAAATAATAAAAAATAAATAATATAAATGACAGATGAGTAAAAAACTCTTGATTTTTGTCTTGTATATTTGCAGAGCATTCATCATGTATATATCATGTTTATCTTAAACAAAAAAAAAAGCCCCTTTTTACAGGGAAGTACCTTGTAAGCAATCATTTTTCAATAGCCAACGGTCCTGGGATACGAAGCAAATCTTAGAATATCTTAGGCTGGTTTTTACCAAGCTAGTTATTTAGTGATTGGTTCATAATAATTTGGATACATAAACATCGGCTATCTAACATCAGAAATTAACCTCTATGATTTGAATTAGTCACTAAATTATAAGTTCTGCTCTAGTTATAACTTATAATTCATGAGGAACATGCTGCCCATCATTTCCATTTCCTCTATTCTGCACTCTCTCACTACTTGGCTAATAGAACAGCCTATCTTTTTGTCCTCACTGAGCACAGACTGATATCTTGAGCACTGGCTTGACGTTGTTGATCAGCAGAACTCCTGGAGCTCATATCTCCTGTCTCTGTGGCGTTTGGGCTCTTAATCCCTAGAGCCTAGAGATAGGCTAGTTGCATCTGAGTCACTGCTGGAGCTCTGCTCGACTAGATATTGGTTTTGTGTGTATGTGTTTATATGTGTGCATCTTTTTTATGTGACCTTATGCCTGGAATCTGGCCTTCTGGCTTGCTGTAGCTCAATCTGCAGCTGTCATTCTGCATCAAGAGGGCTGGATGACTGACATGCTTGTTTATGTATGTTTCAATATTGTTGCTTTTGGCTACAAGAGCATATTTTATGGTGTGTTGCAGGAAATTATGTTACGAATTAAATTATGCATTTTATGAGCTTTTACATATACCATACCTGCTACAGATAGGTAGGATGTAGAGAGCAGATGGAACATTTGATCCAGATCAAAATGCTGGTACCTATCTCCAGCGAGCGTTTCGGGCGAGAGGCAGGGTTGATTTTTTTATCTGTAAATATATTTCTAATTGGGAAGAAAACATTAAATCTCCACGGAATAATGAAAAACATACATATACCACACACACAATAAAATTAAAGTAGCTTAGTCCATAAATCAAATTGTTCCCTAAAGTAGAATGGGACAGGTAATGAGTATTAATCACAATAATTAAAGGAGGTGCAAAGAAATAAAGACAAAAAAATGGCATAAATTGGTTTAGTTGCTTATGTCCTGATGGCCTATGAAAAGGTTTTTCATAGCCAAATGGGATATGTTCAGTGGCAGCATGAGGTGGAGGCATCGAGGAGTTCACAGAAGAAGTTGTGGGATTTATTACAAAGGTAGTGGATGATAACATATTGAGTGGGAGATTCATGACTTTTTTCTACAAGAAACCCAGGGTGGATAAATTTGCTTGCAATGCCCCGCAATGCTTCATGCAACTTTTTTCTTATCTCTAGAAACATGGGTGAAATAAAGGCTGCCTCCTGCATGGTACGTATAGATGTGAAGGATGCAAATTGTATCCTTCCCAGCTACAGCCAGAGATTAGAGCACCATTTCTAATTCCAGGGGACTATGACATGGGTGTGATGTACCATCACAGACTATAAAGCAACACATATTCTTTCTGGGATTGACGACTCCATGGCTTACAAACTTAACATCTTTTTGTACCATAAGTCAGGAGGGGAAGGGATGTTCCCTGTGTTGGCGTTGATAAAGACAAGGGTATTAAAAACTGTAACTACCAGGAAAGCAGCTGCTCCAGATGGTATTAGTGCAAGTGTCCTCTAAGTCAGAGTAGATTAATTAGCGCCTTTTATTACTGAAATTTTCAAATTCTTTCTAAAACACTGCACGATTCCCACCTGCTTTAAGAACCGAGCCCAGTTTAAAATAAAAACATACCCTGAAATTTAGACCTCTGATGTTCCGATTTGGTCACCGAACCTAGCACTTGCTCAGTTTATGTCAAACCTTTTTGTTATGGATGTGTGCCTTGTCATACTATGTTGTTCGCTTTCAATAGAGACAAAAAAAGGGCCATGTATTTCCACCTTTAAAGTCAACCTAGAAGTGGGCTTAGCAGAAACGTGGAAGTAAGACTCAAAAGGAGCAAAGCGAAGGCCGGATGTAGAGAATAAAAAAATATAATCAACCTCAAAATGTACTATTATGTACTCGCAACACATACAGAAAAGACAAAACAGGTCTAAACTAAAAGAAACAAACAAAAAAAAGTCTCAGCTGAAAATGAATAGAGACTGAAGCGGGGTAACTTGTGTATAGAAGCAAGTTGTTTCTCTGCCATTGGCACAATGGTGGACCATTTCTGCAAAGGCAATAGTAGCACTGAGAGGAGGAAGAGCACAGCCTTTTTCCAGATTATTTGTCTCATATCATGCTGTCATGATATAATGACTATAACCACACCAAAGCTGTAGACATTCAGCTTCTTCAAAAATCCTGGTATGGGGTGACATTTTCTGTTTGTTTTTGAGTGCTACATTTTAGACCAGGAGTGTGACTCTCCAGTCCGTGAGGGCCGGCGCTGAAATCCTGATGTAAATGGTTTGTTGCTCCTCAGCATTCAGCGTACAGTCAAGTTCTTCAGAGTCCTGCTCATAGCTTAAATATTAAATTCAGGTGAGCTGAAGCAAAGGTGGATTTAAAATTTGCACCACACTGGCCTTTTAGGACTGGATTCTGACACCTTGCACTGGGCAGGGAGCCATGTAACACATATCAGAAACCGCTAGTGGTCTTTATACAGTATTTGATGGAACATTGTGGCTTTACACTCGAGTAACACTGTTTGCGTGTGCAGGGAAGTGTGTGCTGTTTCCTCTGGTACTCTGCCTTTCTTGTACAGTTCAAAGAAATGACTACTAGGTCAATTGGTTATTCTAAACTGCCCTCAGATACAAGTGTGTGTGCATTGTTGCTTGTCCTGCATGGCTTTGGTTGCCCTGTGAAAGACTGGCAAACTGACCACGGTCTTCCTCCCTCTCATTCAATGTCATATGAATGTCATATGTTATATCTTGTCATATCATAAAGTATATACCATATACTTTATGATATATCCATACTTCATGGATATATCATATATATCCATACTTTATGGATATATCATAAATTGTTTAATTTAGACAGTAACATGAAGAAAAAAGTCAATTTATTATAACTAAATATTTGAGTTGGTAAAATCTTGACTTCTTGGTCTGATTTTAATGTTGTTTGCCTGTAGAGAAAATGATAATTCTAGCCCAGTTATTACATCATAAAACTACATTTCTGTCCATAAAAGGAACCTCCCTTAACATCAGTTCAGCAGCTTACTGCCAAATGAAGCCTCTGAAGTCAACTCCGGCCACTAGCCACTGCTGACTTCACTGTGCTGCCAGTGGCCCAGCTGTTTCAGCCAGACATACACCTGAGAGCTGCAAGAGGCTGCCAACAGGCTGCAGCAGCTGCCCAACTCTAACCACCTAATGAACAGCACAGCTGGCACTGTCTATTCATCTTAAAATGCTTGTAAATAAAGGATTTTTATACTTTGTGTGCTACTTCTGCTGTGAACAACAAAACACGCATTATTGTAAGGAATGGGCTCTTTAAAAATTGTATGGTACGTTCC
The DNA here is from genome assembly GCA_010277075.1 of Poeciliopsis retropinna. Taxonomy (NCBI): domain Eukaryota; kingdom Metazoa; phylum Chordata; class Actinopteri; order Cyprinodontiformes; family Poeciliidae; genus Poeciliopsis; species Poeciliopsis retropinna. The sequence continues at coordinate 15,565,387 of VMRM01000002.1, read as the reverse complement.
ACAGATGAGTTGGACTGTAAGACGAGGGAAAGTTGCAATTTATCATTTACTAATTTCAGTGAATACCTCTAACTGTGTACATATGACACCGCTCCTTCGGACTAATTTCCTTCCAGCTGTTTTAACCGCAGAGCTCACTTCTGGCTTTTGCTTCAGGGAGAGAGTCGGAAAATCATTACGCTGGTCAAGTCATCTTCTGTAGGAAAACATCTAATGTATTAGTTAAGGCAAGCAAAAGAAAATTATTAAGTGGTATTCACTTACTTGCAATAAACTAACGTTCTGCTAATTAATTATCGAAAAATAATCTTCCCACCTCTGTCTGCTTTTGGAGTTCAACCTCTGCTCTTGACTACTTTAGATAATGTGCATCGTGGTAGTGCAAAGGTGTAGTGGTTATGTAACAGTTTTGAGATACATTGCCATGGTAATGTGAACATTGCTGGCAAAGCTTTTCTCACTACGGCATATTTTATTGTGCTTTTTAATGACTAATCATGACACTTCCCTGACCCTAGCGCAGTACTTTCATTACGTGACCTTAAACAAATACCTAAGGTAATTGTATCAAGAAGAAATGTGATTAACTGAAGTAAGAGATGAAAACAAATTGAGCAAAAAGCAGAATTATAATTTGTGTGGTTGAGCAGTTTGTCCTACTAATTGATGAGTCAGCAGTCTACAATGCATTGTCCCGACTGGTTTTATGCATGAAGGGTCTATTATTCGACGTTTGCTACTGAAGTGTTACAGTTGTTTTTTTAGTGAGTTGGCAGCTGAATGGATGTACAGTCTTTGCTCTCAGGTTATTAATTTTTTAATAATAAAGAAATTATTGTTTCTTTACCTACTTTGTAGGTAAAGAAATAATAATTGATTTTATAAGTTTAGAAATACTTTGTACTCCATATCAAGCCTATCATTTGTTCTTGACTAACCACCACAATACACTAATCATAATCCATTGTGATAGTATCAACCTTCCATAACAAGCACATTGTCTGTTTCAAGTTTACTCTGCATTCCCAGAACAAGAACCAAACATGAAGAAGACATATTCTGTTTTCATGCAGAACAAATCTGGAACAAATTCACATATACTGCAATACCTCCAAAACAATGAGCTTCCTTAAATCAAGGCTAAAACCTCACCTATTTAATAACTGGAACATTGATCAATGTATTTGATGTGTTATGAATACTTCTTTTACTTTTTCTGTTGGCCTTTTCTTAGCTGTTGTTGAACAGGAAGGTTGGTTGTGAAAGGGGGGAAAGATGTGCAGTAAACGTTGCTGGACAGGGACTAAGTCCAGGTCTAAGGCCGCCATACATTTGTCATGCTTTATCCCTGTGCTGCACCCATTCTTGATAAATTTAATGGCATTTTATAAAATGCATTGTTTTTGTTCCATAATTGGTATTAAATTATGTTCATTATGTAAATCACTTTTAATTACCTTGTAACTGAAATGTGCAATACAAATAAATTTGACTTTTATGAAAAATACACCTGCTGCAGATGTTCTGCTTGTACTCTACAGCAAGAAGTAAATCTAATCTAAACTGTACACACTGAGGAACAGACACAAAGGGAGGGTGTTTTGTAAGCCTCTAAACAAAGTATGATTCATAGCTTCCAAAAAGATTTATATTTTCATTTGGAAGCTGTTTTCCTAAATATTCGCCCTTTTGAAAATATATTCCAATAGTTGCTATTATTAAAAGCTGTCCTTTGCACCTCTGTTATTTTGAGGATGGAGTGGGCTGTCAAATCAGATTTTCACCTGGGGCACCAAAATGCCTGAGTGTAAATATCAGGTTTCAGTTTTGGTGTTGCATCCCCAGATGGAGTCTAGAACATGAGGAAATGCTACAGTAAATGTTCCAGGATGCATGAAACCGCAGACAGAATGTAACAAAAATAAGAGACTAATTTGTGATGTTATTGAAAGTGTCAAGTAAATCATAAGATTCCACGATTTCTCCATTTCTTTGAACCATATCGGTTCTGCTTGTTCTTCTCAAACATCTGTCAGTTTATCATGTACAGGGCTGTAGGGAAGTCTTCGGCTTATTTGAGTTGTTAACGAGAGAAAGTAAAGGTAAGCTGTGGACAGGTCAGTACATCATAGCAGCTCAAATATCTATGGCATTTTTTTACTGCTATTCTTTGCAAGGCATAGCTGACACAAGACCGGAAAACTGAGTGTCAGATACAGATGGGTGAAAATGTGGTTGGAAAAAAAAAAAAGCATTTTATTAGTAAGTTGGCATTGCATTTTTCCATTTGCCAAATGAGGATGAAGGCAGATTATTTTATGACAATAAGAAATTTATTCAGTACATCTCTAATAAAAATAGTATTCAATTTACTTTATATTGCATTATCTAATATAACAAAGATAAAATGCATGTAACTACACACGACAGACAGCAGACATGATGGTTTTAGGTGGAAAAACAAAGTCATAGTCACTCACTTGAATAGACTCTACTCCCTTGCTAATATGGCCCTGTTATTCTCATATGCTATTGTATTTTCACATGTAGTCTTCTGTGTATGCGCTTACATCAATCGTGATACATGTGTGTGTTTTGGTCTGTTGAGGTGTGTAAATGTCAGCCTGTCTGAGCAGGTGTGTTGTGACAGACAGGTGTGACATTTAACTTAAGTTTTTATACCAGAAACTCCATCTATCTTTGTCACACGCAAAAACACAGCTCACACACACACATACAAAAACATGCCCATATTTCTAAGCAAGTGCGCACACTCAAACACTCAAGACAAAGATGAAATTCTGAAACTTTTTCCTCTTATCAATAATTATTTTATCAAATACATGAAGATCCACATATTGGGATCTTAATTATGTAAAATAATGTTCAAACAGTCAAGAAAAACCTCTACTTAAATTTTCTGGTTCTCAATTTTGACATTTACATATCTCAGAGACATTGTCTTGCAGGGGTATTTTTATAACATAAAAACTTGCAAACGCTTGCTCCAGTGGCGTGTATTGACTACGTTCTGAAATGTGCACTACTCTCTGAAGTATATAAGGCAGTGTTTGTTATAAAGTTATCGGCAGCTGCATTGCTCTTCTTCATATTATGAGTGTCAATGTTCAACAAGAACCAACAACAGAAACTGCAGGACACTTGCGCTTCACTCCACCAATGTTGCATTAGCAACGCTTTAACAAGAAAGGGTGAGAAAACATAATTTTCAGCAGCACTAGACAATACAGTTTTACACCTACTTCTCAAACAGTTCAAACAGAGTAGCAGGAACAATGGCAGAATGCCGAGGCTAAAAATCCCAATGTAATAACAAAGAAAGCAACACTTTATAGAAAGCCTTATTTAAATATTACATTTGTTTCCAATTTGAAAATCATCCATGATATGTAGTTTGTTAGAAAAAAAAATCACAAAAGTGGAGGAAGCGGTGCACCACATACATTGTTTATGGTGGAAGTCGTGGGTCAGTAGGCAGAATACTTCAGATATCTTCTTAATCCCACCAGCACGAGTTCCACTGGGGAAGCAGAGCGTGGGGTTCTTTGGTCAGGGTCTCCAATCTCTGGTGCTGAGGTCACCAAGGTGGTTAAAAAGCTCGTTGGTGGCAAGACTTTGGGTGGATAACATTTGCCCAGAGTTCCTTACAGCTGTGGATGTTGCGGGGCTGTGTTGGTTGACACGACTCTGAAATATTGTGTGGATATCAGGGAAAGTTCCTCTGTGTTGGCAAACCAGCACTTTTTTCTCACTTTCTTTTTCTACCTTCTACCACTCTCCAATTATTTGCTGTTATTTCAACAGTTAACATTTGTTTTCTCTCCTATTTTTTCTCTCTTTAGAAGCTACATCTGGTCTGGTCTCCATTTGGCTGTGATGCATTCCTGGAAGAAGACATTGACTGAGATTATGCTGCCATTAACTAATTGTTCTCCTGCTGCTGCTACTAACTTTATTTTTATGAACATTGAAAATAATCCTACACAGTTCTTTTTTGTGTATCTGCTCTACCTTGTCAAACCTCCCCAGTCAATTGTGGCAGAAAGCCTCTTCAATCAATCAATCAATCAATCAATCAATCAATCAATCAATCAATCAATCAATCAATCAATCAATCAATCAGTTTATTTGTATAGAACATTTTAGCAACAAGGCAGTTCAAATCATTTTACATCACAAAAACACAAAATACTAATTCATAGAACAACCACAATCAACAACTGAAACATTACATTCAGTCAAATGTTATTGTTATACATCAGAATTTTGATTATTGTTTCATTTATAATGTTTCAAAAGTTAAATCTAAACAGGTGGGTTTGCAGTCTAGATTTAACGGTACTCAGCGTTTCACTTGTTCCAAACCAGGTACTGCAGGAAGTTGATTCCTGAAGGAGTTTTTCCTTTCCACTATCACCACCTGCATGCTCAGTATGAGGAATTGCTGTCAATGACAAAACACAAGTGATTATTACTGCATTCATGTTTTTTGGTGTCTGGTAAACGAGCCGTTTCACAACCTGCTGACTAAGTCACAATCAACAGGCTGCATTCTTTACGACTGTGTAGGAGGCTCTACTTCTGCTTTTGGATCTGATTCAGAGTCAATGGTAGATGTATGGTTGTATAATTGAGCGTCAGTTTGCAGCCATTTTTACGTGTAAGTGTAAACGCTGAGCCGGTGAACCAATGTAAACTTACGTAAGCCACAAGCAGTAGGGTCACAAGAGATTATGCTTACTTGAACGCACACATATGTAAGACTTTGTTTTTTTTGTTCTGTAAAAATAAATTATTTTTACAGATTTCTACAACTTAATCTTAGACCTCCAACCTAGATGAAACTTGGACTCTTACAAGATGTTCCATAAGACAACAATCCCAATCAATCATCAAAATGATATCTGCATGGTGGATTCTTTTCTGCAATAATAATCTGGATTCATGTACTTTTTGGGGACTGTGCACAGTTCTGTCCCCATGGCTTATGTGAAGCTTTTGTTGTTTGATTCTTGAACTTTGGTGAAGACACAGATAAATCCTTACAAGTCAGAACTGATCTGACACTCATGAAAGTAAACTTCTGGCTCAACTGAAAACATCAAGTTGCTTGACAATGTGCAGCCAGTAGCATACAAGCCTCTCACTATTTGGAAGATGAATCTCTCAAGAGAGGAACAGTAAAGCTTGTTTGGAGGGTTGCCACAAAGACAGCAAAGCTACTCAGATGCTTCTAACTAAACCTGATAAAACCACAATGGAACCTGTGGAGAGATACCAAACAAATATTGACTGCTTTGTGAAACAGGGGGAGGTTCACAACATGTAGTGTGCCTCACAAAACATAATGGGTGTAATTTCATGGAGGATTTTTTTCCCCCTCTCTAATTATTCCAGACAAGAAGACTATGTTTGTTTGAAATTAAACATGATACACAATGAGATACTGCATGCTTGAGTGACAAGTTAAGATGGTTGTTAAAATGAGATGTTAAAATTTCACATCTACTTTAATGGAAAGTGCCAAAATAAGATAAATGATGGCAAAGAGCGCTGCTTTATAAGGTGTAGATATATATATATATCATACCTTAATCATTTTAATTGGTCCAAACTGTAAAGGTCAATAAAATAAAATGTCCAGGTTTGATTAATTGACAGCAGCTCTTAGGGAAAGGTGACATTTATGGTAGCTGTTCTTTCTTTTGTTCTTTCTTTTTCCATCCCTCCAAGCTTTTGCATCATTTTTGTGTCCTACAGTCAGAACCACATGATGTCAGAGCTCACACAAAACAGCCAAAATCTGAGCATAAATTCCTGTAAATTTGTACAAAAAATATCTTTAAGGTTTCTTTAATTCTTTCTTCCTTTATTCTTTCTTTGTTTCTCTCTTTGTTTCCTTCTTTCTTTTTACAATTTAACAATACATTCAGGCTTTCACTGTTTTCTGTAAGCTCTAACACCAAGTGGCTATCCTGCGGTGTTGGTTTAGCTTAACCTCATAGCAATGGAAGGAGGCGACAGTGTCTACTGCCTGCCTGCCTCCTCAGTGCATTTGGGTCATGTCTAAATTAATGATGATAAGGATGAAGTGGTGAGGAACTTATCTCGTGTACATATGGTGGAACTCATTGCACTGAGCCTTGGGTTCTTCGATGAACTTTTGGACGGCTCCCTTATGTCTGTTTATTACCTGAGAAAGACCAGTATGCTTCAACGTAGGGTAGCTTTTGTTTCCTTATGAGCCAGAGCCTGAAGAGTGTAGGTTTGAGTATTATCTTTAAACTTTTTAAGTCTAATTAGGTTCTCTTCAATAGGGATTTTGACAATAATTTTCTTTTCACCAGCAGATAAACAACAGCCTGCAGCAGCATGCTTACTTAGAGCTAAACTCAATTTCTTTCTAGCCAGTGATGGTGAAAGCGGTTGCATCCTTGTGTGGACAAGTTAGTCTGTCAACTTCAAAAAAGAAATTTACAAAGCAGGGGAATTCAAAATGAAGATATCTAGAAAGTCCTGGATTTGCACTGTTAGCGCAATTCATTTTAGCAGATAATTTTTTGTAATTTTGAATTTCAGTTATAAGGATGAACTTGGCATTTGTTTTCAAGTTTTAGTTTTAATTCTGTGGTTTATTACAACTCAATGGGGTGCAGCAAAGTTAAAGCTTTTTCAACATATACTGATTGCTAGCCTTATCTGCATGGTATCATTTTTAAACACTTTGATGCAATGATGGACAACAAACATGATTGCAGAGCAGAAGTGATTTGGTTGAACTCAATTTGGCACAAATAAAACATTGTAAGTAAAACTTAATCAGCAGAATTTAACACGTCCTAAATTGATTCAGAAATGGAGTCCGACTTAGACCACTTATTATAATATTTCCATAGTTTAGGTCCTACAATTTAATTTAAAGCCACATTGTAACTAAAACTTAAAACCAAATATTATAGAACTTCATTCTAAAGTTTTTTGTAAAATAACAATTATACCTAATGGACTTCAGCCAAACTGCAATAAATAAATAATCCCAATAATCCTTGTTCAATTCCTCTGAAATGTTTTCCTGAACAGTGTGAAATTCAACATTTTAATAAAGAAATAAAAGGGCATTGTCAGAGAAAATGACATAAGGCGAAAACTAGAATAGATGAAGGGGTTGAATTGGGAGGTAGGGGTAAGTGCTGAATTCTCATTTGAAGTTTCATAATTACCTGATGCCATTAAACTTTCAGACTATAATTATCCATCTGTTGGGATTAAAAGGAAAAAGTGAGAAAGCAGAGAAGGCAGAAAAAGTTAGACTAAGGAATGAAGCAGCAGCAGCAATGAAACAGAAACTGAGATAAGATTTAAAATTCTTGCTGGGTTTAATTGTGGTAAAACAATAAAAACTGATTTCTAGAATATGCTGCTAGAATATAAAATTTGGTCTTAAATTCACATTGATCGTCAGCTACTCATCAAAGAGCTTCAGCTATGCTGAAAAAAGATGTAAACTTGCATTCTTAGTGGTTTTAGTCTATGGTGAAGTACAGAAAGAAAAAAGGCACACTGATATAAAAAAAAGAAGATAATTATATGTGCATGCACAATAACTACATAAGTGGATCAAAGTCAAATTTAGAAACAGCATGTAGAAGCAAACTACAGAGAAACTAAATCAGAGAAATCTGGTCAGGGATGAAGACGATCACAGGCTTCAAGCAAAAAGAGGATCAGATACAGTCTGGACAGGGCAAATGTACTGGACATATTCTTCAACAGGTTTAATTCATGAACATTTTCAGATTGATGTTAGAGAGTGGTTGATGACTACAAACAGCATCTTACTTAAGATACCTCAGCATAAAGGGGTAACAATTGCTTTTATGTTATGTTCCTGAGCTTAAAAGGAACATAACATTTTTGTTTAAGCAGCATAACAAGGTTCATTATTATTGCTCAAGTACAATTAAATATACTACTTTTCTAATTAAAAATAAAAAAAAATACAAATAACCATCAGTCAGTGAACATTTCTCTATCATGAACTGAATTTTTCCACATGGCTCTAAAATTACAGGTCTTTTTTACTTCCTTTCTTATTGAAATAATATTGCATCCATTGTTTCTTGCTCTTCCTCCTAAACTGTGTTGGGAGAGTAAGAACTTTTTTGGGTTAGTGCCAGTCTGCTTGTGTAATAAAATAAAGGTGCACAAATAGGAAGACATACATGGAGAGAAGGACAGAGGATGAGACAGAAGAAATTAACTTGTGTGTTGAGGTGTGACTGCACTGCTCTACTTGACTAATGAGCTGGTGTTAACTCAGGGGAAGTCAGAGCTCATTTTGGCTATGCTTGACCTCCGTGCTAACAGTAACGCCATGTGACAGCTACATATACACTGACTGCCACTATCAACCCCAACTCAATTCATTAAAATGCTTTGGATGAACTGTGGGGATGAGTTTGATGCAGTCAGCATGCACAGACACGCCCCCCACAACCTCTCTCAGTCACAAAGTGCTTAAATTTCAGCTGTTTATGAAACTATAAATAAAGTTATTAAACCAAGTGGTGCATTTAATAATTTAAGCACAAGGCAAGGGCATCTTGGTTGCAAAATATATCAACCAATAGAAGTGACACTGTAACCATTGGTAACTGTTACTTAAATTTATATATGCAAGAAAAGGGCTGGTTTCCAGGAACCAGTATTTCACATTATAAATAAGATTGTTTTAAAGTGTAATTTAATAATGGCACTTAGATGTTGTTGCTGTCATCAAATATGTTCCAATAAGTTGGTAATTTTATTCTTTATAAATTTATAATAAGGAGAGCAGAGTGCTTTATCCTGAGGCAAATGTAGAAAGAAAACTTTTATCACTCGTTAAATGTAAACCAGTGTTATAATAACTTCTAAGAGGTAGAAAATGTGCTTGCTTTTTATTTGTTTTGTCCATTAAGACAATAATAAATAAATGCTGCAAAAATCAGCAGCCAAGCCAACATCCTTGTTTCCTCCAGCCAATAAAATAGCAGTAAAATATAATGTGGTGAGAGACTTCCATTCAGTTTGCTAATACAGAAAGCCCAGCTAAGAAAACAGAACATATTTCTATAACATAGACAAACAGAGCACATTTGAAAGAAAAAAATTACAAATAATGGGAAATATACCTACATATTTGAGATGCGTCGATCTGATATTATTGAAAAAAAGATTTTAGATCGGATATTGGTGACAATATACCCAGGGAGATCTTTTCAGTCTACTTCTATACTTTTTGCTCTGAGCAATATCACACTTTACTATTCATTTTACATTATATTTTGAATTCCTAATTGCAATTTCTGATCCATTTGAAAGAAGGTTGTTGCAGTTTATTTTTCACATGTTTAATCAAGTTAATCAACATATAATTTTTTCAGTTTCATTACTTATTTATTCTTTATCCTTTATTTTGCATTAGATGTTATGCTCTTGATTGTACTGGATGAACAAATTACAGGTGTATCATTAAAGCTTGTGAAGCTATTGGTGTATTTATGTGTGCTGTACTGGTCTAAATGTTATCAAATAAATTTGTAATTCGGTACGCTTATGTCTTTGTTTAAAAAGAAGAAATATTTCAAGTAAATTCAGCCCTGTTTGTTATGAATAGGTGTATGCATGCATTTAGTAATCCAATCCTTATGAATTCACATCTCAGCATTTGCTTTCGCCGCTCTGCATATTTAAGAGACAATTTCCAAGAAACCAATCAAATGTGAGATTCAATTTACAAAGGTTTGACTAAGTAACTAAGTTGGTCCATTTTCCTTCATGAATGTCGTAAATTTATTTCTGAAATAGTAACATTTTCTACAACAATACGTAGTGGTCCATCCAGATTTCCATTCAAAAGTTGCAACATTTTTAATTGATCAATAAAATAAATGTAAATCAAAAGCTGAAGCCTCTTTCCTGGACACGTTCCCTGCTTTTCACTTGTCTAACTATTTCTTTCTCTTCCTCACCTGCTCACTAGTACCAATACCCAACGTGCTCTCTTTATGCATATTTATTCATAACTACACTGTCAATCAAAGACCTGCCATGCAAAGTTCAGCAAGAGTGAAATACCACTAAAACCCAAACATCTCGGTGCTGCATTAGCATAAAGCTAGAAATAAGCTTGGTGTCAAAACATGTCTGATTGCTGACACCTCACTTAATTTGGGAAATGACATTTCATTTTAACTGGAACTTTAGAGTTTTTTTTTCGAAGAATGATGCATAGTCTTTAATTCTATTTATTAGACTGGGCTTTAGGAATGTATTGTGAACTAACTTAATCGATGTGCTTTATGTACTGGATTTGTAGAAGTTTACAGTGACAGTCTAAATGCTATACATTGTAGCTTAGGTCAACTGTACAGGCCTTTGACTTCTTACATAATGAACAACTGCAAGTTGACAGTTTCAAGCGACAACTTTATCCTGTATGGAAACCTTTTCATCATGTTTAATGTTCAATATGCAAACCAGGTGCTATCACTGAAAGCAGTAAAATCTGCATTATTTCTTGTAATTTTCCATATCCATTCTATTGATGTGTGAAATATTGTCTATGAAAAAATGCTATTTCACATCATTAGAGCAGTTCAGCTCTATTGTGCTCACTAGGCAGTCTGCAAGAACTAATTGTTCAATTTAAATTCTGACTTCGTTTGATCTCACGGTTCCTTGCTGTCACAGATTTCTGCAGCATCCCATTTTACCATTAGTTTGTTTTAATTGGTTTGACTGTATCCTTGAAGGACACCAACAGTAACTTGACTCCACATCATGCGCATGCAGGTATGCCGAGAAACCCGTTCTTTCTGAACAGAACAGATTGAACAGTCTGAACATGTACTCCTAAAAGTATACAGTGTCGACGGTGGTCGAAGTTTGCCCTGCAAGCGGTGGATTCCCAGTCCGCCCGCCCTCGTCGTTGGTGTCCTTGGGCAAGACGTTTCACCTGCCTTGCCTGCTGGTGGTGGTCAGACGAACCCAGTGACGCAAAAAGTGGATTTGCAATGTATGCAACGCATAGGGGCGCTGCTTGATGGGGGCGCCAAAACGGAAAATTCTTTTTCTAGTCAACATTTTCTGTATTTAACAGCTGTTTGTGCATGTATAAAATGATCAATAACAGAGGAACAGCACTGATTAGGGGCTGTGGAATGTGTAGTGTAGCAGAGAGTAAGAGGGAGGAACATGTAAGGTGTACTTGTTCAAATTTTCACGCTAAGCCCACGCTTTCCTCAGAACTCCCTACTGCAGCTTAAACCTCTTTAACTTGCACTTAATTTGTGCTAAGGTATGTTTTACTTTGCTTTGTCTACTTAATCCAAAGTCCTCAACTCAATAACTGCCTGCCTTATTCCATTAAGGGTGTTTTCTTCTTTTTACCTTCTAGTGTTGGAATTTTTGGAATTATTTATTCTTTTAATCTAATCGCTGTTCTGTGTTGTTGAAGACAGATGGAGTGGATGTTCTGTGGGAGTTGAAACTTGCCTCACCAGTATTAAATTTAGCTACTAATAGGATTGACACTTTTTGTTAATAAGTGTAGTAAATCGTCTCATTGTTAATAAGATAAACTGAACTTGGTGAGGATGGAGTCGGTAATGAGAAGAGGACTGTAACTTTGGGAGAGGCAGTTTATGTAACCAGAGGAACAAAAGGAAACGGAGCTGTGCCGTTTGAGCCTCACCATAAATGTGATGGATTAATGGTGCTTCCTTTAGCATGCAAGAGCAGAAAAGGGTTTAAAATACAGTCTTTTCTGAATCTATCCACCCAATCCCTCTGCAACATCCAGTGACACATTTTATAAATAAAACAAAATAATCTATCACAGACAAGGTTATACATAGTGGATAGGATTTGATTGGTGAAGTTATAACTAACTAATAGCATTAATAGATCAGCTGGTTCAGTTAACAACTTAATAGTTCTTTTTTAGAAAATTTTCAGTGTGTTATTTTATGGCAAAATCTTTGACATGGTTTGCAATATTAAATAAAAAAACAGATATTTAAAAAATTGTGGGGGTTGCAGTCAGTATTCTAATATTAAAACAAGAGCTTGGTAAAATGCAATCTTTCAATTCAGCAACAGTCATTGTAGCCCCAATAAGTGGGCTTTTGTACTCTTATTTAGCAGTATTACAACCCACTGGAGAGTTTTGCAGCATTTAAAACATGATGAAATTTAAAACTATCCTTTTATTTGAGTAGTTAACTCACTTTTCTTTTCTACCCAGCAATTGTTTGTCTCATCACTCTTGCACATTCACATGAAAAAAAAAAGGCTGTAAACACACTCAAACTTCTGTGATATATTCCTCTTTCCCTTCTCATTCCTCACTCCATCCCCCAGTCCCTATTATTGCCCCATGCCTGTTGTTCATTCATGTGTGATTGATGGAGTGATGAATCCCTCCCCATTTCCACCACTCAGCTTTCCCCAAAGCCTCTCCATCCATCTCTTACCTGCTGTCACCAGATGGCTCACAACCTGCCTTCAACAGACAACCAAAGCCACAATTACCCTTCATGTCCAACAAAGGAAAACTCACACCAACAAATGTAAGGAGCACCTATACAAATGCCCACACAGATGAAGGTTTGGTTATTTGGATTATTTCAATTATTACAGGAAAAAAAAGTTTAAAGTCATTTTGTTAAATTATTAGGGGTAAATTAATGAGTATATAAATTATTTCTAGCAAATTGTTTTAATATTAGTTTGACTTGTATAAATTGTCCCATAAATTTGACCTTCAGAGTATATAATTCCAAAGACACCAGGACCGCTACAATTAAGAAGGATGTCGTAGGAAATGACAAGTTTTGACTTACAATGGGAATTGCACACAGCATTAAAATACAATTACAATAACTCTGAAAGCGAAAAATCTGCTAGCAAGTCAGGATTTTACTATGCTGTTAGAAGCAACTTAAACAAGTGGCTGTACTTTCTCAGACTTTCTCAGACTTCCATATGATTATTCATTGCAAATCTTTAAAGCGTGTTCGATCCTTAAAACAGTAAAATCTTTACGTTTTCGAGATAAATTAGTTGAAAATGTTTGAAGAAAAATGTTCCTGTTATTTACAGTCTCTCACATCAAAACTTCACAGACAGTTGAACACAGGGCACATGCAAAGACACACACATTTACAAACACACCTGCACAACTGAGCTAATGATGGGTAGAAGAGCCGAAATTTGTTAGAACTACAAGCCTGTGTCTTTATACACTAATGACAGTCATTATTCTGTCATACTGTGACTGTCGCTATGCAGACACGTTACTGACTGCAAGATATTTTCCTTGCCGCACTATAATTACACATGACTGATTATGCATGCACGTGTATGCTTGTGAATCATTGCCTATGCAAGCAATTCCTCATTGCTGCTCTTAATTACAGTGATGACTGACAGCTGTAATAAACAGAAACTCTTCTATGTCTATCAGATCTGAAAGCCTGAGACAGCAAGGAATCAAAAGAAATAAAATGATAAAAGCAGAGAGTAGGGAAAGTGAGTCTATCTGAATATACGTTTGTCATCAGAGAATTTGTTATTGAAGTGGAAATGAGAAACAGAAGAAAATATTGGATCATTGGAATATGAAGTGCATAATTTCTTTCTTTCTTTTATTAAATCTGTCTTTTCTCCTGATTGTCATATTATGAGATGATTCATGAGTTGTCAGTTTTAGTGCTTAGAGTAATAAATACTCTAAGCATTTATTATGACATTCTAATTTTTTAGGGTAGCATCTTTTTGGATATATATTTTTGATCATTTCCTTAAGGAAGATTTATTGGTGTTTTCAGGAAAATGTATATCCACTTTTATTTCTACATCCATCAAACAGAAATGTAAAATTCTTATGGCTCTACTGTAATGTCTTCCATGAGATTAATTTGAATATCTTTATTGTACTTTTGGTAAAACAAACAAACAAAAAAAGATTCGGTTGTGCATAATAATCTTAATCAAAAGGGTTTTGTTATATTTTAACTGGTCAGATAGACCTTCTAGCCTGATTACATTAAGTTCTCAAAACCTAATCTACAACTTGTGATCAGATTTTGCATTTTTCTGTCTGACTTGTTTATGTTTGTGACCTATTTGACTTAGCATTAACCATAGGAAAATTGCCTTATGCAGCAGGGCCTTTCAATAAGCTCCACTTCTGCAAATTTATCACCAAGTGAAAACTGATTTGGCTTTATTGAAAAGGGGTTTCCTTGTTTGATGTATGGCCCTGTGATTACTTAAGTAATCAGTGAAATGTCCAATGAGAAGTAGAGCAATGAGAAAACCAGCAGGAGAAACAAGATGGGGAAAAAAAGGAAAACAAAAATCATGTCCATGAATCTATAATAATCCCTTCCTACTCATTTATTTGGTCAAGTCTGGCTGATGGATATCAAACATGAATTATTTCTTTCTAATTTTTCACATTCCATCTCAGTATGCATTTCTGCAAATTGATGTTATTGGGCTTTAAAGCTTGATATTTGCTCATGTATATAGATAACTAGGAGATATTTCTTGCACAGAGAGATAAAGTAGGCTTCCCCCGGTATTAAAAATCAATCAAAAGAGTCTAATTACACCTTCTAATCATATTAACTATGAGATTTTACTGAGATATATGCTGTTTACCTTTATTGTTTGTGCAAAAAAATAAAATGAAATAAAATTATTTTGACATCCTAGTACATAAATACACTAAATATACTGTCATATTCATATTCTAGAATTGTTTTTATACTGTTTTAAGTGTGATTTATTTTTTTTATTTTTAACACAACAATGCACCCCATATAGAGGCATTCAAGTAAGGACATGAACACTAATTAGAATAATTAACATGAAACAGCAAATGACAAAACAAAAGCCAAAGATAAAACAAAGTACCCAGAAAACAACATAAAAAATATTTCCATTCCGAGGTAGGTAGATAAAAAGTAACCCAAATAAATAAATGAAAAGAAAATAACAAACAGAGATTACAGAAAATTAATATTAAACAATTAAACAAATAAAATGGAGCATCTATAGGGCTCAATGTATCCTGTACTGCTACGGTTGTTATAATTGTGTATGCCATCACAACTTTTGGACCAGTGTACTCCAAGGACAACTTTACACTGAGTAATTCTGTGTCAGGCACAAATTCAGGAAACATGAATGTGTTTTTAGAATAGTTTGCCACATTTCATCATCAATATCTATTTTAAGATTGTCCGACCAAGTAGGGTGAAGGTGATTAGATCCAGGAGTCAAATTGGAAATTAAAATGTTGTAGGTTTTTGATATTGAATCCCTTGCAATGTGACTAATTTTTAGTAGTCTATCAGCCATAGTGGAGACAGGGATTATCAGAAAACCAGAGAAAAAAAATTACAAATAAAGTCTCTAACTTGCATCTAAAAAAGTGAACACCTGGCAGGTTAAAAATTTGTATATAGTTGAGCAAATGAGGCAAACGTTCTATGTAAGGATAGATCTTCCACGGCGCCTGTGGCTTTTTCACCCTTCAAAAGCCTTGTGCTTGTATTATTGACATATTTTGTGGTCAAGCTGTTTGTCCTTCAAACAAAAATGTGTCACAGCTCCTGCTGGTTGTGGGATTTGTCTTTCCTCTTGTTTTTCCCCTTGGATGTCTGTATACTTGTTCCCCGTCGTCTTTTTTCCCCTCTATGTACCTTGAGGGCATGGCCTCTTGATCCCTGCCAGTGGTGTTGCTGTTGCTCATCTCCACATCTCAGCACTCTGTACCTACCCTTGGTTTCTTTTCTCTTTTTGCCAAGCTTTGCCAGTTGGTTAAGAGTCAGGTTTGTTTTCACTGATTTTTTTTATGTTTGCCTTTGAAGCTAAATGACCATTTGGCTTCCTGATTAAAATTGCCAGTACCTGTTCATGGGGAATTAGCCCAAGGAGCAAGTACATGACATTATACGCATTTTTAACGCCATTATTATACAAGCCAATCCAAAGTGTTTTGCAAGATATCATAGAAAAGACATAAAATAAAAAGGAATAAGCATAAAACTATAGCATAAAAAATATGTTACTAGGCAGATATTATAAACAAAAAGAAACAAATGTTTCAAACAATCCATTAATCAAATTGTTTATTCAAAAGCTTTGGTAAAGAAATGTTCTCTGTTCTGGTTTAAATGCAACTGTTTCTGCACAGTTCAGGTTTGTTGCAGAGCTGAGGACCAACTGCTGCCTCACCTTGCTTACTTCAGAGACTAACATGTGGCTCTTGAGAACCACCGCTGTGTTACAGTTCAATATCATTTAGTGCTTATGACACAAACAGCACGATTAAAAAAATCTTCACATTGATAAGCAGGAACCAGTGCAGTGATTTAAGAATTGCCGTGATTTGACTCATTTTCTTTGTTTTTGTTAGAATTCTGGCAGCAGTATCTACGATGAGCTGTTTAACTCTGATACTTCCAGTAAAATTTAGTGTTACTCTTTGCATTGAGAACTCTTCTGATTATGAAATTAGTCCACAAGTGTGTAATTAATCACAGTATGACTGAAGCAGTTCTTTGTGTTTATTAGAGAACATAAGTGAGCAAGCGGCATGAAACAAACAGCAAAGAGCACACAAGTTTTATGCAGGGTTAGATTATTAAAAATATATATATATCCCAGTATTTTAACATGTTACGGAGCATTGTTTGCTCCAGCAACTTACAATGGAAAGAGCATGGCACAACTGCAAACTAACCAAAGCATGGCCATTCAGCTGGACAGATATCCTGGACAAGGATTGCCTTGATCAAAGTAACAGACTTTCTGTTAATCCATTGTGTAAAATACAAATAAATAGTCCAGTTAGGACAGCGTGTTGACATATGGAAAAGTTTAAAAGTGCGAATACTTTCACAAGGGATAAAAAAAGAAGTTCACATGCAAATGAGTCTTGTCTTTACTCTTGAACTTCAGGTCTCCTTTAAATTTCAGAAAAATAATTGCTGGTAAGCTTGTTTATTAACAAGCCACTTTCACTAGTTCTCTTAAAACATACTTTTTAAAATTCTGCTATTTACTATATTACAGGAGGAATGTTTGCGCTTTTGAAATTCATTGCACACTACAGCAACAACTGTGGGGACATATTTTGCTTTCTCCACTATTTCCATTTGGTTTGTGTGTTCAATTAGCTATCTAATGCTTTTGAACAGTGAATTAGCTAAAAGTGAAGTGCCCTCTCCACAAGTAAACTAAATGCTTACAAAAGCTCAGTAAATATTTAAGACTACCTAGTGTAATTGTGTCATAAAATATACAGCCACTGTCACTTTAGCAGGTTATATGTGTGAGGTTGGAACTGCGTTGTCAGAGGA
Source organism: Poeciliopsis retropinna (assembly GCA_010277075.1). Lineage (NCBI taxonomy): Eukaryota > Metazoa > Chordata > Actinopteri > Cyprinodontiformes > Poeciliidae > Poeciliopsis > Poeciliopsis retropinna. The sequence goes on along the minus strand of VMRM01000002.1, from coordinate 15,547,946 downwards.
TGGTTATTTGCAGTTGGAAGCATACAAAACATGTATCTTTATTTATCATTTATGCAGGATTTGTGCTGAAATGAATTCAGTGTGAAGTAGCTGGCCTAATTGTTCATCAAGTGCCAAGAAGAACAGATGCAATGGAAGCTCATGGCAGGAGAGGTGAATGTGTGATAAAAATGTTTGGCTGGGATGGGTATGAATGCAGTTTTGTCTTTCATGCTACATTTACACATGCGCACGGTCAGTGCAGATCTGATAACATATGACACAACAGTATTTATTCCCTCTGCAGTTTAAACATGGTGTAACAACTACATGAATGCTAATAGTTGTTCTGCTTGTACAATTGTCTTCAGACAAGCTGCAATGTTTCCAATGTGTTATGTTTGTAATGTTTATGCATTTAACTGATATTGCCGTTACCGGTTGGGGGGTCTAAAATCCTATTTATATTTTTCCAGACAGTACTGGAACACACAAAAACATTACTAACACAACAAAGCTTTTTGGAGGATGAAAAACATGGCTGAAAATGGCTTAATTACAACTTTTTTCATCATATCATGGATAAAATGGTGACTTATGAATCAAATTGTAAAAACACTTCCTACAAAACCTGTATTATGAAAACAAATTTGAAAGGTGTCTCTTCTTTCTGAAAAAAAAAAAAAAATCCCCTCTTTTTTGAAATTAGACACAGTGGTTTGAGATTATCCTGATTACTATTGAGCCTGTCATAATTTCACAATTCTAAACTATAAAAATAAATTTCTAACAGGTTCTAACTGGTTTCATTATTAACAGTACTAACAATTATTGCTGTTCCTGCAAAATTAGTCAAACGTATCGATTATTAATGTGTTACCTAAATTAATGTATTCAATGTTATTTTTATTGTGATAGGTACACCTATTCTAAATAATAATCACATCATAGTTCAGCTAAAGAGGATTTAAAGAGCATACAATATAAGCGTATGTTGGACAAAATATTACCCATTGCCTTTTTATCAAATAACACTGAGTGATGAGTACAATGAATTGGTGGAATACATTTTGCTTGTCTTGCTGTTTTTGGCCTGTTTATTGGTCCACTGGTCTGATTTTCTTCATGTATTTAATTTTCTCCAACAAACTTATTGTTTGACAAGTTTATTACATGCAAGGGAACTATTACAGATAATGACACCACACCACAGAACATAATTTTATTTCAGCTATTGCTTTCATAGACATGTCGTTGCTTGTTGATTTTGAAGCATAGCTTGAAAAGAATGTTACCTTTATAACACATATGGATGACGCTCTTGCTCCATGCTTCCACTAGAAGACAATGGGCCCTTGGACTCTTTCTCAGCCATCTCTATAAAGGTACTGTCAAAGTTTAGAATGATATGATGGAGAAGTTCAGCTTTGTTTACTTTAACCCTGTAATAAAACAATTTACGCAGGTTTTTACCAACAGTCCTTCATTAATGTCTTGTCTTAAAATGTTGCATCCACATTACTTACAATCATCAGCGGCTAGGTGTATGGGACAGCCCTTAGTTGCATGAGCTTCTCTCACAATCTCTCTTAATATGTTAAAAATAAATAAATAAATAAATATTTACAGTCAGTCCAATAATTCTAACATAGCTCAAAACTTGTATTAACAATTAGGGCACTCTGTTGATGTACACATTCGATTTTGCAATGGCCAATCAATCAGGCGAGAGGAAAGAGTTCAATACTGTTAAGTGTGTTAAATTACAAGATTCAAAAGCAATCCATATGCTATTTTATGCCCCATCTCATTCCAAGTTTAAATAGATTAGTACAGCAGATTCTATAGAGAAGCTCATCATTTTATGAACAGTGGAGTTTCTCTCTCACAATATCTGCAAAAGAATCAGTCTGTATTTGCTTTCAATAGAACAAACATACGTCTGTTTTCACCTTTACATGACTTCTAAAGCACAAGGGATATGTGACTTGATTATAAATGTGTGGTGTAAATTAGTAAAGTCACTGGAATAACACAGATTCTTGGAGAAGGAATATGATGAGATGTTTGTTCATATGAATGTGAAAGTCAGAGATGTCATTTTCTAAATCATGTATGAACTATTTCCCCTAAAGTCCAATGGCTGTTAGCTGTCCAATCACTTAAATTAACATTTTCTACCCTTCCTATCTGATTGTAGGTTAAATCCCGTATATTTGCTCCTTAGAATTAAGACTCTTTTTTAAAAATCTTTTAATATTTGCCAACAACTTGTTTTATATGAGGGACTGGATTCTCAGCTAATCAGAATCGGTTCCTTCCAGGAGGCGTGTACTGTGTTGAAGTTTTTAATTTTAACCAATCACTAATGTTTGGCCCTCATTCTGTAATGTTTGACAATATGAAGCTTACCGGAAATTTACGCCCCGTAAACAACCATCCTCCACTGTAAAGACAGAAGTGCTGAACGAGGCGGTTGTTGATGATAATTCAACATCTGCAAGCATAGAAAACACAGACCGAAAGGTTTCATTCACTTCCTCAACTGCCATCGCTAAAACGACAGGGAGACACAATTCTAAAATAGTACAGAAAAACAAAATCATTGTTCACAACTTTTCCTTCTGTTCGCTAGAAAATCTGCTGCAGGAAGCTAAGTGAATGGGAGAAATGTTCTTTGTTTTGTTGGCTTTTTTTTTTTTTTTTTTTTTTTTTTTTACTGTTGCCTGAGGAGGTAAATGGTTTAGTCATAAAAGGTTTAACTAATACTCAAACATTTACTCCCTCTTTAGCAACAGATTGCTTAAACAGGCTTTCGATGATTTAAAATCTTTTAAGAGTAAAACAAAATATGAACTACAGACTACACTAAACTAATGCGACTTAACTGCTTAAGGCGTGAGAAAGTGATATGTAAAATAAACTCCTTTTTGTCATGTTCTCATGTTATTCTCTCATCAAAAACATATTCGAAGTGTTGCTTTGGCGCCACCTAATTCCTAACTCCTCCTTGGTTCTGCAGCCTCCAGTCGAATGTTCGCCTCACAGAACAGCCTGCCAACAACTGCAAGTCCGCTGAGCTTATCATATAAACTACTTCTCTGTCCATCGCTCCCAAGAGCAGGATAATGAGAAGCACTGTTGTCATGAGGCGGAGTGTCGGAAAGAGTAGGAGCTTCTTAAAGAGACAGAAGCCCAATTTCAAAGCATTGAAATAATTAAACTTATTTTTGTTTAAGCCATGTTTGAGATATACAGTATTTTTTATAGAAATTAAAGCCAGTTGATTGCAACACATTTTATTAAAATATTGAAAATCTTGTGCCAGTTTGATAAGCTTAGCACTGTGCTTCCAGAATAGTCTATCCAAAAGTTACTGATAAATCAGAAAGTGCTACCTTCAAACCTTCTGTGTTGGTACTTTTTCCATTGGAATAGGTAGGGGAATTGGCAATAATACTCCCTCCCTTAAATGTCCCTTTTTCTTGGTAAGGTTCCTGTAATGAAAGCATGCCTAAAGTGGCAAATCACTTTAGCATTTTATATGTGAAGACAATAAATATAATTAGTTCATCTAAAGTGAGTTTAAACTATTTTAAGTGTTCACACAGATTTATAATGAGGGTTCAAGACACATGCTGGAAATAATGGCCTTACTTTCGTACTTCAAGTATGGCCTTCCAGGTATAACCTAATAAGATCCATTATAGATTCAAGATTTATTGGTTATTAGGGAGGATATGAATAATTTCTTGAACACTGGGAAACATTTTATAAGCTAGTCATTAGAGCATAAAAATAATGTAGATAGTTTTGGTCCTTGGAGGTTATAGACTAATGGGTTTTATGACCTCTTTATTATGAACCTGTTTGATTATTAAAATCTAATCATGTGCTTTATAAGCTAAGTTGAGCAAAGAAATCTAAAATTACAAGGAATCTTTCCAAGTAAAACCATGGCTGTTTAATAATAATGTAAAAAAAAAAAAGAGCACAAGTATAGAGGACAGATTCTGTCATAATTGGCAAGAAATGGAAATAAATCAATGGCTTCATAAAGTAAGTAATGTTTCAGATAATGCATCTAAAAAATAAAAAGAAAACACATAAAAAGTACAATATTAGTTTTATGTCGTATGCATGTTACTGTCACTTTTTGCTTGACAAAAACGTGACACTAAGTAACATTAACTATATACAAAATATGGAATAAAATAGAAAATAATGTACAAAATGTATATAGTAAATTTTAATTTATGTTACAATATATATATTCAAATAAGTTGGCAAAGTTTTTTTTTTGGCTGCAATATTTGGCCCACAAATTACTTCATCAAGCAGGATCTTCTCTCCATGCATGACCACTGCTACTAAAGACAACCGATTTAGGCTTTTCATGTTTGTCAGTATGCAAACCAACCAGTGTGAGGTTCTAATATTTCCCTAATATTTTGTCTTTATGTTCTGAGATTGTTAAACAGTTTGTGGATAGAGTTCATTTTGCCTTTTATCAACCTTATTGTCATGTTGTGTTGGCATGGGGACCTAAATGCAGAGCAGCAGAGGGAGCAAAGGAAGGACAAAAACCATAAGTCCAGGAAAACAAACCAGCAAGGAGAGCTTGGGGAGATTGTGGGGAATTATGGGGAAATAACAGAGAAGTGACAAGAGTAGACGTGAGGATCCAGTGGGAGCTAAATGAGAATGAGAGGCTTAAATACTGGGGAGGTTGAACACTGAACAAAACACCTGGGCTGATGAGCTAACTGATTGCAGGTGTGAGTGGCGTTAGCAGGAGGCAGACTGAGGAGAGGGAAAGAGGAACTAGCACAGGGGAACAGAAAATAATACACTAATAATAATACAATAATAACACTAAGGAATAACCAAAGTACAGAAACCTATTAAATCTAGAGTAACAAAAAATAACTATAAATGACAAATAAACATAACTAGAAACACTAAGAAGAGTTGAACTACAGGAAAACAGGAATAAGACAGATATAATCAAAATAAGAATTCAACATAATAATGAAACAAGAATCAAATCAAACAACTCAACAAGTCAAAATCCCAACACCTCTTTGACCTACAAATATGATTGTGGAAGCAAATAAAGCTCAACAGAGATTGCATGTGTAAATAATAATAATAATAATAATAATAATAGATAATAGTAATAATATTAATAATAATAATAATAATAATAATATAATAATAATAATAATAATAATAATAAGCTAAATACATGATACCAAATTTCCATAAAAAAATGAAGATTTCTTGTAATGTGAGACACAAGTTGAGAGACAACAACAGCCTTGTCAACCACTAGACTCCACCAGAAAATCATAATCTGTGATCCAGTGCTAATTATTAATACCATGCCTCCATTTGTGTATGTGATGTTCTTCGTGTTTCACTTGCTGTTATTGTGCTGGGAGTGTTTGCCCTCGGGAATATAAATCAATGTGTCACGTAATTGCTTGAGTGACCTTTGCTGATAAGAAACGGTAGCCTTTTGAAATCTCTATCTGTCTCTGTCACGTTGCCCATCGTCACCCCTCAACCATTGCTTTGTCTGCTTCACGATCTCTTTCACATCATTATACTTGCGTGCACATAAATAGGCTTTTCTCAAAGGTTTGCATGCTTTTGCTTGTAAAAACATATGTAATTTTAAGGATAACCACCAATTTCATGTTATTTACCAAAACGTCGTACAGTTTTGTTGTGTCTTGGAAAGAGGGAAAAAAGAAATGTTTTTGAAGATATTACAGTATCTCATATTATTGTAGATGTTACAGTAAATGCCATCCAAGCATTTACACTATTCATGAAACAGTATTTTAAAGGAGGTTTGTTTAAAGTAAAGAACAGAAGGAACAATGAAACAACTGTGCTTAAGGTGCTTTCTGCCATGACAGTAGGTTTGTATAAAGTGCTTTCAGATGAGAAGTTTGTTGCAAAAGTATTGCTGCCATTTGAACTTGTTCGTATTTTGTCACTTTACAGCCAAAAACTTAAATGTATTTTATATCAATCCTTAACACATGATGGCAGCAGCATCAGCTGGCTGCGAGATGATAGAGTCTAAACTAAGAAACCCGAAACAAATGAATACAAAAAAGTACACTGTCCATAAACACAGGCTACAAAAGACTTGAGAGTGGGACTTAGGCTTGCCTTCAAAAAGACGAACCTAAATGTTCAAGCAGTCAAGGGACAGATCTAAATCTAGCAAGATTTTGAGAATAAGCATGTCATGTTATGAACATTTCTACTGTGAGACATAATAAGAATATCTATATTAAATCAAGTAGAATCACATTAAGTGTCACACTGAGTGTTTTTTTAAAAATAAAACAAAATACACAAGGGCAAGTTTCATTGAGAGCAGTGATTGCTTCGGATGAGAGCCACATATTTGAGAATCAACTAAATAAGCATCAAGTCATGACTTCTTTAAATTTATCCCCCCTTCTCTTTTTGCGTCACCATCTTCTCTGCTATTGCTAATCCAAGCAAGATTGCTTTTTCTTTCCTTGCAAAGCTGTGACAAGTCTGATATTGAGCACACCAATTTCTGGTTTGAATTTTTCTTTTTAATCCACCTAAATATCTAAATCCTCTTTGCATTCTTCCCATCTGCCCTTCCTCTAGTTGTTTCACCTGATGTTTTTGTCACTTACAGTGATGTGTCATGTTAAATTCCTCTCCTGCTGTGCCAGATGCCCGTAGAGGATTAAACAATACCGGGGAGGAGTAGGGGGAATGAACGCAGGAGTGATTTGTCATTTCAGGTAAGGTAGTAGCTAATTTGGGAGGTGTAATGGCCGATGGCTCTTCAGAGTGTCCCCCATCTGCCACAAATGTTCACTGCAGATGGACACGTACGGCAGCTTGTTGCTTGGCTTGGGTGCAGCTGTGCGTCAAAACACGGTACTTCAAACTCCGATGTGCTTTTGTTGCACAGTGAGGGTCAAAGTTGACAGCCCGTTGATATGCCTCTGAGTCAGATACAGAAGTAGTCAGAGCGCAGAATTTTTTATTGAGGCACGGACGGTGATTCAACGTTTACAATTCACAGCATTTCCCTACTACTCTACTTTCATTCAGCTAAATCAGTGGGGCAAACTTGGTTAAAGCAAGGCCATACTGTCGTGGCATAGAGGCATTGTTTAGTAATCTTACATTTAGTCAAGGCTTAAAGAGAATGTATGATAAGGAGTAAAACTCAACAACATAAGTAGAATATTAATCCTTGTATTCAGTCATGTGTTCATTTGTTTAACCTTAATGTGCATTTAAGCTTATCATCAACCATTCAGTCTTTTTGCTATTACTGCAAAGTTTGGTATTGTGTGATGTGCATGTTAAATTCTGACGAGAAAAAGCAAGGATGAAAATAAAACAGTATTAAAGATGTCTAAGAGTACACTTTTAATTGCTTTGTTCTGGTCAGTTCAAAAATGTTTACTTACCAACATAATAATGAAACTAGGATCAAAGCAAATTACCAAAACAGTAGTTTGAGAGGTTTTTCTAATATTCTATCAGAATAGCAGAGAATCCTCACTGAAAGTTTCATCACACTGTCATCAGCAATAAGTGTGGATTTTAAGTTTAAAGCTTTTTACATTCAAAATATTTAGAAATCTTGTAAAATATGTGCATTTCATACTTTACATGTGAAACTGTTACCACTCACCCTGTTATTTTTACTGTGTAAAAGTTTTCAACTTGTTGAAAAAAAATATTTTTCTATATAACGGTTTCTATAAAACGGTCCTCTAGATTTGGTACACTGGATGTTTTGCAATACTTTGCTTTTCTAGAACGCCTTGCTTAAATGAATGAATTAGTTTTTTTTTGCTAATTATCAAGTCATGCAGAAGCTTGTTATTGATCCCCCAATACACATCAAGCATTTTTGGACAGAAAACATCTAAAAATAGTGCATAGAGGGTCTTGACAACCAAGATTAAGACATCCTGCCACAGCGCTGACATTCCTCATCTTTCCTTTCATATCTATGTTGTTGTTTATTTCGATTCCTCTTCAAATATTTATGGTTTATTAAGAAAAAAACTGAGCTCATACCTTTGCTTTCAATTTACCAAATAGCATACACGTTTTGTCACAGATTTTTTTATTTATTTATTTTTTGTTTTGTTTTGTTTTTGTTACCTAACAACAAGAAAGGTTTTACTGATGCCACCAACTGCAAATTAAAGATGTATGTTGTCATTATAATATGGAACAATGATTTGAGATATTTTTTTACAGGAGCCTTGGATTCTGCCTTCGGTCAACACTGTGGAGAGTTTTAATAAACAGAGGTAAATCAGAGAGTTAGCCTGAGGACACTGTGTATAGAAAATAACTTGTCACCTGAACAACATTGCATTATTTAGTCTCAAATTTTGTGTTATTTCATGTTCCAATTTTGATAGTGTTTTACTTGTTATAGAAAATAGAGTATTAAACATAAGTTGTAAAAAGGGAGATCATCAGATAGTATTCTATTCTGTACGTAGTAAAAAGTAAAACTTGGATAGAACTAACTTGAGTCAAGTCAGAAAATTCTGGAAGTGGAAATGTAAGTTTAATAGCACAGTTTTCCTTTTTTTTAATATTTGGGATTAATAGATACATCTGTCCACATTTTTTATTTGAATCATTACATTGTATAGAAAATTATAATGATTAGTAATTAATTCAGACCTTGCTGACATGCTACAAAATTTCTATAATCAAGGTATTTTGATTGTTGTGTCTGAACAGTTCTACACAAATTATAAACATTTGACACATTCTTTAAGCTACACCAAAGTTATAGAGGATGCATTTTTCACAAAATGGCAGGAACGGGGTGATTTGTGCCAAAGGTATGAGTGTCATGGCATTGCTTTAAAGTCACTTTAGAAGCTGGAGCAACTCAATCCACTCTCCCTTGACATCCTTGAAACTTAACTTGAAAACATGAAGGGCTGTACAAATAAACCTCTCAGTTTTTACAATTATTACAATTTTCAGTTAGAAGTGCATAACGTGGCTCAGTGGTAAAGCAGACACACTATGTACAGAGACTACGGTCCTCAACTGGTTTGGTTTGCAGCCTTAACAATTTACTGCATGCCCCACCCTTCGCTGTCTCCCCTCCCTCCTGTCCAACTACTGTTGAAAAAAGGCCGCCAGTGCCACAAAACCTTTAGCAACAAAAAACAAGCTTGTGTCAGATTTTTTTTTTTTTCTTTTTATTGTAACCTTCATGCTACTCTTATTACAACACAATGCGCTGTGCTACACATGGATGAAATTATGGCACCACAAAAAGGGGAACAATTATGTACAAAACATGTTTTGCACTTTCCACATATAAATACAAGATCAAAGGCGGAAGTGGTTTATTTTATGGCAGGAACAAAAACTTGTAAAATAAAGCAAGATAAAGCTCAGGCTACGTACTGTCAATCAGTGGTTATTAAGGTATCACTCTTCTATAAATTATAGACCCATAAAGCTGTGATTCTGCTAAATCTTAATTACACATTGTAAAAACGGAGGAAGGAAGATTTTAGAAAAAACCCCTGTTGTCAATTCTGTGACAACTCAGTATTTTTAGATGACAAAAGGTGGTAGATAAGACAAGTTCCTGCATTCAGCCACAGAATCACTTGGAAACTATTAAAATGTGATTAATGTTTTATTAATCATTTATAAGTGAAGACTTGTACATTATGTGTCTAAGTGACTGATAAAAGAGTGAATGTGATATAAAATAAGCCAAACAAACCATTGCAGTGGTTTGCAGTTTCAGTAAAACAAACTACCAGATGATGGTGAACTGTTTTTGGCAACCGCACTTCTAGACCATCTGACAGTCTTAAAAAGTGGATTATTTGGACCCTGTAAGTTTTTAGTTCTCTGCACAGTACAGCACAGTCACAGTTATCCTGTGTGCGCTTTTATGAGGGATTTTTTGTTTCGGAAACTGACGGTCTGACAGGATAACGCCCCCGCATCTGCTGCGCCCGAGCATCAAGCTAAGAATGTGGAAGGGTTAATGCAAGCTAGCATCTCTAAGTATAAAAGCAGTCTCTGTGTATTTTCTAGAATGTACATTTTTCTAACCTTTGTCAGTCTTTTAACAGGCTGGCAGCATTTCAAATTTCTTTGTGCTCTGTAGCAGATGGGGCTGAGGGCTTAAAAAAATAACACAGGAACTGTATGTATTCCTTTTAGCTTTCCTGCTGCAGCTGAAGTTTCTCCTTAAAACATTTTACTGTCTATGCTACTGCACTTCTTCTCTCAGTTGTTATTACTGTAACAATCCAGCGCAATGTCTTCTTCAATAAATATTTGTACAAAACATTAAAATAATGAAGGTCATGATGAGGATTTTGTGTTACACACTTACTGGTTTTTCTGGTGTTTTTAGAAAGTATTTAGATCCTTTGTGTGTGTGGGGGGGGGGGGGGCAGGGGGTTAACTTTCAACATTGTCATGAAAGTATGTAATGCTTCTATCCTTCCTAACAAGTATCATGGGCCTGTCTTCCCTCCTACAGTGGTTGGCTTAGTCTTCTCACATCTGTTCCTCCCAGCTGTACTTACAAGTAAGAGATGTTCATCCCTCTGGCCAAAAGAATCAAAAGAACTGAGCATTACCTGTGCATTAATCACATCTCTGCTGCCTGTAAATATATAAACATATTTGCTAAACCTGTCACTATGTCATGACAGTATGATATGAGACATATAATCTGTGGAAAAAAAAAAAAATCTGGCTCCTCTGCCTTCTTCTATTTTATGTTAGCTTGGATGAAGGACCCAATCAGGAACACAGTTTGTCAATAAACCTACTTTTTCAATACTACACGCGTTGTATTAGTCCTTACCTGCTCTCACAAATCTTGCACAGTAATGACATTCTTACTTTTCGTCTGCATAGACACAAACTCCAAGGACGTGCTCTAAATACAGTCAATTAAGATGTGTGTGTGCATATGTGTGTGCTGATAATGCATCGTGGGAGTTGGATGGTGTTTCTATTATTGTACTATCAAATAAAAACCTAAGTCCTACTCTCATTTCAGCAGTCATTAAAATGGATTTCTCGTGTGAATTATAAATATGTTCCAATCAAATGATCAAATACCAGGTAATGGTACAAGAGGTGAATAATGTATTTCAGAGAAGGCTTTGTTTCTCCATCAAAAGTGATGTTTTCTATTTTTGAGAACCTTGCTGGTAATTCTGACAGACGTACAAGACAGACGTACAAAAGTAGACGAGGTGGCGCATTAACTGAGTCACTTTTCCTGCTTTGGATGATGAATGTCTTCAATAGTCAAAGGAGCAGACTTTAATGCACAAGGCTGGACTTAATTTTCTCATTTTAAATTGAAAGCTATTCCCGTAAGTAAGAAATTGCCACAGACTTGCACAAATTGCCAATCCATACCAGGGCTGATGGGTTGATTCATACCTTAGTACACCTATGCAAAATATCCATAGAAGACCCAGGGAGAACGTTCTACATCTACAATGAAAGGCTCAGCTCTGCAAGAAGGTTCCACGTAATGTTTGACGACATGATTTATGTTACATAACCATTTCCTGTGTTTGTTTTGATTCTAGGGGGCAGACCCACAGCAGATAAATTATCCTGAATAAACATGAGAATGATGAGCCAATAAGCACTGAGTTTTAGTTTAACAAAGCCTTGTTTCACTGTACATTTAATTTAAAAAAAACAAACAAAAAACAACATTTTTATTCATAATTTTATGTGTTTTTTGTCAAATTGAAAATCCTATTTATATAATAACTTAATAATTGCATAGTTGCAGAATTATCTGGTCTATTCCAGCATGCCTTTGATCAATTTTTATCATCAATGTCGAAACCATAAGCTATAAGTTTATAAGTTAACTTTAATTTTCCTTTCTAATGAATGTTCTTCCTTTGTAGTTATTATTTGTATGGGCATGTTCATTTTTTGCATATAACCAAAGTTGCAAGTAAAGGAAAACAACCATAGCTGAAAGTTGCTAGGTTTGGCTTCCCTCAGCGTTTGTGTTTCACATTACAAGATATAAGGAAAAGACAAAGGTAAAAGGATGAGAAATGAGACAAAATGAATGTGAGAGATGAACGGGGGAGTCAAAAGGGAAGAGGAGCAAAAATAAACAAATGAATGACGCCATCTGCCACTAGATCCACGAAGCATACATGCAATCACACACTTTAAAACGATTAACTATTGACACACAGACACACATTACTAGAACACATAACCCAAACCACAGACACATTCACGCCACCTGTCTAGGCGTTTAGGGAGCTATTTAGGCAAGTTGAGCAACGATCTGTCTCATTCATCTTCAGCATAAACAAGAGCATTTGCCGACGGTTAGGTCTGTTGGCATACAGCTCTGGAGATTGTTGTGACAGAGCAGTTGCTCTGTGTGCTCGTCATGTGTGTGTTTGTGTATTTAGTCATGCAACGAGGGACACAGAAAGGACAGCAGAGTAAGAAGGAAAACAAACTGATGACTGGCTAATGAAATCAAGGCTCTCCAACATCAAATCTATACATCCTTCATAAAAAAATCACAGTTTTTGACTTAAAAAAGGAGACCATGATAAAACGTGTCCAACTTTTTACAGGATAAATGTATATGTTTGCAACTCAAGTAAAAAAAAAAAAACTATGTAGCTTAGGAAGAAAAATATAGATGTAAAAAACAGAAATGTCCTGAGATAATGGGGAAAATTGAGATGTGCTTGTTGATAGAAAAGTGTGTAAATAATTTTTAATGTGCAATTACAGGAATATTTACCAAAAACAAAAAACCAAACAAAAGAAAATCACAAAGCAAATATAATGCTTTTGAAATTGAATATCTGGATATTAGACATGGATTTGCTGACACTCTTCATGCAGAATTATTTTCAGCACAGACACACAAGTCATTGAGAGAGGTTTTCAGCTTCTCTGAAGTACATTCAGTCTTACAAAGACTGACAAACACATGAGCATGCACACCTGTCTGGAGTCCCAGTAGTGATTCTGTGGGAGCCTGTGAAGCCAAACTGCAACCAACCATAAATAACCAATATGGTGTAAGTTTTTAAACAAAACTTGAGAGGGAATGTTGCCTGCTAAATGGATGTGTTTTAGTTTTAAAAAATATTCAGCTTATGGTACAGATAAAATGTGGGCTCTTTAATGAAACCAGTGCTTATCTAAGGTGAATGTTATATATGAGAACACGAAGGAGCAAATTTTAACCTGATGAATAATCTCATATTAAATTTCCCTCAGACTAAAATTATCAATCAGGCTCAAAACATAAATCTTGGTATCAACCGACCTTTATTACTTAGTAAAAAAATACTGGCTGAAGGTGGTCAGAGTGTCATTATCTGTAGAAAAATGTCTCCTTTGGTGACATGACCTGGAAGGCCACTCAGAGAGGAGGATACTAATACTGCAAAGCAGTATAACAAGCTGAACTACAGTTTGCAGAGGCTCAGGAAATCTTTTAACAGCTCCTCAATCTGAAAACAAGTTGTCAAACATTATCTCGCTCAGTATTGAGGTATTTAGCAAATTTTGCTGATCTAAAAAGATGGGATTTCAGTCAAGATTTGTTTGGGCAAATGTTTTTAGTTGAAGAAAGTTTTTGCAACGCTTCCGACTTGCAAAAATGTTCCTGTGTTGTTAGAATACACATAGGTTTGTGCTTTCGTTTTGGTGTCATTAAGCCTGAATGACAACATGCATTTCTTGTTTTGGAGAAATGAAAAAAATAAATAAATAAAAGTAAGGCCTTCATACTTCTTTGTGTTGGGGACATTTGCCTCATTGATAAATGGCATTTGGCTCAGAGGTCACAACAGAAACCATATTCTTCACAACCTATCAAAATTGTGACAAAGTGGGAAAATTGATAATATTGCACAATGTGTGTACTGATGAACGTTTACAGGCGTATAGTTGTGTGTGTCAAAGTGTGTGCTGCTTTTTCACTCTGTACATGGAGTAAAAGCTTACAGCTTTGTAAGCTGTTCTCAACTAGAAAACCTGACAAGCTGTCAAAAGGATGCCTTGGAGTAAGAAAGTTCTGCACAAAGAAGAAATCAGACTGAAAAAGTTACAGAAAGTGTGTTCTCTTCTGTATGAAAAAAATCTATATCTATATGTACACAGCTCTGAAAAAAATTAAAAGATTTCTGCAAAATTATCAGTTCATTTTATTCATTTAACTTCCTTTGAAACATTAAATGAATGAAATTCTTTAAAGATGTGCACTGTGGACACATCTGTGCATGCTGCAATATGTTTTGTACTGAGATGGTGTTTTAGGATTGAGTAGCTTCGGTAGTAGGCTATGTTGCACAATGTCCACACAACAATAGTCTTTTCCAGCATTCTATCAGATTTTTTTTAAAGCAAAAATGAGCCCCAGCGTGCGTGGCACTCATGCCAAATCTTTGTTTACGGATATAGCTTGTGCATTGTAACATTTTTGTTCGGAACAGAAACCTGTAACAAAGTTTCCCATTCTGTAATGTTGTATGAACAAAAAACAAAAACAATTAATTGCTCACATTAAAATTCAAGTAATTAATTAATCGAAATTAATGTATCAAAGGTTTTTCTACAGAAAGATGTGTCAATAAATAACATGGGACGATATGCAAATTTTGTAACTAAACAAAATCATTACCAAGTTTCACTATTTTTCTTTTATCACGTAGAAAATTTGCCAGCAGTACCAGCAACTGCATAACACGGTAGCAAATGTATGTCAAACAAAATTCATAGTCATACTACACAAAAAACAAGCTTTTTTGAGTCACTTTTTGACAAGGCAGTCAAAAGTGTTGCTTTCAGTCACCCTCGCTGTGCTGTTAACAAGGAGACAGATTCTCACTTAACAAGGAGGTGTTATTTGCCTTTAGCTCTGCCAAATCATCTCCTCCATGATCTCCACACATACACAAAGACCTTGTCAGCCACAGTGGTTATCAAACTGTCTTCAACAAAAGCAGATAAGCACACTTGCTGTTTGAGCATCCAAATATTATCTAATATCTTTTTTTTTTTTTTTTTTGTAATATTTACCTGCAAATAGTAGAACAACCCCATTTATCAAAAAGTGTTCTAAATTCAAATTTAATAAGAAAAACTAATTAAACTGGTTAGAGCCTTAAATTTGCCTGTGTAAGCTTAGCAAAATAAGTGAAGCGGCACAAACACAAGTACTATTATTCTCATAAGTGGCTTTCAGTGTAGCCCCCTATGGATTCGGCTTAACTCACATTCATCCTTCTATAGTAGCATATTGCAAAACAGCTCCCAAATACACACACAGGAAAGAATGAACACACAAAGACAAACATCAAGGCCTCACTTGCACCAGTTGAAACGATGATACCAACAAAGCGTACTTTGTTCTGAGTGACTGCTTTAATTTTTAATACATTTTGGTTGCTGGTGGCAACTGATGTTTAGGCTTTTGGATTACCTCAGACTTAGCTGTTGTCACACTACAGGGGTCAGTTCAATAACTTACCTCCCCTGGGCCGAAATACACAAAGTGCATCAGGATAGACACTGACACGCAAGCAAAAGGACACGCTAGTAGACCCCACACATAATGATCATAGTGATGCACGCCCAGAAATGCCGCCCTTCTCAGTAGCACTTGTACACAAACACATACGCTTAGAGTTCATCTTCATTCAGCTAAGTGTGTCTAATGCATTCCCTTTGCAGTTCACACCAATTAGCCACGCCTGTGTAAATGTTTACCCTGACCTTTCATCATAAAATGGAGAGTAATAGTAAATAATATATATATATATATATATATATATATATATATATATATATATATATATATAAATAAATAAACAACACGCCCTTTCATTCTCTGTGATACATGTCTCCATGTTCTGCCTCACAGCTGAGCGCAACAAAACTCTGGCCTTTTCCAGCTCCCATGAAACACATTAGTAGTCACATTTTCTTACAGCCTCTTAACAGACACGTTCCCATTTAAGCATGAATATGTAATTACTTTGTCAGATTAGTTAATTATATGGGATACAAAGTGAAAGTTATATTCTTGCTGCACACTCAACCTCGACATGTTTGATCTTACAGAAACCAATGCCTTTCAAAGATAAAAGAATTCAAGAATTATTTGATAATGAAATTTACGATAAAAGGGATGACGATGAAAGTACATACAGATTAAAGAAGTGAACACAACATGCCGTCACTTGATGCCACTTGTTAAAGAATCAAATATATTGCGTGGATGAATTATTAAATAAATAACTTGTGTTTTTCGAGCCGTTAAACACATGAAAACAAGGTTTTCTTTTCCCAGTTTTCAAAAACTGTAAAATTGGCAAGGCCTATTATAATCTTGCAGCACAAAAGTGGAGAAAAATGTAAAGCTAATTTTACACAATTTCGATGCATATTTAAATAGGGCAAACAATTTTCTCAGAATGGTAGATGAGTAGTGAAGATATGAATCAACGAAAAAGGGAATGAAAAGTCGGCAACACTTTGTTTGAAGGGGTGTGCATAAGACTTACATCACACTGTCATAAACATTGCATAAAAAAAAAAATACAGAAATTTGGTGAATAATGACACTTTTAATGCAAAGTTGTACTAAAAAAAAGTCCATTAAAATTATCAACATTTCATTATTTGGTAAGTAACTTACCAAATAAGTGTCCAAGTGCCATTATTTACCAAATTACACTTCATGACAACAGTCATAGAGATTCACGAAGACGCCTTCATATTCATAACAGCTGTTATTTCATGTTTGTGACGGTGTCATGTCAGTTTTATGCGCACCCCTCCAAATAAAGTGCCAGAGAAAGGTCTGCAGTGGTTAACAGAGTAACAGCCCTGTATGTTCAAATTCAAACCCACAGCTGGTTAATGAGCAAATTGACAAAAAGTTTCTCTTAAATTTAAAACTGCCTTAAGCAATTTTTCTAATGGACATCCTCAACTTGTTTTCATTTGCAATCAACTGTCTTGTAATCGATATTAAACTGGTAGGACTGAATGAATTAGATCAGTGGTGTGAATGTTTATAGATGGCTTTATTTTCAAAGCCATTTATTATATATGCAAGATCTGGGAAATTCTAAAAAAATTGTGAGTTGCATGTTTAATAGGAAGTGTGTGATAGCACTTGAAATACATTCATAAACCATGATAAGGCCAGCATAATCCAAATATGAATGATCTTTTTAACAATTAAACACTTTTTTTTGCATTAATATTAGATAATTAAAAGAGGTGCATGAGGCCAGAAAATACACTTGACTGAGGTTTCCTCATAAATCAGTTTTTGGGATTAAAATGACTATACAAGTAGATTTAGTACATTCTGTCTCTCTTGTCACAACACTCAGACTCCTGCTCTGCATCCATGATGCCAAATGTTCACATCGTCTGGGATTTGTTGCTATATTTAAGGTATTATTTGAGCTTTTGAGATGCTAATAATCAGCTCCCTGTTGTTAAAGTAAACAAAATCAAAATAAGAAACAAGCCACCTTGTTACTTTGGTTGAGAATCATAATCTCATTAATTGTCCAAAAGTAAAAACTTATCAGCTAAAGTCCTTCCAGCTGCACAGCACCAGATTCCAGAGGGAATCATTATAAAATAAAATAAAATAAAATAAAATAAAAAATGTCTTAGCTAGAAAACGAGGAAACAAAGTTTTTAAAAAGAATAAACTAACATGGAAATAACAGGCATACTCCAACATGCAGCCACTCTGACTGGCACGATTCTAAAATTGTAATTAGGTTAAACTTTCAAACTTTCAAAAGTAGTCAGACGTTATATAGGACCAACTGCAGTTTAAGATCCTCCATATTTTAAATACTGTTTCTTTGAAACCATAATCTAATACTTTTCCAAATGTGATAATTCAAACTTAGAAGCAGGTGGTCATTTTTATCCCAGGTCTTCCAGCTGTGATGTCTTGAATAGTTTAACTGCACACAGTAGGAGGGCAATGTTGATACATTTCAATAAATGCACATATTTTGGAGTAATAACGTTTTATTCAACTAGGTGAATTTATTTAATATGTATGGAGAATTTTTACCCATTTGCTTCAAAACTTTATATTTCAGTCCTTTATATAAATGAAGAAAAAAAAATCCCCTTAAACAAGGAATTTCCATGTGTTTGATGTCTGTGCTTTTTTTCTGTCTGACTTCCACTTCTTGCATCTTCTTTCCATATTAACAGTCAAGCTATCTGTGTGAGCTGCTCCCAAGGGAAAGTGTGGTTCTTTAACACCCGATGCTTTCAAAGTTAAAAATAGAGCTCTTCAGCAAACGAAAAGGTTATCCAATTAAAAGTAATTGCCAGAAAAAAGAAATGAATACACAGTTCGTCCATTATTTATTAATAAATGACACCAACAAGAAGCCCAGGGACTCTGTCGTTGCACCAGTCAGAGGTAATTCCTGTCCCTCAAACTGTAGCCTCACTCTCCTTTTTCAAGTCTGTCTTTTGCTTTGTTTTTAGCAGACACATCATCAACTTAAAAGACATTTTTTACCTTTTAAGAACGGGTTGAATAAAATTGGATAATGGGACTTTTGAAAACACTTTCTGGAAAAGCAATTAGATAAAACATCATTAATAATTAAAGATTAAACATGTGTTTAATTAGTTAAATAAAACAGCTTGTGTAGGATCAACTCATTCAATATTAAAGCCAATTTCTGTAAATAATAGGTCTGTCTATCTGTCGGTCGGTCGACAGGTGCTGTTATGTGAGACATCATCGGAAATTTGTAAAAATGTAGAAATATGACGATCACCGACAACAGATACGAGGCAAAAAAATAAACAAGATTGCCAATTCTTTGCCTATTCCACTTACTTTTTAATCTGTTTCTAGTGTTTTCCATTGTTATTGTTCATATCAAAATTTGATCTTCACCTATAACTGCTTCTGTTTCTTCATTTTTTTAATGACTGCTCACCCTTCTCTACCCCGATACAATATATGTTACTCTTCCACATCCTTGTTTTCTTGATTTCTTCTGTTTTCAAATTTTCCCCATCTGTCACTCATCCCTCTATCTGCCTTTTTCTTTTCCACATTATTGGTTCGTCCACATTCCTCCCTGCCTCAGATGTCTGTTTTTTTATGGCTTGTCTCCACACCACCAGGTGGAGATTTACATAGGAGGCCGTAGGAAAGTGAGCGGACAGGCCAAGTCTGCTATTCACCCCGATTTGCTGTCAAGGACCTGAGTGATGTCTATTCAAGTTGATGGAGCAGGGTTGACATGATCCAAGAGGGCATCTGAAAGGCAATATATGTGCAAGGTCATGGAGTCAGAGGACATCATGTCTTTATCACTTTGCACCAGCTGCCAGGAGTTGGCTTGCATGTTCTATAATCAGGTAAAAGACAGACTCAAGTAAAAATAGAGAGAAATTGAGAGATACGACTTGTATGTGTGCTATTTGCAGCATGTTTTATTCATGTCATTTAGAAGCGTGAAAAGGTTTGAAAGTCATGCTTTCAGGAAGATTATACTACTTCTAGTCCAAGCCGCTTTGAGTAAGAAGCTGGGTTGAAAGTGCTGAATCTAGGAGCATCTGAGAACAGAAAATCACCACATTACAAAAATGGCACCAACCTGATATTAGAGCTGCTATGTACACACTGCACACACAGTGTTTTTTAAGAACATGTTGCCACTTCAGCAGCCTTAATAAAGCTGCCAACTGCAACACATGAGTTCTGCTCTCAGCATCTTGGACAGCCCTCACTCAACCTTCTTAAGTGCAGGGGTATTTGTGGGCGTGCGTGTTTGTGTGTGTGTACTGTTTGTATAATTGGATTTTTGTGCATATAACAGATCGAGTCATTTTTTAAGAAGCTGCGGTAAGACCATCTACTTTGAAACATTGGAAAATCATTCAAACATTTTCAAATATTGTGTGAGAGCTGGAATTATACACTGAATTTAAACATTTGTTTGTTTTTGTGTATGATATTATCGATGGTAGTAAACTCAATCAATTCCAGGGCAAAGCAGTTTATTCCCAGTATAACTAGTATATGCCTCACTGTTTTCATGTTCGTCTGAAAGAGAAAGTTAAAGGTCATCCTGATGCCAATAAAAGTGCTGAAAATATTTTAGTTAAAATAACCTCAAAAGTTAATTAAAAACAAACAAAAAACTTGAATCAGTGCAGAATTGACCAGTTCAGGTTTGAGCAGCCTAGTTTCTGAACTGGGTAAAGCTCATCAAATGTAGTCCATGTGCCTTTAATTTTTTGCTGAACAGAGATCTTGAGGTCCAACTTCCATTTTTCTTACAGTGCTGAAAACAACATCAGGAGCTTCAACAAAGAGAAACAGTCTCATCCAAGAAACAAAGCAACTTGCCACTTTTGCTGTAAATCTGTTAAATTCCAACAAACGTCCGTTTTCACTTCCCTAAAATCAAAGGGAATTTAAAAAGAGAAGTGGCAGCTACAAGTTTTTTGTCATTACTTATCATTGGCCTTGCTGTACTCACAAAGACGTTTAGGCATTGCCTTGATCTATGAACTGAAGATAGTTTTTATGTTCTCTTAAGTTTTTTTTTAACTGACTGAAAAATAGTATCAATATTTTCAATCAAATATGTGGTGATAGTTATTCTTTCTGAGGAAAGAAATTCAAAACAAAATGCTATTGTTTAATTTATGAATAGACAAACTTTGAAAGAACCTTGAAAAAGACATAGTAAGGAGATGGACAAGAGCGAAAAATCAATTCTTTCTTTCAAGTATTTTATTTAAATACGTGCTTTACAAAAACTGCATGACAGGTACTGGCATGGGCCAAAATCCTCTCCCTTTGTTTTCATGAGAAACAGACATAATTTAGTGGCATGGTCTTGTTTATTGTAGTGCTTATATGATCAACACTATAAAACACTATAAAACTGCAATATAATTTTGAGAAGTAATTTGATGTTGTTCAATTACTCTGAAATTGAATCTTACTTTGAGCTACACTTTCTAACAAAGCTACTTTGACAGGCTGTCGTAGAAATTAGAGCAGAGTGAAAATAACTTCTAGTAAAGATAATCATAAAGGTGTAGTGTGGCCACCTTACTCCTAATACCAATGCTGACATTGATGGTTGAAGAGAAAAACCCTGTACATTAGCAGACTAACTACTACTTTTGGTAACATTATTTGACGTGTTAAGAGCTCAACCCTACAAGACTGAACGGGAGGGAGAGCATTTTCTTTTCATGCCACACATCTCTGAAATGATCCTGTTTATTGCTCACATTCTCCCCCACTTACATTTGTAGTTATTGTGAAAGATTAAAGACAATAGCTCTAAAAATAATACAGTTCCAATCCACATTTGCTTTACTTTAGTGACATTGAGTCATGAATAATCTCAGCCCTTTATGAGTCAATGTGGGTCTAAAGTAATGCAAAATATGGGCGTTTAAGTCATAATTTACCAGCCCTAATGTCGTTTGAATCAATGTGATTCATTTCTAATTTTCAATTTCTTTTCACAGAGACCCATCTCTTGTTCTATTTGTCTTCTTATTCTGGCTCCTTTTCCTATCCCCAGCTGTCTCCAGCATTATGCTAACACATCTGAAAGCAGGCTCCTGCTGTGCAAACTAATCCTTTAGTGAAGCTGCACTCCCCTAATGTGTTAGCTCCTAAGATTTCTCCAAGAGTCACACATGTATGTGGTGATGTGATGACAGCAGGCCACAGACTTAAAGCAGAATCACACAGAAACCGCAGGCAAGCGTTGCACCATATTGTTTCCAGAGTGCAATATTATTAGCGATAATAACTATTATATTACACGTCATTTTTAATAATAATTTCCATCAGTATACATGCGGAAGAGAAAAGCAGTAGTTGTAAGCAATTATAATTGGTTACCGTGGAATGAATAAAGATACTACCATCAATAATTGAAAAGAGTAAAGATGCTCTTCAAAATGCTATTTTTAAGAAAATGTAAGTTAAACCTTTTTTCTTTTTTTTTTTTTCAAAATGGATATTACATAGTTTAGTAGTTTTTGGGAGGCATTTCTTCCTATGCCTGAAAGATGTTTTTCTTATTGGTTTAAATCTGATCGTAAATTAGATTACATTGGATATGTTTGTTTTCATGTAAAATGTCCTAAGCTTATTATTTTTTTAGATTTAGCACTATTTAGACAACGTAAATGGAAACTCAATTGAATTTCTTTAAAAGGTAAACAGCATTAGTGTGTGATACTGCACGGACATTACGCATGTGAAAACCTAATCAAAAACAGCAACAAGATCAGTGAAAGAACAACGCAGAATACAAAACAAAGAAGAATGAAGGCTGCATCTACTTGTGGCACTTTTCTCTATTTTAAAGCAGTCTGGTATCTGGACTGAATCAAAATCAACATTTTACCATGGAAGCCCTGTTTTGTTGTTGTTCCTATGAAAACAATCTACTCTAGATGTCCTTTCTGACAAAGCTGAAATACAGTATGTTTTCCATTACCTGCCAGCCTAGTATCTGTTTAGCAGTAGTTTTCCACCATAAGCACTGAATGGAGGGGGTGAGTGTGAGTGTGCTCGACACAGATCGATCTGATGGTCATTATGTGAGAGGCTTGCTGCTGAATTCACTGTTGACATCAATATGGTGAAGATTACCAAATTGTGCAAAACCTGGTTGAAGGTTCGTTTAGGTTTAGAAAGAGACTATTGTAATGCAGTGACATGGCTGATTAAATAAATACAGAGTATTTGTTTTGTGTCTTATTCAGCCTGTTTTAGCCTTTTTAACAATGCAATAAGATCCAAAATATCACTAAACAACAAACAATAACTAAACAAGGACTTTCCTAGATGCAGAAGCCTTTTTTCTGTAAATATTGTGTATTTAAGCCTTATTCTATTTTTTACTCTCACGTTTCCTGTGCTGATGCTGCTTGTGAGTTACTTAAGCGTTTTTCTTTTTCTTATTTTATATTTATTGCACCCATTGCTTTCATTGTTTCAGTTCACGATTTCATATAATGCAAGACTTCTTTCCAACTTTTTTCTTTCTCTCTTTGGGGAACTGCCTCTCCACTGTCTTATTCAGCAAAGTGTTTTTCATTTTTATTGTCTCTACAGTCACATTTGTTCTTTCCCTCTCTCTCTTTCTCTCTCTGTCTCCAAGCAGTGTCTCTTCTTTCCTCTTGATGAGGCCAGCCCCTTCATGGTGATGAGGCAGACAAAGGGTGATTAAAATGGTGTCTTATCTGGTCACCAAACTGACCTCAATCAGATCTACTCTTGCAAAAGGACATTCCCGTCCACTTCATGTCCTTCCATCCATCCCCAGCACTCAGTGCAGTGTCTGACTCTCATCCACAGTTCTTTATTTTTCCTGACCCACTCTCTCTACATGTCACTGCTCCCCATCTCGCACAACTCCTTTCTTGCTTCTTGGACCTCTCTCTATTTTCACAATTTGTTCTCTGACATTACCCTACATTTGTCATCATGGACAGCATTGTTCTATGGTGATGATCAGTTGCAAAGAAAGTCAGAGTTCTTTAAGTTTGCTTTTATTCTTATGAGGTTCACATAGACAAAGATACCTTACTGATATAAGATATTTTACTGACTGATATTGGAACGTGTTCATACCCGATAAAACTTTTTCACATTCTGGGAAATGATAAATGGTTTGTCAGAGAACATTATTGAAAAAACAAAAAAAAACACCATGAACATGAAGAAGACACCAAATAGGTCAGGAGTAAAGTTTTGGAGAATATTAGAGCAGGATCGTTTGATACGAAATGTTCCAAGAACATCTTCTGTGGCTTTGTGTAACCCATCAAAGATAGTGTAATTGCAAACCTACCAGGACATAGCCGTCATTTTTATACATTTTGACTTTTGAAATCTAAAATTTGCTGCTTTATCTGACCACATAGAGAAAACACACTTTAAATTTGTTGAGATCAAAAGTCCTAAAGTCAACAGAGTATGATTAAAGTCTTTCAATATTCTTTTTTCTGATATTCAAAATATGGTCACCCTAGTTCAGATCAGTCTATATGTGTTGGAATGGCCCAGTTCTACAAAATGTAGGGGAAAAAATAGAAAGCAAGCAAAAAAGAAACCATCAAAGCAATAGTTTAATTTATTGCCAGTTCATAACTATGCACTATTTTATAATGGCGTCATATTAAATCCCAATGAAATATATTAAAGTTTGATACAAATTTGATTAAAAGGTGTGAATATTTTTCTAAAGAACTGTTAGCAATGTTTTTTATGAATGTCAGTCAGGCATAAGTTGTTGCCACTAACCCACAAACTAAATAAAATCCTTTTTTCCTCCTTTTTTTCCAGTTTTAGCTACACACCGTGATTGTTGCCATTTGTCCCGTTTTCTTCATGTGAGCCAAATGTGTTACATACTTCAATCAGAAAATTTTGAGCCCGAGTGAACACTAAATCATGTATATGTGTCATTTATCAGGGATGATTCTAATCTACAGTGAATCAAAGAGGTAGATACTGTAGTAAATGTGTTTCTAATGAGTTAGAGCAAAATAATACAAGGAAAGAGGAAAGGCAACCCTAAAATAACCAAAGTAAACAGAACATCTTTACCTCCCTCTGTGTATGTAATGAGTGGAGATTATTCATTTGTTTATGGATCTTAGTTTTTTTCATCCCATTTTTTTTTTTTTTTTTTTTCTTTTTGGTGATGGCAACAGGGAACAGCTGCCACATATCTGTCTTATGTTTAGATGAGGCAAGCTTAGAGACAAACAGTTTTTCCGAAGTTTGGCCCAAGATGTAATTAACTTCAAATCACCCTAGCGGGCTTACAGCCTAAACACACACCTTACATCCTTGAAAATAGCAGCGAGTGAATTTAATTTAGGCTTGCCGGTGATCATGCATGCAAGGTTATTTGTGACATTATGCATACTGTCTGGGGTATTGAATTACTTAGTCACCAGAGGCATTTGACCAGCTCTGCTGAATCGGAAGTGATGCAATCAGTGTGGCTCCATTTTCAGTGATATTTAAATCCTTTTCTGCATGGATGGTCCAGCCAATTGGTGAATCTTTGTTCTGTGCATGCCCTGTTTCTGGTTTAATGTGTGAGGAATGTTGGTGAATGTGAGTGTGTGGGTGTGCCGCTTTGGCCTTTGATGAGATTTGTGAATTTGTGCGCGTGTGGCCATCCTTTGGTGCTTAAGCCACAATCCGTTGAAAGAAATGCATTTTTCTCATCAGTGCTCTATCCAGAGAAGGAATCTTTCTCAATTTGCACTGACTCGTAAGTAACCTTGCAGCTTCACTCCACTTTTACTCCCCATTACCAGTGACACTGTTCCTTTTGTAACTTTAACTGGTGAAGAAGAACGAACCGCATCGTCCATGTGCTTTTGAGTTATATTCAAAGAAACCACACATGGGTTGCTTTAAAGTTAATGCCAGTTTTAAAGTGGAATAAAATCCTGTCATGCTGTTGTAATGTGTAATGTTTGTTTTGTATTATCTTGTTCCATCCATCCATCCACCCATCCATCCAACCTTCCTACCATCCATCGGTGCTCATTATCAGCAGTGAGTGGCTGATATATTTATTTTTTCCTTGTGTTTAATGATGATGATTGAATTTTTGTGCCTATTGCTTTTATTTTTTCATTCTATATTCTGTTATTGTTTAATAGCAATTTGACTTTTTTCTATAAGTCAGAATATTTACCGGTACTAAAATACAGTTGATCTCTTTTATGTTTCAGTCTGCTGTACAAGGGAACAACATTTGAAAATGTGCAGAAACAAACAAACAAACAAAAAAAAGCATATGTCTTTGTCAGATTAAATTACATTTAATAGTTTTAGTTTGACACAAAACTTGATTCAGGCAGACAGAAGCATTATATAATCAGGACACTTTGTGAGTGTGCTCTGAAAGGAGCCTCATGGCTATCAAGTGATCCACGACAAGCTGATCTGTATTGTGGCACAAGAGTGAGGGGAAAAAGCTGATAAAGGCTTCACATTTGGAACATTTGTCATAAGATGTCATCTAGTATACTGCTTATATAACAGAAAATAAATAAGAATGTGTTCCCTTGAAAGTGTCATGTCATGCAATGCCAAACTCTAAGCAGCCTGCTGTGCAGTCTGTGGGCATGTCTTCCTGTGCAGAAATGCATATGAGCCATAATGAAGAAAAGCACAATCTATTCAAAATAGAATTGAATTCCTTTTTCATGTCAAAGCCTCTTAATTTTGCTCAGATTTGGTGATTTTCATTTTGCTGCAGTTTTTAATAACATTCAGGATATAGGATCAAAGTAATATTCAACTTGAACTGCCTTAGAAGAAAGACTTTTCTGCAAGTTCCAATGTATGAAACAACACAATATTTTAACTGGGATGGTCTTGGGTAGAATGCAACTTAGTATCACTTCATTGATTTTCTCGGCAGCTGTATGATAACTTAGGCAACCTATATTTCAAAATCGGCACCTCTTGTGTTTGACAAATAGGAAAATGAGTATCCCACAGTAAAGGCAAATTATATGAACCACAATTTGTGAATTTAGGAAGTTTTGTTTCATCTATAAGAATTTTGAAGACAGAGCTTTAAGTTGATCTTTTCTCTCTCTCTTTTTTTTTATTTTAGCTACATTCAACTAAAGGAACAAAGTACATTATGTTCTTACTTGGATTACCATCCTGAATTTGAGGCTGTCTAAAGTCCAGAAAGTAGTGAAATGCCCCTCTTTGATATTTAAATGTCTGGTCAGTCAGAAACAAAATACTAAATACTGATGGGAGAAATGTTCAAATCAAGGTCAGATTTTGCAAATCAAATACAAAACAACCCCATAAATCAGTGTGAAATCCACTGCATATTTAGCATTTTTAACATTATTACATTTTGCTTGGTAAAAAAGGAGATTTCATAATTAATGTTTCCATTCTAAAGTTTCCTTTTCATGGTACCTTTTATATTAGTCAAGAAAATTCCACGTGCTTCCAGGGTCCATAGGTACCACATAATCCTCTATAGCAATGTTACAGGTTGTAATGCAAGATAGGGCCTGCAGTGGGAATTAGTACATGGCAGTTTGAGTGAGAGAGTGGCACATTAGCGAGGATAACCAGAGTATTTAACACGTGAAATTGCTCATGACAAACAGGCGAGATTGTTAGTGTTTGACTTGGGGCGCTTAGGTTGGTGGGAATGTGAGAGCCTGTAAAATTATGAATAGGAATCTGGGGACCAGTCCAGGTATGAGGCAATGTTACTGTCAAAATAATGTGTTGAACATGACAGAAGCAGCACACTTTAGTATTACACATCTTGCATTTGCATCTGGTTTGTATTTTATGGAAATGTAACTGTTAGGCGAGTCTGAAAAAGAGACATGCGAGAAGAGAAGTCATTATTTTCAATATGTAAGTTGTCACTGGAAAATCGGTGTCTGAATTACTGGGTAAATAGTTGCAAGTGCAATCTCACATAAGCAAATGCTTTTATTACAGAAGTAATGGCTGAAGCATCAACCAGCATGCAGATGAACCATTTGTGCCTTCATTATCTTTTAGTTTTGGTAACCACTTCACTGTGACTATAATCTTGCAATAATCCCCAAAGTTCTAACAAAAGACACAAAGCACAATGACATCCAATAACTGATTCACATAAGTATACAAAAGCATACCAAAAACATATTTAGAACACGTTACATCCCACACACTTTTCATGTCTGATAACCTTCAGGTGTTGTATTTTTCACTATCGCTTTCATGTTGCTTTATGTTTTTGTTTCCTTCTTCATCTGTGACTCACTTGCATCTTGCAGTCATTCTGGTGACAAAGACGCATTTTTTACTGCAACTCATTTAAAACCATATTGTCTGGCAAGACAGTCTCCAGAAAATTGGCTCTGAAAATGTACTGATTCACAAAAAGTAAGACCTAAATTAACTATTGTGTAAAAAGTTTTGGACCTCATCATTTCTGCAGAGAATAAAGACATGTATAGAAGCATTTTAAAAAGCAGAAGACGCTATTTGAGCGTTTCTGACTTTACTTTATTAATATCTTTCGGCATGAAAAGTTTATGCAAGGGCTAAATGTTTTCTTTTTTTAACTTTTAAAAAAATGTCTTAAAAGTAAAAGTTTGGAGCATGTAATTTATAGTTACATTTATAGTTACACAGCAGTAGTCTTAGAAGACAATGTGACTTTGTTTTAATGTCAGAATGTCAGATTCGGTGTCCAAATCTGAACACAGAGACAGTTTTGTCTGGACTGTGAAGCATTTTCTAATTTTACTATGTGTTTAGATTTAGACATTTTATTTCTGTGATTGACTAATTTGAGGTCACTAACAATAAAATAGCTAAGATGTACATAATAAACTTTCAGTTGAATATTTAAGACACAAGCAAATGACTGTGAAAGTGAATATTATTTGTACTAATCTACATTTTACGTGCTGTTTTGTTTGATTTATCAGAAATGACCAAAATGTATATTCAAATAGGGTACTTTGTAAGTTTTTCATAACTGCATATTCAGAGGGCCTGTTAATCACAAACCGTTACATAACTAATACTAGTAATAAACACGATACTCTGTAAATTAAAAAAGTATTTCACTCGTAAGAGTATGCTCTGCATGTAACAGTGTAATTAACAAATGCAAATGATTTTTATAAGACATCCATCCATCCATCCATCCATCCATCCATCCATCCATCCATCCATCCATCCATCCATCCATCCATCCATCCATCCATCCATCCATCCATCCATCCATCCATCCACCTGATTGAAAAGATGAATGTGCAGTGACATTGTTATGGGAACAAAGATAGTTTTGTTGGAGCCATTTTGACTATATGAATATCAAAAACATACTTGCCACTTCAACGTACTTAGACAAATCATTTTTATTAACATTACACTATTGAGAAAAAAGTTAAAGAAAACAGTACAGTTTGTACATTATCACAAGTTTCAGTTATCACATATTTCCTTAAGTTTCTTACCATTTCATTTTAAGGCACATTAATGAAAAAACAACATTTTGTTAAAAAAAATGACAGATATAATAAATTAAGGATTGATGTTAAAATCTGGTTAATTGGATCAATCATTAAATAGCAGAAAATGTGATGATTGCTCTCAGCCGGTCTTCCATGTTATACTGAAAGAATGATGCAGAGGAACAGCCTTTGAGGTAACATCGATAATCAGCTCCTATAGAGAAAGAAAGAAGAATGAATGAGCCATAGGATGCTGTGCTGTATGTGTAAAAACAACAATTTCAAAAATACAACCATTTGCTTTACATGATTTTCAATCTCCATGGTCATGCGTAATAAGTGTGCAGACACATATTATGCATTTTGTTTGAACTACTTCATTGAGCTATAACAGGTACATGCTTAGAAACTGCTTGGTTGGTAATATCAGTCCTAATGTACCGTACCACAAGACAGTTTTCTGCATGATTGTAGCTACCTTGTTTTATACGGGGCATAAATGACTCTCCTACCTCATTGTATCTCAATGACACCACCATCTGCTTACTGATTCATTTGCTGATGTTCAAGTTATCACCCAATCAGGCTATGATTACAGATAAGAGATTGTTTCATACTGAAAAACTAGTTGTTATTGCCATTAATAAACTGTGTCATCTTTACTCAATTTCTCTTATTTCCCTTTGCCCATTCATTCTCCATATAAATCCTTTTCAGCATGTTTTTCTCACTCTTTAGATGGGATATATTTCTGCCATTTCTTTATTCAGAGTCAATCTTTCCATCCCCAACACAGGTGCAACCCAACCACACAAGTCCTGACTTTATTTATATGCAATTCTTGACCTCTTGACTTACTTCGCTGTCTAACTTCTCAAGTGTCAGATCAAATCTGAAGATAGGAGGCTTTTCCACCTCTGATTATTTAAGGATTTGCACTGGGTATCATTTTTATCCTCTCAAGAAGAAAACCGAGTAGAGGTACACAACCTCAACAGAAGTATTTCACAGCAGCCAAAAGTGAGAAGTAACACACTATCTCCTGTCATCTTTTATTTTATTTTTGAACCAGTTCTTCATATTGCATGTGTCACTGCACTGTCCACCTTTGCATTGACTGGTCTTTACTTTCAAATCCTTTTCTGTTTATTTTATTTTTTTGGACTATTGTTGCCACCATGTCTTTGAGCTATTTTGGGTTTTCTATCACCTAAAGCCCTGATGTGCTCAGCAACAATCCCACTGAAGTGTCCTCAAGTTGAACCCAGAATTTGTTCCAGTTCTGGCATGTGGACCATGACCCTTTTGCTTCAAACAGGACCACTGAGTAGGTTAATTCAAAATCAGTCTGTGAAGTAACTTTGATGTGAAGAAGAAGAGTGCTCAAATGTTGCGTTGAAGAGCGACTACTAAAAATCAAACTAACCTGAACCGTAAGGCATATTGGATATTTGTAATGGTTTTGCTTTAACCTTTATGAATGCTCATGAGTTTCCTAAACATTTTTTTCTGTCAGAGCAAAAGCTGATATGACACTGTGGTAAAAATTAAAAATGCAGGCAGTTTTAAAAATTGTGTCCTACATCAAGTCCTGTGTTCATCACAAAATGAAGACAAACAATAGTGTCACAGAGAAAACAGCATTAATTACAGCTATTAGACTACAGAATGCAACACAGCAGGATATGGGCTGCGAACCTTGCTTTGCTGGGCATTTTAAGCTGACGAGAAAATGCTCAGTCAACTCAAACGTGTGTTTGCTTGTCTGGTAACATGTGTGTTGAAATGTGAAAAAAGCTGGATGAGGAATGACAGTGATGCACAAGAAGCTGCAGATGTCAGACACTGATTAATTTGCAAGGTTTATTAGAGCAGAAAGCTATCCAAATTCACATGGAAAATCACTAAGAAACTATGTTTATGCATACTGGGGAAACTTAACTGAACTTAATTTAGTTTTTTTATTATATTTTCTACTTTGGTAAAGATAAATTACAAACTCTATACTTTGGACAAGTCTATAGTTATATTTCACCAGAAATGAACGTGGTATTTTGAGTATAAGATTTAACGGAAATAATCTTGTGATGTATATACATGAAGAAGAGAGCCTTCTTTGCCAACATTAAGCTGTAATTTATTGTTCTCTTTTTCCCCAATCTGTCTTTCCGTTCTATACAATTTTTGTTCCTCTTATTTAAAAACAGAAAACAATCAAAACACCATCATAAACAAACAATTTGAAAACACTTCTGACCTCTATCCAGGTGTCGTGCACTACATTTAGCGAATGCGACACGCCATCCTTGTCTGTCAGCGTCGCCCCGGTGATCGTGGCAGTGCCTGCCCCCCAAACCCTCACCGTTCCCAGGATCAGATTATCAGCAGGTTCTAGACCGTTGTGAACCAACTGACCAGACAACGTTTTCTGGAGAAACAAAGGAAGAAACAGATAATTCATAGTTATCAAACACATGCAAATGTAATACAAAATATTACCTATTTAAATTAGGTTGTTTATCTGATAAAATACATTTTGTGCCACATTTTTAACAGTGTAGTTCTATAACCATCTTATATCAATTTATTCTTAAAAGCAATTAACTCTATATTAGTAATTTTATTCCAAACAGTTTCACAAGACTGTATATTACACCTTTTTTCTATACATTGATGTTGGCATGACAGATTTTGGCCCCAGGAACCATTTATCATTTACTTCATTCAGATAACGCCATTTCCTTCCAGTTAGCAGATTAGCAGATTAAAGAAATAAAATAACCATGACTCCTACAGCACAGAATGACAAAGAGGTCAATGGCCAGCCTTCATGTGGAACTTTTCCAAAAACTTGGAAAGACTAAAGTGTTGTCCTCAAATTATAGGGCCAAACTCCCTCACCTATCCATGCAAATGCACAATAAATGTTCACAGAGCCCATCCGAAATGGACAAAGATCTGCTTATCGGCCAGACAGCACTGACTGCATCACCCAACTTATCCTCATCTTTTCACATCCGTTTATTCACGCCTACATACACAAGCATTCACACAGGCTCACTTTCTTTTTTCTGCTGCTCTGTCTTCGATCGGCTGCCAGATAATGTGTTTGTTTTTATCACCATGTAAAATTGCTTTGGACTGAACCTGAGGACAGCCACAGATGTTTGGCCAGCTAACTGTAACATTGTATACTGTAGATGTGCGCTCATATGTATGCCTTGGAGCATTATTGTGCAATGAATGTGTGCTTGTGTGTGCCTGTGATTGTTTGGCAGGAAAACAAAATAAAACAACAAATGGAGCAGTGATAGTCCTATTAGACTCAGTGACTAGGAAGCTACTGACATATTTGAGTCAAACTGAGGTCTAGTCAATATTTACTTATAATCAAACTTAGCCATAAGTCTTTAAGTAGGCACACATATTAACAGAAATATGTTTTTATAAATTAACAATTTCTTGGATGTAAACAGGAGGTTTGCATTCACCTTGTATCTGTTTTTTCTTTTTCCTAAATTGATCATCTTGTCATAATTCCACTTAAAAAAATCAAGATGTTTTGGTTAGGTTGCATAGTGTATTCTTTCCCTTAAAAGCTCATAGTGTTTCTGTTTTCTTAAGGACAGTGAATATACTCTGAGACTTTGTCCTTGCAAAGTCAAGTACATTTTTTTAAAGCATCTTTCTCCTCTTTGTTTTGGTTCTCTGTCCACACTGAAACATTATTTATTCTCCCTGGACAATAGAGCTATTTGAAAAGAGGCTGTTTAAAGAGATGTGGCTTGTTTTAGTAAAAAAAAAATGAAACTCTAGTCTGTCATTGGGATGATGCAGTGGGTATTTTATTCTCCTTTAGTAAACTGTCGAGGACAAAGAACAACCGTACCAACTTTTTAAGTTTATTGTAAAAACCACTGGCCTAAGAGAAATGTATAATTGAAAATTAGCATATTTTTAAATATTTCTATTCATATTTCAGCAAATGACATACCTCTGAACTGAACTCAAGGTTTTTTAACAAAGCGTTGCCAAATAATGTCACATTTTTGGTCATCCACAAAATCTATGCATACGGATGCATGGTGTTTAGATAATCGGTGACAGAATTACAGAAGTTTATGGACATGTGAAATTTAGTTGGCCCTTGAACTCACCCCTTCTGCCTTAAGCGATGTTAGCAGATATTGTTTTTTTGCAACTGTGTCTGTTGGGGAAAAAATATGAGAAAGTTAAGTACAGAGCAGAGACATGGAGTTTAAATTGGTGTGTAACTTCAGAATGAATGTCATGGAGAGATTCAGAACAAGTTCTGACAGTACTGGCTCAGTGGTAAGCCTGAGTTGATTTCAGGCTGAGTTAAGTTAGCAAATGACAGACTTCTATCAACAAAGTAACTTAATTAGAAGTACAACTGGCTGGCTCTGTAAGTGGGTAAACAGAAAAGTGTGTGACTGAAAAGTCAAGAGCCTGACTGACGGTGGAGTGAAATAAAGCTAAAGCCTTCAGGACTTATAACAGGAGAATAGTAGATAATACAGGAGAGCACAGACTAAACCAAGAGGCAAAACAAACATAAAAAGACACAGACAGTCTACATGGCAGACAGACACATGAGAAAGGAGCAAGGGACAAGATAAAGGAGGAGTGATGGAGAGCATATCTCCAGGCAGCGACACAAGGAATTACTGTAATAGTTTCTGTCACTACCTCCCCAACCTACCACCCTCCTTCTTCGTCGATTGGTCTCTATCTCCCTTCCTTTGTCCCAACACAAACACAGAGTAATGCATTTTCTAACAGAAACACTTCATATGCTAAATTAGTTTAAGTGTGTGAGAGAACAATCTCAGAATGAATAAGGAAGTATACAGAAAATTCTCTGCTTGCCTTGATCTGTTAAGGTCTATTTAAATTTATAGCTTTGTTAAATTTAGCTACAAATTCTTCCAAAACTTTTTTAGTAAATTATAGTTTTTATCTTCTGTAAATTTTGTAAACTTCTAAATGTACTCAGGAAACACTAAATATCAATTTTGAAAAGCTAAATCTTCTATGAACATAACTATTTTTCTTTTAAACAAAGTTGTACACAAAAATATGCTATAATGTTTATTAGGATGTCCACACTATTTTTTTCTTACATATTTATTTTCCCATTTAAAAAAAATATTTTCCCAATTTTCTGAAGTTGTGTACACAAAGTGGTATGTTTAATTGATATTTGCATTAATTTACATGTTAATGTTTTTATGGCTTAGAGCTAATACTGATAAGATATTTTACACAGAAATCGTGGGCTAAGTAATCATGGGAAAAACTGCTCAAAGTTGCCCAGCAGAGAAGAAAGGTCATTGCTATAGAAGCTGATGATGTGGTAATTTATTGAGTTGCATCCTTTAATTGTGACAGTGTGGTACTCATACGAGGCACATAATTTAACCACATGAAAAGTAATAATGAAAACTACTCAATAAACTCCTCATGAAAAAACTCTACAAAAGCTTTATTGTATAATCTTGTTGTAATCAACAATTTATTTGAAATCTGATTTTGGATTGGTGATCATATATCACTGTATGTATGCAGACATGCAACATGAATTGGACTCTAATGTGTTTGTGTTTTTGAAATGTTATTGACTATCATGAATAAGTACCTCATAAAAATACACACACACGTGAAATGGCAAGCTTCTCTTTGGATGAGTGACCTTTCGCTCACCTATTCCTTCGCCGTCGTCCCAGAAGACAGATCCTTGAGCAGTTCCAGAGTCACTCAGGGCAACGATGAGTCCCATGGGGTTCTTCCGACTGAAAGGAATGAGGCAGAGAGGGTTAGAGCTAAAGGAGCTTCTCTATTTATACCTGCTGCTTCAGACAAATACATTTCCATTTCTGCTGAGGGGATCCACCTGATCAAACTGCTGCTGGAACTGTTAGTGTTGCTCTCAGTTATTCTGTTGTTCCACATGCTGCATGCATGTGACTAAATCCAAGTCAAACTGAGTTAAAACAGCAATTTCCTGACTTGTGTTTGACAAGATCCAATTTTAAATATAAATTTATTTACATTTGCAACATGTGATATCGTCTCTAATTATAAAAGTGTTTGATGATAAAGATTTAGAGGCAGATTTTTATTTATCTAATGTGACTAAAATTATTCAACCTTTTGTTTTTGTATGTTTTATGGGAACACATAAGTACAAAAAAAATCAATGCTTCCCAAAAGGCATGCCTATGATCACTAACTGTGTGCTGTCAGTGATTTGACAGAAGTGTGAGTGTGTTCACCTGTAAAACGTGTTGTTCTCTGGTTTCTGCCAGGGTAGTATGTATCCGCCTCTGACATGGAGGTTAATGTGCTCCAGTGGTGTGTCCATGGAGAGCATCGTGGCACGCTTACCGACATCCTTGGCCTAAGGAGAAAATTAAGAGGGACTAGTGAAAGTGAACAGTTTGAAATTGTAGCTGTGGATTTGGTATGTTAATACTGCAGCAGTATATTTCGTAAAATTTTAAATTATGTCATTAGTCAAGGTTTAAATTAGGAAGTTGCTCTGGCTGCTGCTGTAATTCTGGGGGCTGAAGTTATAAACAGAGAGTAACAGGACAGCCTCATCATAAATTCTTGCCTCTTTTTTAATTCATTATGTTTTCTAATAAATCCCTGAGCTGGGAAGTCCGTCTTTTAATAGAGCATAATTAACAATAGTTTAACAGCAAATCCAAAACTATGTTCAGTCAGTGTAGTTCTTTTAGTGATATTGTGTCATGTTGTTTTACCAACATAAACAGATTGTTGGTTAGATAAGAGTGTCTTTCTCTAAAATGATTGTCAGCCAGATACTTACTGTGTGGTAGTCATACCAGCGTGCGTCTGGAAGATAGCCTTCTACCACTGTAACTCCCTGTTCACACAAAAACAAACACAAATTAAAAAGTAAGCACTGATCAATTTATAGTATAAAGGTAAAGTGTGTCATATTTTGAAATATTTCTGATAAAAACAGATAAATGGAAGAAATACACTATGGGTATAAACATACTGGGTCTAGAGCAGGGGTGATAAGGAGGGCAGGTCCCCAGAGGAACTGTTTGTGGATGTCCCATGTAGCTTTGTCTTTTACAAACCTGTGACAGCGAAGAAAAGAAGCTATTAATCCTGACAGAGAAGGCATGTTACCAAAGCTTACTCATGCGTCCTTAGACCCACCGACTGTTCAAATACTTATGCTAGAATTCAGTGATTTGAAGATGCGAGCCAAATAACCCTGCCAGGCTCGTTCTGGCAGCTTCTTAAATACCATCTGTGACTTTATAGGAGTCTCTTCAGATGAATAAATACATCTTTTTCGAACAATTTCAAACACTCTCATCTGGGAGCTGCCAAGAGCAGCCAGTGGGTTCTGTGTAAATGACTTTGAGGCAGTCCTACTAGAAATAAAGCATCTTGGTTCAAGGCCTTTACATTGTAGCTTCTATGGCAAGACACAACCTTTCAACTTCCTACCAATTCAATGAAAAAATCAAATAGATAATGTTGTAGTGATTGAAGGTTTTTAAAGCAGAAGTACTTAAAACCTTTAAAAGAAAGCTTAAAACACATCACGCTTTAATTGTTTTTTAATGAGGAACTTCTTATCAATAGATGACAAAAAAAAAACTGTTATTGAATACTTTATTGTAAGCAATAAAGCTCTAGAGTGTGTACCACTGTAACAAATATGTCTATACTTACTCATGCAGTAGTGGTCTGACAACTGTGCTTCCTTTGGTGTGAGCCTCAAACATCAGCTGGTAAAGGTAAGGCAGGAGGGTGTAACGGATATTCAGAACATTTCGGGATGCCTCGCTGAATTTGTTATCCCAGGCAACAGGGTCTTGTCTCTGAGGAAGAAGTAAATGTAATTATATGTGAATGAAGTGCATTTCAAATCAGTAAAAAATATTGTATACATGCATTCAAATCTCATCACAAATAGCAATTATATTTAAAATGTATTTGTGTCTTTAATATTTTAAATTTGTCCTACTCTTTGATCTTTCTCGTAAGCACTTTGGCTAGTTTTCTTGGGTTCATTATTTTTTATTTTGCATTTTGCTCATAAATCATGGATGGCATAAAAACATTTCCTTGTCACCAGGAGACAAAGCCTTCAATTTTTTTGTAGCTCATGACCATAATGTAATAGTTTTATAACTGAGAAATAAATTAAATGAATAAATAAATGAAGGCTTATATCAGTGCAGTAAATACTGATACTCCAACAAGGCAATATCATGTATGCTCATGATTTTGCCTCGTATTAATACAAAGGCCTTGCAACTGATAAATTATGTTGTCACAACAACTGTATTGTTATGTAATTTTAAATAGCAGACAAAGACAAAATAAGTTTCAAAAGTAAATTGATCTGTGGTTTTCTACTTTTTTGTACTGATTAAAAACAAAAATGTGATTCAGTTTGTATTTAGGCTCAATTGAGTCAATCCTGTGTAAAATAACCATTTGCAGCAACTACAACTGCAAATTTTATGAAGTTTGGGATTCTGCTGTTGTTTGGCTTTTGAATTCGTCAAAAGCCAAAATATTAATATAAAATATTAATGTCATTCTTTAGTTTTAAGTTTCTACAAGCTTTTGTTTTTATATTTTAGTATTTTGTATGTTTTTAGGTTCTTTATTTCCCTGGTTTTGAGTGTACTGTGTTCATCATGGTGGTGTCACAATCTGTAATATTTTTGTGTATTCCAAAGTCTGAATTCTGCTAGTGTTTACAATGTTCTGTGTTCCCTGGTTTACCTTCACTAAGTCTTAGCTCCCTTCATAGCCGTTTCTCATCTGCTCATTTCTCCTGCTCTCATGCCTAGTGAATAAGCTCCCCAATGTCAACACTACTTGGTTTTCTTAGACCAATCCAGACAGTTTGTTGTTGCTGCCAGTCAGGGTTTTTCCCTGTATTCCATTTACGGTTTTACGTTTTTGTGTTTTTCTCTGTTTCTCTCCTGCCACCTTACTTGTATTTGGGTCATTCATTTCACTTCTCTTGTGTTTCTGTCTCTAAAACTAATAAACACTGTAAATTAGTTCAATCCGAAAAACATTGAATGGAGAGCATCTCTATATATATCTTGCCACAATTATTTTTTTTTTTTTTTTTGGACTAACACATAAATATGGCTTCGGTGTCAAGTTTTTTTTAGAGCTTTTAACTGGTTTTTGAGCCTCTAAAAAACTGCTAGAAATGTTTCTTCTTGTCCCTAAAGAAAAGCACTCACACAGCATGTCGATGCCACCACTGTGTTTCAGCATGTGTGTTTGTTTTCTACCTCAAACAAGCATTTTATATGCAAGCCAAAAAGTTCAACTTTGGTCTAATGTTACGATAGAGCATTCTTCCAGTGTGTTCCCTTCAAAGTAGCAAGAGATGAATACAAATGTGCAACACAGTTTTTTGCTTTTTGCTGTAGAAAATTCTGAAACTCAAATATTAGTTTCCTACTACTTGACTGTTATGCACTTATTTTAGCATGTACTGATGTGTGTGTGACATTAAAGTAAAAAAAAGTGAAAAAGTTAAAGGGTGTGAATAGGTTTGCAGAGTGTTGTATTATTTAGTGACAACAACCTATCATCAAAACAGCTGAACAATCCCCTCAGAAAGGGAGTGCAGATACAGAGTAGAAGATGCAGTGCGATTTTTTTGCAGATAGGGTTAAACATAAAACTGTTCAGTGCTTATTATAAAACTGAGCTTATAGCTAGGGACTGCAGCCTGGACAATAATCAGTCTGGTCGAGTACACACATGTAAACACACACACCCTCGATCATGAAGAATATTAGATGACGCGTGCCAAGACCATATGCTACTCCCTATGATGCTCTGTGTTTGTGTGGTGGATGTGTACTTCATATGCAAATTGTCTTGTGTTCAGTAGATAAATTAGATTTTAAGTGCGCATGTGTCACCTTCCTTTTTGATTGGAGAAATTAAATATTCTATGATAGTTTTCAGAGAAACTATTAGGATCAGCAAAGAAACAGACAATTATTATTCACCCCCCAGTATTACCTTGAATGTGATCATTACCTGTAGCAGTGATAATTAATTGCAGCCCAGCGGTCATTTATTGAAAGCCTAACTCCATGCGACTGAATACAGGCAATTTCCATTATTTTATGACCCGGTGAATTTAGCGGATTATCATTTAATTTTCCAAGTAAGTTTTGAGACTTCTAATTATCAGGAGACCAAAGGAATTCTATCTGCTTCAAATTTCGGAGCGCCCTTTTTCCACCCTAATTCTGTACAATCAAACGTGATTACTAGAAAGTAATTCTCAGCACTTTGTTCTGAACATGAGCTTGTAGGAGAGAAAAAAAGGGGTAAGACTTATTCCATTGACATAAGCTTTTATTTATTGTAAATGTATTGTAATTTTATGAGTGCCACTAATTGTTTGGTGACCAGCTCAAGGGTTATCAGTCTTCATGATAAAAAGAGCTGATTTTTCCCTCTGTCTTAAAGATTTAATTTTGTCTTTACTTAAAGGCAATTCTTCACAAAGAATTAAAAAGCTGTTTATAAAAACATTTGTTTTTATAAACAGCTCACAGAAAATCAGTTTGCTTCAATCTCTGAGTCAAAGAATGGTAACGTATGTAATTAAAATTTTTGAAAAAAAAGACAAAATTCTTTCTTAAGTAATCTTCCATATGTGTAAAATAAGCAGAAAAATGCATATAGTTTGTGACATAATGAAAAAGTACAGATATCTGATGAAAACTACAGCAAGAAAATAAAGCGCATTTTCTATTTCTTGATTTAAAAACATTATTGTGTGATTTTTTTAAATCACTGAAGTGTATAAAGACTAGCATGTAGATACTGAGCCATATGTGGTAATCCTGTACATAAAGTGTGCTGAATTTCAGTCTGCTTTTTAACTTGCATAATTAATTGGGCTCTGATTTGACTGTGGACCTAGCCAGTGCACTAAAATTATCTGGAGGTCAGTGCTAAAAGTCTGTCTAAGGGCAAAGAGACAGTGTGACAGAGCGATGGTAATGACTCTGCAGAAACTCTTCTCTTTCTGCCCTTACAGTATCTCACCCTGCACAGCATATCTGGTTTACAGGGGTGGGGATGTTGTTGTATGTCTTTAAAGTTACACTCTTCACATGTCAAAATATTGTTTTATAAACTCCACAGGAAAATGTTTTACAGTGTAGTTTACATAGATGACTTTTTCGCTTTCTGCCTCTTAATTTTGACTTTTGTATTTTTTTCTAGCAAGCGTAAGTACCTGCTGAACCTGTACAACGTTATCACTCTTTTGTTATACTGTTCCCACTTTTCTTTCCTGTACACTTTTTTATACATTTATAAAATTAATTGTTTAATTAGTGTACTTCTATTATACTTTTGTTTCCGTGACAGTATTTCTTTCTATTATATTCTCATTATTGAATGTTCATAATTTAATGCTCTGTGTGTGTATTTAATGTGGAGGTTAGGTGTAGTATTCAGATCACCTTGAGAATTCAATTACATCCTCACTCCATGTTGTTAGAAAGCACAGATGTAGACCCACACAAACACACAAGATGCACGCGCAGGTGCCCTGTCTGGCATTGCAGTCTCTCGTGTGGAGAAATTTCGCCCTATGAGATCGATCTCTGGATGGGCGTTATTGGATTTTTCAGATGTGTTCCAACGCTTTTAAAGGTCACCACTAAAATGAATGCCAACGACACCAGACAACCAAACAGGTCTCTTTTTTTCATGTGTTTGTGTGCGGTGTAGGTATGTGTGAGACACAAATTAAGACAGATACCACGTGGACAACAGAAGGAAAGGTTGATTACATTTACTTTGTTGTTCGAACTCTGTTTGTACAACTTGACTTTACAGGCTAATGCAGACACTGCAAGCTCTCAAGGTTGAGGTCAACAGCAAGAATAGTTTGGATCTTTTGAAGTAAGCTTCTATTGACTTGTTATCTGCACTGTATTCCTCACCTGCAACGTGCAGAAGCACTGTCTCTACTCTGAGTTTCTTCTCTCCCTATATCTAAGTGAGAACAGACACCCTGCAGAGAAAACACATGTTGGCCACATGTATCTATGACTTCTTTCTTTTGCTCAGGTCCCAAAGCTCATAACCTTAGACCAAGGTTGTAACGTAGATCGCCTTTTGACTCAGTTCTCTCCTCACAACAGCAGTCTGGGACAAAGATACTATACCAATCCACCTACTGATGTCCTGGTCCATTTGTCCCTCATTTGTGAAACCCTTTTCTGGCTAAAGACCTCGGCCTCGGATTTGGAGGCACCGATCCTCATCCTGGCTG
The DNA here is from genome assembly GCA_010277075.1 of Poeciliopsis retropinna. Lineage (NCBI taxonomy): Eukaryota > Metazoa > Chordata > Actinopteri > Cyprinodontiformes > Poeciliidae > Poeciliopsis > Poeciliopsis retropinna. The sequence continues at coordinate 15,506,455 of VMRM01000002.1, read as the reverse complement.
CTTCACACTAGGCTGTAAGCCAACCAGTCCATGTATTGAGGTTTTTTTTTTTTTTTTTGTCTTAAACTAAGGCAATTTTAATGCCAAAAAAGATAAACAAGAGGAAATTATGAGGGTTGTGTGCAGTATAGTAGTAGAGGAGGCTCTCCATTAAATAGAAGCTACTGATCCTTATACAGCCATCTGCTGTTCCTGACCTTGAGACCTTTTCTACACCTCTCTGCCTGATTACTGACAATAAAGCATACTAGTGCCACAACATATTTACAAAGAAAAGCAAAGAAAATGCTCCCATATTTTCTGTTTTCACAAAAAAGATGATGGTTTTGTTGATCTTAAACTGTGTTTGATCAGATATATTTAAGATTTCAAACTAGAGATTCACAACTGCAGTCTATGGTCATTAATGCTTTATCTTATTCCAATCAGTAAGTCATGGAGCATCCAACTTTAATATCATTAACTGATGAAGATTAAGCAATTTTTGTATTCCCACAGTGGTTAAAAATTATAGTTAATTTTGGACTGTTATTTATTTTTATAGTGTACCCAAAAACAAATTGTTTACAAATACTGGAGTGCTTTTCTGTTCTTTTGTAAACAATTATTGTCGGCCAATTATAATCAACTCAAAGATTGGACTTGACTGCGACTCAAAAACGTAACTAAAATTCGTATTTCTTGTCTTTTTCATGAGGCAGAATTATTGTGCAATAAAATGCATTGTCCTTTATTTCTCTTACTCTAAAGCATGTAAAAGAAGTTAAAGAGAAGCTGAACTATCTCTTTAAGCTGACTGGACAAACACATTTGCACCTTAAGCTGAGCTTTTTGTGGTCAAAATCAAACTCAATGTCAGTTCTATACAAGTGTTTTTGAAGTACTCACCGGGCTGCCCTTGCCGTTGTGGTTACGTGAGTAAGGATAGAAAGCACCCAGCTGCATCCAACGAAGACACATCTCATACTCAGCTTTGTTAAAGAACCCACATATGTCTGCACCAGTCTAAAAACAACAGTGACAGAAAAGGCGTCAGAGAAGAGGTGAAACTACACACACGGGACCTTCCAACAACAATAACAGAGGTCACACCTCTTTTGTTGCCAGCACCGTATTTATCAAGTGTCTTTTTGTGTTATGACCCCGTGGCTCGACTTGGAGCATGCTAATGATTCTCCATAAGACAATCAATAAGGTGTCAGATTATGATTATTCCTAGACACAATGAGATGATGAGATATGACAGAATGATATGTGAGCAAGAGGGAGGAGCAGAAACAAATAAGTCAAGGACAAAGAGGTGAATAAGTGGAGCCTGAGAATATCAACACAAGAGTTTGAAAATATAAGTTACATATAAGATTTCTTAATTAACGACAAACTTTATAGGTCATGACTTGAGACTTGCTCAAACTTTGTCAGAGGGAGTGGGGCTTGTAATGACATGTTTCACATATTATTTTGAGATGTCCTTTGATCAGTGGGTCGGGCAAACAAAATCTGATCACTTAAGCTGCTGTAATTCATTTAGAAAGAACAAGGTCATATCAATAAGATTATGTCTTGTCATAACTAAGATCAGATATTGGTACTTACATAAGTAATGCCAAACAGACTGAATTCCAGCATGCCTGCAAGAATAAAAAGAAAAACAGGAAATGCTTCATCTAGTTTCTGCCAGATCTTGATACAGTCAGATTAAAGGCTAGCAAAGATAATCAGCAATTATTGACAAGAAACTGTATCTTTTATAGTTTGTGTCTGTATCTGCACATACCTATGATGGATTTGTACAGCTGGTCCCAGCTAGAGTTATTGTCTCCAAGCCAATGTCCTGCCCACTTTCCACTAGTAGGATAGGTTGATCTAGTCACAACTACTCCTCTCTTACCAGTGACTTCCAGCAAAGCACTGCATAAAGAAAAACAGTTTGTCTTAAAAACACAGACATGAATATACATGAAACAGCATATTCTCCCATTGACAAAGTACTTGTTAACGATGCTGAATCCATCACCTAAACTAGTATATTGTTTAACAATAAATGCATTTGGCATTTATTCCCAAAATTGTAGGAATTGCCCTCTGTGACTGAGAATTATGAGTGATCAGTATTTCTCAAAACAGTACTGCAACAGGAGTTTTATTTTTCTTGTTATTGTTTCTTATCGGTAAAAGACATTAAAAATTATATTTATTCTGCATGTTTGCAGTAAAGTTTTTGTGAGTTTCAAATCAGAATTCCAGAAGAAAAGAAAAAAGTTTTGTTTTCAGCCCTGACTTCAAAATGCAATATAACTTACAGGCATTCAATAACAGCTGTAACGAACAGTTTGAAGTTCCAACTGTTTGTGTCTCAGTAAATCTTTACAAAATATACAAATATGCACAACCTCTCTTACTAATAATTCTCCTTTACTATTTAGTACATAAATTGTAGAGACATAATGTATATTCCTCACATTAATTAGCCTGCTTAGTGAGGACAACACCTGTTGGGTTTGACATTGTTCACATATTTGAATTTTGATTCCAGAGGTAAACTAGAGATTCACAACTGCAGCATGCCACCAGTAGTGGTCCTGGGGCTGCTGTCATCTGCTTCCATTTCAACTGAGGCTGGTTTTTATTACTTTGACCACATGACACCTGTACAATGGATTGCAGCAAACTGTTAAGAGGCACAACTCTGGCCCAGGCCACTTGACCAAAAGAGAATTATTTGATTGGCTAAAAGCTAGCCTGGTAAAAACTAGCCCCTTGTTCTGTAGTATCTGCTTTGTACAGAGGGTCTGGATTCTTGGCTACTGAGAAATGATTGCATCCTGGAGGTGTGGACTCTGTTGAAGTTTTAAATTTTACCCAATCGATAACATTTGGGTTTGCATGCAATGTGCCAGTTCAATGCCAAAAAGCTTTCCAGAAATTGCCTGTGCTGTAAACAACCGTCTTCCACTGCAAAGAGAGAGGTGCTGAGTTGGATGAAGCGGCTGTTAATGTTATTTCAATATTTGGAAGTGTGGCCATCATGGACTGAATGGCTTCATTCACTTCCTCCACTGCTGTTGCTAAATCTATCGGCAGAGTTTAATTCTAAAACACCACAGAAAATTGAAATCATCGTTCACAACTTCTCCTTCTGTTCGCTGATTAGGCTGGTCAAAAATCACCTGGAACCAGTCTGAGTCAAGGGGAGAAAATCCAGACTATGCTGGAAGTGATCATTTTCGTTGAGCAGAATTGCATAGGAAGGCAATGATCAGGCTATCTAAAAGCTGCTCTACATATCTGGTGCTGCAGTGTTGAGACCTGCAATCAAGTCTTTCACCTCATAATCCTGCAAAATGTTCACCTGGATGTTTCATAGGACTTTCATTGCACAATTGCACAGGATAAAAATTCAGTTTTATAAACTCAATATCTAAAAAATGTCAGAATCTAATGAGATTATAGTTTTTCCACAGAATAGTGTTACCTTACTTTTGCTGTAGTCTTAGAACTACAACTTAAACTAATGTTGTAATGTGAGCTTTCCATAGTGCAGTGAAAAAATTATGTTACAGGGAGAACAGATTTCTGGCAGGACAGATTGAGTTATTAATCTTCTAAACTGGACTTTCCTTTATAGGCCGGTTCAGTCAGAGCTTTCTGTTCCTTTTATGTGGAATTTACATTATGGTGGTGTTTTGTCTATTGTGTAAACAATACATGGGTTAATGCAAACAATTAACCAGAAAACACGAAGTCATATACACTCACTCATAGGTAGGCTTGGTGTGAGACCATCCATAGAGGCTGTGGACGTCATAGTGCCTGACTTTCTTTCCATTGCTAAGTATCTGCTCACTGTTCATGCAAAGAGTCTTGTGGTTTAAGCCCATATGTTTGGATTCCAGGGCTGTATGGTGCACAAAATATAAAAACACACAGAAATCAATTTAAAAATGTCACTCTCGGTGGGTTTAGAAAAAAAACCCAAAAAACCAAACACAAATAGATTCTTAGTTTCTTACATGGCATATATGGAGGGTTTTCTAGGAGGGGATTACCAAGACAGTTACCACCAACTGTGCCATGGACAAAACTTGCAGGTTCATTCATGTCCTTCAGAGAAAAAGTAGATTGCAATGTATAAAAGGAAATGTTGTGGACAATTTTGTGAAGAATTTCTAAATGGAACAGCCATATATTTATTTTCTTATACTCACAATCCAAAGACCATCAAACTTCATCTTATCATAGAAGTCTTTGATTTCTTGTTTCCACCAAGCTGCGGTTTGAATACGGAAGAAGTCTGGGAATGCGGCGTACGCCCGGTAGAGCTGAAAATGATTTAAAAAACTCACATAATTAAATTCTAATATTCACTGAGTTATATTGATGTACCATGAATTTACATAAAGTCAAAGTATATGTAAAGGAAAGTGTCAAGACAAAATTTCAAGACGGTGATAGAAATTAATTCTATAATCTGTGGGTTGCCAGTTCAATTCCTACTCCATCCACCTCCGTCGTTGTGTTCTTTGGCAAGACATTTCACCCACCTTGATTGCTGGTGGCAATCAAGAGGGCTTGACACCATCAGCATGTGAATGGGTGAATGACTAAAATGCAGTGTGAAGCCTTTTGGGGTCTTGATAAAGTACTGTACAAGTTAAAGTTATTATTTAAGATAAAATTTTAATAGTAAGACCATGTTTACCAAACTTTCCAGTAAATTGTTTAAACCAGTTCTACTTTGAGGGTTTCAAAGATGGAAATGATTAAAAAGCTAATAGTTTCCTAAATATTCTAAGATCAGACTGTAAATGTGGGAGGTGGTGTACCTCAACTTGGGTGTCCCAGTCAAGACTTTCATCAACTATGACATCTGGGTAATCAGGCCAGACCTAGAAGGAAAAAAGGGGTCACAAAAACACTCACAAATCATCGAGGAAAAAACCCCAAAATCCATCAACATATCTTTTTGAGTTTCCCTTTATCAGTAGTTCAGGGTCATTTTCTGACTTTGTTTTGATATTGAGTCTTACCTTTCCCCACACAATTTCGTTGCTCAGATGACTGGGCCATTTGATGAAGACATCAGCTGCTTTTCCTCTCGTGAAAGCAGGGTAATCTGTTTCATTGCCTGAAATAGCTGGATCCTGAAATTAAACACATATACACATCAATACAGTTCATGTAATAAACAACTTCAGGGATTCACAATGTATTGAGTTTACTATTGGGATCAGACAAGTTAAAATGGTTTAACGCTATGCACTGTGTGCTAAACTGTAAAAATGTCTTGGAGATATGAGGCTGTATTTGTGCATACATGTGTCTGCCAGTAAGAGCCAAGAGTTGTTTACCAGAATGAAGATGAACCTCATGCCTTCTCCTCTCATTTTGTCCACCAGGGCAGGCAGTTTTTCAAACTGTGGGTCCAAAACAAAGTCTAGCTGGCGTTCCATATAATCGATATCTGCGTATTGCACGTCCTGCAGCAGATAAAAGGTAAAGTTCAGATTAGTTTATGCTTCACTGACAATCAATGTTTGCCAAATTCTCAGCTTGATATTAATGTATAATTGTTTCTCCAACTTACTAACAAACTCATAAAAGTTGATAATCCTTACAACAAATTATGAACATTTTCATAAAAAATAATAATGAAAAGACAATGTTCTAAAGACATTAGATTTGCTACAATGTTATATTTCAGCAAACAATTTATTATTATTATTTTTACATGGCTTAAATATTTTCCTAAAAATTATAAAACCTCTGTTGCCTGCAGAGGCATTCCCAGCCTTTCTGGCATCTCTCCCACACACCACAATTCACTCCTAGGGGTGAAGTTGTTGTAGATCAGAGTTAGATGTTGCGCTAGATCCCGCCCTGGGCAGTTGCCCATGCCCCCCATTATCAGAAATTGCCTCTGATTGGCTGTTTCTGATGTGCAAGACCAGCATATCTCTAAAAATAACTAACTTGTTATATTTTTAAATAACTAATTTAAAAAGAAATCAGGAGTAACTTTGGCTTCTACTAGGTTTTACTGAAAAGTGCTTTGCAAAGGAAATTCTGGGGATTACTTGACTATCAGCAAAAAGTTCAATGCGCTGTTAAAGATGTCGAAGGTAGGTCTCTCAGATGTTTTATTAGTTTGAAAAATAAATGATCTCACATTAGAAGAGCTTTAATTTGTTAGCATTTTGCCATTTTAGATACAGATCACAAATGTATCAAGATTCATGGAGTCAATGTAGAAATCAGAAACTGCCTTTCAACTTTTGTGATTGTAAACTGGTACTCTGTAATACATTTTACTGTTTTTAAATACAGTAAGGTTCTTGCATTTTAGAGAAGTGTGCAGTAAATAGCCTTGTAACGGCAGAAAGTTGAAAAACTGTTACACTAAAACTTGAATTTTTTATTTTTTATTTTTTTTGTCAAATGCGACCCAGTGGTCTGGGTATCATTCAAAAATGTGACCCGTTTTCAAATGCGACCAGATTCAAATGTGACCTTACGTCCAGGTCGCATTCATCCAACCTAGACGTCACTGATACTAAACAAATGTCACTCTACTGTATCCTGAGACGCAAAAGCGAGAGGAAAAACAGCAACCATGGCGGACTGTAATGAGGATAAATTGTAAGCTATGCTTCACCGTTAGCATCATTGTTTACTTCCGCAAACACTGAGCACTTCTTCTTCAAGGCGGTTGGCGAAATAATAAGAACGCTCTCTATGTGTGATGATGTTGCACCCTCTACTGCACATGTGGGACGCTTTCAGGTTGTTTGCAGTTCACTCTGGAGAACACAGTCGCATATATTTCGAAGTGTGGACGGCCACGGCAAAAAAATCCAATTTGACAAAAAAAAAAAAAATACAGAATTGGGTCACATCAAGCTGCAGTGTGAACATAGCCTTTCTTAGCATTTGTAGAGTTAAAAGAATCAATAAAGGAGAAGGAGAATTTAACATGTCTAATGAGGTGGGAAAATAAAACTAAACTCAACAGTAGAGCATTTTACAGTAAGAAATAAATATAGTCCTTAACGTATTTGCTACATATTTCACATTGCTTGCTGCATTGTTTGCTCATGCAGAACTAATACCTAATATTTTATTTTCTGTAAATATAATTATTGTTAAACACACAACAGACATCCAAAAAAAGTCTCTTAAACTTACATAGGGAATACCAGCTGCCAACATTTCAGTGTATAGCTCTCCTATTTCTGAGTCATTGGCATAACCATAGCGACACAGCTGAAACCCAAGGGACCAGTAGGCAGGTAGAACAGGTCGTCCAATTAGCTGTAAAGACAGAAACAAACAAGAAAGTCAAGGTAATTCAGCAAAGGAAAATAGTTGTTTTTTGGGAAAATAGGACAAGGTCCATAAAGTGTTTTTTTTGTTTGTTTGTTTGTTTGTTTTTTGTGTGCTTTAGTGTTTGTATGTGTGTTTGGGTGCATGTGTGTTTGGACCGGCTAAATGAAAGAATGCAATGAAGCAAGGAACTCCCAGCTGCCGCAGTCCATCACCAGCGGCCCAGGGCCAAGTGCAAAACACACATGCTCACACAGCTAAAGTCACATATATGAAACAAAGAAGAAGACTTACTGTCGTGTATTCCTGCACAACCATCTCAGGTGTTGGTCCCAAGATCATGTAGAAATCCAAAATGCCTCCAACTGTCCGGTAGGTCAAAGCCGGAGTTGGCTGGAAAGTCACATCTAGACACAAAATAATAAGATATTAATGATCCTTAAATGTTTTATATAAAGTCTATTTTGTCCAAGAATAAGAATAAATCATATTTTCCAGTTTATAAGTCAAATTGTTTTCATAGTTTGGCTGCTCCTACAACTGGTAGTTAGTTGAGGCATATGTTTTTTATTCCTCTTTGTGACGCATTCTTTATCAGTTCATACTGACGGACATGAGCCAAGGAGTTACTGTCTGAGGCCGCAAAAAAACTAATCGTGGGCTGAAATCAAGATGATCAGAGGTGGAGAAATGCATCCAAAGATAGGAGCTTGAAGATATTTAACTATTACATAAAGTGTGTAACCTAGTATTTGTGTTTGAAAATGATATACTAAAGAGTCAGTTTTTATTTTCTCTGAGAGATATAGGTAGTTACTTAACCCAAAATTCATAACAACTCTAAAAATAAGTCAAACATTGGGGTTATGTGAAAACTGATGAGCTTGATCTATATCCATTAAACCCTTATCTACCTTTGATTTAGAGTCTGTCCTAATATGTATATATTTCTCACCCATTGCATTACTGTTCAGCAACAGCACTCCGTGAGCATCAGCAGTGTTCTCAAGGCCCATGTAGAAGGGATGCACTCCATAACAATTCATCTTGTACTGAAGGAACAGAAGTAAATACATAAAAAAGTATTTAAAGTGTGAAGTTGCTAAATCCAGGTTGAAATGTGGAGATCTGTGCTGTTTGTCCAAATGCCGGCTTTTCCACCACTTTGATTCATCATTAGCAAGTCTCTATAAATATTTTATTGAATCTATTACTATGAAATATCTGCCAGCAGCAGAAGTTTCTTGGATGGAACTGGACAGTGGTTGAAAAAGAGCAGATAATATTTTGGCGGAGGAGAAGACATTTGCACTGTCATATGTTATCATCCGGCAACAATATCTGCAACATAAGAAGCTGATGAACTCAAGCTCAATTACTACTATAACTTTTTGTATGTATGTAGGAATCAGTTTCAGTATTGTTTTAGTTTTACATTTTTTCAGTTTTACATGGGGAAAAACTGAGAAATTCTTCCACAACAGCAATTAAAAAAGAAAAATTATTTGTGTGCACAAATAATATTGTGTTCTGTCTTCTATATTTACGGTGCTCTGTAGAAAGATTCATATCCCTTGAACTTTTCACAGCATGTTACTTTACAGCCATAACTTTCACTTTTTTGGGTTCTTACCTCACAAAAAACTAACCAGCATCTCAAATAAAGAGGATGGAAAATGATACATTACATCCACCATTTTTGGGGGAATATCTTTAGCAGTTTATAATATCTAGGTACTGAATTTTTTACTCATCTTTGTAAAACAGTTTACCCTTGCAAAGAAAAGCTTGACACTGCCACTATCATGTTTCAGATGTAAGTTGTGTGTGCATGGTGGCTTGTTTTTTATTAATTTTATTTTTATTAAACTTTCACTTCGCAGTTAGGCTCTACTTTGTCTTAAAATGTCGACTAAAATCAGAAGAATATACACTGAAGTGCATGGCTGCAACAGGACCAAGGAAAGTTCAAGGGCTATGAATATTTTTGCAAAGCAATTATTTTTATGGTGTGTGTTTTAGCCTTTTTTCCCCCCCTTTCTAGATTTAATATCCTTGCTCTCTGAGGGGCACCATAACATTTGTATGAACTCTGCAGAGCTATCCCATGTGCTCAGCAATTATGCTTGATAATGCTGATGTAGGTGGAAAGCTCATCCTGACTGGCCTTGACACTATTTGGAGAAACATGATGACACTCAAAAGCTGCTTCATATCAACAGAACCACATCAAAGTGACATGGTAGAAAGAAAGACAAATTGATGCAGGTCACCTCTAACATCTCTGAAGAGTATACAATGTAAAAGACATTTGGCACACGGATGTAGCAAAATACAACAAGCATAAAACCTATTGAGAGGGCCTAACCTTTGGAACCAAGGGAGCTAATGACTGCTGGTTGTGATGAAACTGTGATCAAAAGACCTTAATAAAAATTTCCATAGTTAGGCTGGATACTAAAAAAATCTCTTAGGATGATCATATTTATTCTTTACTTTCTTGAAGGTATAATTTAGTGGAGTACTTACACCAGGAGGCTGGTCCTTGGTGAACATCCCCCAGGTGTGATAGTTAAGATCATGTTTATAGGAGGTATGCTCAGTTTCTCCAAAACCATAGACAAAATTTGATGACAGTCGAGTTGACACTTGGATAAACATGTCTGAGAAGGTAAAACCTGGTACGGCAGAGTCCCAGCTGAGGAAAGCGATGGAGGATGTAATTAGTCAAAAGCAGGGTGGTAGAGGGAATTGTTGTCAAAGGCACTTATTCACTGTGTCTCATTTTGAAAAAGGAAAATGGTCCCAAGGAACCACTACTGTCTCTTTATCAAATCCCCAGAATTTTTACCGAAAAAACTTGACATGGAATCCAAAGATATTAACCATAAACTATAAAATAAGACACCTATGCTATGAGTTAAGCTTGGAACAGATTCTTTTTTTTTTGTTATGTGACATCACCTTGACCGCTGAACAACAGGAAGCTACTTTAGTCACTGACTAAGTTTCTTCAGCAAATCTAATTTGTTGACAAAACTACAGGAGTTAACACTGTTATTTACTGTCATAGGGCAAAATTACAGATTTTAGTATATAAACATGGTATATCTTACTTAACCAGAGCTTTAAGAATACCCAGATAATTTATGAAGCACTTTGTAAACAAATGGACCTCAAAACAAACACATGTTCAACCAATGAACAGGAGGAAACGTAAAAAGGTTGAAGATAACAAAAACCCCATAAAACAAGTTAACATTTAAAAAAATGCACAATGCATGGTGATCAATACAGCATAAAACAAAAGTGAACAGCAAAGATTATTTTTGAAAAGGTGAGGTTTTAGTCTTATTATAAAATCTAAAATGACCTGGTCATTTTACTTGTGGATTAAAGACTTCTTTAAGTACTAAAATACATTAAGTTTTTCAATTTGCTGGTGGCCTGGAAGAGCAGCTAAATCAACATTATACTACAAAAAAAATATTTATTAACCAAATGCCCAAAACAGCAGGATTTGCTGGGCAGTCAGGGATTAAGAGGCCTTGAGTTTAGCCTACCTGAATCACGCATTTTATGTTGAATACTCACATCTTGGTTCCTGTGCTCTTTCTTACAACCTGGATGCCGAATGGGTTTTGAGTCACTGAGACCTTATAAAGCCTTTTGTTTTCATCCGCCTCAGGAGTTGAAGGAACTGACAGTGGCACTGGTACTTCAAAGCGATCTGTTGTTGGGTCCCAAATCTGGACAAAGATGTTTTTTTTATTATGTTAAGTAATATAATGGTATGGGTATTTGCTCGTGGAAAAGAAGCCTAAAGGGCGGCATGAAAAAACATGCACTATAATGATAAGTAAGTACAAACCTTGAACTGGAGCATGTCGCTGGTATGATACCAAATCTGGACACGGAGGTCGTTTATGTCTGGCGAGTCTGGACGACCACTGCTCCTGTACTTCATGTTCCGGGTGATATCAAGTGTCATACCAGTACTGGTTTCACTGGTTGTTTTAACAGTGTAACCATAGTCATTTGGATAGTAACACCAAGGTATCTTATCAATGTTACTTTCCTACACAGGGAACAAAAAACAAATTAGGAAGTTGATCGTTAATCCACAAAAGACCATGTGTACTCATGAACACCATCAAGGTGAAATACTACTTACTTTCCACAGGCAGCCCCTGGCCTTGCACTTGGCTTCATTTGCATCCTCCTCTGGATGGCAGTTAAAACGATGAAGCTCTTCTTTGCTGCTCATCTCCCACTCAACTCTGTAGCTTTCTCCCAGGCTCAGGCCCAGGTTGGACAGGAAAAGCACCTGAAATGACCCAGTCATTGTGATCATTCAATCAAGGAGATCTAAACTGCAAAGTTTTTATTTGTTTATATTACTTTTACTTGTATTGCTCAGGAAATTGTATCTCGTCCCAACTTGTATTTCGGTATTTGTAATCTTTTTTTTTTCCTCTATGGATCATTAGATGCATACAATGTTTCACAGATTATTTTGCAATGACTATGTTATGCAGAGCAAATATGGAGAATATTACATTTATAAACAATGTAATTGTAAAGGAAGGCATTATCAAAACGTTAAACAAGAAATTGAAAAAGAGGAATAAAAAAGAAAACAAGGTTTGAAAAACAGAAGTTAGAGCTAGGACATACACTTTTCAAGAGGTCATTAAAATGTTCTTCTAGACAAAATGCTTAAGTAAATTACCACCACCTGTAAATCGGAGTCATATATTGAAAAACCTACATGTGTTTAATGATTTTTGGCAGTTGCTATCTACATTCAAGGTCCAGTCTGGAGTCACAAAGACAAATGGTCATAACAAGCCCGCGTTTAAGTTCAACAGCACATTTACCCCTCACCTCCAGGAAATGATTACCACAGAGAGTCATTTGATAAATGCAGGCTTGTGTGAGTGACCAGAGAGACCTTGAGGATCCGCATAAGAGCATCTGCAGCTGTGCATACACACACACACGCACACGCCTGTGGGTGCACGCATGAGTACACAAGTGCACAAAGGAAAATCTCTCTTGCACTACTTCACCGGGGACCTCTTGATGGTTTATAAACTCTTGCCTTTTGCTAGTAACCATGAGAGCTTACAGTAGAATCATTGCTCTTAGTCACTATCCTCAGTCTTTGTTTTGGTTTCCTGCACACACACAGACATTCACAGAAGGCTCTCATGGCCCTCAACTAATGTGAACTGTTGTCATTTTTTACAGCTAGAGGCCAACCTTGAATTTCATACCTATGGGTTTTTTTTTCAGGTTTTATTAGAACAAATGGCAGACGTGTAGCTGTTAGAGAATTTATCCATCCTGCATGTCTGAGGTAACAGTACTGACTGTAAAGTGCTTATTTTTTTAATATAAATTGACACTGACTTAATATTTTATTAGACTCACCTTACTTGTCTGGGGTTAATTCCATTCTACCCCTGTCTCTTGCTTACAAGATTTACACTTACTTTAACGTTAATTATTGTTTTATTTATTTATTTATTTTTTATTTGTATCGTATCTAATTAAGTAAATATTTTTCATCGCAAATATAGCTCAACTAAAACACAGAATTTCAGGGTTTTAGTCTGCAACTACACAAAATTAAGCATAATTTGGCAGTATTCTTATTTCTAGACAGATGCAAAGTACTTAAAACATAATAGCCTTAGTTTCCCAGTCTTAGTTAACAAGAGTAGCATCCAGCGTGTTATTGTGCTGCTACAGCACATCTGCTTCAAGGTTCTACAAGTTGTGCATTCAAGGATCGTATTCAGCACACCTTGGCAATAACAAGTGGTTATTTGAGCTACTGTTGCCTTCACACACCTCCCCTTTACAACTCCATTTTCAGCACCTCTAAATGCTGGCGTCTTTCCTAAATTCATGGAAGTGTTGCCCTGTGAAACACAGATTTGCTATTCATGTAAACAAAACAAACCCCAATAAAGTGTCCAGTCAATGACTAATTAAAATAATAAAAAACAGATAAAATGTTGACTATTTGTTTAAACTTGATAACTTTTCATCCAACCATATAAGGATCATATGAAAAGACAACAGCATTTTATGAAACTAAGTTCTGAATTAACTTTGAAACTGTTTGATAATAATAGTCTTGGTCGTTATCAAAGCTTATGGGAACAATCTAAATCCCTTTGAGGCAATTTTTCCCACATGTCTACAAGGTGACTCTTAACTTTGTCTGTTGTTTGAAGCAGAAGCATGAGAAGACTCATAGTTTTGTTGCACAGGACGAAAACTAAATTTAACAGCATGTAAGTCTTTAGCAGAAATGTACCTTAAACACATCATGGCATCAACAATAAACCAATTAGTATTTACAGTTAAGATGAGAAACATGTAAAAATTCTCAATTAATGAAAAAGAAAAAGAAAGATTTCACAGAAACTAAAATGCTGAGGTGAAAGGGTTACTGTTTTGAGTTATAGTTAAAATCTGTTTGTTTACCTGTTTGGCTCCATCATGGTAAAACTTGGAGTTCGGAAGTTGTACAATTGAGCCAGAGGCCATGTGAGTCACATTGGCCGATGTGGGAGGAAAAGGCACTCCCAGGACAGTGATGTTCTCAAATTTAAGATTATTTGGATCCGTGTAGCCCACCTTGGTTGCCTGTAAATTCAGGCTTCCCTATGATTCAGCAGACAAGAAAATGGTCAGCTTAAAATTCACAAAATATGATAGTTACACTCCAGCAGAATACCTGTTTCATGATTTAATTTGAACAAATAAAGCACTGTGTCATTTCCTTTGAGTAAGCTTTCAACATTAGAGTATATGAATAACATTAACATTCATACATTAAACATATCTGCCAATTCTCTATTCAGTGTGAAGGAGGAACATAATTTTTATTTTATTTTTTTTTATCCAACAGAGCTTTAGCAGCATCTATAAATCAATCCAGTCTGGTGATGTGGACAAAAGTCCTCAGCAGCTCTCACCAGTAAGTGTGAGATCCAATCAAACAGAGTATGTGAGCTTGTGTCAATGAAGATACAGTGAAATTGCTTTTGTTTGGAACTTACACTTAGAACAGAGAACTGGTAGTGGATGTAATTGCCATTTTCAACAGTATCTGTAAGGAAAGTTCAAAGGTTAATAGCAACTGGTCCCCACTTGTGTGGGCTGCTTGCTTGTGTTTGAAATACTTTTATTGACTCATTCAATTCTTTGAGCTCAAATAGATAAGGGCTTCCATTACATAATAATAAAAAGAAGGCTGTAATCAGTGATAATAACAGTGTTGGCGACACAAACACATCTGCTGAAAATGAGAAATGTAACGATACCTCGGGACTCTCCATCATCCCAGAATAACTCCCCAGCTGCTTGATTGTTGTCATCAAGAGCAACAATCAGACCCATTGGGTTACGGCGACTGCAGAAATATGGGGGGGGAAATGGTCAAAAATATAATATAAACATACAAAGAGGCACAGAGTTAAATATTAATGTAATTATATTTACAGGTGATACAAGAGCTGTGTGTGTGAGTACCTGTATGTTGTGGTGACTTCAGGTTCCTGCGTAGGAAGAATAGCGCCTCCTCTGATGTGCAAGCCAAGCTTGTCAGCAGGTAGATACATTTCAACATGCTTTTTCCGGTCTCCCACCCGCTCCATCTAAGTTAGTAAAGCAAAAACAATTGTAGGTTGTGTTAAGCATTAGTTTAATCAAAGATAACCCTCAAGATTCTGCATTGTGTGTCTACACTTTTCACAGTTTAGGCTGATAATAAAGTTGTTTACCCTGATGTTCGATTATCTGCAGGTATTACATAGTCACACTTGTTCTACCTGAATCTGGTATGCATAAGTACCAATTGAAATATTTTCTTTATAAGATTACATTTACATTTTCAGGAATGGAACCCATTCTTTTAAGCCTCACAATGAACATTTTCTGCACTTCAAATTAAGGCAAGCGTGGTTCAATAGAAAATGTCTGTTTACCATCTGTTTTTATTTTACATAAAACATTTAAGTGGTGTCCCTCCAGGTGAAAAGAGTGGCCACCGCTATCTACAAGAGTGTGTTCTAGGAATAGAAGCTGTGTGCTTGCTTGCAATTTCAATCTTTAGATTGGTTTACTTTAGTTTCCTTGAAGTTTTTAAATCTTTGGTAACAGTAGAAGGAAAAAACTGTTTGCTACTAGTGCAAATTAGTGTATGTCTTCAAACCTCTGGAGGTGTTTCAAAAGCCAGCTAACTGATAATACTAAATACAGTTAGCTTTGGTTCTGCTGTGATATTTTTACCTGTCTTACTTTGTATGCCTTATGGATATTATCACAGGTATCACACAAAAAAATTGCAAAATTCTAAGTAAGCCAATAGCATAAATGCATAATTTCATCTGTTTCATTTTTTTTTTCAATTTTGACAACTAAATATTCTTTAAAAATTAGATGTTGTTAGTTGGTATTGAAAGATTTAAATACAAATTGAAAACAAAACCATAATGGATGGGGAATCAATCACAGTCTTGCTGATCACAAAAGAAACCACTGCTTAATATTTCTTTTGTCAACTTTCTTTGATGCCTCAGTTTGTGAGTTCAGGTTTGACATGAGATGGTAGTGGAGTGGGCCTGACCCTGCTGGTTATCTTTATGACTGCATCTGATCTCAAAGGCAGTGCAGTCTGATTTATCTACAGCTATCTGCTATATTGCAACATATTTCTGGCTTCTGTAGCCAATTTTCCTCTGATGATTTTTTTGACCTGTCTTCCACTTGCCTTTCATGCCTCTCTTGCTATCCAGATCACACTGATTTATTAAAGATAAGACTTCTGCAACGTGTCCCTTCAGCATCGTAAAGTTCCAAGACAGACATCTGAACATCTGCAGGAATGTATCGAACTGTTTGCTAAATGCTTTTTTACAACTATGGTAAAACTACTATTTGTAATCTACCCATTTCCCATTTTTGATTTGATTCAGTTTCAAATCAGTTTACTTGCATAGCACCAATTCACAAAAAAAAAAAAAAAAAAAAAAAAAAAAAAAAAATGTATTCAACTGCCTACATTCAAACTTATCCTAGCTATGAAATGGAGTAGTCAAGTTTTATTTTTATTCAAATTGGTAAAAAGGTTTCCATCGAAGGAAATCTGGCTGATGACATCTAGTCATTGACTGTTCAGCAATTACTCATGAAGCAAAATGTGGTGATAGGGGACAGTCGACTGCATGGTGTATGGTGGTGTTTGTTTTGTTTATTTACTATTAATGAATTATGGTTAATTTTACCTCCGTTAGTGACTGCCCTACATTACGGGTCTGCAATTTGTGGCTTCTCTTTAACCACTCCACAGTGGATCATAATGACTTTGACAAATAAAGTATCCAAAAATTGACAATTTTACATATAACCGTTTTCATTTTAGCATTTCTGTCTAAACTATCTACACAGAAATTCCACAATATAGTAAAACTAGTGGTGAAACAAGTGGGTGTTTATCCTATGATTAGCTTCATATAAAGTCTATCTACATTTTGAAAATGTCAAAAAATAAATGTCAATTCGTCCTTGCTTTTACTGACTGATAATTTAGTTTTACTAAAAAATAGAAATAAAATTAGATAACTAAAATAATTACTTTAGTTATTCAAGATCAAAATACAAAATATTCCCCAAAATATTTTATATAAACTTTATAAAATAATATGTTTTTTAAAGTTCAATGAGCTTCTGCAGTTCTGCACTCAATATTTTGTGGGAACCAAATCAAGATAATTCTTTGGATTTAAAAGCTACTGATCCCATTCAATGCGTTAATATAAAGTTTCCCAATTTTCAACCAAGAGTTAATTGTGTGCATTTATTGTTAGCATATGGTGGACAATGGCATTGGAACTATGATATAAAAAGATTAAAAATTTTCAGAAGTATGTATACATAACATAAATAAGTCATTTATAATGAATGTATAAAAAGTTATATTTTGCAATGTATGGGTACGTTGTATAGGTAACTAACGCTTTTCAGTTAGAATGAGAGTAGACCCTCTAAATTTTTATCATTCCCCTTGGTGTTTCTCTGCCTTCATTTATCGGAGGATCCTGACTCTTCAAGGTTAATTTCTGATCCACTGAAGTCTGAATCCTCAGTCCAGTTTGACACACACTCCTCTCCACGCATTCTTGTTCTACTTCTTACACAATTTATTTCCTACATCCTGCTTTCCATTGTTGTGATGCTCTAATTCTTTTTTTAAAGTCCATTCCAACCAAAATAATGTCTATGTTGCAATGGGTGTACAGGGTACAGGATGTCTTTTTTTTTTTTTACTTTACAGTATTGGTGCGTGTGTAGGTTGGGAGGTAGTGGAGCGTCTATAAGCAATTTAAGATCCCATCTTCTCCCCCATTTCTTCCTTTAAGTTTTCTTTAGCTTCATCTTCTCTTTGTCTTGTTATTTTTTTTGTCCAAATGACACATCTTCCTACCTCTCCAAAATCTGTGATCCTCTTCTTCCTGTTTTTATTTATTGTGCATCCCATGTTTTCTCTTTGTTTTATGAAAAGGAGTGTTTTTTTCTTCATTTGTTTTTTTAATATTTCGCTCTGTTCCATCGGCTTTCTCTCCACCAATACTTGTTTTTTTTTTCTGGTTTCAGTACTTTCCTTTTCTGGAGCTTGTTTTTCTTTCATGGTCATTTTCACTCATATTAAAACTCTCCCACCCTTCCATCCTCCTACCCGAATAGTCACAGGGGACCAAACAGTACAAGGGGCCAGCAGCACGAGAGCCAATCTAATCGCTCATCTGATCAGTGGGCGCTTTACATCTACAGTGTAACGCCCAAATAAGATCCCAAAGGAGTGCGGCACCTCTTTTATCTCTCTGTCAGTGAGACAGTCTCTTCTCTCTCCTACTTGTCCCCTCTTTCACTCTATCTTTGTCCTCAGTCTTATTCCTTTAGTTTCTCCATCACAAACAAGTAACCCAAAGCAAGGACTTTCAACTTTCACTGAACAAAGTGAAAGTTCAGATGCCTTGAAAAATTATTATGTAATATCACAATACAAAAACAAACTTTACAAAATGTAAAAGAAATTAAAGGTTAATACTGTAAATAAATTGTGTAAGTTAAGATGTGATGCTTCTAATGGACAATTAATGAAGAGTAGAGAATATTCTTACCGTTTCATAGTTGTACCACACAGCATCTGGAATATATGCTGAGATTCTGTCCACACCCTGCAGGAGTAAAGACAAACACTTTAGATTTGTTCACATGTGCAATACCAATAAGCTTATAAAGTAAATCTAAGACTGTGTGGCTCTAACATGTGGGGTGGAAATCAAGATGTCAGGATCTCATTTAGTTTGAAAGCAGACCTGTTTTCTTTTTAATAAATTACACAAGACACTGTTCCAATCCTGACACTTCAATCTTATAAGACCAAATATTAGAATAAATGCAAATAAAGGCAGGACATAGTATTCATTTTGTAAAAGAAAAAGATAAAATGTTCACAGCTCAGAAAGCCATTTTATAACTGCCCTTCCTCTAATAAAAAGTTTTTCAGAAAAAAACCTTGTCACATTTCATCTATGGAGCTACGTTGCAACAGATGACGGAAAAAACAACACCAAGAGATGACTGATATGTGACAGTCTTTGATGGCTTAAGGTGGTGCACAGACAGGGGCAATCAATAGACGTACGACGAGGGTTTTGATAGCATTGTCACTTCCCTGTTCTCTCTGACAGTGTAGAACAGAGGGAAGGGGAAGAGATAAACACAGAGGGCACAGCAAAAGGTAAGGCAAACCGCATGTCCTTCCAAGAAATATCAAATTGTGAAACACTCTGTATCAACTGAGTACAGACAAAAATAATTTCCAATAAGTACTAATGGCAAAAAAAATCTTTTTTTGGCTGGAGTGGAATGATCTCTGCTGAGGTCTTTGGGTTCCAAAAAAGAAAATTATTAGAGAAGACATATATTAGCTCATTTGATTACAGAGGTTTGTTTTTCAGGCTTTTGATATACCCTCGCTGGTCAATGTATCAGGTATACCTTTTACACCATTTTTCCTTACAACTATCTTAATGCTTTGTGGTTATCGCATAACATAGTTGCTCCACAATCATAATGTGATTCTCTTGTTCCACATCCCACAGGTGCTCTACTGAATTAAGATCTGGAGACTGTGGAGGCGACTGGAGTACACTGGCATGATTAAAAATAGGTTAAGCAGAATTGATTTTTATGACATGGTACATTATTATCCTGCTGGTAGAAGTCATTACAAAATTAGTACACCGTGGTCATAAAGCACCAAACCATGTTAGGGACATGGTTTGGTGCTTAAGTAATGCTCAAGTTTATTCTTTTTTATTTGAAACTCAATAAATAATGGCAAATTATGATAAATAGATGGTTCTAAAAGGACCTATAAACCAAATGAAAATCACATAATATAGCCTTTGGGGCTCTGTTTACCTGTCACAAGTGCTGCACATAAGTGCCCCTCTCATACCTCTACATATTAGTATCACTTATCACTCACCTCACCAACTAATGGAAAAGCTTTACAGGGTGAAGCTCTGCTGCTAATTATAATTAGAGGGGGCAATGCAAAAGGCATGCATCCTTGTTTTTAAAGCCGAGTTAGTCAAAAGGTAAGATTTGATCTGTTGGGCCAAAGATTTGCTCTGGCAGAATGATCACATACTAGCTAGGAAAGAAGACAGCTACAGACTAAAACTGTGAGAGCGAGCTAAAGAGAAACTTGACGCAATGGAATGTGATCACAAGGGTAAGTTGGGAGCAGATGATTAAGAGAATTCCAATGGGAGCCAACGTTTGATGAAAGGTTGAGTTAAAAAAGAAAAGGGAGTTATCAGCAGAGTGGAAAGTACTCTGAAAACCAGAGGGGACAGCATAGAGGCAGTACAGGAGATCCTCTTGGTTTATCACAGAGATCAAAGTTAAATCATGCATTGATTTAAATGCTATACAAAGAGCAACTTTAGAGAAATGCATAGCCAACAGAGAGATGAATAAAAAGAGAGAGAGAGAAAAGAGAATAAAGAAAAAAGTAAAGCCAGACACATATGTTCCACATAGCAGATGCTATGGTGCTGTCCTGGACTAAACTCAAAGCACACAGCTCAGAAACTTCCTCATGCTTCACACAGGATGGACATGATTGTGATGTAAGTGCTTGGGTGGACTTCCATGTTAAAACCTTCATAACAGCAAAAAAGTCTAAGGATTGGCTTTATCTAAGTGGTAAGTATTGTAAAATTGGATAAATAAAAGATTGATAATAATAATAATAATAATAATAATAATAATAATAATAATAAGTAGTAGTTTTTATTTCAAACCACTAATGTCCATTATGCATCCTTGACTTTAGGAGTCTGCATGTGCAAGCAGCTGCAAACATGTCATTATTGGACAAGGGCAACATGATGTGCAAGTTCTGAATCCATTTCCAGAATATGTTTAGGTAATGTACTGGAAATGCATTCATCACAACCATGGTCATTAATTTCTTCTTTGGAGATGAACTTTTATGGCTGATTTTTCTCTGTGTTCAATTATCAGGGCACAGCGATGGAAAGCAATTACTATTTAAGAGAAAAAAATGAGTGCCTAGTCATAATTGATACCACAGCCATGATTCCTGAATTATTATTTCTTTTTATAAAATCCTGTTTCCAGCTGGACTGCTAAAGCTGGATTATATCTCTGCCTGCAAACAAGCTGTGAAAAGGTACATTTATCTTCTTTCAGAAAATCATGTGTGCTTAAAATAGCACCCTACTAAATCACTCTTCGACTCTTCTTTCTCCTTGCATTTAGCACATCGCCAACTTTAAACCATTGTCAATACACACTTCCACTTTTACAAAAAACTTTTTCCACAATGGTTAAAGTTATAATCTCTCCAGCCTTACAAAGTATTGTAAACGCAACTGGATTCGTGTAACACACAAGAGGCCACTCAAAACCGCTTAAAATTCAGGCCCTTTTGACACAACTGCAATTACTTCACATACAGTAAATGTAAGCATGTACACACACATATTTGCATATCTGCACACTTATAAGTGCACACAATATCATGCATGCACTATCAAACAAACAAGTATACACACTTCTATCTGCACTTCTAATCTTCTAGTAATGAGGCCAACGTTCTCATTAGAGCTGAGAGAAAGAAGGGAGGATTTGAAAGAGAGCTGAATGAGGGATGAGAAGAGGAGAGGGCAACAAAGAAAATCCCATGTCATATTTTCTCAGGGGAGGTCATGGTTTGCACGTATAAGTAGCTGATCATCTAATCTGCTACAGACCTTTATTTGTTTAGCAGCTTTTTTATTAAATGCCCAGGACATAATAGAGCTGCTTCTGTGTTATACAAGCCTTCCCTTGCATCATTTGTTCGTTCTAAAATTATTCTTTTCATTTTGCTTATGAAATTCAAGTATATTTGTTTCTTAACTAACCGGATCAAGCACAGGTGTGATGAGCAAGTGTTTTCCCCAAAGAAACTGGCGATCCACATCCCAGGTGGCGCTGTCATTGTAGAACCTTACAAAAGAAAATGTGGCAATATATAGTAACTTAGAATGTCTTAATCCAGATTTTAAAAGACAACATTTATTAGAAACACCCCTTGAAAAACTGACATTTAAGGAGAGCTTTGGGTCCTTACAAACCTAAATAAGCGAGTCAGTTTTCACAAACATTTGATTTCTCATCACCTTCTTTACTACATTCGCTTAGTCTTCGCAAATGTTTATCTGTTTCTTTTGCCAGTGTTGTCATCTGAGTCCATTTTAATAAATAATTTTAACTTGAGGGATTAGCTCTTTCACTAGGTTCCTCATTTCTGCTTCTCTTAATCCAAGTTTCTCAGGCTGAAGTGAATCACAGTATACAATATATGTTTAATTTTGTTCCACTTAGTTTTACCATCTTTATGTTCTTTAATCTGTGCAAAACACTTTTTTATTGTCATTTTAATGAACAAGAGACTCTAAAGAAAGTTTAACAGTGCAACAAAATATATGTTTATTATCTTTGTAACATTTAGTTTCTAATGTTCTAATAAAATAAGCTCCCTAAAAGTTAATACCCTTAATATAATATACTGAAACTGTACAGTATCATTACCATTTGCTCTTAAGTGACTGCTGAAATAACTTTAAATAGAGAAAATTTCCATTTTATGCAACTTACTCATATTTGCCTCAAGATATGCAGGTTTTACATAGATTTTATGAGGGAGCCAATTCAATAAGTATAGACAATAAGGTTACTTTGATTAAAAAGCAACAAGTTAGTTTACTCTACAATATATACATCTGAATAAACACAAAAGTATAGCAAAAATCACAAAACTAACAGTTTGAATTGGCACCAAAAGAACTTAACACAACATAATGGATGACTTACTCGTGCACAAGTGGACGTACAACAGTCTCCCCTGTGGTGTGGGCTTTGTAGAAGAGAGTGTAAAGGTAAGGCAGGAGAGTGTAACGTATCTTCAGGTAATGTTTGGAGCTCTTCACCAGCTCTGAGTCGGCGCCGTAAAAAGCGGGATCCTGGGGCTGGAGGCAGAAAACCAGATTAAAGCGTTGGGGTTGATGAATGGGAGTGGATAACAAAAAGAAAACAAAGATTTGTCTTTAACCTTCTGGGGAATAAACCAGAAATAGATAGGGGGTGCAAAAGAAACTTGTCTGAATAAGGCATGGGAGTAACTTAGTAGGGAAATTGAGTGAAACATGTGAGGAAATTGAGTGAAACATGTGAGGAATAAAACCACTTTTTATTATATAAAATTAGACCTAAACTTAAGTAGAATAAAAACAAAATAAATAAATAAAGTGAAATAGCCTTTATGGATTCAGCAAAGAAAATAAGTGAAGAAGTACAGTATGATTTAATTTCATGACTGTGCGAGTGAGAGGATGATTAGCTGCTAACAGGCCATACTTCTAACATCTAGCCAATCATTTCTGCCCCCGGCACCTCCAAGAGGCTGATGAGCAGTTTGTGCGAGTGGGTCAGTGTGCTTGGTCTTGGCCGCATGGGCATTTGATGAGGGGCATGATTAGGGCAAAGTAAAGGTCACACATTAGCCGTCTTGTTTGGTGGGTATAGTGCATCAGATTCATCATCATCATGTTGCTGTCCTCTCGCAACTACCAATCCTTATAACACACTTATAGATGACATCTTAACACCACCGTCCCCCCGCTTCCCCCCCCCCCTCACACACACGGACACAGTCACAGTTTAAGACTATTTTTTGCATCAGTGATTAGCATGGAAAAGCCCCTGAAAGAGTGTTGTCAGAGCATCAGTTTTCACAACATTTGTTATTTGAGACTGGCTTTTCTTACAAGCTGTATGTGTCAACAACAAAAATAGCTCAGTTATAGTCTAAGCATATACTCAACAAATCCATCTTGCTTGGATAAATTTACATGTTTTTGAGAGTCTAATATTTCTCTTTTTAAAAAATCCATAATGCAGCTCAGATGGCTGTTTGCAAAAGTCTAATTCTAATCAGACATGCCCCAGGCAAAGCTGTTTAGATTTATTTTGCTATATGAAGATACTCCAATTACCTTTATTGGCAACCCTTGTTAAGATCTTTGAAAGTCTACAAATGTAGTCATTTTCATTCCAATATGGTAATCTCCTGCTGAAAATTATGCAACAAAATTAAGCCTTAAATTAGAGTATATGTATTCAGTTGTGGGGGAAAAAAATCCCAAATCATAAAACATATAACTTGAAAAAATGGAGAATAGGAAAGAGGTCATGATCTTGAGGGTGTTCTCTGCTGTTAACAATCAACAGATCAAAGGGTTTAACTAAGTTACATCCAACTGGAATGAACTACTGTCCGACCCTTTCATTTACAATGTTTTGTTGTAGTCTACTTCATTGCTATGGGTGGTTTTCATTTATTTATTTTTATAAACCCAAATCAAATGAGCATCTTAAATTTAACACCAACGTACCACATTTCTACAAATTAGTAATGGGAATTCTTAGCCCCATCAGTGAGCCAGATCATTTGGATCAGATTAGCAATAAACGTTGGCTCCTTTGGCTCCCAAATGGTTCGTCA
This sequence comes from Poeciliopsis retropinna, assembly GCA_010277075.1. Taxonomy (NCBI): domain Eukaryota; kingdom Metazoa; phylum Chordata; class Actinopteri; order Cyprinodontiformes; family Poeciliidae; genus Poeciliopsis; species Poeciliopsis retropinna. Next base: position 15,481,962 of record VMRM01000002.1, on the reverse strand, counting down.
TTTAGCCCACACTTGACTTGTGTAATTAGGCTATATTTAGCAGTGTTTTAAGGAGCAACTGCTGTGCAGGCTTTCATAGTAAATAAGTGTCCAATGAATTTAACCCCAAAATTCTGGGATTGCATCTTCCCTTGAATTTATGTTTTGTGGAGAAACCTTGATACAATGTTTAAAGAGCATGTCTTAATGACCTGGCACATTCAGTCTGTTAATAGGCCTATTAAGAGAAGTAGAAAAGTATTTTTTATTTATTTTGTTTTGTATTAATTAACAGATGCATTAAAATAAATGTTGTCAGATGGTAGCTGGTTTCCATCATTGGTGTAAAACAGTTGGTTTACATTTCTGACCAGCACATCCAGCTAGGCTCACAGCTGGAGGTGAGGATGTACACGTAGAAAAATAATTCTTCCTACTCCATCTGTTGTCAGTGGGGGGCTTCTTAGCTGAAACTATCTTGATATTTTACAACATGCTCACGTTGTGTCCACCATATGGTACATCATATTATGCTAATCTGACATACTTCAGCAGAGCTGCTACATTTTGCTTAAGCGTAAAATTTGCAAATATTAGTGTATGGTGTGTGAATCAATTTTTTTTTTTACTCTGGTACCTAGAGAGGCTGTGATGTTTAACAGCTGACTTTCGAAACTTTAAAGCCAAAATTCAGAGGTCCCACTGCTCCCATTTCATAAAGCAATTGTACTAGTATTGGTGTACACCAATCTCTGTGGATAAAAAAAGTAGTTTATGTTTTAACCGCTTGGACTTTATAGCACCTATATAATGTGATGGAATAAAGGGTATACCCTGCAGCACTTTAGACCAAACAGGGGTAGTGCAGTACATAAATCTAAAAGTGACACTCAAATAAAAGAACTTCAGGACAAAATGCCTTTACTGTACCATGTAGCCCTCAGCATTGTGGTTCCGACTGAAAGGATAGAAAGCTCCAACTTGCATCCAGCGACGGCACAACTCTTCACTTGAATCGTCAAAGAATCCACAGATGTCAGCTCCGATCTGGAACACATAGGAGGAATATCAGGTTTGACATTTCAACAGAAGCTGCGGTGTGTGTCTGTGGGCCACCATGTTGGAGTTGTACTAGAAACAGAAAGAAGACCATTTAACAAACATAGCATAATAAACTTTGTGGCTCCATGCTGTGGATTTCTACTTTGATTTATTAAAATGAAATATCTAAAGGTTACGAATATCAGTCTAAGCACCTGTTATGATAAAACACCTCTGTCTGATGATAACAGATCACCTGGAGTGTAAAAAAAAAAAAAAAAACTGGCCCTAGTGAAATGCCTGGCCACAAGATTCTTTTTTAAAAAATTTAATTCAGTCAAGATTTAATTGCAGAGACTAGATGTGAGCATGCAAATTGTGCAATGCAAACTCCTGCATTCTATTTTGTTCTATTTTGAACCACTTGCAAATTTTTAATGATTGACAGAATAAGAAGGAAACGGTCCAAATCCTATTTCCATCTTGCTGTCTTCTTTGTTTGCGAAACATACATCTGTGTTTATGTGTTTGCTGAGGCTCCTGAAATCTGCTTGACAGAGTCTTACCAGGAGTAGTTGGCATCTGTAAGACCACCTGATGTGCACAGCTGGAAGAGTGTGTGTGTGTGGTGTGTGTGCAGTTTGCTTCCTGTTGTCTTCTCACTGCTGTTTGCACTATGTGCGATGGAGAAACAAACACTTGGGTTGTTAGTGGCAGTGCAGTTCTAGTTTTAGTATGTTTGTCAGTAAAATGTTGGTTTTATAGAGTAGTTACTGGTAGTCTTACAGAAAATTCAGTGGATACTGTGCTGTATACTCTTGCCTACCTTGTCAGAAAATGTAGTGTGATTCATTAAGCCCAGAATAGCTACATCTTTAATGAGGTCAATATTGTATATTTTCCAGGCAAATGTTGCTATCTTATACCACACAAATATTTTATCTTCAGGTGTTATGAATATGCTGCCTATACTAAAAACACGCTAAGAGAAATTTTACTTTGCATTTGATGCGCTGACATGGGTCTTTGTCTCTTTAAGAACATAATTCCCTTTCTGACTTCAACAATTCTTCTACATGCCGTCGATTGGGTCATGTACAGTCGTTCTTAGGAGCATTGTAGTTTGCATGATAAACTCAATTGACTTGTAATTCCACAAGATATTTGCAAATTGCTGCTGCTGCTGCTAGTCTGGAGGAGCTGTGTGGGAGACGTGTGCTCTGAGGTTCAGAAGCTCAGCTGGGAACTGAAGCTCTAAGGAACTTTGAGGAAATAGTTAATAGATAATTATCATACACAGTTGTAAGAGAAAGAGGAAGGCAAAGATAGCAAAGACTAAACAAAGAAATGGTTTGCTTAATTTGCCTTCCTCAGATGCAAATTATCTATAAACAATAAAAACCTTCACCATAAATCCGATCTGGTTACTTTTTAAAAAAAGTCCTCCAATAGCTAGATAGTGGTGGACGTATCTTTGACTTGCCTGCTATGGGTGTAATTGAGTGTTTCACTTTTTTTTTTTTTAATTGCTCATAGGCAAAGATGAGGAACTCGTGACACAGAGTAACTTTTGGCCTAAGCCTTTTTATGGTGTGCAAATTCCATAAATCGCACAAAGTAAACATATCAAACCATCTTTGGTTCTTGCATGATACTGTCATGGCAACCAATAAGTTGCCATGACAGCATCATATTGACCTCATTAAAGGAAAATAGTTTTCTTTCCTGCATTTCTTAGTTCACATGTCTGTCTGTGTGCATGTACAAATGGACTATGTGGTACTCACGTAGGGAATTCCAAAAAGCCCAAACTCCAACATGCCAGGAATAGCCCATTTTATGTCATTCCAGTTAGCACCATTGTCACCCAGCCAATGTCCTGAATATTTTCCCACACCTGGGAAGGAGGAGCGTGTCAGCATCAGGGTACGGTTTGACCCGAACACTTGCTTCAGAGCTCTGAGAGAAGACAGGAGAGACTCTTGTGAGATGGCACGAGGTAATTACGAAGCAAAGGATGTTGAAGCTAAAAACAAGATTACAAAAGGTAAAAAAGTTTTAAAGCATGTGCACACAAACATCAGTGTTTGCAGAATAAAATACACAGACACACAGTTTTGTAGTACTTTTTTTGCCTTTCCTGGCTCTATGTTATTGCTAAGCTTGGGAGAAATCGAAGCTGCATTGATCTCCATGACAATACAAAGTCTTGCTGATGTTTACAAAATGTGTCTCCTGCCAATATTACATTTTAATTAGAAGGAGGGAGAAAAACAGGAAGAGAATAAAAAATAGACAAATGAATTATGAGTCAACGTAAATACAAAAGTAGTGATTCAGCAAATTGTCTTCAGTGGGATTATATTTCTGAGTCTCAGGTGGGTTTGTGTTTGGTTTGTGTGAGTGTGGGTGAGCACTGAGCACACAGTTCTGCTGCCTTTTATTGTGAAAAGTGAGAGGTAATAACACATCCTGCAGGTTTGTCATGGTTATATGTACATAATGTATATATATATCATAAGCTTTTAAACCTTTATTTAATATTTTTCACCTATGGAGGTCACCATTTATTCACCTGTCCAATGCATGCTGGGTTGATGACGCGGTGGTCTGTTCAGTACTGCAAGTTACAAAGTAAACACAGGAAGGCTAACTTTACCTGAGTTGGTTTTTATAATATTGCGTTTGACTGTTGTAATTTTAGAAATGCCACACACTGCATCACTGTCATCTGTTATTTAAAAATAACAGTGAGGTTAGTCTGGATAATTTCCCAAATGAAATTAGGACAATTAGGACCTACATTTGTGCCCTCAACATTTCTCGCCAGCAAACTTTGAGTCATGTGTACGAGCAAAACTGCTGAGGGCTTTAGCAAGTGGTCTTACCTTTACAAGCTAAAACTAAATGCATGTCGACAGTTTTTATCCACAAAACACCTACACTACGGACAGAAGACCGGACCCTAAACAACTGTTACCGGACTGGACACAAAGCTATAGAGCTACTTGTCGCACCATCAGTCGTGTCATTCAATGAAGCCGAAGGTGGCGCACAGCTACAGCACAAACACCAGTTTCCTTTGCCAACTCAGTACCCTTCCTCCGTTTGGTCCTCCTCATCTTCATTCCTTGTGATTTCTACTTTCCCATCGGCTTCAACTCTCCGGTTGAAATGGAAAATGATTAAAGGCGTTACTCAAACCTGTTTTGGCTAGACGAAGCGAGCGCGATCTTACCAATCATATGTCATTTACCCAGAATGCATTGCAGCGTAAACAACTTGGCGACGTCCGTGACAAGTCTTTGAAGAATTTGAGCATTCCCTCCAAAGACTGTTGTGAAGTGTGTCCGTATGACAATATCTTATTAAAATTTATAGAAATTAAACATCCTGCATTATCATTGCTGTATTGTTGAAATTTTCTATTTCATTCTTTGAATGCAAATCAATTTGACATTCACCTGAGGCAGTGTTAAGTTTTAGTAAATAAACAAACAAACAAACAAATAAATAAATAAATAAAAGTCTGAACATAACATTACTATTTAAAATTCAAACTTCAATGAGACTGTGTAAAGTTAAGCTGAGAAAAAGCTTTTCAAGCCTACTTATAAATACCTAATCGAACTCATTTTGGTTAAACTCAGATAACTAAAAAAACTCCAAGTAAAACATGTTGGGAACATTGATGATGAGATTCTTAAGTCAAATAGTTTCTTTAAGGGGCCTTTAAGATAGGATATGGATATCTACTAGGCCATATGTTTGGACAAAACTTTTTGATGTATTTTAGTTTCAGAAAAAAGAAAATACATATCTACATATATAAAACTCTAAGTTTTACAGCCTATTTTATAAAACAGCAATAAAAAACAGCGCTCTGACTAATCTTAGATGGTTTGTAAAAGACTCGTCTCCTGGCTTCTTTGGTTTGTTTTTAATTGTAGACAAATTTGACATGTGATTTGATATCTGCAAGTCAGGGTTACAACAGAGACACCAGATTATTATGACTAATGATTAACACAGCCTACACGACACATATAGAATTATGTGTATGTTAAGAGGATGTTTTTGAACATAAAAGGGTAATTATTTGTTATAAAGCCTGCATTGTGCTGTTTTTTGGCAGATATCCACGATCCATATGAATTTCCATGCTCCAGTGATTATGCCCTATCCTCACCATGATGTCTCTTTGTAGGTTTGCAAACATAATGGGTCATTACACACTTCTAGTGCCAAAACCCAGATGAGAAATTTAAGGCACCCTGGGAGCTGGGCTCATTAAAACATAATTCTGCACATGGTATCTGACTTACAATTTTCCACAGGAATCATTTCCTGCGATTTAGAGCAGGGCATAAGTCACCTCAGTGCAATGAACTGACAAAACTTTAAAATACCAGTTCTTTGATTTTCTTTTTCAGTCGAGGCACAATACTTTCTAATATTTTGTGGAGTTTCGTGTTCTTTCATGTAAAAATAAAAATAAAAAAAAATAATATATATATATATATATATATATATATATATATATATATATATATATATATATATATATGTATATGCCCAATGCAAGGCAGTCGGTTTATTTTCATTCAACATACTTGTCACTGATTTATAGATGCACTTGCACTTACTGTTCGGTGGCCAGCACCATAGAGTAGCCATATAAACTGTGGACATCATAGTGGTTCCCCCACTCCTGCTTGGCATCCATGCAGAGGGTCTTACTGTACATCACCTCATCCAGAATCTCTGTGGGAAAGGAAAGGATAAAGAAAGTAAGAGGAAGACCTTGTCACATTGCTAAATACATTCTAAACAATAATACAGCATGGAGAAACTAAGAAAGAGGGAAGTGATTGATGAAAAAAAAAGTTTACTAAAAAGGAATGAGTAGCCATTCATGTCATTACGGTCATGCTTTATTTAGGACCCGCTGTTTTTTATTTGCATATCAAAAGTAGACACACATGTAAGGCCAAAAGTGGTACAATCCATTACACTAAAAGTTGCTGTTATATTTAAATTTAATTTGAAGCCAATACATCAATTGAAGAAATAAATGTATGTGAAAGATATACATTTATTAATGAATATTTATTCATTAATAAATATTTAAATATCACAAATACTTGAATTAGAAGAGATTTTATTTTTGACTATTAAAATTTAAAATCTTACTTGGTGTGTAGGGAGGGTAGTTGAGGTTGTTTACAGCACAGCCTTTATTTGATCCTTTCTTGAAGTTAGCCACTTCATTCATATCCTGAATGAAAAAAAATAAAATGTTACGTCAAAATGATGACTTTAATAAAGACCTATCCTTTGTTATTTTCGGTTATTTTCTGAATCCATGATTCTTTACCTTAGTGGCCAAGAGACTTGGCTATACCACAGGATTTCAGGGAAATTTGAAACTGAATGTGCATTTTGAATTAAAAAATGTCTGAGTAATGAAAGTCCCGACCACAATTTCAACTAAGAAATCATTGATGGTGCAGATGGTTTCATCTTCCCCGTTGTTCTATGTAGTGATACTCAACGCACAGGAAAGCAATTGCTACAAAATGTTTTAGAGCTTCAAACAAGATGTCCCTTGCTGAATATTTGTAATTGGCTGCTGAACAATGTCAGGATGTTTGGAATTTCAGCTAATTACCAGGATTATTTTATGTGTCTGAAAATCCACTTACAATCCAGAGGGCATCATGTTTGATCTCCTTGGAGAACCGCACATACTCATCTATCCACCACTCAATGCATTTTGGGCTGGTGTAGTCCGGAAATACCGTCTCCCCTGGCCAAACCTACAAAGAAGATACACGCATGAAAACCATTTGTTTCTGCCATTACACTTTAGTGTTGTTGCAGACATCACTGTGGAAAAAATTTGTTTGGTATTCACTTTGCAAGCTCCATTCTTTTTTTTCTCCAATTGTAACAATACATATTTATTCTATTATTCAAGTGCGTTTGAGTGTCTGTAACCACATGCTCCTGAAAATATGTAGACGTGAGATTCATTGAATTTATGCAAAAAAGAAAGAAAAAAAAACTGCCTTTGAGGGTGTTGGAGAAACGCCTCTGAGATGTGAGAATAATAAAGAGAGGAAAGTATAGATGAACTAAGAGAAGGGGTGGGATTGATGAGGGAAAGGTGAAAAAGGAGAAAGGGGATAAAGAGTCGAACGAGTTGAGGAAGAGAACAGAGAAGAGAAGAAATCGATAATGCAATAGAAATCTTGCGACGTGACTGTGTGTTAGAAGTCACCCTTAATGACGTGTATTGAGAAAAATGATTAATCCACACAGAGAGAGGGAGAAATTTTCTAAGCGTGTGTGGGTGTGTAAGCAGTTTCTATGTGGATATAAAATCTCAAGGTTGCTCCATTCTGGCTATCTTTTTCCTTTACTTCTGCTGGCAATAACTTCACAGCCCAGTTTGTAGCGAGCGTATGAATTATGCTTATGTACACTCACGTGCACGCACACAGATTTATGGGCGATGCTTTTGGCACGTGGAAAGAACGGCAAGGTCAGAGCTTATTGATAGACCGTTGCGGATGCCATCTTTCTTTTATGAGTCATTTGTTCCCTAACTCCAGGATTTTGTCATCTACACATCCCTGCTGATGGCTTCTACAGAGCAAATGCTTTAAACAAATCAGCCGGCATTTGTCACCTCATACCTCTTGTTGCCTTTTGTAGTTTTTATGTTCCTCTTTTAGCATTTTGGATTTTGCCTTTTTTTCTTTTGGATGGTTCGATTTCCCTTTCACAACCCTCTCTCCAAAAGTAATTCTCCTGCTTCCACCTTGTCTGCCTTCTTGTTCCAGGTGCCTGATAAACTGTTGCTTTGTCTTTCATGTCTCATTGTAGATTGATTCTTGTGCAATTGTCTTGTCAGTTGCTCAGTAACACAGACAGTCTGATCTATTATCAACAACCCCTTCTGATCCATTAACTGTGATTAATATTCTTTTTTTTCATGTAACCTACACTTTCTGTTCACTACCAGTTGCTTTGTTTACTCCAAGTATATTCTTAACTTCTTCAGCTGGAGAAAAGTACAAACACTGAGACATATGTAACAAAAACAAAAAAGCAATTTCTCAAGTAATCAACTTATATGAGATCATATTTACAGGATTCACTTATAATCGAGAAATTATTTAACCAGCTGTATATGTTTAGCGCTCTTCCATTCCAAATCTCAGTCCAAAGGATTTGTAAAGATGAAAACATATCACTGCCATATCAGGGCTTTTTTGTGTGGGGGAGTAAGTTCATATTCCGACAATCTCTTTCATCCTTTCATCTGCGATAAAGTGTTGGGGGGATGCGGTTGATCCTTAATAATGTAACAATGACCCCAAAAAGCAACAAATTGTAGAGCAGGGGAAATAAAAATAGAAGTGTTTAAAAATAAAAAAATTTAAACACCTGGTGAATAGAGAAGAGTGCTCACTGACTTGGCTCAACATGCAAATAAGGGATCAAATGAAAAATAAAAATGTAATGTATTTCAAACTTAAATCTGAATGCCGACATTTATTCTACTTTCAATTCCAACTTGTCACTCCAAAAGCAACAGGTCTGGGTTAAATATTTTTACTGTTGCATCAATTCATAAACTTTGTAGAGACGATACATAAGTTATGAAGTGTAGTTTCTGAACCAAAATCATTGGTTCCAATTGATCAATTTGTTGTTATTGTGTGTTTTTGCATAGACTTTGGAGTTATAACAACGACAGATGAGTTGAGGCTGGATGTGCTGCCAGTGTGAAGCTGGCAAGGTGTGTGTGGTTTGGGGGAAAATGGGACAGCAATTGCAAAAAAAGGTGCACATCCATGACGCTTCTGGATGTATCACATTTTAACTGGTGTAGAAACAGCAAATGTTGTTTTAGAAAAAGCCAGCTCATTCTTAGAACGACAGCACATTCTGCCACATAAAAAGAACTAAACTCCGTCATATTCACATGTGCAGTCTGCATGTGCAGACGACCTAATATAGCTTTCCATTTAAAAATGGGTACACAGATGAACTCCAGACATTTTTCTCCCTATCTCACATATGCACACATCTGAACACCCAATCTGTCATGCAGTGACTCAGAACATTTTAAGATATAAACACTAATGCAGAATCAATGCATATGTGTGCCCTGTTCATAAACAGCATGAAAAGGCAATTAGTTTGGGGACTAAGTTTAATCATGTGTATAATCAAAGGCCACAATATTAAAGCATGGGAGCAACATACTTGTGCTCCCCACCTCGATACTCTGTAGGACAGTGCTTTTCAAATGTGTGCAATGTGGGAAAAATAATCAGAAATAACCTTTTGTATGTCTGAATGTCTGTACAGAAATTTCTTCTGGTATGATGGAGACCGTAAAAGAATAGCACAAGCACATGTAGCAGGGTGTATCTCACAGGATTAATGTGAACAGCAAGAATTTAAGTGGTGAACTGCAGAACATTTTACAATATTTCTATAAAGTTTTGGAAAATGGAAGTGATATTTCTTGGTCTTTTTTCAACATCTGCACTTGATAATCGGTACCAATAAACAGCTTACCTCTCCTACAAGTGGAGTTTTTCCATCTGATTCAAAGACCCAAGCACCCTTTTCAGTACCACGGTCATATGACCCATACGGAGCATCCCCCACCCTTTTGCTGGTGGTTATTGCAGGATCCTGGGGAAAGGAAGCACCTTTTTAGAAGAATGTTACAATATTTTATATTTACATCAGTAAACACAAATGTGTTATATCAACTAAAAGCCACAATGATTGATTTACATTATAACATGGGTGTGTGAATTAATTGTCACAGTAAAACAGTACATAATGCAGTTTGATAGGTTCATATTTTTGGATGTATTACTGTGTCTGTCATTGCTTTGTGAGAAATGAGAGTTCTTACCAGGATGAGGATGTACTTCTGCCCCTTCTCGTGGAGGTAGTCAGCAAACCCAGGAAGGTCAGAGAACTTCACCATGTCATAGGTGAAATCTTTCTTATCTTCCATGTAGTCTATGTCTGTGTATTGAATGTCCTGTCAAGAATAAAGTAGACCCAATAAATTGTCTATAATATGTCTATTTTTTCTCTGCATCTGTAAAAAGAGTAATTTTTCAATGTGGCTACTTGTTTCCAGTGTTTGCTGTTATTTGGTAATTTTTAATACATTTCTAAACATGCATTTTCTTAATTTTTAAATAACATGTTAAGACACAAAAATATTCATTCTTCAATCTTTTTTAAGAATTTTAGTGGACAAATGACATTTGTCCATTAAGTAATGAGAGTCTGATATGTTTATTTTTGATGGTATTCACCTCCAGAAAAAAATAAAATAAAATAAAAAAATGGGTTTTTTTGATATTAAGTATATTCATGTGTAATTCAGCAATCTGACATGTCCAACTGGTTGCTAAAAAATATTATAGAGATTGTAGGTGTGTTTTTAGTTTTTTTGATAAGACATAACTCAAGTCTAGTCTTTGATTTGTGCATTTATTGCCTTGTTGTGATACAGCTAAATATGTTAAGGTGGTATTCACAATCTTATTAAATTTTGATTGAATAATTAGGGTTAAAAAATTATGCTGAATATCAGTTTTCTCTCTAAAAAAAACATCTGACAGTAGTCTTACTGTCATAAGCTCCACAAATATAAGTAGTGAGGTTCATTTCCAAGAAAATGTCAAACAGAACTGGTATTTATCTCATGGCTTAGTACGAATGCAATACTGGAGTATTTTTATCATTCTGCTGAAGATGAATGAGATAATAAAAGGAATCTGGTCGATAGATCTTTGATCAGTGCTAACATTCGTTGATGCTTAAAAAATTATACTTCCTGGACTGAACCTGTACCGGCCAGCAGACTCTCCATTATTTGACAGAGAGCTGGATTACCCAATCTAAGCTAAAGGCCACCCCTATCACTCAGGCTGTCTATCGAACTCTTGCTCCAACCTTCATATCGCGTTCTTACAGACAGTGCAGAGGTTTGAGTTTCTTGCCTCTGGAAGCACACAGGGGTTCAAATTCAAAAACAGGTTTACAAGGTGAGTTATCAGCTGCTTCCATTTCCCTTCCTGGAAGCTACAAAGCAGTGGTAATAGTTAAAGAAGCCCTTCTTTTGTGTACTAGGCATTGCCGCTGCTTCTTCCTGGTTCCTATAATGTTTTAAACACCTGTTTTTCTCTGTATATTGATTTTGTGTGTCAAACTTTATATATAAAGATTTTAACACAGTATTCAATTATAATCAAAAGTTATTATTTTAGCAATAAAACAGCTGTCATGGTTTTATCTTAAGTGGTATCATTGTCAAAATTTTACACCGAAGCTGACTTGATAGAGGGTTTATCATTGACTCAGCACCATAAAAGTGCTGCAAACAGATTAAAATTTAAACAGCATTGAGATATGACAACATACCAAACATCAGGTATAAAACACATTGTTGTAGATAAAATCTTTGGTAGTAAATGCTTTATAATGCTTTCCATATCAAGATATGAGAGTAATATGTAGCAATTATAGCTCTGTAAGCTCCTATCAGTTTTAAATAGACGAGAAGAAAATTTTGTAAGGAGATAATGAAATAAACTTAAAAAATGAAAAGGAAAAATACCAATCACCAGTTGAAAAAAAACTAGATCTTACATATGGAAGATCAATGGCACGATTCCTCTCCACAGTGGCCTTGACTTCATCGAGGCTCCCGTAGTTCCACCGTGAAAGCTGGAAGCCCAGGGACCAATAGGCAGGAATGACAGGCATGCCAATGAGCTGGAGAGGAGGATTATACATTACCATACAGCTGTAAAGCTTTTACAGTACTTAAAATAAATTAGGTGCCCATGTATTCGTGAAACAAAAATATTACCTGAAGGAACTCATGCACCACGTCTTCTGGTGTGTCGCCAAACAAAATGTAGAAGTCGAGGATTCCTCCGATGGTTCTGTAGGTCACTGCTGGGGCAGGCTGCAAAGTCACCTCTGAAAAAAAGAAGAAAATGATTCATGTCAATTGCTCTCCAGGTTGCCCTTGTCATTGTTTTGTTAATCTCACTCCTGTCTTAACAATGCATTATTTATTGTGAAAAAATGAACCTTTTTATTGTGTTATCGGATAAACAAAAGATGGTTAAACATGACAGTGGACTTTTTTGTTGGTGTTTTCAATCTACTTCAGCCATGAGTTATTCTCTTTGATTTCTGTGCACCGTTGCTTGAATGAGTCAGCAGAAGCTCTTTTCGAGTGACTTGGGTGAGGTATAAATTACTATCCTGTGTGGAGTCAATTCTGAAATTTGTTTTTCCTTTTTCTGCTATAGGTGTATCCAATGTCTTTTTCTTTACTGTTTGCTTTGTAATTTTCTATAGCACTCTCAATATTTCTTGGGACCATTCGTAAATATGTGAAAAGAGATTTAAAAAAAAAACTTCCCATTAAGTTTTTCTTTTTGCAGTAGCTTAATCTCACACAACAGTTTTTTTAACCGCGAGTATTGTAGATTATTTTTTATAATCACTTCCTCAAGATAACTCTGTCGCCTCCTTCATTCTTGTTTCTCACAGTTTAAAAGCTGTAAATCTTTTAATTATTGCTCACTGTATAAGTCGGCAAGCCTAGGGCAAAAACTCTTTTCAAACAGCCTGGCTTTTGAAGATTCATGCACATCTTCCCTACAGCTAAATAGAATGTGCTCTTATTTTTCCCATTTTGAAGAACTGGTAGGATAAATGATCCTCTATTTTATGTTATACCAGTAGGTGTGGCACCAGTATTAAAAATGTGAACTTTTCTGGCATTATAAATGTACTCAAATTAAAGGTGTAATCTTTCTTTTAAAAAAAATAGAAATTTTAAAATCATGCATAGCTCTTCATACTTATGTTTTATTGTGCACATTACAACTGTTGGAGTGCATAGACTTTGCTCTTAAACATACTGCTGCCTTTTCACGCTGTAGACTTTGGTTGCTGTGAACCTCCCTGAGGAGAGTGAAACATAGAAACGTGTGTGTTGCGTGTGCACGCGTCAGTGTTTATCTTTACCCATGGCATTGCTGTTGAGCAGAAAGACCCCGAATGACTTTCCACTCTCATCTTCCAGACAGAGGAAGAAGGGATAGTGTCCATAGAGGTTGTGTGTTCCCTGCAGGGAGAAAAGAATGAAGGATGAAGGGCTGTGGGAAAGAGCTGTGAATTGCAGGAGGGATGCGGGGGGCTCGCTGCAACTGAAGAGGGGTGACGATGTTGTCCAATTAGATCATAAAATATTCAATTAAAAGCCCTTTGAGGGGGCAGAATGCAAACACGTAGGAGGTTGCATGTGTGCACAAATGCATATGAACATCACAGTTAACTGGTGTTGAAGAGTCTTGATTTACATGCTGCATCTACATCAACAGTGGTGCGACTTGCGTGTGCAAGTTCTTACCCCATTAGGGAAAGCATCTCTGGTGAAAATGGGCCAAGTTCTCCAGTTCGTGTCATGGCGATATCTTTGATGTACATGCTCACCCAGGCCATAGATGTTGTGAGATGGGAGCTTAGCAGACAGCTGTAGGTACTGGTCCGCAAAAACAAGTGGAGCCACTGTGGTGTCAAACCTGAATGTGTTCAGATAAAACAAACAAACAAACAAACAAACAAAAAAAACAGATGTAAGAGACAAGATTTTGATGTGAAAAAAAAATAGAAGAGAAACAATGTGAGAAGGAAAACAAGAGTAAGATGCAGTGGAGAGAGGAGAAATAAGACAAGAAATTGTGAAGGGGTTATTGCAAAGAGAAAAGAAGCAGGCCATCTCATGAAGCTCTAATAAGCCCTCTGGGCAGCATTTCTTCAACACCAGACATGCACAGGTAGTTGAAATACTGCAACTGCAAACAGCTGTCAGAACCCACAAGTTGTGGATGCAATGAATATACTTTGTCAATGAATAATCATAATAAACATATGGTAGAAACAAAGAGTGTTTGTTGTCAGTCATCATGATTGGTTATATGACACAGTCAGTGCATTAGTGTCCCTGTAAACAGAAATATCTTTTTACAAGAAGCTTTCATTATGACAATAGAACACCCATGTGCCAGCCACACAGGCAGAAGAGCAGAATCACGTCTACCCTGCATGCACAACCAATACTTAGAAGTTAGATACCTGTTACCGGTGCAATTAGACAACACAATCAGCTTTTATTGACGGCATGGTGCAATTTTAAATACTTTAAAAGTAAATATTTAAGTCTAATTTCAAAGATACTGTATATGTCTGATAATGTGTTTTTACATCGTCATTGTCAGGATATCGCCTCAGATTTGCACAAAGAAAATGCTGAAATGCTAATAAGATCTCCTCATCTGCTGTACATTGAGATAACAACGTCATTTTGGGGAATAAAAATAACACCCTTCTTATTTAATATTTATATGCTCCCACTAGCTCAGGTTATAACAGGAAATAATATTAGCTACCATAACTGGCAGATGATAGACGGCTCTGTGGATCTGCTGTTGTATCAACCTGCCAGACCTCTCAGGTCTTCTGGTTCTGGTCTGCTCTGCAACCCCAGAACCAGAACCGAATGAGGAGAAGCAGCATTCAGCTTCTATGCACAACAAATTTGGAACAAACTTCCAGAAAACTGTAAAACAGCTGAAACACTGAGTTCCTTTAAATCTTGACTAAAAAAAACCCACCTGTTTAGAATTGTATTTGAAACGTAAACAAATACAAATTTAATGATGGAACTTGACTTAATGTCATGTTTTGATTGTTGATTCTATGTTGCATGACTTTGTGTTTGTAATGATGTAAAGCACTTTGAAATGCCTGGCCTTCAAATGTACTATACAAATAAAATGTGATTGATGATTGATTGATTGATTGATGATTGATTGATTGATTGATTGATTGATGATAAAAAAAAAAAAAAAGCCTAAGTGATCTGCATTCTTTCAAGGCCATACAGTACTCTAAAGAAGTCATGCTCAATTGTGGAACTCGCTGTTTATTTCACATGTTCTCTGGCATATCAATACACACATGGCCACATTTGTATGATGAGATGCAGGGATTATAATGGAACATGAGTGTGTGCGTGTGTGTGCATGTGGGGAGGAGGGTTCTTAGAAAGCTTGTTCCCAACATTTGACATGTTACCAGTTTTGAAGACTTTAAGACTTCAGGGCATTCTATGGGTAAATATATTTGACAGCCTTTCCCCGTGCATTGCTTTTCTTTATCCTATAACAAATACATAGGAGATAGACGCTTAGTCATCCGTAATTCATATATTAACACACCAGCAATCCCCAGAGCGCCAACTTTAATGCTTTCTCTTTATCAGTATCAACCCGTAATAATATATCATATTAAAAATTGAATGGATTAAAATGCCATGGTCCTTTGTTTTAAGAATAATGTAAGCTTAAGCTTTCATTATCCCTCTGAGACAGGAGAACCATTCAAATAATCCAAGTTAAGCAAATGCTGTTGATGAGAGACAAAAGATCTGCACATAAAGACCAAATGGAACTCATTTCAAGAAGTTATTGTTGATAATTTATTATTCTTATTCTTGTCATTATTTATTGACTTATGTTTAGATCCAGTTGACTATTGAGACATCAGCGTTGACCTATCAAGTTTTACCTGAACTTGAACTAAATTATGGTAAGCTAATAATACATGAAAACAAGATGATGAGCAAAACAGCTCACTTTAAAAGATTTCAGACATAATTAAAGCAGATGAGAATCCCAAAATCAATGATAATTTTGTTTGGCAACTTTCAGGTTGAGGGAGGTGTTTGATAGCTATTAAGCGAGTCACTTAATCAAATATTCAGTAACTCATCTTGTTTCATAGATTATAAGTCCTATGACACATGATATCTTCATATTTAAAACTACATTGTCTACATAGATTTAAAATGCCCCCCTTATATTTTTCATATCTAATGTGTATACATGCTTTTATCCATTTAGTCTTTTCATACCGTGTAAGATTTAATTTTACCACCCAAGACAAATTGTAGAAGACCCTCACGGCAGCACTCACAGGACTTTCTTGTTCTCCTTTCTGCGCACAATCAGGCCAAAGGGGTTGGTTCTGATCTCGAGTGTGTCGCTGATAGGACTGGAGGCGCTGTTTGGGACTTTAGGGATGTGCTCATGAGGGACCTCGAATCTCTGGTTTTTGGTATCGTAGATCTAAGGCAAAAGGAACAGGCAATCAAGCGGTGTCCTATTTCCTGGTCATTTCGCACACTGCGACCTCTGTTTGTTTAGCATTCCAGTGGAGAGGGACAGAGAGAGAGAGAAAGTCTGGCAGCAATCACCTTAAAATGAAGCCGATTGTTTGTCTGCATCTCTGCATGGAGTGTCAGCTCCTGTATGTCTCCACCAAACAAGGACGGAGAGGCCATTCTCTTCATTTCCGCATGAAACACTGCAGAAGAAAACCCAATAAGCACTTTAACTTCAGCTGAGGTAGTGAATACACTTAGTTTTATGAAATTGCTTTATATCAAGAAACATTTTTGCCACTATTATCACAAAGTTAAATGCAGTCTAGTTAAAACAATTTTGAAATTTTGGTTGTAGTTTAGTTTATTCAATCCAAAACATTCAGACACAAAACTAGTAGTCACTACAGTCAATCAACTCTCAAACTACAAATTAAAGAAAAGTAAAACAAAGTCAAGCAAAAATAATTCCTAAGGGTTGTGTAGATCTAAAAGGTACAGACTGAAGCAATTCAGCTTCAACATGCCTACCCTTACGTCTTCACTCAAATAAATAATTTTGCTTCTAAAGAAATTGTTGGACTGGGTGGCAGAGAAGGAGCAATCCAAACAACCCATGATATCACCAGCTAATCGTCCGTGCTGTATCACGTCTCTTGGTTGAAGGCCAGGTAGATTGTTGGGAAGCACAACAACAGTGATTTACATTCCGGTGAGTCAAAACTAAAATTGACAGGTGACCGGACAAAGGCACAAATGAATTCACTGCTAAGGAACCAAGAAACTCTGACCAAGAAAAAAATATCCCAAAAAGTAATTTGTAGTTCACAAAAATGTCAAAAGTAAACCTAATTGTTCTGACATTATCTGGTTAATGAAAATTATTACTACTAATTAAGAAATTTTGTGCTCCAAGCTGAAATCTTTTTGGAAAAATTATGTTTTATTATCATACAAAAGAAAGTAAAAATTTTATTCTTACATCAAACTCTGCTAACATCAAACTCAAGATTAGATTTGATATGAAGGTTTATATTTTTCTTATTCATCTTATCTGTTTGGTATGTGACAGACTACCTATTTTTGCATTTCTTCCCTTGAATTTCTCAGTCTTGCCAAGTGAAAAAAGAGATATATTGGATGGTGTTCCTTTTTTAGTCTAACCACAAAGACATCATTATTTTTCTTCAGTTTTCCTATCCTTGTCACATCTTTTTTTTTTTTTCTTCTTCCTTCAAAGAAGTGTTATTTTACTTCACAAACAAAACAACTGAAAATATAGTTTAGATTTAATATGAAAAGTCCAACATTTTCTTTTTTTTCCCCTTTTACACAATAACTCAATTTACTTTTGGCACAGAAATCAAGCAGAAATTGCAAAAACCTGTGTGCAGTAAAGTCAATCAGGTTTTCTGACATCTATGTCTTACTTTCACTGAGAAATCACACCTTGGTCAGAGTGAGCGAAAATAGAGGGAAATGCAGACATTCTGAGAGCATGAGGAGCGATTAGAAAACTCCCTCGCCTGTATTGGTGAGTAAATACTAGAGCTTTAAACTTTAAAGCATAGTTGACAACTGAAAAATATAGCTTTACCATTTGGCATTGGGGTTTGTTGTGAGTGCACTGTGTATCCATGGTTGGTGGGGAAGAAACACCAGGGAACATTTCGCTCATCCAGAGGACTCCAGCAACAACCACGCTGCTCACATCCCGTCTGTTCAAACAAGATGATGTGACTGTTATTACCTTTAACCAATATTGTCTTTAGAGCTACTATTTACACTGATGTGATTAGTGTTGGGATTTTTGTAATAGCCAACATAATGTAGTAGTAATAATTGTAATAACTGTGTTATTTTTATATGCCAAGCAAGGAAAAAAAGCAAAACACAATTAAATTGAATTACTGGAGATGGTGTTGACTCGTACCTTTGAGGCTCCAGCATCAGGATAACAGTCGACTCTTTCAGTCATAGGAATGTTGGGACACTGAGGAATAAATCCATTTGGTGTTTCTGTGAAGTCAATAAAAAGTACACACAAAAAAGCAGGCACGTGTAAATATGGTATGTTTTGGTTCCATCAATAATTCTTGTAGTTTCCCAGACTGTGGTGATTTAAAACATCTCAAAGTGTCACACTGCTACCATCGTCCTCCATAATAGAAATTGTGGAAGGAGATGTGATCCATGTTAAAATGTAGAGGCATTTTCCCAGATGGAAAAACATTTATTGAAAAATTTACTTTCTAACAACTTTGTAAAAGAATGTCTTGGAGTGTTTTTTTTTTTTTTTTTAATTATTATTATTATTTTCCTCTCCGAATTTACTTCAGAAGTTGACACAATATTGTGTGTGCAAAGTCTAAAACACACACACACATACTTAGGTTTGACAAACTTAATTCAGTTACATGCAGCAAATTAATAAATTTTTAAGTTGGCGCTCCCTTTCTTTTTGCAGTGAACACATGCACACACGTGCCTAAGGACAATTTTGAGAGACCAATTAACCTAACAGTCATGTCTTTGAATAGTGAGGAAGCTGAAGTACCTGGGAAAAACCTACACTTGCAACACTCAAACCCCGTGCAGAAACATCCGAGAGTGGGATTGGAATCCAGAGCCTTAACTTTTAAATTATTTTTTCTTTTAATCTCTAATACTTCTTGTTATTGTTTTATTAGCATAATTCACTTACCCTCTGTAATGGTGCCAGGTTTTTTGGTGACAAAAAGAGCAATCATAGTGACGGCCAATATGGTCATCAGGATGAACAGAATCAAAAGGATGATTTCTTTTTTGGTCCATTGCTTTTTCCCCATCTAATCACCCACAAAAAAAAAACAAAAAAAAAAAGAAACAGAAATATACAAATGTTACATAGTGCAACCATGTAACTCAAAAAAGCATTTTCTGAGTCCTTCAAAGACATCTCATTTAATAAAAGCAAGTTCTCAAACTTTTATGACCCTACATGTGGCTATTATTTTTTTCTTTAGATGTTGTCAAGGCTCATAACCATTAAGTTTAATCTGCTGCGAAGATTAAACTTCACAGCAGGGAAGGGAAATTAAAGCGTGTGACAGAGTCAAACATTGTGCATGCCCCTGTTTGTTTCCAATCAGCTGCGTGTAAAACACAAAACATTTCTGACTAACATGCATGGTTTCACATAGAAAACAACATAGAAATCAGATAAACAGAGAGCAAGTGTGCAAACTTCTTTTAGCTTGCACTAGTCTCCTAAAAATAACCTCCCCACTGTGGATCATCTTACTAATTTCAACACAGGGTTTATGATGTTAAAGTTTATTTCTGCAGAGTCTTATCATTTGGGCATGAAATGGTTTTCAAATTTGATTGATACAGACCTTGTCCACACACAGGTTTTTACAGAATATGCAATTTGCAAATTGAAAACTGCAAATGGACAATGATGAATCTAAATATTTACATTATATATATATATATATATATATATATATATATATATATATATATATATATATATATATATATATAAAAATATATATATTTTTTTTTTTTACTGATTCAAATCCGTACAGCATTGCATTTTTTTAAAACATACTCAATCATGCTGCACACCAAAAGCTGTGAAGCAGACTGTGGGGAATATTTACTTGCTGTAGATTACAGTGAATGTAACAGATGAACCATGTAGCACTTACCTTGCCTCTCCTTTGCATCCAAGGCAAAATTATGATTAGCTCAAGAGAGATAGATTCTTTATAAACCAAAAGATTTATTGTTATCGAAGGCGACTGCCACTCCTTCTCCTCAATGTGCAAGTCATTGTGGGTGTGTAATTTACAGTCTGAACGTCAGACCCCAAGGTCACAGAATGTCAGATAACAGTCTGCAGCGTACAAAACAGCTGAATCAAAAAAATAAAAAAATAAAAAAATACTCATATCAGCATGTTGTTATCTATCATGCAGTCATTTTAGTGCAACCTGTGGAAGTGTGAACTCAGTCTGACCTCTACGTCAGTTTAAGCAAGTATGTATTATTAGCCTGTAATAACCTAAGAGTGTATTTTTCGTGGAAATGATGTAAGATATGATTCAGTGTAATTCTTAACCCATCATGGTCACATCACCACTTGTTAGTAATTAACACTCTTGGGTATATGTTCTCATATGCCCGTTAGAGGATTAAACAGAGCATAAATAGGAACTTAGTAGAATACAAATTATATTGCTATACTGCTGTAAATATATGTGCAATAAATTGTTTTCTGTTGGAGCAGTTAGAATGTATGTTAACTTCAGATCTTATTTTATACTGGACGATAAACCTAGGACAAGCCATTTAAAAGGGATGCAAAATTTTAAATCAATGCAGTGTTCTTGCCTGATGTAGAGATTCATGGTTCTGTGCAGAAAAGAAATTAAATTAACAGACAATTTACTTTAGTTAGACAAACCACAAAATTCAAACAAACAAAACCAAAAGTTCAAAAGATTTTTTTCATTATGTGTATACTAATTGAACAGCTCATAAACTTTATGAACACTGCTACCAAAACTTTTTTTTTTTATTTTATTTAAGCTGATAATTCATAATAGCACATACAGCAAGCTGGTCTCAGGCTGGCATTTTACAACCAACTTTTACATAATTGTATTTATTACCGGTAATATTCAAAAGTGCAATATTATTATGAGCTATTTATTAAAGTCCTCTGTATTCACCAGACATTTTGTGGTAACCAAGCATTTCAAGTAAATGGAGATAATGACTAATAAACTTAACTAAAATACAGTTAAAGCTGCAGTATGTATTTATTTATTTATTTTACATATATGTTAACATAATATAAGACAGATAATCTGTGAAAACACATCATGCAGACCAACATAACTCACCAATATCAATTTGTTAATGTTGGAGCGAAATTAGTGGGGAGGAACATGTTGTTCTATCTCTTTGCACATCAGAGCAACAACTCAGGTTAAAATTGAAGCAGGTATCACCATCTGTTCAGTCTATATGAATACTCTCCACAGGTGTGCCAAACCCCCCCCCCCCCAAAAAAAACCCATAAGAATTGGGATTCTCATTTGATATGATTCAGAATCAAGTAAAAATGTCCTAGAATTGATTTGAATAAATAAAACAAATCTGTTGGGTTTTGGCCTATATTTTGTAATTTTGTTGGATGTTCTATCATCACCACGCAGCCAACTGGAACGCACTGTTCAACTGGAATACTTCCAGTTTTTTGTTCTTTAATACCTAATGCGATCCTTATAGATGATGCAATTAAAATGTTGTGCATTAAAGCAGTGCTTCTCAATTCCAGTTCTCAAGCCCTCTGTTCTGCATGTTTTAGATGTGCCTCTCTTCCAACACAGCTGATCCAAATTATTGCATGACCGCTTCTGCAGCCATCAAGAACCCTGTTGATCACCCACAGATTCAATCCCAGGCAGGGAGGTCTGAGGACCAGAATTGACAAACACTGCATGAAAGTCAGTTGCCAGCAGCTCAAACTTACAACAAGAATCCTCCATCAAGACCTGACAATCTTCACGCTCCCTAAACCCGATAGGTTGCATTTCTGGGCCTTAATGATTCTCAATTGGTCAACATTAGCAGACAGACTCCTGCTTGTCCAATTACATTAAAAGAGAAGATACATTTAAGAGTACATTTTTTCCAGAGCTTTATATTAAGTAAATTTAACCAGAATACCAAACAAAATCCTGTTATCCAACTGAACATGTAACCAGTGTAATCAAATTTAAGGGACATTGTAAAACAAAGATTACACCAACAAAACCTTTAAACATTAACCGGAAACACATAAAATACAAGCTTCATTGTCAGCCTTGTAAAGATAAAAAGAGAGATCGAGAGTCGATTATGACTGTTGTTTGCTGCTAAATATGCGGCTGGGGAAGTAAAGTTTCCTCTGCCACATGTTTAGAATAGAAGCAGTATTCTGAAACAATGTTTAGTAAGCTTGGCTCAGAGATCTTGAAATACAAAACAACACTGTCATTTATTCCTCCATGAATAAGATTTTATCCAGTCCAAACAGACCTTTGTCATGAGTTAAGAAAACAAAACTAAAAATGTACTCCAAATTGACTTCCAAGAAAAGAGGATTTCCAAAGATCAAACAATCAAAGGTGACAACATATGGTTATGAGGTTTGTGTTGCACAAGTTTATGATGACTTCATAATTCATCCAAGTACACTACAAGTAAATGCTGTATGTTTGTGAGAATAGGTGTATATGGTGTACTGTGGCCGTTCTGTTTACTCCTCCATCTCTGTCTCCCTGAGCAAATTCAATTCGACTCTGCCTCTGCCAGTTTCAGGTGCTTTCCCTCCAGAATGCAGCGACAGCCGATTTCAATAGAACAAACTGAAATTGGCAATTCACTCCCCCGTATCGATCCAGTCACTTCAAAAGTCGGCACTCGACACTGAGAGCTGCCAAGCAAGTTTATATGTGTGTTAATGCATGTGTTCTACTGCTTGTGTGAACATGGTTATACAATATGCCCATACAGTGCCTTGTAAAAGTATTCACAAATCTGTAACTCTTTTACAATTTGCTGTATTACATATATATGTCTGCATTTCACAAATCAGTATATTTTCCATTAAGCAGTGATGTCAAGTTTTGGCTGTTGCAACTTTGTATCAAAGTCAATTCAATGCAGTACTTTCAGCTTCCAGGTCCAATGTTGCTCATATATTGTGTTCATTTGTCCTTGTCCCTTGTGAACTCTCCTACTCATACATTTTTAATTGAATTTTTTTTCTAGCTCAGAGAAGGCAGAGAAAGTATTCTTTGTCTTTTGTGCTTGTTAGGCATAGCTTGGTGCGTAGCGCAGAGCAAACTCAGCCAGAAGTTGGTGAAAATCTGATCAGTTATGAGCATCAATTATTTTCTGTAGCCTGTGAGTTTTAAACTTTAACGTTAACGTTGTATCATAGCTGCAATTCACTTCTATGTATGCATAAGTTTTAATTAGATTTTTCACAATGATATGAATTTTAGAATTGCTAGATTGTATTTTTATTTTTCATTAATAAGATTTTTAAATTTGCAGTTCTTCAAGCTTTTCCGTTAAGACCTTGTTGTTGTATTTGCCGTCATTGATGTGAGGAATGAAACAAACAGGCTGCAACGTGTAGCTGCTTTTCTCAGTCCGATTCATTTAGAATTACATTACACAATAACAGGATAATGAAAAACATATTGCAATATATATATAAAAAACGCTTAACATTTTTTAATTACATATTTTTTTCCCTCATAGAATTAAAAGTGAATTATTGGAACTATTGCACAACAACCTCAGTGAATTATAAAAACAGTATAGACGACTACATTGAAACTACAGACTATAATTCAACACAAGCTCCTTGTTTAGCAATCAACTCTCTAGTTTAAATATCTTCCAGTCAGTTTTGTGTCAGATCCCACTGTTATCTCCAGCATGTCTCCAGATCCTCATAATCCTCTTGTATTTTCCCCTGAACTTTGACTTTTATATGTTTTTGAATTTTCTTATATCATCTAGTAAATAGTTTTATGTTTCAACCTCCTTCATCCTCTCTGCGTTTGGATCCTGTTCACCACCATTCTGCAACACTTTTATTGATTAAGCTAATAGGTGAGCAGCGTAGGTTATCTTGAACTATATCTGTTCAACATGCCTAGGTTGCTGAAGAATGCAATTTGAAACCACTTTACATTTTCCTGCTGCTCTCCAATTTTGCATTTCTTGCAAAAGTGAAGGTACAGTATGATACATGTGGTCTGGCATTTGTTTAGCTGTCCCAGCTTCTTGGAATGAAGGCTTAGCTACTGATGCCAAAAACCCCACGTTCTCCTCCCACAGATAATACATCTGCCTCTTTCTCTTTTTAGCCCTCTTTTGTCTCTTCCTTAAACAACGCAGCTGAAGGATCCTGTGAGCTGTGATTCAACCTATATATTTTACAACTGGCTCAGAGCATATGTTTGTGGCTGCGTTTCTGTCCAATTTGAAGCTGTTAAATGAGCTACTGCAGCTATTAATTGTTTACCATTTTTATTTAACATAAAAATACTTACACCAGACCAGTGTTTCTGTTTGTTTTTTTTTAGTGCCTTTAGGTTCTTCTAAGAACCCCAAGTCAGTCATCGCAGGAAGCCACACACATTAAGGCAGGAATATCAAGTTATAGGGAAGTTATCTCCACCTTTGCTTTGTGCTTTCTCAGTATGAGAGATTGGTACAAATGTAAAGACTCAATGTAATTGATAGTCCACTATCACAACTACATGCTGGATCAGGAGTGAGTGGAGCAGGAGAGGTCAGTGACTTTGTGCAATCATACAGATTTACTGAGAGAGAAGTTGTTGTTTTTTTGTAAACAAAATGAAAAATAAACAGTTTTCAATTTGTTTGTTTTTCAGCTACAGAAATTATAGCTGAAAAAATCAACGCTAAATTATTATGACATTTGTGATTATGAGTGTAAACTTCTGACCAGCATCTTAAAACACATCTGTGGTCTGTCTTCATCCTATTTGAGGAATCCATAAATGAACTGTGCATTAACATGCTATGTTCAATTAAAAGCATGGATAAAAGGAGAAACTGCATGTTTAAACCAACCCACCAGGTATTGATGCTGATAATGTGTTGTGTCAGTAGGTGATCTTTCGTCCAATTGCTATTTTATCTCGAGTTGAGGTAAGCTGTGGAAATGTTGAGGCATTTAATGTCAATAAATCAATATATGCTTCCCGAAAGGGACGTGTTGGAGAGTTAGTCTGATAGTGGCTTTTAATGGTTTCCAACCATTAAACAGTTTGGAAACATATTTTTACATATTTTTTAGTTAATTCTTTTGGTCTGACGTTTTCTAATATTAAAATCACAAAAGAAAATCACAAACTGTCAAAAGTAAAGCCATAAAAACATCAGTCTGCATGTAATTTATAAAATATTTCAGTTGCAAAAGTAATTATTGAAATAAGTTAACTGTTCAAACCTTTAATTTACCATCTAAGATTTTTTTCTTAGGTTAATTGGTCTCTCTAAATTCTCCCTTGGTGTGAGTGTGTGTGTTCAAGCTTGTTTGTCCTGTCTGTCTCTGTGTTGCCCTGCATCAGACTGGCGACCTGTCCAGAGTGACCACGCCTCTCGCCCGGAACATTAGCTGGAGATCGGCACTAAAGACAAGGGCGTTAGAAAATGGATGGATGGATAAACTGATTTTTTTCTTCATAGAAACCTCCTTCTTAAAACTTGATTCCTTGTAATAAAAAGTAAATAAATAAAAATAATTATAAACATATGAAAATAAAAATGCAATGTTTTCCCCTGTGCGACAGGCTGGCGACCTGTCCAGGGTGAACCACGCCTCTTGCCTGGAACGTAGCTGGAGATAGGCACCAGCAACCCTGCTGACCCCACTAGGGACAAGGGTGAACAGAAAATAGATGGATGGATGTTTTCCTCTGTTATCAGGATTTTTTTTTTTTTTATCAAGGTATGTGATAAGAACATTTTATTTTCCTCATCAAGCAGCAGTGAAAGGGTGGCTTTGAGTGACATCAGAATCGGATGATGGAAATGTTTGCTTTACAATCAGCTGTCTCGTTTTATCTAGTTATTCATTGTCCTTAGAAACATCATCGCTTTTTGTCCATGACTCTGCAACTGTAGGAAGTGACTAGGTCTCTCAAAGACACCTCAAGCTATAATATTGTCATCTCTTTAAAATAATGGCGTTTGTCATTTTTTGCTAAATGTGATTTTCTTGCTTAAATTATCTTTTGGCAAAAAACAGGGAGTGTTTTTTTGGTTGTTGCCAAAAATCACTTTTGACAAAAAAAAGACTTGCTGTTCTTTTAGGAACGTGGCAATATGCAGTTGGTCTGTCTAAATGTTATCACTAGGCTTTTATTCCAGGAGAAGATCAGTGTAGATGTCACAGCCCTTTGAAGGAGAAACAGGACAATTAATGTACACAAAAATAATAATGCACAGAGCTTTATTTTGCTGCCATTCTTGTGAAGTTATGTTCTTCATTGTTGTCTTACTGTCTGCATGTTTTCACAGAAACAGATTTTCATCTCCACTTACAAACACTCAGATGAGTGTTTCTGCTCATTGTCGCTCATAAAATAGGTATGATTAAAACTCTTGCTGTTGAGCCTTGTTTGCTTCTTTAATGAGAGTGCGTTATTGCAGTATAATGATTAACTGTTGCTCAATTGTGCACGGAATGCAATTCATGCTACTGTACAAAGCACAATGTTTGAAAGAGTTGGGCATTTGTTATAGGGGTCAAAGTGTGACTTTATCTACTTTCCTTTGTTATGGTTGCTGTAAAACCTGGCAATAACTTTATAAAATCTGTGGCGGATGGATTTTAGAGAAACCATAGAACTCAATCAACATTTGTACAGACCCAAAGATATCCGTCAGAATGTAATTTCTACCACTGCTTGGCTTCTCACCATTTCTTGTAAAATTTTGTTACACGGGGTATTTCCAACAATTGAAAGGCAAAAAATGTTGATATTTTGCTCCAGAAGGGTGTTTCTAAAGAAATAAATCCTTTGTTTAGGGTAATTACTCATGTAAAAGATAACATGCAGTTCCATCACCATTTTTAATTTTCAATTGTTTTTTTTTTGTTGTTGCATTATTAAATTATATTTTTGGGTTTGACACAAATACATAGCAAGGAATGGGTCAAATATAATGACCATGATATAACAAAAAAGTACTAGAAGGTTTTTAAGGTAACAGGGAGTCCAACCAGGTAATAGCAAGAAGAGAGCAAGAAGACTTTGTGCTGTTAATAGTTAAACCCAATCTGCTCATTTTGGCCGTAGCTTCACAGTAATGACCTCACAGATGCCTCTCATATTGAATTATGTATAAAATAACTGCAGGTCATTTCAGAATGAAAAGCTTCTACTTGCCTTTGTCATCGATCATCACTACAAAGACCCGCTTGGCTCTTCAAAATAAAAACGTCAAAGCTTCATGTTTAAAACGGTACGTTATTTGAATTCACAATCATAGCAATGCAGTGTTTTTCACAGAGTCGATGGCATTGGATCTATTTGGCACTTGAGAATTAGTAAGATGAAAAACAAATTCAAAGGACTAAAAAACAAAGAGAAAAACCGGAATTTAGTAATGTATATATTTTGTATTAAATACCATATTTGTTTCAGAGATAAGAAATAAATAGTTTATAT
This sequence comes from Poeciliopsis retropinna, assembly GCA_010277075.1. Classification (NCBI taxonomy): domain Eukaryota; kingdom Metazoa; phylum Chordata; class Actinopteri; order Cyprinodontiformes; family Poeciliidae; genus Poeciliopsis; species Poeciliopsis retropinna. The sequence continues at coordinate 15,454,383 of VMRM01000002.1, read as the reverse complement.
TTTCAAACTGAGACCATGTAGGGATTTTTTTTCCCCAAAGTCATCTCATGATGACGTTATGTTGTAAGATATTTATAACAAAAGGAATTTTACCACAATTCATTTGAACCTCACCACTTTAGAACGTGCCAAAATCAATAAATATTCATTTTGAAAGCAGTCTTTTCACTGGAGGCTGCATTTGATGAAAACAACTGAAATTCAGAGAAATTAAACACATATTGAGAGAAGAGAAAAACAATAGAGGAGGAACCTCATAAAACCAGCGCCTCCAAAAAAAAAATCTAAAATAGAGGTACGCTCTTTAAGCATTATAATTTAAAAAAATAAAAAATACTCTGTTTTCAGACGTCTTCATGGGTCCCTGAGTAAAGTAATGTCAGAAAAAAGCATTAAATAATAAAAGTCACTTCCATAACATTTTAGAAAAATAACATTGAAACTGTCACTTTATTAAACATTGAAAATTATAATATCGATAGCTCCTGATCAGAAATTATTAATATTATATTCTGAACTTCTGCCAAAATTGAAAAAATTAAAAATAAATAAAGTAACTGGAGTGTATACTCAATGTTGAAAAAAATATTTTGCTGAATAAACACTCCTGTCATTAAATGGACGTTATTATTTAAAAATTCAATTAGATGGCATCCTTTTTCTTATTCCATCATACTCTCTTTAACTCATCAGGATGGGATCCAGGGCAAACGGGTAGCAACAAGAAACGTCTCTGTTGCCATGACAACTTGAGCAGATGAACTTTTGTCAGGTGCCAAGAGCTGCGGCAGAGTAAAGCACACAAAGAAATGAGGGTGTCATTTCTGAACCTAAAGGTAAAAGACTCTCTGGAATGTGCATGGAACAAATAGCTCCTTTTGGAAATCTCTCAAATTTTTTTTTTTGCTTAATTATACACTAAAAGTACCATGTATAATTTTATAATCCAAGCCTGTGGGACATGACAAAAATAAATCAAACTACAAAGTATAAGGTATACCTGTCATAATGGTGGGTTTGTTTCCACTTTGGATTTATAGTAAGAAATATCCAGGTTGGAATCTGTGCTTGTGTCTTATTTGGACTTGAACATTAATAATTTGCTTACAATAGTTCTCTCTGAGCTGCCAGTTTATTTTTACTGCTTAAAAACATAAAAATGAGTGGCTTGAAAAGCACAACATAAATTAGATTAATTTACTACCTGCTATGTTTACAAGAAAAGCAGGGAAGTATAAGCTATATTCTGTGTGTATTTTATTAGATTTTATTTTTTATGTTGTTGGGATGTGCAGTGTGCATGTTTTGTGAATGTTAACTTTTGTATTATTAACCATAAAGCTGCACAATTGCTTGAACTGCAATGAATGCTGTCTGGTTACGTAGATATTATCTATCATATAGTCTCGATATGCCAGGATATAGTTGGTAATTCTAAGTATTGAATATAGTATCATACCTTTTGCTACATAAAGAGAACCCAAGGTATTAAAGTTGTTTAAAAATACAACCTATCAGTTTCAATGGCAAAACAAGACATCAACAGTTGTTTTCAGTAAGACCTTGTTGCTAAGATCCAAACAATTGATTTTTTTTCCAGTGCATTGATTGACCTTTCATTATCTAGGGTCTATGTTTGCTATGACCTCAAAGCAGAAATAAAGCAGCACTTTTTAAGTCATTGTTTTTGCAATATTCACCAACATTACAGCATCTTGCATATTTTCCAAAATGTACTATGCATTGTTGTAAAATAAAAAGTGCTTATCTTTGAGAAAGACCTTATGTCTGCCACTCTGATTTATCAAGCACCGTGACTTTGCTTCTGTCTCAGCTTCTCTTTTGATACCCTCCATAATCTTTAATTGAGTAACTTCTTTTCATGATTATGTCTCTTTCTTTTTGGATAACTCAAGAAGGCTCACCTTTGTCAAATTCTCTTTATCTATTATCTGCCCTGATGTTTTCCTTTCCTTTGTATCTGCCCTGAACATGTGTAAACAAAACGTGAAAACTTGCTTTGTGCTTTTCTGTTCTCCTCCTCCCACGTTCCACCCTCGCCCTGCATCGTTTTTTTTTCATGATATGCAGATTTGCTTCTCTCAAAGTACAGACTGTATTGATCTTTCCCATCCTCTGTCTCTGTTTCTGCCTGCTCTATCCATTATAGTCTCTTCTTTCTGGTCCCATCTTCTTTCCAAGCTCTTTTTTCTGATGACTGCTTTACTTAGTCATAGGCCAGTACAGTGTATTTCGACGGTAGGAATAATGTAGCAAAAACGGAAAATTTGAATTTAAAGTGCAGCTCGGTTGAAAAATGCTATTTTTCTTCAACATCTTAGGTTGTAGCTTCTGCATGCATAATTATCTGAAGGATTCTGGGTTAAAACATGTGTGTGCATGTGTGTGTGGGGGTGCGTGCGCGGGTGTGTGTGTGTGTGTTTTCTAAATTAGGTGAATGACTTTTTGTTACTAAGAGGCTCTGCCAACACAGAGACCCTCTCTTCGACTTCACTTAGTCAGTATGCCAGTGCTCTCCTCATCACTGTCCTTGTGCTATAAAAATATACACACACACACGTATACACATGAAAGGCAAATAGGGATACACTTCATTACCAGTCTCTTTTTGACTCCATGACTGTCCTTGTGATGTAAATATCATATATAAAATTAAGAGAAAAGGCAGAACTTGGACTATGTCCAGAGTCTCTCTCTCACACACACACACTGACACAAACACATATTTGTGCGCTTGTATTGATAGGCTCACAGTCTCCTGCCTTCTTATATGTAGAAGAAATTACATGCATATTCTTTTCTGAAAGGCTTATATAAATGCTCTCAATCCCAAACGTACTTCTTTTGGAAAGCGGTGTGGAAAAGTCAGATTTTTCCCTTTTCAAAACAATGCAAATAACATAATGCCAAGTTCGCATTGCAAGACTTTTATGCTGATATTCATCCCATTTTGAAAAATGAGATGCAGAAAAATGCAGACTCACCTCACTTTTTTTTATTTTCTTAATTGTAGCCAACAGCAACGCAGTGTGGCACTTGCTAAATTTACACAAATAAAGTGTAACGTGATAAAAACCAATTCAGGTAAAGTTAGCCTTCTTGTGTTCACTCTGTGAATTCCAGTACGGAACGGATTGCGTCATCAACCCAGAATGCATTGCACGGGCGAAAAAGTGGTGACCGCCACGGGTTAAAAATTTTATGAAAGACATAAAATTTGTCACGTAATTATGGTTTTTTTGTATCACAAACAGCATTTTTAAGTTAGTAAAAAATTCCAACATATTTCGGTCAACATGCTCAACTAATTCTGAATACCTTTATGGACACTCTGATTATCGGGATGACTCTTAAGATAACTAAGTGATGCCATATGTGGTGTGTTCAGAGTCCTCTCAGAATGACGTCAGAACTACTCTGGTCTTAAAATCAATAATATTTAACACTTTGGATTGTCTTGACATCTCAATGTATGTGGTGTTTTCTTGAGGACGAAAAAAAATACAACGTGAGGTAACCAATCAGAAATCTTGGTAGGGGAATTATAGAACAAAGAACATTGGACATGTCGCAGCCAAAAGTCTGGTGGCAATCAGAGATGGAGGAGCGACACAGCAAAACTTAAATGACTCATTACTGTGCTGAGTGAAAAGCATCACAACAAGATGACATACAGGAGGAGGAGGAGGAGAGGAGATAGTGAATATGTTTCTACTACATACACACACACAAAAAAAATGCAACATTTTAAACAAACTGGAGAGAAACTGAAATTGATGTGTCAATCCCGAGGACTTATTGATCCAATACCAGTACCAATGACAGTATTGACATGATAAATATTTGGATCAATCCAGCCGCTCCTACTTTAGGGTGATAAATAAAGCGGTGTGAGCTCAGCATTAGCTATGTGCCATGTCAGGCTTTACTGATGTCCACTTCAATCCACTGGAGTGTTTCAATCAGGTCTCACAAGAGCAATCTAATCTCAGACACTCAATGTCAACAAAAACACAGAGCGAGAAAGAGAGAGCATTTAAATGTATAATTCTTTCTATGTTTTACTAACAGTAATGAACCAGTGATTGAGATTAATATATTTAAATCCTAATAACAGATGACAATAACATTTGGACTTCCATATGAGTGGGTTATTGAATAGTATCTAAGTAGTAAAAATGGACATACATTTAAATTTTAAATCTCCTATAAGAATATTTCTTTCTGCAGTCTTTTATATCCAACTAAACAAAGCTGTCCCAGAACACTTCCTAGCTTAAATTAACAAATAGCCATATTACCAAACTGTTGTAGCAGCTAAACACTGAAGCCTGGGGCAGACATGCCCTATGACTTTCCTTTTTAAATTCTCAGCCAGTCAATAGTGCCCTTACCAGTATTTTTTAATTCACTGTTGTAGTGTAGTTTGTTTTATTCTTTTCTTTTTTTTTTTTTTATTCTCTCTTTCCTCTGTTCTGATGACCAAATAGTTCCACATATCTGTCCGAAGTATATTTTTCGAGAAGTCCTGATTTGCATTTATTTTAGTAAACTTTAGTTTGGCCTTTGTTTTTGTTTTTTTCTCAGAAAGCAAAGTTTTCCTCCTTACAAAATCACCAATGAAAGAACAACAAAGTTATGTAGTCTCTTTCTGATTACACAGGTATGCACATTTAGCTGTGATGATATTTAAAAATTTTTGAGGACTTTTCTTTAACTTGAGGGCAGCCCTCAAGTTCAAATGATTAGAGATCAAATTAGAGACGATTCTGGGTGACTCCCTAGCTTGTACAACCTTTCTAGGCCTCAGATTCTTCTGGTTTTAGCATAATGTTCAATATGACACCAACAGTGAGATCCAAATGTTTTTGTCGAACTGCATGAACCTTTGTGTCAAAATGTTTTACAGAAAACAAAAGCATGCTTCTTTGAAAATGCATCAGTGCACATGAATGAAGTCAAAAAGCCTGAGACCTTGTGGAGAGTCATCAATGTAGCGCTAATGTCAATAAAATAAAGACATTGACTGTCAGCCTCTAAAAGTTGATAGTCAACATGTTGATAGATAACCTGGGCGCACATACTCTCAGCATTATTGCAGTAGAGATAATAAATAACATTAAGTGGCCTACAGCTATCTGATGACCTCACCTGGTGGAAGAACACAGCTGGTATTTTGAAATAGGCCCAGTAGAGACAGCCCAATGAGAGGAAGATGGAAAAAGATTCACAACCAACCAGCATGTTCACAACATTCAATGGAGTTGGGGTTGGGAGTGTGTTGACATACTGAACCTCAAGGCCATGTTCCATCTGTGGTAGTATGGCAGACAACAGGCCCTGCAGAGAATGGTGAGGGGATCTGAGAAGATCATTGCCTTTTGCCTAGGATATGAGACCACAGGCACAAGGCATGGTCAGAAACTCCTCTCATCCTCTCTTTGGGCTTTTAAAAGTTCTAACTAGAAATTAAATGAAAGCATAACAATCTGACTATGTATACAGGTTTTTAAAAATATAATTTTTTTATGAAAAGTTGCAGGTGAATGAGACGTTCAGTCACAAATAAACAACTGTCTACTTTGCAAACAAATGTGTCAGCAAAATGGATCTTAGACATATTTTTTCATTCTAGTGGAAGTAGTTTATAAATCAAAAGCTAAAGGCAGTTTTTGAGGTAATTGTTGATTTAGATGTAGGTTTAGATTTTTGGATGTACAACAATAGCGGTGTTCAGTACTCCCGCTTCTCAGTTTTGTCTCAGTAAAGGGGACCGCTGAAAGTGCAGCAAAATTATCCCTTGCTTTGCAGCCAGGCTTCCATCTCATATGTAGGATTAAAATAGTCAGAGTTAATAGTGTCAAGCGAGTACTATAGCTGTAGGATTAAATCCAAATTAAACATATTTTAAGGTAAAGCAATATAAAGTGATTAGCTAAACTACACTTAAATGAAAGTTGATAAGTATCAAATGGCAAGTCTTGGGAGAAAGCCATGATCATTATGTCATTTGGGGATTTATAGTGATGATACAATAGCTTCCAGCTCACTACAAAATAAAGAGGAATAGGATTTGTTCTGCCCCAGATGGTGGGCACTTGTTGTAGATATAGTATTCTATTAATGATTACAGCACTCATTTTTTAATTGCCAAGCCACTGGTGTCTCTCTAATTTAAATTCTAAACCTTTTTTTTTTTTTTAAGTCACCAAGCCTTTTCATTTCATCAGGGCTGATTGTGTCACCATTCTTCTTCTTAAACTGCTGTCATACTTTTTCTTATCTTGCCATTTGTGTTGGCATATCTAAAACCACTTTTTGCAAGAGTCTGACGGAAAATAAATTAAAAGCATTTAGTGAAATCTCAAGTCCTGCCAAGTCTTTTTCTGAGCTGCTGTTGGAGCCACTTGAAAATTTCAGGTGATTAAACATTCATCGGCGCAGACAGAATGCCAGCATCATGGAGCATGACCCTCAGTGATCTTATAACACACAGATCTTTTTCATCACTGGTGCATCTGTTTAGTGAAATCACACCCAAAATTGTTGAACACATCCAGAAAAAATCTGGCAGGGTGATTAAATTGGAGTTATGTAAAACGCACTGTGCTGGACTATTTTTTATTTAATGCAGCGTACCTTTGTATGCAATTATATTTTGCAACACTATTGTATCAGTCTTATGGCTACTACTTTCATCAAACATCCAGTGAAAGCCTGTAACTAATGAAACTGAAATGGATCAGCAGGAGGTTTGTTCCATCTATCTTCCAGTCCCACTTTTGTCTGTCCTCAAAATATTTTCTTAAATTGTGGATCAGCAATAGTATTTTTGGAGAAAGGTGAACAGGACCACTAAGTTCTTTTTCTCAGGAGCTGTGATTTTCACCCTGGAAGTGCCAGTGCCAATTTTGGCCAATACTTTTCCTATTTTGAAAACTGTGTTTCTTTTTGAGATCCTATTCCATGTTGACCAACAACATGTTGCCAGAAAGGCTGTTTTTTTGTTTGTTTGTTTATTGTAACCTTGATTCTATAGATTTGGTTTTAATCAAGCTTGGATGGGGTTAGTGAACTGAACTCAGCTTTCCAAATGTATAGTTAAACACAGGAGATTGGGATAGTTAACATGGTTTTTCTGCCAGTAAATAAAACATTCTTTCAAATATTACATTTTTAATTTAAATTTGAAAGTGTGATAAAAAAAATGTTAATACAAGAGACAAAATGCATTTGTAAAGAACTGTAATTTTGTGTAACAACGTGAAAAAACTATGATGGAATCCACGCCACTGTCAAAAGCATAATCACAAACTGCATTGGAGGGGACCATAGCAATACATTTTACACTTTCCCCTTCCTTACATGTCTGTCCATCTCCTCCTCATATTTTCTTGTCACTGCTCAGTCATTCTTCAAATTAAATTACTCACGAAACCCCAAAGATTTTTCATCCAAAGTAGTTAAGCACATTCAAACATCAGTCATTTAAAAATAGTCTTTGCCCTTTAGAGTACCTCTCTGTCTTCTCTACTTTCCATCTGCCCCTTCACTCTTTGGTCTAGTGTCCATAATTTCACTTGTCTGCAGCGCCTACACTGTTTATCTCCCATCCTCTCTCCTTTTCTCCATGCCTTTTCATCTTATCACCACCCCACTTTTCCCTCTGGCTTCTTATCACACTCTGCCCCTCTCCTTTTCAGACAAGATGGAGGGAATTAAAAAAAAAAAAAAAAAACTGACCACGGTGGAAGAGGAGATAGTGGGAGGAAGAGTGACAGCAGCTTACGGGGAATTTATTGGGGGCTTTTCTTCCACTGTTTTTTTCCTAACAACTTCCTGTCTCTATGTGCTCATTTACATAATCGCACACATCATACCAATAGTGTCTGTGTTCACTCGTATACCAGAACAACAGCACAGTTGTGTTGCATTGTCACGAATTGATGCACATTGATCGTGGACTTAGGACATTTTCTACTGTATTCTAAAATTGAGGTACAGTTAAATATTTTTCTCTCAAGTGAAAAAGTAATCATTGTTTCTCAAACAGCCATCCTTGGACTTTGAGTTAAACTGAGAAGTCAAAGTGTTAGTTTGATGGATAAATCTAACATGTTATGAGTCTTTTGTAAGACACTTATAAGATGTCTGTTGCAGTATCCTGCATGTTCTGTTGAATCACTGAGTAACTATGTGTGCTATATTCAAATGATCATGTGTATTTGTCCCTTGTGTTACATTAGCAAGGTGTTCTCTTTCAGAGAGTCTTTTTATTTACAGTAGCGTCTTTACCACCGTTGCTCCAAGCAAAAAGAAAGAAAGAAAGAAATGTGCTACTTATACAGCCTTGCTGATCACTTTTCCATTTGTTTTAAAATCTGTAAATACTTTTCTGTCTGTGAGATCGTAACCATTCTATGAACTCATTGAAGGCCTCTCCTCCACTGAGAAACTTCATAACATTTGCTTAAACATAACTGTCTTCAAAACCTGAAGGTTCTATGCACCCTTTCTATGCACTCCATTCAAGCAACATTTATATAAATATTAATTTTGCTTTTACATTACTTTGATATATAAATATATATATATATATATATATATATATATATATATATATATATATTTTTTTTTTTTTTTTTTTTTTTTTTACAGGCCAGACCAGTTAATAAAATATGTGATTATGCCAATATATCCATTTTGTACATGCTATACCTTATCGTACATATTTATTTTTATTACATCCACACTTATTTCTTTTAATTACTCATAACTTATTTTATGGATTAGCTTTTGTTGATTTGTATTTACTCCTAGATTATTTGGGTTTTTATTGATATCTGGAGGGTATTTAATTTTATTAATTATATATTTAACTTTTAGATTTCTTTTAATAAAAAACAAGTGTTGCCATATTCGGCACAGTATTTTATCCACTGTATGGATTGATTAATGTCTCCGTTGTTTGCTAATATGAACATAACAAACCAGACAGGTAACACAGTGATTTCACGTCCACGATTTAGCCTGCTGTTTGACAAATAGGGTTATATTATGAATATTCTCCTAAACATGCATGTTGTCCAGGCAAATACCAAACACACGCTGACATATAAGTAGTAACACAAGCAGTGAACAGACATCAGCAAAACCTTTCTGCCACTTTAATTTTCTTCCTTTTGATTTGACTGATTTTCAGGAAGATTATGCAACAGCTTTGGTGCCACTAAAAGCAACACATGTTCCTCCTACGTTTACACTTCACAACAAAACAACTCTAAACATAACAACTTCAGCTTAATTATCAGATATATAATTTTAGCTCGTTTTGTACTGCATGCAAAAGAAGTAGTATCATGGATTATCCGCCCACAAGCAGGGTCTTTCCTTTTAATAGAGGCATTAGAAACTCAAGCTTTCATTTGGATATTCCATACATGGTAGCATAAAGTATGTGCTAGAGTATGTGCTTAGGGATTTGATGTATTCCTAAGCAGATTCTAACTTTTTCTTTTTTTTGCTTTTGATATTTACAATATTAATTCAAAGAACACATGGAGCCTCCTCCTCAAAAATTATCTGATTATGTCAAGCAATTTATTATAGACATAATAAATCTTTATAACTAATTTTAATTAGTCAATTACTTGACATATAGAAGTCAAGTAATTTACTTGACTTTAGTAATAAAACTCAATTCTTAAAATTAATTGACTTTTAACAAGTCAACTACTTATTAAAGACAAGTTATTAAGTCTTTAACTTGACTTAAAGTAAGTCAAGTTATGACTTGACTTATTAAAATAAGTCAAATAAGTAAGTGCATGCATATCTTTACAGGTTTGGTGTTCTTGTCTTCCAAAAAGGTAACAAATATTACAACACCATTTAAGCCCAAAAATTGGGTTGCTGCACAAACAATGAATCTCTGTATTGGGACATTTATGGCCCACAGAAATCTTCAGGGATGTGTGGGTGCATGGAAGTGTGGGGAATTGCTGATCCCTCTAAAATCTCACTTGCCTTAATTAAGCTAACTCCTGTAATGCTGAGCTAATGCGAGCAATGCACGTAATCCTTCCTCAATTAGGCAAAATGCTCCACAAATCGCTTCTTCTCCACTGAAGTACTTTTCACAGAGCACAACATCCGTTGCACATCATTACACATGTACACAATCACAGGCAAGGCCACACTCTTTCAAAAATATGAGCATCATTATGTTGTCTAACCAGAAAAATATGTTTGGTTAGCATGGGATCAGTCGGTGTGAAGATGGTATTGGTCTCTGTCCACAAGCTGAAACTTCAACAAACACAACGACCTGCATCTTTAAAGCCTAAACTGACATCAGCTACAACCAGATACTCTCATTTTTACATTTAATGGAGCAAAAATGGCTGCATGTTGTTTGTGAGTGCATAGTAGTTTGCAGTGTTTCTTATAGCAATGTTTCTTTCCATCAGCCCAATTTTGAAATCGAACAAGAGCACAAATTATTATTATTTTTATCACATTTAAAACTTCGTTGTCTCTGTAATTAATAAAAGATTAAATACATAAGAAAGAAGAAAAAATAACCTTGTTCAACTCTAAAGCATACACTCTTTGAAAGGCTTCTTTACAAACATGTAAAATGTTAAATAAAAGGAACAGAAGCCCTTGATCGACCAACTACAATTAAAAATAAATGGTTATAATACCACCACAAAAAAAGTCACACACTCTTAATATTTTAGACATGCAGTCCCTATCCAATGGAAGACACATACCTATTTGCTCAATTAAATTCAGGTGGCGTCTTTTTATTAGCCAGGCAGTGTTAATACTTTTTAATGTATTAGTGATGTTCTACTTTAATCAAACGCACCTAAGTTCAAGAAAATTGTCATTCATAATTAAGGAGAATAAGACATTAATGTGACTTAATGGCATTTAGTTCGATATCATGAAAACGTCACAAAATGTTTTTAGAGTAAAAAAAACTGATGCTTCAGTCACGGGCCTTGCAGTATGTCAAACCCCTATTAATAAAACCTTACTGTGTGATACAATATGACATTATCTTTCACTTGACCTCAAACGGTCAATTTTGCATAATGGTGACCCACATGAAAACATGAATAATTTATGTAAATTCACTAAAACTCCCTCAGTGGTGCATTCTTGGAGCAACCTTGCACATTGCTTCCACATCCTTGGAAACTACAACAATCAAATTGTACAAACAACGAGAAAACTTGACAAATTTTAAGGCCTAATTCTAGGCTCCAGTTTTCATCTCTTCTTCTCTCTTACTACTTGTCATATTGATCATCAACTCTAGTGATAGAACAGAGAGTGCTGGCAGTGCCATCTGTATTATATTATTCTCATCTTGTTTGATAGAAATAAATTTCACGCATGTTTTGTTGTTTTTGTATTTGAATAAGAAGCAAGATTTGCTTTCACCAAATCCCTGACATTTTCAAAATTTGTAACAGCTGTGAAACCCCCTGAATGAATGGTACTTTAAAACGAGAAAGATTATGATGTCTGAACAAACAAGCACATCAGTCATAAAAGCGATCAGCATGAGGGCTTGGCCAACTAAGCCATTTGTATTAAAGAGGAGCAGCTGTATTTTTAAACATGGGCAACAAAAAAAGACAGCAGTCCCCCTCATCCGTCATTTAATTTCAAGTCAAAGTAGTGTTTGAAAAATTGATTTTCACAGATCCGTCAATTTTTTTGTTTGTTTTAATTAGAAATCCAACATAACAAAAGAAACAAAAATGATGGTAAAAAAAATATGAAGCGATACTGTTTTTTTTCTTGACAGGAAAACAATGAGCAGAAAGTGAACCCTAAATATACAAAATAAATTGATGATGTACTTGGATCTGAGAGGATATGTGTGTGGAAAAAACACACATGGTAGTCCCTTTTATATGTGTATGTGTAAAGGAGCAATGTGTCAGCAAAGCAAAGCAGAGACTGTATGACTGAAAGGTGCCACAGAAAAATGACCCATCCAGTTCCTACATAGAGGCAGGGAGGTCTGACCACCATCTTGTTTGCCAATTTATACAGGAAACAAATGGATGGCTATGCATGGTTTCACATTAAGTTTAAATTTCATTCAATAAGGCAAAATTGTTCTGTAAATCTAAAAGGCGTTGTATGAAAACGTAATTGTGTCTTCTTATTAAATTATAAATTAAGTGTGATGAGAAAGATGAATTCATTTTAGTAGCCACACCTGAGCTTGATAACGGCCAGAATGACAATACTAGAATAGTATATATTATGTTATACTAGAAAACATAATATTTTTTCTCAACATGAAAACGGCTAACTCATCTCAAATACCGAGACAGACCACGCCCAAATTTAGACATCTATCAGTCTGGAAGGATAATGAAGCCGTTTCTACTTTGCAAGCCCACAAACACGATCCATGTGCAAAGCACCATCTCAATCAAGAAAACACAAAATACTTCATGTGCTTCAGTTAAGGTCAGGGTTCATGATTCATGATTCAGTTTGTTAAGAAAGAGACCCGGTTAAAATGACATCCACAAAGCTAAGGTCTACCACTGACCGAAAATAACAAAAAGGGCTTTCTCACACGTCTCAAAAAGCAATCTTAAAGATGGTTGTGAAAATATTCTGAAGACTAGCACGATAAAATGTAACATTTTCTGGATTAAAATGATACAGCATTCCAGAAAATGAAAAGCATACCAACAGACAAACATAGAGGTGATAAAGAGATGATCTCAGTCTTCTTTGCTGCTTTAGGAGCTGGACAACTTGCCGTAATTGAGTTGTGATGAAACTGTTCTCTAGCAGAAAATCCTGAATGAGACTGTCCATGGAGAAATAAAGGTTTTTGAGTAGATTTTCCAAAGTCCATTCTGATTGAGATGCAGTAAAATGACCTTAAACAGGCTCTTCATCCACACAAACATGTGATAATGCTAAATTAAAACAGATGACACGTTTGACCAGCTGTTAGGTTTAGAGAAAGTTACATTTCTACACAGGCTTCAGGTAAATTTACAGAGCTTAACAAAGTCCATCGTAATTTTGAAAACTGCGTTTTGTATTTAGTCAAGTCATTTGATGTTCGACATTGAAATTTGTTTGATGATTTCAAACAATTAGGCATAGCAAAATGCAAAAAATTGAGGAATTTGATAAAGGTGTAAACAATTTCACAACACTACAAACGGACGTAGAAAACCGCAAAATGTTTCAATGGGGTTTAACTCAAGTGCGAATTTTTGCATCACATGCCATCTTAGGCCATTAAGATGAGTGAGTGTGCAAATACTCACTTCATTAGAAAGAGGAGGGATAGGAGAAGAGGTATCCTGCAGTAGTTCATAGAATTTCATTACAAGCCATTTAAAAGCACAAAGTAGGCCCCACACTGCGGAACAAAGAGAAATGGACTGTTCCTAACACTAGCTAGGGACGCTATGCTCCATATTCGTTTTTTATAAATTTATGCTTCCTGTTCTCTTCTCTGTCTGTCCCTGGAAAGAGTGATAAGGACATAGATTTCTTAATCTGTTTTATGCACAAGAGCTGCGGCTACAGTACACTGCTGAGCAGCACAAACGACTCCTACTTTCCCCAAACTTGCAGTATTTTTTTCCAGACAGAGAAGAGAACCAGAATCTCAAGGGAGCCAAAACTCACAAGGCAAACAATACGGCTGCAGAGCTTTATTGCGCACATGGTAGCAGAGGTAGCACAGGGCTGAGAGAATCACCCCGTTCCCCTCTTTTTCACTCTTCTGCTTTCAGCGCCCATTTCTTTTCTCTCTTCCATCTCTCTCTCTCTTTCTCTCTCTGTCGCACTCTCTTTCAGCATATTGGGTCAGTTGAGCTCCTGTACTGCAGTGTAAAAGATTTTTTTTCATAATTTCAGGACATAGTAAAACTGCTTCTATAGGGGTGATCCTATGCCTTTAACTTCTTCTTATGTGTAACATACAATAAAGCTTTCACATGGTGATAAAAAATAAAAAGAAAGTACAGTTTACCAAAATCTTCTATTTTAAAACAGTGCCTTGCAAACATATTCACAGCCTCTGTTGTACAAAACAGTGGTTGGTTTTGTACAACCACTGTAGAAAACAAAGGTTCGATTGTCTTAACATGCCCTGTCCTTCATTAAATGAACTGAAATAACCCTTTTTGAACTTTGAACTTGAACTGAACTTTTTGACACTTTGTCACGTTACTTCTGGAAAACATCTGGATATATCAATGGAATTCATGTGACGATAAATAGAAAAATTCAGCACAAATAGTACATAACTGTGAAATGGAAAAGAAATTACACATTTTTATTATTATTTATGGTTTTTACAAATAAAAATTTGAAAAGTTCTGCATATCTTCAGGCCTCTTTGCTACAATGCCTTGAAATACATTCCGTTGCAACCACTTGCCTTTAGAAGTTACCTAATTAGTAAATCCAATTCATTTGTGTTTGATTTACTCATCTTCAAGATAAGATAAGCTTTCTTTACTGTGAAAGCTCAGAGGTTTGTAAAAGAAACAGCATCTTGAAGACAAAAGACGACAGTAGGCAGGTCAAGAAAGAAGCTAGTAAGAAGTTTAAAGGAGTTTCAGGTTATGTTTTCCCATGCTTTGCACATCTCGAAGAGGATGGTTCAGTCATGAATCAAGTAGAAGTAAAGGGCAGCTCCCAATCTAACAGTCCTGGTAACAAGAACATTATGAATAGAGGCAACACAGAGCCCTAAAGTAACTCAGAAGGAGTTGCAGGGACCCATAACTTTGGAAAACTATCATGCAAAAAGTAAATTAAAAAAATATGATCTTCTTACAAGAGGAAAACCATTGTTGAACAAAAGCCATAAAAAGCTGCATTTGTAGAGGGCACAAACATTGTAGAAGCAGGTGCTCTCATCAGGTTATACCAGAATGGTACTAAGATCTTTGTAACACACAATGTGGCAGATAACTAACATTGCACATCCTTCAGGACACCCTATTTCCTGTAACAGATGGCAATGGCAGCATCATACAGTAATGATATTGTTTTCTCTACAGGGGACAGGATAACTGATCAAATCTGATGGAGCTGATGGAGCTACATAACAAGCAACAGAACTACATAAGCCATCAGCATAAGCACATTAGCTGGTAGATAAAAATACAAGCAAACAAAGATTCTCTGGATCACCCAATACTAATTATGGCATACTACTACTCTACCTTTTTATATGTAGCATTTGCATCACACTGAACCTCAGCACAATGGTCAAAGGCAGCTTGACTTTTTTTTAACCAAACTAAAGATAATGTTGCATTTCACTACAATAAAGGAAATGTATACCACATGCACAAAATGCTACCAATTGTCTCTTTGTCTCTTTTGTCTTTTCATTACACTCACATTTTTAGATGACTAAACATATGTTCATTTTCTTTATAAGGCACTGTTTTCAGAATCTCCTTCTGTTGACTCAACGTTCTGTCACACCTTCCTAAGCTGTTGGTCTTTGCTTGCCCAAATTATCAGTACTGCTTTTAGAAAACAGAATCCCTCTTGTTATTCCTCTCCATTCAGAATGGGCTGCAATTCCAAATCAAAGTCTAAACCAATTTTCACTCAAATAACCACAAAACAAATCAGCAAACAATCTATGCAGCAGATGACAACGTCATACAGTCAGTGACATGCACATAAATGCATACAGATCCACACTGACAGCACGTTTCCTCCAATGTGCAGTGCAGACAAATACTACCCAAACAACCAGAGGCCACAACACATCATAAGGTAAGTAAAAAAAAAGGTAAGTAGAGAGAAGGAGAAAACATCACACCACACCAAGTTTGAAAAAAGATCCCACTTTTAGATTGCCCCATTATTAATTTTACTCCAAATATTACCCAGCAGTTACAGACAATTAACGGCTGTCCTGACTTCAGAGTTGTCACAGGAGCCTGCTGACACTCTTCTAATAGGATTATGGTATCTCATATCTCCTGAAGAATTAACAGCAGCAGTATCATGGCAATGTCATGCCGCACGGCAGATATAGAAATAAACATCAAGACAGCTGTGTTAATAAGCGTGCATTGCTGACATAAAAATCCTCTACAAAATAATTAAATGAAAAAATGACGGCAAGTAAAGGGAGCATCCACAGTTAAATAGCTGAGTGCTATTTCAGCTTGTATAGGCATTGTCGTTATAAAGCTAAAATATCCTCATAGGATATCAAGCATGTGACATGTATTCCATAAATGCTTTCACTTGAATAACATCCACATGGAAAATTGTATGTATGCTTTTGCTAAAGAAACTGCTATAGAAAAATGTAGGGTCAAATAGAATCTCAAGAAATTAACGTCAAATTTATCAAGTGAAAAATAACTTGAATTCCACCACATCTGTACACTTTGGACTCGTGGTCCAGAGTAAAATTACCAGTTTCACAAATAGCTTATTTTTTAAAACTCAGGACATGACGGGAAGTGTTTTGACTCATGGATTTATATCATAGAACTATCTTATTCTCAAAAGAAATATTAGCAACCTTCACAGCCAAGTGGCCAACAGATGTTCAAGCAGAATAACACATGAAAAAGTCCTGGAGGAAAGTGCCATGCTCAACTGTGACATCATACATTGATTGAACAATGGGGAAAGTAAAAAGGTAATAAAATCATTAACGATTGCAATGTTTTTATTTATCTGTTTAATTTTAGAGAGGGTTGGAGGTTGTAAGGGTTTAGGTTAACAGAGTAATACATCATGCTTTTAATCAAACTGAGTGCACACTAAAACTGTTTATGGTATAATCTGACCTTGTATTCGTGGGAACTAAGGCTTTGTGTGTTTTCTGTGTGCAAATGTGTGTAAGTGCAGAAAAAGAAGAAGATAAATTAGGTGGAGCAGATTATCACATATCAGCACTGTAACATCCTCTAAAAGCAATGAAGACAAAGGAGGCTTGACATTATACAGCCACACTTCTGAAGAATTTATATGAATGTGTCATTTGTTTGTCTCATCAGCAACACTTGCCAAAAATAAATGAACAATGAAGGCAACATGAGATAAAATGTTCAATTTAATGCAAGCTTGTAGACTGAATCACTGATAACCGATACTGGAGATGATTCATCAACAATACCTCAACATGTTTTAGAAAAGAAAATTTGGTTTGCTACATTTTAGTTTGTGTTATGTTGACATATATTAGGCAATATAACACTATATTCCAGCTAAGCATCACTTACTTAATTCATTGAAATCAAAGCAAAGGGATTAAACAAAATCTGAATCAGTCTCCCAATTTACACACAGTGAAGGTGTCTGTATACCTTAGTGTAAAATACCTGTTATGTTTTTGTGATCCAAAACAACTGAGACCCAGATCAATCGTTTGAGAACATTTTAAAGCTTGCATGTATCCTATTTCACATGCAACTCAAATGAAAGTGTGGGCAACCTCTCATATGGGGGGGGATCTGGCTGGCCACCCTGTACAATCTCATCTTAAATAGGTATCAGTACCCACCTGTCCCCATTTAGAGTGCCTCTTATAACCATGGCATAAATTCAGTCATCCCAGTAAGCTTTTCCCGACATTTTCTGTGCTCCATCTCAGAGCAAGCACAATAATCTGCAGAGTTTCAAAGGCATCAGAAACTCTTTGTCAAAAGGTGCCAATTAGGGGACGTGCACAAAATACTTCATAAGGCATTATATATGCTTCACATCAGATGTAGAAAACATCGCCCAACATTGTCATTATCAAGAACAAGATTTTCCTTCAAAGGTGATGATATTACAATGAAAACTGGTCAGAGAGGCTGCCAAAAGGAGTTGCATTAACTTCTGACAAATACTGATAGTAATCTTCATTTATCTGGGCCTGGGGTACAATGGAAAGATAGAAAAAAACTTAAGCATCTTCATGTAAAGAAAAGCCTTCTAGCCTAATTTGTTAAAAATACATGAGAAAATGTATTACGATCTTATCAAACCAGTGTTGAGCTTTAGAATCATAATCCCAAAGTGTTTGTTTGGGGCTAAAACAACATTACACATCACCAAAAGAACATGATACATAAGCTGAAGCACGGTGGTGTCAATATCACACTGAAGCCGGATATGGGGACTTAATTAATGTGGAGGATACCATGAACATCCCCAACTAACATGTGCTAAAAACTGAATTCAGCTTTTAGCACACCAACTCACAGTGCATTTCAAAATCCACAAAATAATGACTTCTCCAGAAACAAATAACTTTTTTTCACAAAATTGTCTACCAACACCTTAGACCTCATTTACCATCAATGGTTTTGTTACAGTAGGCTGAACAGAAGAGATACCTTCACAGTCAAACAAGTCTAGAGCATTGCAATGATCGACCAAATGTTTCCAAATAAACATTTGTTATGGATATTCATTCTCACTAAAATAAACAGAGTTCTGTAATAATGTCAGATTGTATAGGTTAGAAGTCACATTAAGGATGGAAAAAAATTCTCAAAGAATTTGTATTGGTCTCAGTGGTTTCATCACCAAACACCAGCATTTTAACATGGATGTTTAAACGTCTTAGATTTTAAACATCTAAAAATCTGTACTAAACGTCTTAGTACAGTGTGAAGTAGTTTGACAGGACTACTTCACATCTCTCCCCCAAAAATGTTACTATAAGAAACAAAAAAAGAGTCTATTGGTTGAAAATATTGACTGCTATAGCAAATGAATTTATAGTTGACACAACCCTCAGCCTTTGTTTAAAATTCCCTTTTCATTGTTTGTAGAATGGAGGAGGCTAAGAAAGGAGCCTCTGGTATACAATTAAAAATCACATAAAATTATGATTGCTGAAAGTAAATTACATATTCAATTCATAGTGTAGATTTAATAAGCTAATAAGATAATATCTTCATGATGTAGTCACATGTGCACATGTGTGGATACGCGTGGGTGTGTGTGTGTGTGTGTGTGTGTGTGTGTATCTGTCAGCCAAACCCAATCTAGCTTATATAATGACAACATTTCTGCAATGGCAGAACATTTATCGCCCTCCAGTGGAGTGAAAGCACATAGTCAACTTGATGAGAGAGCAAAATAATGAAATGTATAAATTACAAAAGTATTTTCCAATTATGATATCACTCACCCGTTTTTACTTGCATACATCAGTGATACATGTTCAGAAAGCAACAGCTGTAGCATTCCTCACTGATTTGCCTTTTACATTTTAAGATATCTTCTTCAAGAGGCAGCAGCATTTACTTTACTTTTTCTGGGTCGGGTTTGGGTTATAGGTTAAATTTGGCTAAACCCTGCAATGTACTGGACAGAATAAAGTCAAACTTAGCATTAAAAATATGAAAATGAGTCCCTCTGTTAAAAAATAATAAAAAATTAAGAACCTGTATTTATGCTTTCCATGTAGTTTAGATACAGTGGTTGAAAATCCCATTATATGAATACTAACAAGTTTGTATTATCATACCTTGCACTGCTTCTTGGTCTAGCATGCTTTTTGAGTCTAGTAACAGCTAATGGCTGACCACATCCTACACCAGATACACACCCTGTTATTCCACTCCACACATGTTCCACTGGAATTGGTATCGACACCTTCATCAATTAGATTAAAGAGTTTGATTTTATTAAGAAGGCTATACCAGACGCATAATCACTATACATTGATTTAACATTATCTTTACAATAAAATTCTTCACTGAAATTACAGAATAAATATATGCACATTTTTTCTTCAAATCTTTGTGAAAGAGAAAACATTAAAAGTGCTTACTACAAAGCTGTTAGTGGATTGCAATGGGAACTCCAGAAGCAATGAGAAGGGAAGAGGGAGTGGGGCCATAACAAAGAGTGTGGAAATATTCAGAAAACCCTTCAGTATGGTCTCATAATAATATTCACAAATGTTTTACCATCCCTGTATTGGCGCTTCCTTTTCTTTACAAGAAGCACCCTGATATAGACATAAGTCTTCATTTATAGTAATAACCATATTAATAAGATATAAAAAATTAAATAGAACACTGAACCATAGATGTGTTGCGGTATCTCTGTTCATACAGTGACGTGATAGTTCTGAGTAAATCCTCTCACTTCCTGCACTGAAGCGAGTGCATGCAGCAAACTGCAGTTCAGTTTGAATATAAGTTTTTTTTTTTTTTTTTTTTAAACTCTTTTGATAATGTCCTACAAAGAAAAAAAATGTGCACAGATTCCAGGTGTTTGTACATCCTAGTTGAGTAATAAGAGAGGGAAAAAAGAAAGGAAAAAAAATAGTAAGGGAGACGTCCAGCTCCCGTTCGTCCTCATGGTAACTAGTAGCACATCATGTTAGCTCCATACAAATGGATTTTAGTGACAGATGTAACATGGTTCATGTGTTTTATTTCCCAGAGCCCCATTTTTTTTCTCCTTTGCTTTCTTCAGGGCATATAGAGATATTTATATATTATAAAAATAACGGTTGACGTTGCTGGCTACTCTGAAAAAAAGGCACTTAATTGAAACATCTGAGAATGATCTCTCCTCGAAGGTGATTTTAAGTGGGAGTGGGGGCATTGTGACTGTATAATTATACATATTTATTTTAATTCATGCTGTTTTATCAAATTTTGTTTTAAGATTGGTCTAAATAATTTTGTCTGTAAGGTGGCATAGTGAAAATGACAAAATCAGGTTGGTTTTTTTGTTGTTCTTTTCTACCGGGCTATAAAGTTATTAAAAACGGTAGGATTTTTCCAAGACTTCGAGGTAATCTGGCTTGGTTTGAAGTTTGGCCCTTAACTCGAGGTAATCACTTTGGGAGGGATCAGGGTAGCAGCCTTTCCCAGCTGTGAAAAGCAACGTCTCCTTCAGCCGTGCATCCTGCTGTAAATCTGGGTACTGCATGCCTGGTGGATGTGCATGTGCAACATGCATGTCCTTTAATTTGGGGACTGTCCCATACAAACAGTCTACAAAGCCCACTGTTGGCGTGGGCCTCTGACTGTCAATCACTGTGGGGCAGAGCCCTCCATTCTCGTGAAATCCTGAAATGTCCGCTGTGGTGTGGTTGACTGTAACAATAGTGTTTAGCTGAGAGTTGGAGACCGCCAAGGTCCACTCTCTCTCTTTCTCCAACAAGGTTCTATAGTTACTGTTGCTACTGCTGCCATTGTCTTTCTTTTCTGCAAACTGTGCCATCTCCTCCTCAGCAATCTCTCCTTCTCTTGGTTTATAGATAGGGTTGTTACACATTTGAGTCACAGGGTGCGGGATGTAATCATAAACGTGGCCATGTCCATGTGTGTGAGTAGTGTGCGAATGTGTGTGCAAACTGGGTGTTGGTTTCTCCGGTGTGCCAGGGTTGCCGGCACAGCTTTGCCTTGGCGGATCCTCAAAAATCCTGCATTGCATCTGGATCCCAGTCAAGTCCACCTCAGAACGTTTCCGGAAAGGTAGCTTCTTTCTGCGACGGAGGACAAAGGCAAACAGCCCAGCAGTAACAAACACAGCTGAAATGAAGAGGATGAGCAGACTGAGGATGAGAACCGACAGTGGAACAGCCCCTCTCCTACTTGATTCCCCTATTTCAGAGCTCCCTGTGGTGAGGTCATCCCCACCAGGCAGAGCTGGAGAGGGACCTGAAGAATACTTCAGCTCAGGACAGATGACCTCAACCTCAAGCGAACGCAGGTCCTTTCCAAAAGCATACTCTGGTGTGTTGCAGGTGACTTCCCCCACCACAATGACAGAGGATAGCTTTTCCAGCCATTGTTTGAGAGGGATAATATCACATGAGCAATCCCAGGGATTCTGATGGAGATCGATCTGGACGATGGAAGTCAGATGCTCCAGGACACCATGAACTGGCAGGGAAACAAAGTGATTTCTGCGAAGATTAAGACGCGCAAGGTTGGTGCCAGCAAAGGCATCATTGGGTAATGACCTCAACAGGTTATTATTGAGGAAAACCAATTGCAGATTGGGCATTAGGGAGAAAGAATGAGACTGGATCTCACGGATGACATTGTATTCAAAGTAAAGATAGCTCAACATCTGAAGTCCACGAAACATACCAGGAGAGAGCCGCTCAATGTCATTACCATTCAAATATAAACTTTTTAAGTTTGGCAAGTTGATAAACGCACCCTCCTGGACATAGGATATCTGGTTGTTCCCTAAATGTAGTAAATCCAAACTTGAGAAGTTCCAGAAATCTGAACGATAAATCTTCTGTATCAGGTTCCCACTAAGATACAATTTCTTGGCATTAAGGGGTCGAGGCAGAAGCTCTGAAATGTTGTGAAAGCCTTTGTCTTTACAGTTTACTGTTAACCCAAGGTCATTGATGTGAAGGTTACAAATACAATTAGCTGGACAGATTATTGGAATGGGTGGTCTTGTTTGGTAGCCAGCAATGGGGGGCTGGTTGAGGCCTGGGTAAATGCTACGAGGAGTTGGTGGATTCTTTGTGGGCCGTCTGGTAGGCTTCTTGGTAGGCTTCGCAGGTCTGTCCTTGTACTCCACAGAAGAAGCTGTGTTGTGAAAGGGCGAGAGCATGGAGGAAGGTTTAGTAGGCCAAGTGTTCTCATTGCTGAATGGCACCCGAGGAATTCCCAGCTTGGCCTCAATCTCTGCATTGGTGAGAAGAGGACAGAGCTCACTGCGTTTAATTTCCCGCAGGTCTTTTCCGTGTAGGTGGAATGGGGTCTCACATGTGATCTCTCCCACCAAAGCTGTGTAAGGGATTCTCTCTAGCCATGTTTTTAACTGGACAATCTCACACACACAGTTCCAAGGGTTTTCCTCAAGCTGGATTTCCATCAAGCTCCGCCCAACATACTCCAGTGTGCCTTTATACTGCAATGTCTTTAGTCTGTTACCTCTCAAGTCCAAATGTGTTAGGGATACAGACCGAAAAAGGTAATTCGGCAGCATGGGTATGAGATTGTCATTTAATATAAGTACTCTTAATTTGTGAAGGTGCCTGAATGCACCACTTTCAATCCTTTTAATAACATTGTAATCTGCTTGGAGATATTCTAGACTCTCCAACCCCAGAAATGTGTCGTTTCGGAAAACTTCTAGTTTGTTTTCATGGAGAAACAGTCGTTTAAGTATTCCCAAGCCATTGAACGCCCCAGCATGTATATCTTGCAAGGCGTTATTACCCAGATTGATGGATATAGCATTGTTAAGATGGAGGAAGCTGTTGAAGTAGAGCTTCCTCATTAAGTTCCTCTGCAGGTTGAGCTTGAAGGGTCGGCTCCAAATTTGAGAGATCTGGCTGACATTTGTAAATCCTTTACTGTCACAATGGACATGGAAGATGCCTTCCTTGACCTCGCAGTCGCACGGTTCAAAGCAGGGCTCGTCGATCTCCTCCGAGTCCTCCAGCAGTGGGATTGGTGTGGTCCATCCTAAGGCTATGGTGCTCAGCAAGGTAACCCACAGCATCCTCGCTGACACCACGGCGATGAAGTTTCAGCTCCAGGGACAGAGCCACTTCACAGCACTGCAACAGAGAATTCCAGGGTAGATGAGATCGCAAAAAAAGGGAAGGCTTATGGTTAATGCTCTCACATACACACACACACACACACTTTACATGCACACGCACACACATGTACATATGCACACAGAAACCAAGAGAAGTTGGAGATGACAAAGACAGAAAAGGAAAAGGAAGATACAGAAAAGAGTGCATTAGTTTCAGTAGAATGGACAGCAGCTTTGAAATGAATACCTATGAATAATAGAAAGACACTGGACACCACTTTAGACTCGGCAATATTGCTGTCTTTTTAAAAACAAAATATAAAGCCCTATACTCTTAAATAGATAATATGATACCAGAGAGCACAAACGGCTCTCTGCAGTCAGACACTACACTTCACTATGTAGCCTGAAATGCCATTTATTATACAGCAGATGTGCTGGTAAGGTCGCAATAAATCACAGCAGAGATGCTTATCGCTATGAATAAACGAAGGCAACAGCGGATAAGAAAGAGTACCGCCAAGGAGACTCTGTCCCTTGCTTTATTTAATGCATAACAAGAATCTCCAATCCACGAACAATCAAAGTTTAAACCATGGAACAAAATAGTACAACAGAATTGTCTTTTGTGCTAAGCCCAGTCTGAACATATCTCTGTTACTAATTCAAAGCTGATACAAAAGCATGTTTTAGCATTGCGTGTAAAAATCCCTGATTTATGCAACAGAAAAATTAATTCATTACTACTGAATGAACAAGTATTGCATTTGGTATTGTAATGTATTTTCAAAAGATTAGGGGACCCAGTAGTTTGCCTCTTGTGTTTTACCTCCAGTTAAATCTATGATATGCAAGAGGACACATTTTACTACAAAATGTTTTACTTTTTTTTTTTCCCTGATCCAAATTTAATAAAACCTGATAAATTACATTTTATTAGTCAAACCAACTCTTTTTAAGATAATGGGAACAATTTCAGACGTAAAAAGAGCAAAGGGCTATTCTGACGCTTCGAAAAGAACAGCTGTGGGGCAGCTGTGAGGCAAAAAGAAAACTAATAGCAGTTGTGATTGTGAGAATGGTGAAAAGTGTCAATTTCATCTCAGAAAATTGTTTTCGTCTCATGGGGACAAAAAAAAAAAAAAAAAAAAAAAAGATGTGTCTGCCAGACACTTGTGTTATTGTCCCTCTATCAGCCTTTATTTTTTTCTCTCTCCCCCACACACACACTCCTGCACACACGCAAAGCTTGGAAAATCGTTGCCATTATTGCAAACTCATGTATCCACTGCGCTGTTCAGCTCAAAAAACAAAGGAGCGCATATGGCCCAGGCAAAAGCGCTGGCCGTGGTGCTGAATGCAAAATCCCGGCAATTGAAATGAAAAAAACCCAGGAATCCCTCAAAAAAAAAAAAATACGAGAGATAAAATAAAAATATATTTAAAAAAAAAAAAAAAAAAAAAAAAAAATATCTTTATACGATGTTCGTTTCATGTTATCTCTCCGTACCAAGAGTAATCCAGCAGGATTTGATTCCGCCTCTGTTTTATAGAGATCAAAAAGCCAGATGCGATGTCAAAAAAAAAAAAAAAAAAGTAACAAAACATTTCAGGACACTGAGCAAATTTGGCACCATCATAACTCCAGTCGAGGTGCATCAGTTCTAGTGGTAGATACGTACTTAGTTTAGCGGGATTCCAACTTCACATATCCTCCTCCTGCGGTGATGGGTCCCGTCGTTGCCCGGTGCGTCCCGCGTCTCACGGTCCGTTGCCGGGCTGCGAGGGAGGGGGAAGAGAACGAGAAAACGAAGGGGGTGACTGAGTCGCCTGAACGGGGAAAACACAAAGGAGGACATGGACAGAGACAGCGGGGCATTGAGGAGGGAGAGAGGAGGCGGAGATGCGCATAAGAATGAGCCCCGGATGATTTTTTTTTTTTTTAAAAAGGAGAAGAAGAAGAAGAAGTAGTAGTGTTGCGTGTCATGAATTGGCAAATTTCAACCAGCTTCCATTAAAAGATATAAACCTTTCAACGGACATCATCGCGCTGAGTTAGTGTGGGAAAAAGAAAAAAAAAATTGCTGAACAAGTTCCGGTCTACAAGGAACGGTCTCTGATTTGGTGCCAACCCAAGGCACCCCCCACACCCACCCACCCACCCTCACTCAATAAAAAAAAAAAAAGAAGAAGAAGGGAAGACAGTAGAGCGCGTGTTGGAATACATGCCAAGCATAATGCAGGCTTTCGTCGTGACATTGGCCGTAAAATTGGGGACTAAAGCAAAGAACAAAACGGGTATTGATTAGTAGGATGGATTCCTGCTCTCAGTTATCCTCGCTCGCTGTCGCCCTGTTTGAAGTCCGTGGCTATGCAGACATCAATAGAAGCACAGAAACACACACACACCCACACACCCCCACACACCTCCACACACACATACACACACACACTCTCTCGCTCACAAATATCGGGTAAATACTTTCCATGATCCATACGAAATAGTCTATAACTGCTCACCTTAGTTTTGTTGAGCAATTGGAAAGCATCGGGAAAAAAAAATCACTAGTTTGAATCTGGTAAATCTCTCGTTCTCCCCTTCTCTTCCTCTTCTTCTTCTCTCTCGTTCTCACTCTCTCTCTCCCCCCCTCTCTCTCTCTCTTTTCCTCTCCCCCTTTCCCTCACCCTCTCTTAGTGGCTGAACCGAAAGAGAGGAGAGAAAAGAAATGAAGACGTGATAAGAATGCGATCTCTCGCCCTATCTCTCTTGCTCTCCAGTGATACCGACTCTCTCTCTCCTCTCTTTTTTTTTTTCCTAAGCAGTTTGTTTAAAATGCAAGTCCTCCACTTCTGCCCATCCTCTTCCTTTTCCACCACCACCTCCTTCTCTTCCACCTCCTCCTCCTCCTCCAGCACCACCTCCTCCCCCTGAGCCGCCTCTCGGGCGAGCGTTCAACAACCGGGTGAGAGTGTTCTCCTGGCGGCTTCGGGAGCGCGTCTCCGTCAGCGCAGCGGCGGCGGTACGGGCGTGTGGATCATATCGGCCTCGACGTGGTTTTTTTCCTCCCCCCCCCTCGTCGTGCGTCAGAGAAAGTGGCGGACCGAGCTGGGGAGAGGTTCTGCGAAGAGATGGGAGAAGCAGAGAGGGGAGAGAGGGAGAGAGAGAGAGATCTCTGGCAGTGAGAGAAAGACGGAGGAAGGGAGGGAGTGGAGGGGGGAGCAACACGAGTGAAGGGGGACTGCTGCTCTATAGTTCTGGATGCTGTCGAGAGGAGGGAAGGAAGTGAAGTGAAGGGAGGAGAGTGAGAGAAGCGCTCTGGCTGCGACGGCGGGAGCGCGAGTCAGTGAGAAATAAATAAGACCTGTGGATCCCAGACTGGACGCAGGACGCATCCTGCTTTCTTTTGTGTCTCTCTGCATAATCATTTTAAATACTTGTTTCATTGGAATGAAAAATCCCGATTTTTTTTATTGGTATCTCTCTCTCTCTCTCTTTCTCTCTCTCTCTCTCTCCTCCTTTACTTTTTTTTCTCCTCAGGACACAACCACATTTGGGGAGAGGTAGTCGCAACCTGTCACCCTTGCTGAGAAGACAAAAAAGGTGGCCGCGAATATCTACAACCAGCAGGGCAGGGGCTGCAAAATCACGGAGCATTTCTTCCTCTTCTATTCTATCTGGGTGTGTTGCCCGGTCTCGCCTCTAGCGGGCGACACAAGCCCACTTTGTGAGCAGGAACATCCTTCTACTTTTTTTTTTTTTTTTGCAGCTTAACAGAGGAGGGTGATTGCAGCGGAGAATTGTAATCTTCTTACAGGATCTCTGGTTGATACTTTTGGTTGTGTATCTGTACCACATACACAACCGGAGTTTAGACTTGCATACTTAACACTAAGATTGCTGTAATTTGGCCTATAGGCTATACTGACCATCAAACGTTAATGACTTCAAAAATTACTTTTGGAGTGACTCCTCTAGTTTGTTCTTTTTGTTAAAAGGAAAAAAAGAAAAAAAAAACGGGTTGTTAATATTAAACTTTTTTCCTGACAATCACATCTAGTATTTTCTGGTTTGACTTTAGTATTAGCCCTCTTACTAAACAAGTTCAAACTGTAGCACATCCTGAACCTTTTCCACGTTTTGTTACATTCACAGTGATTGTGAACCGTTGATTTAACTGGATTTTGAAAGTCAAACACACGTCTATAAAAGGTCCCGCAGTTAATAATACAAAAAAAGATATATATAAAAATCTACTGCTTTGAAGATCTCAGTGAGCTCAGTGGCTTCTAGGATTCATAAATCGAATAAGTTTGGAATCACCTGGACTCTACCTAGATCTGGCTGGACGTCAAAACTGAGCGATCGGGAGGTGACCAAAACCATGAGGGTCACTTCGCCAGAAATCCAGCGTTCCTCTGAGAGAATCTTCCAAAAGGACAACCATTCCTTCAGCAAACCACCAGTAAGGCTTGTATGGTGCCCAGATGAAAGCCTGACATGGCAGCCTCCCAGATATTTGTCAAAGGGCACCTGGAGGACTCTCAGACCACAGGAAGCAACATTCTCCAGTCTGATGACACAAAGATTTAACTCTTTAGTAAATGCCAGGTGTCATGTTTGGAGGAAACCAGGCATGGCTCATCAACAGGCCAATGTTATCTCTAGAGTAAAGTGGAATGGTGGTAGCACAGACACTACAAAACCTCGCAGACATCGACTAATAATGGGGCTGTAAATAACCCTCTTGCCTTCTAAGAAATAATAAAAATAGAGACGCATTGTATTAAATCTTCCATGCTACCTCAATTCTTTCAGAAAACACAGACAAATGTCTTTTTGTAAATATTGATTTAAATTCTACTCCAAAAAAATTGCAACTTCTTACAATAATGGTTAAATTCTAGCAAGTTGTTTCATTTGTGTAGCCTTCGAACCTGTTGTTCGAAGGCTCGTACAAAGATTTGTTTGATAGTTAGACAGAAACCGTCAACTCTACACTTTTCTACTAGAGTTTTCCTGTTAAATGTATTAAATACTTCTTAAATTAATCTGCTGAGATATAAGGCAAGCAAGCAAATATCCCATTTGTAATCCCTGCTGAGATTTGTCATTTTACGCGTCATGGTGGATTAAATGATTGAGCTCTGGAGACATTATCATGTGGAGGGTATATAGGACAAAAATTAATGTTCTCGGGGTTTTGCAACCTGAAACATCATTGCATAGACCTCTGAGGGTCTAATATGTTCAAAAGTCTTTTTCTGGTAATACACAGCTTGTAACCTTGACTTTTCATAACTCAGAGAATCTCACTAAACACATACAATGACCAACATGACCCTCAAATTAAAAAAAAAAAAAAAAGATAGATCAGTGGAAATATAGTATGGGACCATGAATGATTTGTAAAAGGATTGAAAATAATTTTCATTTTGGTTGGACAATGGAATCAGCTCCTTTCCTACAATATGCTACTTCAGGAAAAAAATGTATAGGACTTAGTCAATAAGTACTTGAAGGCACACATCCACGGCCTGCATGCCCACTCAACAGGCAATCCAGTGCAGAAAGGTCAGAGGAGTGTTTGGGAGCAGCTTGTGGTCTGTAAAACTGCCATTCCTCCTCATGAAAAGCCATCATTCACTCCGTCAGTCTGTCAGCTACTGTCTCACTGGGTGACATAAGGCCACGCCAAACCCTTCATTCAGTCACAGGACATAGGCTGCAAAGACTTTGTGCTTTAGTGCTGTTTGAAACTGACAAAGTACAAATCAGGACTAATGAGTTTGTCAGCCAGAATGTACAGTGGACATTGATGTCACTGTGCTTGACAAATATCACACAACCGGCCAATTCTCCTATGTTAAAAGAAAAAAAAAAAGTGGAGGAGGAAACTGAAAGTACATAAGTGGGGGGGGGGGAATAAAATGTATTCACCATAAGCTGTCAATAAAGGAAAGAATATTTTGACCAGTCTTGGAGCAGGTGAACTAGAATAATTGTGCAAACATATTAATATCCTTTTAACTTATTCACATTAAATGTTACAACAGTATTGGGGTTTTGCATGATGAATCACAGACCGTTAGTGTCATTTTGATTGAAAAGAATGCACAGCTTTTATTTTTGTTTACAAATATGGCGTTAATATATATTCAGCGCCTTTTATTTTGACACCCCTAAGCAAAATCCTGTACAACCAGTTCCTCTCAGATGTCAACTACTTAAAAAATTAGAGCCCATCTTGAGTTTAATTTAATCTAATTTTAGATTTGGTTGTTCTGTGAAGCTCTCAGAGGTTTGTAGGAGAAAATTACCAAATAAACATCATCATCACTGACAGAAAGAATCAGAAACAGGCGATGATGAAACTTCAAAAAAGTTGGTTTAGAGAGATGTTTGGTTTAGAAACTAATATTCCAAACTTTAGGCATCTCACCAAGAACTGGTCAATCCATCAGCTAGGCATGTAAAAAGTATGGCACAACTACAAACCCGCCAAGAGATCTCTAGCCATCTGCAGGCCAAACATTAATCACATAAGTTACAAAGAAACCCAGGGAACTCTGTAGGATTTGTAAAAATCCCGTGGCTGAGGTGTGGTATCTGTTGAATGAGAAACAATTAACTTCCAGTGCACTGTACAGATAAGAACTTTATGAAGTGAAGGTCAAAAGTGCAAAGTAATTGTTGAAAGAAAGTTAAGTGAGCAGGTTCGGTTTAGGTATGATTAACAATTAACAAATGCCAAGAAAATTATCACTAAAGTTAGTTATACGAAATCAAAGTTGGGGCGCCATCTGAGTATCAAGAATTAATAGAAAAATAGATTTTAGTCTCTGTCATTTACTGTTTCATGAATATCTGCCTGATGAAGTGGGATTTTATAGCACATTGGATGAAGCAGCTGGGATAACGGAGTCAGAAGTTAGCATATTTATAAGGGCTGTGCAGACCTATTTTATGTGAAGAGGAAGCTAAAAATACCAATAAAATGGAACAAGCTCAGTGTTTAATCCTCCCATTGAAACAAAGTTTGTTGCAACTTTTAATCACAACCCACAACAAATTTTGGTAGCATCAAGTTCAGCGACCTGAATCACTCGGAACAATAAAGATCCACAAGGAAAACAAAATACAATGAAATAAGCAATATTTGAATTATTGTATCATAAAAAAAAGTTACTTGACAACTTTGCACTGTGAACTGATGAATAAGGGATCACTGAGTTCTGCAGCTCCGATGAACTCAAGAAGTGGCGGTCACTAGCAGATGGAGAGAGGGTTTGTGTAGATTGGTGAAATGTGTCAAGTGTGCAGAGCTTTGGAAGAAAACAAATGACTATGCTGTGTGAATGAGGCAAGAAACATCAAAATCAACCCGAACATCTGTGGCCTTTTGAGGTCATCGCTACACAATAAAGAGACATTAGTGACAACACTGTCTTCACAAAGACCAAAGAGCTCCCAAACCAAGGAGTAGAAATGGCTGACAATAATGCCCAACCACAACTTGAATTAGAAAACAAACAAAATAACAGTGTTGTCACTGCTGTTGATGTTGCAGCCAGGAAGATAATAAATGTCCATTATGTTGAATAACATGATACAAGAGGAAACAGAAAAAAAAAAAGTATTTAAAAAATATTTTGAAAGCGAAGAGAATCCATTGATATCAAAATTCTGAATTATATGAGTGCAAGAATGTCTAAAATGGAAACAATCAGTATGAAAATAAGAGTCAATTACTGAATAAATATAAAATGTTGCAATATTAAATATGAGATAAATCCACTTTATCACCAGGTTGTACTGAAAGGTAAATATGTTTACTTTAATAATTTTACTTCAAGTTGGATTTTAAATAACACAACTTGAAATAATAAAATAAATGAATACACTAATTAATTTAAATTTAAAAAAAAATCCGAAACAGGAAACAAAAATAAAAAAAAGTTTTGTATCCCATTAAAAACTTTCCACTCTTCGGCTGTCTCTTTTAAAGTATTCCGTTACTGCCTCTCTGCTTGTCATCAGGGGCTTTCACATGCCACCCGCTCCAGCCCTTAGTGGACCCCAGGGGACGACGAGGGGCACAGTCAAGCAATTCCCAGCCTGTTGGTCTGTCTGTCTGTCTCCATGTCTTACCTCCTGTCACTCTGCCTGACTACTTGAGTCAGTGTAACCAACGTGTCACCTCGCCTGCCGCTCTTGCTTTCCACTTACTTACATCCCCACCTGGCTGCCCACCAGCCAGACCACCTACCTCCTGCCAGTCTTTTCTGCCTGATGGCCTGCCTGTATGGCTCACTGCCTGCTTGCTTTCATGTCTCCCTGTCTCTATGCCAGTGTATCAGTCCATGAAGCTTTCAGTACGCCAATCTGTCTCATAACATTCCACTATGGTTAGCACATGGTTGAGTCATAATCTTGATTAGCTTGTTTCACTGACCAACATAGACAAAATCAATTATAAAATGAAGGGTAAAAAAAAAAAAAAATGTCTTTTAACATGTAAAATGCCGTTCCATAATCGCACAACTTCAGGCTGTTTTTTTTTTACTTGGAAAATTGAGTATGGCTGTTTGATTTTTGGTACATCAAACAGAAGAAAAATGAAAGGCAAAAAATTATTTGCTCTCCATGCTTGAGGGCCAAACTGTATGAACGTAAAAACGTATTTAATTATTCATATGATTTTAATGAAAGCAGCAACCTTGCAAGAAAAACTGACCAACTGTTTTATTTGAGGTTCTCTTTTCATAATGTATTCATCGTTTCACTGAATATGTTACAGGGACTGTATAAAGTTGCTGACTGACAGGCTATATGAAAAAGCTCTCGATAAGGTTATGCAGAAGACATAGTTAGAATATGGAATACACAGCTGCTTTCACTTTAAAAGTTGCTCTCTGTAGTTCAGGGCCTGGCCTTGTTTGAAATTTCAGTCTGTTTTCAGGGTAAGAATCTACCTTGGCCTATGTATTTAGAACCAGTGGCTGTTCGCAACTATGGTGTTAA
Organism: Poeciliopsis retropinna; assembly: GCA_010277075.1. Classification (NCBI taxonomy): domain Eukaryota; kingdom Metazoa; phylum Chordata; class Actinopteri; order Cyprinodontiformes; family Poeciliidae; genus Poeciliopsis; species Poeciliopsis retropinna. The sequence goes on along the minus strand of VMRM01000002.1, from coordinate 15,421,805 downwards.
AAAGCACCACAGACAGTAATTCAATCAGCAAATGCTCATTCATTCTAAACAAATGTTTTTTTCAGTAGTACAGAATAGTTTTCTTTTCCTCTTTTATTCCATGGTATCTAACAAGAAGTTTGAAGTGAGAATTTTAATTAACCCTGTGTGCTTCTCGATATGTCTAAATAATCATTTTACTGGAGAAGTTATTGCTTCTCAATAAAGTAAAAATTACAATTAAATCTTGGACAAAGGTTTGCTTTTAGTGAATTCTTATTGTATAAATTCCTTTTTTTTTTTTTTTTTTTTTTTTGCAGGGTGCATATTTATGTGTATGTGTATTTATGTAGGTTCTCCATTTGTTGGCAGAGATGTCTTAGTGTCACTCACTAATCTGGTCACGTCTCAGTGATTGGGCAGACAGTGCAAATGAAGTTCAGGACAAAAGAGCTTCCAAATATAAAACATAGACAAGTGTTCTTTCTCCTTCGTTCTCTTTCACACGCACTGTCTGACATTGTCCCTGTCTGCAATTGTGACCTGAAAACCCTCATAGAGCTACTCATCATCAAACTAGGAGACATATTACCTTTCTAACCTTAGTCTTTATTACTAAGGTAATAAAGACCTGCAGTTGTATTAATTCATACAACTGCAGAAGCCATGTATGAATTAATTTCTATGAGGCTATGGCAAATTTTATTTCAAATCGCTTGGCACATCAAATAATTGAATACAGTCAATTATATTTTGATTTTTACTGTCATTTCATTCAATAATGCAAAAATAACCAAAAGAAAAACAAAATAGGGTTCACAAAGCACATAAAATAAACGACTCACCGCCGAGAGGTTGCCAGAAAACACACACTATAAACCTTCGGCTGTGTTAATTTGGCTCTATCCAACAGCATTCTTCAACAATTTTGGAAAACGCTAAGCTCAGACACCAAGCACAGCGACAACAGCAACAGCAATGGAGGAAATCCGAGTTCACCTCTGAAATTAAAGTGTGCTGGCGGGTCTATTTTGTCAGTTAAACCCGCCGAAATAAAACACGGGTTGATTATTTTGTGTAGGTTACACTTGCATATGAATGAACAGATGAAAGCTGCACCGTCGGGAATCTGAAACTTGAGCCAATTCTGCATCAAACTTAGGGAAGTTTGTATTCCTTTTCCTGAGATCTTGGTTCATGTCTTTCCAATATCCCATGATGTCACACAGGGAAGCCGTGTGTCTGAGCTGATGCCTTAAAATTCCACTAAGGGCAGGCCTCCATTTAACTAAGATATTTCAAAGAAAAAAGAGCGACAACAACTACCGAAAAAACACACCTGCACCATTTTATGAAAAACTACAAACAGCACGGATAACCACATCCTTGAGAGGTTTGTAAAGCAAGTTTCGTTCAAAAGAATGGAGAGAATTCACAAGATGTGAACAAAATATGCATAATTTGTTCTTCATCTTGCAGTTATCCTAAACCCATGGTCAGATGGTGTCTTCTAAAACCCCTGTTGTGTGACCAACCTCGACACACAAACAGGAAAGCTAGAAAATCGAGAAGCCTTCCATCTTGTCCTACAATCTCTCTCTGCCTGCTGTAGCCTCAAACTGTCGAAGCAAAAATACCCACAACATATCTACTGAGAGACCTAATTCTCACACCCAGCTCTCCCTGGAGAACAAGACAGCGAGAGACACAGAGGAAAATTAGATGCTGCTTCGACAATATTTTTAGGGGCTAAATTTCGATGACAAAATAAAAAAGTGTAGGTGAAGTGGGGTCTAGTAAGGGAATGATAAAAATAATTTTACACACAAGCAGATAGTGAGAGCAGGAGAAGAGTTACATTTTACCCATATAAGCATAAATACTAACTGCCTCACTGATGCAAATTTCCAACACAGCTTTGGTATCAAAACATGTTCGAAAATCAAGAGAAACCCTCCCGAAAAGGGGAAAAAAGGACAAAACCTGGTTTTTGGCTGATAAAAGCAAAAACATAATTAAATTTAAAGGATTCTATTTGGACATTACCTTTTGTTTTTCTGTCTCTCACACTCATTTAAATGTTTAGTTGAGTTTCTATTTGTTGAACAGATTTTTGTAATTAAGATTTTCTGACAATAGGGTTAGCAGTGGCATCGTTGGCTTACATTTGCTGCATAGTCTCTTGCCTTCTGCGAACCTGAGTAGAAATAAGAGGTTATCAATTGTGCATGAATAGATAGATGGCCAATGTATTGGTCTTACCATCATTACATGAGGAAAAATGCACATTGACGTTTTACACTGGCTAATGAGGTCAAAATTACCATCTGTGGTACTCTGAACAAGCTATGTAACTCATACTTCTCATTACGATCTCAACAACTACTTCCAACTTGTTAAAAATGAAAACATTATAGCACTCTGGTATTTTGTACATATCAAAAAAAGTTAAATGGGTCACCCTTAAATTAATAGCAAGTATTAACATTGATGTATAAACATTTGAGCTCTTTTTTGTCAGGAACATTTAGGTGTGAGTTACCACAAAGCCAAGAGGGAAAGACATGAAGTCTGATTTTACATGGGAAATTAACATCTGGTCAGTCAGTGAAAAAGAATCTGGCACTTTGAGCTATTCATTTTTCTCTGGTCTTTTCTGTTAATGCATAAAGCCTAGACATTTAATAAAAACATACACATGCATGTCCCTGAATATGTTTCCTACCATGTGAAGCATTACACATACCATGGGATCGTTTTGAACAGCAACAATTGAGAAATAGCTTGCAGGCATTTATTTTACATTAGAAATTGACTGAAGTCGTCCGTAAATTGAGTTCCAGTAGAATATTTTTCTGGCCCTTGGCGACATGATGAAGCACAGTGGGGATGAAGAGAAACAGCAGGGGTGCCTTCCATCTCTGCTGTTTCTTAGTGTTGATTTAGTGTACAGATCCCTTAGAGGGGCACTTGTTGCTGTCTATCAATCACTGGAGAGGTATAATGACATTTCTAATCTTTCAAGAAGTTGGCAACTGAGAGAGATGATCATGAAGTCAGACTGTGGATTGCTTACTGAAGTTATTCAGTCTAGTTGGAAGGGTTGTCAGAAAAAAACAACAACTTGTTTTTAAAATACTAAGTATGGATTTAGCTTAAGAGTTCTATATGAATAAAGCAAAAAGGCAAAAAATTAGATGCTTGAGTCACAATCAAGCTGTACATTATGCCCAATCAAATACATCATCACCCACTGTATACTAAAAGTAATTTTAACTCGCTTGTATAAAAAAACAACAAAAACAACTTAGTAAAAACAAAAAGGAGAACAAGATAATCATCACCAAGAAAAAGGCAAATGCAAACAGAAAATGTCATCAAACAATAAACAGAAAGGTGCTGAATTGCATGAAACAATACAAAGAAGAGAACTATGCAGTCTACACAAAAATAAACTTCTGTAATAATCAGACATTCTAAGTAAAATACTGCAAAAATTTTATGATTTAATGTTCTGATAAAATGACATATAAGATAATTACAAAAAAAAGTCTTCTAAATTTATTAAATGAGGAGTTGTCCTTAAATTCTATTGCACTGTTTGTGGATTTAACATCTGTTTCAAATTAAATAAACAGTAGGATGCCCTTATGCTATCATCGGGGGCAAACTGGCATATAGGACCACTAGGGATTTCCCCAGTGGACCCATGATGGGGTGGGCTGCCAGTTTAGACCGTCATTGTTGCTTTGGTTGACACTCTGCCTCAACCAATGCATCTCTGCCTCTCCGCCGCTCCAGTTAGGCAGATCTCAGCACATGAAGGAGTGCTAAAGAGCCAGCCAGCTGACAATAAAGATTATAGATCAGAAAATCTAGTTTCATGAAATCTGGCCTACAAAAATAAATAGCTTCTGTGGTCTTTATTAAAAACTCAACAATCATAAAACAAACAACCATTACCCCACAAGTGCAACATAAATTAAATCTCCCTGTTTGTCTCTTGCATCCAGCAGAGAGCTGAGCAGTAGCTCCAGCTCGTCATGCAGGGCTGGCCCAAAGCTGTATGGGGTCTTAAGCACAATGCAATTTAAAGGCCGCTCTTGCTGGTAGGAACATCACCGCCACTCACAGCGTTTTAATCCAGATTTGGTGGAATCTGGAGAGAGGGCCAGGTTTATTTGGACAAGCTTAAAAGCAATCGCGAATTTGCTGAGAAATATTTGAGAACAAACTGGGTAGTCCAAAAACATGAGTCAGGTTAATTGGTCTCTCTAAATTCTCATTAGGTGTGAGTGTGTATTTGCTGCTGCTTTTTTGAGGAGACAAGAGAATATTTGTGTGATCCAAAGGAACTTGCAGTAAAAAAAAACAAAGAAACACACCTGAGAGAAAAATGGTGGACTGAAATTCCAAAGAGAGCACAATCTACTTGGAGGTACAAAGGTGATAACTATGTTTTGGTGCCATCATATCCTGACTGATAGTGCTGCCATGAAGGGAATTTGACAAAGACGCAGCTTAGTGTAGGCAGTATTTCAGTGAGTCTGTGTCACACAAAATGCAGTTCCGCACATTCCTTCACTCAGGTGCTTAAATAAACTTTTCAAATATAAATTAGGAAAAGAAAAAATCAGCTTTGCTTCATCTCTATTTTCACTTAAAGCTTAATGAACTTGGACTTGTATCTGCTGAATAATGAATCTGGACTGATCTGGTGGACTAATACGACCAGCTGTTTTGGCATGCTCAATTTTTAATACCAGGATATACAATATTTGAAATCAACTCTAGAAAGTATTAGCTCTTCATATAAAAGGGGATCTGTAATAATGTACATCCTCCTATCAGTTAATGACTTCTAAAAAGGCTGATTACAATTTTAGATAGCTTTAAGCTCCACCTAATTTTCACTGGTTAGTCTTTAGATAATTTTGTCTGTTCAAAAGTAAGCACAGTTTGCAACTGCTTAGGAGGTGCAACCTCGTCATTTTGTTTTAGATATGTGCAATCTGCCCATCAATATTTTCTGCAGCCTGCTTTGTGAATTTTTAGAACAAAATTTACAAAATTAATTTACAGGTGCAAAATATTAAAGATATTGCATTGCTTTGTGGCATTTTCTCAATGTGTTAATGTTTCCCAGAATACCAAATTAATACTTAAGCATCCATCTGCTCGCCAGCATGTAATTTGGTTTTTTAGCTAACTTTGTGTCTCAAAAGTTAGCTGAAACTTTTCAGACACAAAGTTTTGCCATTTTTGTATGTGAGTCAAAGTTTTTTAGAGTGATTGGCACATCCCAGTTTTTGAAGATAAAATTCAAATTTTTATTTTTTCATTTTTTGATTTGACTTAGAATTTTCCTGAGGGAGCCATTTTCTCTCCAGCTTTTAGACACCATATGTTCTGCTTGTGGTTATGTTTAGGAATTTAAGGGCCTGCCGATCTGATATCTACTGAAAGGGCTCATCATGCGGCGATAAGGACAACACATCATTATCTCTATTCTATTGTGAAGAGATCAAGAGAAGCCAAATCTTCTTGGAACCATTTCATTTACTTCAGGCAACCTTCTGCCCACATTTGCTTATCACACTACTTTGATTTGCAGATTGACTAGGCATTTACTCTTTTTGTTAGGCTGCATGCATTTCTTACCTTTACCCAGTAATTAACAACATCATTTGAATGGAACAAAACTGTAATTTATCACAGCATTTGCAAGTGATTTATTCACAACACACACCTCTGTGTAATTTTTCCAGAAGCTCACCTGAATCTTTTGCAGCTGTTCTCACAGATTTGGGAATCAGCAGTGCAGAGCAATCAATGTTGCTTCTGATTGCTTCTGTTGTGCAATACACAGACCAAGTAATTATTTCACACAACTGTTCCAGGATTCACCTGAGCTCATTGTATTAGTCTTTAGCTAAATATTAAACTAAAGTTGTGAGATTTGTGTTGCTTTTAACTGCTTTGCTTTATAATGATTCCCACAGTAGCAAACAACCATATCAACTCCCTCAAGAGAATTTGTTCCTGATTCTTCAACCTGAGATCATTCAGGTTTTGTTTACCAGTGGTGGATGATGAATACTAAAAAAAACATACCCCAAAAGTCCATGAGATAATGGCTGAAGTGGCATTTAAGTCGCACAAACTAACACTTCAAAGTTGACTTTGTCTAGTTTTGTAAATGCTCGAGACTTGAGGCCATCTTAATGTCCCTTTGGGATCGATAAAGTATTTCTGAATTTGAATTGAATGTGAATTTGAATTACTCTCTCTTTGAAACGCAAGTCTAATGAACAAACTTTATCTTGCATTAGCACAACAATGAGCACAATGTGAGTACTAAGTATCATTGCCTTTTCTGAGTAAAGTCAGGTTTATTTGCATAACACATATCAGCAGCAAGGCAGTTCAAAGGACTTTATTACATAAAAACATAATACAGCAACTTACTATAAAATAAGGAATAAACATTACACTTTGTCAAATACCATCATCAAAATCATCAAGAATAATCACCAACTATACATCAAATATATTAATATTCCATTTATGATGAATCAAAGGGAACTTGTTAGCCTTGATTTAAAGAAACTCAGTACTTAAGCTGTCTGAAGGTTTGTGGAACATGAAAACTGAACGCTTGTTCTCCATGTTTGGTTCTGGCTGCAGAGTAGACGAACCAGAACACGAGTGTTCCTGCAAGTGGTTCAATGACAACAGGTCTTTCATGTTTTTTTGGAGTTCAACCAATCAGTGATTTATACAGAATGGATTATACTGAAACTATAGTCAAACACTAGTGTAGTTTTAATTATTTACTTAAAACTAGGTTAAATGTATTTCTGAAAAGTTACTTTTAAGTTAGTCTTGTCTTATCTCATTTGCACTAGAAACCAGTGAAAAATATTTAAGAAGATTTTATGTCTGTACAGTGCGGTGCTGCCAGCTGTGCCGCCACACAGCTCTATTGGAAAACCAATAATTTATTAAGTGACCTGCCAATGCAGAACATTTTTACTTATCCTATGTTAACAACTTAAAAGTCGGTATGATTTAACAAATCATTATATGGAGCCTACAGAACTACTTTTGTGCCAGTACCTACAAAAAGTCAAATTATACAGTAAAGCAAAATGCATGACCAATACCATGAACGACAAAGACTGACTCATAGCAAAAAGAGACGCACAAAGGTTGCAGTGTTAAGTCACTAAGGGGAAAACCTTCCTGCATCTGAAATTCATTGAGGAAATTCATTATCGCTCTGTCCATCTAGATTTATACTTTTCTAAAGCCATGAGAGACAATAAATGGTTTTCTATTCCAAGCACTTTCCTTTCTAAGTGCCCAACTTTAACGACTATGGAATAAATGGCAATTAAGGTCTCAGCTCTTCTCCATCTTAATGTATCTAGCCTTACTTTAGTACAAAGCGTAAACTGACTGAAGATTTGATTAGTGAATTCAAACCTGCCAGTTGTTTGGTTTTAGAAGATCATAGTTGTCAACTTATTAAAATGCCAACACAAAGTGATTGCACTTTAAAAGATGTATAAAAATGATTAATCTCACTATAAATGTGACATTACATAAATAAATATGTGTATGAACATTAACATGAATTTGTGTGACCCTTTAGTCAATGTTTGCTTATATCCAAAGCAATCAAGTGGTAAGTCCATACATTTACAAGTTGCAGACCACAGATTTACACACCAGACCCCAGTTTTTGCTGAAATTCTTTTGAGAATACCCCAAACAAGATCAGAGAAATGGAGCAACCACAGCGCCATTTCATAGCACAATAAAGAAACTATAGTACCTTCAGTTGTTATAAAAATGCTGCATCTATCAAACATGGCTTAAAATTATTTTGACTTTGCGATTTAACACCTTGAAATTGGGTCTCTGTCTCTTTAAGAAGCTCCTCCTCTTTCTGACTCTCAGCACACTTCAGCACGCCATCACAATAATGTTTTTCCGTTAAGTTGCTTCCAACGTTGTCAGGAGGTTTGCACTGGTCAGTAGTTTGTATGATTAGGCAGATGCGCAGATCTACCAGGTGTTAGCTGTTGCTGCCACTTATCTGAAGTAGTTGAGTGGGTAAGGGGCAATGTAGGGATGCTGTGAGGTGGCAGCTCGGCTTGGAGACTGCAGCTCTGGAGCTTGGCGAGAGAAAGCGGTTCTGCATCCCAAATGACTGAAAATGGAAATTAAAGAATTTCTAAAGAATCAAAGCAACACTTTGATTTTCGTTTCTGAGGAGGGATTAATATTATATCATGATGATTTAAAGCTAAAAAAAAAAGTTGATTATGCATAATACTCCACCTTAATGAAAAAAACAGATATCAGTCAAAAACCATTATATTTTAACACATTTTACTATATAGAAAATATTTTTTATCTGGCTATCGTCTTGTTGAAGAGAATGTGATTGATTAAATCATATTTGAACTTTCTAAACCAAATGTTTTAATCAAGGTCTAATTGAAATATAAATTACTATTTTGGGCTTAATGTGAATTTGGAACCTGGCCCTTCAGATGGACTTTACAGATTTAATCCACCACTATATAATGTTACATGCATACGAGCCACCAATACCATAGTAAACAAAAAACGCAGTGACCCAGTTAACACATAGATTCTCAAAACCGATTGGATAGAACTCTGATAATACGCACTCACATGTATGGGAAGCAGCACAGCCAAGAGAAACGTTATAAAAAGATGTTGATAGTGTTTAAGCCTGCAGAGAAGGCCCTGCAGGCCTATGTAGGCCCAACACTGATTTTTACATAAATTGCTCACCAGTCATGAATGTCACTGGTTCATATTAGACTATCTTACGACCTTCTAGCCAAACAAGTTTTGATTACGATATACTGTTTCTTAAAACAGATAGAAAGTAAAGTAATGCTTCACTAAAAATAAATGAAAGGTAAATTACATGGCAATAAAACTGAACAAGATGGCTTTATAAACCAAGCAGAAGTATTAAACTTTGCAACATGGACATGGGAAAGTTAAAAATATATTCTTCATTTCTACTGCTGGGCAAATTTTTATATCAACTGATGACATCTACCCACACACTGCATAATATATGCAGGCACTGAGGTGGTTTTTAAAGGAGAATGCCAATTACGTTGTCACTGTGAATGACACCAAAGCGGTTATACTTTTAAAAGACAGTCAGTACAAGGTTGGTCCATGTAATTAAAGCTCTATGTTATCACTGGTTAAATGTTTAAGTCACTAAAAAGCATCTTTGTGAAAGTGAAATGATATCAGGTGTAAAGCGAGTGATGGCTCCAGCAACACCGATGCATCTGTGTCAGTATTCAGTGACACAGTATCAATACAGTTTTGCTATGGGTCAAAACGCTTCATTATGCCTCATTTACCCATCACTATATAAAGCTATGTGAAAAAAGAAAGGGGAAAAACTTATCTCTTTGTCTTTTATTTCTTCTGAACTCTATATGTTTACATTTATATTTGATATCTGTACAATGAAACAGATTTGACCAACCCTTGTTTGTGCACACAAACTTGGGCAATAAAGCTGACTCTGATTTACTGTCATACTATATTAGATTTTCTAAGTTAAAGTCACCAAAAGTGCTTTGAATTTGAAGAACACCATGTGTCTTTGCAATAATCCCTGCTGCACCATCAGGAGATGTTTTTGAAAATAATTTGATGTTATTATGTTCATTCGAACATAACAATATAAAGGAGAATGCCAATTACGTTGTCATTAGTCAGCACACACTGTAAAAAAAAAAAAGTCTCTAATTTACAGTAAAATACTGGCAGCTGTGGTTGCCAGAACTTAACCGTCTTTATACGGTAAAATTCTGGCAACCAAAACTGCCAGTTCCAAAAGTACAGTAAAATTACCTTTTTCATCTCTGTCACGCCTCATGTGTCGAGTCCATTAAGCACTGCTGTGAACTATTTAACCCTGCGCGGGACAGATCCTTTTAGATCAAAATAGTAAATTGATTAATCTATGTTATGAAACATTAACTTATTCACATTTTTAGACATTCACATGCGTTAACCTGCTGAGATGAAGTAGTAGAGGCAGGTCGATTTTGACCCTTTAGAAAACTTGGAAACTGAAGATGCAGTCTGGAGACAGGACCCCATGGTGCCATTCACGACACAGCATTCCAGACACTTATGGAGGAGATGTGGCTGCATGAACCTGTAAATGAGCTGGAAGTCAAAAGAATCATTTAAGAGCCAGTACTTTGAAGAGTAGTGGAGAAGCTACAGCTTCGGAGACCTGAAGCTTGACCAGGCTTTTGAAGACTCACAAAATAATGAGAGGGTGATAAAGGTGCTCAATACTCAGCATGTCCTAAATGAAATCTTTATCCGGAAGCCCGATGTCTGTTTAGCTATTGACAGTTTAACTCCTCAAAAGTCAGGATGCCATCACCATGATGACATTGTCAGAAAAGATATGCTCCACGTGGGCCAGACACAGAGTGAGAAGAGAGGGAGAAAGGTCACTGCTAAATGTAGCTTTAATACACAACATTAATACATCTTTAAAAAGAACACAGAAAATCTTTTATGAAGCAGAATTAATAGGATCATTCACATTGTATCTGGGCACATGGATAAAAAGAGGAGTCTGTAGTTTATGTTCTGGATGTAGCTCAAGTGGGAGAGAACAGCTTGGAAACTCAGAAACACTGTTGTCTCTGTGTTGCTTTGTAATGAATTGGAGATCTGTCCACGGCCTCTCTCCCCTTGGCTATGGGAGAGAGAAAATGGAGAGATGGATGGTATCCAGGGGCGGGCAGGGGTTGAAATTCAGCCTGGGAGCTTGGTTTGGAGTGGCCTTTTATCCGATCGCACAAGAGACAAAAGTGGAATCACAATTTTAAACAGACAGAACTTTCTGTGTTGTATGAAAACACTAAGTTTTTTTTCTCAACAATCAAAACTACTGTGCGGGTGTATGTATTTAATGACAGACAATCAACAGAAGTTTATTAACCCCTTAACTGACTCCCTGAAAACGCTTATATGTTGTCCAATGGGTTCAGGAGGACAATTGTGTCCTCATGACCGTTATACAAACAGCCTATAAAGCAAATATTGGGGAACAAAAAACAACTTTCAAAGTTATACAGATCCAGACATCAAGAAGGGAAATTAATAATTTTATAGAATGTTTTTAGATGTGAAAAAGCTTAGGCTTGGATTTAAACAGATCAACATAATCCAAAGGATAAAAACATAAGTAAAGTAATGCCATCCTAATTCTGCACATGGTATCTGTACCTGACCTTTTATTTTCATGGTTCCTGCTCCACTCTCATGTTTCTCCTTCTTCTGCTCATTTCTACTCTGACTGGAAATACCCTGTCCCTCTTTTACAACTTTTAAGACCACAGATGGCACCGTCCTTGTCTACTACTTGTCTACTTAACAGCATTAATGATAAACTGTATATGATTTTTGCAAAGAATTCATAGTTTTAGAGTACAAAAACGATAAAAAAATCAACTTAAGAAAAGCACTAAACAGACAGGAAGTTAATAACTCACTCTATATTTATTTTTCTTGAGCTAGCAAGAAAATGGCTAAATATTATTATTTTTTAAAACAGAATAGGACAACTAGATGTATAGTCTGAATATTCAGATATATTTTCTAAATCTGAACACAAACTTTCTCCTAAAATGTTTTTTTGTTTTTGTTTTTTTTTTCATAAAGAAATGTGTCTTCTGGTGTAGAATTATTTTAACTGATGGAGCAGATGAGTTATTCATGCATGCATGGAGTAACACTACTGATAGGCCGCCTTTAATGTTCTGTGTGTCCTGGACACATTGAAAAATAAAAAAAAAATTAAAGCTGCAAGCAGCCTCGAGCGGCCCTCGCAGCCAAGCGCCGCTCCGGCCTATTGGCCACCGCGGGGGATCAGGCAACCGCCGCCCGCCAGCCACCGCAGAATCTCTCACGCAGTTTCCAGCACCGCCGCCTGCAAGCCACCGAAGCTGTTGCGCAGTTTCCGCACCTGTCCACCAGGTGGTACGCATCGATGCGTTCGGCAGCGACGCACAAAAAAATCTGGTGCAGCTCGGTGGCTGTAGTAAGGAGATATAACTGATGGATAAACCTAGGGGACGCAGTGGAGTCAAATTACATTCCAATACTCTTGGGCTCTTTAGAGGTGAACAAAGGTTATACATATCAAGTTTGGCGCCAGTCGGATGATCCATGTGTGATTTAAAGACAATCGTATGAATATTGCGAGGGACTGATATTCGCCATTTTGCCACGCCCACATGGTTCAGGCAGCAGCCAACAATGACAGAGTTCATCATCTTATCATTTTAAGTCACTTTGCATAGAATGAAATCCATATAAATAACAGTAAAAGTAAGTGTTCTGTTTTCCCTATGTACTATACTCAGATTGTCTGACCTACACTCTATTAAATAATTCACAATGAGAAATAAGACTCTTAATTGGCAACAGGGTGTTTTTTAAATACAGTGTGTAACTGAACACAATAGCAAGACTAAAATAACTACAAGTGAGATCTAAATGCAGTGTAAGTTAAAGCTTGTACTAAAACGAGGAAGCAAAATGGTAAAGTTGAAGATTTACCAGTTTAATAAACCAATAAATAATCAGTAATAAATCAAGCGCAATGCACATTAACAAAGCAAAGTTAACGTTCAGCACATTAGAACAATAGCACAGGCTGTATCCCACCCATTAATTAGGTATTAATCACAGCAAGTGCTACAAGTAAATATTACAACCACAATGGATACTGCATTATATATATATAATATATTGTAAGGAAGGTTAAAACTTTATTAGATCTTAAGCTTGGTTTTGTGTGTTTTGTTTTGGTTTCCCAGGTCGAGATCAGTAGACGCAACGCAGCTTGGGGGAAAGGCTAGCATCAGGAGATTCATTGTTTTAAGTTCTGTTTATTCTGCTCTTGACAGCTGGTGGTTGTCTTCGCAACCAGTATCTAACAGCTGATCCATTATGTTTTCTATTGTAGGTTATGGCACTCACCGCTCACTGCCCGGACATTGCTTAATACTGTCTTTGCCTGAGCTAGAGGCCAGAAGCCACACAGTTCTTCTGTGAGAACAACTCAGTTTTCGTTATAATTCATCTGTGCTGGAAGGAGTAAAGTTCCTGCAAGAGACCCTTCGTTCTTGTCGTGCATCTTCAATTACCCACACGTCTCCATCACAACGGGAACCAAAAAGCACGACAACATATTTAGTGCAACCGCATTATCGCGGAGCTGTTCGAAACAACCCTTCAAACAGGTTCTATACTTAAAAACAAACAAACAAGGCTGAATGTATAAAACTGATGTATCAAGCACACTATTCAGTTTCTTAAATTCATAAAGCTGTCCGTTAACTTGATAAACGTTGCCGGCCTGAGGGGACTCGGTTAGCATTCGTACTCGGAATAGCAGTTCCAATTATGGCGGCTCACAGAATCAGCACGAAGAACGGGTTACTCACCCCACCGTGGTTTAACAGCTTTAAACGAGCGGCTACAAAACTGCTCCAACAGTCCGTTACGAATCCACCCGTTGTTCGGGTCTGCAGCTAGAAAATCCACGGTCAGGAAACGTTTGCAGCTCCAACTGGTTAGCAAAAAGAATTCACAGTCCACAGCGGTACAAATCCAACCTCGTTCATTCACGGCCGCCGGCCGTCTGCTAGTTCCCAGCAGTGTACGCTCACAACTCTAGTACAGTTCAGTTCATCACAACCAATCAAATTGCTTTAACTTGATTTTGCCCTTGACTGACCAGTAAGGTAGCGACAAGTAAAATTGATGCATTTACTTGCCATAGTAGATAACAGTTATTAAGAAAACACTACATTTACTACGTGTTTTAAGCCAACAGAAATTACTTGTGTATGATCTATTGTTATGGACTTTTACAGTGGGTAAAGTTCATCATCTTAAGTCAGTTTGCACAGGATGAAACGCGTATGAATAAATAATAGAGTAAAAGTAATTTTCTCCATCGATCTCTTTGTTATTCGTGGAGTACCACTGACCCCTGCTGGCGAGATACTGGTATAGTTATTCATCATCTTTAGCCGTCTTTCTAATACGAGGTCTTTTATTGGTGGAGTAATACTGACCCCAAGTGGTGAATTACCGACATGGTTTCTAAATAGTGACTGCTGATGAATGACATCCTTTCTATTATTTCTAACCAAAATGAATGAATGTTTATACTCTAACCCACAAAACAAAACAAAATTATAAAAATAAAAAAAACCCACCTTATAATAATGTATATTTAAATAATTAATACATTAACTTGCATAACATAACCTATTTTTTATGGGCTGCTGTGGTGTTAGCTGGGCTAAGGTGATGTCATCAAGTGACCATGTAAATGTGTGCAGGACTGTTCTGCAGACACATAGGAAGTCTTATGCAGCTGTGATCTTGCATTTGCAAGTTATTGAATCTTGATGTTTCATGGCGAATAGTCAAAGTTCGCCACGCAGCCACGCCCACCTGCTCCATCGAAGCTGGTCGGGGTTGGAATCCTCAACACACCAACATGTCTTCTGTCTCTGGGCACAGTTTCATGTTGATGAGGTCAAAGGGGTCAAATAGCGACCGTTCACAGTAAAACATTACACTTCCTCTTCTCAGGGGGCGTGGCCTAAGTGATGTCATCATTCGACCATTGGGTATTGTAGGACACCCGATGATGATCAATCACAGTAACTTTGGTGCCTCTGTGAGTTTTTGTGTAGGGGATATAACAGTTTCTTTTTTATGGCTAGTAGGTGAACTTTGACCCCTGGTGACCCCCCCTTCAGCATACTCAAAAACTCACCGTTTTGATAACTTTAGATGGGACATGCCTTATGAACAGACTGACCAAGTTTGAAGCCGATCAATCGAAATCCCTAGGAGGAATTTGATCAAATACAAAGGCTGTAAACGGCAAAAACGGGGTCAAAATCGGAACTTCAATCCAAAATGGCAGACTTCCTGTGATACTTGCACTATGACATTAATTGTAAATTTTGAGCGTCTTGGGGAGCTCTACAAGTGTACCAAATTTCATGTCTCTAGGATGAAGTAAGGGAATAGCAAACGGCCCTTTGAAAATTGCTAGGTGGCGCCGTTGAGCCGTTTATTTTGCGATTTTTGCAACAACCATAAAATACGAAAATTTTAAACAGGCTTAAGGCCTCCGCCAAGTTTGGTGAGTTTTTGAATATGATAAAGCCCCCAAAAAGCCAATTCATTCGGAGGGAGAATCGTAATAATAAGAAACAGTACAAAAACAATAGGCCTTCGCAGCGCTTAGCTGCTTGGGCCTAATAATAATAATAAGAAGAAGAATAATAAGAAGAAACAGTACAAAAACAATAGGCCTTCGCAGCGCTTAGCTGCTCGGGCCTAATAAAACACTGTATGCCAAGTATGGGAACGGATTGTAGAGCCCTGCAGACAGTTCTTGCTTACAGGGTGAAAGAAAAAATCTGTTAATTTCGCCTCAAGCTACCTTTTTTGTCTTTTTTTGTGTACGTTTTTCAGCCACTTCAAATGTCTTTTTCCTGTCTTTTTCACATATTGGCTAACTTATCCCTCTCCTCCTTACTCCTTTCCTTTTCAAATTGGCATGCAAACTATCAGGGAGACCCAGTCTGACCTTTCACTGCATATGAAGCACCAAAGTGGTTGTGAGGGCGGCAGTGTGGCAGCACTTTATTTATGGGGTAGGAAAATAAAAACACATTCCAACCACTGGCTGGTTTTGCCTTTAACACACCAGCTGCTTGGGTAACTTCCCAGACTTTCCAATGGCGAACCAGCCAACGATGTTATGTGTCCTGACAAACAAACCACAAAAGGAAGTGGAAATTCTAATTTTATATGTGGTCCAACAGTAAATATCATTGAATGGGAGCCATAACAACAATTGCCAAGAGTTTCAATAGACAACAACACGACTGGGAAAATATCTAGTCAATATTTTTAGCCTCAACTCTATACTCGAAATCAGAGAGTTGTTCTTGCACTCTTTAATTTTCTTCCACATTTTAATTTAGATTTTTTAGATTTAGATTTCGATACATGTTGCACATACCAAAAGTCTAAAAAGAAATATCGGTAAGGTCACTCTAAAGTAATGCAGAGGCAAACATTCTAAAAGTCACACATCTCTACGTATCCAACAATGCATAAACAGAACCATACTGCAATGCCACAAGTTGAGGCTTTAGAATAGGTTTGCAACTTGCTTTCTGAAGGAAAATGAAGGAGGACAACGGGTAATTGTGAAACACCTTCAGAGGACCAACTTCATAAATATAATTATTTTTAGCTTTTCTCTATGAGCGGCTATTGCTTCCTCTGTTTTTTGTTTGATGTGTTTGCCGCTTGTAAATGCCTAACAATGCCTAAGTATTTTAAATATCAGACAATACTAAAAATAAAGATAAAATTCAGTTTGAATCAAGGTGTTCACTGCTGTGGTGGAAGACATTTCCTCCAAACCTTTAGTAATATAGATTAACTGTAGTGCGCCACATTTTTGAAAAGGTGAGTTGTTGTTTTTTTTATCTGAGCTTCAAGGCAAGTTCCATATCCAAGCACCTAAAGTGACTAATGAGCTTGTTTTCATCTTCAAGAAGAAAATCCTCTCTGTCTCTAAATCTACACTCGCTGAGGAGGAGAAATCATAAGTACAGTAAGCTAGATGACATGAATTCACTGCTGTTTTAGGTATTTATTCCTTTTTCTGAGGATATGGATGGTAAAGTAGCCATATAATTTATTTGTCTTGACCTCGTGTCTTAAAAGCTCAAGCCAAGAGGTTGAATAAGAAACATTATTTGTACAAGATTAAAGGACAGTTATTAAATCCAAGACACACTTAGAAGCAATATAAAAAATATGTCAAAAATATTGTGTAAAAAGTCAAAATTGATGAACGGAACTTTGGATTTTGATCTTAGCTTTAAAGAAAGATGAATGAAACATATTAATGCAAAGTTAATGGTGGACGGGTTGCCAGTCTGTCGCAGACATAAGAACTCCCTCAAGAAAATAATTTCTTTAATTGCCATAAATCTTCAACAGTCAATAATTCATTATTCTACAACATAGGACTTTCTTGATATTTCAGAGTGAATCTTTCTTTCATATACTCAACACCAAGAAAGTGTAATATTGAAGTTGCAAAAAATCATGGCAACACAAATCAACTGAAAAAACAAATATCAATCAACTTGGATAATTTCAGTCATAGTGCATAACACAAATTTAAGTACAGCCAAAGGCAATGTACTTGTAGCCGGCTTCTGTAACAAATAATGGAAGTTATATCCCTCCACTGTCTGAGAAGATTCAGTCGGAACTGTCAGCCTTCTAGAATGTGTTTGTTGATCTACAACACAGATAAAAATGTATTCACCCTCTTGGATGTTTTACCCTTTTAATGTTTTTTACAGAATCTTAATACATTAGATTTAATCTACTGATTCTGATTAGTAGACAAGTGATTTTGTTTTTTTGTTTTTTTTTTCTTATGAACAATAGCACCTAAAATAGTAACAATAGAAGGGCAGCATATTCTTTGAGAAAGGTATTGCTGAAGATTTATGTTTTTTCTAACATAAATCTTGTTGGAAAAGATTGTGTCCACAATGTGGACTAGAAACATTGCCCATACTGTGGACACAATGTTAGATTGTGAACACAATCTAACATTGTGAACACAAATATGTCCAACAAATATGACACAAACATTTGTGTCATATTTGTTGGACACTGAGTCAGTTTTCATGTTTGAGGTTAGTTCAGATGAGCAGAGTTGTGTCTGTTTGCTACAAGATTGAATAGTAGAGGGTTAGAGCTAATAAGTTTGAACCCCTGAGCTTTAATTTCTTGAAACTCAGAAACAGACATCAAGTTGTTACTACGTATTGCTACAATATTTGAAAGCCCAGAGGATGATGTAATAGTTTTGTAATAGCAATAATAAACAAACCACAAGCTTAGAAATACCTCTTGCAAATGTAGCTTATAAACAAGAGACAAAGAAGTTACTGGACCTTTTTCTGTTGCAAATGCCCCATTTGTATTTAATAACAAGGTGTTAAAAAAGCCAATGAAGAATTGGTGGCTTCTTGTGTGTCAATACCAAACGACAAAAAAAGCAGTCAAGGTCACACAGCATAAACCTTTTTTAATGATAAACCACTTTATAAACCATTTCTAATCAGCAGAGGAAGCAAGTTATTCAAACAATGTAAAAATATAGGTTTTTTACACACACATTCTAAAAGGCCTTTTTTCAAACTATGCTTTTCAGTGAACCCTGAAGTAAAACAGGCTAAAGGGCCCAGAGAATCCTGTTACACATTAGACATTAACCACACAAATTAAACAGAGAGAAGAGCTCAGTCAATGATAACTAACAAAATAAGAAGTAATACCCAATTGTATTGAACAATCCCACTTGAACTGCACTGCGTCAGGGAATCTGTGAAAGACAAAGAACAAAGAGACTGTGTGTGGGATTAAGTAATCTTTCACAAGGAATGGTTTCAGTAATAAGCTTTAATTTCCTCTTTGAGCAGAATTTTTGTTTAAAAAATTAGAGCAAACCAGAACGGCGAATCTCAACAGGCAAAACATCGCTTTTCGAGATATGAACAAAAACTTTCCAACTGGAGATGCTTTATATGAAACTTAACATGTACATTTGTGTCAGACTGTGTAGAGGGATTTGTTAGTGGGTGTCTCACCTGACAACTTTTGATATTCAGGCATCAAGGTGTTCCACAAATGACACTCATTAGCTTTTAACCCCTTCTTTACTGTTTCACTATTGTTATTCAAAGTGACATACTTCTGAGTGCCAACGCTAAACAACGGCCAAGAACCTCTAATCCCTGGATTTCTGAAAAGGTCAAACAAAAGTGTTTTTACGTTTCTCACAATCCCTGCATGACTGACTGAGGATGTGTTTAGCCTACCCAGTCCAGGAAAAGTTGCCATAGTGCTGCATAACCGTATTGGCTATGGTCACTTCATCGTCCGAGTACTTTAACGAAGTATTCAGAGGCATCCCAAAGACAAATTCTATCTCGTAGCCATGCATAACACCCGCCCATTTTGGCCAGGGATTTTTGGATGACACATGGTCAAAAAAATAAAAAAAAGTGTTACCGCCATGTTCTGCATACCTAAAAAAATAAAGAAAAGTCAATAAATATATCACATTTGCATTTCCTTAGAAATATTGCCACAATTCAGTGGTGATATTTATTTCAGGGAAGAAGAAGCAAAAATAAGTAATAGTTCTATAAAGTTCTATAAATATACTTCTATGAATAGTTCTATATAGTTTTGTTGGCATTGCTCTCAGGGATCAAACATATCTTCACCACAGTTAGAACAGAGGATGTTTTTCTATATAAAAGCATTTATCACTT
This sequence comes from Poeciliopsis retropinna, assembly GCA_010277075.1. NCBI lineage: Eukaryota > Metazoa > Chordata > Actinopteri > Cyprinodontiformes > Poeciliidae > Poeciliopsis > Poeciliopsis retropinna. Next base: position 15,402,306 of record VMRM01000002.1, on the reverse strand, counting down.
AACCTCAGACCTGGAACTTACCCAGTAGCAAATTCCATCACAGGACAATTAAACAGCATATCTCCAGCCATCCTACCCATTTCATCACGGTTGGTCTTCGTATTGTTTTCATCTTGCCAATCAGTGTAGTGATAAATAGTGGATTGTTTCACAATCTCACTTGAATTTGTGAGTACTAGCGGTAAACCATCCATAAAGTCCTTCCTGGTGATGAAACTGTCACCCTGGAGAGTGAAACCAGGCATTCCATAAAAAAGAAAATAAGTTCCTTCATCTTTATTCAAGCCTATCAACAGTTCTTTTTTGGGAAGAGTAGCACTTTTTAGCAACGTCTGCAGAAGAGAAAAGACATGATTAAAATAATTATGTTGGACACCATCCCCAATTAAAAATGGTCTTAATCTTAGGTATTCATAGACAAGTCAAACTTTTTTGTTACACATAGGTTTCTAAGATCAGTTTAGAAATTATGTTGAATTACATTGTTTATTGGCAATGAATGTCACTATCCTAGTGAGCAGAACATTAACAGGCAGTAACCACACAACTACTGGTTCCATATCCAAATTAAGACATTTCTGGGACCACAAATTTACGGTGCCAGACGATGGAAAACCTACAGGAATTTACCACAAAATCTTGTTTTTTTTTTTTGTTTTTTTTTAAAAAGTATGTACTGGAGTTAAGATTTTCATTTCCCTTTGAATGTTTGGAATTCCATAAAGATGAGAGAATTAGTGGTCCTTGGTCACTAAAACAAGGTTTGTTGTTGTTGTTTAGCAAGAAGTGAATTTTTTTTTCAAATGGTAATTTAAAAAATTACCATTTGAATTACCATTTGAATTGTATCGAATGCTATTGTAATAGCATTTGATACAATTACAATATTGTAAATAATATGTAAAACATTTCCAGTTCTTCACTTTTTGAAGAAATCAGTTTCAAACACATAGAGACTTACTTCTATGTCAGATGGTATGACGTCTCCATCAATATGTGGGACAAATGCCAAGGACAAAATTGAAGGCGGTACAAGATTTTCAGATTGCTTGATTGACATCTTTTCAGGATCAGCATTCACCAAACAATACTCCAGACGAGCAGGATCATCCAGGGGGCAGCCTAGCGATTTTGCTAGTTTTAAGGATCTGTTTGTTGGGACAGAAGTTCAATAAAGCAATTAGTTAACACCAAGCAGGAACTGCAGCACTATGCACACTAAATAATACTGAACATTTATTAAAAACACTAAAAAAAAAAAAAAGAAAGAAAGAAAAAAAAAAAGATGGCACAAAGACTAACATAAAAATATAACTTCTGGGTGTTGGGATCTTTGGTTGACTTGGTGTTTTTTTTTTCTGGAGTTATAGTTTTGATCATTTGTTATGTCTGTTTAGTGTTTGTTGTTTATTTTGACTAAAATTTAGATCAATCTGTCCTTGGTTAATTTATTTAGAACATGTTTATTATTCATATTTTGCATTTAGTTTACAATTCATTTGCATTCTCTCTAATTAAGACAATGTACTTTTTTATTATTAAAAATTAATACTTGTCTATGTCATGTGTAATGCAACAGTTTGACACTTTGATGATTAATGGAAATGGCCGGTACTGTAATCAACCATCCTCCAAGTGCCAATCTGAATGAGGTGGCTGTTAATACTACTTGAATACTTGAATTAAGTCAATATCTGGGCACAGAGAAGCACATCTACATCTACATCACATGTGACAAAAAAGAGAATATTATATTTACATCCAATTGAGGTCTCCCATCATTTTCTTTTAAAGTGGGTCACACTATTTTTGGAAATAAAGTGGTTCAATTTCATAATTTCGCTTTAAATAATATAAGATTAAAATCATGAAAATTTGGTTTGATCCTTTTCGAGTTAAATGACACTGAATGGAATAATATTTCAGTGCAAGTTGGTGAGCTTTGGAGATTTGTAGTTCGTTATTGTCAAACTTTTGATCTTCCACAGCAGATCAAAAGTTTGAGTAGATTACCGTTTATGTGTAATAATGCATTTTTTGGAGTCGATGCAATGCCAAGTACATACAGGGTCAATATTGCTGACACCAATACTGACACCAATAATTTGTATTTAAGTTTTTATTTAAGACTACAAATCTAACAGTAATTGGTGGAGAAAGAATGCTGTCGTTGGGTGTTTCTTAAAGGTAAAAGGTAACTGAAACAAACAATTATTTTACTTGATAATATTAATGTCAGTCAGCCAGTTTAGAGCATGGCCATGTAATTTTTTTTCTGATATGAAAAAGTTATAACTTTCTATGTCTCACCCTGCTTGTTGCAAAAAATAAAATTATGGATTTTTTTCTTCCGCAAAAGTGCCTGTAGTATTTATCTTAGTTGTATGTATTTTAGTATTACTTTAATGACTGAAATTTTAGATATGTGTTCATTGTAATTGTAGATATTCACTTGTAGTTGTTTTAAGGCAAAGAAAATAACTGGGAGTAAATCATTAAATCTGATTGAGATGCTGTGGCAGGATTTTAAATGTCACTGATCCTTGGAAAGAAAATGGCTAATGAATATCTTGCTACACTTATAAGTGGCACAACCAGTTATTTTTAGTTTATCAAGCAGAAATGACTTTTTCACATAAAACTAGATTGGTTTGGATTATTAATTGACATTAACATTTGAAAACAGTTTTTTATATTTCCTCAGATCATATTAGGTATTGCAAATAGTTAAGTGATCCAAGATGTGCACTGAAAAAGCAAAAACATAAGAAAGCTGTCTTTTTCAAGTCACTGCATTTTTGTACTCAAAATGCTTTTTTTTTTTTTTTTTTTTTTTTGACACCCATTTCACTGCATATGATTGGAAAAAAAAGCTTGCAATGAATGCATTATTTTATGCTTTATTTCTAGGTTGCCCTCAGTACCAGGTGCTAGAACTTCTCAAGAACATGCTCAAAATGACACTTCATTTATAATTTTTACTACATAGCTATAATATATTTTGAAAGGAAATTATCATACTTCAGAAAAAAAACAAAACAACTAAATGATCTACACAGAATATTCAGAATCAACTAGCTCAATACTAAGCACACATACCTGTCATATATCTCAGTTTTATTTGCTATGGCCCATCCCGCATTAGGGGAGGCGCTCTGCATCACAGCCCTATGAAAGAGGCCCTGGCTGCCTGGAGAGAGCAGGTGGAACCCCACAGATGCTGCCCCAGCACTCTCCCCAAATATTGTTATCTGGGAACACAGGTAAATACCAGTGCATTTACATTAATTTATTCATGGTCCATATAATATCACTCTGATTTTAGGAAAAATAAGAACAATATTATTTTACCTTGGTAGGATCACCTCCAAATGCAGCAATGTTATCGACCACCCATTTAAATGCCAAACGCTGATCCAGTAAACCTTGATTTCCCCGGATGTGAGCATGGTTAGGAAGAGCCAGAAAGCCAAACGGTCCCAGTCTAAAAATCATGACCACAAGAAAAAATTAAACAAAATACCGAGAGCATTAAACATATGTCAATGCTGTATTTAACATATTTTGCTGTCACTTCCAACTTGTGTTCAAACTGACCATTGTTATATTTTTTTAAGATAAAGCAATGAAAAGAAAATTTTATAGAAAGTATAGCAGTAACAAAAAAAATTATGACAAAATATGTGAAACGATTCAATTCAAATTGTAAAATGTGACTTGATGAAAATAATACTATTATGATATATTATACAGATGCTCTCTTTTTAATAGGCCGATTTTGGCAGTATAGTATATTCAGATAGACAAACATCAACTACCGTATCTTCCGAACTATAGAGCGCGCCTTACTGTAAGCCGCACATACAAATGTTAAAAAATAAAAAAATAAAAAATAAAAACTGGAAACGTACATACATAAGTCGCACCGGGCTATAAGCCGCTGGTATCTCCGTCTCTCTCGGTTTTCCACAAGGACACAGCAAAGTGCAGCAGAGGGCTACGTCTTTAATAAATCTGCCATTAAGGACGCAGCCCTGCGTCTCCAATGTCGAACCATGGATTCGTTCACGCCGAGCTTACATGCAGCGGTTCTTTTTTCCTCCTGTACTGCACGATCGATACTCCTCAACTTAAAAGCAGCATCTTTTGATTCGTTTCCATGAAGAGGGGGTATGAGTTTAAAGAAATGTACCCGTCGTGCCTGCTGCTAGCATATGCTTGTTCTAAATGAAAATTAGCCATTTCTCCTTTTATTTTCATTTTTGACTTCCAATGATTTATTTCCTGCTAAAGAGCCCCCTGGTGGCTTCCACAGAAAAGCCGCACCGGACTATGAATCGCATGGTTCAAAGCATGGGAAAAAAGTAGCGGCTTATAGTCCGAAACATACGGTAGTTCATCTTGTGAATTTTTAGTGATTTCCCTTCTTCTGGCTGTAGGGAGTGAATATGAACATGTTTATGGTAATGTTTCCAAGATGAATGTTGATATGGCTCTCATAGTATTTGAGATAACCAGTTCAGTCAAGCAGATGTATGAGATGACTGTTCAGACTTTGTAACAGCGATTCTCTATTTCTGTTTTTTTGTTCTCACTTTTAGCTTCCATGTTCTAGATGACTCTCATGTCTGAAAAAATGAGTCAGAAAGGAGTTGTGCAAAACTGGATGCTATTGACATTATTTTTTCTTTGAAAGCAAATAAGTCTTGATTAAATGTTTTTGAGCAGAAACAGCCAAACATACAGAAAGGCGTGTCGCAAGAACTAGGATTGGGTACACTCGTGATTTCAATTGAAATGATTTCTCACCTGTAATTCATAGATACCACAACAACGTTCTGAGCTTTACTCAAGAAATGGCCTTGGTAGAGATCCAGGGTGGATGTTCCTGACACAAAAGCACCTCCATATATCCAAACTAAGACAGGAACACGATCTTCCGGTCTGGGTGTGGGTGTCTTGAACAGAGGGGCCCAAATATTCAAGTACAGACAGTCCTCACTCACAGGGGTGTTTGGATTCCACATCTCCGCACCTTCAAACCCTGCAAAAAAATCACATTGTTGAACATTAGATAAGAACAACATTCATACAACAAACTGCAGCGACTGCTGTTATGGTTCAACTGAAGTTGTGAACAGTGATATGCCCGATTTGTTGAAATAATAATAATTAAAAAAATATTGTTTCTGCAAAACATTTTTGTTTAGACAGACTTGTTTAGACAAATATATATATATACGAAACCACTTCAGATTAGGTCACTCCACTGTATCCCCCTGATGAGCACACATGTATGGGTAACATTTTTAATGCATCCTATAGGACAGACTGCTTAGTCCAGTGTTTACAAAGAGATCAAGCAGTTCCTACAGAGGGATTATTTGTTTGTAAACACAGCGAACGCTCGCTCAGCTTGACTGGAGCAAGGGTCGGCCAACCTTTAAAAGCACACTGGTTGCCATGGTTACCCACATTTATTTTGCTGTTATAACATTAGCCAGCATTTTTTTCAGAGCACTACAACTCTGTATCACAATGTGATAAAATGAATTATGCTACAAAATTGACATTATGGAAGGAGATGTGCTCTAATGACCCATAAGCATTAAATTTAGGTGAATCGATAAACGATGAGCGAAAATGGCCCAAACGACAAACATTATTCAATACCAATATTTAATCAATTTGTTCACCATAAGATCATCAGCAAACATATCTTGAGTCCCTCCAAATACAATATCGAACCAGAATAGGTATTTCCTAAAATGTAAGTTTTAATCTAAAAAAAAAATAAATAATTATATTTACCATGCAAAATAAAATACAATGATTTATTTCTAGTTTGGTCACATTGAGAGGAGAAACAAGAAAGTAGCAGCATTCATCAAGGCAGGTGATAAACTAAGTCAGTAGAAATTAAAAACGCAGTGGGTTGAACTGCTGCATTCAACCTGGCAATGGTAAATTATTTTATCAGCCTATTGTAGTCTTTTTTTAGCCTAATCAATGAGAAAGTAACTATTGAAATAAATCACTGTTCTTTATGTAACATTAGAACCAGCTGAGTACTGGACCGGAGAGTCCTACCCAACTCTCCAGTCATGTCAGTAATATGTCATGGTCAACAGTGTGAAGGGCTGCACTGAAGAACAACAGAATCAGAACTGTGGTTCTTGCACAGTCTGTATTTTTTGGATGTCATTGTGCACTTTGACATGGGCAGCCTCAATACTGTGCTGAGCCCTGAAACCAAAGCGGTTGGTTGTATTTAACAGGCACGTGCTGAGAGAGGGGCCGGGGGTGGGCCCAAAAGGCGCTTGAGCCCCTCCCGCTTTTATCCTTGATGCCCCAAGTGCCCTTTTTGATTTTGTTTTTCTCAAATTTTGATTTTTTTTAATTCTGTCTGTCAGAAGGCCTGCTTTAGCAAAAATAAACTAGTCTGGCTGCTTTCAGTCTAGTAATGATTCTCAGTTTCTCTTCCTTTCAGTCATCGGGTCCATAGTGAGGAGGAGGGGGGGCGGATCTGTGCCCTCTAACTATGAAATTATGGGCAATAATTTTTTTTGTTTTTTTACCTTGTTTTGTGAATAAAAACGTAGGCCTGATGTTGACGTTAGAAAAACTGTTTCTATTTATATTTTCCTAATTGTCCACGCAATAGCAGAAAAAACCCCTGCCTCGCCCCTAAACACAGAAATGCTTCGGCTGCAGAGAAAACTTCTGACTTTAACTTTATCATTCTGCTAAATTCGTGGTTCGCCACAGGGAGTCTGAGTTGGCCCCACTAACCGATATAAAGAATGTCTGTCTTTATATCAGACATCCTGATATAAGACACGGTACTGCGACTGTCACTGCGACAGTCACTGCGAGTCACGATGAAGCTCAAAGCCCCGGTACCACCTGGTACCACTTGGTGACTGTTCGCTCTGCTTCTCCTTAACGTTTTTACCAGGCGGGTTAAAGCTGCTGCTGACGGGATCTTTGCTGGAGGTGAGCGACTCTCAATAGAAGTTATTGCAGAACCTCAAGTGTTAAAGGAAGATTCGGCTCAGAGCATTTAGAGCTCACAAAATAAACATCAGAGAAAATACTGTAGCAATAATTAGAACCGCAGCATAAAGCCAAACATGCCATAACTAAATGAATCAAAATATCCCCAAAGCATCGGGGGACTGACATAGGGGACACCGGGGGATTCCAAGTAGATTGCAGGTAGATTCCAGAGATGCACATCGCAGCGGCTGTTCATGCAGGGCCGGACCAAGGTAATATGGGGCCTTAGACAGAACCCCCCACTAAGAAACTCTTCCTACTAAGCACCTCAGCATCACTAACATGTTTAAATATAGATAAGGTCCCTGTGAGAGGGAGACCAGGTTTATTGACCGAGTTTAAAATCAATCACTAATTACTGGTTATTTGCTGTGATGTATTTGTGAACAAACCCAATTCAAACACAAAGATTACACCATATTGTAGCCACAACAATCAAACTATCCAGATGATTCTTTAAACTTTTACAAAGTAAACTTCCTAATTAAATCCTAAATCTACTTTTTTTTTTCTCAGCCGAATGCATTAAATAAAATTTAATGACACCGTCATTCTCTATAAACTGTCAGATATTATTAGGGCTTATTTAGCAAAATTGCAGCAATTTTGCTTATTTCATAACTTCATAACATTTGACCTTCTCTCCTCTGGTCTGTTTAACAGCTACAGTCTCAGATCAACTCAGCCCTCCAGGACTGTCAGCAGCAAAAATAGTTGTTGGGGAAAATATACTACATTTGCTTTGCATTGTCCCCACATGATGGCAGTGGTAGAGTAGGATCCAATTAATATCTTGATTCATATGGGTTGTTGCTATATTGTTGTACGGTTGTTCAATGTGCCCCTTTTTTTTTAACTTTGAGCCACTGGCCCTCCAAAGGTCTCTGCACAGCCCTGTGTTTAAACACTATTTTTTCAATAGTTTTGCTGAAGAATGGGACGTTGGAGATTTAAGTTAAAGGTATCATCATTTTTGTCCATGTCTTTTTCATTAGTTGTTGCTTGAAATGATAATGTTGAGCCACAATTCCAAAACAATGTCTGATTTTCATTGGTAAATTTTTTGTAAACCTCTAGTTAATTTTATTTTTGTCCATTCCAAGTTATTTTAGTGACCATCGTGGGATTTTTGGTAATTAACAACAATTCTTTCCATTAACTACATTCGACATTTCTCTTAAAATGTCCAGTGTTACAGCCAACAGTTTTGAATTACGGGCATCAACATTCTGGCCACTTCAGTTTTGCTACCTCAGTTTTACAAATATTTCCCACATCCACCTTCCAACAACAGCAGATTATCTTTTTTGTTGATTTTTCACTTTTGTTTTATTCTCCTAAATTTAGTCAATGCAAAGGACAGAACTTCCATCATATTAAGACAAGATTTTTAATGATAAACAATGTCTAGGTGAATTACACTTATTTTGAAACATCTTGATTTGTGTAGTATTGATTCATACCTGGAAACATTTCATCTCGCAACTGGTAGCAGGAATTTGGTAAATGTTGGGCATCTCTCACACCGTCCCATTTATCCTTAGGCTCTGGAGGACGGAATCTTCGATATTCAGTCGGCGGCTTTGCATACGGAATTCCACGAAATGCTTGAATTTGACCATCTAGCACATTAAAAACATTCCCTCGAACTTTTCCATATTTGGTGGTGATTATAGGCTCATTTTCATTGGCAAAAGACGCAGTCACGATGAGAAGCAGCAGAAGCAAAGGCTGAAAGTTTGCCATGGGAAATCTAAGAAGAACAAAGCAAAGGAACAGATACCCATTATTATTCATTCAAAAACTAACACTTAATAAACAGTGATTTTACTTGATTTTATCCTCCTTGCTATTCAACTATATTCACTTCTTTCATTGTCTGATTTTATGGGATCTTATTTTGTGTGCTGTTTTAATATCCATGTCTCTATAGTTATTTAATTTAATTAATTACTTTATTTATTTATTTATATTTTCTTTCTGGCACATTAAGTCTACGTTTGTCATGTGACATGTGCTTGTCACGTGTTTGTCATTTGACTCACAGCATACATATTCACTTTAAATAGAAAATAATAGATATATTTAGTATATTATGCTATTATGCTTTGAATTGCTTGTTGTGGAAAAAAAACAAAAAACATTACCAAGCACCGTCAGGTGAAATCACCCAGTCAGATTGATTCATATAATGTGCACAATACAGAGAGCTTGTAGGACAATCAATAATGAAGACGTTCTGGGTGAGAAGCTCTCCCAGGCAGAGACAACCCATGAGGTTTATACCAAACTAAGGAATCCAAAACATGGGCGAGACAGTCTGGTTCCCTTGCGACTGCAGCAAAACAACTTCCAACCTTGCGTGTGTAGCCCAAGCAGGTTCTTTTGGTGAAACCTCACAAGATCAGCGGATGTTAACTTATAATAACGTTCCACCACACGCTGATTCTGGATCACACCGCACACTTCTGTCTACGTCTCTTTATTTTTGATTAAAGCTAACATAGTCGCATAGTTTCAAATCAAGTAGATCACTTTCATAGTCTCCGTGCCCTGTGCAAGGTGGCCGGGCGCTGAACGCGGTGAGTGAAATGAGCGCTGCTTGTGACAGGCGCACAGCGGACAAAAAAAAAAAACCTGATCAAGCTGCAAGTGTGTTGCTATTTCTGCATAGTCTATATTCTTCAAATATGGGTGAACTCCGAGTGCGTATATATATATATATATATATATATATATATATATATATATATATATATATATATATATATATATATATATATATATATATTCACAAAGTTTTAGTCATGTCTTACCTTGTCAGTCGGTTAAGAATGTATTTGCGTTGACTGAGTCGTGGTGCAGCTTTAATGAGTTGAGGAAGGCGTTTGCACCCTTAGCCTCGTGCCTACGCGGCTGTCCCACCCATAATATGACTTCAACAGCTGCAGCCGACACTCAGTCATGATAAGAAAAAAAAAGTACATGATAAAAATCTAATCATTTCAGTTTACTTTATAGTGCTAATTTACAAGTGATGTCATCTACTTTATGGGACAAACACATCCAATTCATCCTCACAAAACACCCAAATTAATCCGATAAAACAGAAGCAAATTACAGCACAAACCACACCACAACTAGTCCTGGTTAAAATAAAAAAAATCATTCTGACTTAGTCTAAAGGTGTGTGCAAAATTCACTTTTTGCAAGATCCACTTCCATTCTTCCATTCTCAACTGTTTCTAAAAAACAAAACAAAAAAACAACAACAAAAAATAAAAAAACCCACCTAGGTTTCAGTTTTTTTTTTCAGTTTCAAAACTCTCCAGCTAGTTGTAATTAAGGAAAACTACGCCATTACCTACGCAGAGACCATTTTCTCACGAAGCAACCCAAGCAGAACTCCAGCACCTTTAACCCGCGTCCACACGGCAGGATTTTTGGTCCCGATTTTCCCTTTTTGATAACATTTTGGATTGTGTGGTGTCCCCCTACCCCAAACGAGAAGGCAGCTTTTTGACAGGTAAGCCAATCAGAAAGCACGGTGACGTAAGCATAGAGGGGATTAACAGACGTGGTGCAAATATGGTCTACTTCTAACTACTTTGGAATGCTGACTTTTACAAATGTTTGAATAATGTAAGTAACCATAAGTTACTTACTTGTAAGTAAGTTACTTACTTATAAGTAAGTCACTTAGTAACTTATGGTTACTTAAGTCAGTAACTTATGCAGCTTCAAGTATTCTTGAAGTTATTTACAAGCAACATTTGTTTATGTTTTATTGACAAACATTAAGCATTAAACTAATTGGCTAATTTAGTATCAAGTATTTGACAAGTTCAACTCCAGATTAATCCAGGTCATTCATATCCAAGAGACAAAATAAATAAATCTAGCCACTATTGCCGTCCTCTGCAATTCATATGTCACTTCACAGCAGAGCTCAGGGCTTTCTCCCATTGACTTGAATTTCACCAGTAGAATTTCTACTGGACCGATCAGCAAACACAGGGGGAAATTGTGAACAATGACACATTTTTCTGCACTGTTTAAGAATTTTAGTATGCCTTTCATCTTAGCAATGACAGCAGAAAACAGGAAACAAAGCCGTTCAGTCCATGTTTGCCATGCATCCAAATATTGGATTAATAAAATGGAATGACACAATCCTTTTTAACACTCAGAGTTAAAAAGGTCTGAGTGATCCTGTAGATTTCTTTGTTTTCTTTTTGTGAAGCAGCTTTGAGAGAGTTCTCAAATATACTTTATGTTAAATTCATTATTCCCATTATAGCACAACTCACACACTGATGTTAGCAATCTTCTGGACTGTAGCCACAACTGCCCCGGGGCAGTCTAAGAGATGTGATGCTGCCATTTTGAGCCATTGGCCCTTTTTGGAATCAACATTAACAGCTCATGGGTTCTCTATTTGCAATGGAGGATAGTTGTTTACAGCACAGGCAATTCCTTGTGTCTTACTACAGAACTGGTGCAATACATACACCACAAACATTAGTGATTGGATAAAGTTTAAAACTTCCGTGGAGTCTACTCCTCAAAGAAGCAATCAATTCTCAATAGCCGAGAGGCCCAGATCCTCTCTATGAAGCAAATAGCTTAAAACCTGGGGCTGGTTTTTACAAGGCTAAGCCAGCAAAGATAAAGCATTCAAGTTAAGTCTTGAGTTGGTTGTTCTATGAAATTATACAAGTAATCTGAGAATGAACATAATTATGCAGACACAATATGTAGCAGTCTGGGAGTAATACACTGCACTCATGATCAATGATAGAAAGTTATCTAATTCAGAAGGCTTTTGTTATTAAGCTATTGTTAATTTCAAACCTTTTGCTTATAGCAGGCAAAAAATGAATAATGAGGCCTGAGCTTTGAGTACATATCAAATTGGTGGGGATATCTATGAGAAATATGTTTTATTAACAAAGATGTCATGGTGTAACTCGCTGAATAGGAAAAATCAAAAGTAAGGAGGATGAGACAGCTTTCATCTCGGGTGATCCAACTCCTCAAGTCATGCCAGCACTAAGGGCAGGTGGTCGGCTCGGCGAAGCTCAGGCAGTCTTCTCCCCCGGGTCCAAATCCTGGTGATGGAGCAAGCCTTGAGGTGAAGGGATGCAGAGGCGGCTTGGAAGGTGTCTGCCGGGACGAAGGAGGAGATGGGGAAGCGGCGGGTCGAAGCACGGCTGACGAGCAGGAAGACCGAAGGCAGCGCGTCCTTTAAGAGGGATCCGTGCACGGTGATTGGCTGGAGCGGTGCAGCGCGCCGGACCTGATTGGCAGCAGCGGGGGGCGTGGAGATTGATTATGTGGATCAGCTGTGTTCTGTCTCCCAGCTTGAATTTTCGCCGAGGCTTCGTGTGTCACATTTTAAAAGTATTTATGTGCAATTTTTTAACTGTGTGTGTATGAGTCTTTAATAGTATGTGAGTGAGATTTTGTTTTTGTCTTATTAAATACCATACCCCTAAGGGTATTTAATTTTGGTTACTTTCAAACCACTAAGTTTACCCGAATCACAAACTATCACAAGAAGAGATTCCAAACCCACCTTCCTGAAGTATTCTCCTGAATCTACTGCCCTACTCACCTCATATTTCAAACACTTGTATCACATTCCCAAATAAAATATACAATTTATTTTAGAAGGGTGACAAGTGCTTCTCAAAAGCTACACTAAACCTCACAGACAAAAACACCTAATTTATATGATGGCCTGGCTCAATTACAATAAGAACTGAAACAGCTTATTGAAACCTCTCAACCAAGAAGTTGAATAAGAAACACCTTTTTTATGTACAAGATTAAAAAATCAATTAAAGCCAAGACACACTTACAAAGCAAGATAAAAGACAATATTGTCAAAAATATTCTATCAAAAGGCAAACTTTATGAAAAGAACTTTGGATTTTGATTTTAGCTTGAATGAGAGATGAATGAAACATATTAATGCAAAGTTAGCTTGCATTATGTTTAAAACATGCTTAAGTTGCTGCTTGATTTTATTTAAATCTGGGATAGAAAAATCCCAAACAGTGGTTTCTAAATCCTTACTGCTTATTTGAAATTTTTATCATAATGGAAAAAAAAAATCTTTTGAAGTAGAGAGAGTCAAGAGTGCCTCAAACAGATATCTTTTTTTGCATTGCAATGGAGACAAACATAAGAACTACCTCGAGAAAATAATTTCTCTCCAGTTTTAATTGTCATACCTCTTCAACAGTCAATAATTCATTGTTCTACAACATAGGACTTTCTTGATATTTCAGAGTGAATTTTTCTTTCATATACTCAACACCAAGAAAGTGTAATGTTTAAGTTTTCCAAAATCATGTCAACACAAATCAACTAAAAAAGCAAATATAAATCAACTTGGATAATTTCAGTCATTGTTCATAACACAAATTTAAGTGCAGTCAAAGGCAAGGTACTTGTAGCCAGTTTCTGTAACAAATAATGGAAGTGATATCCCTCCACTGTCTGAGAAGATTCAGTCGGAACTGTCAGCCGTCTAGAATGTCTTTATTGATCTACAACACAGATAAAAATGTATTCACCCTCTTGGATGTTTTACTCTTTCAATGTTTTTTTTTTTTTTTTTTTTACAGAATTTTAATACCTGGGTTTTAATCTACTCCGTCCATCCATCCATTTCCTGTACACTCTTGTCCCTAATGGGGTCTGGAGAGGTGCCAGTGTCTATCTTCAGTGATTTTGGGCGAGAGGTGGGGTACACCCTGGACTATTAGTATTGTCTATTAATCCTGAATAGTAGACAATAAATGTATTTTTTTTTCTGTGGAGAATAGTACCTAAAATGGCAACAACAATAGAAGGGCAGCATATTCTTTGAGAAAGGTATTGCTGAAGATTTATGTTTTTTCTAACATAAATCTTGTTGGAAAAGATTGTGTCCACAATGTAAACTAGAAACATCGCCCATATTGTGGAGACAATGTTAGATTGTGTACACAATCTAACATTGTGGACACAAACATTTGTGTCACATTTGTTGGACACTGAGTCAGTTTTCATGTTTGAGGTTAGTTCAGATGAACAGAGTTGTGTCTGTTTGCTACAAGATTGAATAGTAGAGGGTTAGAGCTAATAAGTTCGAACCCCTGAGTTTTAATTTTTTGAAACTCAGAAACAGACATCAAGTTGTTACTATGTATTGCTACAATATCTGAAAGCCCAGAGGATGATGTAATAGTTTTGTAAGCTTTTGATGGGTTAGTAATAAAAGTTCTCATGTGACATCACACTTCAGTGAACTTTGTAACTGGTAGCCATCTTGGTAGGCAGTTGCTATGGAGTTGCTATAGCAATAATAAACAAACCACAAGCTTAGAAATACCTCTTGCAAATGTAGCTTATAAACAAGAGAGAGAGAGAGACTACTGGATCTTTTTCTGTTGCAAATGCCCCATTTGTATTTAATAACAAGGTGTTAAGAAAGCCAAGGAAGAACTGATGGCTTCTTGTGTGTCTATAACAAATAAAAAAAGCAGTCAAGGTCACACAGCATAAACCTTTTTTAATGATAAACCACTTTATAAACCATTTCTAATCAGCATAGGAAGCAAGTTATTCAAACAATGTAAAAATATAGGTTTCTTGCACACACATTCTAAAAGGCCTTTTTTCAAACAATGCTTTTCAGTGAACCCTGAAGTGAAACAGGCTAAAGGGCCCAGAGAATCAACCTATAGCCTTCAGGTTGTGCTCTGAGAATATTTGGCATATTTAAGAAAAAGCAAGCCCCCACTGGTTTCACATTAGACATTAAACACATGAACTAAACAGAGAGCAGGAGCTCAGTCAATTGTTTAAACAGATAACTAACAAAATAAGAAGTAATACCCAATTGTATTGAACAATCCCACTTGAACTGCACTGTGGCTCGGAATCTGTGAAAGACAAAGAGCAAAGAGACTGTGTGTGGGATTAAGTAATCTTTCACAAGGAATGGTTTCAGTTACAAACTTTAATTTCCTCTTTCAGCTGAATTTTTGTTTAAAAAAATAGAGCAAGCCGGAACGGCTAATCTCAACAGGTAAAACATCTCTTTTCGAGATATAAACAAAAACTTTCCTTCTAGACATGCTTTATATGTACATTTGTGTCAGACTGTGTAGAGGGATCTGTTAGTGGGAGTCTCACCTGACATGTTCTGTAATTTAGGCAGGAACGTATTCCACAAATAACACTCTTTAGCTTTTAAATTCTTCTCTACTCTTCCGGTAGCGTCATTCAAAGTGGCATACACCGGATTTTTCGCAGAAAACGTCGGCCACAAACCTCCTTTATTCTTTGGATTACTGAAAACGTAAAACAAAAGTGTTTTTAGGTTTCTCACAATCCCTGCTTGACTTACTGAGAATCTGTTTAGCCTACCCAGTCCTGGCAAAGTCGCCAAAGTGCTGCATAATCTTCTTGGACACCTGGATTTCATCCATCGTGAATTTACGGGAGTCATTCAGAGTATTTCCAAAGACAAAGTCTATCTCGTAGCCATGCATCACACCTGCCCATTTTGGCCAGGGATTTGAGGATGACATATGGTCAAAAAAATAAAAAAAGGTCTTACCGCCACGTTCTGCATACCTAGAAAAATAAAGAAAAGTCAATAAATACATCACATTTGCAGATTATTTGAGTTGCAGGTGGTAATACCAATAGGACTTAACAGATGTCAAATAACTTAATTAACCTATTTTTCTTTAGAAATATTGCCACAGTTAAGAGGTGACATTTATTTCAGTGTAAATGAAGCCACAATCAGAACTCTGACATTTGAAACCCTTTTGTCTAAAATAGGACCTCATCTCACTACTCCAGCCACATGCTTTATAGAGTTAGTCATGGAACTAAAAGAAAAATACTGACCCACCTCCAATTTTATTTTAGTTTTTCCTTTTGAGTATTATAAAGTAGCTGTAGTAGCTGTCTAAAAATATATATTAGGCATTTGACAACTAAAGTTTAATCAACTGAAACATTAGAGTAACTATTGATATTTTAATTACTTATTTCTGGTAATTATAATTTTTGCTGACAGTTCATGAAATGACATAACATAGGATTAGTATGTTACATCAGACCAATTAAACAAAACATTTAATCCAAAAATGTGGCTGAAAGAAAGGTATGTTAATAACTGCTTAGAAGTTATTTTCAAAAGGCATTTCTAATCTGAAAAACAAGCCTCATCAAAATGGTCATTTAGATTCGTTGAATATGACTGTATGTGATTGAGATTTTATGTGATGGACTTACACAACAAGTACAACATTTTGAAGTGTAGGGAAAATTATGTATTTTTTAAATTTAGAAAGTTAACCTGTGTTTGGTTCTCATTTAAATTTCAATTCAAAAAGACTTTATTAATCCCAAAGAGAGATTAAGTAATAGTTCTATAAAGTTCTATAAATATACTTCTATGAATAGTTCTATATAGTTTTGTTGGCATTGCTCTCAGGGATCAAACATATGTACCCCACAGTTAGAACAGAGGATGTTTTTCTATATAAAAGCATTTATCACTTAACCTCAGACCTGGAACTTACCCAGTAGCAAATTCCATCACAGGACAATTAAACAGCATATCTCCAGCCATCCTACCCATTTCATCACGGTTGGTCTTCGTATTGTTTTCATCTTGCCAATCAGTGTAGTGATAAATAGTGGATTGTTTCACAATCTCACTTGAATTTGTGAGTACTAGCAGTAAACCATCCATAAAGTCCTTCCTGGTGATGAAACTGTCACCCTGGAGAGTGAAACCAGGCATTCCATAAAAAAGAAAATAAGTTCCTTCATCTTTATTCAAGCCTATCAACAGTTCTTTTTTGGGAAGAGTAGCACTTTTTAGCAATGTCTGCAGAAGAGAAAAGACATGATTAAAATAATTATGTTGGACACCATCCCCAATTAAAAATGGTCTTAATCTTAGGTATTCATAGACAAGTCAAACTTTTTTGTTACACATAGGTTTCTAAGATCAGTTTAGAAATTATGTTGAATTACATTGTTTATTGGCAATGAATGTCACTATCCTAGTGAGCAGAACATTAACAGGCAGTAACCACACAATTACTGGTTCCATATCCAAATTAAGACATTTCTGGGACCACAAATTTACGGTCCCACACAGTGGAAATCCTACAGGAATTTACCACAAAATCTTAATACTTAAAATAAAAAAATTAAATTAAATTAACTATGTGCTGGAGTTAAAAGATTTTCATTTCCCTTTGAATGTTTGGAATTCCATAAAGATGAGAGAATTAGTGGTCCTTGGTCACTAAATCAAGGTTTGCTGTTGTTGTTTAGCAAGAAGTTTTTTTTTTCAAATGGTAATTTCACATAGCATTCAAATACAATTAAAATATTGTAAAAAAATATGTAAAACATTTCCAGTTCTTCACTTTTTGAAGAAATTACTTATTCAAACACGAAGAGATTTACTTCTATGTCAGATGGTATGACGTCTCCATCAATATGTGGGACAAATGGTAAGGACAAAATTGAAGGCGGTACAAGATTTTCATATTGCTTGAGTGACATCTTTTCAGGATCAGCATTCACCAAACAATACTCCAGACGAGCAGGATCATCCAGAGGGCAGCCTAGCAATTTTGCTAGTTTTAAGGATCTGTTTGTTGGGACAGAAGTTCAATAAAGCAATTAGTTAACATCAAGTACGAACTGCAGCACTATGTCAAGTAAATAATACTGAACATTTATTGAAAATACTAAAAAAAATAAATAAATAAAATAAAAGATGGGACAAAGGCTACCATGAAAAATAGAAGTTTTGGGTTTTGGGATTTTGTCTTAGTGTTTTTTTTCTTGATTTATAGTTTTGATAATTTGTAATGTGTGTTTTCTGTTTGTTGTTGCTTATTTTGACTGAACTTTAAATCAATCTGTCCTTGGTTAATTTAGTTAGATCATGTTTATTTTCTAATTCTTGTGCTTAGATTAGAATGTATTTGCATTCTTACTTATTAATAAGATCATGTTGTTTTTTTATTATGATGGACAAATATTAATTTTTGTAGATTCCACATATAATGCAGCAGTTTGACATTTTTACAATTAATGGAAATGGCCTGCACTGTGAGCGAATTGCCAAACTGAACAAGATGGCTGTTAATCAGTGAAAATGCATTCGCACTTATTAAGTTCCTGTTTCTTTTTGTTATATTATTAGATGCTCCATACATTTTACTACATTTAACTACTTCTACTAACTAATCATGCTAATTCATATACCAAACAATTCTGCTTCTCCTGGAGCGTTATGCTATGTCTTTTGCTCAATTTTACTATTGTACATTTTGAAATATTTGCACTTTTTTTGCAAATTTTAGCCCCATTGAAATACATCAAAATTCTTCAAAATTCCACAAAATTCTGGTAAAATCTTCTGCTTTTTCACAGCTTACAACTGCTGCTTCAGCATTGAAACTTCATTGAAATTTTTCTAGTTCTAATTCAATGTTTGAGTTAATTCAATACATGGGGACAGAAATGCACATTTACATTAACATGTGACCTAAAAAAGTAAAAAGAAAATAAAGAATATATTTACATCCAATTGAGGTCTCCCATCATTTTTTTTTAAAGGGGGTCAAACTATTTTTGGAAATAAAGCGGTTCAATTTTATAATTTAACTTTAAACAATGTAAGATAGATTAAAATAATAAAAAATGGGTTTGAGTGTCATTTTACTCCAGTTGAGTTAAATGACACTGACTTGAGTAATCTTTTTAATGCAAGTAGGTAGGCTTTTATTTAAGACTACAAATCTAACCGTAATTGGTGGAGAAAGAATGCTGTCCTTGGGTGTTTCTTGAAGGTAAAAGATAACTAAAAGTAGCAGTTATTTTACTTGATAATATTAATGTTAGTCAGCCAGTTTAGAGCGCGGCCTTGCAATTTTTTTCTGTTATGAAAAAGTTATGTTTTTCTGTCCCTCACCCCATTTTCTCCCTCCCTGCTTGTCCTGTTTATTGCAAAAAAACAAAAAAAACAAAAAAAAACCCCCATCATGTATGTTTTTACTTCTGCAAATGTGCCTGTAGTATTTATCTTAGTTACATGTATTTTAGTATTACTTTAATGATTATTTATTTATTTTTTTAAAAATCAGCTGATCATTGCAAAAAGTCAAACAACTCATCTATTTATCTTGTGTTGCTAGTAACAGTCCTCCCCCAATCTGAACTTCCATATATAGTAAGGGTGAGCATTTCACCATATGGCTTTGATCAACTTATTTTAGTTTAGACTATAAATTTAGATATGTGTTCATTTTAATTGTTGATGTTCACTTGCAGTTGCTTTAAGGCGAAGTAAATAACTGGGCGTAAACCATTAAATCTGATTGTCATGCTGTGGCAGGATTTTAAATGTCACTGATCCTTGGAAAGAAAATGGCTAATTGAAATCTTGTTACATTTATAGGTGGCACAATCAGCTATTTTTAGTTTAGCAAGCAGTAATTACTTTTTCATATAAAACTAGGTTGGTTGGGATTATTAATTGAAATTGTTTTTGTTTTTTTTATATTTCCTAAGGTCATATTGGATATTATAAATAGTTTAATGATCAATGAAGTGCACTAAAAAAGCCAAAAGAGAAGAAAGCTCTGTCTATTCCAAGACACTATATTTTGTACTCAAAATGCTACTTTTTTGACATTGCATGTGAGAGAATATTTGGAATCAAAAAGAAAGCTTGATGTAAATGTAATTCTTTATGCCTTATTTCTAGGTTGCCCTCAGCCAGAACTGCTCTAGAATATGCTCAAAATTATACTTCAGCATCAAATTTTTTTTACTATATTGCTACAAGATATTTTGAAAAGTAATTATCCATTTCTGTCCATCCATTTTCTGTTCACCCTTATCTCTAACAGGTCGGGAGGTGCTGGTGCTTATCTCCAGCTGCGTTCCGGGTGAGAGGTGGGGTACACAGTGTACAGGTCGCCAGTCTGTCACAAGGCAACACAGAAACAGACAAGACAAACAACCATGCACACACACACTCACACTTAGGGAGAATTTAGAGAGACCAATTTACCTAACAGTCATGTTTTTGGAGTGTGTCATGTTTTTGGACAATCATGTTTTTGGACTGAGGGAGGAAGCCGGAGTACCGAGAGAGAACATGTAAACTCCGTGCAGAAAGACCCCAGGCTGGGAATTGAACCCAGGACTTACTTTCTGCAAGGCAAAAGTGCTACCAACTACACCACTGTGTAGCCCATTATTATTCTCATACTTCAGAAAAAACAACTAAATGATCTACACAGAATATTCAGAATCAACTAGCTCAATACTAAGCACACATACCTGTCATATATCTCAGTTTTATTTGCTATGGCCCATGCTGCATTAGGGGAGCCGCTCTGCATCACAGCCCTATGAAAGAGGCCCTGGCTGCCTGGAGAGAGCAGGTGGAACCCCACAGATGCTGCCCCAGCACTCTCCCCAAATATTGTTATCTGGGAACACAGGAAAATACCAGTGCATTTACATTAATTTATTCATGGTCCATATAATATTACTCTGATTTTAGGAAAAATAATAACAATATTATTTTACCTTGGTAGGATCACCTCCAAATGCAGCAATGTTATCGACCACCCATTTAAGTGCCAAACGCTGATCCAGTAAACCTTGATTTCCCCGGATGTGAGCATAGTTAGGAAGAGCCAGAAAGCCAAACGGTCCCAGTCTAAAAATCATGACCACAAGAAAAAAAAAAAAAAAAACTAAAAGCATTCACCATATGTCAGCGCTGCTGAGTACAGACTCAACATATTTTACTGTCACTTCCACCTTCAAGTTGACCGAATAAAGTTATATAAAGGAAGCAATACAGAAAATATAGCAGTAATAAGACAAATATGTGAATGTCACAATTCAAATTGTAAAATGTGATTTGATGAACATTGTACTATTATGATATATTTCACTGATGCTCTCTTTTTAATTAGCCGACTTTGGCAGTATAGATATTCAGACAGACAAACATCAACTAGTTCATCTTGTGAATTTTTAGTGATTTCCCTTCTTCTGGCTGTAGGGAGTGAATATGAACATGTTTATGGTAATGTTTCCAAGATGAATGTTGATATGGCTCTCAGAGTATTTGAGATAACCAGTTCAGTCAAGCAGATGTATGAGATGACTGTTCAGACTTTGTAACAGCGATTCTCTAATTCTGTTTTTTTGTTCTCACTTTTAGCTTCCATGTTCCAGATGACTCTCATGTCTGAACAAATGAGTCAGAAAAGAGTTGTGCAAAACTTGATGCTGTTGACATTATTTTTTCTTTGAAAGCAAAGAAATCTTGATTAAATGTTTTTGAGCAGAAACAACCAAACATACAGAAAGGTGTGTTGCAAGAAATAGGATTGGGTACACTCGTGATTTCAATTTAAATGATTTCTCACCTGTAATTTATAGTTACTACAACAATATTCTGAGCTTTACTCAAGAAATGGCCTTGGTAGAGATCCAGGGTGGATGTTCCTGACACAAAGGCACCTCCATATATCCAAACTAAGACAGGAACACGATCTTCCGGTCTGGGTGTGGGTGTCTTGAACAGAGGGGCCCAAATATTCAAGTACAGACAGTCCTCACTCACAGGGGTGTTTGGATTCCACATCTCCGCACCTTGAAACCCTGCAAAAAAAATCACATTGTTATTAATAAAGTTTGATTACAGCCAGAGCAGCTCCAAGATTATAAAACCTTTGAGCCCAGTGAATCCTTAGTCTTTATCACAAGCATTTTACAGATTAGATATGCTGAACTATCTCTTAAATATTATAATATAAAGACTATTTATGACAAATATTGTGCAAAGTAATGAGTCTTTCCATAATTTCTTGATTGTTTGCAAACCAGGAAGAAGGCATGAGGTGGAAGAGCGCTTTTTACAAGTTTTCAGATTTTCACATAATTCCTGTAGATTATCTGAATGTCTTTTAAAGCTTTTCATTGGCCATTGGCTGCTTCTTCACTTATTTAAGTACCAAAGTTTTTAGTTCAGTTTTGGGCTGTTCATCCCGAAGTAGAAGGCTGAAAATTATAATGATAACTTTATAAAGTTCATTAGGATAGTAATTTCAGGCAGCACTTAAGGCAAAAGTTCAGTAACTCTCCTCATAGACATGAGTATATTCCTGCTCAAAGTTGTCAAGACAAAAACATCCCCATAAATGATTGAAAGAATAAAAAGTACAAACCAGTTGAAATTACAAATATTTCTATCTTTAACTCATGCATAAGTGATAAATCTGTTGGCATCCCTCTGTCCATGACAGAATATTCCTCAACCGTCATTTAAATAACTTGAAAATTACAATTACAATTAAAAAGGTAATAACAAATAAACATCCATTAAAAATGGACCAACAAAGATCAGACATTGCTTTTAAAATGAGGTTCAACTAAATAATTTTAAATAATAAACTAATGTACTGTCCTAGTCAAAAATGATGGCACTTTAGAAAAGAATGAAAAAAGTTCAACCAGATAGGGATATGTTCAATAAAAGTGTGTTTTCTAATTAATATTTAAGGTATCTTTAAGCTTGTAGTCAGTCAGTGATGCTCTTGTGATGACAGCTGCAAGTAATTTATTTAGAAGTTTAAGGTACACAGGACTTTAGTAAACTTCTCTGGCTGTGGCCGCAGGTGGAAGCTGATGACAAACTGGAGGCAAGGATAATATGATGATAACCAAAGAGTCCATATGATATGTTTGAGTTGTTGAAATAATAATTTAAAAAAAAGTATTGTTAATGCAAAACATTTTCTGTTTGGACAGTCACTCTGTTTAGACAAATATATATATATATATATATATATATATATATATATATATATATTATATATATACGAAACCACTTCAGATTAGGTCACTCCACTGTATTCCCCTGATGAGCACACATGTATGGGTAATATTTTTAATGCATCCTATAGGACAGACTGCTTAGTCCAGTGTTTACAAGGAAATCAAGCAGTTCCTATAGAGGGATTATTTGTTTGTAAACACAGCGGATGCTCGTTCAGCAAGTCAATGCAAAGAACAGAACTTCCATCATCTTAAGACAAGATTTTTAATGATAAACAATATCTAGGTGAATTAAACTTATTTTGAAATATCTTGATTTGTGTAGTATTGATTCATACCTGGAAACATTTCATCTCGCAACTGGTAGCAGGAATTTGGTAAATGTTGGGCATCTCTCACACCGTCCCATTTATCCATAGGCTCTGGAGGACGGAATCTTCGAATGTACCGAGGCGACTTTGCATACGGAATTCCACGAAATGCTTGAATTTGACCATGTATCACATTAAAAATATTCCCTCGAATTTTTCCATATTTGGTGGTGATGATAGGTTCATATATATTGGCAAAAGACGCAGTCACGATGAGAAGCAGCAGAAGCAAAGGCTGAAAGTTTGCCATGGGAAATCTAAGAAGAACAAAGCAAAGGAACAGATACCCATTATTATTCATTCAAAAACTAACACTTAATAAACAGTGATTTTACTTGATTTTATCCTCCTTGCTATTCAACTATATTCACTTCTTTAATTGTCTGATTTTATGGAATCTTATTTTGTGTGCTGTTTTAATATATGTTTGTCATGTGAAATGTACTTTGTTAACAAAATATCACTTTATTCACAATATGCGCTATTCACTTAAATATAAGATATATAAACTATCTTATGCTTTGAATCATTGATTCTGGAGCACACTGCGCACATCTGTCTAGTCTCTTATAAGTCTCTTATTTTTGAGTAAAGCAAACAAAATCATATAGTTTCAAATCAAGTAGATTACTTTCATAGTCTCCGTGCCCTGTGCAAGGTGGTGAGGCGCTGAATGCGGTGAGTGAAATGAGCACTGCTTGTGACAGGCGCACAACGGACAAAAAAAAAGCCTGATCAAGCTGCAAGTGTGTTGCTATTTCTGCATTGTTTTTATTCTTCAAATATTGGTCAACTCAGAGTGTGTGACAGTTCAGGTTACTGGATGTTCACAAGCTCTTGGGGAAGAGAGAGGAGAATGTAATAGAGTAGGACTCTGCACACAGACACATGCATTAATCATAAAGGCAAAAAAAAAAAAATCCCTTCTCACCCACCGCGGGTGGTTCTTATCCTCTGAGCTCGGGTTCTCTACCAAAGTCCTGGGAGCTTGAGGGTTCTGCGCGGTATCTTGGCTATTGATAAGACTGCACATTTCTGGACTGAGATGTCTGATGTTGTTCCTGGGATCTCTTGTAGCCACTGATCCAGGTTGGGGGTGACTGCCCCGAGGGCCCCGATGACCACAGGCACCACTTTGGTCTTCACCTTCCAGGCCCTCTCCAGTTCCTCCCTGAGGCCCTGGTATTTCTCCAGTTTCTCGTGCTCCTTTTTCCTCATGTTGCAGTCACTCGGTATTGCTACATCCACCACAATGGCTTTCCTCTGTTGTTTATCCACTACGACAATGTCCGGTTGGTTCGACTTTACCATTTTGTCTGTCTGGATCTGGAAGTCCCACAGGATCTTAGCTCGGCCATTCTCCACCACCTTTGGGGGTGTTCCCCACTTTGATCTTGGTGCTTCAGTCCATATTCTGCATAGATGTTTCCGTACACTATGTCTGCCACTTGGTGATGTCGTTCCATGTACTCTTTCCCTGCCAGTATCTTGCACCCTGTTGTTATGTGCTGGACTGTCTCAGGGGCCTCCTTGCACAACCTACACCTTGGGTCTTGTCTGGTGTGGTAGATCTGGGCCTCTATTGCTCTGATGTTTGGGGCCTGTTTCAGGGTGGCCAGGATGAGGGCCTCTGTGCTGTCCTTGAGTCCAGCTTTTTCCAGCCATTGGTAGGACTTTCTGATATCAGCCACTTCGGTTATTTGCCAGTGGTACATCCCTTGTAGGGGCTTGACCTCCCATGATGGTACCTCCAGCACCTCAACTTCTGTTCCCCGTTGTCTGAGACATTCACTGAGCAGATTGTCTGTTGAGGCTTTGTCCCTGATGTATCTATGGATCTTGGATGTTTCGTCCTGGACAGTGGTTCTCACACTCACTAGTCCTCTGCCACCTTCCTTGCGGCTCGTGTACAGTCTCAGGTGCTAAATTTGGGGTGGAACCCTCCATGATAGATAGATAAAATGCAGCTTTTGGCAGGGATGCCAATCAGAAAGCATGGTGAAGTAAGCACGGAGGGGAATCCCAAACAAAATGTAACTGGCATGGTGCAACTAGAGTCAGGTGGACATCAAAATTGGAAGACTGTCTAGTTGATATGTGGAAACACTGTGAGCCATGCAGATGAACTACTGTAAACACTGCAAGAAAAGAATAGTGTTTGGATTTTTAACTACTAACTCAAATGTAGAGAAACCTTATTGACCGAACAGGGCTGTGACAAAGTTGTACAAAGCATAGATGAACCATAGCTTCCAGATCAACAAAAATACGAGTCTAGACCACAGGTGTCAAACTTCAGTCCTGGAGGGCCACTGGCCTGCAACTTTTAAATGTGCCTCTGCTGCTCCAGACTTGTGAATAATTAGGTCATTAGCAAGACTTTGGAAAAACTGGTCTTCTTCTTCTTCTTCTATAGCATTTTCTGGCAGATACAAACTTTGTGCATTACTGCCATCAACTGGACAGAGATATAATTCAGAAATTCGTTTTTCCTATATACCTTCAAATCTTAAAATAATTAAATTATATACATACTTATACAATCTTACACACATACATACTAAATCCTCTCAGCTAATTTTGTGTCTTTTAAATATGTAACAAGTGCTTGAATTATATCATGTGATTGATGCTTCCCTAATAATTAGCCATAGTTACTGAACTCCCCATTAGCTTTCCAATTCTTTCCTCTCTTTTATATATTTTCTACAATAAATCAACACATGTTCTACTCCTTCTGTTTCCCTGCAATAAGAACAATTATCTGATGGACATTTTCTTATTATTTTTAAACCACTATTTAAACTAGTATGCCCAATCCATAACCTGTTAATCCATATTCCCTCTCTCCTTTCCATTATACCATTATTTCTTATGATTACCTACTTCTGTATTTTATGTAGATGCCTTCCTCTTTCTTCTAAATTCCATCTCTCCTGCCAAATGTTCTTTATTTTATCTTTAATAATTGAGAACGTATCTACACAAGTAGGAGGTAATTAACCCATTTCATTCCAGTGTTTTGTACCTGTGGCACATCTAAAAACTGTAAGACGGTGGCCCTTGAGGACTGGAGTGTGACCAAGGTGCAAGAGAAATCAGCAAAATCGCTGCTGAAGGGATCAACCCTTTTGAGATAGGTAAGGGAAACACGTCAGTCAATGTGGGCAAGCTGCCTCCGAGCTCTATGGCATTTCATTGCTTTGTGAACACGAAGAGTGCGCATAGCATGGAGCTTTGCGGCTTGGAACATAGTTACACAGTAACGTACACATGTCCGTCTCAACTTGCAGATAAAAGCTACATTAAATAAGCTGATTTAGCTAGTTCGGCAGCAACTAGCTAAATACAGTAAATACCACTGATATTATCTTAGTATTACAGAGAGGTTGTAGAGTATTCAAAAAATAGCGGTCGAGTAATATTTGTCGTGTACTTATCTTGTTTTCAAATTAGACAGAAATAGAAGACAGCTAGTTCTAAGCCTGCGTATTGTTTCTTGTTGTCATAGCAACTCCGTAGCAGCTGTCTTCCAAAAAGTTACAAAGTTTCCGGAAGTGTGGCGTCACATGACAACGACAGGATTATTTGTTTGTAAACACAGGAGAATATTCAACTGCCAAGGAACCGTTTGACCGAACGAGGCCAGCAATGAGACGGTTTCGGGCAAAAATAACGCTGAACTCAACAAATTGCACAACATGTCAAACTTCACACAGAAACATAAAGATAGAACCCTGAATAACATATTTACCTAGTTTATCAGCAAAAAGAGTTGATTTGGGGGTCAGTTTCAATTTAAAGTGTCAAGAATGTCCAAAACAGTTCATTCTGAAAGGAGCTCAAAATTATGGCGTACCACTTATAAGTTACAGGGTAAAAAATAAATAAATAAATAAATGACAGTAATATTTTGGTTTATATAACCTGTCACATAAAAAATTAAAAAAAATATGGGTGTTTTTTTTTTCAGTCATAATTTCATCATGTTGTTTGGATATAGCTTTACTGATGACTTAATGAGATCTAATCCCTTTAGAAGCACATTCATTATAGCATTAAAATCCACTTATCACCACTGTAAAAGCTGAAGCACATATCAGATGTGAGTAGCTAATCATTTTACAATGCTTAATTTCATATGCTACTTTAAGTTTAAACATATCAGCAGATAAAATACACATTAAAAGGTAATACAATTTACAATTGACAAACCTTTTCAGTATTCCTATGGGCTGCCAGTATGAAACAATGTTTCTTGTAGTAAGGTGAAATACAAAGTGCTGCACTATCTGTTATAGCTGCTGTAACCACTGTACTAACTGATGTACTAACTCCTGTAACTGATGTACTAACTGATGTACCTGATGTACTAACTGATGTAACTGTCATAACACCTATGCTAACTGCTCTATTGGGGGGAAAACAACAAAAGAGCGCAAATTCAAAAGAAGAATTGTATGTAGCTCAAAACAGAAGTCAATGACTTCACTACATAAACGTCAAAATTACTGGCAAAATGAAATGTTTTCAAATTTGCTGCAATAAAATCCATTTATGATTTCTCACATTATTCATGCATTTGTAAAAGTCAGCATTCCAAACAAGATATTTAATCCACGCCTTTCAGAATACAAAATAAATATTTACATTTCAATTTAAAAAATTTAGTTAGGGAGCTAAATCTTTAGCCTTCAAACAAATGTTTAGTTTCCAACTAGATGTTTTAAATATGTATTTTTCTAACTATATATTTAGTTCCAAATTAAATATTTATTTTCCAAGCTAAATATTTAGCTTATACCTAAATATTTAGTATTTATGATGCTCGCTAATCTAGAAACCTAAATTATTATGAATAATTTCTGCCTGTAGCCACTAGGTTTTACAACACCCAAGTCTGAGTGACTTAAATCTAATTTTCTCTGCACTCATTTATATGTTATTTTTAGATTAATATATTTGCATGTGTTAGTCATTTATTTATTTACTTATTTATATTTAGACATCTTGAATTATTTACATCACTCTTGGATACACATTATAAGCTTCATCTTTTGTGACTTTGGATGGAATAGCTTGAAAATTAATAAGCAATTTCCTCTTGGGGATCAATAAAGACTATTCCACAAGATGAAATGGAGTGATAAAATCCCCTCTTTTAATAATTTCAGAGAAACTGACTTAAAAATGTATACTGCCTTGTTGAAAAACTTAACTTTAATAATAAGGATCTTGGGAAAACTTTTACTGTGTCAAAAATTTAATTTGATCCCATAAGCAGACCCCTCTGTTACATTTTTTGGGGCCTGCCCATAGCAATGGATAGCATGACAGGTGTTGCATGGCAGGCAATGTCCCCACCTACCTCTGCTGTTCTACACTTCATAGAGACATTCTATGAGGTGTAGAAGAATAGGACTAAATAGGACTACACCTAATCTCCCTATCCATTGCTATGGGCAGGCCCCAACAATATTAAATTACAATGACATTGTTATTATATTTTTTACTACTATCATGATCAATAGTAATAATAATCATCAAAATAAATAATACTAATTACTATTATTTATTATATTGATAATAATTATTTATTATTGTTATTCACAATATTATGATTTATTAGAATCCTTTTAATACTTAGCAACATAAAAATTACTATATTACAAAGTATCATATTGATTATATATTATATAATTAACTGTATATTGAGTAACATACTAATATATTAATAACTGTACTAATATTGCTCTCAGCCATTCATTTTCATACTTTTCTGAGAAATTTCTGAGCTCAGCACACACCATCTTTCTCGCATCACTATTACTGTGAGTGAGGTACAGATATAAATCACAGGAATATCGGAGACGACAAACAGTCCTCTCATACGCTTCAAACAGTTTTCCGATACGTATCACGGTTCCCGAACGGGAAGGAGTTGTTTGGACTGCTTTTTTTAGTCAAACTGGCTTGAATTATCATGAATAATCATGAATTATCATTAATAATTATCATGATAAGCAATGATAATTATTCAAACTCATTTAACAAAAGGACTTCAGTTCCAGATATAAAAAATCTAAATAATATGTATATATTATTTAGAGTGTGTCTCACTCACAGCTGGCAGAGGATCCATTACCATAGCAACGGAACATAGCAGGGCCAGCTGCTGATTAGGACTACAAAAAAACGCATCACTGTAGTTTTAACTATGGCAGAACTCTGAGGAATGAGCTGGCCTTTAGAACTACTTGTGTTTTGGGCATTCTATAACTGATTCTAACCAACCGTTGTTACACACAGTATTAGTGTGGCAATTTTAAATTAAGCTTAATGAAAATTTCAAAATAAAAGACTTGACAATTTTAACATAAGGTTATTCATGTTTTGGGCATTTTATAACTGATTTAACTCAATCACTGTTACTCAGCGGACAAGTTTGGACATTTATAATGAAGCTTACTTAAAATTTCAAAATAAAAGCCTTAATATTCCTCTCTGGCTAGTGCACCGCCATAAGCTGTGCAATAAGCTTAGCCTGCATTATCTTTTTCTCTTGGGTTAGGTCTAATTTTTAGCATCAGAAGTAGTTAGTTTGTAGTTATGCTATTTTAAAGTTCAGTTTCTAAACAGTGAACATGATTTTGTTTTTTGTTTTTTGTCAAATGTGTATGGTAAAAAGGATCCATTAAGTCAAAAAGTAGTGAAAGGGTCTGATTTATTGTCAGAACTCAAATCTAACCTTGATATTTACACATTAAAATTGACATATTTCATCAGACACAAATCTGCTATCACATAATAAATAATAAGGTAAATAATTTTTAAACTTAGCCAATGCAGACTATATTGGAGCATGGTAAGTTAGCTTTCTATGAAACCAATGAAAGTAGGCAACAGTTGATTATTTTCATATCTGTTTGAAAATGTACTTTGTTGACCATTTTATGAAGACAGTTTTATTTCTAAAAGTTTTCTATTATTGTTAGATGTGTTTTCTAACCAAAGTTCTCCTCTCAGGTCTTCATTTCATCGTCCCTGTAAAATGAATTAAATTAATTATCCATAAAGAATTATGGTGTTCCAACATGCTGAGCACTTATGGGGTCACAAGGGGTGCCTAGCTCCAGAGGTTAATGGGCGAAAGGCGACACGGTGGACAGGTTGGACCCTGGATAGGTTACCATCTATCATAGGAATTTAATTCAGTTGCAAAATGAAAAGTGACAATTTTTATCAAGATTTGTGTCAATTATTTACATATGTTGTTGGAGCTGCTTCTGAATTTCTTTATCCTAAAAAATTGTGATCTTGAACAAACATGTTAATAATGCTTTGAAATACGGTGAATCTGATGAACATAGGATTGTTCATTCCAGACATATTAATCATACAGATTAATTAAAAAATGAAAATTCCTCCATAAGGACACAAAGAGACATTTTTTTCTATTCAGTTTCTAAACCCTGTTTATTCTTTTCAGGGTCGAGGGGCCAGAGGTTATATCAGCTTTCAGTGGATGATTGTGAGTATTTACTTGTCTACAAAACATTTCATAGCTTTTGCACAAGAGAAAATTTACTCAAATAAAGCATACTTTTATTTTTGTTAACACAAGCATTTCAATTTGTTATTTTTCTAAGAAACATTACATATACATGACCGTATCTTTAGCACAGCTTTTTTTCTCTTCTCCAAAACACTTCTTTACGCCATAATACCACTAATTGGCTGTTTGCAGATAAAAAGTTGTCTGCCATGTGTATGTAAGCAATATGCAAGAAATCTCATGGGAAATGTTGGAGTCAAAGCTCATTATGTGGAGTATAGTGCTTAGTCAGCAAAATACATTTTGGTTTCCTCACTGGTTTCCTTATTTATCCTAAGAAATGCTGACAGGGTCATGTGTAGTCCTGAATGAGTCACTTGTGACATGTGCCTGTGAAAAATAAGATGCAACACAGAGGACAGGAAACATAGTCTCAGGTAAAAATATATAAAATATAGGAAGTAGGAAGGAAAAGTCTTAGAGATAGAGAGAATCTCATTTAGCTATGAAAACAGCGAGAAACAGATATTACATAGACAAATTGATTTTTCTTGGATGGATATATGCTTTGTTTATATTTGTATGTTTATACTGAAATTATTTTTTCTCCAGTTATACCTGTTTGGTATAACTGCTTGAAGCTATTTACTGTAAGCAATATGCAATATTGTATATATTTTATGTATATATTGTATATATTATATATTGTATATAATATATTTACTTGAAGCTGCATTTGTTTTTTTGTTTCATTGACAAACATTAAGCATTAAGCTCAGCGGATAATTTAGTATAAAAAATCTGACAAGTTTTTGTCAGATTTTCTGTGTTTTTCTGTGTTTCTTAGCTCATCAGTTATATCCTACTTCATTTTGTTTCACCCTTCGTGTTCTTTCTAGTTTCATTATTTGATGATACTTACTTCTGCTGGATCTTTCTCATTCTTGTGTTTCTTTATTTCAACCCGCATCATAGCGTTTCTAGAATCTTATTTCGTTACCCTATGTTTAGTTATTCTTTTATGTAAGAGTCTATGTCTATCCTTCCTTAGTGATTCTAGTTAGGCTTATTTTTTTGTTTAATTGTTTTAGTTATCCTAGTTTCTGTGCTTTGAGTTCTTCTTATTATTAATAGCTTTGTTTCTGTTTAATTCTTTTATAATTTCCCCTAATGTCTTTGTCTCTTTCTAGTTTATTATTAATCTAAGAGGACTCGTTCCCCTTTCAGAGACGAGCAGGCGAAGGTTGGACGGCCGCCACTTTGCTCAGCGTGTTTTTGGTGCTGTTTAGTCACACTGGACCTTTTCTTTTTTTTTTCCTGGATCATTAAACAAGAAGAAGATAAAAACTTGAATTGAGAAAGTTTAGCAATCCTCTTCTGAGCGGAGGAAACTCTTTTCTTTTCGTTTACGCCTGTGAGAGTGCAGGAGGAACAACAGGATTGTAACCTACTTGAATATTTTGTTTTTAATGTTTCACTGCTTACGTACTCAAACCAACTTACTCTAACAAAACGCCTTAGTTTGTATCGAATAAGAATGAAAAAGATCTATGCTGTCCCAGCAGCTATTGTAACGGCACATACAGAGGTGAAACCAGCCCACCAAACGTTCTTGGAATTCATTTATTAAATACATAAAATGGTTAAAAATTTTACTAAACAGGAAATTAAATGTAACTAATTTAGAGTTTTAGATGGCGAAGACTCTCCTGTAGCAGTTTGTACTACTGTGACTTTGAAGAAGCCTCTGACTAAAGAGTGTTTTTCAATAAAAAATTTCTACTGCAAATAAACTGATTTATACTTTTTAACAAACACACCTAAAAAAAAAATCCCTTTAAATTCTTTTTATGCAGCTCTTGATTGTAAAAATGACACCTTGTTGCCATGGTTACAAATTATAACGTCCTTCCATAACTGTACAAACGTTTTCATGAGCAACATCACAAAGTTTTAGCAGAGATTTCAAATCAATAACTGTCTTTGGTAATCGATTAAATCCGTCTGACGGTTGGGAGGAAAAAATAAAAACAGAACGGCATCACAGTTACAATGAATATGCTTTATTTTTCCTTTTACAAAAGAAAACAGAAAAAGGGGGGCGAAAAATTACCGTCTAGAAATACAAGATATACAAGAAGAAAGGAGAGAATTCACAGTGGAATGAACTGAATAATGACGGGAGGAGGAGAAGAAGAGGAAGACGTTAAAGCTTCCAACCAAACAAAATCCTGTTTCTCTCCAGGAGTGAAGCGATAAACGATTCACTCCGATTAGAGTTCGGCCTGCTAATACTGTGATACTGATACTGATGCACTGTGATATGACTCAACACACAGCAATAAAAACAGTGTGAGCTTAGCGGTTTATTAATTAATGCTTTATTGTTTGTGTTCCTATTTAGTGTCTAAGGCACTTTTAAAGAAACATACTGTTATTTCGCTGCAAAAACACAAAGTCTTACCAAGTATTTCAGTCCAGTTTCCAGTGCAAATATCCTGCTACTCTTAAAATAAGAAAACTGACATAGAAGTAACTTTTCTGCAAGATACAAGAGCTTTTTTAAGTCATTAATTCCTAAATATTGACAATAAAACACTAGTTCCACCGTCAGACTACTTCATTTAGAGGAAAAATTGGCTTAGTGTATTTTACACAATTAAAATGCAGCTAGATTAAGAAATAAAATAAGTGCAGGAAAATCCCAGCAATACATTCCTTCATCAATTTATACAATATAGTCATATAGAAAACATGAAGACCTCTATCAAGTATTAGTGGGCATTTAAACAATAAAAAAGTGACAATCACAATTTTTCTTTAAGTAGATTTAAATAATGTGCAACTTCTTCGCAGAAGACCTGCCTGCAAAAGGTTTTGATCCAAAACTTACCCAACCAGACGGGAGAAACGTTTTTATCTCATTTTTGTAGAAAACAACCCCAGAGATCTCTGAGCTTGAAAAAAGAAACATTTGCCAGAAAAAAAACCAGAAATTTTCGTGATTTTTTTCTAGAAAATTTAAAAGTTTCAGAAATTGTAAATTTTTGACTTTTTGGAAATTTTCAAAAATTGGACATTTTTGAATTTTGAAACTCAGAAATGTCATTAAAAAAAGAATCAAAGCATTAATTATTTTTCTAGGAAATTTCTGAATTAATTTTTTCTTTTTCCTTTTTATTGTTAACTTTTGGAGCTCAGAAACTTTCTTGTTTTGGCTAAAATTTACTTTTTTTTTTTTTTTTCTAAAAATTTCTGTCTACACTGGCCATCATACGCCGTCGTGGAAAACTGAGCTCTACTGATCTGATGTTTAGGAAGATGAAGTGATAATCTGCCAGTGAAAATAGTCATTTTTTTATCAATATTAAGGAATTAATATTAAAACAAATGGAAGCTTAAAAAAAAAGCTTCCATATCTTCCTGAAGTCACTTGTTTTGTCTCATTTCAAGTGTAATACCAACATATTTCATTAGAAAATAAACTACTTGGTAAGATGTTGTGTTTTACAGTGTTGTTCAATTAGAGGAAGCGGTGCGGACCGGTCCAGCCGCTGCATTTAAAGCTGAGCTGAAGCATAAGTATTGAGGACTATCTGTGCCCACGAAGCGCTTGATGAGGTCTGAAGAGTCTGGATTTATTTATCTGGCGATAATGGCACAGAGTACATTCGAGTCGCAGAGATTTACTCAAGTGGATGTTGAGTTCATGGCTTACTGCTTTTCTCAATCTCACTCTGTTTTGAAGAAACAATCAAAACAACCAATCAGAGCCAGGAGGAGGGCCTTAGCACTGTCAATCAATCTCATGTACTTGCTGCTCAATGTGCAAATGGCAGAGAAACAACTTATTGTTGCAGGAAAACCTTTTATCCATCATCATCAATGGCTATGCTAACTAGCAGAACATAATGAGGGAAACAGGGTGGGGAGAAGAACATTGTCACACAGGCATGATTGGCAGCGCTAAGACCCGCCTCCTGGCTCTGAGTGGTTGTCTCATTTTGTAATGTCATGACATGGTTACAGTTTCAACAAACATGTCAAAAATACATTTATGTAAAAGTTACAAACTGCAGCGATAAAAAGACACTGGCGTTAAATTAAGAAGTCATGTTTGATATAAGTGGCATTTTTATAACTGAAGGTGATATAATTATTTTTTTGTGCTAAACATTATTATATTTGGCTGAAAAACATTTAACACTTTAAAGGACCAGTTCAGACTGAATGGCTGCTTCAGGCTTTGAGTTTCTTCTTATTCTCTTCCTGTAGGATGGTTTGTGGATCAACAAGCTGCCTCTCACCATGACCTCTAACCCTGCTGTGACCTCCGCCCGACAGCCCCCCCTCATGGCGTCGCCCCCGGAGCCCATCTGTCTGTCGGACTCTGGACGAGGACCTGACAGCTCCGTCTCTGGACTCCATCTCCCATGCTCTGGCGTTGCTTAGCAACGCCTCCAAGGGCCTGGGCCTGGCCGACAGCCCTATGTCGCCGCCCCCCCTCCAGATGCCCACCTCCTCGCCGCTGCCCGTCGCCCCCCACTACCCCGTCGCCTCCCAGTTGGCCACCTTGGCTGCGTCCACGTTGCAGCAGCATTCCCTGGTGAAGGCGGAGCCCGCTCCTCTTCCTCCTCCTCCTGCTGCCTCTGTTGGGAACACATCAGGAACATCTTCCTCTTCCTAATCCTCTTCTTCTACTTCTTCTGTTGTCTCCTCCATGGGTCGCCTGCACACCCCCGGCCTCTCGTTGGCCTCCAGGACTGCAGATTGTCACTACGGGCAGGTCAAGGGCTGCCTGGCTCAGACTCAGAGACTCGTTACCATGGCGACGCCCAGTCACAGGCCAGCTGCGGCGATGGGGAAGATGCACCTCACCCTTCTCCTTCACCTCCGAAGCAGCGGCCTCCGCCCACTGCTTCCCCTCTGCTGGCCCCCCACCAGAAAGGCTTTACCTGCCCACCAGGGATACTGGGAACACTGGGAAGCGTTTCCAAGAGCACCGTCAAACCCGGCGGCGGCGGCGTCAGCAGCAGCAACAACGGCGGTGCCGCCCTGAGCGGCCCCGTCCAGCCGCCTTCCTCCTCCTCGCCTTCATCGCAACCCCGCTCCAACTCTACGTCCCACCACATCCCGCAGTCGTTCCACCCGCCGTCCCCCACCTCCCAGAGTAAACCCCAGTCGCACCATCACCACCAGGCCACCCTCACCAAGTCGTCCCACAGCAGCAACTCGTCGCCCATCATCAAGCTCACCCCTCGGCCCCCAGCGCCCACGCCGCCCCCGTCTTCCTCCCCGTCCCCATCGTCCTCGCCGTCACACCAGCTCTCTCATCAGCAGCACCAGTATGCTTCCAAAACCCTCAAAATCTTCCGGACCCCCTTCAGCGTGTCGGGCGGCGGCCCGGTGAAGCCGGCGCCGCCTGCCGGCTACAGCTTCGTCCAGAAACCTCAGGCGCCGCCCAGCAGCAGCAGCAGCGCCAACAATAAGGGAGATAAAACCCCGCCCTCTTCCACACCTTCGGCTAATCAGAGGCAGAGGGTCTCGGTGGGCGGGGCCATCCAGAGCTCTAAGGCGGGAAATGGCTGGACACCGTCAGGCACTCTGGCTACGTCTGCTACAACGTCACATCTCTCACAGGTCAGTTTTTAAACCAATCAGACCTTAAAGTGACAAAAATTAAAAGGTTGATCATTTATTTTATTCACTTTAAAGTTAAAGCTCGTTCTTGCATGTTTTTGGGAATAAGCTACTTCTAAAAACAGCTGAAGCAAAGTAAAAATAAACGACCAGGCATGTTTTGGCAATAAGTTAAAGGTGACCTGTTATACTTCCTTGAACTGGTTAGGATAGGTCTTTGGGCTTAAACAAAACATGATTATTTCATTTTTTCCACAAAATCATTCTTGGATAAAGAGGTTTTATTCTGCTCAGTTCTGCCTTTTTTGAGCTGTTTTAGGGCCTCCATTCACTTTAAATGCAAATAATCTGCTGTCGGCCACATGAAAATGGCTCCAAACAGATGCACAATTATACAACTGTACATCTTTGCAAAGCATTAGTAGAATTAGGCCTGTCACGATAAACAATAAATCAATTAATCGCATGATAAATTAGCAGGTGTGCTCTGTGAAACTCATTGGCTGCAGGCTGCTCAGTCTGGCTAACTCAGAGGGGATAGAAGGGTGGGGCATCTGGATGGAGGTCGTCAGAAAGTCTCGTCTTTCTCGTCTCCAGCTTAAACAGAGTCTACTTCAGTTCTGGACAGGGTAAACCCCAGCAGATTTAGGAATGGACAATAATGTGGAGATACCAATGGACATATCATAAATCTCTACAATGGCAAGAATTTGGATGGAAAAATCTGGTAAGATTATTTGTCACACCTGCCCAGAAATGCCACTATGATGGAAATCCTCCTGCATGTTGGAGAAAATGTAGAAACCAAGACGCAAACTATTATCACGTCTTATGGGACTGACCAATTATAAAAGATTACTGGAAAGAGATAAATAGTGACTTACAAGATATTTTTAAGTAGAACGTTCCTTTGGAGTTCAAGATTTTGGGATAATTCCTCAAGAAGGTTAAAAAAGAAACAAATATCGGATGACTATTTTATTAACAGCGAGTAAGAAAAACATTACAAGAAAATGGTTATCACAGGACAAACCAACCTTAGACGACTGGATTGACATAACGTTTAACACGTATGAAATAGGAAAAATAACAGCCTCTCCCCCACCTCCCAGAGTAAACCCCAGTCGCACCATCACCACCAGGCCAACTTCATCACGCCCATGCAGGCCACCCTCACCAAGTCGTCCCACAGCAGCAACTCTCCCCCACCTCCCAGAGTAAACCCCAGTCGCACCATCACCACCAGGCCAACTTCATCACGCCCATGCAGGCCACCCTCACCAAGTCGTCCCACAGCAGCAACTCGTCGCCCATCATCAAGCTCACCCCTCGACCCCCAGTGCCCACGCCGCCCCCGTCTTCCTCCCCGTCCCCATCGTCCTCGCCGTCACACCAGCTCTCTCATCAGCAGCACCAAAATCTTCCGGACCCCCTTCAGCGTGTTCAGTCTTGTTCAATCACAAGACTGAACAATTCAGTCAGTGGTGGCAGATTTGGGTAGACTGTAAAACCTAAAAGATCTGATTTCAGTTTTGAAGATCAAACTTGTTTAAACCTCTCCTACAGTCCACTCTCCTAAGATAGCCATATTCTATAATTATTTATACTATTATTTGTTAGTGTGTTTTTCTCTGTGGTTTGCTTTTTACATTTCTAACTTTATTAGTTCAATAATGTCGTTACCGTCTTCTCTCACACTCTCTTTTACTCCTTACCTTATAATCTTTCTCAAGGAATGTAGTTGCATTTTTGAGTTGACTGTTATAAGGCAATGGTCTACTTGTGCACCTTCCTTCAAATGTTGGAGTTGATTTTGTGACATAGATGCCTAAGACCATGAAAGTGATACTTTCTTGACAATCAATAAAGATAAAATTAAGAAAAGAAGAAAAAAGAAAAAAACACCATAGTACATAATAAGCCAGGGAGTTCCAAATAGCCACAAATAAAATAACATTAACAACAATGGATTCCATCCATAGTTTTTAAAGTGAGAAAATACATTTTCTGTCTACTTAGTGGTTACTCCTTCATTATCACAGACCGTTGCCAAATAAAAAAAGAAGTAAAAAAGAAAAAGAAAAAAGTAAAAACCACAACAATACATAATCAGCCAGGGAGTTCCAAAGATGCACAAATAAAATAAAATTAAAATGGTTCCCACATGTAGCTTTTTAACTGAGAAAATAAATTTTTGGTGTCCTTGGTGGTAATTTCTTGCGCCTCTGTTTTGTTTGCAGCAAGTTCTTGAAATAAATCTTCTTCAGGTGGGCAACTTTGGTCGTTTGGAAGTTTGGATAAATCATTCCCTGTCACTGCACTTTCTTCATGGACACGGTCACCAAATGTCGTCTTTAAAACCAAACTTACGTCTTCAGACTCTGCTTCAAAGCAAACTTTCCCCGGAGGGGAAGGCTCAAAAGAAAGAGAATCAATGTCATTCCTGGACAAGCAAGCTTCCCCAGCCGGGGAAGGATCGAAAGGAAGAGAATTGAACTCGTCGTCATCAGAGAGGATGGATTAAAAAGAAAATCATCAAGCTCATCATAACCTGAGGACCAAACCTTCCCAGCCGGGGAAGCTGGGGAGGTTTGCTTCCCCAACCTCCCCAGTCGGGGAGGTTTGCTTCTCAGTAGTGGATGGATCGAGAAAAGAAGAATTCAAAATGTTGTTACCTGAGAAGCAGGTAACAACAACGAAGCAAACGCCCCCAGCCGGGGACGTTTGCTTCGAAGAAGGATTAAAAAGAAAATAATCAAAATCGTCATAACCTGGGGAGGTTTGCTTCTCAGACGAGGCAGGATTGAAAAGAAAATTATCAGGGGGAATGTATTGCTTCAGCTCGTCGCTATGGAAACGATCAGATCAGTTCTGCATGACCGAAACTATTAACCCTTTGCAACAGCATCACTTAATCATTCGAGGCACCATGCTGTTGTGGACATTCAATTAACTCAGTAAGCGGTTTCTTGATGGTACGTCAACAACAACACTTTTCTTTTCCAGCAGCCATTGTACAGCGGAAAAACCAGCTGACTGAACATCCTGAAGCTTAGATTAGTTTGTTTGGAAATCGTGCGGTACCTGCTAATTGTGACTGAATCTGTAGGTCTTTGAAACTGCTGATTCTCCACACAACAAAAAAACATTAGTTTATTGCCACAAAATGATTTTTTAAAGCACTTTGGTTGTTTTTGAGTCACAATGGGCGGGAACTGCACCGTCACCTAGCTACTCAAGCCAAGTTGCAGCATGTTATTTTTAGCACCTCCAGTTTTATCACTGGAGGTGCTGTATAATGGCTGCTGGAAAAGACATGTTTTGTTGTTGACTTAAAATTTAGATGCCACTTACTGCATTCATACTGGTTATGCAGGAGGCTCTACTAATGCTTTTCAAAGGTGCATATCTGTTTGCATCCATTTTCAGAGTAAGAAGTGTGTAGCAGGAGCTTACTTGGATTTAAAGTGACAGGAGGCCATAAAAAAGCTCAAAATAGGCTGAACTGATCAGACTAAAACCTCTTTATTTAAGAAGAATTTTGTGTAAAAAAAAATTATAAACATGTTTTTTTAAGCCTACAGTACAAAAGAAAAACACACTCACGCAACATTTTTCTTTATCTGCCAGGTATCGGCTGCAGGCTCTCCTCTCCTCACCAACCACTCTGCTCTCCCTCTGGGCTTCGGCATGCCGGGAGGTCTGGTTCCCGTCTCTCTGCCCTTCCAGTTTCCCCCGTTACTAAACTTCAGCGCTCCTGGAGCTGCAAGTGCAGCTAGCATGGGCTCAACCCCCAGCTCCAACTCAGGATACCCTCTAGCACAGAGCGACCTAATGGGTGAGTGAATGCTCAGCTGGTAAAACTCAATAAAATGGATTTATTATTGAAAATATGAATGAATGAATGAAAACGCATTGAGACATAATCATAATGAAGGATCCTCCTAATCTGTCCACTAAACAGAAATAAGGATCCTGTAGAAATAAAGCCATCTGCAGTTCTCCACAAGCCCAGCAGGGGGCAGAGCAGACATGGGATAGAAAGTTGGTTAACACTTTATTTGACGGGTTGTGAATAAGACTGTCATAAACATAACACCTGTAATAAACATGAGTAAATCTTCATGAATATTTATGACTGTTGTCATAAAGTGTCATTCGGTGAATCAAGACACTTTTAATACAAAGTTGACATTATTCAAAATGTCTTTGTTATGACAACTTGACATTAACCAAGAAATGATGATCTGACATAAATGTGTTATAAAAGTGTTACTGATTAAACTTTAAAAATTCTGTAGCTTTATGTTCATAAAGCTAAAGTTTAATGAACGGTACCTGATGGGAAAACGCGAATCGATGTGCTTTCAAGTAGAACTTTTTTTTTAAACACATGAGCACTTGGTTTCAAAGAACTTAGCACCAACTAGTGGCATGGCGAGAGCATTACACCTTTACGATGTGCCCCATTACTGTGTAAACAAAGATTGGACTTAGAACGTGTTCATGTAAATGTGTTAACAGGAACAGAACAAAAATGTAATTTTCATTGGATCATTGTTGTGTAAACAGGGTCTTACTCATGTTCATGGTTTTATGTCATGTTCTTATTCACAACCCGTCAAATAAAGTGTTTTCAAAAAGTATACTGTTATGACAACAGAGTTGTAATACAAGTAAAATAATGATGCAATATAACCAGAAAAAAGTCGTAAAAGCATTGATAAATTTTCTAAATCCGATGTCCTGCTGCTGCTGACAATAATTTGATCAAATTACTCAGTTTCTAATGGATGAATGTCAAAAACAGTCTAAATGATCGCTTCTTAACACGCAGAAATTATTAACCAGATGATGATGATGGTACCAAACTAACGATGTACATTCTGCTTTTAAATGTACAGTTTTTCAAGAGTTGGGGCTGTAATTCACAGAATGTGTGTAATTGGGACTAATTAGTCGCTTAACAAGCAGCGTAGATGTGTTGACGTTAGCAGCTGCTCCATCTGCAGACTGAGTAGGTGGATGAACAAAGACAACATGTGTTTTTCCTGTAAGTACCGGTTTTAGATCAGAACCCAAATTCGTCTTGCGTGATGTCACGGCTGCTGGAGGGCGAAAAGCTGCCGGCAGACGATGATTAGCATAATTGGTTTTAGCTGTTAAGTTCTCAATATAACACAGTGAACCTTAAATTAACCTTGATGTATAAAAGAAAAAGAGACGCAGTGCTTTTCTACGAATTGTCAACAATACGGCAGATCAGGAAAACGTTTTAATTAGGTAACAATAGCGAGGAAGAGGGGAGTAGTTCAGTCATACTTACTCGATTTTCACAAGCATAACATGTCGATGCGATGTGGAATCTGGTTTGTTACGGTTCACTTACAAAAGATTAAAAAAGGCGACCAAACACAAACTAACAGATCATCAGTAGCGCAGGCGTTTAAATTGGCTAATCTACCACCACAGTGTTAGCTTAGCTAATAGCATCGGGAGCTAATCTAATTACAAAGTTAGCTAACAGCAGCGGTAGCTAATCTAATTACCGAGTTAGCTTATAGCAGCGGAAGCTAATCTAATTACCGAATTAGCTAACAGCAGCGGTAACTAACCTACCGCCGCTATCACTTATTAATAATCACAAAATAAACATCAAGCCTCAAGACATAATACTGTAACAGACTGAATGTTATGTTCTTTCTGTGAGAAACGTTTAAGTGTTTGGTGTTGAATGCCGACGCAAAGTAACGTCGTTGTCGGTTTCTATGGCAACGAGTCTGCGTGTAGCATAACTGACGCACAGAGCGAAACAAAGTGGTTTTTGAGTTTTACTTTAACGGTTTTCTGCGTTATTTGTGTTTTTGATGCGCACTGCGCTGAATTAGTAACACCCACATCTCCAGGTTTCAATTAGTGAACGGAGTTTATTTAAGAATCGTTTCTTTGCCCTTTAACGTTGCGCGCATGCGCGAAATTCCCGGATGTAATGTTTTACGTTAAGCATAGAAGGAAAGCATCAAACAGTTTGATTAGTCGTCTGCAAGGCATTTATTCCTGGAAAATAACCTGAATTTACCTCAAATTAATTGAGAATTGGGTCAAAAATGTTTCTAACTTTCCCATTTGATAACTTGACAATACTCTCAATCTCCGTTTATTTTCTGCAAACGTGCTTCCACTCTGTGCTGCAACTTTCCACCCATTTATCACATCAACCCTGAACTCCATCTGGCTTTGAGCCACAGCTATATGTTGCTTCATGTGTTCATCTTTCACACGTTGTGGTTCTTGTTGCGGTCTTTCTTCTCATTTGTCCGCCATTTCCTCCGCAGATCTGTATAAGAGCCTGCAGTCAGGGTCGCAGGCTGCCCTACCTCCTCACTTGCAGCTTGCTTTTTCAGGTAATCTGCATTTCTCTTCTGGTCTGTCGGCGTCGAGTCGACCTGCTGCTGTTTTTATTCTCGGCATGTTAAACGTTGCAGAAGTATTTATGTAGGTGCTCGAATTTCATTTAGGTTGGAAAGTGCTTGATTAAAAACCTAATTTTAGAAAATGTTTAACAATTGAAACCAGATATTTTTCTTCACTTATTAAAAACAGACATATTTTTTCTAACTCCCCAAAGTTAAATTAGACTAAACTCTTTGTTTTTGCTCAGTTAGAATTATGAAAATGATTTATATTTTCTAAATGTCTGAATATTCTTTACTTTTTGTAACTTTCTTTGAATAATGTTTGAGATTTTCATTTGAACAGGGAAGTCATTTACCTTAACATAATTTGTTTCAAAGTAATTCATGTTTATTATTCCTAATAAAGGACTTATTGACCTGTGCAACTTAAAGGTTATTTTACATTTTATACGTTAAATAAAGTTATTGAAATTGTGGGATTTCTTATGTTGTTAAATTAGAGAAACACAGTGTCGTAACATTTTAGTTGCTCTTAGTTCACCTGATGTGGAATACAATTAAATTATTAATAAATTATAATAGTGAGTTGGAACTGTCCTTTTAGTTAATTTGTTTTGTTGTTTTGTTTTTATCTCCAAATAAGGTGCCGGAATTTTTTTTTTAACTTACCTTGAAAATGCTTGAAATGTGTTTGATTTTTGCTGTGGGAAAAACACAGTACGAACCTCGTACTGTACTGGTTCCACTGGTATTTATTTAACTTATAACAAGACATTTTTCCGCTTTTAAAAGCAAAATAATCCGCCAGTAGAACTTTTTCATTAATCTTAAGGATTTATTTGCTCAAAACAAGTGCTTATTACTTGTAAATTAGTTTTGTTTTATTTCAAGCAGATAAACAGTTGTTTCTCCATCATTCGCAGTGCGTTCATGAGGATGATTGACAGCGCTAAGCCCCTCCCCTGCCTCTGATTGGTTATTTTTGACTGGGAGCTGTTAATTTTTTTTTTTGAGACAACCATAACAGTGCAGGCAGTTCAGTATTTTCACAGATTATTTTTCCCCACACCATGGGAAAGAATATTTAACGAATATGTATAAATATGTATTTTTGGAATAAAATTTGATGGTGCAGCTTTAATGTTTC
Source organism: Poeciliopsis retropinna (assembly GCA_010277075.1). Classification (NCBI taxonomy): domain Eukaryota; kingdom Metazoa; phylum Chordata; class Actinopteri; order Cyprinodontiformes; family Poeciliidae; genus Poeciliopsis; species Poeciliopsis retropinna. The sequence continues at coordinate 15,358,209 of VMRM01000002.1, read as the reverse complement.
TGCTGAGTTAAAATCTTTGCTCCTTCCTCTCAGAGTCGAATCAAAGCCAGAGTGGAGACATGAAGCGGAAAACCCACTAACCAATAAGAGCGCAGGAGGCGACGGGCGACGTCACACGCTGACCAATAGGAGTCCTCCGCTCCGATGGAGGAAGGGAGGGGGCGGAGCTCCAGCATCTCCTTGGTAACGGACCTGAAGGAGGTGGAGTTTCTCCTCCCTGCGAGCGGCAGCGGCGAACGGAGACTGAGTGAATGAGGAGAGCGCTTCCTTTTGTTGAGTTTTTGTTTATTTTTATTTTTGTCGACATGTTTACATATGACTAACCTCAATCACTGTGGAATGAGTGTGAAACGGCGGTACGCTCCATTTTATAATTTATATTTAAGGAATACGTGGTATTACAGGACGCTTCTTATCACAAAGGAAAAACAAACAGAGCAGGAAATGATGTAAGACTTTCTGTTTTTTTGTCGTGTCCGTTTCTCTGCTCCCACTGATGACTGTTAAGTAGTAGCTTAAATTAATACTGATAAATTATTTTTTAATTCACAGGGACAAAACCATGAGTGCGAGTGCTGAGGTTGACTTGAATGTGCGTTTGTACATAGAAGAACAGCATATAATACTGTTAATTTCTATTCAGATTATTCAGTTATTCCTTTAGTGTTAGAATTATTCCCTGTTCCCCTGTGCCACTCTCTCTTTCCCTTCTCCCTTTAATCAGCTCCTGCTCTAACCACTCATACCTGTTATCTATTTACTCACCAGTCCGGCCACTGCATCCACACCCTACTTCCCAGTATTTAATCTCCTTTCTCTTTGTCACTAGTCGCTAGTTTGTCTCGTTATCTCTCTATTCCTCATCTTGCTCACTGGTTTTCTTGCTGTTCTCCTCGTCTCTCCGGTTTGGTTTGTTTTAGGATTTTTGTGTCCCTGGACTGTGTAACTTTTGTAAGTTGGCCTTTTCATTTATTAAATCCTTCACTCAACTTCTGTTTGCTGTTTTTGGGTCCACTTTAAAACACACCATGTCAATTTCAGGTAAAGGGAAAACAAAAACAAAAAAACATTTATGGGCTAATCAGTCAAGGCTTAATTTTTATGTATGTAAAATAATTTAAAGATTCTTATTTCTGGTGGCCATAGAGGTAGAACTGAAATGCAACTCCAATTTCACACCCTGTTGTTTCAATATTAAGATGTAAATGTTTGTGGTTTGGCTTTTCCCCCTGGCCCGTTTCTCAGAATGTACGAAGCCTTGGTGGACTATATATATTTTGGTGACTACTAATAAAAACCAGATCCAATTTAGTTGACTACAGTTGTGGAATACATGCAAAATGAAATATAAGTGCAGGGAAATAATTAATTAGGATGATGAAAAGAAAATAAATGGGACGTGTGTGTCCCCCCCTTCCCCCCTCCTCCTTTTAGCTGGCCAAAGGAGGAGATAAAGGCCACGGATGTTAAGACTCGAAAACTACTAACAATGCATGGAGGGTTCCACCCCAAATCCAGCACTCTGAGACTGTACACGAGCCACAAGGAAGGAGGCAGAGGACTAGTGAGTGTGAGAACCACTGTCCAGGACGAAACATCCAAGATCCATAGATACATCAGGGACAAAGCCTCAGACAATCTGCTCAGTGAATTTCTCAGACAACCGGGAACAGAAGTTGAGGTGCTGGAGGTACCATCATGGGAGGACAAGCCCCTACAAGGGATGTACCACCGGCAAATAACTGAAGTGGCTGATATCAGAAAGTCCTACCAATGGCTGGAAAAAGTTGGACTCAAGGACAGCACAGAGGCCCTCATCCTGGCCCCCCAGGAACAGGCCCTAAACACCAGAGCAATAGAGGCCCAGATCTACCACATCAGATAAAACCCAAGGTGTAGGTTGTGCTAGGAGGCCCCTGAGACAGTCCAGCACATAACAGCAGGGTGCAAGATGCTGGCAGGGAAAGCGTACATGGAACGACATCACCAAGTGGCAGGCATAGTGTACGGAAGCAGAATATGGACTGGAAGCCCTGAGATCAAAGTGGGGAACACCCCCAAAGGTGGTGGAGAATGGCCGAGCTAAGATCCTGTGGGACTTCCAGATTCAGACAGACAAAATGGTAAGGTCGAACCAACCGGACATTGTCGTAGTGGATAAACAACAGAGGAAAGCCATTGTGGTGGATGTAGCAATACCGAGTGACTGCAACATGAGGAAAAAGGAGCACGAGAAACTGGAGAAATACCAGGGCCTCAGGGAGGAACTGGAGAGGGCCTGGAAGGTGAAGACCAAAGTGGTGCCTGTGGTCATCGGGGCCCTCGGGGCAGTCACCCCCAAACTGGATCAGTGGCTACAAGAGATCCCAGGAACAACATCAGACATCTCAGTCCAGAAATGTGCAGTCCTAGGCACAGCCAAGATACCGCGCAGAACCCTCAAGCTCCCAGGCCTCTGGTAGAGGACCCGAGCTCAGAGGATAAGAACCACCCGCGGTGGGTGAGAAGGGAATTTTATATATATATATATTCAAGATGTATGCATGTGTCTTCCCCAATGCAACGGGTGCTGCGGCCAAAAGAGGAAGGAATTTTTCTGTGATCAGAGTTTTATAGATCTGACATCATGGCGATTCCAGCTCTGGTGACACCTTCCTGCATGAAAATAGGTTAATGCTGCATTTTTTGTCTCAAAGTTTTGCTAGTCTCTTTTGTTCTGTATGCAGTTTCGTTCTTTTTGTTCCTCCCATGACTGTGGCAAACAGAAGCACTCTGACTTCTGTGGTTTGGTATCAGTTTCATAAGTAAGGTCAGTTGTACAATAAGTCACATCCTCTGCATAAACTGTGTTGGCAAAATGTTCAGCTGGAACTATACGTCTTTCTCTGGACTAAAGTCTTCTGTGGCATAAACCTTTTTTTGTTCCTAGACGTCCTATACAAACTACAATGATCACATAGGCTTTTAAAGCTGATTAAACTTTCAATAAAACATTAGAAAACATGCTCAAACTCAGTTTATGATTAAATGTTGTCCTTCTTCTAGGTTTCTGTGTAAGAGGTCCCTAGCCAAGAAATCAATGAGCTGATATGTTACTATAGGGCAGCGCTTCTAAATTCCAGTCCTCAAGTCCCCCTGCTCTGCATGTTTTAGATGTACCTCTGTTCCAGAACAGCTGATTCAAATGATTACATGACCATCAAGCGCTACAAAAGCCTGTTAATCACCCACATATTCAATCCAGGTGTGTGGCATAAGGGAAACACCTAAAACATGTAGGGCAGGGGGGCGTGAGGACCGGAATTGAGAAACACTGCTATAGGGAAACATGAAATAATGTTAAAGCATACAAAAACAACAAAAGCCTTTCATGTTCAAATCTTTCTCTGAACAGTTTAAGACAATGACTCTTAGTCTGCTATCCATAAGGACAGCCTTGTTTCTAGCAGTCAAGGGTTCATGGATTTATGTGTTTTGTCAGAGGACGAAAGCTGCTGAGCCACACATGAAGCTTTCACCCACGCCAGATTTAAAGTGACCTTGTCTATCATGACTAAGAACATCATCTGTCTGTGGATAATCTGGGATTTCTCTCTGTTTTCTCCCTTTTCATCAAGCTCTGAAATGCAAAGATTGCACATCTGGAAAGTCCTCAACATCTGTTGAGGACTTTCCAGTTTGTTGTCTGTGACTGTAGCATTCAAAGTAACCTTTTTGTGATCCACATTTGCTCGACCAAATCCCTCCAATGCCTTATCCAGTGTGCTATGTTGTATATACAGATGTCGAACAGTCTTTCGATATAAGTTCAGGGTGTATTAGGTTAACCAAAGACAATGCAGTAAAGTCTGAGAATGCAAATAAAATAAATTTAAGTTGAAGCTCATTATCATGCATGTTAAACTTGTTTCATAGCAAGATAATCACGTTTGGTAGTGCCATTGGGTATTTTTAATCCAAGAGTAAAAATCCAGAAACTCCAACCTTTCAGTGCCTTCTGACACTTTAAAACGTTGAACCTGAATCAGCATCACACCACTCAGAGTGGATTCTGTCTCGTTTCTGGGGCACCAACAAATAATCTTATAAGCCTGATCTGCATTAGAGAGTCCCCATGCAAAGTAGCAGCTAAAAGATTTATGTGTAATACCACTACAACATTTGCTTGATTTGCCACACTTCAAAGCAAATATCAGATGTAAGATAGGTCAATTTTTTTTTCTCCCTCTAATCTTTTCCCATCAGAGACTGCTGTTTCCTCTCCTCAAGTTGGAGTGGGCACCTTGGTGTATACAGCTCCAGGGCAGAGCTAACTGACACTTAGTGCCATAGCTCTCTTTAGCCTGGAAGTGGGGGTGTGATATTCACAAATTCCTACAATCTTTTAAAAAATTAACCATAATAGTAACTTCAAAAGCTGGGAACGTACAAGTTATGTCCTCCCAATGTATGAAATTATAGGAGAGATGTATAAATCACATTAAGTAAAAAACAAAGAAGTAGCTTGATGAATCGGGTACATCTGCTTTGATATTTATCAAAACATTAATAAACATCATTGTAAGTGTATCATATACACTTACAGTGTCTTGTTTAATATTTAATCTCTTCCTTCTTGAGTGGTTTGCCTCTTAAAATTACACACTTCACATTTAGGCCTGGTCAAAGCAATTTGCACGAACACAGACGCAAAGGCTTCCTCTTTTTAAGCACACTTTAGAAAGATGAGACGAAACGCAGTTTAACCACTTTGACTCAGTATGTGCCCTAATATACCTCAGTTCTTTCTCACTTCTTCTTTCTTTAGAAACCTTTGCTTAGGGAAACAAAATCTGTAATCAGCTTAGTTATGTTGATGCATCAGACATTTTTAATCAGCAGTATTGAAAAGAGAGCAGCTCAGCTCTAAGGAGCTTGGCAAATGCAGAAGACTGAAACGAGAAATGAAGTGATGAAGAAAGAAGTGCATATTTACTTTTTATTTATCTATCATACATATTAGAGAGTTGTGAGACTTTAAAAATTTTAGAGCAGTTTAAAGATCATCTTTATTTCAAATGAACAGAAAAACAATAAATAAATGTATTCAAGTAGCCTGAGGACATGAGTGACAGTTAGCAAAGTTAGATTGCATTATGTTTAAAACATGCTTCAGTCGCTGCTTCATTTTGTCTGGGGTGGGAAAAAAAAAACAACCAAACAGTGGTTTCTAAATCCTTACAGCTTATTTGGAATTTTTATCACATGTTGGGGAAAAAAAATCCTGTGAAATAAGAAAAGTCAAGGGTGTCTCAAACAGATATATATGTATATTTTTGCATTGCAATGAAGACAAACATAAGAACTACCTCAAGAAAATAATTTCTATCCAGCCTTAATTGCAATACCTCTTAAACAGTCAATAATTAATTGTTCTACGACATAGGACATTCTTGATATTTCACAAAATCTTTCTTTTAAATACTCAACACCAACAAAGTGTAAAATATTTTTGCAAAATAAAGTCAACACAAATCAACTGAAAAAACAAATACAAATCAACAAATCAGTGCAGATAAAAATGCATTCACCCTCTTGGATGTTTTACCCTTTTAATGTTTTTTTTTTTTTACAGAATCTTAATACCTGAGTTTTAATCTACTAATTCTGATGAGTAGACAATTTTTTTTTCCTATGGACAATAGCACCTAAAATAGTAATAACAATAGAAGGGCAGCATATTCTTTGAGAAAGGTATTACTTAAGAATTTAACATTGTGGACACAAACATTTTTGTCACATTTGTTGGACACTGAGTCAGTTTTCATGTTTGAGGTTAGTTCAGATGAGCAGAGTTGTGTCTGTTTTCTACTAGATTGAATAGTAGAGGGTTAGAGCTAATAAGTTCGAACCCCTGAGCTTTAATTTCTTGAAACTCAGAAACTGACATGAAGTATGTATTGTTACAATATCTGAAAGTCCAGAGGATGATGTAATAGTTTTGTAAGTTTTTGATAGGTTAATAATAATAGTTCTCATGTGACGTCACACTTCAGTGAACTTTGTAACTGATAGCCATCTTGGTAAGTAGTTGCGATGGAGTTGCTTAAGCAATAAAAAACAAACCACAAGCTTAGAAATAGCTCTTGCAAATGTAGCTTATAAAGAAGAGAGAGAGAGAGGCTACTGGATCTTTTTCTGTTGCTATTTCCCCATTTTTGTATTTAATAAAAAAGTGTTATTGTCTTCTCCTCTGTCTATAACAAATAAAAAACCAGTCAAGGAAAAATAGAATAAATTTGTTTTAATGATAAACCATTTTAACAACTATTCCTAATCAGCAGAGGAAGCAAGTTATTCAAACAATGTAAAAATATAGGTTTCTTGCACACACATTCTAAAAGTCCTTTTTTCAAACTATGCTTTTCAGTGAACCCTGAAGTAAAACAGGCTAAGGGGCCCAGAGAATCAACCTATAGCCTTCAGGTTGTGCTCTGAGAATATTTGACATATTTAAGAAAAAGCAAGCCCCCAGACATTAAACATATGAACGAAACAGAGAACAGGAGCTCAGGCAATAACTAACAAAATAAGAAGTAATACCCAATTGTATTGAACAATCCCACTTGAACTGCACTTCATCAGGGAATCTGTGAAAGACAAAGAACAAAGAGACTGTGTGTGAGATTAAGTAATCTTTCACAAGGAATGGTTTCAGTTACAAACTTTAATTTCCTGTTTGAGTTGAAATTTTGTTTAAAAAATTAGAGCAACACAGAACGGCGAATCTCAACAGGCAAAACATCTCTTTTTGAGATATAAACAAAAACTTTCCAACTGGAGATGCTTTATATGAAACTTAACATGTACATTTGTGTCAGACTGTGTAGAGGGATTTGTTAGTGGGTGTCTCACCTGACAACTTTTGATATTCAGGCATCAAGGTGTTCCACAAATGACACTCATTAGCTTTTAACCCCTTCTTTACTGTTTCACTATTGTTATTCAAAGAGACATACTTCTGAGTGTCAACGCTAAACAACGGCCAAGAACCTTTAAGCCCTGGATTTCTGAAAAGGTCAAACAAAAGTGTTTTTAGGTTTCTCACAATCCCTGCTTGACTTACTGAGAATCTGTTTAGCCTACCCAGTCCTGGCAAAGTTGCCATAATGCTGCATAATCGTATTGGCTATGGTCACTTCATCGGCCGAGTACTTTAACGAAGTATTCAGAGGCATCCCAAAGACAAATTCTATCTCGTAGCCATGCATAACACCCGCCCATTTTGGCCAGGGATTTTTGGATGACACATGGTCAAAAAAATAAAAAAAAGTGTTACCGCCATGTTCTGCATACCTAAAAAAAATAAAGAAAAGTCAATAAATACATCACATTTGCAGATTATTTGAGTTGCAGATGCTAATACCAATAGGACTTAACAGATGTCAAATAACTTCATTAACCTATTTTTCTTTAGAAATATTGCCACAGTTTAGAGGTGACATTTATTTCAATGTAAATGAAGCCACAATCAGAACTCTGACATTTGAAATCCTTTTGTCTAAAATAGGACCTCATCTCACTACTCCAGCCACATGCTTTATAGAGTTAGTCATGGAACTAAAAGAAAAATACTGACCCACCTCCAATTTTATTTTAGCTTTTTTTTGAGAATCATCAACTCTGTAGTAGCTGTACATCTTTATTTATACATTATGATTTGCTACAAGAAGAATCTAAAGAATCCATTATTCATTTTTTATCTTGAATTTTTTTTATCTTGATAACATCAAATGTTTAAAGGTTTGAAAACTTTTTTTCTTTTTTTTTTCCTGAAATTATCAATTTCAAGTTCTGCACTGTAACTAATCAAGACATTTTTTTGTATTCTTGATATTTTTGTAAAGATAAGAAAACATTCATTTTCCCTAATGCATTGCTATCACTTTCAATTTTGTTTTATAATTTGTCCAATTACAAACACAACTTTATATGCACAGGGATATTAAAAAAGTGGCAGTGTGCCTGAAATGTATTAAAAATTAATCAACTGAAACATTAGAGAAACTACTGATATTTTAATTACTTATTTCTGGTAATTATGATTTTTGCTGACAGATTATGAAATGACATAACATAGGATTAGTATGTTACGTCAGACCAATTAAACAAAACATTTAATTCAAAAATGTGGCTGAAAGAAAGGTATGTTAATAACTGCTTAGAAGTTATTTTCAAAAGGCATTTCTAATCTGAAAAACAAGCCTCATCAAAATGGTCATTTAGATTCGTTTAATATGACTGTATGTGATTGAGATTTTATGTGATGGACTTACACAACAAGTACAAAATTTTGAACAAGTACATATACTGTGTATATATATATATATATATAAAGTATATATACTGCTCAAAAAAATAAAGGGAACAACACAATATAACTCCAAGTAAATCAAACTTTTGTGAAATTTGAGTGTTCCCTTTATTTTTTTGAGCAGTGTATATACTTCTATAAAGTACTTCTGTAAAGTTTTGTTGGTATAGCCTATTGCTCTTAGAGATCAAACATATGTACCCCACAGTTAGAACAGAGGATGTTTTTCTATATAAAAACATTTATCACTTAACCTCAGACCTGGAACTTACTTAGTAGCAAATGCCTTTAAAGGACAATTAAACAGCACATCTCCAGCCATTCTAGCCATTTCATCACGGTTGGTCTTCATATTGGAATCATCTTTCCAATCAGTGTAGTCAAAAACAGCAGCTTCTTTAACAAGCTCACTTGAATTTGTGAGTACTAGCGGTAAACCATCCATAAAGTTCTTCCTGGTGATGAAACTGTCACCCTTGCGAGTGAAACCAGGCATTCCATAAAAAAGAAAGTAAGATCCTTCATCCCTATTCAAGCCTATCAACAGTTGTTTTTTGGAAAGAGTACTCATGTTTAGCAACGTCTGCAGAAGAAAAAAGACATGATTAAAATAATTATGTTGGACACCATCGTCAATTAAAAATTGTTTTAATCTTAGGTATTCATAGACAAGTTCAATTCTCTTGTTACATATAGGTTTCAAAGATCAGTTTAGAAATTATGTTGAATTACATTGTTTATTGGCAATGAATGTCACTATCCTCGTGAGCAGAACATTAACAGGCAGTAACCACACAACTACTGGTTTAACATGAGCAAAATGTTGTCTGTCCATATCCAAATTAATACATTAAAATTAAAACCTACAGGAATTTACCACAAAATCTTAATGTTTAAAAAAATAAAATAAAATAAAGTATGTACTGGAGTTAAAAGATTTTCATTTTCTTTGAATGTTTGGAATTCCATAGGAGAGAATTAGAGGTCCTTGGTCACTGACACAAGGTTTGCTGTTGTTGTTTAGCAACAACAACATTCAATACAATTAAAATATTGTAAATAATATGTAAAACATTTGCAGTTCTTCACTTTTTGAAGAAATCACTTATTCAAACATGTAGAGACTTACTTCTATGTCAGATGTTATGAAGTCTCCATCAACATGTGGAATAAAAGGCACAGACAAAATTGAAGGTGGTACAAGATTTTCATATTGCTTGGTTACTAAGTCTTCAACTCTAACATCTTGCAAACAGTATTCCATACGGTAAGGAGAATTCACGGGGCAATTTAGCAATTTTGCTAGTCCGACGGTTCTGTTTGTTGGGAAAAAAAAATCAATAAAACAATTAGTTGGTACCAAGTAGGAGCTCTAGCACTATGTAAAGTAAATAATACTGAACATTTATTGAAAACACAAAAACAAAAAAACGATGGGACAAAGGCCTGCATGAAAATATAAGTTCTGGGTGTTGGGATCTTTGGTTGTCTTGGAGTTTTTTCTGGATTTATAGTTTTGATAATTTGTTATGTGTGTTTTGTGTTTGTTATTGTTTATTTCAGTCTGTCTTTCATTAATTTAGTTAGAACATGTTTATTATTCATTTCTTTAGTTTAGAATGCATTTGCATTTGTGATGCACGAGACATTTTCATGAAATAGTTGAGGCTAAGGGGTAACCCTTACCTTTTAATAGGGTAAGGGTTACACATTCTCACGAATTAAGATATTCTAGGCATATTCTTTTTTATTATTAAAAAATAATACTTGTCCATGTCATGTGTCATGCAGCGGTTTGACACTGATGATTAATGGAAATGGCCGGCACTGTAATCAACCATCCTCCAAGTGCCAATCTGAACGAGGTGGCTGTTAATACTAATTCAGTACTCGAATTAAGTCAATATATGGGCACAGAGAAGCACATTTACATCTACATAACATGTGACAAAAAAGAGAATATCATATTTACTGTCGCAGCTGCTGCTGAGCTGTGACCACTCACACCTGGATCATCAATACCCTGATCTCCAGCTGCTGCCATATAAGATCAGATCTTTCTCCTGCACAGCGTCAGACTGTTGTGAAACCCTCAGTGGTTACGCCTTCAGGCCTGCTGTAGCTACTTGAGCGATTTGCCCAGCTACTAACCTGTCTGTCTCTTCCCTTCTGCACAGTTGCCCTTCCTGTCCCTGATCCTAACCTACTCCACTGGATTTGGACCTCCTGGCTTTGACCCTCCGTCTGTCTGACCCTGAGATCTGGAACCACCTGACCTGGATTTGGACTCGCTGGCTCTGACAGCCTGTTTGTCTGACACTGAGATCAGGAACCACCTGACCCGGATTTGGATTCCCTGGCTCTGACCCTGGCCTGTCTGACTGTGAAAAAGCCGATCCTTTAACAAACACCTGTTCTGTATTCACTGCGCAGTCCCTGCATCCATCGGTGCCTGGATCATGTCATTTACAATTGAGGTCTCCCATCTTTTTTTTTTTTAAAGTGGGTCACGCTATTTTTGGAAATAAAATGGTTCAATTTTATCATTTCGCTTTAAACAATATAAGATTAAATTCATGAAAATTGGGTTTGATCCTCTTTGAGTTAAGTGACACTGAATGGAATAAAATTTCAGTGCAAGGAGGTGAGCTTTGGAGATTTGTAGTTTGTTATTGTCAAATGAAAATGTTTGTGTTGGTGGTGTAAACTTTTGATCTTCCACAGCAGATCAAAAGTTTGAGTAGATTACCGTTTATGTGTAATAATGCATTTTTTGGAGTCGATCCAATACCAAGTACATACAGGGTCAGTATTGCTGATACCAATACTGATACCGATAATTTTAATTTAAGTTTTTATTTAAGACTACAAATCGAACAGTAATTGGTGGAGAAAGAATGCTGTCCTTGGATGTTTCTTAAAGGTAAAAGATGACTAAAACAAACAATTATTTTACTGAATAATATTAATGTTAGTCAGCCAGTTTAGAGCACGGCCATGCAATTTTGAACTGCTCTGGAACATGTTCAAAATGACACTTCAGTATCAATTATTTTTACTGTACGGCTATAAGATATTTTGAAAGGTAATTATCATCCATACATAAACCCCTTGTAGTGGGTTCGGGAGGGGTGCTGGTACCTCTCTCCAGCTAACGTTTCAGGCGAGCGGTGGGGTACACCCTGGACAGGTTGCCAGTCTGTCGCAGGATAATTATCATACTTCAGAAAAAAAAAAAAAAGAAAAAAAAGTAGCTCCAACTAGCTACGTTGGAGCTAGTTCTATTTTTTTGATCCAACATATCCAGGATCAACTAGCTCAATACTAAGCACACATACCTGTGATATATCTCAGTTTTATCTGCTATGGCCCATCCTGCATTAGGGACGCCGCTCTGCATCACAGCCCTATGAAAGAGGTCCTGGCTGCCTGGAGAGAGCAGGTGGAACCCCACAGATGCTGCTCCAGCACTCTCCCCAAATATTGTTATCTGGGAACACAGGTAAATACCAGTACATTTACATTAATTTATTCATGGTCCATATAATATTACTCTGATTTTAGGAAAAATAAGAACAATATTATTTTACCTTGTTAGGATCACCTCCAAATTTGGCGATGTTATCGAACACCCATTTAAGTGCCAAACGTTGATCCTGTAGACCTTGATTTCCCCGGATGTTTGGGTGTCCATCAATAGCCAGAAAGCCAAGTGGTCCCAGTCTAAAAATCATGACCACAAGAAATAAAAAACATACTAAAAGCATTCCCCATATTTCAGTGCTGTACTCAACATATTTTACTGCCACTTCCACCTTGTGTTCAAACTGACCATTGTTATCATTTTTGCAGATAAAGTGATGTAAAGGAAGCATTATAGAAAATATAGCAAGAACAAGTATGACATATGTAAAACATAAAACTAGTTCATCTTGTGAATTTTTAGTGATTTCCCTTCTTCTGGCTGTAGGGAGTGAATATGAACATGTTTATGGTAATGTTTCCAAGATGAACGTTGATATGGCTCTCATAGTATTTGAGATAACCAGTTCAGTCAAGCAGATGTATGAGATGACTATTCAGACTTTGTAACAGCGATTCTCTAATTCTGTTTTTTTGTTCTCACTTTTAGCTTCCATGTTCCAGATGACTCTCATGTCTGAACAAATGAGTCAGAAAAGAGTTGTGGAAAACTTGATGCTGTTGACATTATCCTTTTCTTTGAAACCAATGACATCTTGATTAAATGTTTTTGAGCAGAAACAGCCAAACATACAGAAAGGCGTGTCGCAAGAACTAGGATTGGGTAAACTCGTGATTTCAATTGAAATGATTTCTCACCTGTAATTCATAGATACCACAATAACGTTCTGAGCTTTACACAAGAAATGGCCATGGTAGAGATCCAGGGTGGATGTTCCTGACACAAAGGCACCTCCATATATCCAAACTAAGACAGGAACAAGATCTTCCGGTCTGACTGTGTGGTGTCCCTTGAACAGAGGGGCCCAAATATTCAAGTACAGACAGTCCTCACTCACAGGGGTGTTTGGATTCCACATCTCAGCACCTTCAAACCCTGCAAAAAAATCACATTGTTATTAATAAAGTTTGATTACAGCCAGAGCAGCTGCAAGATTATAAAACCTTTGAGCCCAGTGAATCCTTAGTCTTTATCACAAGCATTTCACAGATTAGATATGCTGAACTAACTCTTAGTTCAGCATATTATAATCAACTAGCTCAATACTAGTTGATTATAATATGCAATCTTAATATTATAATGTTAAGGTTAAAGACTATTTATGACAAATATTGTGCAAAGTTATAGATCACTCCATAACTGGTTGATTATTGACAAGACAGGAACAAGGCATGAGATGGAAGTTTTTTACAAGTTTTCAGATTTTCACATAATTCCTGCAGATTATCTGAACGTCTTTAAAAGCTTTTCATTGTCCATTGGCTACTTTTTTACTTATTTTCAGCACCAAAATGTTTAGCTTAGTGTTTAGCTGTCCATCGCTAAGTAGAAGGCTGATAAGTATAATGATAGTTTTATTAAGTTTATTGGGATACTAATTTTAGTCAGCGCATAAAGCAAATGTTCAGTAACTTTCCTCATGAACATGAATATATTGTTTGTGTTTGTATTTACAATTGTTTGTGTTTGTAATTGAAATTACGAATATTTCTACCTATAACTCATGCATAAGTGATAAATCTGTTGGCATCCCTCTGTCCATGACAGAATATTCCTTCAACCGTCATTTAAATAACTTGAAAATTACAATTACAATTAATAAGGTAATAACAAATAAACATCCATTGAAAATGAACTAACAAAGATCAGACATTGCTTTTAAAATGAGGTTCAACTAATTCATTTTAAATAATAAACTAATGAACAGTCCTGGAATAAAATGATGACACTTTTAGAAAAGAATAAAAAAAGTTCGACAAGAAAGGGATATGTTCAATAAAAGTGTGTCTTCTAATTAAGGTATCTTTAAGCTTGTAGTCAGTCAGTGATGCTCTTGTGACTACAGCTGCACATCATTTATTTAGAAGTTTAAGGTACACGGGACTTTAGTAAACCTCTCTGGCTGTGGCCGCAGGTGGAAGCTGATGACAAACTGAAGGGAAGGATAATATGAATGGTAACCAAAGAGTCTAGAACTCAACAACCAAATAAATTGAAGGTAAACTTAAAGGTCAAGTTATGTCTGGGTCAGAACCCACCATCAGTCGTTGTTTGAGCAAAGTGAAATTCATGGGAAATGACCAAGGAGGAAAACAAAACATAAGAATATGAGACTGCGATGTAAGATCAGGCTTATTGACTAGCCACAAAGCTTCATGGAGAATAACCTTTGGACAGATGAGATAAAGCTGGAGCTTTCTGGTAAGCTTAATGTTCACAGATGTAAAAATGAAGCATACCAATGAAAAAAACCCTGTCCTTGCTGGGAAACATGGAGAAGGTTTGATTAAGTTGTGGGATTGCTTTTCTGTATCTGGTACAGGGTGACTGGAATCAGTGCAGAGTGTCATAACACCTGAAGACTATCAAGGCATGTTTGAGAAAAATGTGCTGTCTTGTGCGAGAAAACTTGGTCTTACATGTTATGGGTCTTCCAACAAGATGAAAACCTAAAACACACAGCTAAAAACCACCCAAGAATGGCTAAGAGCAAAACATTGGACAGTTGTGAACTGGCCTTCTGTGAGCCTTCTCACAAAAACCTCTAAGCTACATCTGCCCAACTGGCAGACAGGGAAATGTCTCATGCAGGACATCTTTGAAACACATTGGATAATTTACTTGCTTGCCTCAGATTTATATCTATTTAATTGAGGGTACTGTAGTGACCTCCAATATCAGAATATTTTATACTGTACATTAAACATGGTAGATAAGAATTTTATTTATATAACAAATTACAGCTGCTACTGTCAAGGTTCAACCTTAGTAGTGGAAAGTGGTATGCCTGATTTGTTGAAATAATTTTCAAAAAATAAAAGCTTTGTTTATGCAAAACCTTTCAACTGGAAGGTTTGGACAGTTACTCTTCTAAGTCAATTATACCAAGGCTGCACAAACCACCACAGATTAGGTCGCTCCACTTCCCTTTGATGAGAAAGTCTTGTATGGAAAATATTTTTAATGCATCCTTCTATAGGACAGAATACATAGTCCAGTGTTTACAAAGAGATCAAGCTGTTCCTATAGAAGGATTATCTGTTTGTAAACACTGCGGATTCTCACGCAACTTGTCTGCGGCAAGAGTCGGCCGGCCTTTAAAAGCTCACTGATTGCCATGGTTACTTGCATGTATTGTGCTGTTCTAACATTGCCAGCATGTTGTCAGTATACTACAACTGTTTATCACAGCATAATAAAATAAATTATGCTACCAAATTGACAATGACATGAGATGCGTCCAAATGACCCATAAGCATTAAAAGTAGGTGAATCGATAAATGAATAGCCCAATGTTGGACGTTACTCAATTCCTATATTAAATCAATTTGTTGACAGTAGGATCATCAGTGGTCATATGTTGAGGCTTTCCAAATAAGACAAACACATAGATGGTGAGCAATAAGGGCCCCGGAATAGGGATTTCCTGAAAGGTATGTTTTTATTAAAAAAAAAGAAAAAAAGAAATGTCTATTATGCAACAGACAAATAAAATACAATGATTTCCTCCTACTTTGGTCACAATGAGCAGGAAAATGAGAATGTAGCAGCATTCATCAAGGCAGGTGACAAACTAAGTCATCAAAAATTAAAAATGCTCCAGGTTGTAGCACTGTATTTAACTTGCGAGTTGTAATGTATTTTATTATCCTAAATGTAAAGAGCTTAAATATTTAGAATAATCTTGCCTGCATTCTGAAGATGACATGTACAGTAGAGTCTTATCAGTGTGATGTTGACTGATAAGACTGCTTAGATATCACTTAATACTAAACCACACAAAGGGAATGTTGATTGTGGAAATTGTAAACAAAACATTAACAATTGCTCCAGCTTTATTTGCAACAGTTGACAGGCTCACAAACCCACCTGTGACTGTATTACTGTAACTCCAATCTCAAAGGGCCTGCAATAAATTTTCCAACTACGCTGCAGAGAAACATTCCAAAAATTACAGTAATCTGCACATCCACTCAAAATCCAGTATCGATGATATGACAAAGGATAATAAATGGAGAAAAGAATTACTGAATTTCAATTGCCTAACTATAAATGCTTAGAAGAAATTATGAATCAATGAAGCTCCTCCTCCTGTTGTCTGGATTTCATACCCACAACTTTCTGAAAGACATTTCTTACTGTCTTTTCTTCTGATCTGATTCAATTCATAAATTCATCCCTCTCATCAGTTTGGAGTCACCTGTTGACATGTTAATGTAGAGCTGTGTATCTTCTGCCTAGATAAGGTAGCTAATCTTATTTCATGCTATAACCTGAGCTAGTGGGAGCATATAGATATTAAATAAAAGAGGTCCTAGAATTGAACCTTGGGATATCCCACACAGGACTTCTGTCTGCTTCGATGAGAAGTCGCCAATTGAAACTCTTTATGTAAGATTAGAACCAGTTGAGTAGTGGACCGGTGAGTCCGACCCAACTTCCCAGTCGTTACAGTAGTATGCCAATAGAACCAGCACTGTGATTCTTCCACAGTCTGCATTTATATGAACATCATTGAACACTTTGATGAGGGCAGTCTCAGTGCAAAGAACAGAACAAGTCATTTTACTGACGAGTAATAATAAATTTAACTTTTTGTAAAATATCTTGATTTGTGTAGTCTCGAATCATACCTGGAAAGGTGTCATCTCGCAGCTGGTAGCAGGTATTTGGTAATTTAGTGGCATCCAACACATGGTTCCATTTAGGCACAGGGATCGGAGGAAAGAATCTATAACGTCCAACAGGCGGTCTTGCATACGGAATACCAAAAAATACTCGAATTTGATCATTTAGCAAACTCATCAACCTCCCTCGAATGTTTCCAGAGTTGGTGGTGACGACAGGCCTAACCTCAGAGGTAACTGATTTAGTCAGAATGAGAAGAAGCAAAGGCTGAAAGGCTGCCATGGGAAATCTAAAGAGAAAGCAAAGGAACAGATATCCACTATTATTCTCTCAATAATTTATACTTTTAATAAATCACTTGATTTTATCAAGTTTAGCAGTATCTTATACTCAACTATCTTCACTTCTTTCATTGTCTGATTTTATGGGATCTTATTTTGTGTGCCGTTTTAAATGTTCATATCACTCTATATTTATTTATTTATATATATTTTACATATTCTTCCTGGCACATTAAGTCTACGTTTGTCATGTGAAATGTACTTTGAAAAAAAAAACCCAAAAAACAAATGTCATCTGATTTTCAAGTACTATTATGCTTTGAATCGCTTATTCTGGTCTGGAGCTTGCAGATAAAAGCTACATTTAGCTAAGCTAATTTTGCTAGTTCGGCAGTAAGTACTACAGTAAATACCACTGATATTTATCTTAGTATTACAGAGAGGTTGTAGAGTAAAATAGCGGTCGAGTAACATTTGATCGCTATTGTTATACTGTTTTCAAATTAGACAGAAAGAGATGAGAGCTAGTTCTAAGCCTGCAGATTGTTCTTGTTGTCATAGCAACTCCGTAGCAGCTGCCTTCCAAAAAGACTGTCTGTTACAAAGTTTCCGGAAGTGTGGCGTCACATGACAATGACAGGATTATTTGTTTGTAAACACAGGAGAATATTCAACTGCCAAGGAACCGTTTGACCGAACGAGGCCAGCAATGAGACGGTTTCGGGCAAAAATAACGCTGAACTCAACAAATTGCACAAAATGTCAAACTTCACACAGAAACATAAAGATAGAACCCTGAATAACATATTTACACAGTTTATCAGCAAAAAAGAGTTGATTTGGGGGTCAGTTTCAATTTAAAGTGACAAGAATGTCCAAAACAGTTCATTCTGAAAGGAGCTAAAGATTATGGCGTACCACTTGTAAAGTTACAGGGTAAAGAAAAATAACAAAAATAAGTAAATAAATAAATATTTTGGTTTATAGAAAAAAAAATAATAAATAAGGATGTTTTTTTCAAAGTCATAATTTCATCATGTTGTTTGGATATAGCTTTACTCATAATTTAATAAGATTAATCCCTTTAAAAGCACATTCCACTCATCATAACATTAAAATCCACTATCACCACTGTAAGAGTTGAAGCACATATAAGATGTGAGTAGCTAATAATTTTAAAATGCTTAAATTCATATGCAACTTTAAGCTTATACCAAATAAACATATAAACAGATAAAATACACATCAAAAGTAAATAGAATTTACAATCAACAAACCTTTTGAGTATTCGCATGGGCTGCCAGAATGAAACAATGTTTCTTGTTGCGAGGTGAAATACAAAGTGCTACACTATCTGTTATAACTGCTGTAACTGATGTACAAGCTGCTGTAACTGATGTACAAGCTGCTGTAACTGATGTACAAACTGCTGTAACTGATGTAAAAACTGCTGTAACTGATGTAACTGTCATAACACCTATGCTAGCTGCTCTATTTGGGGGAAAACAAGTAACTGTTATACAACAGCACTAGACAGAGCGCAAATTCAAAAGAAGAAATGTATGTAGCTCAAAACAGAAGTCAATGACTTCACTACAGAAACATCAAAATTACTGGCAAAATAAAACATATTCAAACTTGCTATAATTAAAAAAAAACAAACATTTACCTTATTCATATATTTGTAAGCATTCCCAACTTTTAATCCACATGATTTAGTTTAGAAAATAAGTCTTTACATTTCAAATTAAATATTTAGTTAGGAAGCTAAATATTTAGCCTTTAAACTAAGGTTTACTTTCCAACTAGGTGTTTAACTCCAAATTGAATATCTGTATTTCTAACAAAATATTTTGTTCCAAACGATATTTATTGTCCAAGCTAAACATTTAATTTTCAAACTATATATTTATTTTCCAACCTAAGTATTTAGCTCAGACCTAAATCTCTAGGTCTTAGCAGATTCAGGTCTGCTCAGACCTAAATCTGCTTGTGAACCTCGATACCAATTGCCAATCTAGAAACCTAAATATTTTGCCTATTAGCTAAATACTTAGCTAATATTCAAATTAACATGTCAATAAGCAGACATAGAATATCAAAATAAAAGTTTTTGTTTTTTTTCCTGACAGACTAAATAAAAAAAAAATATTGCTGTTAATTTTTATTGTGTAACTTTACCAATGGCACACCATACACAATAGGAAGAACTCACCAGACTAAAATCATATTATCTAAGAATGATTTAGTTCATTAAATGTAAAGAACATGTTTTGTATAGCTCATAGCTCTATCCTGACCTTTCCAAGGAATGGCAACAGGCCACCATTAAAATGCATTGCTGCACATCTGCAGCTGTTTTTCCATGTTTGTGTAAATGCGTTTGTGTAAAAATCAGGGGAGGGGCTTTGGATTTAAGGTGACGAGGGCCTAAAACAGATCATTCTGAAAGGAGCTCAAAATTTTGGAGACCTTTTCCTAAAGTTACTCAGTAAAATTTTAACAGTAATATTTTGGCCTGTATGGCTTGTCATAGGAAAAAATAAATCAGTCATAATTTCACCATGTTATTTGTAGCATGACACCCCGAACAAGGATGAAACTTAACTGATGGTTTTATGAGATTTAATTTCTTCAAAAGCACAACATATCACCACCATAAGAGCTGAGACTCATATAAAATGTGTGTAACAAATTATTTTTCAATGCTTCATATGCTACTTTAAGTTTATGTCAAATAAACATATTAACAAAATACACATTTAAAGTAAGTGCCTTTTACGTAGAATCAACACACCTTTTGATTCTTCGGAGGGACCTCCAGTATGAAACCATGTTTCTTGTTGCTCAGTGAGAAACAAAGTGGCATAATAACTGCTGTAACTGCTGTATTAAGTATTCTGTTTGTGGAAAGCAATAAATAATATTTGGATTTCAAATTAAATATTTAGTTAGCAAGCTAAATATTTAGCCTAGGGCTATTTATCTATAGCCTTAGTAAATCAAACTACTGGTGTTGATTTTTTTATTGTGTAACTTTACAAATGCCACCCGATATAAAATAGGCAAAACTGACCAGACTAAAATCTCATAGTCTAAGAATAATTTTCTGTAAAAAAAAATTAACAAATATGTTTTGTGTAACTCGTAGGCATACCCTAAACTGTTCAAGGAAAAATAACAGATGCCCGATAAAAAATAAAAATCAACTACATGCACTAGATTTCATTGTTTATGTGAAAGTAAAGTCAGGCATTTTGTATAAAAAAATCATTCCCACTATAGAGAGCTTATGAGTCAGCGTCACTTTGCATCAGCAGCCACTCTACTGTGAATGTTGCCTTCAGAACGCAGGCAAGAATATGTTATTCGAACTATTTACAATTACACTAATAAAGTAATTTACAACTGCCAGCCAGTGCAGATCACCTCACTTTGTCTGGCTCAACTCCCGCATGCAGCTCCATCACATTCAACCCTCTGCATTTTCAATATATCAAGGCTTAGTTTATCACCTGCCTTGATGGATGCAGCAACATCTTCATTTTCCCTCTAAATGTGGCCAAACTAGGAGGAAATTATAGTATTTTATTTGTCCTATGCAAGCTAGATATAAAAAACAAATAGGGTTTAGGAAAACCCTATTCCGGTGCCATTAGTTTGGTCACAATTAGAGGGAAAACGAGGATGTAGCTGCATCTATCAAGGCAGGTGATAAACTAAGTCATCAAAAATTAAAAATGCAGCAGGTTAGAAGGGAGGCAGTGCTAGAGACAATGTGGTGAAAAGAAAAGCTCTGACAACTGCAGACGGCAAAAAGCTGCATGTGGGAGTTGCACTGGAGAAAGAGGTGATCTGCACTGGTGGCAAGTTGTAAATGATTGTATTATTTATTGTATTATTATTATTGTTATTATTGGATAATATATTCTTGCCTAAGTTCTAATGGCGACATGCACAGCATAGCTGCTGGCACAACGTGATGTTGACTGTTAATCTCTCTATAGATGCTGAAAGTTCATAATGATTATATATTTGTTTTCAAAGTCAAATAATTCTGATTAAAAATAAACTAAATCATCTAATGTTAAATAAGATTAACCTAGTAACACAGGAATCAGTCACACTGATATGTTTATTTTCACTGGAAAGACTAGAATCAGTTCTGTTGATGCAACTTGTTCAGCTTTATTCATTTTTGTTTATTTGTTTATGTCTTTCAGTGAACCTTAAAGTGGACATCAACCTGTATGCATGGGTCCACGGGAGTTCTGTCGTGTAGGAGCAGTATGGTTGGAAGATTGCACAGATGGAGGTATACGAAAGAGGCAGACATACAAAACTAGAGAGATATGGAGGAAGCAATTTGTTTGAGATGTGGAACCGCCTCATCTCCATCCTAACTGCACACCATCAGGGATTAGGTGGTTAAAGGAAGAAATGACAGGAATTTGATGGGGGCCTTTGAGAGAGTGTCTCTCATTCTGGCATCATCAGAATAGGCTGTGTTGTGAAATGTAACCCCAAACATACAAGTTAATTTCACCCATGCCCCTTTAATATCAATATACTGTTATGAAGGATGAGTCCAGAAGTTTTGAAAAAAAGGCAGGGGGAAAAAAAACCCATTTAATTCATTTCTCAAGTAAAAGCCTGGAGCAAAGCGATAGCAAATATCCAATCATGGTGTCAGAGAGAAGAATATTGGTTTATGTCATGCTCTTTCTGTCTGTCACTCTGACATGTACTTCACATCTATCTGATTTCAAAGTGGAAATATTTCAAACCATAATTTCAAATGTAAAATATGTCCTTATGCACCAGTGATACATTTGTTTACAAAATATTTGTTCTCAATTTTGGAGAAGAATGTGGTGATAAACAAGCCTGCTCATTAACTATTACTAAGTTATGAGGAGGAAATTCTTTGAGTTCTTACCTCAGCCCTTCTCAACATGTACACCAGTCTAACTATCTGAATGGTCTTAAACATTCTGGTTTCTTTATCCTTCACAGTGAAAGCAGAGTGAAAATACAAAATGCTGGCATTGCATAAGCATAAATATTCTCAGTTTATGGAAGAGAGAATGGAAAAAATAGGGAGATGGAGCAGGAAGTTTACTTAAAAACCAGTGGACTGCAAAAGACAAAAACTGTGTGTGACATCTTATTAACTGGTTTCCAATTGCACCACTCTAACAAGATAACTTTCTGGGGATTGTAGACTGATAAGAGTAAATTGGCCTGAACAGGACCAGCTGTTTCCAGACACAAAGAAATAGTTGAAATAGCAGATTTTTGTACTGCACCCAAAGGTTAAGCAGTAGAAAATAACTGTAATAGATAAAAAAAAGGTCTTTACAGTAATTGGTGTTGAACTTTCTTCAACTTTATTGGAACTCTGTTAACAATTAACAATATGAAAACATGGTTTTACCTTAAAAATAAACCAAATTAGAAAACAAACTTTTTAATCTTACAAACTAACATTGAAAAAAAAAACCCAACAACAATTAAATTTACTGATGAATACATTACTACTTCATTATTTAAATTTAAGAGCCTA
The DNA here is from genome assembly GCA_010277075.1 of Poeciliopsis retropinna. Classification (NCBI taxonomy): domain Eukaryota; kingdom Metazoa; phylum Chordata; class Actinopteri; order Cyprinodontiformes; family Poeciliidae; genus Poeciliopsis; species Poeciliopsis retropinna. The sequence goes on along the minus strand of VMRM01000002.1, from coordinate 15,335,677 downwards.
CTTAAAGTATATTCATCATTAGTCATCAAGTTCTCTGGAATAAAAAAAAAAATCTCTTAAAAAATACATTTCTTCATGCTCGCATTAAATGTAAAAATTTTGTTAAATGGTTAATGAGGGACCATTCACAATTCTTGTAAATTTTCTGTTTTTGTTGTTGGGAGGCAAGGAGGTTAAAAAAAAAAGGACTTAATATCATATTGTGTTGCAAAAACCGAAGAAGCTTCAGTGTTTTACTTTAGTTAAACTTTCTTGTTTCAATTTTAATTTTAGAAGTTTTAGTCAAAGAAATCAGAAATTCAAAACTACCCCTTTAAGACTTTGTAAACATTGACTTGGTTTGAGCAGTGTCTCTTAGGTCTACTTGTCTTTTCATTTCTACCATTGTCAAAGCACAAGCAGAAGTAAATACAGGAAGTTAAAAAAGCATGAACTGAGCCTTAAAAATTATACTTAAACATAATTTATGGGGAGATGCAGTTATCAGGAATGATAATGACTGACTTGATATACAGGGAACAAAGGGTTGGAAAGTTGTGTCTAGTTTATAAATATGTAAATGCCAATTAAGTGTTGTGAAACACTTATCTAATTTAATATTGGCTTTTGTGTCATGCATTAACCCTCAGATGCGTCAGTGACTGACTATACAGTCTTTTGTGAGTGGGTCATTTTTGACCCGGGTTACAATCAATGTGTTTTTTGCTACTTTTGCCATTTTGTTTCAAAATAATGTTTTGTATAATACGTTCTACTGTGTTTTATGTCACATAAGAATTATTTCATGTTTGAAATATTTTAATTTTTCACTCTTTTAAGCATTTTTAGAACAATCTGTGGAATATTTTTTAAAACAAAATGACAAAAACAGCAATTTTGCAAAAGCAATGATGAAATGTCAATAATGGACGATGTCAACATTTATTATGTGTGTGTGGGCGTGTGTGTGTGCATGGGGGAGGTGGCGTGCGAAAGAGCACGTTTCTTGAAACTAGGTGGCTAACCAAGTTAGCTAACATTACTGTCTGTATTCTATTATGCTATGTGTATTATGCATGTGAGTGTATGTATGTGTGTGCACTTATCCATCCATCCATCCGTTCGTCCGTCATTTTTGACCCACTCACAGAAGAATGGGGTAGTAATATAAAACATGTTAAAATGTATAAAAGGTAAATTAAAAATTTAAATTACATGTCAACAGTAACATATTTTTTGAGGAATACCTGGAAACGTTTCATGACAAAAGTATTTCAAAAAGATGACCTCACTGGGTCAAAAAGAACCTACTTACTCATCAGAGAGTTAATGTTCAAGGGGTGCTGGTGCCTATCACCAATGGGCGAGAGGCAGGGTACACCCTAGACAGGTCGTCAGTCCATCACAGGGCAACACAGAGACAGACGGAACAAGCAATCATGCACGCACACCTAAGGACAACTTAGAGAGACAAATCACTGTGGGAGGAAGCTGGAGTACCCTGAGAGAACCCAGGCGTGCACAGGGAGAACATGACCTGTGGTCGGAATCAAACCCAGAACCTTCATGCTGCAGGGCAACAGATAGTTATTGTAGTAACTATCTATGACACTGACACTGTCATAGGTAGTTATTGTATCAACTATCTATAATAGTTGGTAGTGTACCAACAATCTCTGAAAGTTGGTACACTTTCACAGATTACACAGTTCCAACCGCACCACTGTGCATCCCTAAGCTTAACCAGTTAAATATTTTTTTGGTTGGTCCCGAGTTTGTTGGAGGTCATTGAACTTACTTTTCTTCCTTAAAATTATTTTACACCATTTTCAGTAGGATATTTAAGCCAGATTAGTGTCCACTTTACTCATGTTGCAGTGTGTAGTTGCTGAGTAATTAAGCCCTGAAGCTCCAAACAAGGAAATGCAGTCACCTCTTACTGGCACTTGGTTTCCATGTCCACTCTCTGCTCTTTAGTCTATATGCAGTCATATATGACATCACGTTGCTAATAGGTCAGTTTCTTGGCTAATTCCCACATCCATATTTGGGTCAGTCTCACTCTTAAAATGTAACTCAGCACAGAACTCTGTGGCTGTCACACAGATTATCAGGGATTTAGCCTGTTTATATGACAGTATGGTGGTGGCTAAAGGTTAGGACACTGTGAAAGCAGTTTGACTCCACAGAAATCACGTGAGTGTGTTTCTGTTTGTGAGTCAGGGTCTAAATAAGAAGGAGAAAATAATGGAGTTTGCGTGTGGTACTGGTCTGTGTGTGTGTGTGTGTGTGTTGGTGTAGGGGGTGATTCATTATACAGCACTTTAGTGGCATAAAATTGCATTTCAAATCTTACGTACTGTTCAATCTTAATAAAACACTTTTCTGTCATGCAGCTCACCTAATGTACCATTGCATCTATCCCTACCCTACACTGTGTGGTCATGTGCATGCAATTTTGTTTATGTGCACACACAAAAGGATCCTATCAAAGACTGTATGTGTCTAAAGTGTGTCTTTATATTGCAGCCATATTTCATTTTGGCCTACTTTCTTTTAAATTGCCTATGGGGTTTTGTATGGGGAGAGGTGCCATCACATTTATATATGAGACTGAAGGAAAGGAAAGTGAGGTGAGCGACTTTTGTATGTTCTTATTCATTTCCTGTACATTCCTCTCTCTCACTCCGTATGTTTTTCTTTTCCTATTGTGTTTTATCTCTTTGGCCTTTTACTCTCTTTCTGTTATTCTTAATATTATGTAGTGCAAAAAGAGCTTTGAAGTCATCAGTACTCATAGATGAGAGAACAATTTTCTGTAGGACAAAAAATTAAATGTGAAGAAATTAGAACCTAAAACTGTATTACACAAAAGATTTAAAAAATAGGATGAGTTAAATTTTTAGTAATATTAAGTTAAAATAATAAGAAAACAACACTTTCATAAATTAGTTATAGGTATATAATGTTAGTTTCTAAATGTGACGTATACATTAAGAGCATGCCATTGTTCTTCAAGTGACAATGGCATGCTTTTATGTTTATGAAGTTTATACTTCATAAACTTCATGTTTATGAAGTTTATACTTCATAAACATGAAGTATAAACAAGCAAACACTGTTTTTAAACATAAAAACAAGTACAATTAAACTAAATTGTCCTTTTTCTTGTCTGGAAAATATGCATTTCTTCCAAATATAATAATATATCATGGTGATCAAACGTGTCTTCAAAACGAACCAGCACCTGTCAAATGTCTTGACGTCTAAGCACCATTTTTCGATACCTGCATCAAGTCAAATCAAGATTGTTTTTTTCTGTATCATAAAACAATGTCCTTTGACCATTGTGCAATGCATACGACGGCTAAAATGAGAATCCTTTTTTACTTCCTATTCCTACGTTACAGTGGTATCTAGAGAAATGGCCCCCAAAACATTCTACATAAAACGGATGTCATCTATTCTGCTATAATTCTGTACTATCTTGTCAAATGGCCATCATTCTATTCGTGAAGATTGTTACATTAATGCCAGTTTATTTATGAGATGCCTTTTTATATTTGTGCACTACTCCAAATTTCTTACAACTGCTACAATTTATACTCCAGTAACTTTACCACTGTAACCATTCCAAAAATCTATTACCACCTTGCAAAAGACAGAATCATTATAACTTCAACCCAATGTCTTCTTTACATAGTTCATTGCGAGTACAGTGTACTTTATATTTATCATATATTATATGATAATATATGTTTCTCTCTATTACAAATGTCTACTTGTAATTTGTTATGTTTGTTATATTTGTTTACATTGACACCCCTTACTCAGGTTAGCTGGTTAAAAAATTCTAAAATACTTTATTGATCCCAAAGGGAAATCATATGTTGTTGTATGTCATATTAATTCTTCAAAGAGTTGTTATAGACAGTGATGGCTGTTGGAAGGAAAGCTCTCTTGTAGCAGTCTGTAAATAAAAATAATTATGTGGAAGCTGCATTAGAAATTGCTGTAGCATTAGCAATGACTCTTCTCTGGCCTTCAGCAAGTCTCCATTACATTCAGCATTTGTAATGGAAGATACATTGCTGTAGTCTTCATAGTTTCATTTACTTCCACATGTTTGGTCTGACATATCAACATAGCTTCAGGATATAGGTTTGGCCACAACTCCTCGACTAATTTGTGTGGAATTAGTCTAATGGATAAGCGTTAGCTGCCAGTCCCACTATATGCCCAGTTGCATTGAATAACAGTACTATGGAATCAGTCAAAACAAATACACTGTAATCTTGTGGATTTACACAATGAGTAGGTATATAAATGGTGTAGTTGTTTCAATTAGGTTGTCCCCAACCATCAACAATTAGGTCGTACATAGAGCCTCTTTCTCTATGTACCATAGGCAGTTGGTTAGTTCAATCAGCTGACTGCCATTTCAGCAGTTCTTCCTGTTGTAGTTATTACCATTTAAATCTAAAAACAAAGAAACAAAAAATTTATTGAAGTGGGTGGAGCAAAATATAATAAAAACAAATCTTGAAATCTTAAAAGCAGTCCGTATCCTAGACATCGTTTTTCAACCTGCTCAGAACTTGGTGGTACACCTGTTTAAAACTTGCCATCTGAATCATAAGAAGCTATTATTAGCTCTATCCAAAAACAAAAAGGACAACAAAACTGTCTTTCCAGGCCCACTGTCCTGCATGTTTTAGATGTTTCCCTGCTGCTGCACACCTGGCTTAGGTAAAAGACAAACTTCTGTAGAAATCGACGGCATCCTAACCAGGTTGTGCAATCATTTGAATCGGCTCTGCTGGAGAGGGGAAACATCTAAAACATGCAGGGCAATGGGCACGGGTATGCAGGGCCCTGGTGATGAGTGTTGGGGATGACTGAAGCAAAGTATGTGAAGCAAAAAATAAACTTTTATGGTGCTTGAAAGATCCTTATGAATGCGTGCAATCCCATTATCAATTCCACTTTATATTGGTTGAAATAGATTATGTAAAAATGTTGAATTATTCAAGTACTTTCACCATTCTCAAAATGTTTGTGACTAATTCATGTTTTTAAGTTCAGATTATTGTAAACAGACACATTCCGGAGACCATGTTAATGTGACATTCACTGTAAAGACGTTATATTGACTAAGGCATCGGTTATCCCGGAAATGCAATCCGTTTCCCCAGAAACACAGAGCTTTACGCAGCTAAAAACACATAAATACAAGAACATTTTCTTTCCCGTCCAAGCTAAAACATTCATGAATATATTTGCTTTTACTGGCAATATTCAATTTATGGCACTAGAGAACTCATTTTAAAATCCCTATGGCCTTTGACACAGTTGAGTTTCAGTATCATGTTTGTTTCTGCATGTGTTTGTGATGTGTGCCTTTCCATGCTAATCATTGCAATCCTGAAACCAATTTAAAACACGGGACACACATCTAACATCAGGTGGGCTGCACGCCATGTGGATGCAAATCAAAGTACAGTTATTTAGTTGTGAAATTATAATGAATCCATATTCATTTACAATCAATTTCAAACTCCTAATGGAACGCACTGAAGCCTCAAATTGCCACACGGTACTGACATGCCAAGAGTAGTTTGCTTGTTAAGGGGTTTTAGTGGGCATGAACATAAAAGTGTGCTCAAGATCATTTCTTTTTGTTAAGATAAAACAAAGGTTGTAAAAACAATCTACTTATAAATTCATTAGGTAAAGTAGGTTGAATAAAATAAGAATGAACACAGAGACTACAGGGTCTATGAATATTTGGTTGGGCTGATCTAGCACTTTGTGTGATTTTGTCCTTCCATAACTATTTGTCTGGCCCTCTAAACTCTAGAAGACCACATAAATTGAACTTTAATATAGCAGGTTGTGTGCTTCAGTATTATTAAAATTAGATCAGTTTTCATTTGTATAGGACCAAATTAGATGTTAAAAATATTATTGGGTAGTTTTATTAATATATTCTTGCATAACAGGCCCTATGAGAGCTTTTTGTGATCTTGACATGGCCCAAAATTAAAATTAGTTTAACTCTCCTGCTCTGTATTATGAAGTGGTTGTCCAGTTTAAAAAGCTTTGTGACAATAAACTTTTTTATTTATTTTTTGTTTGTTCTTTTTTTCATGCAAAAGCATATTTTAAGAAATCATTATTGTAGTCTGTCCCCTAAGCGACGATTAAATGTTTTTCATATAACTGGCTCATTTTCCAAATGTCTTCAAAAGTGCATTTTTGCAAGGCTATTTACTCTCTAGCTATTAGAGTGGATATATATAGAGAGAATCATAGAGCAAAGGCGGTTTTGCAGTGACAGCACTTTTCAACATAAGAAAAACTTAAAGCAGATGCCAAAGTGCATGGTCATTACTGCATAATGCATCTTCACTTCAAACTGAGGAGAAATGCATAAGAAGAAAGATAATATACAAAGAGAATGTCTGCCTGATGAAAATGTGGTTCATATTAATATTTTGAAAAAAGGATTGCTTCATACTATAACTTAAATTTAATTAAATGTATTTTTGCTTCTTTGAGTGATTTTTTAAAATTTTTTTATCAAGTGAAACATTTTTATGTTAGCCTTTTTTGAGACAATATATAGAAAGATCATGCTTTATTAAGCACATGACAGGAAATTAGAAGGGTCACAGCAGTTAGTACCATAAAAACTACCAAATAAGACAATATACTTTGTCTGCAAAAGGTAATTTAAAACAATTAATAAAAAAAAAACCAACAGAATTACACATCCAAAAACCCATAGCTTGTACAAGATCACGTAAATAAATTGTGCTATTTAACAAAAAAAGTTGTTGCTTTAATAATTTGTGTGTAGTCCTAGTTTAGCAGTACTTTTTTACCCATACAAATTTATTCAACCATGTTTTGCATTATTTAATTATTATTTCTAAATAATTATTAAATGTTCTGAAGTAAGGCAAGAGTCAAGCTGAAACCTCGTGGTATAAATCTGCTCTGACTCACGCTTCTCAGATTTGTTGCAAAATGTGTCAATAAGAGTTACAATTCTGAAAACATTTTCTGCTTCTCCAGACTTCCACCCTGTTATATTAAGTGTATTTTCCTTCAAAACTGATAAATAATGTGATAGTGTAGTGATATGTTAAACCGAGAGCATAAACTGACGGTCAAGATTTGTGCTTCCTTAAAATTCAAAGAATCAGGCCAAAGCACCCGAGATATTCTACAGCTCGGCAGTGTTAACCGATGTACACTGAACTTGGTCAATTCCTTTTAATAATTCAGCAATGTGTGTGTGCTGTTGTGCATTTTGTGTGTAGGCAACTCAAGTGCTTAGGGTGTGTGTTAAACTAAAGGTCCCATAGGCAGCATTGCTATCCTGACTAAGAGCTAATAGACCTATCAAACAGTCCCCTCAGGTCATACAGTGCTGTGTAATTGAGCCAGAGAAGAGTTTATCATTACCTGTGAGAACCATTTCTCCCAAGCTCACAAAAATTTACCACAGACAATGGTCAATACACAACCATTTAAAGTGGCAGTTTGTTTTAATGAGCTCTTCTAAGGCGACCCTCCTCCAAATAAACAAATCTGTAATAATTCATATTCCCTGTTAGTCTTTATCTAAGTCTTGTAACTTTTCTTTTTCTATCCTTCATTCATCTTCATTTTTGTTGACATCTTTGACTTAGTGTAAGTAGTATTTTAGGCATTAGTGTCTTTCATCTCTCCTTAAATGTTCTGTAAACACAAACATACTGTGTTTGTGAATTTGTTTTTCACTTTGTGGTAGAGTTGAATGGAGATAGATAATTATTCTTTGGTGAATAATATTCATGATTAGAAAAGACCCCAAGTTTTTAACTAAGACAGTCTACTGGACATATACCATAAGATTAAGTTTATCCTGCGTATATTTAAAAGTAAAAAAAAAAAAATACTTAACCCAAATCCAGAGATGTTCTGTGAGTTTTGGTTAAGATAAGGTTGCTTGTACCGTACTGTTTGTGCCATATTGTAATTGTGTTGCAGAAATGTGGGGCTGTGGTATAGACTGTATTGTAGGCGCATACCAGGTAGAGATGACCGGTATGAATGGTCTGTATCTTTAGAATAACAATCTAGAATAATAATAATTTAGAATAATAGAATAATAATCATTCTTTTCATTAGTGGCAGATGTTGCAGGAAGTCTTCAAGACTTGTATAATACACCTTTAGGACTAAAGAATCACCTTTCAGTTCCAGCTTCCTAATGGGACACATCAACCATCTTATCTGGCTTTAATAACCACTCAGAGAAAAATGATTGCAAATGATTTTAATTTGTTTATCATTTCCAAATTGTTCATAAATCCATTTGTTTTCCTAGTTTCAAAAGTAGTACTAATTAGTACTAGTTTCCAGACACTAGTACCTTCTAGTACTTATTTCAGTACTTCAGTACTAGAAAAAACTGAGCACTTGCAAAAGAATGTAATAAAAAAGCTACAAATTAAGATAAAAATAAAAGATGTCATCAAAAAGAACACTGCTGACATGTGCCTTTTTGACATGAGAGACATGTACATTTGAGAAACTAAAGCAATATTTAGTTTCTTATTGCTTTAATCTCTCTCTCTCTCTCTCTTCATATATATATATATATATATATATATATATATACATGTTATTATTTGGAAAAATAACTGCTTTAATGAGAGTTATGTTAACAGTGTTTGCTTGTGGTTCCGAAGGTGAATCTGCTGCAAAGTGCGACGAATAAACCTAACAGTCTCAACCACCAACATAACGCCATGTTTCTGACTCCTGCCTCAACCTTCACTCCGACAACAACCCTTAAAACACAACGCAGTCTTTGGAAGTAGCGAGGTACCATCTCGCTTGGACAGGGTTACATATACTTTAATTTAAAGGAATACGCTGATTAAGCTGACAAATAACAAATGCCTACAGTATAAAACAGTTTTGAATGTGACTGTGAGCAACAAAATGCACATCCCTGTTGATTATTTGTGCTTTTTCTCTTTTAAAAATCACATAGATAGAGCAATGTTGATTAAGTGTTGCAAGCTGAGTTAACAGTTACTTCTAGGTTTTCTTTGTCTCTTTCTTCTCCTTGTTTTGGTTCTTACCCTCAGCCTTCCATTTGATCCTCTTCACACCCTTCTCAAATTAGTTATTTTGTGATCTTCAGTCCCTTCTCTTTATATTAATCCCCCTGGCCTCTCCACTGGCTCATTCCGTTGCACTCCGGCTAATTTCCATGTCCGACATTGTTCCTGTGATTCATCCTTGCAGGTTAGTGTTCTTTTCTTTTTCATTTGCTTCTAGCTCTATGCATATGGGTCCTCCTTAAACTCAGCACTATGACAACAAAACGTACCCCAGGAGCTCAGTCTAAAAACCTCTGCCAGTTTTGGATTCTTTAACATTAACACATTGTGTTAAGTGTTTCATGAACAAAAGTTCACATCACTCATGGGTGTGTTTAATACTTCTATGAAGATTTTGCATTATTCTGTCAGTGTTGTGCATTTGGGCTTCAAATAATGTGAAAGCCTCTTTGAAGCATATATGCTCCTTCAAGGTAGCAGATACAGTATGACTCACTGATGCTCCAGCTGATCCTTGAACTCCCTGTGTCCTCTAACCCATATCTTGTCCTTTTTTTGCCCTTTTGACATCTCGTAAGGGCTGATCTCAACATGAGCTTATTATATTGCCCAGGCGCAGTCTCTAACTGCCTGTATTAAAAATGGATATAACCCAAAAATAAAAACTCATTTAGAGATTGTAATTCTTTTCTGGGCATTCTGTGTCACTATTGTTTTATGGGGTCAGCTAATCTGGCACATTTAGAAATGAGCAATTATCCTGCGTGCAGCATGTGTCAAACCCAAAGAAAAGAGTAAGAAGAGAGACGGTTGCTAAAGGCCAACTTATTTCTAATGAGGGCACTTGTTGACATTAAATTTAAATCAGAGGATTTCTGATGTTTGAGGTGCAATCAACTTGCAGTAAAGGCCCCAGATGACTTGTACAAGTGCCATATGAATATACTTCAGATTTGCTGCAGTGTTCTTTATCTTACTCACTTCTTTGACATATTAATTCAAATCTAAAAAAAAAAAAAAAAAAAGGCGTCACTTCTAAACAATACAATATGTCGTATAAATGTTGTATTCTTCACACATAATACATAGGCCCAGTAATGAAGAAACTGTAATTAATATGTCAGAGTTTGTATGTGTGGGAGCCAGGAGAAAGACAGCTCAATTACCCTGTAGTAACACTTTAATCCTGATTGCCAAGTGTTTGGTCGCATGATGGTGAGCTAAACCAGGTTTGCTGCACATGAAGGAAAACAAAAGGACGCTCTATGGAATCCTGTTTCCCCAAAAACCAGGTCTGCAATGACAGGGTCAGACTGGTCCTAATTTACTTAAGGCGAAGTCTGTGGCAAGACAGGCAGTTTGAATACATTTCTCTTTCGCTCTCTTTCTCTCTCCCTTTTTCTCCCTCTTCCTCTCTCTTGCTCCCTCGGTTTCTCTCTTTCTGTCACACATGCACATACACAAGTATTATGTTTTGCAATGACTTACTTTCATGTTACATTAATTTACATAGCCCAAACCTGACCCTTATTAAACTGGATCGTTAGCAGTACATGCCTAAGCATAAGCCTAACCCAAACTCAATTTACACCTTAGTCCTAAAACCCAACTCATAACCCAAAAATCTCCTCTTATTGAGTCTGGGTTTTTGGCCTTATCAGGGGGAGTTGTTCCCCTCATTGTAGTATGTGTTAGGAAAATGGTCCTTACAATGTATCAAGTATATGGCCACACACAGAGAGAGAGTTAAATAGACCAAACTATAAATGTGCAGAACAATAAATCTTATATTTACCAAGCATGCACATTCTGTTCAGTTTTTCTGCTCACCGGTATAAATACCTTGCTCTTCTTCGTTGTTCGCTCTGACCCAGCCACCAGGCAGCAGCTCCAAGAGGAGAAAGGCTGCCATACTCCAGGCACCAGTCATTTTAAGGATGCTTATTGGTCCCCCCAAAAAACGATGCTTATTGTTTTTGCTTAAAAAATTTTGCTTCAATAAACAATGCTTATTGGTCCCACCAAAAATGATAAAAATCCGGACATTATCATCAATCAATAAAATCCTCACAGACCGAACTTGAAAATTGGATGTTAGCGCTTAGCACGTAGCGACAACTCAGGTGGAAATGATGATCCGTCCAGAACACGGTGTGATGTAACATAATCCGACAAAGCTTCGGGGATAGATACATTTTCCTC